>FR989933.1:11010244-12502744 GCA_905404155.3 Plebejus argus
TTTATTATAGTCCAAGAGATGTTTGACTGCAGCTGATTGATGATGATGATGTCTTTATACTGGTGTTCGGCAAATCTGTACTAAGTCCGGTTTTCATAGTGGGTGCATATGTAACATGCACTGTGCATGAATTAAACGTTTTGATATAATAAATATTTGATTTATAATAAATATCTATTTACTCACATAAAAGAAAAAAAAAATTGTTATCATTAGGTTTATTTTAAAATGCACTGGTATATAAAGTTTATGTTATAATTATAAATTATAATAGTATTTTAGATTATTAATAAACAATATTTAAAATAATATTCAGTTTTAATATTTAATTTATTGGCCAGGCCCTGAAAGGGATTTGTCCATGAATTTCCTCTTGGCAAAACATAACCACCACTTGCTGGGCTTTCCATCTTCAGTAGCAAACACCTGAAATAAAGCAAATATAAATTTTCAATAATATGGTCATTGGTCATCATTAAAGCAAACATGACAAAGAAAGATTATGGAGTCAAATCGTTAAGTCGTTAAAAAGTATTTAATTTGTAGTTTTCTGTATTGGAATGCAATACGGGAAATCTAAAAATAGAATCACAGCTGTTTACCTTTTCACAAACACGAGTTCCAGTTTCATGTCTTAATTGTTGAAGATACTGTCTCATTAAATCTAAAAAAAAATTAACATCCCTTCTGTGAGAATAGAACACCACTTTATAATAATTGACATGATGTAGTTTAATTTTACCTGCTTCTTGGGGACTCGAGGGTTTGGCGTACACGGAGTTCAATGGAAACCCAGCATCTCCTGGGATATCAAACTTGGAAATTGCCAACATGTACATTTCTTGTTGGCCCTGGTTCTTATTAGAACATTTCTGTAACCGCTTCAAGCACTCAGAAATGTACAGGGTCAGGTAAATTAGCACTCTATCTGCATCAGACTGCAAGAAAAATGTCTGTTTTATTTATTTTAGTTTTTTAGAAACTAACAACAAATATTATTATGAATTAACTTTAGTTGATTGTGGATTGACTATTAAAAGTTGTCACATAATTCTTGTTTGTTGGGCCATATCAAATTTTTGTTTTGAACATATCTCACGGCTCACCTTTATTTCATAGAATCTAAAGAACACATTTGCTTTAAAATAATTAAGAGCTTCATCTATGATGTCCAATTCGATTTTCGGACTCATAGGTGCTGGTCCGCGGAATGTTGTGCGTATCGGTAGGAGGGCCAGGTTACCGACAGATTGAGTGTAATCAACCAAAGTAGAATGATAAGCCTGAAATGTGTATATAGAATTAATCTCGACGGAATTCGAAAAACAATTAAGTACTTAAATTCCACGTACTAAATTTTGTCCAAACATTAATTACTTACGGGCATTTTGCAGGATAAGCAAAAAATACTGATAAATCAAGGAAATACTATGAATCACTGCCCTGAATCCTGATTCACTTCACAACTTGTGTTATTACTTATTAGTTGGCTATAAGGCTTGCGATCAAATTTAAAGTCAGTAATGTCGCACCTTAAATTAAATACAAACTCAATGTTTTATAATAAATACAATCAGTAGGTAATTTAGAAATTAGAAAAAAACACTAAATCATAAATGCGGATTTCTAAAATCAATGTTGGGGTCTGGGGAGAAGATTTTGAACAACGAATACAATACCTACTCACAAGGAGATTTTGAAACTATGGAAACTTCAAAACTTGACATTAATAGTGTGTTCCGAACACAGATTAAGTATACATAGATGGATTCTTAGCTCGCCAGCGCGTGGCCATTTTATGCTTGTGTGCAATTGCTGTAGTGTGCGTGTAGGGATGGCGTATATCGATAAAAATATAAAATTAGACTACAGCTATCGACCAAGTCGACCATAATTTTATGTTATAGATTTTTATTAAACGACATCAAAAAAGGAGGTTATCAATTCGACCTGCATGTTCAATTTAGGATATATTATGCTCATTAAATTAGAAGTCGCTTTCAATTTGGTGAAAAGGTATTTTTTATCTATTTATTAAGTGTATGAAAATACTTAAATACAGGGTGCAATTAAACCTTCCTGCCAAATTTTGATATATTGATCCTTGTTCAAAATAAAAATACACGTATTTTTCTTTTAATATAGTCACTCAGTACTAAAATGTTGAGAAATAGCTTCCGAAAGTTATCCTAAAAAACACAATTAAAATGGACACTACGCGTCGCTGGCGGGTGAGTGCGCGCGCGCCTCCCCCCCACGTCACCCCCGCTCATTCCCACCGCCACGAGTAACCGTTCTGCATCGATTTTAAATGGGATAAAATATGTCATTAAAAAAATAACACCCAATTTTTTTTTGCTAAATGACCTCTCCTAATGATACCTAAGCCCTGGAAAAAAATTGGCAGGATGGTTTAATTGCACCCTGTATAAACAAAATATTTAAGTATATAATTACACAAATAGTTAAAAATATACATAATATGTATACTCTATAAGCCACGAAAGCTTGTCCGGAGTGTAATAGCTAATATCAATAAAATCAACAGTTTTTATAAAACACAACAGAAAAACAAAATATATTATACTTTATTAAACTTAATTACTATTTACTATTAAGCAACTATTTTGTAGAATAACAATTATTATTATCAAAGAAATATAAGAATGAATCTCAGTCCTACTTATTTTAAGTAATTCCAAAAACGCTTAGGTGCATTTCTTTACCTATTAAAATATAATTATGTAATAATATTTATACAGAAAAAGACTTAAAATAGATACTTCGACGCCCCCTGAATAATGATATTATAATAATAATAATTAATAACCTAAGTGGGACTCTAGAGTCTAGACGATCAATTTTATTGTGCAATATCACGGTGTGTGCAATCAAAATCATAGAGCACTAAACCAAATATTATTCTTCACTTTCAATCTTATTATCAAATTAATAATTGAAAATAATTATTATCTTCATTATAGGTCTCTCCGTCACCACCATAATATTGAACTCTTCTTTAAGAGCATTCCAATAACCTGAAAAAAATATGGTTTAGTGTCAATAAATTGTCAATAAATGTACTATACTACTACAATATACTATAAAATATACACATAATTCATAATATTGTATACGGGGCAATATGCTTTATGTAAGTTTTCCATGCTTAACCCATCCAGCCCCAACCGGGACCCAGGTGCCGCATAACAATTAACAACTAAATATATATTGTGTCTGGAATTCGACGATTGAGGTATTAAATTTATTTTATTAAATGATTATGACTTTAGCCTTATTAAAATTTTACATTTTACTTATTAAAAAAGAGTACCTAATGCCAGGATAAAATTTCAAGAAGTATCTTTAAGTAACGAATTGAGTACTTACAGGGGGGAGGTGTGAGAGCTGTTGATCATGCAATTATTTTACTCTCCGTTAGAACTTTCTTTATTTCAATAAAATCATTGTTTCAAACTTACGTTTGAAATGATAATTCCAAATTCCAATATTGTGATGCCTTCATAAGGGAGTAAGGATTAAAAACTGGCATGAAACTTGCGTCTAAAATATATATCTGTTTGTCGTCTATTTTGAAGCATTTTCAACCTGAAAAAAAAATCTTTTAGTCCATGACATTATTTTTATCGATAAACTATAGCTCAAGTAAGGCGCATCCCTAAAATACACGTAAAAAACTATGCAATATTTATAGCCAAATTATTACTTGATGTGACATTTTTATCACTAATGCCTTATATAGCATGATTAATGGATTATTATACTTATCAATTTTCTTTTTTAGCTTACAAAAATACCGATTGATAAGCCCAAACAACGTTGTTGAAAACTTACGTATGTTATGTTAAATCCACGTGTTTGAGGCATTCCTTGGCCGTTTTTATGGTTTATTATATAGCGGAACCACAAAACGCAATATTAAATTGCATTAAACGTTCACTAAACACTTTTATTACCACTTTTTAAACATGAAATATGCAGACCTACTCCTTTGTTATGTTCTACTAAGTGGGACATAACATTACAGGCTTTTGACGTTTACACACCGATATGAGCTTTCTTTTTCACCCAAATTACTACATCGTTAGTTAGAAAGAGTAACATTATCAGCTGTCAAAATATAAGGCGGACTCCTAAGTATTATTACCTCAATGGTTCCGAAATTCAACAGCATGCAAGTTTTTTTTAATTACAAGTTCAGATTGGATACAAAAACGTCAGATTGCATGCGGGTACACTGCGTCTGTAAAAGGCATGAATTACCATCAATATAATCACGATTCCGTGATAATATTGATGGTGTAAGCAGTAACCATAAACCTATAATGCATAGACGAACAAAGAGTGCGAGAGAGAAGAAAATCCTTTATGGAATTATAACAAGATGAAAAGAGAGAGGCAGTTTAATGTGAACTGTAACCACTTTTATTTGACAGGTCGTCACAAGTCGACACGCGTTTTTGTGCCCTTTCAGTATTTGAAATTTATTGTTTAAATCGTTTGTTATTTTTAACAAATACTATTATATATAGCAATGATAACTTGTTCTGTGAGTGATTGCAGTGTAAATCATAGGAATAATCCTGAAAAATATACATTTCACAGGTAATTAATCTTCATGTCCTAGTTGCTACGATGTGTTTATTTTTGCTATATTCTGTCTTTAGTTCTGTATTTCAAATAAAATAATATCAATCCTCCCTTTTACTTTCATATTTTGCGTAACTAAAGGTACTATTGTTCTTAAATTACACAATTTTTGAAGAAAAATTTTTCATAAAAATTTTTTACATATACGCTAGTGCTTGAATCAAATTTATCGATATACTTATCGGTATTTAACAATAACATAAAACCAATCTAAAAATGTAATAGGTGTGTAGGAGTATTATGATATGTATTTAATTTAAGAATAAATAAAACACTAAGTGTGTTGTTTACTTTCAACATTATATTTGCATTTCTAATAATGTAAGGGCTGATTTTTCAGATAGCTTTTACCTGAGTAATAAATAAGTAACTTTATAATGTGTATATTATTTACCCTTATAAGAACCTCATGTCATAACATATCCGACGATTGAAAAATCACCCCAAACGACAATGTGTGTCTTAGATACTTTTCAATCGTCACCTTTTTTTCTGCCAAATAAAATATATGGTACCTAATTTGAAATAGAAAATCTGCCAAAGTTGTATATTATTTATTTCTCATAGAAACTCAGGTAAACTAACTCGAACGCACAGTGTATTTTTTGTCCAAAAAATTGGCCATGCCATTTTTATTACTTAATTTTATAGGATTTGTGATTATAAATGCAGGACGAGAGTACCTGACTGCCCAATTCCTATAGAAGAATGCAAATTAGTACTTGAAAAAAAATTCTATGATTTCCAGAAAAAAACATAGAAACAGTTATAGCTCAAAAGTTTGATATTCTTTTAAGAATTTATTAATTGGTCTAAATAGTGTCTTAAAAGCCCTACGATAGCGAAAAACATCCAGGCTTTATTTGTTCAAGATAACGTATTTATGACTGACTTTATAAATTTATGTTTTAATTTTTTTAACGTCATGTCTTTTCATATTTGGATTTGAAACTAAGACTGAAATATTCTTTTTATTGATACTTATAACCCAAAAAAAATGGGATCCAAATGAGGCGGGGCATCGGAGTTATTCAATTTTATATAATTTTGGATAGGGTTGTCACCGCATAGTTCACATAGTTTAATAATATTTGAAGTAGGTTTTTATAATATGCTCAAAAAAAACAAAGTTCAAATGAGTAAAAAATGTTGGTACAGAAATATTGACAACCCTAAAACCATAGTTACCAAGAAAACTTTAGAAGCCTTTAACTTCGGTGCCCTTTATTATTTGGATCTAAATTTTTTTACACGAATTCTTGTACATTTAAGTAGCAATTCTGTAAAATCCAAATAATTAGAAATACGTTCATAATAAATGAAAGAAAAAAATATATAAATCGTAAGTAAATCTTTAAACACTTATTTAAGAAATATGTAAATCAGGTTAAATTGTGTGTTTTTTTTTTTATTATTGTCGATCAGAATAATCAAGAAGACAACTAAGTAAATATTTAAAAAGTTATGGCAGTTTTTAATTTTATTGAAAAAAAATTAAAACTGTTTTTTTATTGTTCATAATAAGAAATTAACACGTGTAAATACTAATAAATTACTTACATAACATTTCTGTTCAAGATTTCCAAAAAAAAAGGCATGGCCAATTTTTTGGACAAAAAATACACTGTGGAACGGACTATACTATCGATAGTAAAAGATACATCACTAGCACACGCACACATTGACAGATCGAAAATCGTCACGCATTTTCGGGTTGTCAGGTGGTCTTTACGTCAGTATATTATAAGTCTATGGCAGTAACTAATATCTGATCTGTGGTGTAAGCGGCCGAATTTACGTAGTAACTAACACAGATTAGAGTATTATAGAGTAACTAATATCTGATCTGTGGGCCGAATCGCAGAATCATTGAGGTAATAATACTATAGGAGTCCGCCCATTGAGATACTATAGTAGGAGAGAGCCTTATATCAGTGTATAAGCGTCAAAAGCGTGTAATGTTATGTCCTACTTACTAGGACACAACAAAGGAGTCAGTTTGCATATTTCATGTAATAAAAGTGTTAATAAAGGTTTTATTGAACATTTTATGCTAGATATTGTTGATTTCTATGGTTCCGCTAAATTATAAACCATAAGAATGGCCAAAGAATGCCTCAAACACGTGGATTTAACATTAAATACGTAAGTTTTGAACAACGTTTTTTTGGCTTTTCAATCAGTATTTTTGTAAGCTAAAAAGGATAATATTTAAGTTTAATAATCCCTTATTCGTGCTATGTAAGGCATTAGTGCTAAAAATGTCACATTAATTAATAATTTGACTACAAAAGTTGCATAGCTTTTTACGTGTGTTTAAGGATTCTCATTACTTGAACTACAGTTTATCGATATCATGAACTAAATGACTTTCTTTTCTGGATTTTAACGTGCTTCGAAATGATCGCCAAATAGAAATATTCAAGAAAATAAACGCACACTACTAGTATGAAAATAAGCACAAAATGGCCACGCTATGACGGGCTAAAACTACATCTACCTATATATCCTTAATCTGTGAGTCCGCCTTATATTTTGACAGCTGATAATGTTACTCTTTCTAACTAACGATGTAGTAATTTGGGTGAAAGAGAAAGCTCATATCGGTGTGTAAACGTCAAAAGCCTGTAATGTTATGTCCCACTTAGTAGAACATAACAAACGAGTAGGTCTGCATATTTCATGTATAAAAAGTGGTAATAAAAGTGTTTAGTGAACGTTCAATGCAATATATTATTGCGTTTTGTGATTCCGCTATATAATGAACCATAAAAACGGCCAAGGAATGCCTCAAACACGTGGATTTAACATAACATACGTAAGTTTTCAACAACGTTGTTTGGGCTTATCAATCGGTATTTTTGTAAGCTAAAAAAGAAAATTTATAAGTATAATAATCCATTAATCATGCTATGTAAGGCATTAGTGATAAAAATGTCACATCAAGTAATAATTTGGCTATAAATATTGCATAGTTTTTTACGTGTATTTTAGGGATGCGCCTTACTTGAACTATAGTTTATCGATAAAAATAATGTCATGGACTAAATGATTTTTTTTCAGGTTGAAAATGCTTCAAAATAGACGACAAACAGATATATATTTTAGACGCAAGTTTCATGCAAGTTTTTAATCCTTACTCCCTTATGAAGGCATCACAATATTGGAATTTGGAATTATCATTTCAAACGTAAGTTTGAAACAATGATTTTATTGAAATAAAGAAAGTTCTAACGGAGAGTAAAATAATTGCATGATCAACAGCTCTCACACCTCCCCCCTGTAAGTACTCAATTCGTTACTTAAAGATACTTCTTGAAATTTTATCCTGGCATTAGGTACTCTTTTTTAATACCTAAGTAAAATGTAAAATTTTAATAAGGCTAAAGTCATAATCATTTAATAAAATAAATTTAATACCTCAATCGTCGAATTCCAGACACAATATATATTTAGTTGTTATGCGGCACCTGGGTTCCGCTTGGGGCTGGATGGGTTAAGCATGGAAAACTTACAAAAAGCATATTGCCCCGTATACAATATTATGAATTATGTGTATAATATTTTATAGTATGTAGTAGTATAGTACATATTTTATTAACACTAAACCATTTATTTTTTTCAGGTTATTGGAATGCTCATAAAGAAGAGTTCAATATTATGGTGGTGACGGAGAGACCTATAATGAAGATAATAATTATTTTCAACTATTAATTTGATAATAAGATTGAAAGTGAAGAATAATATATGGTTTAGTGCTCTATGATTTTGATTGCACACACCGTGATATTGCACAATAAAATTGATCGTCTAGACTCTAGAGTCCTACTTAGGTTATTAATTATTATTATTATAATATCATTATTCAGGGGGCGTCGAAGTATCTATTTTAAGTCTTTTTCTGTATAAATATTATTACATAATTATATTTTAATAGGTAAAGAAATGCACCTAAGCGTTTTTGGAATTACTTTAAATAAGTAGGACTGAGATTCATTCTTATATTTCTTTGATAATAATAATTGTTATTCTACAAAATAGTTGCTTAATAGTAAATAGTAATTAAGTTTAATAAAGTATAATATATTTTGTTCTTCTGTTATGTTTTATAAAAACTGTTGATTTTATTGATATTAGCTATTACACTCCGGCCAAGCTTTCGTGGCTTATGGAGTATACATATTATGTACTAGCTGTTGCCCGCGACTTCGTCCGCGTTAATATAGTAGATCACGTCCCAAGTATTATTTTTTAAAAATATTCAATGTACAGAATTGACTTTCTTACGATTTTATTACAATATGTATAGATGACTTAGTTTGTTCCTACAAAGGATAATTAAGACGCAATACAAACTCCACGATACCTTTTAATTATGACCAAAAGTTTCATGAGGAATAAGGGGGGGGGGTTTGGGGGGGGCGCAGCCCCCCCAAAACAAAGGACACTGGAAAACCGTATGTGTAGTTTAGTTTTTAACTTTGTTCTTAAAAAAGATGTATAACGCCGCAACACCGCTTTGTTTGAAGCAAAATTTGGGGAGGTGGGGGGGGGGCGAAGCCCCCCCACCCAAGAAAAGACCGATGCCAAAGCTCCCAGCATGTTAATCAAACGACACTCGAAATTTGTATAGAAAAGATAGACAAAAGCTCATAGCATGGCAAGGAGTGAAGATAGATACAAAGTGTGAAGGAGAAATTTGTAGGAAATTTTATGGGCTTTCATCACGTACCGGACATTTTTTCTCTACAACGCACCGTTTTAGCGATATGAGCAAAAAACTAAAAATATTGAAACTTGAGCCCCTCCCCCCCCCTAGGTGATATCGTCATAATATATAGCCTATGTGTTGACCCGACCTCTATATAATATTCGTGCAAAATTTGAAGTAAATCTATTCAGTACTTTCTGAGTTTATCCCGGACATACATACAGACAAACAGACAAACAGACAAACAGACAAACAGACAAACAGACAAAAATTCTAAAAACTATATTTTTGGCTTCTATATCGATTGTAGATCACGTCCCAAGTATTATTTTTCAAAAATATTCAATGTACAGAATTGACTTTCCTACGATTTTATTATATGTATAGATATGTTTAACTATTTGTGTAATTATATACTTAAATATTTTGTTTATACAGGGTGCAATTAAACCATCCTGCCAAATTTTTTCCAGGGCTTAGGCATCATTAGGAGAGGTCATTTAGCAAAAAAAATTGGGTGTTATTTTTTTAATGACATATTTTATCTCATTTAAAATCGATGCAGAACGGTTACTCGTGGCGGTGGGAATGAGCGGGGGTGACGTGGGGGGGAGGCGCGCGCGCGCTCACCCGCCGGCGACGCGTAGTGTCCATTTTAATTGTAGTGTTTTTTAGGATAACTTTCGGAAGCTATTTCTCAACATTTTAGTACTGACTATATGAAAAGAAAAATACGTGTATTTTTATTTTGAACAAGGATCAATATATCAAAATTTGGCAGGAAGGTTTAATTGCACCCTGTATTTAAGTATTTTCATACACTTAATAAATAGATAAAAAATACCTTTTCACCAAATTGAAAGCGACTTCTAATTTAATGAGCATAATATATCCTAAATTGAACATGCAGGTCGAATTGATAACCTCCTTTTTTGATGTTGTTTAATAAAAATCTGTAACATAAAATTATGGTCGCCTTGGTCGATAGCTGTAGTCTAATTTTATATTTTTATCGATAATACGCCATCCCTACACGCACACTACAGCAATTGCACACAAGCATAAAATGGCCACGCGCTGGCGAGCTAAGAATCCATCTATGTATACTTAATCTGTGCGCAGAATCATGAGATTCTTGAACTGTGTTCTTGAAATCCACGCGATACGGGGGGGCGTGGCTTCCACAGATTATGCGATCTCGTATTTAATCTGTGCTCAGTATTCAGTTCATAGACTTATAATATACTGACGTAAAGACCACCTGACAACCCGAAAATGCGTGACGATTTTCGATCTGTCAATGTGTGCGTGTGCTAGTGATGTATCTTTTACTATCGATAGTATAGTCCGTTCCACAGTGTATTTTTTATCCAAAAAATTGGCCATGCCTTTTTTTTGGAAATCTTGAACAGAAATGTTACGTAAGTAATTTATTAGTATTTACATGTGTTAATTTCTTATTATGAACAATAAAAAACACTTTTAATTTTTTTTCAATAAAATTAAAAACTGCCATAACTTTTTAAATATTTACTTAATTGTGTTCTTGATTATTCTGATCGACAATAATAAAAAAAAACACACAATTTAACCTGATTTACATATTATTTCTTAAATAAGTGTTTAAAGATTTACTTACGATTTATGTTTTTTTTTTTCTTTAATTTATTATGAACGTATTTCTAATTATTTGGATTTTACAGAATTGCTACTTAAATGTACAAGAATTCGTGTAAAAAAATTTAGATCCAAATAATAAAGGGCACCGAAGTTAAAGGCTTCTAAAGTTTTCTTGGTAACTATTGTTTTAGGGTTGTCAATATTTCTGTACCAACATTTTTTACTCATTTGAACTTTGTTTTTTTTTTGAGCATATAAAAACCTACTTCAAATATTATTAAACTATGTGAACTATGCGGTGACAACCCTATCCAAAATTATATAAAATTGAATAACTCCGATGCCCCGCCTCATTTGGATCCCATTTTTTTGGGTTATAAGTATCAATAAAAAGAATATTTCAGTCTTAGTTTCAAATCCAAATATGACGTTAAAAAAATTAAAACATAAATTTATAAAGTCAGTCATAAATACGTTATCTTGAACAAATAAAGGCTGGATGTTTTTCGCTATCGTAGGGCTTTTAAGACACTATTTAGACCAATTAATAAATTCTTAAAAGAATATCAAACTTTTGAGATCTATAACTGTTTCTATGTTTTTTTCTGGAAATCATAGAATTTTTTTTCAAGTACTAATTTGCATTCTTCCATAGGAATTGGGCAGTCAGGTACTCTCGTCCTGCATTTATAATCACAAATCCTATAAAATTAAGTAATAAAAATGGCATGGCCAATTTTTTGGACAAAAAATACACTGTGCGTTCGAGTTAGTTTACCTGAGTTTCTATGAGAAATAAATAATATACAACTTTGGCAGATTTTCTATTTCAAATTAGGTACCATATATTTTATTTGGCAGAAAAAAAGGTGACGATTGAAAAGTATCTAAGACACACATTGTCGTTTGGGGTGATTTTTCAATCGTTGGATATGTTATGACATGAGGTTCTTATAAGGGTAAATAATATACACATTATAAAGTTACTTATTTATTACTCAGGTAAAAGCTATCTGAAAAATCAGCCCTTACATTATTAGAAATGCAAATATAATGTTGAAAGTAAACAACACACTTAATATTTTATTTATTCTTAAATTAAATACAAATCATAATACTCTTACACACCTATTACATTTTTAGATTGGTTTTATGTTATTGTTAAATACCGATAAGTATATCGATAAATTTGATTCAAGCACTAGCGTATATGTAAAAATTTTTTATGAAAAATTTTTCTTCAAAAATTGTGTAATTTAAGAACAATAGTACCTTTAGTTACGCAAAATATGAAAGTAAAAGGGAGGATTGATATTATTTTATTTGAAATACAGAACTAAAGACAGAATATAGCAAAAATAAACACATCGTAGCAATTAGGACATGAAGATTAATTACCTGTGAAATGTATATTTTTCAGGATTATTCCTATGATTTACAGTGCAATCACTCACAGAACAAGTTATCATTGCTATATATAATAGTATTTGTTAAAAATAACAAACGATTTAAACAATAAATTTCAAATACTGAAAGGGCACAAAAACGCGTGTCGACTTGTGACGACCTGTCAAATAAAAGTGGTTACAGTTCACATTAAACTGCCTCTCTCTTTTCATCTTGTTATAATTCCAGGATTTTCTTCTCTCTCGCACTCTTTGTTCGTCTATGCATTATAGGTTTATGATTCAGTTGCAAATAGTCGTGTTCGTTTGGTTTTTCAACGCGCATGCGTGGCTTTTTTCGCAGTTTGGCAACTGACTGTCAACTTCATAATTGTGTCATGTTCATACAATTTCTGTCAGATTTTTTTTTTTTTTTTCTTCGGTTTTTGGCACTGACACCGACGGCGTACTTTGCCATATACAAAGGTAGGGAATAGGCGGTGGAAAAGCAAAATAAGTACGGAATTTAGGATTTCGGATCTAGTTAGGAAGTTTCACTACAAGGTATAAAAATAATATATTAAAGGTTAATGGAATTGGTACGTAAATATTGAGATAAACATGAATAAACTAATTTGTTACATGAATTTAATAAAGTTGGTACGGAAGTAGGAAAGGGTATAGACATAGAGGAAAGACTATCATAAAGGCAGGAGTGATCATACAGAGGACAGGAAAGAATTATATGATTCAAATCACCCACTTCCAAACCGCAATCGCAAGCATCATTGTTGCGAATACGTATCCTTTTTAGGTGGGCCGGAGTAAGGACATGTCCTAACCTCATTCTTATTATAGAAGAAGTTGTGCTTTTTGCTAATTTAATTTTGAAAAACCAAGGTTTGAACTGAATCTCAGGTTGTATTAGCCTAAATTGTACACCTTTTTTATGACTCGTTCGTGCCCAGTCCTTACTCCAATCCTGTTGGAGAAAGTTCTTAGCAAGGGAAGGCAAGTCATGACAGTAATTCATATATGGAAAAACATCTCCACTAAAAGCAGCATCTTTGGCCAAAGCATCTGCTTTTTCATTTCCAAGAATGCCGCAATGACTCGGTATCCAGACAAACGTAACAGATAAATTAGCAACAATACATTTCTGCAAAAGATTTCTAATTTTAATGATTATAGGAAAACATTTTGACTTAAACGTGAATCCATTTAATGCTTGAAGGGCACTTAAAGAATCGGTAAAAATGACTGTTTTCTTAAGTTTCGCAAGTAAAATGTAGTCGACCGCTTTAAATAGGCCATAACATTCTCCAGTGAATACGGAAGTTTGCGGCGGAAATTTGACTTTTTGGACTATGTTGTATTGGAGATGGTATATACCAACTCCAACACAATTATTATTACCGATTGATATTTTAGAGGCATCTGTATAAATGTGATGCCAGCCTTCCCAATTATTGGTTGTTAAATAATTGAAAAATGGTCTTGCATAATACTTATCTGATTTTTTTATACCAATGTCGTAACGGATATCCGGATTCAAAACAAGGGATTCAAAGGAAGATTGAAACAAAGGATACACAGGTAATCTAAGTGTAGGGGCGTCAAGGAATGAGTATCGCACATAACTATTTACTAAGCAAGGGCGGGATTTGTGTAGCCAATAATTATCTTTGTTTACTAAATCTAACAGTTTTTTCAGTTTGGGAATAAGAGGATGGTTTGAAAATTGCAAACAGCGAATGAAAAACTTGTCAGCCAGATATTGTCGCCTGAGGTAGAGCGGTGGTTCACCACATTCTACCTGTAATGCATTTATTGGCGAGGAAGCCATGGCTCCACAAATGATTCTCATAGCTTTAGCTTGAATCTTATCTAACTGTTTGAAACCAGCTACATTACAGGGTTCAAGAAGGAATGTTCCGTAATCTAAGACGCTTCTTATCAATGCGTTATACAGTAATTTTAAGTTAAACGGGTGGGATCCCCACCACACTCCTGATAGGCACCTTATTATATTTAAAGTGCGTTCACACTTTGACGCAACATACTCGTTATGAGCATTACCATTGAGTTTTGAATCTAAAATTACCCCTAAAAACTTTGCCTCCTTGTCGACTGGAATTTGCAATCCATTATATTTTACTACCACAGGCGGAGGTAAGTGCATACGAGTAAATAGAACGGCAGTACTTTTATTAACTGAAAGATCTAATCCATTTGCATCTAACCATATTTTTAGTCTTGCTAGACAGCGCGATAATCGAATAGAGGCCCTTTCAATGGATTGGTCTATGACATAAATTGTTAAGTCATCGGCGTATTGCAAAAGATATGATTCTTCATCTACATATTCTATATCTGTTAACGTAAATGATTCTAAGTCTGAAGTCTCGCCAATAACTGCTTCTTCTAAATCTGATGTGTAAATATTGTACAAAGGTGGACTTATTACTGAGCCTTGGGGAAGCCCTTTATCTACAACCCGCAATTCTGTTGACGTTTCATTTTGCGTTTCATTTTGCAAAGGCAGAGCAATAAATCTTTCAAGTAGTATGTTTATAATAAAATTAATTAATATTATGGGAACACCTAATAAATGTAGCTTTCGTTTGAGTATATCTATTCTTACGTTATCATATGCTGCATTTACATCTAAAAAAGCCGCTAAAACAGATTTGTTTTCTGTAAAAGCGATACGAACATCCGTGGTAAAAAGTGCAATATTGTCTATTGTACCTTTTCCTTTTCGGAATCCATATTGACTTTGGGCTAGGAGGTTATGTTTTTCAATATACCATTCCAAACGATTCTTTACGAGATGCTCTGCAATCTTTAATAACACTGATGATAAGACTATGGGGCGATAGGAGGAAGCTAAAGAAGGAGGTTTTCCAGGTTTTAGAATAGGAATAACCTTCTGTGTTTTCCATGAAATTGGAATATTACCCGATAATAACATTGAATTAACCAAATCCAAATAGTAAGTTAAAATTTCATCTGAAGCATGTTTAAAAAAAGAGTATGGTATTCCATCAATGCCCGGAGCAGAGTCGTTTAAATTTGCGACAACTCCTTTTAACTCTTGTAGAGTAAAAAGCGAGTTAAGGTCTTTATGGTTAACTTCGCCTAAAGGTGATGGCCGGAGAAGTGACACAGAGGGAGGTGCTAATCTCTTCAAAAAGTCATTGGCTAGAGAATCTGGCATAGGATGGAATGGGGGCCTATATGCAGATCTGTACCTTCTAATATTGTTCCAAACTATAGAAGCATGTGTGTCTGGACAGATAGATTCGCAAAACCTTTTCCAACTTGCAGACTTCTTTTTCTTAAATAATTTTTTCGCGTCGTTAACTGATTCACAATATATAGTGTAGTTTTCAGATGTAGAATTATTGTTATATTCTCTTTCAGCCTGTTTTCTTTTATTTATCGCGAGTGAACAGTCATTGTCCCACCAAGGAGGTGATGGAATGTAATGTTTATGTGTTTTCTTAATAGGAAGAGTTTCATCTGCTGATTCGATCAAGGCCGATGCTAGAGCATCAGCACAAACAGATTCATTACCTGGAGATATACTAGGAAGATGGGATAGTTTGTTTTTTAGTGCATGATGAAACTTTTCCCATTCTGCATTTTTTAAGTGATATTTTAATGATGATGAAATAGAAGAATGATTTTGCTTTTTATGTTTACAGGGGAGAGACAAGAGAATAGGGAAGTGATCACTACCGTGACTAGATGATAGAACTGACCAGTGTAAAAGAGAAGATAAATTTGAAGTACAAATAGACAAATCAGGGGCACTATAACCCTCATTGGGTGCAGTTTGCCTCGTTGGAAACCCCGTATTGAGAATGCATAACTTGTGGTAGTCTAATAAATCTAATATTTCAAAACCCCATTGATTATTATTACTGCTACCCCAAGACAAGTGTTGAGCATTAAAATCACCAAGAATTACAAAAGGTTTTGGTAAATAACTAATTAAATTTTTAATTTCTAAAAATATTGAATATGATGGATGAGGTATATACAATGAGACAAAACAGATGTTATTTACAGATGCAGCTATTATAGAAACATTGGGATTATGTAATGGAAGTGAAATATGTACATATGAATGATGATGATTGATGAGTAAGGCGGTGCCTCCATACCCATCAGATCTGTCCTCTCTTATACAGGCATAGCCAGGAATCTTAAAAAGAGAATCTGGCTTAAGCCATGTTTCTTGAAGAGCAAAGACGATTGGTTTATATTTGTTTATTAAATGAATAATTTCACTTTTTTTGCTGACTGCACTGCGACAGTTCCATTGGATCAGATAATCCATAATGGGAGATGGTATTAGGCTTGGTACTATTAATAGAGGCTACGTTGGACGGTGTGACTGATGTGGATATAATATTTGATTGCGTTAAGTAACTTAATATAGCTGATATTAATTCAGGTACTGAAATGTTCTTGTCGCTGTTTGCTATTAAAGCTGAGCCATTTGAACCAGTTGGTGGATTATAGTCTTTAATTAAATTAAAATGAGCTGTTTTATCGTATCCACTTAATGTCTTAGGTGGAGTCCTAGGTTGTCTGAACACAGTTTTCTTGTATGATTCTGTGGTTTTATTTACAGAGTTGTTGGGTAAATTTTGTTTTTGTTGGTTAATGAAAGATGGAGGAGAATTGCTAGAAGATAAAACAGTTGAATACAGTTTTGTAATAGGAGGGTGGAGTTTTGAAGCTTCAGCATATGATAAATTTTTATGAGCCATGGATTCCTTAATTGATTTTTGTCTGTGAAACTCAGGGCAATTCTTACTAGTAGCTATATGGGAAGCTTGGCATAAACAACAAAACACAGAATCCTCATCTACTGAACATTTGTCACCCGAGTGACCCTGACCACAACGGAAACATCTGGGAGTCGATCTGCACTGTGACTTAACATGCCCATACCTACAACAATTGTAACATTGTATGGTAGGGTAAATGTATAAGTCAACAGGCAAAGAGTTGTAGCATATGAAAATTCTTTTGGGTAATGATTGGCCGTCAAATGTAAAAACTACCGACTCAGTATTAACAAATTGTGCAGTATTATTTACAACGCTTTTTTTCTTTAAACGCCTTAATTTTAAAATTTCCCCACAACCATAAGGCAGAGTAACGTTAGCCAAAATGTCATCCTCTGTCCAATCTGCTGGTATACCACGAACCAAGCCTACTCGGCAAACTTGGAAAGAAGGAAGGAAAACCTTGTAATTATTCCGTTTTAAATTTTCATTATTAATAAAATTATTGGCATCAGAAAATAATGAGAAGGATAACGATAATCTATTTCTGCCAATCCTTTTAAGGCTGCCGTTCTCCACATTTTTTATATTATTATTTTTAAGAAATCGACCAAATTCTACAGGGTGTAAAGAGCAATTCCCGTTAGAAGTTGAAATCTCTTTTTGAATATGTACTACGTAGGGTGTAGAGTCGGTGTCTGTGTACAATAAACGACTAACACGGGGATTAGTCGAGCCCTGATGTTTCTCTATAATACCAACTCCTTGTGTTTCTTGGATTTTATTTAAGCTTTCTTTGTTTTCTGTATCACTTAAACACAAGCAGTTGATATCTGGTTTAGTTTTATTAGGATTTTTCTTAATTTTCTTATTACATTTTCTGCAAATTCGTCTAGATGTTGCAGGGCGTTTGCGGTTTGAAGATGTATTATTATTAATCGACGAATCAGTGTCCATAGAAGAATCGTTAATTTCTGTTGTCTGAACAGTTATAAATTGGCCAGCAGGGGGGCACTGCGACCCCCCCGGGTCCACATCCATATTTACAAAATACTATATACAAGACTTACCAAAATGCGCAGAAAACAATAAAAACTAAAAGGAACTAAATAAATATAAAAAGAAAACTAACTAACTAAGATATTTACAATAAATATTTCGAAAAATTATTTTCTCCGAGAAAAACACGACCGCCCTCTTTGGAGATTCCCGCGCTTTTTTCGATTTTAGAACATGACACTTACATGACACTCAGACTGACACTAATTTTTAACTTAGCGCATGCGCAATGTGCACTAACAACCAAACGAACACGACTAATATAGCAGAATATGTTTTTTAGCTTTTTTATAAAGAGAATTCGTAAATTTAATATAATTTTGATAATAAATTTTGCATGCGTTTAATTTTTAAGGCGCATGTGAGTACCTATCATTGCTATTGCCGCTATTCTCTTATTAAAAAAAAAACTTGTACAAGAGACGACCTTCCTCTAGCGATTTCAACTGTGTACTGACGGTGATAATATTGACCGTATAATAGGGCGCTTCAATACTGTGATTCGCGTGATACTAGAATCGTGATTTTATTGATACGTGTAATTCGTACCAAAGAACGCATTATATCACAAACTTTTTGGATGGGCACAGAAGTCGTGTTCGTTTCGTTTTTCAATGAACATTGCGCATGCGCATTAGGGTGGCGCTACAGTAGCAACAAGGTAAATTTTCATTTAGCAGCTTTTATTTCAGTTATTTTAGGTTATATTTTTCAAAATATCACCTAAAATAATAAACACTGATGTCTATTATACAAGTACGCTGGATTGCTGATACAGACCTGCTTTTTGTGCCTATTTGAAGCGGAATCAGCGCCCCCATTATTCGGGTAGAGAACTAAATTTGACGTAACCACAACCAATAACAACAGTTGTCATCACTAGTATTATGTGAAGAATGGAATAAAATTCACTTAGTAGCACTATACGTTTATTCTGACTGGCAGAGCTTCCGCCTTAGAAGATTATTCAGTAACAAATGTATCGGTTTACAGAAAGTCCTGCTATTTTATACCTAACAAAAACAATAACGAACCAACCGTCATTTTAAAACATCACAATCAACAGAACATCCGGAATTACGAACAAATACAAATCAGCAGTATAAATTCAAATTAACTTAAATATTATATGAGTATTAAATTCAATAAATTTTCATGTATCTAAATATAACAATTAAATTATAATATTCTTAAATAAATTATATGAGTACAGATATGGATGTGACGTAATTGGTAATTTAATCACTAGCGTTAAAAATAACTAGTATTTAACGATATTATTAATTAAAAGTATGATCAAATAAAATAAATAATAATCGAGTAATAGTAATTCGTAAATCAAGTAGAAAATAATAATGTGGATCCGGAAGTAGCATCACTGGTGAGCCTGTGGGCGGCTGGTGGTCGGTGGGTGGTCGCTAGGTGGTCGCCATAGAGTAACTTATATATTTAGTGGTCGCTAACAATTAGTTCCAAATACTCTCACTACTGCTATCAGCGCCAATATGGTGGCTTTCAAACGTCATTTTTACGTCAAATTTAGTACTCTACCCGAATAATGGGGGCGCCGATTCCGCTTCAAATAGGCACAAAAAGCAGCTGGTGTGTATCAGCTATCCAGCCGCCAGCGTACTTGTATAGAGATCAGTGACCATGCTTGGCGAGCCTCGGCAAGCGTCCACAAGTCACAAGCCTCCACAAATCTCGAACGTATTCAGAACGCGTTGCAAACGTTTGCCGCAAATGAAAAGAACATACCTGAGGAACATACTATATTTGAAAATCAGTGTGTCCAATCTACTAGTAATTTACCCTACAATAACCGACATTAAAAAGGGTACCTATTTATCATCAAGTAACCTAAATATATTATATACTTAGGTATTTATTTTACCGGCTGGTGATGGCATACCTGTTTTGGAAATAAAAATAGTGTATTGTTTGATAAAAAAGTTATATTTCACAATTATTAATCAGATAACACTACATATTACATTCTGCAATAATAAGTTTAAAACTTTTTGAATAACTTTAATATTCTATGGGATAAAGTTGTTCCCAAAGTTGAAGTCTGTCCTCAAATAAGTTCTGATGAAGTGTAAGTTGGTCATCAATACGCAAGTATGTTCGTTTGTCGGGCTTCATAGTCGGCCAGGAAAGATCTGATATTTCAGGAGTATCGGGTCGTGGATTCGGATCGCTGTAAAAATAAAATTAGCTTTCAGAATAACAATATCGGTATTCGCATTGTACAACTTTAGGGCGGGAATAATTCCCGCCTAAGGGCGGGAATAGACGTCCGACTTTGCTTCCGATTGTCTGATCAGACAATCGGATCGTATTCACTCAATACACGTCCGATTTTTGCGTCCGACTTTTTCTGAACTCAGTCGCTCTCGAGCTATCTGTAAGCTTGCACGGAGCAGAAAGACAAGATGGACGACGAACAAATATTACTAATTGCATATTTGCTCACGTATCTATCAAGACCATCTATACTTATATTATAAATGCGAAAGTGTGTCTGTCTGTCTGTTACCTCTTCACGCTCAAACCGCTGAACCGATGTAGCTGAAATTTGGCATGGACATACTTTGAGTCCCGGGAAGGGACATAGGAATATTTTTTATCCCGGAAAAATGAACAGTTCCTGCGCGATAAACGAATTTTGGCGCAACGGAGTTGCGGGCGTCATCTACCTAGTTACATAATAAAGATTAATCAACCTACCTAAAACTGTATTGAGAACAACATTTTTAAGACCGCAATAATTGTGGCAAAAACGAATATTTAAAGGCTATTATATACAAATTTTCATCCCCTAGCGGATGCCTACGTCATAACATCTACTTGCATGCCAATCACCATGTCAGTCACCTTTGAGTTTTATATATTTAGATTAACTGTCTGGTGTACAACATCCTCCCCCCCCATCTTAGGGGACAAAAGAGGGGGTAAAATATGTATCAACTGATGATGTAGAAAATATACTTTAAATGGCAAAACAACGTTTGCCGGGACAGCTAGTATAATATAATAAGTATATTATTATTATTGGCTTGCTATACGCTATAGGTACACGCTATAATATAATAGTGCGCGATATTCATAATGAGCTATGAAGCTGGTTTCAGACTACGCTATACCGCTATACCAATAATGAAGAACAGTGCAGTGGCCAGTGGGAACGTGTCCATAACTGAGATAACAATGGTGCGCGATATTCTTGTGCTATGACTTATGAGCTGTTATGATCTATATACTTTAATATGCTATATCATAATATCTTACCCATATCTAGCGAAGTTATACCAAATGGCAGTCATTCGGTCCACTAGCAGCGCGTCCCGTCCGGTCAGACCAATTTCCGGATAACGATAGGGTAGAGAGAACAAATAAATCAGGTCATCGTGATGTGCTGCTTCTATTAACAGATAATAGGTAAGTATACAATAATCAGCAAGAGTCTCATTAATTAAATATTTTGGCATTAAGGCCGCCACAGACTTAGCTATAATATACAGCATGACTGGTGAGTCAATACCGATATTTAAGGAGAGTATTCAGTACTCGATTCACATTATAAATATGTAACAAAATTAAGTTCTTAATTTTTTTTTGAATTTCCCAAAAATTAATGAATCATGGATACTAAGTAAATTACGCCGCTAGGCAAGTAGGCATACTATGCGGCCGGTGCAGAGGCGTGCGCTACCAAAGAAACACCACACAACTACCCCTCCCGCTCGCGGTGTCCATGCGTTGGGTAAATAATTATTTAACTTTAAGCTACATTTACTCAGTGATCAATTGATATAATTTTTTTAAATTATTTTTTTCCAACTAATATAATAGCCAAATATCACGTCCTCAAGTATTGAACATGTCTCACCAGTCACGCAGTATATTAATATGTTTATAGCTAGCATATTACTATACCTATATTTTCCATACAATTTTCGCGTGACCACACGCTCAGCTATAATATATATTTCTGGTCTCAGTGTGTTTAGTACGGTATATTAATATTATATATTATAGCTAAGTCTGTGACGGCCTTTATAAATAATAATTTATTATTATTCTCAGACCAATAATTAAGGCCGTCACAGACTTAGCTATATTGTTTCTTATATTTTAATGCTGGTTTTCTGCGGGACTACGGCGTTACCAGGGAAACGGTTAAACTAGCTCATGAGTGCCAATGCATAGCTGCGTAGTGTGTGATGAAGATTCAATTTGGAGAGTCATGGTTCTAATACTTATGGGTTTTCCCGTCTTCGGATCTTCGTAGTGACTGTGGTTGCCAACATAGCTGAACTCGTAGTACCACACAGGCTGCGGCGAATGACGACACATAAGTTTGGCCACCCTGTTCAAATTTTAATGTTTTTAAGTAATATAAGTTTATATTATTTACTGATGATATCTTAAGGCGCTATATTGAAAAAAAAAGCGGCCAAGTGCGAGTTGGACTCGCCCATGAAGGGTTCCGCAGCAGCAATAAGGTTTATTTTTATGAAATTAAGAATGCACCTGACCCTAACTTAACTACATTCTTAAACCTAGATCTCAAAATCTGTAAGGTCTAGAAAGCTGATTTTTTTACACAAGTAACTTCAGTTCATGAAGATTAAATGCTCAAGACGAAGACACGATTACTGAAAAAATGCTCGATAGTTTCTTTTTTACAAAAAACCTTGTTTTAGACACATTTTTGCTTGGATCTTCAAAGTTCGCTGTCTTTTCTTTAATATTTTTTATTATCTAAAAAGGCATTGATAAAACCTAAATTTGCTCAAAACACTTTTTTCCTAATCATTATAGTTCGTCTTTTATACAAGTAAAACTAACTTGGCGATGATTCCGCGTCGTCCTTTTTCACCTGGCATATGAAAGACGGGCGTGAGTGTGAAGAGAGAAGGACTATGTTTTATTTTTAGGGTCAGTATCCCTCTTAAAAGGTTTTTGATGTATTTTTATATTTCAGTCGATTTAATGAAATTTATATTAAGGTTTACCATTTATGACGTATAAAAAAAACTACTGGATAGATCTCTTCGTTTTTAGTTTTTAAAGTAATCTACATCATATATATATTTTAGAATTATCATGCCCCTACTTTAGAAATTAGAGGGGGGGGGGACACACATTTTACCACTTTGGAAGAGTCTCTCTCGCAAACTATTCAGGTTAGAAAAAAAATGATTTTCATCAGAATTAAAATGTTTAATAACTTTATGAAATGACTGATGTAATGAAAACTGGCCAAGTCAAATCTAATCTAGTTTAAGATCTCACATTATTTAAATAACATCAATTGTTATAGATATTCAATAAAGCAAAGAAATAGACTCTATTATTTGTTCATAATGTTATTTGGTTCCTATACATACATATTATATTTCGATTTTCCATGAAACTTGGCACTTATTTAGATCTCCATCACAGTATAGCAATATAATATCCCTACAGTAGTGAAACGAATGCACTTGCGCAGAGCAACGGAGGGGTACCCGCGGGGAAGCGGGCGGCGCGGGCCCGCGCTTCCAAACTCGCGGAGTTTGAGCGACTTCGCGCGCAGGTGTGACGTTGGCGCGTTGTCTACGAATTTTGTGTTGTAAAACGATAACTTATCTTATAAACAATGGGATATAATAAGTGTTCAGTGTACAGAATATGTAAATCTGATTCAAAAAACAAAAAGGATTTAAATTGTCATAAAATATAATATCGACTCACAGTTCACACTAATATTGTGTTGGCCTTGGTGGAATTTATTTGCAATTTGCATCTCTGTTTTATTGTTTACGTTGTAAGAAGTGTAACAAGGAGAGAAACAATATAGAATAAAATAAAAAAACTGTCAAATACCCTGTTACATACTAATTAGTACCTACCTAGCTAGGTACACAGGGCCACACATCAAGTGTAACATTTTGACCTTTGGACCGCCCTTACCGCGCACGTAATAAGAGCGAGTTTTGAAGTGCTTCTGTTACACCACAGAATATATAATAGTACTCGTTACACCTGACGTGTGGCCTACCGTACCTACCAATTGTTATAATATGATTAATTATTGTTGGATATTTTACATATCCGAATGCGTCTTCATTACTTTAAATCCTTCGATCGTGGATTCTTGGAAATCTATCGTTATTCTATTGTGTCTTGCTCACCGGTGAGCTTATGGGGCTTGATAGGTTAATAAAATTTTTAAATCCATACTAATTAGTAATTACTAATATTATAAATGCGAAAGTGTGTCTGTCTGTCTGTCTGTCTGTTACCTCTTCACGCCCAAACCGCTGGACCGATTTTGCTGAAATTTGGCATGGAGATACTTTGAGTCCCGGGAAAGGACAAAGGATACTTTTTGTCCTGGAAAAATGTACGGTTCCCGTGCGATTAACGAGTTTTGGCACAACGGAGTTGCGCGCATCATCTAGTAAAGAACTCAAATCATCTAAAAATAAAGTTTCACGTAAATATCTGGCAGTACGACATAATATGTAAATATAACACGCTGATTAATTACAAGCACAATATTTTATTTTTATTTTATTTCCCGTTTCGTGGCAAGTGGCAACCCTGGCATATCTGCTTGGTACTTACACCGGTGGCGGCATCGTGCGACATCAAAGGCGTTTCGTTACTGTAGGGATAATATATTGCTATACTGTGTCTCCATCCTTTTTACGGCGAAGACCATAGACAAGAATAATGTTTGTATGTAACTTGGCTCTCCATTTACATTTATGTTTTTGGTGGGATATTATTTTTCAAAAATATTCAATGTACAGAATTGACTTTCTTACAATTTTATAATATGTATAGATAGATAGATGACTTACTTTGTTCCTTGAGAGAGAAAGATTGTTAATTGTTTATTATACTTAATTATTAATTTTACGTAAAAAAAATCTATTCAAAATAATGTAAGTACCTACAAATTTTCAGTTCAATCGGACGAAAGTCTAAGAAAATTTCTAAAAACTTTCATCCCCTATTCCGTCCCCTTAGGGGTGGAATTTATTAAATTTCTTTTGAGGGGATGCCTACGTCATAGTATATTTATGCATGCACAGTCTCAACTCTCAGCCCGATCGGTTTAAAATTGACAAAGTTTCATGCAAAATTTCATCCCCTATTTTACCCCCTTAGGGGTGGAATTTTTTAAAATCCTTTCTTAGGAGATGCCTACGTCATAGTAGCTTTATGTATGCAAAGTCTCAGACCGATCGGTTTAAAATTGACAAAGTTTCATACAAACTGTCAACCCCAATTTTACCCCCTTGGGGGTAAAATTTCCAAAAACGCTTAAATATATATCCATTCAATTTTAATAAGTAACACAATAAAGTTTCATGTTTCTAACTCAAGAAATGACGGACTTTCATTCAAACTTTCAACCCCAATTTCACCCCCTTGGGGGTAGAATTTTTAAAAACGCTTAAATAGGTACGTATTCATTCATTTTTAATCAGTAGCCTAAAAATAAAGTTTCATGTTTCTAAATTAAGAAATGACGGACTTTCATAAAAAACTTTCAACCCCTATTTCACCCCTTTCGGGTTAAAATTCCTTCCTTGGTGGGTGTCTACTTAATAAAACAACCCTGCTCACCAAATTTCGTGGCTGTAACTTTAACAGTTTTTGCTCTGCGATGATGAATCAGTCAGTCAGTCAGTCAATCAGTCAGTACTTGTAATTTTATATGTATAGATATCTTCATATCTAGGTTTAAGAAGAACTAGAAACACGATTAATGTATTTTGCTTCGATACATTTAATTTTCGAAATGACCTCTTAAAAATTCGAAATTTCAAGATTATTTTTAAACGAAAATAGATGTATTGTAGGAAATTAGTCTAATTGATAGACACCTTTGCAACTCAAAATCGTATAGAAGCATTTTGCTTAAGATGCTCCAACCGGAGAATTAGCAGGTCAGGTTTGTCTAACACATTGAAAGGTAGTGGGCGACAAGGACGGCGAAACTATACGCTGCATCATTCTTGGCTGCATCTTTATTAGTAGGGCCCTGGGCCAGTAGGGGTAGTAGTTAGGTGGTACAGTTTTTATGACCAAAGCTACAAAGATAGATCCTCATAAGTTCATAACAACGTAATCATAACGTAACATCATCTTACCGGTTAACAGGGAATGCCTCGATAGAGTCGGCATACATTCTGCCAAGCTTATCAATACTTTGTTGGTCGTTTTGTAGAGGCTTGTCGTCGAGGTAAGCACGCTTTAGCTCTTTGACTGCTTTCTCTCGGTTCTCAGTCGGAAGCATAAAGGAAATTGGTGCGATTCGCTCCCATTCTGCATTCATTTGGTTGCGAAGAGTGTCGTTGGTCACAACACCTATAAAAAATTCGTAAATTTAATGTTTTTGAATAATAATTTGATTTAAATATTTATTTATTACAATACTATATTTAACAATATTATGTACTCACCGTAGGCGAACCAGTAAAATTCGTCTTCAGTTTGGCTGACAATCCAAGGTACCGCATGCATTTTGCCTTCCCTGATCGCGTCCATTGGGTCTATCGGCAGGAATCTCTCCTGCCCAAAATCTTTTTCCACTACGGCATTCCATAGTCCCACAGGATCAAATCTTCCAAATTCCTGGCGACGACGTATTTAACGAAAATAATAATTCTAGTATTTAAATAACTACATAATATTATGTTATGTAACTTTATTCAAATTTAAATTCTTATTTTCTTTTGTTTTATACTGTTTCCCAAAGTTTTATAGGTACTTGGAATTTCCACTTAGGTAGTCTTAAGTCTTTGATTATAAACACGTCATGTATGATGTAGGTATGATGTAAATAATCAAAGTCATAAGTATACCAGCTATTACCTACCTATTCAAAAGCAACATAAACGAGCGAATAAAAATATTATGATGATGATATGATTTACTCACGAAGAAACCTGGTAGCGAATTAGCAAAGTCTTGCCAAGGTTTTGTTTTGAGGCAATCGTAAATGACCCTTGAATTGTTGGTGGGACAGTTGAGGAGTTCTGCCTGTTTCACCGCCAAGTCGTACATGTCGGTTGGTGTGCGAACCTTCGTCACAGGAGAGCCGCTCATAGAAATACCTCCGTGGAAGAGACCTGTAGAAAGTATTTCAAACTATTCAGGTTAGAAAAAAATGATATGAGAAACCTCAATATTATGATTTTTGGAGACTTATCCATAGATACCCCACACGCATAGGTTAGATGAAATTTTTTTTTTTGTTTCAGTTGTACCTATGGGGACCCCTAAAATTTTTAATAATTTTTCCATTTTTGCATCAAAATCTTAATGCGGTTCACAGACTACATCTACTTACCAAGTTTCAATAGTATAGCTCTAATAGTTTCGGAGAAAAGTGGCTGTGACATACGGACGGACAGATAGACAGACATACATGACGAATCTATAAGGGTTCCGTTTTTTGCCATTTTGGCTACGGAACCCTAAAAAGGAGGAGGATATCTGAAGATAGAATTTTAACAAATACAGCTAATAGAATCTAGTCCGGACAAACTCTAATATACCTTTAGACATAGGTGATATCATGTGCAGCATAACACTGATGGAACCCGCACTGCAGCCAGCGATGGTGACCTTGTTTGCATCCCCACCGAATGCTGCAATATTCTTCTGAACCCATTTTAACGCCATAACTTGATCTTTAAAGCCGTTATTGCCAGGTGCCAGTTCGTCACCAGTACTCATGAATCCTGTAGCATAGGATGTTTTGTTATGACTTATGACCTTGATCGCTTAAAATTGAAAAAATCGGCCAAGTGCGAGTCGGACTCGCGCACGAAGGGTTCCGTACCATTATAGAGCAAAATTAGACCAAAAATTGTGTTTTCTGTATGGGAGCCCCCCTTATTTTTTTATTTTATTTTAATATTATTATTGAATATTAAAGTACAAGTAAAACTAAGGATTTTGTGAAAAATTCAAGGGCCTACCTGTTGCTATTATTGATATAGAGCAAAAAAGGCCAAAAAAATCACGTTTGTTGTATGGGAGCCCCCCTTAAATAATAATTTTATTTTGCTTTTAGTATTTGTTGTTATAGCGGCAACAGATATACACAATCTGTGAAAATTTCAACTCTCTAGCTATTACCGTTCTTGAGTTACAGCCTGGAGATAGACAGACGGACAGACGGACAGACGGACAGACGGGCAGACGGACAGACATCGAAGTCTCATGAATAGGGTCCCGTTTTCACCCTTTGGGTACAGAACCCTAAAACTATTAGATACTAGCTGTCCCGGCAAATGTTGTTTTGCCATTTAAAGTATTTCTACTTCATCAGTTGATACAAAATCTTACCTCCTCTTTTGTCCCCTAAGAGGGGTGGGTGGAAAAATTTTATACACCAGATGTTAAGTTGTTGGAAAACACAGTTAATACCTAATATGAAGCAAGTCCATTTTTAAAAAAAGTTTGATATAAAATCTGACCCCCTCTTTGGTCCCCTTAGAGGGTAGGGGGGGTGGGATTTTTATGCACCAGATGTTGAGTTGGAAGAAGACAAATATATCTGTGAAAACTGTATGCAAATCGGATTAGTAGTTTTTGTGTTAAAGAAAAAAGTTTGATACAAAATCTAACCCCCTCTTTCGTCCCCTTAGAGGGGTGGGGGGAAACATTTTTATACACCAGATGTTAAGTTGGGAGAAGACAAATATATCTGCGAAAACCGCATTCAAATCGGATCAGTAGTCTCCGTGTTAAAGAAAAAGTTTGATACAAAATCTAACCCCCTCTTTCGTCCCCTTAGAGGGGTGGGGGAAAAAAATTTTATACACCAGGGGGTGTAGTGCGAGTTTTATTCGATCATACGCATCGAACACGCGCGAATTTGTATGGGATCAAAGCAGCGCCACCTACTGGCTTACGTGGATACCGCTTTGATCCCATACAAATTCGCGTTAACGTTCTCGATGAGTATGATCGAATAAAACTCGCACTACGCATTTGGATGTTAAGTTGGGAAAAGACAAATATAATATCTGCGAAAACCGCATTCAAATCGGATCAGTAGTTTTCGTGTGATAGTGGAACAAACATACATACAGACAGACAGACAAAAAACTAACCACATTTTTGGTTCCTATAGCGATTTAGTGACACCCTCCGCTTATTATATTTTTTTGAATATCTTTAATGTACAGAATTTTCATTTCTACAGTTTTATTTATGTATAGATTACTTTAAAATTAATACTTAATTACCAAGTGACCCCAATCTATAGTTTATAGTGACTAGCACTATATCCCGATCAAGGAGATAATTGGGTCCAGCGAGGTCACTGCGTCCAGTCATAGTGTAGAAACCGCCGGGGTGGATGAAGAATATAACAGGGAGAGGCTTAGTTCTGAAAGTAAAAAAATATTTGGACACTCATCTAATTGCAAAGTCGAACAATGTTATTTCGTTTGACTACAAATCATTACCTCTTACCTCTCGTTTTTAAGTGGCGTATAGACATTGATTGTAAGGCAGTCCTCGTCAACGTAGTAATTTTCTGCTGGCAGGGGACATGCTGGTCCATCTTTACTGGCATCTACTGGAGTGCTGTATTGCAATATTGGTTGCGGTGCCTGTAAGACAAAAAATAAATTCTCAAAATATAGTTTACCTATCACCCAGGGCCAATGGCGGCTTTACCTATTGCGAGGCCCTGGGCATCAGGTCTTTCAGAGGGTCTTGTCTTACGAAAAAATCCCTTGCGAGGCCCCTGCAAGAGCGAGGCCTCGGGCGATTGTCTCGCCACCCCCTAGGCCCTAGCTAGGGCCGCCACTGCCCAGGGCCAAGAATATGGATTTTTTTCCTGGCAAAATTGGATGAGCTGCCTTTGTTGACGTAGGAGAGTCATGCTTCGGCACGAATGGGCCGGCTCGACCGGAGAAATATCACGTCCTCACAGAAAACCGGCGTGAAACAGCGCTTGCACTGTGTTTCGCCGAGTGAGTGAGTTTACCGGAGGCCCAATCCTATCCTTCTAATCCTTCCCATCCCTACCCTCCCCTTAATAGGGGAGGGTAGGGATGGGAATTCCCTATTCCCTCTTAAAAGGCCGGCAACGCACCTGCAGCTCGTCTGATGCTGCGAGTGTCCATGGGCGACAGAAGTTGGTTTCCATCAGGTGACCCGAGGGTGTAGTGCGAGTTTTATTCGATCATACGCATCGAGCACGTTAACGCGAATTTGTATGGGATCAAAGCGGTATCCACGTTAGCCAGTGGATGGCGCTGCTTTGATCCCATACCACTGATCTTTATACAAGTGTCCCATACAAATTCGTCGCGTTAACGTGTTCGATGCGTATGATCGAATATAACTCGCACTACACCCTCTGTTTGCTCGTTCGCCCCCTCATTTCATAGAAAAATACAGAGGTAGGTTGATTAATCTTTATTATATTGTAATGGTCTTGTTAAGTTCTTTCTTCTTCGCGCTAATATGAGTAAATTTTATGCAATTAGTAACATTTTGTTCGTCATCCATCTTTTCTTTCATGCAAGCTCACAGAATGATAGCTCGAGAACGACTGAGTTCAGAAAAAGTCTGGCGCAAGAATCGGACGTCTATCGAGTAAATACGATCAGATTATCTGATCAGACAAACGGAAACAAAATCTGACGTGTATTCCCAGTCTAAACTGACCTGAAACCGCAGATCCCCCACAGGTGGTTGAGCATACTTGATCCCACGGTAGGACTCGAAGGTACGTCCACGACGAGTAACATTGTAAGCTCCACGAATTTCGCCCAATGGTGTTATTGTCACTGGCTGCTGAGGTTTACCTTTATTTGAAAAAATCAAAATAATGTAATTTTTGGCTATTTTAAATTGTTTCCTATTCCTTTACGATCATCGTAAATTTTGTTTACAATATCTGGTAAAAAATCTAAATAATGTTCAGGGGCGCCGAGTTTTTAAAATTCTTGTGGGTGCTCCAGTTTTCTAGGGTTCCGTACCCAAAGGGTAAAAACGGGACCCTATTACTAAGACTTCGATGTCTGTCTGTCTGTCTCCAGGCTGTATCTCAATAACCGGCGTGCATGAGAACTGCTGCTTGGTTTGTTTTTAGGCGCGCGTATTACGTATATTATTAATTAGGTACCTAATAGTAGAGATGAGATAGAAAATTATTTTAGATAAGTATACATGATCGTGGGTGCTCCGCACCCATTAACTTACCTCTCGTGGGTGTTGGTCGCTGGAGCACCCGAGTACCCACGGAGTCGGCGCCCCTGATTTTGTATGTACTTACCTAGGTAAAATATGTAAGGCGTAGACGTATAATTATTATTAGTATTATGCATAATATTTACCGCTAAGCTAAGTTCAACGTTAATCGCTTTTGGCCGATAAGATAAGCCACGTAGGTATATTTAACTGGCCGAGCCCTGGAGCTATAATTATATTATTAATACTAGCTTTTCGCCATCTGCATAGGAATCAACTTCCTCGATGGTACTTACTTATATATGAGAGGGCACTATCACTACTTTTAATTAAGGCCGTCACAGACTTAGCTATAATATAACATATTAATTAATATACCGTACTAAACACACTGAGACCAGAAATATATATTATAGCTGAGTGTGTGGTCACGCGAAAATTGTATAGAAAATATATAATAATATGCCTAGCTATAAATATATTAATATATTATATTATAGCTAAGTCTGTGACGGCCTTTATAAGGTGACCGTTTTCAGCTTGTGTAATGAGTAGGTAATCGTGATACTTTTCTGATTGCGGCCGTTTATCCATTTTTAGGGTTCCGTACCCAAAGGGTAAAAACCAAACCAAACCCAAAGGGTCTGTCTGTCTGTCTGTCTGTCTGTCTGTCTGTCTGTCCGTCCGTCCGTCCGTCCGTCCGTCCGTCCGTCAGTCCGTCCGTCAGTCCGTCAGTCCGTCCGTCCGTCCGTCCGTCCGTCCGTCCGTCCGTCCGTCTGTCTGTAACTCAAGAACGGTAACAGCTAGAGATTTGATATTTTCACAGATTATGTATATCTGTTGCCGCTATAACAACAAATACTAAAAATAAAATAAAATGAATATTTAAGGGGGGCTCCCATACAACAAACGTGATTTTTTTGGCCTATTTTGCTCCATTTCAAAAATGGCAACAGGTAGGTACCTACTTGAATTTTTCACAAAATCCTTAGTTATATGTGTACTTTAATGTTTAATAATAATATTAAAACAAAAAAAATAAGGGGGCTCCCATACAGAAAACACAATGTATGGCCTAATTTTGCTCTATAATGGTACGGAACCCTTCGTGCGCGATTCCGACTCGCACTTGGCCGATTTTTTTGTTTATTTACTAACCTGAGCCTTCATGATGGTGATGGTGATTATGGCTGTGATGTCCACGGACATGCACAATAACCACCAAAGCTAGAAATATAGTACCTAGCACCTGCATCGTGCCCTGCTAGGTGTTTACCACAGAACAGATTTACGGTGTTTACTGACATCTTTAGACAAACTGGCTTCTTATATACCTAAGTAATGAGAGTCGACTCATAAGGAAAATATAAGTACTTACATAAAAGTGTTTTGTTGTTGAAAATTGATACCGGGAAATTTTATAAAGCAGATTTTATTTTACGCTGACCTCATACTGTCCCATTACGCATCATAATCAGTGTACTGTGTCATGTAACATGTTAGCCCAGTCGGGTTAGTTCAGCCTTGTGTCACTTTGTATGGGAATCTGAAATTTTTACACCCTTGTTTAGGGGGGGTAATGACTAGCTTTAAATTAAAAAACTCGACCAAATCTGACGCGTGCGCTAGCCGCCATATTGGTTTGAAGATCAAATCATTTTTTAGACAATATAATTATTATCTCCTTTATTTTTTATTTTTTTACGAAAATGATAAGAACTAAATTTGTTGTAAATTTAATTTTCTACATTTTGAGTTCTTTTAATTTTTATTGTAAAATCAATATTAACGGAGATAAATGCAAAAAACAAGTCAAGGTATAATTTCGCTTGTATGTCAATTATTATCGAATTTAGCGAAAATAATTGTAGAAACAAAGTTGCACGTGATAGAACATTATATTTCCTCCAAATTTGATTCTTATGACTTTTTTAGAAATCAATATTTAAGCTCCTACACCTTGCCTACACCTATGGTAAACGTACCGGGACCCAAGCGACTGGATAAAACTGAATATTTATGATCATGAATAAGGCCATATAACAATTACGGCACAACCTACACCTAAATCATTTTAAAAAAATTGCCCAAGTGCGAGTCAGACTCGTTCATGAAGGGTTCCGTACCATTATAAGGCGAAGATAGCCAAAAATTGTGCTTTTTGTATGGGGGCCCCCCCTAAACATTTATTTTACTTTGATTTTATTATTAATTATTAAAGTACAAACACAATTAAATATTTTATGCATATTTTAACTGTCATAGTGCTGCTATTTTTGATAAAGAGCAAAAAAGCCAACTAAAATCCTGTTTGTCATAACTCATATGGGAGCCCCATGAATTAATTTATTTGTTGTTATAGAGGGAAACAAGATACATAATATCTTAAAATTTCAAGTCTCTACCCATCACCGTTCTTGAAGCCTGGAGACAGACAGACGGACAGACAGCGAAGTCTGGTTAGTTTAAAAATGTATTCGGTGAAGTATAAAACACCGAATACACGGTCGTCAACGGCGCGGGCGGTCCGACCGCCCGCGCCGACCGACCGACCGCCGCGGTCGTCAACAGTAAAAAATAGTAATTTTCATTATAGAGTATTTTTTGCTAGGAACTTTTCGTTCAAATTCCTTTGAAAGTAACTGAGATGATATTATTGTTAGTAGTGTAAAACATGTTATAAAATATGTATAGTTCGACAAGGCTCTACATGAACGTGGCGAGAAAAGGAACTAGGCGCTTCTATCATACAAAAACGTCATTTTTGACGTGTGTTTGACAGTTCTCCTTTACCAGCAGCACCTTTTGACATCATTGACACATTCTAAAGCCTTGTCGGAATATACATTCATTGACCATACAAAAATTTTCAAAAACTAGCGGTATATTGCGCGTGGCCCGACATGCACTTGGCCGGTTTTTCAAATATAGGTGAATATAGTATGTTCTTCAGGTATGTTCTTTTCATTTGCGGCAAACGTTTGCGACGCGTTCTAGACACGTTCGAGATTTGTGGAGGCTTGTGACTTGTGGACGCTTGCCGAGGCTCGCCAAGCATGGAAACCACTGATCTCTATACAAGTACGCTGGATTGCTGATAGCCTTTGAAATGACAGCTATTATTTGTGCCTATTTGAAGCGGAATCAGTGCCCCTATTAATCGGGTAGAGAACTAAATCTGACGTAAAAATGACGTTTGAAAGCCGCCATATTGGCGCTGATAGCAGTAGTGAGAGTATTTGGAACTAATACTAGTGATGACAACAGGGGGTGTAGTGCGAGTTTTATTCGATCATACGCATCGAACACGTTAACGCGAATATGTATGGGATCAAAGCAGCGCCACCTACTGGCTTACGTGGATACCGCTTTGATCCCATACAAATTCGTGTTAACGTTCTCGATGAGTATGATCGAATAAAACTCGCACTACGCACTCTGTTGTTATTGGTTGTAGTTACGTCAAATTTAGTTCTCTACCCGAATAATGGGGGCGCTGATTCCGCTTCAAATAGGCACAAAAAGCAGTATCTATATATATATATATATATATATATATATATATATATATATATATATATATAGTAGTCTGTATCGGCAATCCAGCGTACTTGTATAATGTCGGCTGTACACTCTCGCCGAGAGCTCTCGGGCGAGAGTCTCGTGCGAGAGCCCTTTGCCCGAGTGCGATCATGTACATTCTCGCTTAGTTCAATCGTAGCTGTTATGAACTCAGAGAAGATGGACCATTATTTTTCTCTATGAGATGGACGAAAATACTTCTCTTGCAGCTGCCGTAGCTCTTTGTGCTATGAGCTATTATAAATAACTAGTAATTTTCAAATATTTACACATTAAGAGCGTTTACACCTTATTTCAAGTTTCCATACAAACCTGCGGCGGACTATTGGAATTGCTCTGCGCGCAGCGATTTATAGTAGTTTTAAAATATTTATAGAAAAAAAATAACAAAAGATTTGTTGATATTTAAGAACATTTTTTTTAATTAAAGTGTTCTTCTATGATATGAAGCTATTATTATATTAAATTAAGTTAAATAAATAGGTAATAAAAAAGTTTTAATTCCTTGATATTTCTTTGATATTTCTCATTCTTTGAATTTAAATTACATAAAGTTAAATACCTAAACGAAATATTTTTTCTGATAACTATTTGCTTAAGGATCTTGTCAATAGGTTATTATTATTTTATAAATAGATCTATCGCTGGTTTCGTAAATTAAAAGCTTCGAAACTGATACTAAAACGGAATTTAAGGAAACCTCTGGGTATTGAGATTTAATGTACAAATACTCTATAAATCCAATTTTTTTTCTCTGATAACTATATAGACAGTGAAATTTTCTATAAAATAAATTATCAACATTTTTATAAAGATAAGTGGTTGATGATTTTTTCAATTTGGAAAAGTACAGTTTTAAGCCAAATTGAGCGTGAAAGGTGTAAACCACGTGTAAACGCTCTTAAAAATACAAAAATAAAAAAATGGCGAAAACGTATCTACGATCAATGATCACCATTCACCATGCATCGAAAGATATCATTGTAATCGAAAGACCTATAAAGTTCGGCCGTTCAGAGAATGCGTTCCTGACACCTGTCAGTTAGTCACGACTAGTGTCACAAAATTATAACATTCATTGATTATTGATATAATAATGTTGTTTTAATGCTCATCAATTGTTAAAACGGTAAACAACCAGCAAAAATATTTTTATCGTATCTGCAACGCCATTACAAAGTTACGTCGTCAGTTTAATCGCGACGTGTCAGGAACGCATTCTCTGAACGGCCGAACTATAATCATATTTAATTTTATTTCTCACAGATAATGACTGATAATGACGTTTATTATTATTATTTTTCGGTTTTGCACTGTCTAGCGGGCGGCGCGACTAGTAGTGAAAAACGCGAGAGTGTACAGTAATGCGCTCGCTTTCCTCGCGAGACCCTTTGACTCGGGCGCAAATTCCGACACCGGACCGAGAGGGTCCGAGACAGGCGAGACGAGGCGAGCGCACCCATTTACACTCTCGCACTCGGGCCGCCTCGCTGTGTCTCGGCGAGAGTGTACAGCCGACATAATAGAGATCAGTGATGGTTCAAACGTAGCATTAAGCAAGAAAAGAAGAAATACACGGTCGTCAACGGCGGTTGACGAACACGCAAAATCTATAAAACAAGAATATACGGTCGTCAACGGCGGTTGACGACCACGCAAAATCTATAATGAAAAACTGGTTGACAACACGTTGGCAACCGTGTGGCTGGCAACGCGCATACTATTTTTTTTGCTGTTGACGACCGCCGTTGGTGACCGTGTATTTCATACTTAAGTTAAAGATTTTGCGTGGTCGTCATTGTCAACCGCCATTGACGACCGTGTATTTCTTGCTTTAGGTTAAACACCGAATACACGGTCGTCAACTGCGGTCGCTAACAGCAAAAAATTGTATGCGCGTTGCCAGCCACACGGTTGCCAACGTGTTGTCAACTAGTTTTTTTTCATTAACTAAGATATTGCGTGGTCGTCAACGGTCAACCGCCGTTGACGACCGTGTATTTCTTGCTTTACTTTATGGCGTGGATGAAAAAAAATAAAACCAAAATGAAACATGGCGTCCTAGGACTCTATACTCTATAATACTCTAATCTGTGGTCCTAGGCCCTAGCTTTTTTTACTTTTTCATTGAAGTAGGTAACAAAAGTTTTTCAATACCTATGTGATAGGTACCTAAGTATTTGTAGTTTTTCGTGAATAACTTCATAGTTGACGAATTTCAATAAATTAGATTACTTATCATAAATTACATCAAAGGATATTGAATTCAGGTAAAACTTATACGAAGAAGGTTATAGCAAAATGACTTATGACGTACACATTTAGGTTTTTGGAATTGGGAAGCATCGAAGAACGGGGAGTAAGAAAGAAGAGAGGGTTTGCGTATATCCTTGGTTCATTGTGCTTGATGTTCACAGGCAGTTACGATGTCTTGGCGTGGCCGGGACGATCGCGCGAGCCGCTGGGGGGACACTCGCAGTCGGTCGCCATTGTGGGAAGTGCGTCGCAGCAAAAGTCCTGATAGAAGCCGTCTATCCCCATCTAGGGACCGTCCACACCGGGATCGACATAATAGATACGACCGCGATCGCCGAGACCGGGACCGCGATCGGGACTCGGATCGGTACAGCCGTCGCGACCGCTACGACAAACCTCGCGACAGAGATCGTCGGCGATCTCCGCGACGCCACGACGAGAGAGTGCCTTTACCACCTTCACCCCCTAAAATTACAGCCAGTGATCTCGACAAAAGGCCAGAGTCCCAGTCCAGCAGTCGATCCGACAGCCGAGAGCGACAAGATAGCAACGTCGATAGTTATGAAGGAAAATACGAAAGAGAGAAACATGACGACAACCAAGCTCCGAATCACGCCTCCCCCGGTGACTGGATTTGTCAGTGTGGTTCATACAATTTTAAAAGGCGTCAAATTTGCTACAGACGAAATTGCTCGGGGAAAAGATCAGAAGGTACAATATACGGTGGCGATTCAGACAGAAGCGGAAGCTTAGACTCAGGGGCCGGTATTACCAAACGCTTGCTTTTCAGACGTCTTGATGCTTTGACGACAGAAGAAAAAATATTAGAAGCTATTAAAGACAGCTGTTCAAAGGCAGTTCTAGATTCAATTGCCGGTATTACTATTGGTAGGGAGACATTAACTGGAGCGTCTAAGTGCTTAGCATACATTAATTTTAATTCCATAGCTGATTCTACAGCTGCTCATTCCGAACTCTTAGCACTAGAACCCCCTTTAAAAATAGATGGTAGAGAAGTATTGATTAGCTTTTATAATGAGCCTCAAAAGATTTCAAAACCCGTAAATTCTAATGATTACAGTGCATACTATGCATCAACAACTGCATACAATTCTTCTCAGTCAATATCAGAGGCCGACCGGGTGAATGCTGCTGCAGCAGTCGCTCAGTCTGCCATATCTGCAGCCCAAGCTCGTAACATGACCTGGGCATCGAGTGTTACTCCATCACAGAGTGCTACTAATGTCAAAGCTCCCACTGGAGATGGTAAAACAGTTTACACTGCTCCAGATGTTAGCACATTTTTGTATGACGCTTCTTCTGGATACTATTATGACTCAGCAACTAGTTTATACTATGATGGTAATACTCAATATTTTTATAATAGTCAAACGAGCCAATATATGTACTGGAATGCAGCAACATCCACCTATGTGGCTGTTGTACAAAATCAGACTAATGAAAGTGGCAAGCCAGCTGAAACAAAGGAGCCAGAGGAAAAGAAAAAGAAAGAGAAAGAGGATAAAGTAAAGGTAGCAAAAAAAATTGCCAAGGATATGGAGAGATGGGCTCGCACATTAAATCAGAAAAAAGAAAATGCTAAAAGTAACTTTGTTATGGAACAACCACTCGACACAAGTGCTAGTAAAGGTTCAGCAGATATTGGTTTTTCCGTCCTCGGTGCTGGACCATCGCTGACTCATGTGCGAGAAATATCACCACCCGCTGTACGCAATGAAGAATTTTTAATAAAGAAAACAGACTCTGTATCTGTAGACTTAGATGAGGGTATAATAGATTGGGCCAAACTGACTTGCTTACTATGTAAACGAAAATTCCCTTCTGCAGATGTTTTAAATAAGCACAAAACTCTATCTGACTTGCATAAGCAAAACTTAGCTGAATTCAATAGGAAGAATGATCTTTTACCACAGACAAACGGCTATAGAGACAGAGCAGCCGAGAGAAGATTGAAGTTTGGGGAAGATGAGCCCCCACCAATTAGGAAGCGGTACGAGCCCCCTGAAATTCTTACATCGGCCGTGTCCTATCCACCTCCCTCAGTGGTGGACACAATAGGTGGCAAAATGCTACAAAAGATGGGTTGGTCTGAGGGTAAAGGGCTGGGTAAGGAAGAACAGGGAAGGATCAATCCCATTGAGGCAGAACAACGACCGAGTCTGGCTGGATTGGGACAAAAGAGGGGCATCTATACTCCTACACCTGGTTTGACATACAGAGACACTGTGAAGAAACTTATGATTGCCAGATATAAAGAAGTGGTTGGCCAGGAGGAGGACGGAAAGTAAGAGGTGAGTCAATCCTTTTCTAAAAGTAATTAATCATTGTTTGTTACAGGTTGGATTTTCCAGGTCAGTTTAATTTAGAAAACCATTGCATTGTTATTAAAAAACCAGAAACATGACTCCATATTCTTAATATTGTGGATATCCATTCATTTTTATCTACTTCTGGTACTGAAAGTTACAAGTTACAAATTTCTTCTCAATTTTTTGCGCAATTAAGTTCATTGTGTGAATTGTATTATTTCTAATTATTCTTATTTTTGCCTTATAAATAATGACTTAATGAGGGGCTAACAAATCCAACATAATACAAGACAAACACTGCTGTGTTTGTCTTGTATTATGTTGTATTTGTTACTCATGTCTTATTTTTCTTAATAAGGCCATCTATGTATTATATTTTATTTATTTATATAGAAAAAATATTTGTTTGTGTAATATGTCTAACAGAATGCTACAAAACCATCCTATCATTATTACAAAATTTTACAACAATATTCTAAGCGTCTACAGTTATGAAACGAAGCAAATAATTATTTTCTTCAATTGATGTAAGGATTCAGTGGCTAGAAGGGAAAAATACTGGGTTTGTCATAAAGTGTTATTGAATCATATTTTAATCTTTTGATTCTGTCTTCACAATAATAGATATGGTGCCTGGGTTATCGATGGGCCTGCGCTAAGATCTGCCTAGCAATAAACTCGGTAAGTATTTAAGTTAGCCTTTGCAAAGACTAATATTTTTTTCCTAACAGGTTTATTTGAGTTTGCCTTCCTATACATTGAAAAAAGTGATGCTCAATAATTGATTGCTGTAACTTTTGTGAAGATCACTGTTGCAGCATTCAATAAATGAATTCCTTTTGCATTTAAAGTACTTTTGACATACAAGAGGCTCCTGGTAAGGGTACAAAGGTGAATATAGTAGAGACAAATTGGACATGAAATCTGTGATAAAACTGTGATTTTAGTGTACTTTAGTGACAAGGAAGACATGGAAAAGAACGAGACATGTAAATGACACTTTATTTATGAATGTGACCATTACCTTACAGAATCAGCCAGCTGCGAGACTGCGTGCCAAACAAAAATTCAAATATATGTTGTAAAGAATACAAAAGTCTATTCTAGTATTCTAGTAGCACTAGACATTAGGTACTTGTTATAAAGCTATAATTTTTTGTACAGTACCTTTTTAAAAAATTTAATGCATTTTGAGGAACAAATAAGTTTTTATTGACGTTAGGTAAATAAATATTAAATAATGTTATATTTACTTGAAGCAACCTGATTTAAGGAGTTACGGTTACAACGAAGTAATCTAGCCATTTGATGTTATAGTATAAGTATAAAACTATTTATATTACATTATAATTTTTGCAATTGCCAAATTATACATTTTTAAAATATAATATTAGCTCTGGTACTCCAGATGTTTATGTTTCAATCAATATTAAGAAAATAGTCACAAACCTGTCTTCAGAAACGGCAAAATAAGTATCAACTATATTATTTTTATATTTCTTGTGTCACAAAGTTTCTATCTAATAAATTTTTAATTCAGTTAATTACAATAGTACATAGGTAATTTCTTTTAGTGTTCATATAGACTACTTACCTACATAAGAAAACTTATATTATGTATAAGTACTATTAAATTACAAATTGTGAAACAAGTAAACAGCAATTCCAAAATTAAATTATTGTAATCAGAACATTGAATCAACTCATGTGCCAGCAGGCAAACAGTAAATGTGATACTATTTGCCTGCTGCTGGCAACTGGCGCTCGAACTTTTTATTATTTATAATTATTTGTAACATTGCATTGGAAATAAAACTTAGGTCTTAGGTATCAGTTTTATATTATAGTGCTCAGCCAGGAATAGAAGTCCGACATTCAATAAAAAGCATAATATTGTGTAGATCATCTACATTAGATGTAGGTACCAATTTAATATAGAATGTAATTCTTTAGTAACAAATATAAGAACAATAAATAGTGGTCTTATGTTAACAGCAGCTTTATAGTCAGATATTTTTTTCATATTTAGTGCTTTTTGTGTGAAGTAAATAAGACATTGGAGCATTTATGTTTTTAAATGTTTAAACTTTATACAGCTAAAAGTACATATAGTAGTCCAAAAAGTTGGTGTACTCTGTGTCGACCTTGTTGCAAAGGGGATAAAGTCGACATTAAGTACACCGGCTTGTCGCCAGTCGCCACTTAATTGGCCACTTTAATGTTACGATACGTAAATTAGTTTATTATTTTATTCATAATATAATATTATGTTATATTATTGTTATTGTTAAGTTATCCATTATGTAAATAAAGGTTTTGGGAGAAGATAATACTTATCTTCCATTAGTCAGGCATTACTTAAATTTAAAATTCCAATTATACATTAAGTTTTTTTATTAGTATTACAGCTCTTATTCTGAATAAATACCTTCATTACTTATTTTAAATCTTTTATTTACCCTATAATCCTAAATGGGAATCAACGGTTAGCAAAAAGTTAGCTTTATTTTTATTATACAAATACATATCAATTTAATTAATTCATTAGTTAACTGTTAAGTGATGATCAGTTATAATATGCCACGGTTACCAAAGAAATTAAAGGAGCAAACGAGCTTTCGAGTAACCTGATATTTTACATCTATGGCCTAAGGGCCGCATCCCCATCAGACACGGCACGGCACGACGCCGCCACCGTGCACGGTACGGCGTCGCACCGTGAACACTGTACCGTAAACGGTGCACCGCGCGCCCCTATTCTGGTGAAACTTCCGAACAAAAACAAACTTAACGGTGATAGGTAGAGACTTAAATTTCAGACATTATGTATTTTGTTTCCCTCTATAACAAAAAATACTAAAAACATTATACTTAGGGACTTCGCTATTATCAGGATCTAAGGTCTTCATCGTAAAGTGCCGACATTGACACTGATCAAGACAGTGGCGTGGGAAGACGGGCGAGGTTCTTTCGCGATCCATATCCAGACAAGCACTCTCGTTCGAGCGCAATTAATATCGACTGAATAGGGACGCACCATGACACGGTGCGGCGCGTACCGTGCACGGTGGCGGCGTCGTCGTGCCGTGTCGTGCCGCGCCGTGTCTGATGGGGACGCTGTGACGCGGCCTTATACAGGGTGTAACAAAACTAAGTTATAATACGGGTGTGTATGTGTTCCTTGTAGAGAGTTCACTGTGAAAGTGCAGCGCTGAAAAACCAAATTTTTTTTTTTACTTTTGTATGGGGAAACTCGCAACGCAGGGGCGTTTGCCCATACAAAAGTGAAAAAAGGTCTGCGCAGTTACTTTCACAGTAAACTCTCTACAATAAACACATACACACCCTTAAGTATTATCTTTTAGTTTTGTAATTTGTTACACCCTGTCTCACCTTGTATACCGTCGGCACTCGGCCGTCGCCTACGAATATGTAAATACCTACCTATTCAAAGACTCAAAGTTTATAAACTTTTCAATGTAATAAATACGTTTCATGCAAGTAGTAAGTTTGCGAAAACTGAAAGTAATAATAATGTCAGGAATAAGTTTTCGTTACTTCCAAGCCAATAAAAATTCGGATTGTTGCTCTACGGATGCTTTTTATTCTGACGAATTACAAGTTTAATTAACTGCCCCGATAAGTAGAATAGCTGTAGGGGCTGAGTATCAGAGGGATGTGGTAATGTTCCCCTTCCATTGTCTTGAATACAATCTGAAAAAAATAAAACATTCTGAATAAACAATACCTCAATACTAATAAGCGGACTCATTAGTCCGCGTATTGAGTCGCGTCCGCTGTTTTTTTGCCTCAAAGACCCCCACATAAAGTCTTCGAAGGATGACCAGTAAATAGCCTTTTTTGCGCCCTGTGCTTCGAGCTTCTATAACGGCGCCCTTGTTTTTTTACTGACTTCCAAAAAGGAGGAGGTCATACGTTTGGCTGCGTATTTTTACGTACTTATTATTGGAATCGCGCACTAGGGGCGCAGCGGGAACTTATTGGGTGCAAACCGATAAAAATATAATAGTCCTGCTTGGTCTGGCCATTCTTGCGCGGCGCTCCCCAGAATCTAGGCCCTGTGCCTGGGCACCGGTGGCACCGCCGAAAACGAAAATAAAATAGGCTCACTCAACCGGGCAGCACCGGCAAGCATAATAATATTAGCATTGTATTTTGCCGGCTAGTTAGATAAGGAGAGCTTGGTATCGATTTGGTAATTGGTTCCTAGCAATACGTTAACTCTTCTGGAGGCTAGTGCCGTCAGTAGCAACGGTAGGTAATTGCTTACCAATAGGCGAAAAGAAAAGCGTTATCAAGTTTCCTTAAGGCATATAAGTAGGTACTTAAATATTTTCTTACCTCGACATAGGGATAAATGGTTTCCTTATTATTTTGTTTATAATAGTCCGCTACGTTGAATTTTAATTTGTAAGTTGCCGCTCCAACCACTTCGCTAGAGAAGGGGAACTGTATCCTGCCGTCTGCCGATGTGATAGTGTTGTGCCACAGCGTCCATTTGTCGTCCTTCTGCTTGTACAATTCGACGAATAAGTCCCTCGCCGGTTTACCAGAGGACGTGTCTAACACGTGCGTGGTAAGGACTGGTCGAGACATAATTAATTATTCGTAAACGAAGCGTGTGTTCAGATTAACACTGACATTTATACTAAAGTTTTGTGTGGGGTCACACGCTGCGAGATTGCCTTTAGGCCCATTCTACACGATTTTGTTTATGTAAATTTGGTTCGTTAATATGGCACCTCCTATTAATTACAATTGATTACTTTTTGTTAACAAGAATTACCTTTGCTGCTGGCTGTAGCTCAACTACTGTTAACACAGGATTGTTTATAAAAAGACATGATTGGGACCACTTCTCCAATGATAAAATGTAGGTAAATCAGATGGGGGTTTACAACGGTCACTACTCAAATATAAGCACCACTTTAAGTAGAAAAAGTTTAACATACTTAACGAAGTACATAACTTTATGGATGTATCCTATTTAAGTTCCACTGAGTACTCACCCTTATATTTTACCGTGGTTGAGTTATAAACACAAAGTGATAACAAGTCTTAGAGTCAGTTTATCACAATTTTTCTTATCACCATACACTATACAGTAACAATTTAATAAAATATTATATTATATTATCTCTTCTTATTCATAGTCGTCTGTACGACCATTAATTTCTGAATAAGTACTTATTTCTGTAAATTCAGTAGGTAAGTAGGTATTATGAAAAGTCGAAACTAAAGTAATACTAAGTAATAACTAATAACTAATAAGCATTAACGTCAGTAACTAAAGTAAAATAGTAATTACCTACTACCAATATACTAGCAGGTATAATAATACTAGTTACGTATCCGAAATTCAGGGTCAGTGCAAGTTTGACTGCGTTACAAGTAAATGAATAGTAAAATATTATGTAATCCATCAGGCTCTGGCATTGATATAAATCTTACCATACTTATAGGCACAGAAATAAATCAAGATAGAACGGCTAAGCGGGTGGAGTACGCGTGTTTCAAACTTGCACATGTGGGCAAAATTTGTTGAACATTTATTCTGTCAGCGCGCACGTCTCTACTTGATTACACCGGAGGGGTTGTGCAAAAATGCCTCATTGTGCAGTGTCTAATTGTAAAAACACAAGTACGAAAGTAAATCGGTTAAAAGGAGGTATTTCTTTCCACGGGTAAGTTATTTGTTCTAACTAAAAGCAAAGCAAAAATTGACACGCGCGATTCCTTAGCAACGGCCGTTCTATCTTGATTTATTTCTGTGCTTAAAGGTATTCCGTATTAGTAATTAGGTACTTCATTCAGTCAAGATCTAATATACTAATGATTCTGGTGTATTTTCCAATATGGAAGCTCTTTGGGTTGCAATTTGAATAAAAAGCGTTGATGAGTCTTATTCTCGTCTAGATCCAGGTGCTTAATGGCATATTGATCTTCCGGGTAGATCTCATTTCCGCTCTGCTTTATGGATTTTCCTTTATGTTTTATGTTTTTTGGATAAAACTTATGTAGCGTTATTCTTTTATATTTCTTTGAAATTGTTTGATCATGTTTATGTTTCCCTTTTGAGAATTTCTCTTTTTCCTCTGGAATGTTTTTTCTGTCTCCTACTTTCATAGAATTTAATATTTCTTTTTCAGTTTCTGTTTGGCGATGTTTTATTTGGTGTTGTGATTTCGTCTGGTGGTGGCTGTCTTGTATCTTCTGCAAAGATTTTTCTATGAGTCGCTGCAATGTTTTGTCTCCAGTTATAACTCGGCACGGCACATGGGGAAACTTCTTGCACATCGAAGTCAGCAATGAAATTAAAATAGAATTATTTTCGTTGGTTTTATCACCGTATACATTTTCTAAAGGCTTCTGTGAATGTCCCTTGTATCTGAGGATTTTAGTACTGTTCGGTGTTATTATTGTTGAGATTATTATCATTATTTGTATTGATCTACTAATTGAAGCGTAGTTTGGCATTGTTTTTTATAAAGGCTGATTTGTGCTAAATAACAAAAGGTAGCGACTAAGTTAAAAGTACCTACCTACTACCTAGTTAGGTACCTATAGACCGTACGTAGGTACTTATCTAGAAACTGTTTGAAAAGAGTTGTAGTTTTATATGACGTGTATTTGTAAACTTTTCACAAACATTTTGAAACAACTTTTACAATGGCTATTTGAGCATCAGCAAAGACTTTAAGAACTAAACTTTACCTAGTTTGTTATGTGCCTCATCTATACTTAAAATCGTAGGAAAGTCAATTCTGTACATTAAAGATATTTAAAAAATAATAAGCAGGGGGTGTTACTAAGCCAAAAATGTGGTTAGTTGTCTGTCTGTCTGTCTGTATGTTTGTTCCAGCATCACACGAAAACTACTGATCCGATTTGAATGCGGTTTTCGCAGATATATTGGTCTTCTTCCAACTTAACATCTGGTGTATGAAAATGTTTCCCACCACCCCTCTAAGGGGACCAAAGTGGGGGTAAGATTTTGTATGACTATATAATTACTTTTTTTTTAATGGACTTACTTCATATTATTTACTGTGTTTTCCAACTCAACATTTGGTGTATACCTACCCCCCCCACCCCGCCTAGGGGACAAAAGAGGGGGGAAGATTTTGGATCAACTGATGAAGTAGAAATACTTTATATGGCAAAACAACGTTTGCCGGGACAGCTAGTATAGAAATAGAATACTCATAGTCTATAGGTACTCTAGAATTAGTAATTAACTACACACTTACCTAAATCTGAATATGGTCAACAAAAAATTAAAAAAGGTTAACTTTGTAAGCTAGTACTTATACATTATAATTAGTAAGTAACTACCAGATCAGAGGTTCCCAAACTTATATGTATCACGCCTCCCTAATGAACATGCTTAGTGCTTACGCCTCCCTTCGGCCCAGGGCCCAGCAAGTAGTAGCAAGTGGGCTCGCCAAGCTATTGTAAAATAAAATAATAAAGACCAAAAATACATTTTCAGATGTTTCATTATAAAAATATGTTTTTACATACTTACTTCTAACCCAAAATTGACGATTTTATAATTCTTTGTTATACTTGAAATCAAGCTCCGAATTGTTTCATTTTCTAAAACTAAATACTACATTATATTTCCAAGAATCCGATCTGAGCAAAAAAACGATTTCATAAAATTTTTTCGATAGAAAAAATCGCAATTCGCAAAGATGCATCTAATTTTCACGAATTTTTCATACATTGCCATAACCATGCATTAAACTCAGTTAATATTTTTAACCCCCGACCAAAAAGAGGGGTGTTATAAGTTTGACGTGTCTGTCTGTCTGTCTGTCTGTCTGTCTGTCTGTCTGTGGCATCGTAGCATCCAAACGGGTGGACCGATTTTGATCTAGTTTTTTTTGTTTGAAAGCTGACATAACGGTGAGTGTTCTTAGCTATAGTTCATCATCATCAGCCTGCTCATTGCTGAAATATCACGGTATATCTGGTTCGTGATAGGACGATTAGCAACTTGCAGTCGTTTGATGGGTTTTATATTTTGCATCCTGGTTCGAGACACTTATGAATATATATACACATTATTGGAAAGTTGACCTGGTGATGCAGCATCACTTGGTAATCAATAGGATACCCAACTCCTCACCAACTTAGAGCAGAGGTTTCGTGTTTGGGCTCATTTTAATTGCGACAACCAGTAAGACGTAGATAAACAGTAAATATTTGCATGCTGCTGCTGCAGCATCACCTGGATTCTATAGGAGCCAAGCTCCGTATATGAACCTAAAGTGGAGGTTTCATGTTTGGGCTCATATTGATGGCCTCATCCAAGAGGACATAATACGAGTATTTTATAGATGGTATTCATTGGGATATGATCCAGTTGATAGGAATTATTCTGCACAAGTTTAAAAAGCATAAAATAAAATTAAATTATGAAATTTAAAAAAACCCCCGCCAAAAAACTTTAAAAAGTAATGAAATAACATTTCCTGACTTTAAGTTTAAATCATTCCTAAGAGTAAAGTAATATTTTAGTCCATAATTGTTGTCAAGGTGTGTCGGGGGACCGCTAATGTAGATGTTTGATTTCACATAACAATATAAATTAAGGGTCTGTTCACAGCGACCCGAATCGAGAGAATCAGCGACTATTATGGCGATACAAAATGCAAAAGTCGCTGTTGTGGTAGTTTACTTAGCGGTCCCCGACACACCTTGACAACAATTATGGACTAAAATATTACTTTACTCTTAGGAATGATTTAAACTTAAAGTCAGGAAATGTTATTTCATTACTTTTTAAAGTTTTTTGGCGGGGGTTTTTTTAAATTTCATAATTTAATTTTATAACACATAGTAAAAATTCTATCATTGAGAAACCGACCTAGCGGATTTTTAAAATGTTGTATATTTATCGAGTTATTGAGAAGGACAATGTTTGATTTTTTGGGTCAGTCGCCCTCTTAAGAAGAATCAATGTGACGGATGAGCTTCCATGTTTTTGACAAGATTTCCAATTCGCGTACGTCGCGGGAATGCGCGGGCGTCTGGACTCTGGAGTAAAACCACCACTGGCGCCCGCGCCCCCCTCATCATGTCTTCGCGCCCCCCTAGTGGTGCGCGCCCCCTAGTTTGAAAATCAATATACCAGATGATTCTGAAACAAAATTTTGATTTTGATAACTAATAAAAATAGTTGGCAATAAAAGGCCTAAAATCCTTAAATAAATACTTTATTCATTAAATCTATCAGTAGGTAGGTATATTAACGTAAAGCCTATATTGTATAAGTCGTCGCCCAGCTTGTCTGTCCGTCCCACTCGACTATGAGAGTAAAAGAAGAATTAATATTATATTATACTGCGTACCCACAGTATAGCAATATAATATCCCTACAGTAACGAAACGCCTTTGATGTCGCACGATGCCGCCACCGGTGTAAGTACCAAGCAGATATGCCAGGGTTGCCACTTGCCACGAAACGGGGAATAAAATAAAAATAAAATATTGTGCTTGTAATTAATCAGCGTGTTATATTTACATTTTACATATTATGTCGTACTGCCAGATATTTACGTGAAACTTTATTTTTAGATGATTTGAGTTCTTTACTAGATGATGCGCGCAACTCCGTTGTGCCAAAACTCGTTAATCGCACGGGAACCGTACATTTTTCCAGGACAAAAAGTATCCTTTGTCCTTTCCCGGGACTCAAAATATCTCCATGCCAACTTTCAGCAAAATCGGTCGAGCGGTTTGGGCGTGAAGAGGTAACAGACAGACAGATAGACAGACACACTTTCGCATTTATAATATTAGTAATTACTAATTACTAATTAGTATGGATTTAAAAATTGTATTAACCTATCAAGCCCCATAAGCTCACCGGTGAGCAAGACACAATAGAATAACAATAGATTTCCAAGAATCCACGATCGAAGGATTAAAATGATGAAGACGCATTCGGATTATATATAAAATATCCAACAATAATTAATCATATTATAACAATAATTGGTAGGTACGGTAGGCCACACGTCAGGTGTAACAGAAGCACTTCAAAACTCGCTCTTATTACGTGCGCGGTAAGGGCGGTCCAAAGGTCAAAATGTTACACTTGATGTGTGGCCCTGTGTACCTAGCTAGGTAGGTACTAATTAGTATGTAACAGGGTATTTGACAGTTTTTTTATTTTATTCTATATTGTTTCTCTCCTTGTTACACTTCTTACAACGTAAACAATAAAACAGAGATGCAAATTGCAAGTAAATGCCACCAAGGCCAACACAATATTAGTGTGAACTGTGAGTCGATATTATATTTTATGACAATTTAAATCCTTTTTGTTTTTTGAATCAGATTTACATATTATGTACACTGAACACTTATTATATTCCATTGTTTATAAGATAAGTTATCGTTTTACAACACAAAATTCGTAGACAACGCGCCAACGTCACACCTGCGCGCGAATGCGTACAAACTCCGCGAGTTTGAAAGCGCGGGCCCGCGCCGCCCGCTTCCCCGCGGGTACCCCTCCGTTGCTCTGCGCAAGTACATTCGTTTCACTACTGTAGGGATATTGCTATACTGTAGCGTACCTACACACTTGGGCACTATACAGTAGTAGGCAGTATACATATAAAAATGACTCCCGCGTAACTGGCGGCTGGCCTGGCCTTCGATGAAACCGACCACCGCTGTCCGTCACCGAAACCGGTGCGGGAGTTATTAGGTATAACTTATAAGTTGTCATGTTCGTTGGCTGCCATACACGCTACTGTCGTATACCTACGCTACGGTCTACCAGAGAGGTCCACCTGTGCGGGTATGCCTGCGCAGGTAGACTGGAATGTGTGTGGGATTCCGGATTAGACCGGTGCAGTCTTTTGAGCCTGCGCAGGCGACCGGTGCTCATACACATTCCGGTCTACCTGCGCATTCATACCTGCACAGGTGGACCACTCTGGTAGACCGTAGCGTGTATGGCTTACATTAATTATGACTTATGACCTATCACAGTGCTCCGATTCCTCGGTTTTCACGCCCATGTATTCGCCGTTTCTGAAAGCCTCGTAAGTGTTGCTGAACCAGTCGTATGTGGAAGTGGAGGGAGAGCAGTGAGAGTCATCTGCACTGTATAATAGCCTCAACTCGGTGTCAGAGAACATTTTCGCCAGCTTAATCTTCAGTATCGCCTGCTCGCGGGGAGGGAACTTCTTAAAAGCGTCCGCGTAACTCAAGAACAAATGGTCGATACCGTCGTAGTCCATTTTCTTTTTTTTGTTAAAGTAGTTGTACAGTTCGTTGACCTCACTGGATTCTCTTTTCGTGCCTCGTCTTTTGTCTTTGGTCGTTCTGGCCAAACTGGAGATGGTTTGCGCGTACATATTGTATTCTTCGAGGTTATCAGTACGCGGAGGAGACTCGGTGGTGTTACCGTACCGTGGTGTGTTGTAGTCGTCCAGGAAACTCAGTTGTGAGCTCCAAAGGTATTGTGACAGTCTTTTGTTTGTCCCCGTCGTCATCTTCGTTAACTTTCTGTATTTTGTGTAGCCATCTCTTAATGTTTTCCATTTTGTCCTCACTGCGTCGCCTGCAAATAAAGAGATTGTGCTAAATTAAAATAGCATAATATACATAATTACTTAGTATAATAATATTAACTCCGCTAGTCCTGCAGGCTGCAAATGATAGTTCCACTGATCGTAAGTGTTGTACTTAAAAGGGCAAAAGTCAAAACGCTTAAAACAATTTACCATATTATAGCCTATATGATAGGTATAGGTACTATACCTATGGATCACATTACAATATTATTACGATAAAATCTTAAGCATACGTACCTACAATCTGGATGAAATGGACTAAAATAGTAGGTAGGTACTTATTATTTTGTTGAGAGAAAAATTACGTGAGATTTGCCGAGACCTCCCCTCTCCCCAACGTGAGATTAGATGAGATTTGACTCGACCCCCTCCCCCTCTAAACACCTCACGTAATATTTTGTGGACGCCCCCTAATCAAAGAATATGCCCTAAGTAACTTAGATCTTAAAATATTGTAAAATGTTATTAATTATTATTAATATGAGTTTGTCGTTAAAGACTACCTATAATATTTTATATTAGGTACTTACAAACCTAGAAGCTATAATTTTATCTATCTTTATAAGTAGACCTACAAAACCAGAAATAAATTACTTCCTCGCATGCGAGTAGCATTGTGGGTATAGTTATGTACTTTTTGTTTTAGGATGCCAAGTACCCTCTATAATTATTATTAAGTTAAGTACTTTATGATGCCAAGTGCCAACTTGCAACAAGCACCTAAGTTATAATAATATGAGGTAAACATTTAGCTTTGAAGTCGGAATTGCCTTCCTGTAATAAAGTCTATAAGTACCTAATTAGAAATTAATTCCCGTTACCTTAGATAACTACGGTCTGCACTAAAATAGTAAATACTAAATACACACAACTCAAACGTACAGAAATGTAGCGACAAATGTTTCAACTTACCACTCTGATCCAGTTGATTCCCTATAGCCTCCCAAATAGCGTTCTTTAGGCTGACATTTTTGTAGTCGACATGAGTTACGTCGTACAGGAAAACATGTTTTCGTACACACTCTATTAGCCTTTCGATGTCCATTTTGAGGTTGTCCTGGGGCAATATTTACTGAGCGCCGCGCTCGGCGCGACGTGTTCTCCCTTTCCACAGAACCGGGATACTACAAAATACTTTTAAACGCCGCCGTCCCGCCCCGCAGACGCCCCGTCGCGTCGCGCCGACCGTCTAGGGTACACCGGTTTTGCATGAGTCGTCGGCACGGTCGGGCTCAATTTTGTTTTGTTGACGGCGCGCGGCGCGACCGCGGCGCGGCGGGCAGGGCGCGCCGGCCACCGACGCGCGACGCCGCGGTTGGCCGCGGCGCGACGCATGGGCGCCAGAGGGCAGAGACCGCCACGCGCCCGCCGCGCCGCGGCCCGACGAAAACGTAGCGTGAGCAGTATTGTTGAAAAATATCAGGTAAAAAGTTCGAAGGAAAGCGAAATTAAAAGAAGTATCTTTACCTGGCATTTTGCAAATTATTGATATTATATGCATAGTTAAAAAAACAGCTGATGCGATACCGTTAAAAAATTGTATTTAAAGCGCCATCTCTTAGATGCTATTGGAACAAGTTAGCAAAGCGTCATCTATTGAGTTTTTGTTGAACTTTTTTATAAGCTACTTGACTAAAGTATTGCAGACCTGTTTTCAAATTTAATCTACTCGATAATAGATGGCGAAACGGTGAACTATTTTCGATTTTATAAAAAGGAGGTTGGTAATGAGTAGTGATGCGCCGAATAGTGATTTGGCCGAATAACCGAATACCGAATATTCGGCCTTTACCGAGCCGAATATTCGGCCGAATTATTCGGTTTACCATTATTTTATTTTGCCGCGTAAACAGGTTCTATCGTGTACTCTACGTGCCGCTGCTGGCTAGCTCGGAGCGAGCCTTCTCTCGCGAGCGCAATGCAATCGCAATTATTGCGCAATAATTGCTCCAAAATCGCAGTTTCGTATCACATACCAGCCAAAAAAATACGATAGCAACGAGCGACAGTACTCCCTCTGCTGAATAATCAAGGAACTATAATTACATTTAAATCGCTAAATCTCCATACTTAGACCGATAGCTCTAGGTTTTTTGGTTTCAAAATTCTAAAGTTTCTGATTTTTTGCGTATAGGTTTGGGACCACTAGGTAAACCTAAAAAATGATTTTGTGTCATTTTGGTCGACAGCTTCCAGAGATATTTAGGTATTTTGCTTTTTGGTCGCTATAGGCCGAAAAAAATATTAAAGTTTAAAATTTAGCTTTTGTGATATTAGCAATATCACAAAAGCTAAATTTTAAACTCTCGGGCAGTAACAAAATATATGCAGACACGTTTTGTGTCAGATTCATCCACGAGTTTCCCAGTAATTTAGCAAATATTAGAAACGTCGCCTAATTGCGTCGAAAAAATATTAGAGTTTGTAAAAATGGTGTAAATAATGTAATATGGTTTATTTTATTGATGTCTGTTACTGTTAAAGTTTTGTGTCATATTCATCCACGGGTTTTGAAGAAATTTATATTTTTGCTATCACTATTTGCTATACTGTTGCATTTATTTCGTATCACCTAAGCTTTTGACAGCAATGCGATGGCAATCGGCGAGCAATTTGAACTGTTAAATTATAGCGATCAGTGATCACAACAAAAGTGATTTTTTCCGATTGCTTGTTTGTCGCTGAGTGGTTAGTGGTGTTTTACGTAAAATTTTAAACTATAAAACGTATTTTTATAACATTGGTGCACACAGTGCTCGTATTAGAAGCCATTCCTGAAAAAGAAAGCCAGAAATACAGTTAAATAAGACCTCGCAATCGCAACCGAGCCCAGGCACTGGAACTGTCTGACTGTCTGTGAGGAGTTTAACACATTGACAAGAAAAACAATGATTAACATCTGTGCAGTGTTGCGAAACATTTGCAACAACAATCGCCTGCCAGTAACGACGATTTCCAAGTGCTTCAACAAGTTTAGAACCACACTTTAGCCATTTCAGGATGTGTGTGTGTCTCAGAAAAAGTGAGAACCAGGTTTTAGTGAGTGGCAGACCGCAAAGAACTTGCAGAGGTTGTGATCTTTATTGTAGTTTTAAATAAAACTAAGTTTTGTAAATATAACAGAGCGCAGTTCATTTCGAGAGATTTTTACAAATGGAAGTCTCAAGACAATATGGAGTCCGGATATGGAAATTGACTTGTCTGTGGTCATAGACTAAAAATGTTTCTTTTTTATGTGAAAAAGCAATAAGCTAAGGTTCAAATTTCTATTACAACATTAATGAAGTGAAAAATAAAGCAGTAAAACAGTGTTATTTGTTTCATTTGCATGTAGATTACTATTAACTATTAAGTTATTGTTATTTGTCTTCATGTAAGTAGAATTAAATGGAATACATACCTTTAATACTAAAATACATAAGAAGCAAGGTTTATTTTAAGTAGTAAAACATTTTCTTTAAATGACTAATGATTTTATGCATAATCTCCAATATAATGAACTGTGCAACAATAAATAAAAGATTTCATGTATTATTTAATAATAACAGAAATATATTAAAACCAATGTTAAAAAGATTTATTAAAGTCAGAATACTGCTTAAAACCCATCAATCCTCCAGCGGCAGGCGGCTGCCGCATAACAATTGAAAATCTATTGTGTGTGGCGTTTGCGACACCCACAATGGAGAGCTCAAACCTCTTATGCATAATATTAATTTCTTTATTAGTTTTTCATCGCGATGTTTTATAATAATAATAATAATCATTTATTGCAAGTATCCAAGACTCATATAAATAGGTACAGATCAAATTACATTAATAAAAGTCTGAGTGGATTCCTTTTCGACGGTTTGAGCATTGCACTACCTACCAATTTATCTCTAAATGCTTTGTTTATTTAAAACATTATTGTCTTTTTTCTGTTTTTTATTTTGTTTTATGAATTTGTTGTTTAAAGAAAAACACACATTACTTACATAATATAACAGTTATTATTTTAGCCTGTATTCTGCATGCATATGACAGCAGTGACTGATATACAGGTTATCAGGGCGTTCACAGAGCGCGGCCAGCATGCCGTTGGAGCTCCCGCGCATGCGCTGCACCAGCGACGATGTTCGCCTGCGCATTGTGGCAAAGAAACAGTCCACTCGTGCGCACGCGAACATCGCCGAAGCGCTGCACCAGCGGGGAGCCCCACCAGCATCCTGAACGCGTTATTATATTGGACGCGAAGGGCACTGTAGGCCCTTTGCGTATATGCTGCCCAGAGGCTGCAAGTGTAGAAGGATGTACAAAAAGCTCTAAGCAACGTCATTTTTACCTCTAACGAGCATCTCGCAAACCTCCTAACAACCATATTCGCCCTAACCGACAGTGCCCTTCGCTCCCTTTCGATATCAGTATCGTCTTTCAAAGTGGACGTCACAATGTGTCCTAGGTATTTGAACTCCTCGACTCTAGCTAAAGGAACACCATTGAGTAAAAGAGTCGGCACTGTATCCACCTTTCTGGTACCACCGTGAAAGACCATGTACTGACTCTTTTTACTATTGTATATCAGCCCATGCTCCGCTGCGTAACGCTCACAAATGTCAAGTAGCTTTTTGAGACCACAGACCGAGGCACTCAGCAAGACCATGTCATCCGCATCGCATAGTTTATGTTATTGAAACATACTCCATCTATATAACAACCGATATGCTTCATGCTGAGCTCCTCAATCAGTCCATTTATATAAAGGTTAAATAGGACAGGTGAGCTTAACCCCCCCTGTCTCATGCCACATTCCAGCTTGTAGGGATCTGACACCGCACCAGCCCATCTAACAATATTTATTTGATTATCATACCAATATTTAAAAGTATTAACCAATTCATGAGGTATATTCGACTTCCTCATCTTCTTCCAAAGAATGTCATATGACACGAGATCAAAAGCCTTCGAAAGGTCGAGGAAGCAGGCGTAGACGGGCGTTTTTCTTGTATTATAATACTTGACAGCACTCTTAAGACATAATATTGCGGACTCGGTGGGAAGGCCAGAACGAAAGCCGAACTGCGCATCATGACATCTAATATATCTGTTTAAATGTGTATTAAGAATGCTGTCAAATACTTACTTTTGCAATGATAGTTGCTAGCGAGATGGGCCTGTAATTAGAAATATCTGATAGGCTTTTCGTTTTATTTTTCGTTACTGGGACCACAACAGTTTTCATCATATCGTGAGGCAAGTAAGAATGCGATATACAGAGATTATACAGCAAGGCCAAAACTCGCGATATATGAGGGCCAGCATATTGTAGGTGTTCAATGCTTAATCCATCGTGTCCGGGGGATTTTCCCTTGGATATTGATTTGATTGCCCTCACTACATCAGAAGCCCTAACGTTTACCTGTCAGCTATCTCTTTCTGGTCACTCGTACCATCCACAGACAGCGGAAGACCAGGGCGGCTTCTCAGCCGCCTTAAATAGCAATATTGTAAATATTAAAATGTAATGTGTAATATTCATCAATATTATTGGACTTTAATTTTGCTGCCTAGTGCCTAATGTTGTGTTACATGATACTTAGGAGCTGAGCCCTGAGTGACATAGGCTATGTATGTCCCACGAGCGAAGCCGGGGCGGGTCTAGTTTTTAATATTTTGAAAAAAATAAAACCGAATATATTCGGTAACTGAGCCGAATAATTCGGCCGAATACGAATAGTGAAAAACATGCCGAATACGCCGAATACCGAATACGAAACGAATATTCGGCGCATCTCTAGTAATGAGTTCACGTTACTTTTTAGGGTTCCGTACTCAAAGGGTAAAAACGGGACCCTATTACTAAGACTTCAGTGTACCTGTCCGTCAGTCTGTCCGTTTGTCTGTCTGTAATCTGTATCCAGGATGAATCTCAAGAAACGCTAGACTTGTGAAATTTTCACCAATTTTGTTAATTTCTGTTGCCGCTAACAAATACCTACTTATTCAAGCATATTGTTAATAATAAACGTATTTTTTTATTTTTTGGCTTGGTCTACCAATATTTATCTACTATTATTACCTATATCAGGTCAACAAAATCCAGGATTGTAATTTATACTTAGATAATAAAATATGATATAAATTATTGTACTTTAGCAATAATAACATTATATGTATATAATATAATCAGTCAATTATTATATCAGTATTTGTCCGGAATTGAAATTAAATAAATTATATAAACAAAAAACTTTTTGAAAAAAAGATAGTCTAAAAAGAAAAAAATCGGCCAAGTGCGAGTCGGACTCGCGCACGAAGGGTTCCGTACCGTTATAAAGCGAAAAAAAATCGTTTTTTTGTATGAGAGCCCCCCTGAATTATTTATCTTATACTTACATATTATTATTTAATAATAAAGTGCGAATATAATAATTAAAGATTTTGTGAATATTCCAAGTTGCCATATTTTTGGATTACGTGCAAAAAACCAAAAAATCACGTTTGTTGTATGGGAGGCCCCATGAAATATTAATTTTGTTTTAGTATATTTTGTTGTTTAAATAGCAGCAACAGATATACACAATCTGTGAAAATTTCAGAAGTCTAGCTATAGCGTTCTTGAGATGCAGCCTGGAGACAGACAGACAGATGGACAGACAGACGGACAGACATTGAAGTCTCAGTAATAGGTTCCCGTTTTTACCCTTTGGGGTACGGAACCCTAAAAATGAAATAAAATTAAAATATACAGGGTGTAACAAATCTAAGTGTTAGGGTGTGTATTATTGTGTTCCTTTTAGAGAGTTCACTGTGAAAGTTGCAGCGCTGAAAGACCAAGATTTTTTTTCACTTTTGTATGGGCAAGCGCCCCAGCGAGCGTTACGAGACTCACGAGTTTCCCCATACAAAAGTGAAAAAAATAGGTCTTTTAGCGCTGCTACTTTCACAGTGAAGTCTCTACATGGAACACATACACACCCTGAAGTATTATCACATAGTTTTGTTACACCCTGTATATAACTCAAAGGTAACTGACTGACTGATTGATCACATAGTGATCTATCAACGCACAGCCCAAACCACTGGACGGATTGGGCTGAAATTTGGCATGCAAGTAGATATTATGACGTAGGCATCCGCTAAGAAAGGATTTTGATCAAATCTACCCCCAAGGGGATAAAATAGGGGATGAAAGTTTGTATGAAACTTTGTCAATTTTAAACCGATCGGGCTTTACCAGGCACTATAGGTTAAGACAATTAAGGCCGAAAGTGGCTGGATACTATACCTACTTTTGGGGCCTCTTTTGGCTTTAACCAAAAATTCTTAAAAGCAATATCATATTCAACAATAAAAGTTACAATAATTAAATATTGCACACAATTATCTAGTGCGTAATTTATTTTCTGATTTTTTTTAAAGAAAAAGAATAGCTGAATAATATGAACAAATCTTTTAAATAAACACAGCGTATTAATTTAACAATTTAAGTACTACAATATTATAACACCTATTTTACGCCTTCGAAGGGTGGAATTCTTTAATTCAACTTTTAAGTAGGAAGGTAAGATAGTGGGAACATCTAATTTTATACAGTATATTTTTAAAACACTTTAAGATTCAACCTTTTAGGATTATGAAAATAAACAACTTTAAGTTGCTACGTTAGCGTTTCAATTTTCGTGAATACCAGATGAATGCAACGCATTCGACTAATATTTCATTACCGTTTTCCATTCATGGTAGAAACGTAAAATTTAAACAAACTTTCTTGATTTAAATACATAATTACTCTAAAAAAAATTGTATGTTGAGAAGAGAGGTGAGTTGCATCAAAAACAATGACAATACAGCTACGTCGTAGCAACCTAATAGTTCGTAGCAGCGCTACGTCATGCTACGCCGTAGCTACGTCCAGTAGAATTCTACTAATCAAGCGACTACCACTTCTTTTAGCAATAATTATTATCAACATTCATTTTAGTTTCTACGTTTAAGCGTTAGAGGTTTGTAAAGTTTACAAACCTCTAACGTTCAAACGTTGGATATTGATCTTGCCTAACTCGAATTCGGGCCGCCGAAAAAAGCTGCCTACATGCAATTTTTTCCATTTTTACGAACAATAAACGTAAAAAGAATATTCACGTATGGAAACGAATAGGCTGGCTAAAAAGGCCTGCTGTATAAAGGAGAAGTAAAAAAACTGTGACGGAAGTCCCTCTATCAAGTCAGCCGCAGCCGAGCGACGGCCTTTAGTTTTTGTTGGTCAGCTAGACGCCCGACGGTGTCACTATGTGGACAAGGCTAAATATTTTAATGACTAGTTCACAGATTTTTTAGATAGTAATGTAAATGTAATAGTAGATGGCGGACCCACGTCAAGTCGTGGTTGGTTGGTTGGTTGTGTTATATCGTGATCTGTCGGCTCTCTTTGACACAACGTACGTAAACAAATTACGTAGGTCTGCCGTCTGTCTAAGAATCAATTTCTCTGACAGTACTTCTGGAAATCTTGTAGTAACTATTTATCAGGGCGAGCGAAGCGAGCCCTAGTGTATCACACAATTTGTGGTACACTTTACGGAAAAACTATCACGCCTATTGATTTGTGCTTTAACATAGTAATTTTTATTTATACGTAGATGTGTTATCATCAGTCAGTCAAGGTTTGGTTACCTTTGGACCTCACGTTTGGACCTCACAAAGATCGGCTTTTAGCTAGTAGAATTATTAATTTGTGCGTAACGTATCCAGATACGATCAACTTGCAACGCGCTACAAAGCACGGGAGCTACTTTAGGAATAAAATGTTTGTCATAGCTGAATATCAAACACTTTGATGTCTAATTGTCTTTAGCCTTGCCATTTGATTTCCAACCCTATTATATCAGAAAGCGTTGAATTCGTATTTCAAGACTGTTATGTATGTAATGTTTCTGCAACAAAAAATGAAGAACTCCAGCCCTTATAGGTGATATTATAATATTATGATATACCCGGCTTAAGGCATATCCTGACTATTTCTCTCGTGTGTCCAGCGGTAGTGACGTATGGCGGCCATATTCGGCAGTGGTCGCCACCGCGCCACTGTCTATTTGTTCGCGTTTCTGCTGACCGTACCACACTACACACACTACAACCTTTATTGACCTCGGAGTTCTATGAAAATAACCCTTATATCCTCTACGATAAGGTCACGTTAGAGGTAAAATAATGTCTGTACCTAACAGTGCTGATGCAAAACACCGATAACCATCATTTCTAGTTATATTTTATAGCTTTCCTTACTGTTTGTTAGGCAATTCGTTTTATTTATTTGTTTTGTGTGACTGGACCACATAGTGTTCTTTTTTTCAAAAGTCTATGTCACCGGTTTTCATCATGATTAGATTAGGAAATTACCTATTTAGAGTGGGAATATAAAATGTTACCAGTAGACGTAGACTAAAATAACATTAAATTGTTTCTTATCGAATCGTCTAGAGAGGGGCAGTAGGTACGGACAAAATGACAGGGTATTTTGTTTTTCAATAATATTGTTTTATTTAATGACATTATAGTTAGTCTCAACCGTTTAAAGTTATCTTAGGTTCATTGACTATCATTAATACAGTCTTTTAAGTTTTAATTAAGTAGGAACTACAATAAAATATACAAAAAGAAAAAATATGATTAATCACAAAAACCATATGGCCATAATACCATAATATTATATAGTATGGACAAAATGACATATAAGTATACATTTTTAAGAACAAAGTTCACAATAATTAAATCGTTTGAGTTTCTTCCTAATCCTTTAGAGTTAGAATTCAAGGTTTTGTTCATATTGATTGTTTTGTGCATGTTTTCTAAGCGTCGCCTGAGAAACCAAAATATGTTTTTGCTGCCAATTCCCATGCCATTTTTTTCCTTCCATGCTTCAATTATAGCCATACTATGGCCATACTCATGGATTCTTGGCTCCAAGATTGCCGATTAGTTTATCTTTTGTAGTTTCGTGGCATATCCCCTTAACAAAATAATAATTATTGCTAACTATCAGAAACACTGTACATGCTATGTCATTTTGTCCATTTTCTTGGTATGTCATTTTGTACAAATGTAACCAAAAACAAATAAATATCAAAATTCCACGAAATAACTAAATATGATTGCAACAAAGTTCATAGAAATCACTGGCTACTAGCATAGTTCATCGATTTGAATACAAATAATAACAAATGTCAGCATTCAGCAAATAACTCGCCAGAAAACAGGAGAAAACCATCTGTTAAATAAACTTTTGAAGGCTGTGTTCCTCACACGTTTGATCTGCTTACTGCGGCGCAACTGTGAGAATAGCGCTCGAAATCTGGCAGGATTGTTAATATGACTGCCGTCACGTGTTACAATCACGGAATCGTATCTAAACCCCCCAATTTTGAAATAAGGGCACTATGTCATTTTGTCCATACATGTCATTTTGTACGTATTTCCCTTACAAGAATGATAGACACATAATAATTGTTGTTGTTTGATTGTTTCTTTTTAACCGACTCCAAAAAAGGAGGTTTATACGAGTATTATATACACACGTGTCAACCGTGTGTATGTGATATTTTGGATTTCCAGAACTGCCCAGTTTTCGTATATTATGTTAGTCGATATCAGCGTCTGAAAAAATGTGGCTTTCAAAAGTGTAATGTATATATGTTTTTATGTTTGTGCAGTTCGCATATCTCCGGTTGTTCTAGGTGTTGTTCAACAGGGAATACTGCAAGTTTCATCAAAATCGGTTCAGTAGTTTTTGACATAGGGAATTTTAATTCTTAATTAAATACAAATTTGAAGTCAGTTTTATCTCAATAAAATACTATTATTAATTTCAAAGTAGTCATCAATGTTGAGTATCTAAGCAGTCATAACAACTATAGGTACTGCAGGTACCTGGTGAATCATGGCGGTAGCGGTCATCAATTCCCTGTAAAAAACTTGTCATTTTCTATATAAACGGAACCGCGATGACAATGAAGTGTCAGAAGTTCCTAGTCTATTGTCAATCACGTTTTATATAGAAAATTGCAGAAAATGATAAGTTTTTTGACAGGGAGTCAATGACCGCTACCGCCTTATGTTTCGCCAAGTAGGTACCTAGTATAGATACTTATAGCTAAACAGTAAACTATTAGAAATGTTAATACGCAATAATATTGTCGTAATGATTTTAAGATTCGGGAGGATTCTAATTTATAATGCAGTTTTCAGAAAATATTTATTCTCGAGATAATATGTCTACATTGCATACAAGCGTAGATAGATGTAAGATGAGCAGCTGTTAGTATTCTTTCATAAGGGCCTGTTTCACCATAAGTGCCGAATAGGCTATCCACAACTTAACTTGATAGATGAAGTATGGAGAATCTGTCAAAAAAGTTGTGGATAGCCTATTCGGCACTTTATCAGGAAGTGGGGAAACAGGCTAGTGTTTTTTTTTCAAACTTTAAAAATACCTTTAGAATTGTCACATATAGGTATATTACATGATACTAGGAAGAGGTATTAAGCCTTTTCGTAGGTATATTCTACAATGTATCTGTTTGCGTCACCAATAGCGCGCTTGCAACAGTTGCGGGCCCTGGGATTGGGCCCCGGCGGCCCCCGGCGGGCGGGGCCCACTTCATTACTGTAGCTACGTTGTTACAGAATTGTGAAAAATACCCTGAAAGAAGCTGTGTAAGATTTTAGGTAGGTTATATAACCGGAAATACGCCATAAAGTATAATAATGTATGGTAAAGTAGAGAAAGCTATACGCTAATACATTGAAAAGCAGAGGAATATAACAATTTATTTAATGTTTGTTTTATTACAAATATTGATTATTTAAATTATAAATTAACTATTTTTAGCGCACAATAAGATTATAAATGAAAAGGATATATTTTGTTACTTTGTTCAACATTAGTGGATACATTTTTGGAAATGTTGCAAAAAGGCCAATACATTATACATGTCATAATGTTGTTTAAAACAATTGAAGTGTATGCAAACTACTTAGTTACCATAAAACACTACACTACATTTCTTTAAAACCCAGCATAAGATAAGTGCCTCATAAAGTTAAACTAACTGTAAAATACGATAACGAAAAAGTAATAACTTAAAACTCCTAAACGTGTTATGTTCAAAATCAACCTGGCATTAACACTTTTTAATATGATCTGTGTCTGAGTGAGACGAAGGTAGAGGGGTGAGAGGGAGGGATGATATTCAAATAGCGAACATTTCATTTTAACGCTTTACCAAGATATTTGCTCGCTAGACGCTCCCACGGTGTTTAGAGATGGGGTGAGTTGAATGTCGATGAATGAAGTCAAAGTTTCACCTTTATCGTAGAAGCTTATTTAAATATGTAACATAAATAAAGCAATGAAAAATAATACGTCAAAAAATCTTTATAGATAAATGATATGAAAACTGTATCGTATAAAGAGTGACGAATAACTCTTAGTTCGTACCACATGACCAGATTTGATTGGTTGAATGGTAGGAATGAAAAATACCATTAATTATAAATAAATTAATGGTAGGTTGCAATTAACGACAATATTTTTTATTTCGGATAATATAATGCTTTTCAAATTTGTTTGCTACGCCGTAGCAGCGTAGCAATTTCGTAGCCGTAGCGTATTTGAGATTTGTTTTGCCATTTAAAGTATTTCTACTTCATCAGTTGATCCCTGAACATATCTTACCCCTCTTTTGTCCCCTAAGAGTGGAGGGGGAAAATGTTATATACATTAGATGTTAAGTTGGAAAACACAGTAAATAATATGAAGTAAGTCCACTAAAGAAAAAAGTTGGATACAAAATCTGATCTCCTCTTTGGTCCCCAGAGAGGGTTGGGGAGGGAGGGGGGGGGAGATTTTTATATACCAGATGTTGAGTTGGAAGGAGACAAATATATCTGTGAAAACCGTATGCAAATCGGATCAGTAGTTTTCGTGTTAAAGAAAAAGCCACCCCGCCTTGGTGACGCCCACTATCGTAATATTTTAATTTCGCCATAATTTCAAAACCAAACGTCCAATTTTAATCATTCAAAGAACAAATATTATCTACATGAACTGTCCTTAGTGATGCAATAATTTATTTTGATAAGGATTAACAGCGTGACTAAAATAAACACGTTTAAATGTAGTCAAAAAATTCAAGATTTTTAAATAAAAAAATGGTTATTGTGCCTCACTTGACATAGACGGGTATTTTTTGAAGACTTTATGTCGCGGACTTTTTTGAAGATATTTATAAGATCTACAATCAGGTATTTATACCTTCCAGGGAGGACTGGGAAAGAGAAATCCCAATCGACGTCCGCCCTAGCGATATAGTTTGGTTCACGGATGGATCAAGGAAAGACAACCGTGCGGGAGCCGGATTCTACGGAGGCAGGCAACCAAAAGGCAAATTCGCCTGTTTGGGTGAGTTTGCAATCGTGTTTCAGGCTGAAGTCTTCGCTATTCTCGGTTGCTCACTAGAAAGCCTGGAAATGGCCCTAGTCAATAAAAATGTTTTTATCTTTTCCGACAGTCAAGCTGCACTTAAAGCACTGACTGCCGCAGAAGTTTCATCTAAATTGGTTCTGGAATGCATTGAGACGTTAAATATGCTGGGCAGGAACAACAACATCCGCCTAGTATGGGTCCCGGGCCACAGTAACGTCCCCGGCAATGAAACCGCTGACGAACTGGCTAGGCTTGGGGCCGAGAGTCTCATATATGGCCCGGAACCAGTCTGTGGTATACCTCCCAGTACCACAAAGCAAGTGCTCAAGGAATGGGGTCACAGTCTAAGCAGGAAGCAATGGGCTGAGACCCCTGGCCTTGAACACTCCAAGGCACTAATCCCTGGCTTCAACAAGAAACTATCAGAATTAGTGCTCACCTTGGGTAGGAACCAATTAAGAATTCTTACCAGAAGCCTAACTGGGCACTGCAAGCTCAACAAACACCTAAACAGAATGGGTATTTGTAGCATAACGACTTGCAGATTCTGTGAGGAGGAGGATGAGACACCTATTCACCTTCTCCTCAACTGTCCTGCTCTACTACAGAGCAGAAACAGGCATCTTGGTCGCCACGAATACTCATCCACAGAGGAAATTCGTGACACCAACCCCAACCACATCGTTCAATTTATGAGCAGTATTGGGCTGGGGATGATACTCTAATGCGAAGGAGTCACAATAGATTCTTATGGGTCGCAGTGACGTCAGGGCTACAGCGACCTGCCTTCTTTAAAAAAAAAAAAAGATCTACAATTACTTAGAACATTTTATGGTTCTATCTTTTATAGTTTAGGCAGCGTATGCAAAATAAGTAACTTTTCTGGTTGATTTTTTACACCTTTCGTCCGAAAAACCCAAATATCTTACGGAACCCTATTTTTTTTCAAAGTAAATTTAGCCTATGTTCAGCAGAAATAATGTAGGATTCCAATGGTAAAAGAATTTTTCAAATCGGTCCAGTAGTTTCGGAGCCTATTCAGGACAAACAAACAAACAAAAAATCAAATCTTTCCTCTTTATAATAGTAGTGTAGATCATGATGAGACGATTGGATAATTGGCTGACGTTGAAATTATTTTAAACTGTTTGTGTCTTACCGTCAAAATTAAGACCAGTACCCCGAGACGACTAGCTACCTTATGCATAATTTAATATGACGTTCCTTGTACGATACAATTTCAATTTAGGTCAAACAAGCGTTTTATATTATGCTTTAGATAATATTATGAGAATACGATTTTTACCGAGCTTATATTAGAAACGAACAAGAAAAAAAGCTGCAGGGACATTGCACAAAATAGAAGAATCGATGCTATGTATCTAGGACACTAATGCTTTCATATTCATAAACTTCACACCATCACACCATCGATATCGATACCGCCACCCCGCCTCCCTACACCAAGTTGAGACGTTTGCGAAATGTGAACATTTCACGAATCGGTCGTAGCGCTCCGGAATTCTCATTTGCGCGCCCCCTCCCCGCGCCACCCCGCACCCCCCGCACACACCCTCCTCACCTGAAGCAGGGTTCACACCCGAATATCCAGGAAATTTAATCGGCTCAAGGATTATCTTGATATTTATTTTAAGTATTTTGTAAAGTGCTTCAAGATTAAAAGTACCTATAGTTTTATTCGCAGTGATTTTACTATTAAGGGTTGATTCAGACCGCAACGCGACGCGTAGATGTATTTCTAAATTAGTATGGATTTGACAGATTCGCAAGACGTCTCACGCTGACGACATCTGTCAAATCCATACAAATTTAGGTCGCGTCGCGTCGCGCCTCGCTTCGTCGCGTTGCGGTCTGAATTGACCCTTAGAGATATTATAACACATAGTTATCTTCGATATTAATACCTATCTTTCTTGTAGAAATTTAGACACATCCTTTGAATTATTCATTTTAATTTTTTTCTTGCTACGGGTATGTTATTTTATTGTTACAGCGGTACTACTCCCTTAACGACCTCCCAACCTTAAGCCGTACTCAACGATATTTTTATGGCTGTAACGATTTTAAAATAGAAACTGGCAAGAAATGTAAAGTTGAAATGTTAAGTTAATAACATTCATAGCTCCATCATTTAATTAACACTACAGATAAGAAAAACTATTTTCATTCATGAAAAAATGACAATCATTCGTGAGTCGTGACACTCAATCAACTCGCAACAGGTATAAAATTAATGATATCCGCGCCCTGGCCGAAACACAATACGCGCAGATATTCAGTTATACATTAATAATTACTCCGCCCGGCCTCCCTCAGCGCCCCCTCGAGCCCCCCCGGCTCATTGTAATTTAAATCGAATTCCCTTCAACAAGCAAATTGAAATATTTCAATTTGGCACCTCCCGGCTGTGACGCATTGACTATTTAGATAATATCGATAGCTGGGTCCCTGATTCTAGAATTTATTGTATTTAAAGTAATGCTTTGTTTTTGTCCTTATTCGATCGTTCGATTTTACCAACATTTTGCATTAATAATAACAACGAAGCTACATTGACGTTGTAATAAAATACATAATATAGTAGAATCGAGGCATTTTTGATTTTTGTAGAGTTGGCGTCATTAGTTGGGCGTACTGGGTTTTATTTAAAAGTGGATTTAATTTTAGCTTTTTTTTTTTTTTTTTTTTTTTTTTTTTTTTTTTTTTTAAGGAGGGGAAATGCATTACGCATCCCCCGCCCCCTCGGGGGAAGAAGGGGGGCAGGGGTATGTCGGACTCCCTCCGCAAAGGTTTACCGACTAAAACCCCCCCATGCCCTCGTCAACGCTATACGCGGAGGAGCGGGATCGCTACGCATTCTACCGCGTCCTCCGCAGCGCTTGCCGCCTCCAGCACCACAATCACTGCAGCAGCCTATGCCACCGCGTGTCTGCTCCGAGAGGCTCCCCGGGCACCGGGGGAGCCTATCTCCTCGGGGCCCATATTGTGGGCGGTGATCCCCCGATCAGCCGCCCACAGGCCTAGGCTTCCACCTCCATAGCGGGGGCGATTTCACTCGCCCCAGCCTTGTCGGCTTCAGGCCGCTTACGCGGCCGAGCCTTAGGGGGAGCCTTACGCTTCTGCCTCGTGCCGGGAGGCTTGCCGGCAGCTGTGATACAGCCGTTTGTCCCCAGCACGTGGCCGCTCGCCCTGCCGAGCTCGGCGCAGAAGAAGCAGCTAGGCTCCTCCGCGCAGTCGGCGGCCTTGTGCCCCGGCTTCCCGCAACGGAAGCAATTCCCGCTACGGTCTACCGGGGACTGGCAGCTCGATGCCAGGTGGCCGGTTTCCAGACATCGGTAGCACCGCTTTGGCCTCGCGGCCAGCAGCACCACCTTTGTCAGGACCCATCCCACCTGTAGCCGCCCAGAAGCAACTAACTTCTTAGCGGCAGCATTAGGGACGTGGAGCCACACGCTCCGTGCGCCCCTTGGGCCCACCGTAATTCTGCCCGACCGGCTATCGGTGGCCGGGCAGTCGCCTTCTTTTGCCGCCGCCTTAGTGACATCGGCGGCGGTTGCTGCGTCGTCCAAGCCGGAGACGAGCAGATCAACTCTTTGGACAGGGCGAGCGATCCTCACTACGTCCCTGTCGAGGACTTCCCTCATTTTGTTTGCGAGGGCGTCCGCCTTCTGCTGGGCGTCCTCCCCGGTCACTTCTAGTATCCGGGCGCCCGTCCTCGCTAGCCGGAATCGAACCTTGTTTGTCTGGGCGATCCCTACCTCTCCAAGGTCGATCCGGCTCGTCGCCTCTTTTAGTATAGAAGCGTACGTCACGCTCTGATCCACCCCCTTCTCCAGCGTGAGAGTGATGGCGGCGGACTTGAGCGGACGCAGCTTTCTCTTCTTTTTCTTGGGAGCTGTCTTTTTGGCAGCTCCCTTGTTCTTCTTGTTTCTCCCTCGCGGTTCTACTCTGGACCACGAGGGGTCCGTCGCAGACGGGGCAGCTGTTCGTGCCCTCATCTGTTCGGCCTCGCGAGCGGCCATCGACGTTTTCTTCCTCTTCCTTCTTTTCTCTACTTCATTGGGCGGCATGCTAGCGGCGGGTACCTGCGATGGCCCCGCCGCTACCTTTGTCGCCTTTACTTTACTTTTAGCCTTCGGCTGTCCGCTCTCAGTCGTCACAACTGCACCTCCAGCCGCCATATCGGCAGCTAGCGGTGGCCTCCGCCTCGGCTCTGGTAGGAGACGATCCTCCAGGCCGGCGAGACGTGCATTCAGCATGTTGCCGAAGGTTTCGATATTGGTACGAGAAACCTCCGCCAACAGCTGTTGCAGGTCTTGTGTGACGGGCTTGATCGCCTGTTGGCGCATCTCCTCCAACTCGTGGCGTAAGACGTCCACTTGCTGTTGGAGTCGCGCGTTCTGGGCTTCCAGCCTCTTGATCTCCTCCGTTGCGGAGCGATCATTCACTTCTTCGAAGACCATTTTAATGGTCGCCACCGATTCTTTAAGGTACCTTATGTAGGTACCTTTAAGATTGGAGGACTTCGTGGCGACCATTTCAATGGTCTTCAGCGAAGTCTCCATCGTCTTCAACAGGTCAGCGCTTGTCCGCTCCATAGCCTCTTCTCGCGAAGGAGAAGAAACGGAGAGTCCAGATTGGGAGTGGGTGGAGCTGATGGTCGCTCGCGTTTTCCCCGCCTCCCGCGCTGCCTCAACGATCTCTTTCTCGGCCTGTAAACGAAGGGCCTCTTCCTTCTCCAGATCAAAGTCAGCCTGCACCTTAGCCAGACCGCCATATTGGCCGGTTTTTGGCGGGCGGCCGCGTCCTCTCTTAGATTTAGGCGCTGCCCCCTTGCTGAGAGGCGGCGCCATGTCATCATCTGAGCGCCTCTTTCGGCGCGCCCTGTCCGAGAATGCGGGCAGGCCCCCGGAGTCCAGCGACATGGCAGACATTTCACTGGAGTCCGAGAGCAAGTCCTCGCTGTCAAGTCCAGGAGTGTATCGTCCGGGTATTCGAGTCGGGGGCGGCATGAGCACATCGCGTGTCAGCAGGACATGCGGAAAGTCTTTGTCGCCCCTCAACTTCTTGTCACTCAAAGCCGCCGCCGGCGCGGTAATGGGCGCCGGCTTCGGGTTATCACGCTTTTTAGGGGCATCGCCTCCTAGCGCCGCCAAAATGGCCCTTTGCCTCGCCGCTTTTGCGGCCTCCGACTCACTCATCGCAGTTGTTGGTCCCTCCGTATACACGGACCTCGCACCCCCTTGCAGAGGTGCACGGGATTCTCCGGCCCCAGAGGAGCCGGGACCCGCCCGGAGATTCTTTTCACAATTGCGACCCTCCATAGCTTAAAACTCCGACACCCCGGGTCGCGGGCCCGTTCGTCACACTGCGGGCGCAGCCAAACACACACACAAGCACGCACACAAACACACGCCATACCGGCGTTCAGCCACCCCTCCCGTGTCACCGTGAAAATGCTCACGATGGCACGGGGGAGGTGCCCAGGGACACGACGTGGACGGACCGGTATCGCCCCCATTTAATTTTAGCTTTAGGTTGTAGAATTTTAATTTTTAATGTTAGCTAAGAATTATTTAGATTGATGTAATCGTATTGTCAGTTTTATTTTGGGGTTGTGGTTATAAATACTATAAAAAATATAAAGGCCTTAAACATCCTATACTTACTTTTATAGGCTCTATTCCTTTCTAGAAATCCTATCGAATACCTAGATACCTACTGTACAAATTGAAACCTTTTGCTGTATGGAAATAGCATAAATAAGCAATATCTACTACTAATCACAAAGCACAATTAGGTATAAAAGTCAAATTTTACATAACCTTTAATTTATAAATAAAAATATTCATATTTTTAGGCTCATTAAAACTGCGAAGACTGACCAATCAAAGTAAACTGACCAAAGAGGTGCTTGAAACTTTATGTTTATTCGCGTCGTAACATTATTTTACTGTAATAAAAATCATAGGATCTTGAGATGGAAAACTTTTGATATGAAATCGTTGATAACTATTTGTTAAAGTACCTATAGTTGAAGTTATTGATACCAAAATATACTAAATGCTGAGTTGTTTGCATTATTAATATCTACGACAAGTAGCTCATAATAGATGAAACTGGTTCACAAAGTTTTAGTGTTCGGTAAAATATCATATTCACATTATTACAAAACCCTAAAGCTCTACAAAACTTAGAGTGCCTTTGTTGTTTCGTACTACAATACGAATGTCGCGTTATCTACAGCGTTAAGGGTGGTGAATTATTATTATTGTCAGGGAAAACATTATTTAAGATATAAATAATGTTTTCCCTTGCCTCATAAAAGTGTTCATCGTGTCGGATCATACGTCCGTAATAAATGGATGCAGCGGGGCGGACGACGTTGTCAGTATGCATCACGCGACAACACGACCGACAGAACTATCGCTGCGATCTCATCGCTACAGAACCACAGAGTAGCCCCCTCGGAACATATTGACTACCTTCAGCCGAGACCGTAAACAAAAACTTAAACAATAAATAAAAAAGCAAACTCCTCAACGCGAATAACAAACATAATTGTGTTTTTTTGTGCCTCATTCGATTTCGCTTTGTCTGGACAAAAACTGGTTCTCAAAAAAGTCACCTTTATAAATTAAAGTTTCATCGTGATTTAGCCAATGGGCGGCCGGAGGCGGGGTCCCCGGGCCTCCCCATTGGCCGCGCCGGCACTCTCATCTGTCAACAGTTTATATAACCGGATGATACAACATATACAGTTAACACTACAGAGGGAGAGAGATGGGAACACTCCTTTAAACAGTGTGTCCTTTCGCACGAGCATTCCCTCTCCTTCGCACGGACCCCGGCAACTGTCAGCATTCTGCCAAAATTGAAGCAACAGTGTTGAAACTAAACGCGGAACGGATCGTCGCCCTGACTGTTGCGTTTAACGGAACATCGGGTGACATTTTTTCGGGATCGGGATTGATTGATAAAAAATACTGTAACGAGTTCGAGTGTTTTTATAATAATGAAGTTTTAGTTTGTGATAGTTGGTGGGTTTGTTGAATTGGACAATTTGTAAAATGTCGCTTCCGAACGGTGTCGACGTCTCTCAGCTGGTGCAGCACCCCGTCTTGGCCGCTCTACCTCCCTTCTTCCTTCGTGCTTCAGAGAGATATCAGGTAAGAAAGTGAATGTGAAAGAAAGATAAATTTTTATCTTTCTGCAAAAACAAAAATGTAGATGTATCCTGCCGACTGCGCCTTTCTAATATGAAATTATGAAGTAACAATAATTTGTAGTAGAAATTATGAACATGAAAAATATTTTATTACAAAATCTAAATAAAAAAAGGAATACAATTTTATAAAATATAAAAGACATTAGACAATGTAGTTTTTGTGCTACTAGTTACAAAACCAGTAAGTAGACTGGTAAATAAAATTGTCATTAGGTTTGTTTTAATTTGATTTAAAACATTTTTAGTTCCATGCCACTTTAATAGGTACCTACTACTCAACTATGATACCTACTGGCTACTAGTAAGCATAAACCTAACAGTATATTATAAGTCTATGCTAGTAAGTACGTTAGTTTTCAAACTAGCGTACACTTTACTAGTAGGTATCTTAGTTGAGTAGTAGGTTATATTCATATAATCGTATTTTTTCAAAATTTTGTCACTTTGGATGATGCCAATTACAGGGTTGTTAAAATACTCGTAATTATGACTGGTTAAGATACAAATCATCAATCAATGAAAATCATCAAAACAATTACTAAGCACTCAATAATATAGGTAATTATTGAGTGTATTTAGTAATAGAAAAATTATTCTGTTATAAATTTGAAATAGGTACCTACATTAATGTGTACCTATTTTAAATTTATAAGAACCTTCAAGGTACCAGTTAGTAATATAAAAATTACGAAAAAAAAATGTTAAACCCTTACTTCACAAAAATCTAATGAACTTTTAAAAGGGAAAAACTATTAATGAATAATTTAATAGACCGTTTTTAATAATAAATATCATTAATATTATCATAAATATTTTCAAGCCGCCAATTAAAGGTTGTGTGCCGGCGGCAAACATAATACGGCCGCACCCAGAGACATATTTTAATGATTATTTAACTTAAAAATAAAATTTAGTCAAAAATTTATGGAGCTTATGTCGTAGTCTTAGAGCTCCCGCAGACTGCAGACTTTTAGTCGGCCGATTGTTTGATCGAAAGCTTAATCAGTACGAAGATGTATGAATTTGCGCACACTAAGCGATTGGTATCGGCTGATAATAATGTACCTAACAAAACCCCAATTTAGTCAAAGTATTGGCCGATAGAAAGTCTGCAGTCTACGGTCACACACATATACATATATGATTAAACTTCCATTTAATTAACAGTTTGACAATTGACTGTTGTAAGTGGCTTATGTAAATTTTTCATTTAATTACAGTTAAGTAAATAATATTCACATCTACGTGCGGCAGTTAATTAAGTTTAAGTTAAGTAATAATTAACCTCCTTGATTGCAGCCTTTATTGTTGCAAATTTGTCGTTTAGAGCATTCTGCAATAAATACTTTGTAATTGTACACTCCTATAAGGAAGTAGGGGTTGATAACCGACCTCTGTGGCTCAGTGGTGAGCGCGTCGGTAGCTCAAGCCGGGGGTCGCGGGTTCGAATCCCGCCGACGGAACAAAAATTTTCAATGTTCCCGGGTCTGGATGTGTATTAAATATGTGTATGATATAATAAAAATCTTAAATATATGTATAGTATAAAAGTATTAAATATGTTTCCGTTGTCTGGTACCTGTAACACAAGTCCTTTAGGTACTTAGCACGGGGCCAGACTGACGTGGTGTGAAGCGTCCATAGATATTATTATTATTATTATTATATATAATTTCATTTCATACCTTGTATTTGTTATTGTATATCATGGTGGACCGTAACAATGTGCCAATTCTTCCTATCATAAGTACAGGGTTTAATATTAAATTAATTAGCATTATAATACAAGTGTCACGTATCACTTCCTTCTCGAGTGTTGCACTATAATAACACCCTATACCGATACTATAAATATTATGTTCATTGTGAGCATTGATAATAAAACTGCATAAAAAGTTCCATACTTTTTTGCAATGTTAACTATAATGTAATTATCAAGTTTCTTTCAACGTTCTTTTTTGTGAATGCAATAGAATATTTTAAGAGGGTTGATGAAATAGCGTTGCACATTAGAGTCTTTCAGGAACTCTAAAACTATATTGGCTCTATCTGTGCGGTTCGTATTTTTAAGTTAATATGTAATTAGGTAATATAAATAATTTTATTAGGCAGTTTTCACAATGACATCACGCTATATCGAATCAGATTGGCCACGATATGACTTTGCTACGAAATTCTTATGCTCTGGAGAAGTCTTAATGTTTTGTAATAGGTGCTATATATTATGTGTATGTTGTTTTATCTTTTAACTTTAATAAATACTGTCTAGAGTGTCACCGAATCATTTTGCCAGGAATACCTAAGACGCTTTTTATTTTATTATTCATTTGATAGTTAATAGTTATTTAGCAAACGTTTTATATAGGGTAAAACTAGACGAGGCCAGCAACTCCTTGTCGCCAAAATTCGTTTACCGCGCGGAAACCGTACATTTTTCCGGGATAAAAAGTGTTGTATGTCCTTTCCCGTGTATAATAATATATTAAATATTATATCTCTATACCAAATTTCAGCAAAATCGATTCAGTGGCTAGGGCGTGTAGAGTTTGTTACAGACAGACACACTTTCGCATTTATAAAATTTGTATTGATGGATTGCTAAGATTGTATGAAGTACATCTGAAATCCACTTTCATCTAAAAGCTTATTAATTCAAATCTGCTTATTTCCCTAATTTTTGGTAAATTTTGCTCAAATAGAATCATATTTCCCAGAGAACGCCGAAATGTGCCCGGTGTCGCAACCACGGCGTGGTGTCGGCGCTGAAGGGCCACAAGCGGTACTGCCGGTGGCGGGACTGCGTGTGCGCCAAGTGCACACTCATCGCTGAGAGACAGCGCGTCATGGCCGCACAGGTAGGCAAGACAAAATTGACACTCAGGACTGACCCTTTTTTTTTTTTTTTTCCCGGAGGGGGAAATGCTTTACGCATACCACCCAGGCGCAGGGGGCGACCCGAGCGGTGATGTGGGACTCCCGTAGCTGATGAGACCACGGTATACCCACTAAAACCCCCCCCATCTTCCGCCACGCCGCCTTTTGACGGGGCCACGGGAACGATACACACATCCGCGACCCCGCCAGCGGTCCGAAGACTCCACGATGGGCGCACAACACGTGCGCCCTCCTCCTCGGCCCCCACCAGGGCTGTAGCAGACGCCCCCCGAGTCTGCTACTTGGAGGCCATGTGGCAGATCAGGTCTGTGGCTCTGCCACCGACCACACCTCGGCCGCAGAGGATAGGGCAAGCGGCGCACCGCAATACCTACTTGCCTCTTCCTCTGCGGCCCCACCTCGGTGCGCATCCGCAGCGGACTCCTCCAGTCCGCTGGGAGCGCCCTCCTTGGGCCAGGCGGCGACACCGGCCGGCCCTGGTTGCCTCTTCGTTTCACCGCGGTTGTCCAAGCCGCGGTTACTAGAGCCCCACCGCCACGACAAGGCGAGCAACCATCGGGGGGCTCAGGACTGACCCTACCGTAGGGCGAATGAACAGCCGATCAAAGCGCCAAGTCTGAGACACACCAACTAACCATAGTCATATATCAGTGAATAGAAATATACCATCGAATGGTGTGAATAGAAATATACCATACGAAGAATACCATCAAAATGCTCAAGAAAGGATTTTGATGGTATTCTTTGAGGACCTTATCACACTAGCAGTTTGTGCGAAACTTTTTCGGATTCGCCGCGTGTTCGCCGCGGCCAAATCGCCTATGATCAAGTGATCATAGGCGATTTGGCTACTTTCACTTGAACCGCGCAACCGCTCCGCCCACACTGCCAGTGTGAAGGGACCTTTACAACTACTCTATGAGAGCCTGAGTCTAAAAGTACCCGTCTAAACATTATTTACAATTTTCTTTTACATTTACTGATTTTACACAAAAAAATTAAAATCCTTGTCACACCACTACTAAATCTAGTTTATCTTCTGAACAGGTGGCGTTGCGACGACAGCAAGCACAAGAAGAGAACGAAGCGCGGGAGTTGAACCTGCTGTACGCCGGCCAGCCCTCCGCCGCGCCGCACTTCCCAGAGATCACAGAAGACGAACCTGGTGAGTCAACCAATATCAAAAAGTAAATTTTGACAGCAGAAAAAAATAAAACTTTGTATTAGATCATGAACTATCAGAGAAGATGATATCTAGGCAGATGGGGGACGGGACCAAACTACGTGGGTACGTAGTTTGGTCGCGTTTCGTCAAACCCAGCCGACAGATCACATAATTAGCCCGGTCGCACATTGTCCGAATTCTGATCAGAAACAGTTGAAGGTCTGCCGGACCGCTCACTATCCGAAATATCCTTCCGGAGTCCGAGCTCACTGGGCTCAGTACAAAATGTAAGAGACAGCGCGGAATTTCAACTGTTTCTGATCAGAAATGTCGTACAATGTGCGGCCGGGCTTATGTAACATTGGATTGACATGATCAAACCAAATGACGTTGGTCTGTCAACTGCCTATGAATCAATTTCCTTGATGGTACTTATTTAGCGGATTATAAAAGTACTTAAAAATAATGACCGTAACCGCCATTCAGTTTTAATAAAATAAAAATAAAGACGCAGTATTATTCCATATAATACCAAAGGCGGATGCCATAAGTAGACTACAAAATACATAATATCCGTTACTATTTTGCTTTTTATTTTGCTGCCATAAAACAGTGCTACGAAATTCGTAGAGCGCTACGAATTCCGTAGCAGTAACAAATATTACTTTTATTTCTACGTAGCAATCTTACAACCGCAATGCAACAGAAATAATGTGGCTATACTTAAAATTAAGTGTATTTTAATGAGGTTCAACGCAAACTTGCTGCAAACCGTAGAATTCGGAGTCACTGCTAAATTAAAATAGTTTGTGATATTCGCTACATGCCATAATATAACTTTAATATCGGATTGCTTTGTTTGAAAAATTTAATGATAGTCTCTAGTTGCTACACAAGTGGTAGAGAATATAATAAAAACAATGAAGTCAATAATTCTTCCTTAAGTGTATAATATCTCTTCGTCTCTTTACGTTCAAGCTGCTGAACCGATTATGGTAAAATTTGGTAGAAAAATACTTTCACTCCCAAGAGTGGAGAAGTATGTTTCTGTACAATAAATGTGAAATATCTGCGCGAAATAATTTGCGAAAACGATCTAGACACTACAGCCGAAATTGTATGGAAATTACAAATCACACTATAACTAAAAAGGATAAATCAAAATTCTTACTAACGTCTACAGTTCTCTTATTAAAACAGTTTACAAATCAAAACTAAAAGAAAACCTATTGTTGATTTAAACATACTAACGATTTACTTTGAATTAAAAATACACAAAACAAAAAGCCAACACACGTATATTTCAAAGAAATTTAAAGTAAATTACTCAGTATTTAGTAGTACTTAGTCTGGGTGCGCGTTTTTAAAACACTTTAAATCTTACTCACATACACATTAGATTCGAAATGCAGCGGGAGCAGTCAAAGCTTTTGATGTACTAAGTCGCAAATTATAAACATTTGTATAAAGAGTTTGCGCAATTAACTAAATGTGCCAGGGTTGTCACTTTAACATCAAAACGTGTGTACAAGAAAAAGTTGATATCTAAAAAAGTAAAAATCTTAAAGCAAATGCTTTTTTTGGACTTGATAAGGTCCAGAAGTAAGTAGGTAACGCTGTAACTGTCATTGACATAATATTATGTATTTGTATTTTAAAAAGCATTTTATAAAAAAACTATTAGATATTAGATGATTGAGAGAGATTAGATGGCCACAACTCTGTTGCGCCTAAATTCGTTTATAGCACGAGAACCGTAAATTTTTCCAGGATAAAAAGTATCCTATTTCCTTTCCTTAGATTCAAAGTATCTCCATACTCAATTTCAACAAAACGAATTCAGTGGTTTGGGTGCGAAGAGGTAATAAACAGACAGATACACTTTTAAATTTATAATATTAGTATGGATATATTAAATAAAATACTAATGTTATGTCTCAAAACGAGCAAAAAGCATTTATTCAAAATATTCAGAACGTCAAAAAAGTGACAACCCTACTGCGTTCTCAAATTCCTTTTAGAAACAGTATAAAACGTTTCTTACACTTGAGTCTGGAAACGTAGCACTCAGCTCATACATATTAATACCTAGGCTAGATGAACACCTGCTAAGTGACTATTTACGGAGCCTTTGAATTGGTTTATTCGCGCTTTATGTCGACTTAGGGTTGTTTTTTGTACCTTTGCAGCGAAATGTCGCGCTTACTTTGTGCTTAGTGAGGTGCGTTTTGGTACTTGCTATTAAATTAATTAGTAGGGGAACAAAACACTCGTAAGTGTCAAAGTTTTTGACTTAATGTACGAAAATATATATATAATGTGTAGGTTTAACGACTTCCAAAAAGAGAGGATGTTCACAACATACAAATTTTCCTGAGAATTGAAACCAATGAAAAGTGAAAAAGACAATGAAGTGAATTGTGTTATAAGCGTATAATAGTTTTTGAGAACTTATTCAAATATCGATAAGATCTGCATAAATTTTGTTAGTCTCGCTAAATCTCGAGAATGTCTAAACAGATTTGGCTTTTAGTTTTAAAATATTCGTGAAAGTAGAAGGGAGGTTTTTGTTAGTAGGTGATACGAAGTTTACGGGGTCAGCTTGTTTTTGTATTAAAATAGGCGGCTTACCAAACACATCTCCTGAACGAAAGTGATTACCGTACTTGGACGCTCGCAAAATGGAAGATTCACAAGTATGTTGCGTGTAAAATAGTTATTTAAAGGCATAATAATAATAATACTATTGTTCCATTTATTTTCTCTTTGCATTCGCTTACTAGTATTACGTTCAAACAACCCTTTATTCTTCCGTTTAGATTTCCTAGACTAGCTGCTACAATACAGCTTGTATGATGTTCTCATATCGATCCCACCCTAATAGGAATGCCTATATCAGGTTATTACTTTCATTTCCCTGCTACAAACGATATGTTTTTATTACTAACGCATGCATTTATTCTTATATAGGCCGTTAAATAAAAGAAACGAGGAAGATTTGTTGGTGATGAAGGCGTATGAGATAGTTATCGCTATTTATTCTGTTGTGTGATAAAATAAAAATTTTACGACGTACCCAAATGAAAATTAATATCACATATTAGTGGAATCGTTAGATAAAACGAGGGTTTTAATACGGGGTAACTCATAAATACACGTAAATGCACGCGAAAATAAGTAATGTAATAAGTTACGGCTATGAAGCCTGAAGTACGGCTACGTTTAAATTTAGCCGGTTACAACTATGGTGTTACTATTTGCACTTGGTTTTTTTTTATTAAATAAAGGGGCAAACGAGCAAACGGGTCACCTGATGGTAAGCAACTACCGTCGCCCATGGACACTCGCAACATCCGAAGAGCTGCAGGTGCGTTGCCGGCCTTTTAAGAGGGAATACGCTCTTTTCTTGAAGATTTGCAGGTCATATAGGTAGGTTGAATCTAAATTGTATCAAAATAAAAATGGTTGGCTTGTTCTAGATTTAGCCCTGTTTCACTACTTCCTGATAAGTGCCGGATAGGCTATCCACAAATAACATTCACAGACCGATTAAGTATGGAGTATCTGTCAGATAAGTTATGGATACCGGAACTTGTTAGGAAGTGGTGAAACAGCCCCTTAACCGAGTGTAAATTTACCTAGTTTGAACCGACTAAAACTAAATGTAGCCAATAGGGTTCTTTTCGTAACATATTTACTACAAAGCTACGTTTTTAAAGATCCACCGTAAGAATTGCCGTCAGGCACCTACATTCATCTCTTGGTATCTATTCTTTCTATTTCTTTCTCCGCCTCAGTTTGAGCATTTTATAAAGCTAATCGTGTCTAAAATTCAAAAATCGTTGACCGTTGTTCGCTTTTAGGAGAATAGTCGCACTGTAGCTATGCTAGCTGAAATGACTACTTTTACAAAAGTAAAAAAAGATAGTTTATTATTAAAACAAATTATTCCAAAAAAGAGCGCACTTATGTACACTTCCACTCAGATTCAGGGTACATAAAAGACGGAATGTAATATAGAGAGAACACAATATTGAAACACTATATTAAGCGGTGTCGAGGACATAAAGTCAGTAATAAAAAGATATATATTGGCGAAGGAATCCAACGCGTGCCTGCTGAGTGCCAAGTCATAAGATATTTTATTGTAATTTAATTTTCTTTTTATTATGTTATTTGGTATGACAGAATTTTTATAGACTTTATTGTATACATTTGGATTTATTATTTCTTAAAGAGATAATATTTTTGTCGCGATAAGTTCACTATCGCGTTTTTTGTTGAAGAAATTTTTCGTCGTAGTAAATCTGTAATAAATATGGTGATTAGTGGCGTTTTAAATGTACTTTGTGTTGTAGTTTCTCTTTAGATGTTCAGTACTTACTAAAATGCGGCGTGAGTATTATAATGCGGTCAAGATTAATGATAAATTACCATGATTACCACCAATGTAAAGCTACAAGCGCAATTGACATCGGTCATTGGCGATGATAGTTACCTATTACATACTAGATATTTGACCGAGCTTTTTATTTATTTATTTATTTACTTTAAGGTACACCAACAGTACATACATTGAAATAAGCATAAAATTGTTAAGACAATAAAATAGATCTGATGTATATACCAATTATGGGCGTACACAACATTACAAAATTGAGTGACAATTACTGAACTTAGTTACTTTGCTCGGTATTCGATAAAACACGAATAAAATGACATTTTCTAAAAATGATTCCTAGCTAGATCGATTTATCGCCCCCAAAACCCCATATACACTAAATTTCATAAAAATCGTTGGAGCCGATTCCGAGATTCCAATTGTATATACCTATACAAGAATTGCTCGTTTTAAAATAAAAGATTTCACTCCACGCGTATGTAAAAACTTGTTGTTACGTGGATAGGCCACATAAAATTTGAATCAGTATCTTAATATAATAGGTCATTAATTTATGCTATACTTTTATATTAATAGCTACGTTTAAAAAAACGCAATAGGGGTATAATAATTTTTGATTTCGAGCTAAACCACCTTTATATCAATGGGAATTAATGTCTGCTAATAAACTTTCTCATTTATGTTGTTAAGCTTGTCATGTCATTACAAGGCTGAGTCAGCAAGTCCGCCACCTCCTGTGACTTGCGCACATTCCCGGGCGCGGTTATTGAGGCTACAGTATGGCCCCACGAAGGCATTCGCATTACGTTATATGACAGTTCATTTCTTTTATCCCCTTATACGTGCAACTATCAAACGTATTATGATCCTAAACGCTTAATTGCTTACTCCTTTATGGCTCTGGAATTTTTACGGCTATTTCAAATTTGTTTAAAGTATGAATGTATTTTTTTACCAATAAAGGTATGTTAAGAAAGTACAAACATAAACATTCAATCTGTTACATCAGCTGGCTGGCTCCTGGCAAAAAAGATCATTCCTGGCTTTGCCTTACAGTCAAGAAAATAGGATTTATATTTACCAAACGAGAAAACGAGGTCATTTCTGTTTTAATGATTAAACTTAACTTCAACTTAAACGGCTTAAAAGGAATGTACTTGCGACCAATATAACGCTGAGACATAAGTCGTTAAAAGCTCTTTTTGTAACTAGCACTTGTTATTATGGGGGCCAGCCTTATATCACTGTGGGAAAAAAGTTACAGCTAAAAGAAATCAATGAAAAAACAATTATTTTAGATAAAAAAGAGCTACGAGTATATTTCGCCGCCCTAGTGCTTGAATGGCCAATCGACCAATTTTACTAAAATAGACTTTTTATTTCAAACTAATAGTAAACTTGATTACGCACTTTACAATATAACTATTTTTTATTTTGCTTGCATATAAATTGCTTTTTTAGCAAAAATGAAATATCCCATCTCCCATATAAAAACTGTTTTAAGTGCTTGTATAGCCTAACTCCATATTTTGCTCAAATGAACGCATCCAAATATTCATCTCCGGTCTTGTGTGCCCCATCTCCATCGACCGACCAATCACGGTCAAGCATTTCGAAGGTCACGCGCACTTCACGCGAGTCGCGGCGCCATTTTGCTTGTTTATTATTTGCTTCATTTTAAAGTAAGCAGTGTTAAGTACGACCAATTTAAAGAATTTAATACTTTATCTGCTTCAAAATGTCTGTAACAACGAAAAAAATGGATTATAAACTAAGCGAAGTTGATTTGGAAAGGTACGTTGACATTTTAGGAAAAGGTTTTATGCCCGGTTTCTGAAGTTCCAAGTTCGCTATTTATCAGCGGATGAATGAACGAATCGTCGTCAATTTTTTTTAAATAAACCTCAAACTCATTGATGTACAAAAAAAGTTTCGTCTAGTTTCATCGTGGTATTATTTTTCTTTGCTTTTGCCGTTGTCTTAATTATCGTTTGTGCTTTATCTTTTCTTATAAAAAATAACAGCTATCCATACTAATACATATTATAAATGGGAAAGTGTGTCTGTCTGTCTGTCTGTTACCTCTTAACGGCCAAACCACTGAACCGATTTTCATGAGATGCACACTGAATAAAAATGCCGCAAATCATTTACCTACTAGTTTTAATACAACCACAGTCTACATCACAGAACACAATATGCTAACGGAGAACCAAAATCAACATCTGGTTGTAAAGACAATGACTGCCTGCTCTGTGCTCATTCATTTTGTTGTAACATTTGTTGCTTTGTTTAGGCCAGACAATGCCAAAATTTCTCTATTGAATTTAATAAAAAAAACTCGTGTATCTACTCGTTATAAAAACATTAAAAAATATTTTTAATTTTGAAATATTTTTTTACGGTTTTAACTAATAATTTTTAGTAATTACATAAATATAAAAGTTATTGAAAACGGCCGTAAATTTCTGGGTACTCAAATATCAATAATAAACTCCAATATGTACTTCAAAATCATCACACACAGTTTTGACAAGTATTGTAGAACATGTTTTTTGACTGAGTTACTTTTCCTTAGTTTTTATTGTTCGTAGCAATGAACTCTTTGATTTGATACCCATATTACAGAAGTGCTTTAAAATAACTATTCCCCTAACTTGGATGAGCCGCCATATTGGATATAGAATGACATTACATTCGTTTCCGAGTTACTCTTAATGAGCCCTTTCATCTGATACCCATATTGCAGAAGTGCATTAAAAATAACTATTTCCGTATCTTGGATGAGCCGCCATATTGGATGTAGAATGCCATTACATTCGTTTTCGTGTTACTCTCAATGAGACCTTTCATTTGATACCCATATTGCAGAAGTGCATTAAAAATAAAATATATTCTCCTATTATGGATGAGCCGCCATATTGGATGTAGAATGACATTACATTCGTTTTAGAGTAACATACTCTCAAAAAGCCCTTTCATTTAATATCCATATTGTAGGACTGCATAGAAAATAATATTTCGCCATCTTGGATGGTCAGCCATATTGGATTTAGAGTGATAATATGTCATATACCATATCGTGCATTCTCATCCAAACTAAACTTGTATGAAAAATTTCAGCTCAATCGGTTAAATAATTATAACTACTCCAAAATTGAATTCCAAAATCCATCCGAACATACATACTTACATTCATACAGAACAAGTTAAATAAAAACTTTTAAAAATTAAACATACTGTATAGCGAACATGGTGGTATTTTGGGCAAACAAGCACTAAACTGGCACTTTATTTTCGAGAACTATCTCCATGTCGTTGTGCTCAATCTCCATATACATAATTCTGTCGGAAGAATTTTGGCCAATCTCCAATAATTATATGAAATATAATGAGTCCTATAGTTATTATTTTCAATTACTATTTCTATACATATAAAGAAATACTACATTTTTCTAACTCAGCAAAAGCTTAATAAACTTCTAATAATATCCTTATGTAATTAAAAAAAACGTCTCCTGTAAAATTTGCTCACTGGTCGATTGGCCATTCAAGCACTAGGGCGGCGATTTATTTTCTTGTCATTTAAAATATTGCGAAAACCACGATGTAAATATGCGCACTGTTGCCGTTCCGTGCTCAGTAGCAGAGCAGCGCACAGGTCGCTCCTGGCCCCTGGGTTAGGTTAGGATTCGGTTAGATTAGGAGGCTAACCTAACCGGTTCAAGGTGTCTTTGGGGGACGTAGTGTGTTCCCGCGTTGGGCTCTCTCAAAGCTCAACCGGGAACTGGCGGAGGAAGCGGCCATCGTCGGCCACAGGAGTCTTCCGTCCTCTGAAGGAATGGGGTTGGGCGAATTGGCTGGCTATTTCAGCAACGTGCTCACTAGCGTTTGCCGAGCGGCCATGCCTAAAGTGTGGGGTCCCCCCCTGCCTCGGAGGGCGATCTACTGAAAAAAGGAGACTAACATGACCTAACCTAACTCTAATGCTGTTGGACTCTTGGCTGGACTGGACTTGGCTTGCATGCTGAGTACGCTATAACTGTTTTCCCACAGTAATATGAGGCTGGCCCACATACTGACAAAATGATAGCCAAGCTAATCCAATTTTAATTAACAAGTGTCTAAAAATTCGTCAGTAATTAAGGTCTGGGAAACATAAGCTACAGATTACAGAATGCGTAGTCACATTCTACATTTTAATACAGCATGACTGGTGAGTCAATACCGATATTTAAGGAGAGTATTCAGTACTCGATTATCATTATAAATATGTAATAAAATTAGGGTCTTAATTTTTTTTTTAATTTCCCAAAAATTTATGAGTCATGGATACCAAGTAAATTACGCGGCTAGGCAAGTAGGCATACTATGCGGCCGGTGCAGAGGCGTGCGCTACCAAAGAAACACCACACAACTACCCCTCCCGCTCGGGGTGTCCATGCGTTGGGTAAATAATTATTTAACTTTAAGCTACATTTACTCAGTGATCAATTGATATTATTTTTTTATATTATTTTTTTCCAACTAATATAATAGCCAAATAACACGTCCTCAAGTATTGAACATGTCTCACCAGTCACGCAGTATACAGTGTGAAATTTTAATGGTTGTTTTCCCGCAGTAAAATGATTCTATCTTAGTAGTACAATAGATTTGTAAAGTTTTTTTTGTTCAAATCAAAAAAAAATTCGGTCGAGTCCATAGTAATTAGTAACTCGCGCCTATCGGCATAAAGTTTCCATAGTACGTCATAAAAAATATTTTGTATTTTCAAAAAATGTGGTTTCAAAAAACCATGCATGATGGTTCGATAGTACTACTATAGGTAAATCGTTCTGCTGCGGGAAAACAACCACTAAAATTTCACGTTGTATTATTTTGTTTTATGAAGAAATGAGTGGAGGCTTCAAAGAAATACCTGCCAACTTAACAATATCCCAGTCAGTCTTTTTAAAAACTTAGGCTGGTTTTATCGTTAAGTGTTTCGGCAGCGCCGTAGGAGCGCTGCGCGTGCGAAGATGTATGGGGATAGTAGGTAGTTGCGTTTCATAGTCGCGCGTTTGAGCAGCGCCGTTCGTCCGTTCGTTTGAGACATCTTCGAAGGCGCGCGCGCTCCAACGGCGCTGCCAAAGTACGCTTAACGATAAAACCAGCCTATCGCGCTATCGAAGTTTTCTATTGCTATCGAAGTCCTTCTTTTTGGCTTTACCGAAGTCTAGTAAGTCTGATATTGCAACTAACGCATACTGGAATGGAATGGGAGTGCTAATTGGTCCGCCACTATCAGCAAAAACTCAAACTCAATTTTTTTTATTCAGAATAAATTTAGCAAATATTTTCTGAAAGTCTACATGATAGGCATCTTCACCGGTTCGGGAACTAGCCCGGCGAGAAGAACCGGCGTAAGAAACTCGCACGGGGCCCACTTTATTTACCAAATAAAGTGAGAAAAAAATTAATCAGAAATCAGAAAATAATTAAGCAATTAAAACTATTGCGATATTAATTAATATTAAATATCGATATAATATGACGTAATGTAGCTCACTAATGAGTGGGGCGAGGGCTCGCTCCCTCTGACCCTCTGACCTCCGCTCGCTGTGGCAACTTGTAATTACGACTATGCTAATTGACGAAAACGAAAAAGTTTCTTAGTGAATTAAATATATGGAAGCAAATCAAAATTAATTTTGTTATAAAATTATTTTTAGTAGGTAAATACTGGTCTATTATCGATTATATCTGAACATCAATTATTATTGGACCTATAAACTAAGTCGTGAAAAATTATATAATATTAAGGCCCACTTGCCCAGATCTGAGTTAAAGTTAACGCCGGATTAAACGTTATCTCTTTCGTGAAATATATAAAGAATGTAAGAGATAACACACTATCTATCCCGCTGGATCTGGGCAAGTGGAACTAAGCGTTTAGAAGTAATAAGGGTAAATCACAATTTTTCAACAGTTTCGGTCAATAACTATATTTCCCTTCCCAACCTCGTTTATCATACGACATACCTCATGTCTCATCATTCAGATACCATTTTAAGTGGCATCTTCCGTCCCGCTTCCTCCCACAACAAACATATCTCCCTCTCGAGTCCACTCGAGGTCAGCGCGGGATGCAACCTCAATTTTCATTGTATAAATTTCTATGCCCGCTTTAATTTATGAAGCGAAGGGTTGGTAAAGCGTTTTCGTTTGTAAAGCGATATTTTAAACGTACAGTTTATTTCGGTCCGATCCAACTTTTTATGTCTGTAAGGACGTGAAGTGTTTTTCATCCTGAAATATTTCATTTATTTCTGTAGCACAATTTGTATGCTACAAAAATAAATAAATGTGGGTAATTTTTTTCGAATGTTTTTTGTATTTATCTATGTATTTTTAAATTGATCTAGTTTTGTAATTTGTAATAGCAAAGGAAGGACAAGGTGGTCGATTTTGTATAGGACATCGATTTATATGTCAGGATATGCCTACGAGAACATTTTGCTAATAGGTTTTTCATACAAGGAAATAGAGAGCCATCTATGAAAAATCGATTGAACTACGTAGTGCGACACAATATTCGGCCGCGTGCGAATGCTGTTTTACCGACGAACCCCGCGTTCCACCTGGCGTTGAAAACGATCAAAACGCTGAAAATGCCTCCTATGTTTAGCGTTTTGATCGTTTTCAATGCCAAGTGGAACGTAGGGGTTGCGTCATTACTCGGTAAAACAGTAGCCATGGCGGATAATTGCGGACATCGGTAGTAAAATTATAAATTAATTATTTCTTTACATAAACAAACAGTTTGTGATACTTACCGATGATAAGATATTCCATGTGCTTTTTTAACTTTTTTAATATAATTTTTGCAGCCTTTTACTACACAATTAGGCATTTTTATGGCACTGTAAGGCATACGATGACCCACCTGATTTGTTCTGCGGACCACAGACGACTAAGTCACGTAGGAGTCAAACGGAGCGTTTTGACCCCTACGAATCTGCATCATTGCAACGCGCGATTGACCCGGTCCTGAGTAATACATAAGTCTATGGTATAGGATGTGAGGAAATTAATATGCATCTGTTATGATCATTTAATAATTAAAAAAATATGTGTTTGGAACTTATGCTAAATCGTGCTAGAGTGAAATGAGCAAGCAGTAAAGTAAGTGGAGTGTTAGTTTATAAACGGTTTTGTTTCTTAAGACTCACTCGTATTGCCAAGTATTATATGTAGAGCAAACACGACGATTTCTTATGTAGTTTCTCATTGTCTATCTGTTTAGTTGAAATTGATTGTTTTTGGTATTATTGTAGCATTTACATACAAATAGTGGGACTATACCAGTTCGAACTTCGACAATTTTAATTAATTAATAAGGGCCTGTTTCACCACTTCCTAATCCAGGGAACGACACAGGGAATCCTAGTGTGGAGACCAGAGTTTTGTGTAAGATAGCGTGTAAGTTTTCTGTGAAATAAAGATATTTATTTATTTATTATTTATTAATAAATGCCGGATAGGCTATCCACCACTTAAATTTGACAGATATAGTAAGGATAATCTGTCAAAAAGCCTACCCGGCGCTTTATCAGGAAGTGCTGAAACAGGTTACATCTTCTAAAACATATTTCAATGTGTTTTCCCTACCTGTATGTTAAGTACTTCTGATAAAACGTGTAATAAAAAATAATTGCTACTCGAAATAGCTACAAAAGCGCTTCCATGATCCACCAGCATTGAATTAACATCGACAACTTCAAATAATGAGCCCTCAGAACAAGTCGTACTTTTGTATAAAAAGAAAAATCACCTATTATACTGACCAACGATTATTGAAACCTTTTCCGTAACGAGTGCCACTCGATGGCGATCCCCGTTAAAATGGCTAAGAATTACATCTAACATCTTCACGCGGTCACCGTTGCAATTGCAATCCTAAATTTTCCACCTTAAGATTTAAATTCCTGGCATCATCGGTGTTCCTTTGGCGTCCAGGTTGAGGTGGAAATTGGTTTTTCGCGGGACATATTAAGGTTCGATTTCGTTTGCGGCGTCGTCTGTCTATTTGTGCGGAGGGCTCTTCAGTGGAACTCCAATTTGGGGATAAGGTTAATGGTCGAGTAATCGACAGATGCCGAGGGGCCCGCAGTGTGTTTGATATGTCGACGTGGAATTGACTTCTGGAACTATCTAGGTGCCCTTTGTGTAGCGACGATCATCGCACTGTGTAGGCAAATTGACGTACCTGTCCACGACACAATTAGTACTGTAGTGGTCACTGGTCAGTTATAAATTCTCCTCCTACGCCTAATATCAGGCACTAGTGACTATGAAATGGTTTGCTTTCATCGTTATAAGGGTACTTTTAATGTGATATTGTAGATAAAAGACGCTTGCCTAAAGACGGCCACTCAGATTAAAGTACATACTTACTATAATTATACATCTTAAGTACTCACTAAAAATATGAAGTTATAAAGAGATGTGTATACAGTACTATGTAGGTAAATGCCCAATCAAAACAAATCGCCTAAGAGATTTTCATTTTTTCGTCTCTTAAAATAGGTATGTCCACACTCTTTTCCTCTAACTCTCACAGTTAAAACTGTTCGTCTGTTTCGCATCGCCAAAGAAACTCTTTTCCCTTAATTAAGTATTAAACGGTCAGTTATATGTTTGTAATGAATAATGATTAACTATTATGGTTCTATGTACAACTTAAAAAAAAATAACGATCAAAAGTCACAAAATACCCTAATAACCAGAAGGATTCGTTAAAAGTTTTCTTAGAATCATTTTTCAAGCTCGCAAGGTTTCGAATTTTTTTAATGTAAACAAAAGTATTTGAAGGTCTTCGTCGGGAAAACTCGTTGAGTGATGAGTATCTGTATTTTTCTTTGTCGAGTGAAAGTGATACACGCAATATTCTGAATTGATTTATCCCTTGTAACAGTGCCGGTGGATCTCAACATATATTTTTTTATTTACTCATAAATCATAATATTAGAAAAAATCTTTGGATTGACTACGTGAGAAAAAAAGTCGTATTATTGTAATTAATGATTATAAATAGTAAAAATATTTATTACGGAAAACGCGAGGTCGCATATTTTTTACATTATGATTAACAGAATAGCTACCGTATAGTAATATAGAAAGTGTACCTATCCTAATAAATTTTATAATGAACGCAAAAAATAACACGGGCTCATTAAAATATTCTATAAGACTTTGTTTGTGAAAATATGATTATAATATTTTATTGATAAAGTCTTAGTTTTATTGTCCTTTAATTAAGGACAATAAAACTAAGTTTTTTTTGTTACTGTGAAAGTATTATTTTCTTGCTCGTAGCGCTATGTTTGCTAAACAGATTTAATATTTCGGTTTAACGGGGCCTATTACCCGTACATCAAATTTAAATTCATAATCACAGTTTCAATAATATTTAAATTTTCTCAAAAATCAAGAAAGTATAGGTACTTACATCATTTATTTTTTTGTAAGCAAAATAAAAAAAAGGCATAAACATTGGGAAACACTGTCAGTAACGCAATAGGTTCCTCGGAAAAGTTGTTGAGTTTTTATTAAATTTTGCGAACACGTCGTTGTTTTTTTTCGTCTGATTTGATTAAACGGTGTCGGGTTACCCGCTTTGTAACATCCAGAAGACGTTTAACTTGCGAGCGGGGAACTCGGCTTTCAGTAATCAGTCGTTAACCAGCCAGTATTAGGTTTTAATTTTTTCATGCTAACAGGAAATTATCGGAGAATTTTTGCATTTGTTTTTAAAAACTATTGGGCCGAATGTGATAATTTTAACGCATACCAAGGCTGTCTTTCATTATTAGCACAAGTATTGGTATTTTTGTCACAGTAATAGTGTTTTAGCCAGTAATCATCGAAAAAGAATACGAAAGTCAAAAATATGGGTCAAACAAAAATATTTTTGTTTCAACCATAACTTAAAGTTATAGTAGAAACTACTATCATTTATTCATCCGTGTTTGCCCGTCAAACCCAATATCAACATCAAAGTAAACAAAATTAAACTAACCCTTCGCAACACAACGGTGGGTGCGTCAGGCCTCCGAAAGAATAACTTTTGACGACAGGGAGATAGCAACTGATCTCTTAACAGGATCACATCTAATTGATTTACATACAGCTCATCCTTTTTATTTTAATGAAAACATTATAGAGGTAATTTTCGAACAGGTTGACTAATGAACAGTATTTAAAAATATTATTATGTAATTAATGCTTTATTTGATAAAATTTTAGAATGTAAATCTTAAATACAATATTATTGTTTATATAATATGTGTGCTAATAAATATTAAGAATTTGTTATACTTTTATTGGACTGGCACTATAACAATATATAAAAATATATAAAAGAATAAAATATATAACGTAAAACATTTATTTTATGCTACTTATGAAGAACCTAAATACAACAACAAAAGATGAAGTTTAACAATTGGTACAATTTCTAGTTTCCAACAATCCTTTATTTGATAGACAATTTATTTATAAATTTTTAATAAAGTTCCTACTTCCCAAGTAGTGTATTTACATGCAAAGTAGTAATATCCGTGTGTCGCGCGGCGGCCGACGGCGCGGCGGCGCGGGTTCATATTAATACTGTCGGTAATTTCATTACCAGGATCACTTTAGGGTTGACACTTTTAACGTTTTATTTTAATTATTTTAATTTATAATTTTACTTTATTTGTAGTTAAGTAGGAGTTATTGAATAAGTAAGATACAGTTTTTGGAGCTTAGAGATTTTTACCTTTGTACGGTCTATAATTCCTACGAAATATTGTAACATGAAGACGCAGGGCATTACATGGTTTGATAGTCGTTTAACTCATGGTTCAACAGATATTATTTACTTGTGTTCGTACCTACTACCTATGTACTCTACATAATTATTATTATACACCACTTGTGGAATGGATCCACCAAGAATGTAGGTGTCCAAGCGAATGTTTTATTGCGTAATATGTAAGTTGCAAAGATTATTTAAAATTAATAAAACAATTAATCTTACCAGCCCTGCACGGCACGATCGCAATGCAATAGACTAGTAATTCCTCAATCGAATGTGCAGCGAAGTCTTTCGAGTAAATTGCAATTTAAACTTTAACCCCCGACAATTAGATTAACTTTCCAGCGACTGAACTTCATAATAGAGGTACCCAACAATCGGTTTTATTGTTACCACCCGCCGATTCAAAGTTGCTCTACGAAAGTTTCGGGGTAGCCGAATTTGAGCTTTACGTTCATGGGTTTAGAGTCGAATAGCAATTGTCGGATGAGGTAGTAAATAATAGGTGTCGCGAACAATTGGCACGGCAGAAGCGGGGTGGCATTGTCTGTATCGCTAATCACTTGAGAATGGGCAAGGGGCAGGCATTAGGGGTTACGTCAATGGAGACGCGGGTGTTTTATTAATTCGCGTATCCCGCTCTAATATTGACAAATAGCTTTATAAATCATTCGTATTAATATAATTGAAGGATGGTTACCGGTTCAATGGGACTTTTCTTTCCCCTCGTTTTCCGGCGGTGACGTCTGGAGAAAGATACATTGGTAGGGTTGAAAAATGCACATATTCGGACATGTTCGGTCGTGCATCCAACTACATAGTGAACTTTTGGTATATCGAATATCAAGGTAATAACATTAATGTTCAAACTTTCCAATTAATTTAGTCAGCAGGGTAATATTTAAAATAAAAAAGTAGGTAATCAATAAAACGCGGCCATGTTGCCCAGTTGAATTAAACGTTCAATGCAGACAAACTCATATTTATAATAAAAAATTAAACAAAAGCGTTGCATTTGAAAAATATTTTCCATATTTCACCCTCTGCTACAGTGGTCGGGCTAATTAACGTTCATCCAGGAGGGCGATTCAGTTATTATGACGTCATTAAGGCTTTTTATTTCAGTTTACAGTTTAGTTCGGCTAATTCTTTTTGTTTTTTAAACTTTTCATCAAAGGCCGGCCGAGGGGCTTTCATACAGATCGGATTTTTCATGTGTGTTCATTATGAACTACTTATTCGGCTGTGCTTTGATTTTAAACAGTTTTTTGTTCGGTTTCACGCATCGTAGCGGGTTCATTTCAATAAAAGTATGGTCTGAGAGAGTAATTATTAAACTCTGATTACAAAAATACTCTAAAATAATATTAACATAACATAAGCATTAGAAAGAATGGACTTTTTAATAATAGTTTTATTTAAAATTAAAAAAAAAATCAAAAGACGGCGCATAGTCTTACTGCTTACAGTATTATTGAAACACTGTTATGCCCACATGCGTATGTAAGGATAGTCGTAGATTGCCTATCCATCATCATAAATGCAATTAGAAAGATTTGTATTTAAGCCATGACCAGCCTAACCTGCCATGCAAAACTAAACTTAATAAAGCGCAACCTAATAAACAATTATTCATACAAGGCTATCTATATATATAAAACTCAAAGGTGACTGACTGACATGGTGATCTATCAACGCACAGCCCAAACCACTGGACCGATCGAGCTGAAAATCGGCATGCAGGTAAATGATATCACGTAGGCATCCGCTAAGAAAGGATTTTGATCAATTCTACCTCCAAGGGGTTAAAATAGGGGATGAAAGTTTGTATATAATAATACTTCGCGAGCAAAGCCGCGGGCACAAGCTCGTAGAGGTATATAGCTCGTAGAGGTATAGTAGGCCTTATATTATCACTAGATGACGACCACAACTCTGTTGCGCCAAAATTCGTTTATCGTGCAGAAACCGTGAATTTTTCCGGGATAAAAAGTATCCTTTGTCCTTTTCCGTAACTCAAAGTATCTCCATACCAAATTTTAACAAAATCGGTTCAGAGGCTTGGGTGTGAAGACGTAACAGGTTTGGGCGTAAACAGACAGGCAGACAGGCTGACAGACAGGTGGATAGACTAGACAGACAGACGGATAGACAGACAGACAGACAGACAGACGGATACAGACACACTTTCGCATTTATAATATTAGTATTTAGTATGGATAACAGCTAGTGCCTGTATATGTGTGATGTGCATGAAATATTCAGTATCGTGTCCTCGTTCGGGGCCGCTGTATCTGGCTGTCCGCGGCAGGCCCCACTAAATCCCGGGACAGAGCCGTGGCTCGCGGCCAACCGTTATTGTCTCATTGTCCCGCGATTTACCGACAACAAGCCATTGTCGGTAAACACCATTGTACTCCATATTCCATCCTCCATGTACATAAATACCGATATTACTGTATTTCATGTATTTCCTTGTGTATTGGACAATAGTTGTGTAAATAATAATAATATATAGTAGGAGGTAGAGGAAATAATACGAGTAAGTTATAATAATATGACGAACTCCTTACTAATAAATAGATCTACTTAGCTTAAGTCGCTACACAACGAAATTACAAGCAATTATTGATGTATTAAATCTTTACATACAATTGCTTGAGATCTCATTGTGTGGTATATAATATGCATATATAAATCGAGCCATACTATATCAACAGATGTAATAGTTACACAATGTTTCCAGTTACATTTGAAAAGTCAAAAAAACTTTTCTAATGTCCGTATTTAATATGGAGGTAAAGTGAAGATATTTTTGTTACTTCAGGGGTTTGCGTGTAACTTTTTTATAGAATTCTAGTCACATTAAGTGCCAGTGTCCATGTCCCAATAGAATGAAAAATTGGATGAAGCATAGCGTGTGTTTAAAACGCGTACACGAGTCTCTATCATTTTTAGGGTTCCGTACCCAAAGGGTATAAACAGGACCCTACTACTAAGACTTCGATGTCTGTCCGTCTGTCTGTGTGTCTCCAGGCTGTAACTCAAGAACCGCTATAGCTAGACTTCTGAAATTTTGACAGAATGTGTAATTATCTGTTGCGGCTATAACAACAAATACTAAAAACAAAATAAATTAAATATTTAAGGGGGGCTCCCATACAACAAACGCGATTTTTTTACTATTTTTTGCTCGTAATCAATAATGGTACCAGCTAAGCATTTGAAATTTTCACAAAATCCTTAATTATATTTGTGCTTTAATAATTAAAATTAAATAAATATTTAAGGGGGGCTCCCATAAAAAAAACATAATTTTATGTCTACTTTCGCTCCATGTCGGTATGGAACCCTTCGTGCGCGAGTCCGACTCGCACTTGGCCGATTATTTTTAAAATCAAGTCAAGCCGGCACATTTGATTATTTTAAAATAAGAACAAATATTTAAAAAGAATGATAACCTCCACCATTCAACCCTTTTAAATGTTATTTATATACACACATACAATGCTTATCCGAATCGAATGAGCGAATCCTCATAATGAACAGATGTCTTCTTTTTAACAGCTTTATAAGTATATCTCTCTCGCTCGCACATTTAAAATAGGCAGTTCTTTTGAATATAATGTTTTGTATAGCACAATAATGGAGTATTATTTTAATTATTTTGTATGCGAGCGAGGGCGTTTCGTCGTGTTTTTGTATTTCTATATTCCGCGGCCGGACCCATTCAGTGATGATGTAAATAGTTTTCTGTATCGCACTTAAAAGTTTTTGTTTGATATAATTAAAAAGAGAATATTGTGTCCGCAAAACGTATTTAAAATGCGCATTTATAAACTTTATTCACATTTTCAATTGAAGGTGTACATTCATTATCACTTTCAATTAAAAATGTGTGTTAGATGCGCTAGTAACAAGAAGGTACAGTATTACATATAAGAGTTGTGTGTTTTTAAATAGAAATTTTTTAGCAACTTCTTGACAAATCTGTACGTTTTTTCGGGATATAAAGTATCACATTATTTGCGGGACTACATTTATGTATTAATCGATTCTCTTGTTTAAGCGTAAAGAGGTTGTTATAGGGATATGTATTGGATATGAATATGTACTATAGCAAAAATGTGCTCCCATGAGCGCCATAAAAATATGAACTGGCGCGTCGTTCATTTCCGCTTTTACGAAAAACATGTCATTATCACCAAAACACGCACCATTATAAAGTACGACAAAACGTTTCTTCATACTAATTGTTAGCCGAAGGAGCGATCGAGCCTCCCCTCGGAAAAACAATAACATCGCCCATTAAATTGGTACACACGACTGGGAACAGCCGCGATTCTAATTGCATGGAACACAATCGCGCTTCGAGTGCCACCATCACCTTGCATCGAGTATTACTATGAAATGACGTACGACAAAAAGTGGGGAAAATAATGTATTTTTAGTATGTAAATAAGTGTGTTCTTATTATATCTGCTTGTCTTTTAATCATTTACAGATTTTAATGTAGAGTACTTATACATACATATATATCACGTTTAGGCTGCATTCCAGCTGCCGTGTTCGCGGGTAGACTAGTATATCTGCTTGTTTTTAAGTCATAATCGTGGTACGTTAAATTAGTTACATCTTTTATATTAGCTACGTAATTGCCTACAAGAAGAAATGAAAAGTTCATTTCTTAGTTAAAAAGTTAATTTGCTTGGACAATTACCGAATAAAGAAGACATTTTACTATCAATAGGTATTTCAAAATTGATTCATTAATATTAATATGATCCTGTGTACATGCACCGTACCGCACATTTTATACTGTTGTAGTTTAGCAAGTTTTTAACAAGCAAAAGCTGTCTAAATTTTATACGTTGTAATAATGTTCTCAATTGAATACTCCTTATGGGTAGTTTGCAAAATAATTAATAAAATTTCGGGGAAATTTAGTATGTTAAAACAGCAACACTGTATGTAAGGCCGTACCACAGATGTACATTTATTACAGTACAGCCTCCTATGAAAAATTATGTCTGACTTAAAAATTCCACCCCAAAGTATTTTAAGAAGAATAATGTCAATTCGTTTGTAGTACGAGCTGGCTGAGCATACGTGTGCTTTTTGTTCGCGACTTTTATTGTGCCGCCGGGAAAGTTGTTTCTTTGTTTGACAAATGAACGTTATGTTTCAAGGATTTTCAAGTGTTTATGTAAATGAACATTGTTTTTGGCGCCCGTTGTAAGGGGTTTTGCTATAAGTCGGGTTTTGTACTGTTTAATAATATTGTGTGAATATAGCTCTCGATGAAAGTTATTTAGTGTATGTCCTTGACTCTTACACAAACATAAAAGCCAAAAGACCAAACTAAATGTTGACTTTTGATATTTCCTATGTATTTAAAATAATTTAACATAAAGTAGTAAAAATAACAAGTAATAATATATTATGCTTTCCTTTGTCAACAGTTCACAAGCGAGCCCGAGTGACGGAAGTCTGTTCCAGTCCATCGCCACCAGAAAACTCCCACGAGTCAAAAACCCCCACACAGACTCCACCCCTCTCTACCCCGCCACCAAGATCACCATCCGACCACGAGCTAAACGTGGAAGAGGAGCTAGAACACTCCGAACCGTCTCTCACTCCAGAGAACCTCTCCATGAAGGAGCAAAGACAGGAGACCGTGAAAAAGGAGGACGAGGAAAAGTGGGAGAACCCCAACTACAAATACAGGCGTGGGAAACAGGACCATATTCCCGAAAACATGGAGGAGCCCGCGCCTTTCCAGAAGTCTCCAGTGGATGTGCTGATCAAAGTCTTCCCCAGACGCAGCCGACAGGAGATCGAAGCGATCCTAGCGAGATGCAAAGGAGACGTGGTTGCCGCTATGGAGATGATGGTTAACGGAGCTGAACCCTCGTACAACCTGACGCCGGAGTCGCCGTACATGCAGAGCTACCAGTCCAAGTCGGCGTTCTCCCCGCTGTCCAACCAGAGCTTCAAGTTCTCCCCGTCGAGGAGGTTCCTTACCCCGCCTTACACGGGTACGGGCTACCTTCCAACTGTAATCAGACCTCCTCCGGAGTACTTATCTTCCTTTCTGCCGCACTCGGAGCTGATGTACGGTCGCCAGCTGCAGGTGCCGTCGCCGGGGACTTCCCCCACGTCTGACAACACCAACACGGAAGGATTCTCCGATTAGGGGTACGCGAACCACTGGACAGTGCTGTAGACTGTTACCCTGTAATGAAAGTATGGTTTAATCAGATTATTTCGATGCATAAAATACATACATTTTTCTACCCTTCAATATTGTACTAAGTATTTCACGTTTGCAAGTACGTTTGCGTTTGCGTATATTACGGAATTTTACCGTCCGGCATACCGCGCGTTTATCTATCTGCACTACACGCACTCCATAAAAAAGTTTCCTTAATTTTATTAAACGGACGGCGTTTTCTTAAACAACGATTTTGGACTACAGTCAAGTTATTTGCATTGATACACCTTCGTAGATTCCATCTTATAAAATCTTTATAGGTACCGGAGAGATAAAAGAAGGAATAATAAATTTATTTGAGCTACTTAGATTTTGAGAATATTGAAATAATTAAAAATGTTTAATTATTTATTGTATTGAAAACGTTGTATTATAATTCTGTAGTAAAATTTCTTTTCTGTGTATGATTTGATCTGTAGATAGGTAAGCATAAAAACGTATACCACGTATATGATAAAGTAAAAAATTATGATTTGTGTACATAAATATTGTATAAATCTTTTATATTATTTTAGATATTTAAATATTTACAGTAGACGGTAGTATAAAAACTGTAGTGTAAGGAAACAGTAGGTATACGACCAATGATTTATAATAAATTCAATTTGTAGGAATATTGAAATAAATATTATAATATTTAGAAAGGGCGATTGCAGAGTATTTTTGACTTATCGTCGATTGGTTAATTAAAAAAAAGTAGAAAATCGTAATAAATAGGTACTTTGTACTTAATGTATACGAAAATTTATTGTTCTTTTTGCATACACAAGAACAGTGTTAATTGAAAGTATGTATAATATTTCCTATATAATATCAGATTGAAAATTGCAATAATACTTTAGAATACTCTAGAATATTACTTATACAGATGTTACAAGTATACGAGTAGAATAAAAATTGGTTACAATAATAAGTTTCCAAACTTCTATTGATATTAAATAATCTGTTTTTTAAGCCAAATACAAACGGTTAAGTAGTTTTTAGAACTCGACGTTAAATATTGTAATTTGTACATAATTGAGTATTTAAAATATGTGTCTTAGATTCATTCATCTATAATAATAGAACGATTATAACGATTGGTCTTAAATTCTATAGGAAATGGTGCAAATGTTTTGTGTATGCGATATTCTTACATAGTAATATGGTCGATACCAAAATATATTATGATTGTAATAAAATTAACGATTAGACGTACTTTAGTACCATCAATACTCTTTAGTGTTCATAATATTGTGGCAAGTTTTTATAGCCTATCTGAGGTATGAAGTTGATAGCATTTTGCTGAAACTTGCTGAATCTACCTCAGATGAAAGTTATAAAAATGTTCCACTTATAATATAATATCTGTAAATATATTAAAATCCTTGTAACCATTTTAAATTAGATCATGACATATTATTATTATTATTATTATAAGATAGAGAATAAAATCGCTCAAACAAAACTTAAATGTTTAATTTTATAACGATTAACTTTTACCTCGAAATTCCTTAAAAATAGTAAATCCTCGAAAGATAAGAACAGTTTACCAATTTAAATTACCCTTGGCCATACAGGTAGGTGCTGTTTAGTCAGTTTGTAAATTGTACCACGCTTCAAAAATAAGTGAACGCTTTAAGAAAAAAACACTCAAAGGGAGAATGAATTTTTCAATCCCTAAGCGTTGTAAGTGGCAACGCGTTAAATGGACCAAGTCATCATAACCGTTATTCCGTAATAAAAAATATATTTTACTAGTAATTGTATCACAAATGGCTTTTGTATATTTCAAACCAATGTAAGCGTTACAAAATAACTCAAAAAGAAAATTTTAGACAGATTTTGAGAATTATTAGTGGTTGCAAAAAGATTATAATTGTGCAGTTTCTAAGGTTTTTAAAAAGTTTTCCTTTTCACTAGCGGAAACTGTAAACTGTACGTCGAAAGCCAATCCAAAGCGGAAATATGAGGAAATAGATAAATTTCTGTGAAAAACCCTTGAAACAGAACACAAGTAATCCTTTTTTTATACGTTCATGTAAGTAATTAAATTAAATATTTCACAAATTCAAAGTATTTCTTAATACTATTTGAAGAATATTCATACATAGACGTTCCGCGCGGCTTCGCCCGCGTAAATAAGATATTTCACTGACAAATAATTATTATTAGTCCAAAAAAATGCCCTAGTATGATTCTTCACGTGGTCTACTTCTTATCTTGCTCTGCGTTCTAAAAATGCTCTAGTAGTTCGTGAGATAAACCCCTTCAAATAATTTCCTCCGTTTTTTCCACATTTTCCTCTATTTCTTCGCTCTTGTTAGTTTTAGCGTGTTAAGATATAGCCCATAGCCTTCCTTGATATATGAGCTATAGATAGCTTTTAGCAGTGTTAGAACACTGAAATAATTTTTAAAATCGGACTAGTAGTTTCTGAGATTAGCGCGTTCAAACAAACAATCTCTTCCGCTTTATAATATTAGTATAGATAAACTGTATAGATTCAAAAATTATCCAATAAATCTCAGAATTCGATATGACGTCATGACGCCACGAGTGGTGACGTCATAGCACATGGCCAGCGGACTGACGTGGAGTGTACAAGATGACGTCGACAGCAATACACGTCGCTGTGAAGACCATCAGCGTCATGATGATCTAGGATCTAGTTCCAGAATAGCTAATACCATACTAATGGTTAGTTGTATGCTGTTAATCATTCGTATACTAACCCACAAAAAATACGTATTGAGTTATGAATGCATAATATAATATTATGTTCTTTAGATGACTTAGAAAAAGACTGCATTCTAAGTTCAACAAAAAAAAATGTGGATTAGGACACAAAATATGCTTAACAGCGACCAGTTAGTACTTAGCTAAGTAAGGCTCTAAATATTAGTTGTAAGTATGAGCGAAGTAAATTACTCTATACCGAGAATATCTATACCTACTGATAAGTGATATAATAAATATGCGAAAGTGTCTGTCTGTCATGTTACCTTTTCACGCCCAAACCGCTGATCAGATTTTGCTGAAACTTGGTATGCAGATAAATGAGTCCCGGGAAAGGACCTAGGTTATACGATATGCGCGATAAACGAATTTTTGTGCAACGCAGTTGCGGATTTAAAAATTAAGAGAGAATGCACTTAGAATATTATGCTCAAATTAACAGAATATGCTAGCAGCTGGCTGGCAATTATGTTTTACTGGTTTTCTGTTAGACCATAGTATGATCTTCTAAGATGCTCAATCTCAAAGTATTCTGTTTTCTTTGTATGGCTATTCAGTTCTAAATAAGTGTGAGGATATTAAAAGTATGGGAAATGGAATGGGATGAACGAATTTTTGAAAGAACAGTTGACCAGATGTAATTATATTATGTGATCGTCTGAGGCATCGGCCATCGCTCAATATTATCTGAGCTTTGCTATAATATAATGCAGTGGGTTCTATTAGTAGACTGGTGTGAGGTGTCGCTATATATTATTATGGAGAAAAAAATACTGACCTTCTTGAGTTAAAGACAATTAAACTTTAAATATTAAATAGATTTCTATAAAATTTTCTATAACACTATTTCAATGTGGCTTTCTGATATAGGCCCATGATGGATCAATATTTTATTAAAGTAGTGATTATGACATAAACGTGTAAATTAATATAACTATTCGTCTATGATAAATGATAATATATCCATTCGACGTCGACTGTGCTTGCTATGTTTCGTATCATTGCTATACGCTACGCCCAACGTGGAGAGTGGCATTAAAAGTTTATTTGTAAAGTCTGAAAATACCTAGTAAAAAATAAACACCCAAAAGGATTATGTTGTCAATGACAAAAACAGAAATTAACCCATTTTAAAACGATTACACTAATTTAAATCCTTTACCGCGGGAACATTTTGCAAAACCATTTTTGAATCTACATAGAATCATTAAGTTCTATGTTCGAGCGAAGAACACTGTTTTGCCTGTACAGCAAGAACTCAGTAGCACTCTAAGCGCTACTTTAGTGTATGCGAGAATAGGCTCTGTTGCAATGACTCAATCGCTAACTTTCTGTGAACGATATATCTTGTCGAAAACAATCGAATTGTGTTAATCTGAACATCATAGCGCACGGAGTGCGCGGCCAAGTTCCAGCAGGCCGCGCGCATGCCGTGCACTATTTACACGAACGGTTTCGACGCACTTTTGACCCCCTTGTATCTCAGTGCCTATTGCGAGAGCAAAGATAAAATTTTACCTACCTAATTATATACTAGTACTTACGCAATATACCAAATTTCATAGATATAGATTTGTTAGATCCTGAAATATTTCCTTGTAAAAATAGCTAATTTTGGCACTGACTCACTGACCGGTAATCAAAATTCACTGGCCACTTCCAGTTGTCGTAGCGTTATGAAATTTGGCACACAGGTTGTTTGTTATATGTAGATTAACAAAAAATTAAGAAATTTGAGAAATTGGTCAAGCGTGAGTCGGCTCATCTATGAATTTGAGATAAAAATCGGTAATCAAAACCTCTAGGCCACTTCCAGTTGTCGTAGCGTTATGAAATTTGGCACACAGGTTGTTTGTTATATGTAGATTAACAAAAAATTAAGAAATTTGAGAAATTGGTCAAGCGTGAGTCGGCTTCAAAACCTCTAGGCCACTTCCAGTTGTCGTAGCGTTATGAAATTTGGCACACAGGTTGCTTGTTATATGTAGATTAACAAAAAATTAAGAAATTCGAGAAATTGGTCAAGCGTGAGTCGGCTCATCTATGAATTTGAGATAAAAATCGGTAATCAAAACCTCTAGGCCACTTCCAGTTGTCGTAGCGTTATGAAATTTGGCACACGGGTTGTTTGTTATATGTAGATTAACAAAAAATTAAGAAATTTGAGAAATTGGTCAAGCGTGAGTCGGCTTCAAAACCTCTAGGCCACTTCCAGTTGTCGTAGCGTTATGAAATTTGGCACACAGGTTGTTTGTTATATGTAGATTAACAAAAAATTAAGAAATTCGAGAAATTGGTCAAGCGTGAGTCGGCTCATCTATGAATTTGAGATAAAAATCGGTAATCAAAACCTCTAGGCCACTTCCAGTTGTCGTAGCGTTATGAAATTTGGCACACAGGTTGTTTGTTATATGTAGATTAACAAAAAATTAAGAAATTTGAGAAATTGGTCAAGCGTGAGTCGGCTCATCTATGAATTTGAGATAAAAATTAATATGTACAAGTAAATACACTGAAATAAGATGAGGAGGAAAGAAACAAATTGGTATGATTCCTTAAAAAAAGTATTGAAATCTCACCAAAAACATACCTGTTAAAACGGGGCCAAGTTCCTATTCACTAATTGTTCGCCTTAAAAAAGAGTTGAAATCCAAATCAATGCCAAGTTTAGATGCACTTCCAAATCGATCATAATCATCTTCATCAACAGCCTGATCCTAAATACTTCTAAATTTGAACTTGGCAGGTTTTCATGCTAGTAGCACTTGATAATTATTGTATAATTTTTAAATTTAAATATAAGATATCTATGTGATTAAATTAACCTGCCAAGTTCAAATTTAGAAGTATTTAGGATCAGGCTGTTGATGAAGATGATTATGATCGATTTGGAAGTGCATCTAAACTTGGCATTGATTTGGATTTCAACTCTTTTTTAAGGCGAACAATTAGTGAATAGGAACTTGGCCCCGTTTTAACAGGTATGTTTTTGGTGAGATTTAAATTACATGCACGCGCGCGCCACGTGACCCAAACAAGATGGCGTTCGTTCTATATTTAATGCGGTATTAATAATTATTGTTTGTTGGTTTTATAAAGAGCGTAAATTAAATTTTTAAGCCCTGCGTGTGAAATTCGTCAGTTAAATCCTTAATAATGTGAAATGAATGTTCAAACAAACAAAAATTTATTTCTATAAATTTAAGAGAAATTAAGCTACGAAGATAATTAATATTGTAGCTTCGTTGCCTCAACATTAGTTTTTACGCATTAGGATATAATAATTGTATTTTTTCCGATACAAAAATAAAAATATTATCTTTTCTGCGGCTAAAAGAAGCTACATACTTTTCATCAAAGTTAGTTTATGCATGTAGAGATACATCTATTTACGTGTTAAGACAGACAGATACATTTAGCTACATTCATAAAATTAATAAGGACTCCTATTATTTTAAACTATATATTATCTATACATATAATAAAACTGTAGAAATGTGAATTCTGTACATTAAAGATATTCAAAAAATAATAAGCGGAGGGTGTCACTAGATCGCTATAGAAGCCAAAAATGTGGTTAGTTTTTTGTCTGTCTGTCTGTCTGTCTGTCTGTCTGTCTGTCTGTCTGTCTGTCTGTCTGTATGAATGTCTGTCTGTCAGTCTGTCTGTATGTCTGTCTGTCTGTATGTTTGTTCCAGCATCACACTAAAACTACTGAACCGATTTGAAGGCGGTTTTCGCAGATATATTTGTCTTCTTCCAACTTAACATCTGGTGTATAAAAAATTTTGCCCCCATCCCTCTAAGGGGACAAAATAGGGGTCAGAATTTGTATCAAACTTTTGTATATAACACGAAAACTACTTTTCCGATTTGCATACGGTTTTCGCAGATATATTTGTCTTCTTCTAACTCAACATCTGGTGTATAAAAATCCCCCCCCCACCCCTCTTAGGGGACAAAAGAGGGGGTAAGATTTTGTATCAACTGTTGAAGTAGAAATACTTTAAATGGCAAAACAACATTTGCCGGGTCAACTAGAAATATAATATAACCTATAAAAATTAAAAATACATACTACTAGTATTTTCTAGCAAATTCAGCACAATATAACTAGGATAGCTGTTAGCTGTAAGACGAGGAACAATGGTGGTGTGCAACTTATAGCCCAACTTGACGTATAATTCAAATACAGTTCCACCAACGGATTGTATAATTCGAACGGTTTGCAGTTACTGTGGATAGTTTTATACAAGAAGCAAGTAAGAAGTTATTTCTCTTTATTCCTGTTTTTTTTCTAATGCGACTTCTGCCGCATTCAGAGATGAACATTAAATGCCAAAATGTAATTAAATGAGGATTTTGACACATAATAAAGTTGGTAATTAATATTCGTCTCTAAGTGCGGCAGTTAAAGATATAGGTACTTAAATGATAATATTTTTAAGTATTATCAAATTATATTGCGATAAAACTTTCTATTTTGGAAGCATGCAAACGTGAAATGTTGAGTTTTTTTAATAATATGTGTGAAATAACGATATTTATATCATAGATGTATGAAAACAGTATTCGTGTTGGGCTCGATGTTTGTTATTTAGTGTTAAAGATTCCTATCTACTCTTCATACTGGCTCGTGGTGGTAGCTACAATTGCCATCACAATCCATGTTCGTAATCGCCTTTATGTGTCCAATGCAAAGTAAAAAGGCAGTATAAAACTGTAATTTAAAATATGAAACTTCTACGCTTTTGCATAAACCTGACCCAATAGCTGTATTTCAATACTTTCTTCCCGCGTAGCTACCAGTACTAGCACTATTACAAAACGTGTCAAGTGAGACAGCAATATCGGTCTCCGCTAGGAGCAAGCGAGAGAAAACATCCTTTGTGCTAAGTTTCACGAGTTTCTGGGAAATTGTAAAATTTTAGCCGTAAAAGTGTCATCGAAATACCTTCGTGTTGAAATTTAATTTTATTCGAAAAGCGGATTTATTTTTGACCTAATATTTTAAATCGCACCATTTTAATTGATTTTCGATCAAAGTGTAGTCCACATGTTATACCTATGTTAAAAAAAATAATTAGGTAAATGATATTTCCAGTAGGCTAGCATTTATTAAAATTATTAGTTCGATTTTAATGGTTATTTATCAGGTTGTGTCCGGTTAAGCCCAGCCAATTAAAGATATCGACTAACATTCAAATGACATAACTCGACAGAATAACTTAGTGATTTCTTAGGTTTTTCCTATTCCCGACGTATCTCTACTTTGCAGCGGCCGTGGACACGGGTTGACTGAAAAGTGCTTTGCGTCAAAATTAGTACTTAAGTGATTTTTAAAATTACTTACCATGTTGTGCTTTTGAATCATTATACCTAAATAAACTAATATCAATATCAATAGCACTGAAAATCGATGGCTAACAAAGGGACAAATCGATAAAATATACTAGACATAACTAAAAACAGCCGCGCTTAGTGCGGTCGAGATACAAATATAATTACTGCTACTGTTGGTGACAGCGGACGAGTATGGAAGTATAGACTTTTATAAATTAAATTAGCTTAATATTGCAATAGATTTCCGTATCTAAAAATTATATTAATTTGCAGTTTGTCGGAATAACTGCCCCAATCAGAGACGTGTAATATTGATTAAACTTCAATTTAATGAAAACTGAAGAGTTTGACTGATAATGTATGTCAAGATCTTCATTTAATTACAGTAAAGTAATTATTTTAATATTCTTTTCTGCCGCAGTAAATGTGAAAGTAAGTCACCGCTATAACTATTTTAAAATGTAAGTGCTTTCTACTTGAGATTTGTAAATCATTGGCTTTCAAAGCTCAGGTGAATACGAGTAGGTTACAAAAAGTGACAATTTATGTTCAGTTCTGAGGTTTTCTTACAGAAATTAGGTACGTAGTAGGTACCTCAGAACGGACATTAATAATTTCAAAATATTATTTATTTTGAAAGTTGCCAAAATATAAAGTATCATGTAGCTGTGCTACAGGCCTACGGCGTAGCGCGTCTACGAATTTTCTACTGTATTTCAAATTTTACATTTTATAACATTTTAATTTAATTTTACATATTTACTACATCACAGCGGTTTTACATATGGTTTAAATGTATTAGTTTTTAAGTTTTTTGAAATAAATAAATATAAAAAAAAAGTTTTTATAATGTTTATGTTTGATCCGATGCATTATAAACTTAGTTGAAAGCATATTTGTATTTAAATATAGAGACTATAGGACAGAGGCGAAAAAAATGAATTCTTCGTTATCGTGATGATGTGTCGTTAAAAATATTATATTTGTATCATGTTCTTTTTTCTAAAAAATAAGGTCATCCATCCATTCGGATTTATTATAGTATATTCCAGTTTCCACCCTTGTGCAGCTTTGCAAATATTAAATACAGGAAGTGTCGGCAATCGATATGTCGATACCCGGCCACACCCGGCTATACCCGGGTACCGGATACCAAGTACCGACTAGTGGGTACCGGGTGCGGGGTACCTGGTCCCGGAAACTAGGCGTGACTGACGCAGGGCATTTAGAAGGGTTTCATTACTACGATTTAGCCATAATTAATCTACATTAATGATTTAAATTTAAATTTTAGATAAATATTTTAAATAAGTAAAACACATTATAAGTGATTGACCGAGTCTAATTTTGCTTTTATATATTTTGATGGTGATTAAAAATAATTTGATTTAAATTGTAAAAAAATAATTAAATAACACACCGCCGATTAGCATAGACTATGACTTATCTTCAGGGTTAATTTATTTTTTATCGTTTTTTTTTTCGTCAGGGTGAAGCTGAAGGAGCTGTTCACCTCTGAATCTCTTGCCGTCTTTTTTTGTTAAGAGAAGTAAGAGCCTGCACTGCGGTCGGCGAGTATCCTAAATACTTGCAGTGCAGACTAATGATCACCTCCGCCACCACACGGTTGGCGAGAAAATTTTATTATCCTATATTCATAGGGATGCCATTTAAAAAAAATAAAGTTCATAAAAGGATATCATTTGAGTTTACTCAAAGAAAATATTCCATTCTTTTCCTAAAAAATTTAAAAAATACATTTCATCCATGATTGTATCCAACAAAAAATATCAGAAGGGTATCATCATGTGAATTAAAAAAGTGTATCAAGTGATCTCTCCCACGCAAACAATCGCGACTAGTATCAACAGATCATATCGACAATAATCTGTGGTTTAATCTATGGTTAAGATCTGCGCAACAATGTTTAATCTCGGTTTAAGATCTCCACAACAATGGGTGTCACTTGCCACAGTTTGTAAAGGATTGCAAGGGACCGGCAACTATACTTTGTTATTTTATATTTCTAAAGGATAAGATGATGAGATAAGTGACGATTTTTCGTTGATATAATTAGGTTTATATAACATTTCCTCAGGGCATATTTTGTACCTGCTTAGGGCTGAGTATGTGTAACTTATAACCTGTCAAAGAAGCCTACATAATAATATTATTAACCCCCATTACTAAGAAAGATATTTATGCAACGCATTACTATTCAAAATTCGCTGTATTTATCAAATTATTGTATGTGTAAAATATATCTTTCAGCTTTAACGATTAATTATAACCATCCTTTTTGCTTCGCCGTAGTCGGGTAAAAAATATTAAAACATGAAACGGTAAACTTTCTTGAAATAATAAGAAGTACCACTTTATATACAAAGCGCAATTGGATGTTTCACATAATACAAAGTACCAATATACCGAGCGTCGATTGTTCCCACAAATGAGTGAAGTCAATCGAATTAACTAACAAAGAAACGCCACACGAAGCCAATCCAACACAAGACCACTACAATTGTACTTTCAATTGTTCCCTTCATAAAAATCACTCGACTACCCTGTCTTACTACAATGACTATAAGGTTTAAAAATCGTTTAAATTGTTTAACGATTGATTGTATTGTTTTCATTGTTTGGGGCGTTACTTTAACCGTTTGGAGTGACGGGCGTGGCCTACTAGAGTCGGTAATTACAGTTTAACGGGTCGTTGTGGACCCTATGACACCCGCGGGTTGACTCTAATTGGGGTTTCAATCGGTTTTTAAATTATCGTTATTATTGAAAATGGAATTCGAAAAAAAAATTAGAAGCAGAAGTTAAACGAAAAGACTTGAAATCCGCTCACAGTAGTGTAGTTTTTATGTGGTCTGCTAGGCTTGTATACTTAATAATTAGTTAATCTACATCATCTTCTTGAAATGATTAAATCATAAAACAACGCCTGCCCTAGTAGACAAGCGGCATGCGATTATCGTAAACGCTAACGCTAACGTCACAAAATGTATGGAATTGACAATTAAGTCATCGCTTCGCTAGCGAATACTAATGTCAAGTCCCAAACATTTTGTGGTGTTGGCATTAGCGTTTACGATTATCGCTTGCCGCTTGTCTTGACCCTCAGCTTTGATACAGTAGCAAAAAAATATATAATATAGCACAAGCCTGGAAATAATTGAGTACAGCTCATATCATGATATTGCTATTTACAATTTCATTTGAAAAAAAGGAAGGACACTTTCTACAGGCAATAATTCATCTAAGACCTATAATCTTTTCTTGTCAATCAAATGTTCTTTTGTAAACGTTCTTTTGGTAAGCAAAGGAAATCGGCATCAATGGTACTCGAAGGAAAATATCACTTTCTATAAACTATTAATAAATTACTGACAAAGGGTTGATAGTTTTACAAAGACGTCATCCAATCCTCGAAACAGCTGTGGCGAGCCGCAATTTATTTTTAATTGTACAAAAAATACTCATTCAAAAATCCAACTCAATAGCAGGTAAATTTGTTTCATTGTCCAACATAGTTTGAGCTCTCGCTTGTTTCTTTGGAATCGTAGTCGAGTACGAACTCTGGGCGGCCACGGAATAGTGGTCGCTCGTTATTCGAAACCATTCAAGAGATATCAATTACTTATTGTGTTTGTAATTGCAGAATCGAGCATGGATTATTATATAACCTTTGTGCTCGTAATATATTGTTCATGTTGCTTATTGCGCAGCGGATAAAGTTTATTTTGTGGTTAACGTGTGCGTGGGAGAGGGATCTTTATTATTTGTTGTTATTAAAATAACCTATTGAGATGTTAAAAGGTTTGACATGTGACTGGCAATAGGGCTTTTTACATGTTTTGTATAACTGTTGACTTTGGTTTCCATTGCCCTTTGTGCTCGTAGAGTCAATAGAGAACTTAGTAGAGCATACTTAATTTTATTAGGTACAGGTGCACCCGCTGAGTATGTTCTACTAATTACTTTCTATAGAATACATTTAATTTAATAAGTTAATGTTTGGTTTTACAACACTCTTCAGCTATTAAATCTTCGGGCAACAGTGCACTGAAGAACCAAAATTAATAATTTCAAATACGAATACTTGTATTATTCGAACATAATACCGACATCTGTCATCTATACAGCTACAAACTGAACATAATTTATGTACCTACATTATGTTATGTTCAATATATTTTAAAAATACTTTAAACATTTATCAGTACTAGGTTTGTTAGCTAAACCTGTTGTTTTAAAACGATGTTATGTTTTCAGATAAGCAAAAAAAGTTTTTCATTACTTTTCAATAAATTCTCAGTTTCCTACAAATACAAAAGACACAATAACTACGAAGTATATAGTGTTTCTTTATTATTATTATTATTTTCCCCTTTGTTTAACTAATTAGCTGTAATTATATTCTATTTGTAATAATTTTATTTCAATATTACCAATTAAGACATTATACTACGAAGTTACGCGTAACTCTACATCAGCAATTTTCGTTACAAAATATAATCGTCGCGTATACCGTCCATTCAAGCTCAGCAAATATTTTGGAACTCGATACTTGTAACAATGAGGCTGTTTGCACAATTAGCGATTTTCCGCGCGGCTGCGTGTGGTTTCGCCTTAATTCGCTTAGCACTCACCTGGCTGAATTGCCAGCCACCGTCTTGACAGCATAATCGCTTAGCGTTTTTGTATCCTAATTTTTGTTACTTTGTATGCTGAAAAAATGGTCAAGCGTGAGTTGAACGACGACAAGGTAAGATTCAGTGATAAGATATTTCATGAAATCAGTAAGAAAAGTAACACAGATGCCAATTAAAAATCTCTATTCTTTTATTTATAACTCAAATGTAATTGGGTATACAAACAGACATAAAATACACACTTAAAAACTAAATAACTTTTAAACGTAACGTATACAATTCTAAAAGGTTTACTATTAAAAATACAAAACTAAACTATTCTATAAATAAACACTTACCTACTTATGTACTTATTTATAACTCACCTAAACTTTTAAAGCATTTTCAATTAAGGCAAGGATATAATGTATATTTTACACCCGTTTACAGTCTGTCTAATGTCTATTGTTATTCATTTTTTTAAGCAAAATACAGAAGCAATATTTTTTGGACCGTTGCAGAAATATTTCATAACATATTTTTTGCGAAGGTTTTTTAGTACAATCTGTCTAAATTTCTCGCCCACTTACACACGGTAAACAAACATTATAATACAATCATCTACTTTATTCTGGCCCTCCAAAAGCTTTACCATTTTACCAAGAAATGTGTTAACACTCGGTACAATAGTATCGATTTTCCATTCACGCGTATAATATTACTGGACGATATTAACAATTGTACAATGGGATATAAAAACTTATTCCTTAAGACGCTTCAATGAATAAAAAATATTAAGACACAGGAGGCTTCCAATTATATTATGTTTGCTGCTATTTTTGAAAAACGCGCAACATCAGCTGTTAAAGGTAATTTTAATAAAATATCGAAATGATTATTGACATTTCTCATATTATAAGAGAGGTAGACAATTAATTATTTATTAGCAGAGACTTAGAAAACAATTGGCGAAATACAATAATTGTCAGCAGTAGAAATGTTTTTGATTTTGATTCGAGATAATATCCTAAGTCTTAGAAACTTTAATATTTTGAGAAACTAATGTTAGCTATCCCAGAATGACTAAATCATGATTTTTAAAAGTTTAAATATTGTCTAATCAAACAAATATCCTCATATTATTTTAACTGTTAAAGCTAAATCGCTATATTATGTTATTAAGAAACTAAACAAAGCGGTCTCCGCACTCAGAATTCAAAAATAGCTCCTAACTTTAGCAGCGAAGAACTATTATTGTGTGTCAAATTATTATTTAGTAGAAACGATAAAACCGTTCAGCTCTTTCATTAATTTTAAAGTCGAGTTTAATTTTGGTCTCTAGTGTGTGGAGTTAAGGTGACGCTTGGGGCACTCGAGACGTCCAATATTGTGACTAAATTTGTCAAATTAATACGTACAAATGGAAATTCTAGTTTCTAAAATGTCCAAATAGTGTGTGGAAGGTGGACAAAACAAACAGCGAGTTCAAATACGCCAGGCGATCAACCAGAGAGGCGATCGTGTTACTCTACTGGTACACTCGTGTACACAAGCCTTTAAAACAAATAAATGTTAAATGCATTGACCACTTGAATTTTGGTGAGGTTGTTTAGAGATGAAAGCATTAAAATATGTTTTTAAAGCCATAACAGACAAGTACTTAAACACATTGTAAATTTTATAGTTACTAGAATTTGGTCTCTACTTCGTTGCAGTAAAATTTGTTTATCATGCAGAAACCTTACATTTTTCCGGCCCAAAATCTATTCAACGTACTTTGTCTAGATTCCAGGCATGTTATGCAAACCAGTTTCGCGTTTTAAGCGAGAGAGAGACACTTTCGCTTCTAATAATATTAGTATGTACTCTCTTTCCTGTAATAAATTCCTAACAATTTCGTGCACGACTGTCCCTGATTGGTGACTTTGGAAGTGTACACGAAAATTAGGCAAGGTTTGGATTAAAGTTGCGTCACTAGCTACAATGGTGTGCTGGACACATTAGCTCTGTGTACAGCGCTGTACATTACATTTAAGATGCGCATCTTAAATTAATTGTACAGTTAGCAACAAAAATACCTACTCGATTTTATCCTAATGAAATTATGATAGCAAAAGTTTTCACCTTTTTAACGGATGCGTGTTTATAGGACTTGGGAATAAACAAAGAAATAGACAAAATTTACATGAATTTTATCTAGTTTGTTCCTTATTATCACGCGAATACAGTGTGACAAACAAAAAAAAAAGGTTTTTTAACCGTGCCAATTTCATATCCTCATTTTTTTGCTGACGGTACATCAACAGTTTCCCAATATTTTGGTATCAGATTTGCTTTTAATTAATTGAAGTATTCAAATAATTGGTATGCACGCTTTATTTAACGAAACAGACCGAGTATGTTATTTGTACAATAATTTATGTCATCATCGGATTCTTAAATATCAAATCAAGGCCAAAAAACTATGACAAGATCATTCGATTAACGGCCGTTCCCAATATTTGATCTATCTCTTACTTGAGATAGGAATAGCTCACATTAGACATTAGCTCCATATATTTTATGTCAATTCTATGTCAGCTGCGATCGGTTGTATGTCAAACTAGAGATAGATTGAATATAGGGAACGGCCATAAAAGTAGAAGGCTCAAAACGTAAACAAGATATTTTGTAAAAAGATATTTTGCAAATATTCAGAAAATAGTTACTGTGGGCTTTACTTGTATTTGAGTGCAAATTTACGCGCTATATTATTGCCGAATGGATCCTATATCAGAGGAAGATGATGGGGAGGATGGATGCTGCGAAATGTTGTGTGAGGAGACAGAATGTATTGTCAACGGAGAAAGAAGACCAAGTAAAAGAGGACGAAGCGAGAGTGATGTTGAGGAACACAAGGAGTCAGAGTGGCAGGAGGTGCCGAAGAAAGCCAAGAATAGAAAAGAGAGGGATACAAGGTATGACATTATAATTCGAAGTACTCAAGAAAAATTACCTAAACAGTTTGCCATGGCGAAACTTCTTTTAAGTTTGGGTTTAAATGATATAGATAAAGTTAAATACATTGGTTCCTACAAAATTGTGCTGAAAATAGCTGATTCGAATGTAGCGGAAAAGATTTTGAGTTGCCAAGAATTACAAACAAAGGGTTGGGTTGTGTACCGTGCTGGTCACATAAATATTACATATGGTATCTTAAGGAATGTGGATCTAGATATAGAAGACGAGGAGGCTTTGAAATTGATACGGTGCCCAAATAATATAAGGGTACACTCCTTTAAACGCTTATTGAGACGCGATGAAGAAGGCAAGTGGGTACCGAGTGAGTCGGCTCGAATTGGATTTGTCAGTTCTAATCTTCCACCTTATGTATTTATTAATATGCTGCAATCTAAAATTGAGCCCTTTATCTTCCCCGTCACACAGTGCTCGAGATGTTGGAGATATGGACACAACAAATTATTTTGTAGTGCTAGAAAAATCACCTGCCCGAAGTGCGCTGATTGTCATGAAAATTGCGAAACTACAAATTTTAAATGCGTCAATTGTCTAGGTAGTCACATGGCGCTGAGTAAGTTGTGCCCTATATTCTTGAGAGAAAGAAGTATTAGAGAGCTGATGGCTGAGCACAATTGTTCTTTCCGTGTTGCAAGCAACATGTACGTGCGGCCGGAGACTGAATGTGTGGCTGCAAGATCGATTATCAACACGCCCGCGCCAGCTCAAAGAGATTCGGATTTAGTTTCACGTAACAGCTTCGATTTTTTAGAAGTGGATAACACGGAAAGGCCAGAACATCGTTTAAATACGCCAATTATATCAGATTTCCCACCGTTACGTAGTGAAACAATGCAAGAAAGACCTACGTCGAATAAAGCAGATAAGAATAAAGAAAAGGCTTTCACGCGTGAGCATCCTTCGACGAGTACTAGCAGCCGTAGCGGGGCGAGTCCGGGTTATTCCTACGCGGAGGTGGTGCGTACACACACACAGAACGTTCAGGAGCAGAGCGAGGAAGGCAGCGGTGGTAATGATCAAGCTGATAAGAAGAATGAGGTACATACAAATGAACTATTATCGCGTTTAAAGGACCTATTATTTTTGCAGCAGTTAAGTTTCGGTGAGAAGATTCGTAGCGGTTTTAGGTATGTTTTAGAATGGTTTGTAATAACGAAAGCGGAGTACTTATCTAAAATGCCAGTCTTACTATGTATTGTAGAGGTTATTAGGTCGTACCTTGCATAATGGATCAAGTTGTTAATATTAAAATATTACAGTGGAACTCACATAGCTTAAAGAACAAAGTCACGTGTTTAGAGAATCTGTTATTGCAAGAGAAAGTACACATAGGCATCCTGTCAGAAACTTGGCTTAGGCCTGGAAGTAGGTTGAAAATCGGGTCTTATAATATATACAGACAGGACAGGGACGACTCATATGGTGGAGTTGCAATTTTAACCCACAAATCTATAAAATCTCAAATGTTTACTGTGTCGTTACCCAATCGTAGAATTCAGTTGCTAGGTGTTAAAATCTTCAACTGTAATTTCATACAAAACATTGTAGCGGTTTATTGTCCTCCTAATATAAGCACAAATACAGACGACTGGAGAACGCTTTTTTCTAAATTTGCGGCTAAAACTATTATCGCAGGCGATTTTAATGGCCATCATCCAAATTGGTCGTGTAAGTTAGATAGTAGAGGTTCACAAATATTTGATGCTACTAATGATTTTAGCTTTGTATCACTTAATACGGGACAAAATACGAGAGTTAAAATGGTAAATAATTGTATACAAAGTGGTTCTCCTGATATCACATTTGCCACATCCGATATTGCTTTACGTTTTAGGTGGACAGTCTCTAATGAAAGTTTGAATAGCGATCACCTTATAATATTTTTTTCGGTACAGGTACAATGTTTCGATCGTTCTGAAATTAAAAAACGTAACTTTAAAAACGCCGATTGGCCCGAATATAAAGAGTTTATACAACAAAATTATTATACTATGAATGCGGATCTTACTATTCAGGAATATTATGATAAGTTGTTAAAACTCATTAACGATGCTGCGGACAAGGCCATACCTACCACTAAGATTTGTAACTTACCAGCTACTATTTTTACTCCGAAACAATATTGGTCTCCATTACTTTCTCGTTTAGTGGCCGAGCGGAGACGCGCCCTAGCAAATTTTAGAAGAAACCCGACTCCCCATAATTATACGGTCTATAAACAAAGAGTAGCTGAAGCTCAACGGCAAATTAGAAAAGCTCGAATAAATTCATTTAGGGATTTCTGTAGCAGCTTAGATTCGACCACATCTACCAGTGACTTGTGGGCTAAAATGCAGTGGGTAAAAGGTTTTGGGAATTATCGCAATAATTCTAGTATCTTAGACAACGATAAAGCATATTTATTTATTAAACAGTTTACTCCGGATTATGTCACACCAGGCTCACCAAAATTTTTATCGACGAATAGACAATTAGAGAGCCCTATTTCTATGCCGGAATTGATCAACGTATTAAAGAGTAAGGACACCTCACCGGGTACAGATGGCGTTACGTACTCCATGATACGCAATTTTCCTCGCAAGGAGATTTTATTGTGTTTTTTTAATAAATGCCTTTCGTCAGGTGTTGTGCCAGATCAGTGGAGAGATACGAGTGATTCCTATACCGAAACCGGGAAGAGATCCGAACGAAGTTTCTTCTTTTAGACCTATATCTTTAATATCGTGCATATGCAAGATATTACACAACATTATAACCAGGCGCCTCGAATGGTATTGTGAACATAATAATTTGTTTTTAGGAGGTACTGTAGGTTTTCGTCGCACTTACTCGTGTTTAGATAACTTAGTACGTTTTGTGTCGCAGGTTCAAGCTGGATTCACCACAAAAGAAAAAACTTTGTCGTGTTTTGTCGACATAAACAGTGCATATAATAATGTTAGTATTGTGAAGTTAGTACAGATTTTAGATGAAGATATAGGTGTAGGCGCCTCCTTATGTAATTATCTATGGGAGTACCTACGTGAAAGGCATTTGGAGATAAGAGTTACAGGTGCTAGCTGTTCGGTTGTGAGATGGACTTGCGATGGTTTAGCACAAGGTGACCCAATGTCACCCATCTTATTTAATATTACGACGCGTGAAATTTGTAGATGTATAATGAATGTTTATTTCTCACAGTATGCCGATGACTTTGTTCTTTATGTGACTGGTATTAACCTGCGATTTATGACTTTAGCTATTCAAAGTGCTTTAGATAAGATGGTGAAAATGTTGGAAGAGGTTGGTTTAGATTTATCGCCATTAAAGAGTAAGGTATGTTTATTTTCTCGGGGTAGACATAGGCAGCCCATCAATATAGTAGTGAACGGGGTTAATTTAGAAAATGTTGATATAATAAGATACTTAGGACTTTATTTAGACAGTTCGTTAAGTTGGAAGTTTCATGTGAAACATTTGTGGGAAACGTCTTTAAAAAAAATCAATGTGTTTAAAGTTCTAGCCGGTTCTTCGTGGGGGGTACATCAGTTACATTTAAGGAAATTATATATAATGCTAATTCGCAGCCGGCTCGATTACGGAAGTTTTTTGTACGACACGAGTGCTAAAAGTAATATTAGCAAGTTGTCTAATACAGAATCAGGCCATGAGATTGATAGGTGGATTTATTAAAAGTACTCCTATACATGTTATGGAATCGGAACTGTGTCTACCTCCGTTATTTTTAAGAAGAAGGTTTTTAGCGGGTAAATTTTATTTGAAATCTAAATCTATTAGAGATGGTGAAACCATCTCGAGTATTTCTAAGTTAGCAGATCTTTGTTCTGGTCATTCGTATTGGCGAGGTAAAAAAAACCCGTTATTAGTTGAAATACACAGAGAAAATTGTGATACTAATGTATATACTTCCTTAAAACCCGAGATGTTTTCACTATCGACTTGGATGATAAATATAGATATAAAGTCATGTATATGCTTAGGCATAGAAAAATTAGACAGACCCAAGCGTGCCCTCAATTGCTTGTTCATTTTAAGCAATACTGTAACATATATAAATAAGAATTATAAAAATTACTATAAACTTTACACGGATGGTTCGAAGAGTAGTAACGGTGTAGGCGCGTCTTTTTACGATCCGCAGATTAACCTGAAGGCATATTTTACTTTAAACAGAAAACATTCTATTATGTCAGCTGAATTGCTTGCAATTTCCGAAAGTCTCTCGTATATTAAAACTTGTTCTTACAGTAATTATGTGATACTTTGTGATTCTAAAAGCGCTTTGCAACATCTAGCTCGGTGTTCCTCGTGCATACGAGGGCTACCCATAGCTTACGTTATAATCGACTCGCTTTTGGAATTACAAAGAATCGATGTGAATGTCAAATTTCAGTGGGTGCCTTCGCATATAGGTTTGACCGGGAACGAATAGGCAGATGAATTGGCGCAGCTGGGGGCACACTCGGGTATAGTAGTGCATCAACCGCCTTTCTTCACGGACTTATTGCCGGATCTAAAAAATAATTGCCACAGCCTATGGAAAACTCATTTTGATGATAGATCGATGGAGAAGGGCATTTGGTACAGAACTCTGTGTAATGAGCCACCTAAGATCCCGTGGTTCATTTCTATAAAAGCAGATAGGATTAGGCTAACGACGCTCATGAGACTTCGCTCCGGGCACGTTTGGACTCAATGCATTCGGATATATGATGAAAGTTTGCATGTCGCCAGATTGTAGTTTGTGTAAGAAGCGGGAAGATCTTTACCATGCTTTGGTGGAGTGTGCCCGGGTGGAGTCAGAGAGGCGCAGGTTTGAGGCTGATGCGGGGGTAGCGCTGACACAGCTCGGTTGTGTGAGCGCTATTCTCGCTCAGCCGAAAGATCCTGTTTGCTGGGGGCTAGTTAATTTGTATTTAAATTTTATTAAGTGTAGAGCTAATTAGTATCTTTTTGCAAATTGTTAGTAATGAAGTTTATAATTTTGATGTATTTTATAAGGCTGGCATTGTCGAATTCGACACAAGCCTAAAAAAAAAAAAAAAAAAAAAAAAAAAAAAGTAGAAGGCTATTGTAAATAAAACTTAATTAGTGAAGTATCAAATAAAAGAGTAATTTACCGAATTTTATTGTTTTTGGAATTTAATTTCTATTATAGCATATTATTGCGTTTTAACCCTTAAATTTGCAGCCTCCGTTTCATGTAATGTCGTAATCGTAATCGTAAGAATCGATTAATTATTATAAATGACATTAAACTGTACAATATGTTACAATATGTTAACGCCTCCGTGGTCTAGTGGTACAGAGCGCGGCTCTTGACTCGGAGGTCGTGGGTTCGATTCCCGCGTTGGAAACATGTTATTTCCAAGTTTGGTTAGGACAATGCAGGCTGATCACCTGATTGTCTGACAAGTAAGATGATCCATGCGTCGGATGGGCATGTAAAAAGTCGGTCCTGCGCCTGATCTCTCGCCGGTCGTGTCGGTCTGCCGTCCCACTGGGTTATGAGAGTAAAGGAATAGAGAGTGCTCTTGTGTACTGCGCACACACTTGGGCACTATAAAATTACTCCTGCGTAGCTGGCCTGGTTTCAATGAAACCGGCCACCGTCACCGAAACCGGTGTGGGAGCTATTATTATTATTATGTTACAAGATTAGAGTAACCGTCGATAGCCCGGTCTATTTAGACGCAAAAAAATCGTAACCTCGGAATAATTCGCATAGAGCTGAAAATTGGTAGAGACTAGAGACGTTAAGTACCCCATTATAAATAAAACCTCAAAAGTCCCCGGTGATCCTTCTTGTGCAAAAAAATTTATTTAAGGTCAAACGTATGAAAATTATGTGCCAAATAACATAAAAATTGCTTCAGCCGTTTGTTAGATAAGTTCATTCAAAAAAATTTCCCCGTTTTTCCACATTTTCCTCTGTTTCTTTGCTCCTATTGGTGGCAACGAGATGTTGTATAGCTCAAGTCTTCCTCGATAAATAAGACTATCCAACAAAAAATTAATTCTTCAATTCAAAGCAGAAGTTCCACAAATTATTTAGCTTTATAATATAAGAATCGTATAGAAGTCGTATGAAAAAAAGTGTCCGAATATTTTTTGTAGAGAATTCTATGATCTACACTCTTGTCCTACCTATTTTTGTCATAAAATGTACAGTTTGGAAAAAAAAACAGGAAAAACCTCATTTTCATACCTTTGACCTTGAATAATTTTTTTTGCACAAGGAGGATCGCCGGGGACTTTTGAGGTTTTATTTGTAATGGTGTATTTAACGTCTCTACCAATTTTCAGCTCTATGCGAATTATTCCGAGGTCGAATGTTTAATTTTCCTGGGGTACAACTGACACGGACAGTTTTGTTGAGATAAAGTATAGCAGACAAAACATAATAAGATAATATCACATATTAATTTTATCATACAAGGCTATTGATCTCTTGTTATTAGGTACTTATTACACTTTGTTTTTACATGGTGAGGAAAACTGTTCCGCTGATTAACATCTACATTTCCTTGACAACCGCTGTGGCTCAGTTGGATAGTTCGCTCAAGCCGGAGGTCGCGAGTTCAGATACCAATCGAGTGGATAAAACATTTTCAATGAGTTTGTCCAACATAATTTTTGTCGCAATGGACAACATTAAGTATAGTAATAAAACTTCACATTTCAAAGATGTTGATTAATTTAACACGCAGTTAGTTAATTATTATCTTGGAGGTCATAATAACATACCTAGTAGCAAAATATTTTAGCTACACTCATTAAAGTTGGGTTTACCCAAATTTTACCAATAAAAATATTTACACAAGGCTTTTAACCTATAAGGTACCATTTTCACGTGATACTTTGAATGTCACTTAGGTACATTACACTTTAATTATCCTGACATACGTAGTGTATGAATAGAATGAGATAATACGATATTGAGGATCGGACCCCGGATAAGGTCTTATTAGGGAGAGATATTGTGTAGGTTATCAGTTATCACTTATCAGCTGTGGAAATATTAAATACATATCTTGTAAGCAGGAAAGATGCCATTATGAATCTTATTTATCTATTCAAATTTATGACTAGGTGATAGTTTTACTGGTTCTGGTTTCCATCATTAAGGTGACGCCTTGATAATTTGGCTGTAGCGATGTCCATTTTTATCAGCAATGACTAAAGCTAAGAAATTAAAATTCACTGTCAGTATTCATCATGTCTTTGTATTTGAATTACCCATAGCATAACACGATTGGTCAACTTTTATAACACAGAATAATAAATCAAAAAGACCTCTGTAAAAAAAGGGATTCCTATTTTGCCAACAAAGGAGAGTGATATAAGCTTCCAAAATTTGTACATAAATTGGTTCTAGTATACACTTTAATTTGCCCATAGCTTATATGAAATGTATTTATGGTTTTTAAATTACGCGACAAAAACCATTTTGTCGCTACGCCCTTCCCATTTTTTACTGTTCCATTACTTGTTTTCTATGAGAGGCCGGGCCAGCCTCGCATAGAAAACAATCTAAAACACATCCAACACGATTTTTTACTTTAACATGGCGTCACCTTAAATCATATGATTAAATAAATGTTATCTAATACATATATTAAACGCTCCGTCGACAGTCGCGATTATCGAGTGAAGTGAACACGATGTGGAAACTGTGCTGTGTTGTGTTCTGTGCTGTGGCTGTGAACTGTATGCCAGTGGTGAAAAGGAACGCACAGGAGTATGCCAACATTTCCGCCGTACAACTGTTGCAGGAGTACCTAAGAATAGATACTAGTGATGGGAAAAATTTGGGTGAGAGTTCAGACATCAATTTAATTTATCGTCCGATATTTTCAAGTAATTTTAAAGCAACTACCGTCGCCCATGGACACTCGCAACATCAGAAGAGCTGCATGTGCGTTGCCGGCCTTCTAAGATAGGGCTTCACACGAGACGAGACTAAGCGAGAGTAACGAAAATCTCGTCTCGGTCTCGTCAATCCTCAAAAAATTGTTCAAGTCTCGGTCTCGTCTCGTCTTGCTTAGTTCATAATGATTTATTTCTAAATATAATAAAGAGAATAAGGAATATTTTATGACTAGCGTATTTATATGATGAAATGCAGTTTGGATGGTTATCAGATTTTATGTTTTGAAAAATATATTGTCTTCTAAGTAGACCTTTTCTGATTTTTCAAATAAAAACTTCATTAAAACAATTACGAGACCCAAAACGGGACTCTCGGGTTGCCCTGTATGTGGTCTCGGTATTTCCGAGAATATTTTCCAAAACGTCTCGTCTCGTTCTCGTCTCGTAAAAGCGAGACGAGACGAGAAAAATCTCGCTCTCGCGTGAAGCCCTATTTTAAGAGGGAATACGCTCTCTTCTTGAAGGTTTGCAGGTCGTATAGGTCCGGAAATACTGCTGGTAACAGTTCGTTCCAGAGTTACAGGGCGCGGCAGAAAGTTACGCGAAAAACGCACTGTGGAAGACTGCCACTCATCAGAGATGAGAACAATATTCCATATGAGGCCGAACCTGCGCCTTGTAGAGTTGTAGGCGTTGGTCCGGACTGAAGTACTGTCTGGCTCTGTTAAGAACACCAAGCTTCTTCGAGGCTAACTTGGCCTTACCCTCTAGAGTCTAGATGATATCGGAACTGGACTTCGCTCGATATGTTGACTCCAAGTATCTCAATGCTAGGGTTTTAATAAAGTTTTGTGCATTTACATTTTAAAATACTTTATAATATTATCACATATTACAAACATTGCATTAGTTGCAGTTATTAAAGTAAACCGTATCACTATACTTTCTTTATTTTAATTTATTTGGGAAATAACGATTTTCGAACTTGCAGACTTTTCAATGAGGATTTCCGCACGGGTTAAAATATAATAGTGAGTATTTAGATTTGTTTTATCTCTAGGTCTATAACGTGGGTTTAAATGTCAAATAGGTTTATGGTAGTGATAAGTGATGAGTATGTGATAATGGAAATTGACACGTGTATTATAGGTATATTGGTTATTGATCGGATAATTTACTGTAATAAAAATATATTATAATAATTATTAATAAACTAGGTTTTTCCCGCGGCTTCGTTTGCGTTATAAAGTATTGTTATGAATTAGTTATCAAAGTCTCAGCTCGATCGGTTTAAAATTGACAAAGTTTCATACAAACTTTCATCCCCTATTTTACCCCTAAAACGAATTTTGGCGCAAACGAGTTGCGGGCATCATCTATAGTCTAATATACTTTCAGATGTGTCGACGGAGTTCTGGCGTCGTGAGGCTCTGGCGCTGGGTTTGGACTTCAACGTATACTCACCAGCCGGCCTGCCCATTGTCGTGATGACTTGGAATGGCACCGAGCCGAAACTGCCTAGCATCATGCTGAATACCCACGCCGATGTTGTACCTGTATATGAGGTAGACACTTCAATTTTTAACACGCTTTGATTAGCTTGGCCTGTATAATATATATAACGGAATCTTTGAGTACGATTTACTTAGAATTTAGCAATAACAAAGCTAACTCGTAAATCACAAAGTAAACTTTACGGTAATTCTCTCTAATGCCGTGGAAATATTATCACTTATCAGGGTAAAATTTTCAAGCCATATCCCCCATTGTTACTATGAAAGACCATCGAATTGATCAAGTAAACTGTAAAGTTAGAACTTTCAAGTCCTCCTTATATTTTTTCAGTCACATTGGACGTACCCGCCGTTTTCAGCGCACATAGACGAGAACGGGGATATGTACGCGCGCGGCACGCAGGACACCAAGAGTGTGGCGATACAGTACATCGAGGCAATCAGACGACTGATAGAGAACGGTGTGACAGTCAGGAGGACTCTGCATGTCACTGTTATGCCAGGTAATAGGAAATTTTATTTTAATACCCGAATAAGCCTGATTCTGGGTCATCATTTTTGACTTCTCATTGATTAGAATCAATTTAGTAATTAGGTTTTGGTGTACGGCAGGAGGGTTTGTCTTCGCCTGTGGTGGTAACAACAGCGTGCCGCTATCTCTTAAGTTCTCTGGCTAAGCAACTAAGTTTGCAATGCAAAAAAGGGATGTGTTCCTATCCTTACTATGTAAAGTTTAGGTACATCATACATGTTAAAAACAAATATATTATTATAGTAGATACTTATAAACTGTATTCAAATCCTACTAATATTACAAATGCGTAAGTCTGTTGGTTTGTTACCTTTTCACGTCCAAACCGCTGAACCGATTTTGCTAAAATTTGGTATTACTATACTTTTTATTACGAGAAAAATATAGAGTTCCAACGCCATTAATGTATTTTGGCGCTACAGAGTTGCGGTCGTCATATAATTCAATAATAATTATCGCTATTTTACGTGTTACATATAAAATTTGCTATTTACAATCGCTATTCATTGTAAATTTAACTTTAAATGTTATTGTTTTTTCGTGTTCTCAGATGAGGAGGTAGGAGGTGACCGTGGCATGCGAGCTTTCATCAAGACTGACGAGTTCAAATCCCTGAACGTCGGTTTCGTTATGGACGAGGGTCTGACATCCCCCGACGACACGTTGTACGCCACCTATGTGGACAAGAGACCTTGGCGTAAGTATATTCTTCGGTCTCCAAGCCCAAAGGGTACATCGGTTTCGGTCATCGGGGAAAACTTGGCTTTGCCATCCGTCTTCTTAACCGTATAGATAGAGCATTGAAAACATTATTAACACATAAGTATTATAACGTTGGGCTGTTGTTGGGGACCATTTTGACATAAATGTAGATTGTAATACTTTTCTTGTATAATATATTTTTTCATATTATATGCCGTAGCCCGTACCTTATCCTGAGTCTGTAATCTTTGTAAATAATAAAAAAGGTGCCTTATAATAACAATTAAATAATTATACACTTCCCTTGCACTTAAAATAAAGTGGAAAGTGTATAATTATTTAATTGAACATGAATTTCCACCAAGAAGTGACAGTACATTCAATATCATATCTTGTAACAGTTTTTTTGTTGCATTAGTATTATTAGTAGTACTTATATAACATTCTTTTAATATTTAATGCATTCTATTCAACTGATCTTTATTCATAGCGAGTATAGATCGATTTTTGGTCATAGTTCAAGTTCCTATGATATCCGTATTCCGTTTGATAATAAACATCAAGGCGATTCGATTAGATACTATTTACATACTTGATTTTTATTTTAAACATACTTTGTTAAATTTAATAATAACTTTTTATAGAAATGGAAATTACAATCCACGAAAACAGCGGCCATCCATCAAGCTTACCAGAAAAGGATATTGTTACTAAGGTAAAGAGGCAAAAGCCATAATAAGTTTTATTTCATTGTTCAGCATGAAAACTTATAACATAATATTTTGATTATAATAATGTAATAATATTGCAGAATTGGTTCGATTTCCGGTAAGTAAATTACTTAAAATTGGAAACTATGTTTTTTTTTAACTAAATATGTCACCCTTGAATGTTGATCGTTGATTAAGTACCTAATGTAAAATATTATAATTATTGTGTAATGTTATATTTTATTTTGTTTTTCATACTGTTAGCAGCATTAATTAGTGTAACACAATATTTTGTCATTCACATTAAAATAATTATTTCGTTAACAGTTGCAGACACTTTTAAATATGACGGCAAACTTCAGAAAGGATCAAGTTGAAATCAAGAAAGCGCTACAACCCCTGGACTTCGGTAGCTACGGCACTTTAAATATTAACCGAATAACGGTAAACACCTCGTTTAAATAAATCTATGTATATAAAACTCAAAGGTGACTGACTGACATGGTGATCTATCAACGCACAGCCCAAACCACTGGACGGATCGGGCTGAAATTTGGCATGCAGGTAGATGTTATGACGTAGGCATCCGCTAAGAAAGGATTTTGATAAATTCAACCCCAAGGGGTTAAAATAGGGGATGTATGTTTGTATATAATACTACTTCTTAACGCGAGCGAAGCCGCAGGCAAAAGCTCGTCATAATATAAAAGTCTTTCATTTTAAATATTGCATTAATTGTAACTAAAATAAGTGTTATCTTGACAAGTTTATTTGTGTATTTTTCATAGTATTATACTTATTTCAGTTTGATAAGTCCCATAAGCTACTTCTTTACTAAAAAACATAATAATATTATGTGAAAATGTAACTTTTCTATCAAGGGTTGATATTATGTTTTCTAAAGATTTTCTCTTCCTTTTCAGGGAGGCATTGCCAACAATGTAATTCCTAGTACAATAACCGTTGTCGTAGACGTCAGGCTGGCTATGTCTACCACCGCGACGGAAGCTCAGCAAATGGTAAGTTGTCCTAAATTGAATATATTATAAGCATAACGTAGGACATACCGTTGGTATTGAAATATTGCGAAAAGAAAAAAGAAGTGAGTAAAAAATATACAAAGATTACCCTAAACTTTATTCTCGCACAAATTCGCTTATCAGTTATCGCGTGGAAACCCGTAGTCCCGTATTTAGAAAAAATATACTGTGTCTTTTCCTGGAGCTCTAAGTAGGTTAGAGGTGAGGTAAACCAGTTTAAGTGTAAAAAGGTAATAGACAAACCGCCACACTTATGCGTTTATGAAAATGTAGCTATGGATTCAATTCAATTCAAAATAAAAAATGATGGGAAGAACGGGAAAAAACTAAACTAAAACTAGTACATGAGTTACTAGTATTATAAATGCGAAAGTGTGTCTGTCTCACTAACTCTTCACGCCCAAATCGTTAAACCGATTTTGCTTAAATTTGGTATGGAGATACTTTGAGTCAAAAAATAAAAAGGATACTTTTTATCCCGAAACAACCTACTGTTCAAATGCCATAACCGAATTTCGGCGGAACGGAGTTCCGTTGCGCCAAAATTCAGCAAAATTGGTTCAGCGGCTTGGGCGTGAAGAGGTAACAGACAGACAGACACACTTTCGCATCTATAATATTAGTATGGATTTCCAGGTTGACACGTGGACTCGAGCCCTCGGCAACGGAACTAAAGTAAAGTTCATCAGGAAGATTGATGAATCCGTGCCCACCGCTACTGATGATAGTAACCAGTACTGGGTCGCCATCAAGGATGCTGCTAATGATTTGTGAGTACTTGTAGTGTAGTTAAATGAGGTAGGTATATAATATACGAGCTTTTGGTCGCGGCTTCGCTCGCGTTCAGAATTATTGGTATTAAATAGGTATCAATAGTCTCAGCCCGACCGGTTTAAAATTGACAAAGTTTCATACAAACTTCCATCCCCTATTTCATACCCTGGGGGGTAAAATTGATCAAAATCCTTTCTTAGCGTATGCCTATTGCCTACGTCATAACATCTACCTGCATACCAAATTTCAGCCCGATGCGTTCAGTGGTTTGGGCTGTGAGTTGATAAATCACTATGTCAGTCAGTCATATTTAGATTGTAACTTTAAGCCGAAACAACCATAGAAAGGGTTTATTTCTATGGTCATGAGCTGTGACAGATTGATCATGGTGAAAGAAAAAAATTTGCGCATGGGAAAAATACATGTCTGATATTATTAGAAAAGGCTTCTTTAATATGAAGCAGAATCAGACCTAACCAGGTTTTGTGGTAAATAAAAGACTTGATCAGAATTTTGAAACTTAAGCTAATGGAAATTCAATAGATAGTACCTAGGGGCTAGGACTAAAATGCTCGCCTGAATAAAGGATTTAGGTAAAATACTAACCACATTACAACTTTTAACATATAAACATGTTTTACCCACAGAAATAGATCTTGATATATATGTATGTCTGTGGTTTTATTGCCTGCGTTTACGCAGAGATCGAAAATCGTTTTAAAACTAAAATTCTTCTTTTTCAATCTTTCAGGGGATTAAAAATCCTGCCCATCGTCTGCCCAGCCACATCAGACATGATCTACATGAGGAGTCTGGGTATACCTGCTCTAGGCTTCGCGCCCAAACTCCGCACCATCAACCGTCTACACGATCATGATGAATACCTCCCTGTCCCCGTGTTCCTACAGGGCATAGATATATACGTCGCCATACTTATGAGGATAGCGAATTTACAATAGATCTTTTACACTAATGCTATTAGGTGCAAATATAAATGAAAGTTCTTATAGCTATAGTCTGTCAAAAAGTGAAGAAATTAATAAAAAGTGGCAACATCGTAGTGTCATCCCTTTCAAAACAATCTAAGAAAAAGGAATGACACTACGATGTTGCCACTTTTTAATTTCTTCACTTTTTTGACAGACTATAAGTACATAAGTTCTTTTTGTTTTTTAACAGAAATTGGTTAATAGAAGCAAAGAAAGTAGAAGTTCCAAAGATTATATTTTTGCCTCTATTAGAGATAGATGTTATTATGTATAATATATCAGTTAAAGCCGCCTGAACGTGTAAATAACAAATAAATAAATATAATTATTAGCTAATTCATGTAGTACAAAACTAGGCCTAACTTCCGGCTACAGCTCTGAATATTGTTAACTTAGTCATAGCATAATTTTGATGAGCTGATATGCGTAGTATAATAAATGTTCAGAAAGTAACACTAGTGAATTATTATTGTCTTATTATTACAACCACGGTACATGCTGCTAAAATCACGTAAATCACAGTCGGTCTGCAAGGCTGCTACGACATTATGGAAAGTAAGGTTTTTGTTTTAGCAAAATTTTACAAACACAAAAGTCAAGAACCCATTTGATCAGTAACTTTTTGCCCGTTACTCGTCCGTCGGAAAAAATAAAACAGTGGCGTAGTGTTTGTCCAGCTAAAAAATGCGGTACAGTAAACAAAGTAAAAATATGACAAAGTCGAGTGTCCAACCTCTCTAGCGCACCATTGTAGCCAATAAGTGATCAAATATTGTCCAGCGTCCCATGACGGTGCTCCGTCCCGCTCTTCTGCCCACACTAGAGGAGGACGGATGCTCCGGTTAAGTGCTGGTCTCTGCTACAAAGCTGCCGACTAACAAAATACTATCATGGTGGCAATTCAGGTACGGACTCTGAGTTATGTGACTTGGTCTAAGGAGTTCGGTAGCTTCATTTAGCTAAAACTGTGGGTATCAATCGATAATACAAGAGATTATTTTACATTCACAAGTAAAACTTTGACACTCACCTTGGAAACCTACTGAATGACTTTATTTCATTATACCTCCGGCATTTTTAAATTACTTTACCCTTAGATGTCTCTTGATATACATTCTCTCTTGATGAAATCATCAAAAGAGGACAATTTTGTATACCTGCTCTACGGGATGATACTCTAGCAGTAAATATACATTGAGAGAGAATATGATACAGCAGACCATAAAGAAAATGTCCTTCTTAGTACTACTGATCATATTAAATATTGGATGCCTACTACGAAACCGTTTTGGGACTCAAACAATCGAACGAGAATGCATGCCGCATTCTACTCTAACAAACGTGAAACGATATTAGAGTAGGACGCGGCATTTTCTTTGCCTAAGCGTTCCCTAACTTGGTGGAAGTCCGGTCCCTTGTGAGGTAGACCGGCCCGTCGTGGAGGGAGTCCTGTGTTAGACAGATCCAGGATATCCCTTCGTATACGGCTGAAGGCAAACCGCAGGTGGTTTTAGTGGGTAAACCGAAGTCGGGAGTCCCACATACCCCCGGGGTGCTTCAGCTTAACTGAGGCACATCCCCAACCCGGGGCACCCATAAAGGGTTTCCCCTGCGCATCAAAAAAAAGGACGCGGCATTCTCGATCGATTATTTGAATCTGAAAACGGTTTTGTTGTGCGGCCCTTGGTTAGTAAGTAGTAATATTATAATATTTTGAAGTCCGCCCCTGTGCAGCGTGGATGCGAGCATGTCTCAGCACTCGAGCGCTGCGCTGTGATGACGCCGCGGAGAGCTCTACCAAGTACCCTGTACCAGGCCGCAGCACTGACACAGTTACTGTTCACTTCTCTACGTCTAGCTAGCCTTTTTTTATTCGCAGGGGAAACCCTTTATGGGTGCCTCGGGTTGGGGATGTGCCTCAGGCTGAAGCACCCCACATACCCCATGTGGGACTCCCGATGAGAGGCGTCGAGGTCACCCACTGAAACCACCTGCGGTTTGCCTTCAGCCATACACGGAGGGATATACTGGATTTGTCTAACACAGGACTCCCTCCACGACCGGCCGGTCTACCTCAAAAGGGACCGGACTTCCACCTAAGTTAGGGAACGCTTCGGCCACACCACTAGCTAAACTGCGCTAGTAGTGGTCTAATACCACAACCAGCTGCTGTTACCTCAACTTCTAGAAGCTATGATTAAAGTAAGGATATATATATTGTAATTAGAGTCAATATAAAGTGCAAATAGCAACGCAGTGCTCTACACTATGTATAAGATATATTTGCAAAATTAAACCATAATTTTTGCACCACAACAACATACACGTTTCAATTCAACATTTTAAATTACTAAATACCTATTATGATTTATGAATTTTAGAAAAACTAATTACGGCTGCACTCAGATACAATAATGATTATTTAAGGTGTTCTTAGTAAAACTTCTTAGATATCTAATCCATAAGTACTAATATTATAAATGCGAAAGTGTGTCTGTCTGTCTGTTACCTCTTCACGCACAAATCACTGAACCGATTTTGCTGAAATTTGGCATGGAGATGCTTTGAGTCCCGGGAAAGAACATAGGATACTTTTTGATCCGAAAAAATGTACGGTTCCCGCGCGATAAACTAGTTTTGGCGCGACGGAGTTGCAGGCATCATCTAGTACTTAATAATCATTAAATATCTCTGAGTGCGGCCGTTATTGATCAGAAATTATAAACCCACACACAAGAATGTGTGTCGCCTGGCGCTTGGCGCTTGCCCCCTGATGGACTGTCACGCACAGACCGCACTCAATATTAAACCCCGCGCCTCAACCCTAGCCCGATATCAATAACTGACCGAGGGCGGTTAGAAAGATATAAAAAAGTAATAAAACGCAAGCCACAATAAAAACCACAATAAGGGAAGGGTTCCGGCGCGAGGAACCCCAAAAAAACATCATTCAACAACATTAAGAACGTTTTCGCGGAGTAACGATACTATTTGCATAATTTTTACTGTGAATTATTTGCAATTTTCTTTTATTTTGTGTTCCTGATGACCTTAAAAGGCGTTAAACGTGTTTACTTCTTTCTGTTGGTGACTTAAGATGAAATGATTGCCATTAAAGTAAGCATGATGTCGCGATAAATAATAATTGGTTCATCCTTAAACTTAAGCTCGTATTAATAATTAATAGCTCTCATGCTATCAAACACCGATTATTTTAGCTTTTAGAATGTCTTCATAATAATTAATTTGATACTAAGAGCGTACGCCTAAGAGCGAGTTAAACAGTAGGTATCTGTTTTTACTTAACATGCCATAAAATAAAAGTTAAAATGAGTGCCGAATGTTGTTATACACGTGTGCATCTGAATACCTACTTATAAGCCTGCAAGTAGGATGGGTCTTGAGCAGCAAGGAATACTTCACTAAACTTTTCATGATCAACTTTAACGACATGTACTATCTGAGAAGTTGAGTCATAACTCATAACTCATAGGCAGATACCGGGCCTAGTAATTTGGTTGCGTCTTGTCAAACCCAGCCGACAGATTATGATCCGACCAACGTAGGTCCGTCAACTGCCTATGAATCAATTTCTTCGATGGTACATAACAACAATAACTCTAACACAATACATAACTCCTTTAATGCATAAGAAATACATTCAACACGCTAATAGATTTACATAATACATACTTTAGATAGATACTTTTTAGGGTTCCGTAGCCAAAATGGCAAAAAACGGAACCCTTATAGATTCGTCATGTCTGTCTGTCTGTCCGTCCGTATGTTACAGCCACTTTTCTCCGAAACTATTAGAGCTATACTATTGAAACTTTGTAAGTAGATGTAGTCTGTGAAATTTTAGGGGATAGGTACGACTGAAACAAAAATTTTTTTTTCATCTAACCTATGCGCGTGGGGTATCTATGTATAAGTCTCCAAAAATCTAATTGAGGTTGCTCATATCATTTTTTTCTAACCTGAATAGTTTGCGAGAGAGACTCTTCCAAAGTGGTAAAATGTGTGCCCCCCCCCCCCCCCTCTAATTTCTGAAGTAGGGGCATGATAATTCGAAAAAAGTATATGATGTAGATTACTATAAAAACTACTAACGAAAATTGGTTTGAATGAGATCTAGCCAGTAGTTTTTTTTATACCTCATAAATGGTAAATCTTAATCTAAACTTCATTAATCGACTGAAATAAAAAATAAATCAAAAACCTTTTAATTTCATAAAAATAAACCTTATTGCTGCTGCGGAACCCTTCATGGGCGAGTCCAACTCGCACTTGGCCGCTTTTTTACTCTAAGCTTATTCTAAAACGCTGCTAAGAACAGCAAACATGACATTAGATACTTTTTTATCGTCCTCCAAAGTGTTTAATATATTTTATATGAATGTTCTCAACGTCGTTTCTCTATCTGTTCGTCTTCACATTACAAATACCCGAGTACCCGATTTCAAACACTTCCAACTTACATCAAATGTTAAAATCGGAAACCAGCTTCCAAAATCCGTTTTCCCCTGTCCCGACGCCCGACTCGGGGGTCAACTTCCAGTGGACCCTAATTATACTTTGACAAATCTTGTTTTACGCTTCGCGTGCGTTCACAAAGTCTCTTCCACCATACAACATTACGTTTCACATTGGTTTCACTCCTATAACAGATATTCATTTGATATTCGCTCTTATTTAGTTAGTAATAAAGGCGTTAGCGTAATTTCTTGTCTGCACGTTATCGTTGTCGTCGAGTCCTCCGGCAAAACACTCGTAGATAGAAATCTTGTTAAAGGAAACGTCTTTTTCAGCTTCTATTGTCTACAATTACTTGGCTTTGTGTTGTACAATACTCTATCCTTTTCCAACGCACACATTCGCCGAATCACCATCTCGAGTGCTACGCTTTCATTTCTTCGTTTCCTTTACAGTTTAGATTTAATTATTTTGTTCTTTGTAAAACCGCCGTTTGGAGGACTTCTCCTCAAATATTATTGTACGATCTTTTTTTTCCGTGCGTTAATAAGTATGAACGTTTCTTGAGAAAAATGTTTTGTGTGCTAAATATGCCTACGCAAATGTTGTTAGGACATATAATATTTTGATTGCTTTGCTTTCACTACGATTGTATACTGGGGTGGCTTCGACAAAACTACAAGGTAGAATCAGGAGAAAAACATAGTGTCTAGTTGGGTTTTTGGCGCTTCGAAAACAAAAAGACTTTTCACTCAGAATCAACCTACCTTATATTGAGATGACTGAGCTGGAATTGACTTTTTAGCTAAATATTCAACTTCATCGCTTATTGTTAAAGGTACAAAATATTATAAAGTTTTTTATAGTGTTTCATTTATGAGTTGTAACATAATATCAACGCTTGAAAGGAAAAGTTGACCAAGAGACATTTACCATTTTGGGCCATTTTCAAGAGTTATATTTGAGTTATATTATGTAATTTGCTAAAGACAAAATGCCTTATCATAAACATCTAACTAAACATCTATATTATTAATTATTACGGTTCAAATATCTCTGGATTAATTTTATGAAAATAAAATGATGTTAGAGCGATGTTAAATGAATTTATTATAGAGTGCCCTCTCGTCACCAATAAAATTGTGTTAGAATCAAATGTGTCACCCGCACACCTCCGCCACTCAGCGTTTGAGAACAAATTAAAAATCGTTTTTCCCCAACAATCGTTTTGAATGCGATAGTTAGTGGCGTCTCACACTGGTAGCGACGAACGCAGCTTGTTAGAAAAAATACTACGTTTTCCGTGCTTGTATTACATCTATAAAATTCTTAAACTTCATATATTATTCTTTTCTGGTACAAGTGTATTGTAATTGAAAATCCTACCATAATATAATTAACCACCTATTGAGATGTAAAAAACTAAGACATCATTATTATACGAACTTTTTTTTACCTACGATAGATATCCTAGTTTTTGTATGCTATTTGTATTTGATGTTTTAACGCATTATGCAACTGATATACTTAGTATTTTATACATAATATTATAATATTATGTACTTATTTTATAATATATATTCTAAAAACTCTCAGTGGAAAAAATAAAAAAGTATTTGATTTAATACACAAAAATAAATTCATTGATGATTTCTCATAATACCTAATGTATGTAATTTAAAATTTTAACAATTCGAAACGCTGAATTAATTGAGTGTGAAAGCCCACTAAACGTCTTCTCGCTAGGCGCGTGCTGTGGATTATCTTGCCGCTAGTTAGCCGGCACAGCGGTCGGGGCCGCCTCGCTAATTAACTGTGACCGGCTCGAGGACGCTTTACACCCTTAACGAATTAACGTTATAGGTGTGACCGACTTATATTTACTTTTGATTTGTTATTATTATAAATGTAATTTTATTTTATAATACTGTATAATTATTTAAATGCAAGGTGTCAAATGATTAAAAATGGCAAAGGTAAAAAACTTAACCTTTCAGCGCTGCTACTTTCACAGCGAACTCTATATTATAGGGACCCTTACACACCCTAAGGCCTAAAGTATTCACATCACTTTTTGTTACATCTTGTATAATTATTTAAATATTAATACTCATTTTGATTAATTTAATTTTAAAGTTTAAACTAATAAAATAAAATTATTTCTAACAGCAGAACTTATTATTATTTATTTTGCTATTTGAGGTACGAGAAAGATTTAAAAAGTGAAAATATGGCTACATCTTTTCACTGCTCAGTGAATATTATCATAAGGAGATGTAGGTGACAGTGCATGAAAAAGTTAATTTTTAAATAATATTAATTTATAGACTAGTTTTTCATTGTTTAAAGATCAAAAAATGAGACTATTTTTAATAATTGTTTAAAGTGACATCTATTAGCGCAAAGCTCTAGTAATTTTTTATTAAGCGCCATCTTCTGTCGAGTAGGCGTACAATTTAGAAGCGACATCTAGCTTAGCTACATGTAGTCAGATATTAGAGACATCTATGTAACTATAAGTAGTTTACATACTTTTTTCAGAGGCCACTAGATGTCACTATTAGTAATAACGAAGAGCAAGGCGGAGATAAAATCAAAATAATTTTGACAGTGATTAAAATAGTACAGGTAAATAGGTATTTATTTAAATCTACAAGAAAATAGGTGCACCCAGTAGGTACCCACAAACAAAGTTATTTTTTGTTCTAATATTTCTTAATAATAATAATAATAATTATTAATTGATATCCTCGCAAATAACTAAATTAAGTACCATCCATAATATTATATCCATAAAGTATGTTACACGATTTTCATGAATTTTAGACCCCAGGTGGTCATATTTGTGAGACTGCTATAATGACTGTGCCCTCCTAGTGTGTCACTAATTTGCAATTTTATATCTAATAAAAATTAAAGCCACAGCAATACCTACCTATTTATTGTTGTTATTCAATTGATGAAATTTTAAAGTGATGTGACAAAACTTAGACCCTCTGGGCTCTGCCCCTTGGCCTTCTTGTCACACCACGTCACACTTAGTCGACTCCCTCGAGCCCTCCCTCCCCCTTTTAGTGTGACATACTTTGTGGATGGCCCCTTATAACCCGAATTTTTTAAACAAAATATTATATTTTGATATTCTTTGACTAATATACGACGATATGACTTCGATGTCTGTCCGTCTGCCTGTCTCTGTCTGTTAGTCTGCCTGTATGTCTCCAAGCTGTATCTCCAGGACCGTTATAGCTAGACTTCTGTCACAGATTGTGCATATTATTATAACAAATAGGTACTTACTAAAAAGAAAATAAAATTTATATTTTAGTTTTCACCTTTATTTCGATTTTAATGCATTATCGAGGGGTTATTGTTTCTGAGGGGTTTCTCAGGATTCAGGAAATAATTCTTGGCGTTTGTTTATTACTATAATTACTTGTACTATTATCTATTCTGTGCTATAATGCACTAAGGTAATAAGTACTGCGTACATTATGATTTATGTCAGTGCTATAATGCCACATTTTACAAATCCAAGCTTTGTAGTATGAAAATGTCATGTGATATAATAATCTAAGATACCTGCATCTCCTTATCTTCTGAATTGTTTTGAGCTAGGTTCATTGATCTCCGCGATATCCTGTCAGCCTCTTGAGTGATCGCTTGTGAAACATTTCCTAACAATTTATCGCACCGCAAACAATACGCAGTTATGTTGCCCTTAGTTTGTACTTTGTTTCTATTTTCTAGAATATTTCATAGATGACCCCCCCCGGTTGGTTTAATTTCGAATATTATGCCTTTATAAGTCCAGTTATAATAATATCCGGAATCACAACCGGATGTGAGGTCATAATTTTTCATGCGGGCAAAATCAGGACTTTTTAGGGGTGTCGACCTTTAGTTCTACGATTTCTCGATCTAACTCATCCTTATGTTCACTTTTATATACGTCCGGCTCTCGGACTATTATATTTTGTATGTTGAGGGAATTTTTGAATGTATTAGTCAAAGATAAAACATTGTATAGCGTATCAGCTATTGTAAGATTTTTTTGTTAGTACTAAGGCTTGGGGTTAGGCCGACTTAATCTTTAAGATGTATGGCCTTTATAAATTAAGAAAAAAAAAGGCTTGGGGTTCATTGTATTTAAATTTTAACAGTCATTCAAACCTCTTCCCCTTTACTAATACATAATAATTAATAAAACTAGATGAACTCATAATCACTGTAAAAGTAGCTCCTGTATAGCAATGCACGCTTAGCTTGGCAATTGGCATTGATAAAAAATGATTATTTCTGGACAAATAAGCAAAGTGACCGATTAACAAAGTATTCTATCAAATTGTTTCCAAAATCTCTAATTATTTCCATTATTTTTCTACTGTGGTCATGCTAAGGTGGTGGTTTCAATGAAACTGTTGCCCGCACCGCCACGAAGATTGGTGTGGGACTTGAGAGCCATCATTAGGCCACATAAAATTCGGCAACCCTAATTCTAGCAATTGTCAAACGTTTATATAATTCATCCCATAAAAATAAGCAGCCACTTCCTCATGTTTTTTGTATCCATAGTGACAAACAGTAGAATAACACAGTCGTAATCAGCAGTCAGATTTATGAAATATGGCATCAATAATTTATGGTGTTCAAACTTCAACTACGTGTTCAATAATGGTTCAATGATGAATCTTAATTTTCACGAATTTTTGACCTACAATCTTCCGAAAAAAGTAGGGCTTTTCCTGGATTAGGTATAATATCATTCAAGTATATTTTTATACCCGCAATTCGCAAAACAATATTCGTATTAATTTCGTTGCTGTATGTCTGTGGCATGAGGCATCTATCATGAACCTAGATGAAACAAGTAATTATTATTTCCTTCATTAACTACAATCTAATCTGTAAGCAAAATTTAATAATCAAAAATTAAATCCCGTCCCAAAATCGCCAAATTTCATTTTAATAATAATAATAATAAATTTATTTATTCACAAAAAATACAGCTTTACAAAACATTGGTGGAGATTTCTATTAAGTACAGACTTGTGCCAGAAATCTCCGCTCTTCCTCAGCAAAAATAATTAAACAGCTTACATCAGTTCAATACTTGTTACATATAATAATAAATAATTACTCTTTATAGTTTACTACATTAATTGTTATTACTTATTAGTATGTGTGTGTGTGTGTGTGGTGTGTGTGTATGTATGTGTGTGTGTGTGTATGTGTGTGCATCCTATTTGAATCGATCAATATAATATTATTATAGTCAAAGCAATGCTAAACAGGCTCTAATTAATTTCAGTAGTAACTAGTACCGTTACCAAGTTCGAAAATAGAACAATTTTAAACATGTACGGTATCTCAAGAATATGAGAATACAGTTTCTAAGAACACCTAGTCGCTGGGGGTGGGAGGTTTCTAAGGACACCTAGTCGCTGGGGGAAAAATAAAATTTAAAGGAATGCAACATTATCTCGTTCAAAGTTTAGGCGTAATGTTTAAGATGGGTGACAAATTATTTTGATCACAATTCCGAAGATGCGTGATGCGTATTATCATATTTATTACTCTATGGTATTATGCTTTTGACAAAAGGGTACCAAAGGACAATGCACAGATATGTCGGTCACTTCACACTTGATGCTCTCAATTCGGGAGGAGTTTATCAGTCAACGCGTCGTCGTCAGTTTGTTTGCCGCAGAATCAGTCGATTGTGAAACGCCGGTTAAGACGAGTGTCATACCAGTTTGTTTTATTTTTAATTTTTTTGGTAAGTTTTTTATTGTTTATAGTTTTTAATAACACATTAAAAGTGTTAACTTTATTAGGTAAGTACCTACCTACCTATCAAGACCTGTGAATAAAAGTAGATATTGTGCCTATTTTTAAACTTTTCAAGTTAAGCGTGTAGTTTTCACATATTTTTTTATTATAGTTTTTTTAATGAAATTAAAAGTTTTCATTTGTAATTTTTTATTACTTTCCTAAAAATAATAATTATTACTGTCGGTCCACTAATAAAAAATACTTTGTTTTACATTATCAGCTTTAAGCTGTCACGGTTATTTTACTGCAATGCATAAAATGAGTGTGAATACTGAATGCAGAAAGAATGCAGTTATTTCTGCATTATTGTTGTCCAATATATTATTTAAAAGATAAACAGAGACAAAGACCGCCCGCGCCGCAATCATGTGATAAGAGATTCATAATTACACGCAAAGATGGCGCTGATAGCTAGGCCTTTCACGTTTACCGTACCGGGTCTGAGCGATCCTCTCCCCACCTCCTCAGCAGCCACTGCTCTCCGAGTCTCATTCACACACATTCACTATTTTACCAAACCAAATAAAATTGTTGCAGCTCCTTCCATTTGATGCTTGACAACAAACTTCGAGTATATTATATTAAATTAAAACAGAACAAGAATTGACTTATGAAATTAGGGTGGGTTGCACCAGGACCAGAGGCGTTGTTATAGTTAAGGTTAAGGTTATCGTCAAATATGGCGTCTACTATTGACTTTAACTAGAGATTTAACAGTTCATTAGACATTTTGTTATAGTTAAAGTTAAAGTAGGTTTGTGCAACCCACTCTCATTAAGTAATCTGAAACTTTTTTTTCACAGGAAAATGTCAGGAGGAATTCTGGAGCCCGGTCAGATCATCAGGGCGAAGATTGACCCTGAGACCGTAAAGCTGCTGGCGGAGAGGCTGTACGGCATCTCCGTGCTGGAACTGACAGAGCTAAACGGCTACGATGACAGGAACTTCAAGCTGACAGAGGACCCTAACATGAAGAACCCCCTCATCACCAACCACAGCGAGCATGGCTACGTCCTGAAGATCCTGAACTCCATTGACTCCCAGAATCCCGCTTTTGTGGAGGCGCAGAATGAAGTAATGAATTTCTTAGGTAAGGCATTTTTGTCAGAGTTAAAAGTTTGAATTACGAACGACGAAAAGGTTGCCTTTGAGAATCCTGCACTCCGATAATATTTATAGTTGATTTTCTTGTGTTTTATGACAGAAGTTCAAGTTTGATAGAAAAATGAGAATACGAAAAACCCTTTTACTCTAGTCCACAAGACACTCATTTTGTTTTGACAAAAGTTTTGAATAAAATAATCTTGCATCCAAAAACGTAACAATAAGGAAAACTAGAAATCTGTTAGAAATATATTTATATTATATAACAATAATTTGATTATCACGTTAAGATTATGATTTTTACGAAGCAGTGCGAAGTCGTGAATAATTTTTTAACACCGGGAAACACACCACATACTCATCGAATGTACAGAATTGCACTCTATAATGTTAGCAGTCTTTACCTTACATTATTATCTACAGTGCAAGATGCAACTATTTTCGTAATGTCCCTTGTCGTACTCTTATCACAGTGACAAAATTCAAAAATCTTATCTATTAGCAATTAACTAATTAATATTATGCGATTGTAAAACAGACCCATCCTATAAGAAGGTAGTTAAGTAACCTCAACAAATTTTAACAACTTAAGTAGTAAAGTAATTGCAACATTTTATTCTGCATTTTTACAGGAGCAAGGGGTGTGGTCTGCCCCAAGCCTATTAGAAACATCTACGGTCACCTCCACTCCCTAGAGACCATCAACGGGAAGCAGCACGTGGTGCGACTTCTGGAGTATGTGCCAGGAGAACTGCTGAAGGACGTCCCCAAGGCCGACGCGCTGTTCTATCAACTCGGCGAGTTTGTCGCCAACATCGACAATAAGCTGCAGGTAACGTTTTCTTTTTAATTTCAATCTATCTTATGACTATTGTTTTCATTTCCAGTTAACAGTTTTTATGTGAGCAAAGAGGTTATACGTTTCAAGCATTCCAAATATAATTTAAAATGTACATAATATAAGGAACAGGGATTCGTCAACAAATTTATTATAATTGGGTGTTTATTCATTTTATGGTAATTTCAGCATTTCAACCACTCTGGACTGATGAATCGCGAACACCTCTGGATGTTGAACAAAGTACCAGAGCTGGACAAATTCAAGTTTGCTATCAAAGATGCTGAAAAATTGGACATGGCAGAGGAGGTTTGTTCGAGTTTTTTTGGCTAGATACTACATTTAATTATTATTTTACTTTGGGCTTTGTAATACTGCACAGTGTCTGTTCCCACATAGTCTTTTTTAGTTATATATTTTGGCTTTTAATCAATATAATTTTCTCTATCTATGCAGGTCATAGAAGAATTCAAATATGCTATCTTACCACGTATTGATGAATTGGAGAAGGGTGTCTTGCATGGTGACATCAATGAAATGAACATCGTAGTAATACCAAAGGAAGGCAGGTTAGTAGTTTATAACATGGGTACTGTCGTATTTTCATGATTTTCTTGCAGGCATCTTACACCACCAATATTAAGAGTATGCAGACAAATTCTTAATGACATAGTCTTGAGGTAAGCCCATGTAAGTAAAGGAGAAGCTTACAAGGGCCTGCCTATGATGTGATTAAATACTCACTAATTGCAGCAAGGATTTTTTTAAAGAATTTAATCTGCGATTATTATAATATTACTCATGCTCTGTGTATTGTTACGTTCCCAAAGACTTGTTAACATATTATGTGAGCCAATTTTTTTTTCTGTTTTGTTGGTTTGGGATTATCATTTTGTGCACAGCGCACTTACACAACTGTTTTTTGTATTAATTAACTTTCAATAAAGCTGTTTGCTGTGTAACATCTTCTTTATCATAGCTTTATTACTTCTTTTATTCTATTTCTATCTAGTCAGCCTGCATCTTTCCACCGTTGTACATCCTATCTCAATTAATGAAAACATGTTTATTTTGTTTATTCTTTTCCAATACTTTACAATACTTTTAATCCAACTTCTTTATACTTCCAGCAAGACCGACTTCCGCATCGGTGGCGTGCTTGACTTCGGTGACATGCAGTACTCGTGCTACGTGTTCGAGCTTGCCATAACCATGACGTACATGATGCTGCAGACCGGAGACCCTCGCACTGGGGGCATCGTGCTCGCCGGGTACACCGTCAACCGCCGTCTACCTGACGACGAGTATAGGCTGCTGAAGGTAAGATAAAAGATTATACGAGGACCGAGGTAGGATAGTTAGAGTTTTAACAAGGCTAGAAAAAGTAAGAGAGGTAGAGTTTTTGTGGATACAGTAATCGATTTTACCTTCCATTTTAAATTATAAATGTACTTTCTAATTAGTAGCAGTCAGCAATCAGTTAACCTTTAGACTTAGAATTCATATTTAATGTCCAAACAATCCTTATAACAAATCCATCAAGAATTTTTTTATGAGGATCATTCAAAGTTCTCTAACTTCTAAGATCTCTTTTATGTAAACTATCTAGCCTTAAAGAATCTATCTCAATTAAAAAATCTATTTTCAGACATTGATATCAGCGCGGCTGGTGCAGAGTCTGACGATAGGCGCCTACTCCATTCAGAATGACCCAAACAACGAGTACCTCCTTTCGACTGAGAAGGCCAATGGTTGGGAACTGCTGAAGAAGATCAGGAAAACTAAACCCGACCCCGAAGACGACCCTACTGATTGGAAGAAGATTGCAAACGAATTTTTGACCCGCAGCTAAATTACCAAACGACAAAACGGAGTTCGCATCTATTTCCAGGATAATAATATTATAATTGAATATTTGCTAAGTTATAAATTAAATATTTATAGCAAATAGCAAATAATGGAATGTAAATATATAAAGTAAACAATTCTAAGAAAATCAGCTTTGAAAAATATTTTCATAAAATACAAAAATATTTCGATTGATATTAAATATTATTAATTAATAGATTTAAATAATATTTTATCTTATGGTAGTAAATAGTAATATAATAGTTTTTAATAATAGGCTTGTTAAATTTAACAGAGTATTATTCAAATAGATCACAAAATGTTTAAGATATAAAATTTATTTCACTTTTAATAATCTGTAAGTTTAATGAGTTAATGAGATAAGATTGTTTACATTTTATTGTACTTTGAATATTATACATATTATATTATTTAATTATTATGTGAATTTTTCTTTAAAACTACACGAAGATACTCTCAATGCTTGCAATGTTCGCTAAAATACCACCCTATGGTGTAATGTTCGCAAGCAAAAAAAAAGTCTATGTATCTTCTGTAGTTTAATCAAAATAAATTAAAAACCTTGAGCGCTAGTAACTTCCGGAACGTTCTACCTTAATATCTGGGGTTTGAAACCCCAAAACCCTCCCCCTGGCTACGCCCGTGGTCAACATAATAATTGTAAGTCATACACTAAGGCTACTTCAGCCTTGCAAGAAGACATCCTACTCCCAACTCCCAAGATGTGCGATCGTTTAGGAAATCATGTCTCGTCATAACATACCCATTTTGAAATGTAGCAGGTAGCCTGTTGCAATTGCTATTTTTATTCCAAATTAGAGTTAAAGCGCCATCTACGTTCAGGTTGAAGGAGTCGTTTCTGTAGATCATTACAGATGGCGTTGCCTTTGCACGTATTTCCGCTGGGATGTTAGGTAAAGTCAATCCAAGTTAGTTCCGGGACATTCCGACAGATGCCACTGTCATTTGCAACGTGATTTCTACATCGCGCTATCGAAAACGTTTCCGTGTCGCATATATAGTCTGAGTTTCGACGATTCGGCAAGACCTTACTTCATAGGATCATTTCTATAGTAAGCTCTTCACGAGATCATCGCACTATGTGAGATCACCACTAGCCACGAAGATGAGACGTGGCGCGGCGTCCTGAGCGTGAGGCGGGCGATGGTTTCACTGCCATCAGCCCTCGATGATCGTTCACCTCTTTTTCGGAAGAGGCGTGGGATGTTGTCGCTGTCTGAGTGGCTCTTTTTAAAACCCTTTTAATTCGTTAAAAAGCTGGAAATTGGAATAGTGTGTGTAACACTGTACTGTGTGATTATCCATTACATTAGTTCAGATACTAATGTAGGTAATTAAAATAATAATATTATTAAACTATCATGTAGTCTGTAGTTTCAAAATTATTAGAAATAATTTAAAAAATCGGACAAGTGCGAGTTGGACTCGCGCACGAAGGGTTCCGTACAGTTATAGAGCAAAAATAGACCAAAAGTTGTATTTTTTGTATGGGAGCCCCCCTATTATTTTTATTATTTTATTTTAATATTATTGATAATTAGTAAAGTACAAATAAAATTGAGTATTTCGAGAATATTTCAAGTTGCCGTTATTGATATCGAGCAAAAAATAGCAAAAAAAATCACGTTTGTTGTATCATGTATGGGAGCCCCCCTTAAATATTTACACAATTTGTGAAAATTTCAGAAGTCTAGCTATAGCGGTTTTTGAGTTACAGCCTGGAGACACACAGACAGACGGACAGACATCGAAGTCTTGGTAATAGGGTCCCGTTTTTACCCTTTGGGTACGGAACCCTAAAAATCGGCAAAATGCGAGTCGAACTCGCCCACGAAGGGTTCCGTACCGTAGAGAGAAATTAGAGGATTTAGAAATGCCGAAAAAAAATACAATGAAGTAATTTACATAATATTATTCATTATATGATACACAATATTATTATTATAGTTTATTTAATGAATTAGTAAGATATACTATGTATGAACCATGTATTAATGATATATTATAATATTGTAAAAAAAACCCTCATAATTTTATCAGAATAACGATAATGTAGACATTCATAATATTGCAAAATTAGTGGAGGTCAGATTTGTATTAATTTCGCATTAAAATCATAATATCTAGCCATGTGTTCTAATAAGGCTAGAAAAACAAATGCATTTTTTATAGTCAGACTTACCAGTATCATAATTATTATTATTCACAAGCCGCGGTCCATTGAAACAATTTAACTGAGTGTTTTTGATTTTCAAATAATTATCTAATAGTGTCTTATGCTCACGATAAACGACTAGATATTTTAGCATGGGGATTCATCAAATAACTAGCATACAAAAGTTCACGAGGTTAGTCACCTAATTTTGATTTGTTAAGAGGATACTCCAAGGTCAAGAGAAATGAAAAAAAAGTACTCGTAATATCTATTGCTGTCTCCCTTACCTCAAGCCTATACCGCAGAGCATGATAGAGACAACTGCAGAAAATCAACGATTCGTTGTCCCCTGATTCCTTCTCCAAAACTTAACCGATTTAAGTACTTTTTTCATTAAAGATTAAAGAAAGGATTGAGCTGTGTTACTATGTGTTATTTTTTGTTTAATCTAGCCAAATCTGTTTTCTGGATGTTTGAACACAGCGGAAAATCTGGCCATTTTTTTGGGTTTTTGAACGTTCATAGGGACCGTGCAGAAACTATAGAGGGCGTCGTAATTCGACAGCAGCGCCGCGATGCGAGTAAAAGACGTAACTTGTGAGTGACTTTGACTTCGCATTCTCCTTGACCCTGGCTAGTTTATGAGTGTTTTTTTATGTTTTACACTATAAAATGATATAATACTTACACTCCCAAGTGGCCACATGCGGCCGCGAGAACAACGACAGATTTCCAAGAATCTGCGATCGAAATATTAAAGTTAAAGACTAGATGACGCCCGCAACTCCATTGCGCCAAAAATCATTTATCGCGCGAGAACCGTACATTTTCCCGGGATAAAAAGTATCCTATGTCCTTTCCCGGGGCTCAAAGTAAATCCATACCAAATTTCAGCAAAATTGGTTTAGCAGTTTGGGCGTGAAGTGCTAACAGACAGACACACTTTCGCATTTATAATAATATTAAGTATATTTTTACAATATTAAATATAATATTAAGGGTTTCTACTTTCTACCCGTAAACCAAGAATGGAAGAGTGAATAAAAATGTTTATAGCTTATCTAGTTAACTAAGAAAATATCTGAAAAAGTAATTAATAGCATCCATCAGCATAGAAAGTAAAAACTTGATAAATATTGCAATAAAATAATGAAGCTATGCAAAAATACTTATATTAATTACTGAAAACGCTTGTGGATTAATAATATAAAACAAGTTCACTAAAATAAATGCTTTTATTTCAACCTTCTGCGATTCGATCGATACCATCTTCACAACTTTTGTCTGTCACTATTTTTAACTAATTTCAGTCTGGATCTCATAAGTGTAAGCACCATTTAGGTATGTATTCTTTAAATAACACACAAAGACTGCACTACTAATCTTTTTCTTACTTGAAGAATCATCCTTTTGAGAACCAACACTTTGACAAGATGGTTCAAGTTCAATACTATCCTCAGTGTTGAATTCCTGGCAGGACTTCTCCAAATTATCCTTACTTTTGATGCAACTTTATGCCAATTAAATGAGCCGTGCCTATGTATGTATATCAATTAAGATGGAAGCCAGTTTGGATGTTTACTGAAAGAAAGCAATGGTTATAGGTTATGTTCATATTGTGTTCATAAAAAATGAATTTACGGTTATAATCTACAAAATTTAGTGTTTTTACTAGTCTACGCATAACACTCATGGAACTTTTTAAATACTTACGTATATTTTTACCGCCTTTTATCCATTTCTTTCGTTTTTCAATAAGCAAAGCCATGTGAATATTTTGGCAGAAAAATAGTAAAATTTTACATCATTCGATTTGCCTTTATATTTCTTGTATGTATTAGATTATCCGCATTTCAATTCTTGAAAATACTCAGAATTTGTTAAGAAATCTTCTAATTTTCCGTAGCTTCACTAGAGCTTGACAGTAAAATTTTCGTAAAAGTTTCGGCTATTCGCCACTTGTGGCAGTGTCGTCGCTCTGCACGGTCCCTATAATATCTTTTTTAATAACTAAATTATGAAAAAAAAAAGAAAACATAGAGACATTGTATTAGTAGCGTAAAATTATAACTCTACCGGCATTATCCAGGGAGGAAACAGGGGACAACGTTTGTATGGAAAAAACGGCTGTGTAGACTCCTCTTAATATTATAGCAAAGGCATCGCCAACCAATTTCTTGATAGTATCTGAATGCCCAAATACTAAATAGTGATTAGTGAATCAGAACGCGTAATTATTAATTCACGTTTAATTTATTAAATAATTATACGACGTTAAAATATCATGTGACTTTTTTGCTGACCGTACATGCTTGTGCAAGATGCTGACATTAATTAGTGGAACTAACATAACATAATGTACAATATCATTTCAGACCTAGATCATACAAGATAGGCACAAGACTGAATCTTGATTGAACTACATTGAATGAAATATCTTATTAGTTATTACTTATTACACACAAGTCGGTCTATACAGGGTGTCACAAAACTAAGTGATAATACTTAATGGTGTGTATATGTTCCTCGTAGAGAGTTCACTGTGAAAGTAGCAGTGCTAAAAGACCAAGCTACACGAGATTTAGAAAGAAAACTAAACTGGCCCTTTAGCTAAGACATTTTATTTATCGCTTCTTTATAGGGTCGCCGATCAAAATGTATGGAATTGACATTACTCGAGTTGGACGTCAACTTCATTTAATCAAACTTTTATTTCTTTTCTATACATTTTGCTCGGCGATTCTATACAGATGTGACAATGAAAACTTCTTGACTTAAGGGCATGATTTAATTAAACGTCATCGGGCCTTCGCCCCCGCGGGCTATCTTCGCTCAATGGCCGTTGTTGCGACACCGCGCTCCCAAACCGGTGTCCCCTCATTCAGAAACCAGACTGTAACCATTCATGACAAATAATTGTATGTAACATCGAAAGCTTTTTAACCGACTTCCAAATTGGAGGAGGTTATACGTTCGTCTGTATTTTTTTTTGTATGTTTGTGGATCGATTTGTAAAATTCTTTTGTTGTTGTATGGGATAAAACCGTAGTTGGATACATAATATGCGAATCGATTTTATTATAATATATGAGATATAAAATCTGCCATTTCGTTATTAAGGTGACGCCTTGATAATTTGGCTGTAGCGATGTCCATTTTTCTCAGCAATGACTAAAGCTAAGAAATTAAAGTTCACTGTCAGTATTCGTCATGTCTTTGTCTTTGAATTACCCATAGCATAACACGATTGGTCAACTTTTATAACACAGAATAATCAATCAAAAAGACCTCTGTAAAAAAAGGGATTCCTATTTTGCCAACAGAGGAGAGTGATATAAGCTTCCAAAATTTGTACATAAATTGGTTCTAGTATACACTTTAATTTGTCCATAGCTTATATGAAATGTATTTATGGTTTTTAAATTACGCGACAAAAACCATTTTGTCGCTACGCCCTTTCAATTTTTTGCTGTTCCATTGCTTGTTTTCTATGAGAGGCCGGGCCAGCCTCGCATAGAAAACAAGCAATCTCAAACACATCCAACACGGTTTTTTACTTTAACATGGCGTCACCTTAATGCATTACGTCGATGCTAAAAAGCAAAATAAATTTTAAGCGTCGCAGCATTGGATTATCAAGTCGCACTTAAATAATTAAAGGCGTAAGTGGAAGAACCAGTATAACTAATATTTTTTAACATAAGGACAATAACTCTTTTTTCCCTCATAATTTAATCAACCGTATTACTATCGTACGCCATTGGATGTTTTCACATTGGACGATAACTGTAACTACACGATAACTACATGATATCGTCGCACTGGTAGTTTCATACAATCACTACTAAACGCTTTCATACGGTGTCGTTGTAGTCAACGTTATCGTCGCCGACAGATTATCGTGCCGATATCGGATGACAACAGCGTATTTCGCCGTAAACATAAAGGTAAAGCAAATGTAACTTGTTCACTGCTGCCATTATTACCACTCGAATATTCTATTACACTTTTGGAATCGCGTGGTTACCTTTGCTGGCGCAAATCGCAATACGACTAACCGCATGACAAGCTGTTGGTTTTAAATATCGTGTCGATATCGTCGGACGATATCGTTGTCGTCCGAGCAGACGATATATGAGTATTGTGTCGGTGTCGTTATCGTCGCAGTGTGAAAACGGCCATCATCGGAGTAATATATATCTGGCATTTTGCATTTTGGTTTCAAATAATTTTCCCATCCCTGACGCCTCCATAATATACGCAAAGAAATACGGCAATTTTTTAACTGTCAATTACCTGCTTCTTCGACTCGCGTGTCTTCATTATTTATTTATTTCGGTTTAAACTGAACGACCTCAAGAAAATTCGTTTTTAATTACTCCAAAAGTAATAGTAAACGAAATGTATGTGTACCTATAAATTATCTTGCCCTTGATATTCAGAGCTGTGCTATTTTAAACCTGATTCTTCAATATGTGATTAACGTTTAAGCAATAAGTAATTAAGGTTTCGAGTTTTACATACGTTTACCTTATATTATATAAACGTGTCAGAGTATAACCTAAAGGCTATAACATCAAAAAGGTCTGTCGCAAATGGGGTTTGAATTAGTAAAGGGTTTTCCCCTATTAAACGACATAGTACATTACTATGTTTGTAATATTGCCTCCTTTGATTTGTTTTTTTTGATTGATTGATTTTACAATAACGTCGGATTAAATTGAGTCTAAACGTCTTAAGTTACAACAGAGATTTGTCTCCAGTGGACCTAGGTACAATCTTTTCTGAATCGTCTTCATACATAAATAATTTAACAAATAATAAAATATTTTGCCATTATTTTTAATCTTTGAATTATTCTATAACTATAATTGTAACATTATATAAGTACTTACCTAAATATCGAACAAAAAAGCAATTAGTGTTATATATATTTGTTAAGTCCAAAGCTCATAAGCATACGAAAGCTCATATTTTGTGTTTTCGTGTTGTGAATGTTCTTCGTTTGAGCCTGTAAGATATGACTCTTTACCTGCCACCTGCCTACTCGCACTGAGCACGTTTTAATTGAACTTATCACCATGTTGTAAGAAAGGCTTCACAGGTGTAGTGTTAAACAGGCGCGGGTCGGGCGCGCGCGTTGAGCTTAAAGCCTAAAGTGACCAAAACCTTAACGCAGTTGGATTATAAAAATTGAAAAAGTATTAAGATAATACAAATTAACCTACTAATAATAAAAATTTGTACAATGCATAAGCTGTACGATATATATTTCGTGTCTGTTATAATATTACTTTCCAACGTACCAGACAAGAACCAAACGTATAGCTTTTTCATTATGTAAATATTTTTATTAGTGGTAAAGAATAGTGATTCTTGTTATTATCGTTGTCTTCTTGTTGTTTTTTTAACCGATCTCCAAAACGGAGGAGGTTATTAGCTGGAAAAGTGAAGTGTTTACAGTGCGTTCATAATTGTTTTAGCTTTGACAGAACCTAAAATAATTTTAAACGGACATAATATAAAACAGCTTTCACAAAAGTGCCAAAAAAGTTTATGACTTAATTTTTTGACATTTCTGTTTAATAAATTAATTATTATAATAACTAGATATCGATGTTTTATATTAACTACTAGCTGTTCATATAAAGTATTTCGTCCATATTATCATGGACCAATTAACTATTTATTACTCTATGATATTATTTTATTGAAGTGACTATAAAATAAGTATGTCTCCATGGCAACGTCCATCGCTATCCCGTCGCACAAACAATGGTCACCGTCGAGACTGACGGTGACCATTGTTTGTGCGACGGGAAGTTGTAATAATTTACTATTATTTATTCAACAAATGCACTTATCAATATAAAAAGTAGCCAGTAGCCGTTTCTCAGAACTACTGAATATGCATATAAAATTTAGTAAAAATCAGTAAAGCCTTTTCGGAGGAGTACGCTAACTAACATTGTGACACGAGAATTTTATAATATAATATGATATTGTATGACATTTTTTGAAGTTCATTTTATCTTTCAAGTACTTTTTATTATTTGTAGCCTTCAAAGTAATATCCAGCCTTATAAATACAATAGCGACATGCCGAATTATACCATTGTTACGTCACCCATACATAAAATAATGATAAATGGGCGGTTTTGGTCGTCTGGAGTTTTGGGGCTCTTGACATATTTTGTGAAAATAAATATTTTGTCGTACATATTAGTTAACATCTACGCTCAAGAGGCAACGCTCAAATCTACATATAATCTAAGTTTCAGATAAAAATGTTAGAAAATGGCAAGTGAGAATAGCTTTCAAAGTGCGAACAAAATAGTAGTGAGCCTAGACAATAGTGACAATAGTGAAAAAAAGGAGAGTGGGAGGAAAAGAGAAGAAAAGGGCGACAGAAAGAGAGAAGAGATGAACGGATCAGCTGACCTGCTGTGCGTGCCGCGGACGGGGCATCGCCTCTCCTTCATGGAGGTGGAGAGTTTCAAAGAGAAGTCTCGATTGAATCTGCTAAAACAGATCTCCGCCATTTTGAAACAGAGAGAACAAAAGTACAATAAGGAGGCCCTACATAAGGCTTTTCAGGATGAGGTAAGATTTTTTAAAATATGTAATTTTGATATTTTAAATTAAATTATATACACCTCGATCTGATCTTTTTAACTACTTAAATGGTACACCAGATTTGTTAAGAGCCAAGAGCCAGTGATAGCCAGACTTCTCTCATTTTATAAACGCTGAAAATGTTCTCGTATTTGCTCCCTACAGAGATAAGAACGACCAGAAACTATGGAGTTTCGGTCGCGGATACCTACCCTTCGATAAAGCATAAAGCTCAATTACTTTATCTTATTTTCTTCGGGATAACTGTATGAATTTTGACTTCCACTGCCGAACAGTTTTGGTAGTTGTTTCGCACTACCAGACTAACTGAACGTAATAATATTTTTAGGGGTGTCGTCGCTGGCTCTTGGGATATTAGCGACGAAGATTATTAATTATATTAAGGACCCCATATACGAAGAGGCTAAACGATCCGGTCAGACTGATCTCATGCCGACCTGCTCAGACTGTTGCACATGCACTTGAATGTACAAAATTAGTCCGGTCAAGTTGGCTAAATTTTAAATATCTTGGATAAATATAGTATAAAGTATTTACTATAAATTGACTATTTACTATATTGACTAATCCACTGGGATTCGTATTAAATTAAGTTAATTCGTTACAATTAGCCAGTGTTTAGGTGTTGGACACAGTCTACAGACTATACCCAGGTAACTAAACGCAAAAAATGCATATTATAAAACTTGCGTACAAAAGACATCAACGGGAGGCAAAGCTGTTTTCAAATCTGAAGTTAAAAAACCTTAACCCGACTAAACTGAAATTTTTCAAAGACATTATTTTCATTACATCCACATATCTATAGACTAACCATTACCAACTACTAAAAGTCATAACCTTTGTGGCTTCAGCGCATTAAAAAAATAATGTCATAACCGAGACGGTAATTTGCAAAACCGCCGATTACTGATCAAGGGTATACTATACAGCCTCGTGTGAACACAGCTTTATCATTAAGTATAAATTACATCACAGATAAAGGGTATTAATACAGATCGTGCGCCGCGCGTCACGACTCCGACATTATAGGGAGGTTGACGCCGCTCGTGTGCATGTTGACATGGTTTTATAATTACATGACACATGGAGATTATGCCTTTAATGGAAAGCCAAGGTATCAATATCGATTTAAGTACCTTGATTCGACTGTTTTATGCAACATTAAAACGGGTAGAAAATAGAACGACGCGTTCTGTTCAGTCCAGATTGTCACCTAGTAGACAGTCAAAAAGTTTTCTCACATATTATATTATGTTGGTTTGGTATATCATGAGAATATCATTAGCATAGTCTTCTTGAACTACTTCAATATTGGCAATTCACTAAGGCGTCTTTAATAAAAGAATAAGAAATACAAGCTGTATTAACGTGGCACATATAATTATAAAAATAAAATCGGAATGAGATGATAGATTATTATCATACAGGGGGTCTTCAGTGAAACACTTTCTTCTCATGCAGTTCAGTAAGCCCCCCCCCTTTTAAATATATTGATAAGCTTTATTCCTAAAATTGGTAAATAGAATTCACAAATAATTAATTGTATAGTAGGTAATTGATAATACTAGTTTTACAGACATAAAAACTCAAAGCAACCTGCGCTCTTAAACAACAAAAATCACATTAATTGATAAAAAGCTATCCTGACAAGCAATATTGCTAATCAGCAAATATTTAACATTTCTCTGAAGTGGTGAATTATACATGAGTCGACCAGTTATATCGATCACACCCTAATGATCTACAGATCAGTGATCTACGAGCGGCCAGAGCCGGAGTTATGATATTAAAACGTCACGATTATATCGGCTTCATAGATGTGTTATCCCTAGAATCACATTTAAAAATTAGTATTCTTAAAAAAATCATCGACAATTTAATTAGTATTCTAAAACAAGTGAATTCTTAAAAAATACTCGGATAATCTAATTATTAAGTTTCTAATTTTAAATGTGTTAGGAAACAAAATTTGGCAGCATGTGATAAAAACATGTCCAAAAATCACGATTCGTTAGTGGTTACGAAATGTACCAAAATATCCATCACTGTAAAAAGATAATTTCAATATTTCAGCTCAATTTTGGCTGTCATGAGCGTACCACATGGATGTACTCGTAAACCCTCTGTTTTATTTATGATAATATAATAGCACTGATTCAACCAATACCTCAAGATCAATAAATTAGTAGATAATAATAATAATAATAAAACACTTTATTGCTCACAAATACCAAAATATAATTACACTAAACACACGCTATTAGGTAACATTAGAACTAGGTATGTGGGCAAAGGCGATCTTATCGCTAAAAGCGATTTCTTCCAGACAACCTTTGTGTTAACTGGAGAACCTAGTAGATATTAAGATTCAGTATGTTTTCTAATTCGAGTCAACATACACTTAAGGGATAATTATAAATAATAACTCACGCAAGCAGACATTCTACCATGAGTCCATTTTAAATTCTATGCAAAAAGTTAATTTGTCTGACAACTAACTTGAGGCACAACACAAGCGCTCGTACTCGCATTAATTACTATTCCCAATAATTATTCTATCTTTAGGGCTGGCACTAATCGAAAATGCTAACTATCCGTTGTACATTACATTGCATGAAACAATATTTCATTTTCAAAATGGTCACATTTAGGCAATTCCTCTCAATCAATTCACAAAATGAATTGTCAAAACTGTCAAACTCATTAATGTCAAATTAGTACGAATTAGACATCTGAATTGCCAAGACAGTGTAAATTTTGCGACTTAAAGAAATCATATTATGATTCATAATATGATTCTCCAAAGTGACCATTTTAGCCCCGCAGATCATATGACAACGTAACGAGACAATGCGAGGCATTTTTAATGAGGCATTCAGAACTGAATTTTATTTACTATATAAGAAGATATGAATTCAATTGACAGACTTGCCACCAACGGTTTCAGGCTGCCTGTTTCAATTTCGTAGCTCACCTATCGATGCTTGGCATTGCCTCGCCGCTTGCAACATTTCAATTTGCATTATTAGCTCTTAGAAGCTGGCTAGAAAAAAATTGGCCCAATCCCCTACCCTTCCTTTCCCTTCCCTACCCTCCCCTACACTATTACACTATTCCCTCTTAAAAGCAAGCAACGCACCTGCAGCTTTTCTGATATTGCGACTGTCCATGGGCGACGGAAGTTGCTTTTCATCAGGTGACCAGTTTGCTTGTTTGCCCCCTTATTTAATAAAAATATGACAACTTGTACTTGATATATTTTCGATCGGTTAAGCTGTATCTACAATTGAATGTCCAGCATCATTTAGTGCTGGCTGTAACGGAGTCGATTAATCAATCCTATAATTTGTTGCAGCTTATCGACGGCCCAGATGTTCGGCAATGTTCCTAAGCGGATCAGACTTGTACGCTTTCATTCAATCTATATCATAAGTTATAAGTTGTAGAAATCGATATGCTTGTATGACAGTAGGCTACTTAGTAAGCCGCAGATTACGGATGTTAATCTCTTCGTAGGAGAAGATAGTATATTGTGTTACGTTTGTCGTAACATTTAGATTTTAGATCCACGATTCGATATTTACAAGATGCCCAAAAATAAACATAAGCGTCCAGACATATTTCCATATAATAACGTCCAAAATGTCACGTCTAATTTTCCATGGGAATAACGATAAACTTCGATACACCTAGAAAAGGTGTATCGAAATTTATTGTAAGGTGTCAAAGTCGTAAGGTCAAAATTGTTTTTTTCCTAAGATTTCCTTAATCTGAATGAATTCCAAAATTCGGAATACTCGCCCGGGTCAAAATCGGTTCGAGTTCTTTGCAGGTAGTGTCACTCTTGCTTTCAAGCAATTAGGGCCTGTTTCACAACTTCCTGATAAGTGCCTAATACGCTATCCACCAATTAACTTGAAAAATCGAGTATGGAGAATCTGTCAAAAAAGTTATGAATATTGTATTTATTATTTTATTACATAGCATTATTTAAATAAACTAAGATTATTATGTTACTAACAATTTATAAGTAAGCCTCTACTAACAAGTGAGTCTATGTTACTTGGCAAAATAAAAATATTTCATTATTTCATAGCCTATTCGGCACTTTATCAGGAAGTGGTGAAACAGCTGGCCCTTAGCTTATTTATTTTACTAATTACTCCGAAGTATTTAATACGGTGACGACATAAGTTATGCGATATGGATCACATGATCCATATTGCTGGCCGTGACAGGAATCGAACCGGCGACCTCGTCTACAGCCTGGAGCTAGGGCCGGTCGTGTAGTGATGTAATGAAATTATCGATGTAAAGTGACATTGGAGTAGAGGTTTTCTATTGGCTAGTCCTATTGCTCGCCTGACCAATGACCAGTGTTTGACCCACTTGGGCCACCATACCTACCCATCCTTATATAGCAACTGTTTACTTTGATTAATAACATATTGCTAAATAACATACCTAAAGCTGGGATATGTAATTACCGACATATTAGCTAGCGGCATGTTACAGTAATTAATAATTTGCTTGATATGGTCATGTATTAAATTAAGAAAGAAGATTAGATTTCTTATTATGACTTTGTTTTTAATCGTAATAATTATATGCAAGTAAGACTATAATCCATTCATAATTTTTACATAACTTTGTAGTTTTATTCATTCCTGGGCTTGACAACGTCTACAACATTTTTTAATGCACAACCCTAGAAGCATTGTACTGCATACAAAATGATGGCGTTAATATTAATACTTAAAAAAAAAATGTACGGAGTAAGGAATGTAAGTAAAAATCTTCATTAAAGTAACGTCTCTTTGTTTTTTGTGATTGTCGACTGGTTTAGCTAGAGATTAATAATAATTAATTTAAAGTAATTTTAAAATTGCAAGATAAATTCAAGTTTGACGACCTCTGTGGCTCAGTGGTTGAGCGTTTTGTCAGAGGCCAGAGCGGGTCACTGGTTCGAATCACGCTAACGGAACAAAAAGTTTCTAATGTTTCCGGGTCATGGATGTGCATAATATAATAAAAATCTTAAATGTATGTATAGTATTTAAAAGTATTAAATATATTTCCGTTGTCTGGTCAGTCCTTCAGGTACTTAGCACGTCGGGGCCAGACTGACGTGAAACCTTTGTAATAAAATATTTTACACACACAACAAAGAAAAAATACCCATTGTGAGCCGAGAAAAGCTTCCGACGACTTTTTGTTTGATCTTTAATCCCTTACAAGGTTTACAGATTAAATATTGATTAAAGGCCATAATTGGCCATGAAGATCCCCACTGGAGGCATCAGTCAGGCTGTCCAGGCTGTCCGGGATGATGTAATTATGGCCTGATTGATGGAACATGCTGTCAGATGTGCACTAGATGATGGCTAGATGCGGCATGTTCTCTTGACAGGCACTATTGACCCGTTAGCAATTAACCCTGCCTGGGAGGTTTTGTTTCGATGATTGATTCTATTTTCTGTTTTGTTTGACCTCTGTCTTGCTTTTTCTGTATTTTCGTTTTTTTTTATTTCAAGCTCACTTAATATAATTTGATCCATAGAAATGGTGCAGCGCAACAACAGAACTAGCCTGCACAATATGCATATCCTCTAGTCTAGGCCTATAGTCATGTTATTTTACCAAGGGCCTGTTTCACCACTTTCTGATAAAGTGCCAAATAGGATTCACAACTTTTTTTAAAGATTCTCGATACCCGATCTGACAATTTAATTGGCGGATATCCTATTCGGCACTTATCAGGAAATGGTGAAACAGGCTCTAATAGTTAGAAATTAATATAGTTACAGTTACAGTGAAATATAGTAGAGAGTACAGGATTTCAAAATTATTGAATGCAACTCTACTAAAAGTCAATTTTTTAAAGTCAAATATTCATCTTAAAAATTTGGCATGGGGTGTTCTTTGCTCTTAGTTTCCCTACTATTAAAGTTTGAGGTTTTACTTAAATGCACTTAAAGAGAAATATAAAACTATGAAATTATTGAATTAATCTATCTACAACATGACTGGTGAGACATTACCGATACTTATGTAGAGTACTCTGTACTCGATTCTCATTATAATTATGTAATAAAATTAGGTTCTTAATTTTTTTACGAATTTCCTAAAAATAAATGAATCATGGATACTAAGTAAATTACGCGGCTAGGCAAGTAGGCATACTATGCGGCCGGTGCAGAGGCGTGCGCTACCAAAGAAACACCACACAACTAACCCTTCCGCTCGCGGTGTCCATGCGTTGGGTAAATAATTATTTAACTATAAGCTACATTTACTCAGTGATCAATTGATATTATTTTTTTATATTATTTTTTTCCAACTAATATAATAGCCAAATATCATGTCCTCGAGTATTGAACATGTCTCACCAGTCACGCAGTATACAGTGTGAAATTTTAATGGTTGTTTTCCCGCAGTAAAATGATTCTATCTTAGCAGTACAATAGATTTGTAAAGTTTTTTTTGTTCAAATCAAAAAAAAAATCGGTCGGGTCCATAGTAACTCGCGCCTATCGGCATAAAGTTTCCATAGTACGTCATACAAAATATTTTTTATTTTCAAAAAATAACATGCATGGTTCGATAGTAGGTACTATAACTACAGGTAAATCGTTCTGCTGCGGGAAAACAACCACTAAAATTTCAAGTTGTATATTATATAAACAATATTATATTAATAAAACTGTAGAAATGAAAATTCTGTACATTAAAGATATAAAAAAAATAATAAGCGGAGGGTATCAATACATCGCTATAAAAGCCAAAAATGTGGTTAGTTTTTTGTCTGTCTGTCTCTCTGTCTAACTGTATGTTCGTTCCACTATCGCACGAAAACTACTGATCCGATTTGCATACGGTTTTCGCAGATATATTTATTTATTTTTTATTTTATTTATTAAAAACTTTATGCACTTACAAGTACAAAGGTGGACTTAATGCCTTATGGCATTATCTACCAGCCAACCTTTGGGCGATACAGAGACAAAATTGTGTAGGTGCCAGTCAAAAAGTACTAAAAAAAAAAAACTAACAACATAATATTGTAGATATAATAATATTGTATAATATATTATATACTAAACTAATAAAATATTATATTATGTACTTATATTAAACTATACTTATCATAAATACACTGATATATAAGATATATAATTTTTAAAATTAATAAAAAATTTAAAACTATATTAGTTTATAAATATAATAATATTATATAAATATAATATAATAAAAAAAATAGTTAATAATAATATTTGCTAAGATATTATGGGTAATTTACATTAGATTTTATATTAGATTACTATCAAGACTAAGATTCCGCCAACTGTTTCAAATAGTGGTCTCTAACTCTGCGCTTAAAAGTGTCTCTAGTTTTTGACATCCTGATTTCCGGAGGAAGAGCATTCCAGAGAAGAACAGCCTGGACATTAAAAGAAGAGTGGACAGAACTTAACTTGTGGGAAGGGCAACTTAAAAGCTGATTTGAAGTGGATCGGAGGTTTTTATCGTGCATGCTGCATCGGTATTGAAAAAGAGAGGCGAGATATTCAGGAGTATTAGGGTGATGCAGCAGTGAATATAACACACATAGCGCTCGCACGGAGCGGCGCTGGCGTACTGGTAACCAGTGTAGCTTAGAGCGATACGAAGAAACGTGATCGTATTTCCGAAGGTTGAATATGAATCGAAGGCAATTATTAAACAACCGATCGAGTTTGTTGAGTTTGTCAGCATTGAGATCAAAACAGCACACGTCGCCATAGTCGATTATAGGGAAAATTAGGGTCTGGACCAGCAAAGTCTTGACAGGAGTAGGGAGGAAATTTTTGAGTCGATAAAGGGATCGTAGCGTATTTGTGACTTTACTTGACACGTTAGAGATATGAGATTGCCAAGTTAGAGAGGAATCAATATGTAAACCAAGGTCTTTTACGCTTGTACTAAAAGTAATTACAGAACCATTGTAGATAACCGGTGGAAGAGCACCTATGTTCACTTTACTTAAGCATCTCGGGCTACCTAACAAGATTGCCTGGCATTTTGCGGGATTTACTAATAATCCGAAGTTATTGCACCAGTCTTGTAATGCTCTTAAGACCTGATTCAATTCCTCAATAGCTGCTAATAGCTGTTCCAATCCTGCCTGGATATAAAGTTGCAGGTCATCGGCATACAGATGATACGCAATATGAAGTCTTTTAGTGAGCAGATTTATAAAAATACAGAAAAGTAGTGGAGATAATATACCGCCTTGTGGAACGCCAGCGTCGAGGTTGCGCCACTTAGAGGATGAGCTCTCCGTGCGTACCGACTGCTGGCGACCACGAAGATAAGAGGAGATCCAAGTAAGTACTTCAGACGAAATCGGAAGTCCAGAGAGTGCTGCGAGTAGGATGTCATGATCGACATGATTAAATGCATTAGAGAAATCTACCAGCACTAAAATGGTAATCAAAGAGTTCTCGAAACCAGCTCTAATATCGCCTGTTACTTTTAACAGAGCAGAGGTTGTGCTATGTCCAGGTCTGAATCCCGATTGAAGTGGGGAGAGCAAATTATTTCCGAAGACAAACCTGGACAGCTGCTTGTGGACGCAGGCTTCGAGAACCTTTGATAGGAAGGGGAGGATTTATCTTCTTCCAACTCAACATCTGGTGTATAAAAATCCCCCCACCCCTCTAAGGGGACCAAAGAGGGGGTCAGATTTTTATCAAACTTTTTTCTTGGACTTCCTTCATATTATTAACTATGTTTTCCAACTTAACATCTGGTGTATAAACTTTTCCCCCCACCCCTTTTAGGGGACAAAAGAGGGGGCAAGATTTTGTATCAACTGATGAAGAAGAAATACTTTAAAAGGCAAAACAACGTTTGCCGGGACAGGTAGTCTATAATAAGTGATAATGATAATAATATATATTTCTTATTTTCTCTTATGATAGTTTTAAATATTCTCTCGGCTACTATAATGTTTTCAATTACGTTCGGTAAATGCGCTGTGAGAAATTCTTGAACATTTATAAACCAGTACGGACCATGTCGCGGTATAAAAAGACCATTTAATATATGGTCAGAGGCCGTAAAGTGCTAATTACACCAAAGCCCGGTGCATCTGACGCGCGAGCCGTCACATAAGTCTGCCATAACGGGAGCAGAAAAACACGTAATGACAGAACATTATGCAAGAATAACCATGATAAGGCGCTCACACCTTTCGACGCGGCCACGAGAAACCACCTAGCTAGCGGAACGCAATATTGTGTTATTCCTGAAACTTTCAAAATATATTAAGGGCCTGTCTAAAAAGGCAATAGTGCCCAGTTTATACAGAAGTCTTTACTATCTGAGAAGTTTATTTACAGGCAGATTGCAGACCTACGTAATTTGGTCACGTAATGTTAAATCTACACTGACAGATCCAAAATTGAATTGAAAAATCGACCAAATGACGTAGGTTTGTCATCTGCCTACAAACCTCTACTAACCAGTTTCTTCGATGCTATATAATATATTAATAAAAATCTGCCAACTGCGAGTCGGACTCGCGCACAAAAACATCACGTTTGTTGAATGACAGCCCCCCTTAAATATTAATATTATTTTGTTTTAATATTTGTTGTTATAGCGGCAACAGATATACACAATCTGTGAAAATTTCAGAAGTTCTTGAGATATAGCCTGGTGACAGACAGACAGACAGACGGAAGTACCTGCCTGTTGCCATTATTGATGTAGAGCAAAAAAGGCCAAAAAAATCACGTTTGTTGTATGGGAGCCCCCTTTAAATATTAATTTTATTTTGTTTTTAGTATTTGTTGTTATAGCGGCAACAGATATACATAATCGTTGAAAATTTCAACCATCTAGCTATTACCGTTCTTAAGTTACAGCCTGGAGACAGACAGACAGACAGACGGACAGACAACGAAGTCTTAGTAATAGGGTCCCGTTTTCACCCTTTGGGTACGGAACCCTAAAAACTAATTATTCTTAGATTGCATGACATATAAACAACAAAGTTTCCAGACAAGCTATTCGTCAAAAATCGGAAATTCTGAAAACGGCCGTCAGAGTAAAACGTGTATCAGCTAGTCTGAGTATTACAGTAGGTACAAGAAAATAGCTCTATTATGTTATGACCAAATTGATTACTTGTAAGTTGTAGCAGATAGCTGAGATTTAGATCTAGACATTTCTGGCTTTAAATTAAATATATCCATGTTACTAAACAAGATAAATGTAGATGATATTTTATTTATTGAGTTATGATAAGAAGGTACCAATTAATGTAACTAACTCGAGCGTTACAAAACTGCGAATCTAATTTATGATGTATATCGCAATGATTGTAATCGGATGTAATATATCTAAGTCGACTTGCTATCCCATAACATACAGGATGTTAGATAAAGACATATATATGCAAATTATGTCCATACCCGTTTAATTATCTAGTATTCACCGTCAACTATAAACATAGGAGACCTAAAATCATAGATGCATATCGTTTTGTGCAAAGTCAATATATAAATGTAAAAAGAGTTTTACCGTGGGAGAGCCATGCTTTGGCACGAATGGGACGGTTCGACCGGAGAAATACCACGGGCTCACAGAAAACCAGCGTGAAACAGCTCTTGCGCTGTGTTTCGCTGAGTGAGTGAGTTTACTGGAGGCCCAATCCCCTACCCTTTTCCCTTCCTTACCCTCCCTTATTTCCTCCCCTACCCTCCCCTATTCCCTTCCCTACCTTCCCCTACCCTATTCCCTCGTAAAAGGCCGGCAACGCACCTGCAGCTTTTCTGATGCTGCGAATGTCCATGGGCGACGGAAGTTGCTTTCCATCAGGTGACCCGTTTGCTCGTTTGCCCCCTTTTTCATAAGATTTGACTCTCATTTATATTTTCATTTTTGTGACCTAATTTTATAGCATTTTACAGAGATGAAATGTAGTAGTAACAACAATTTTTCTTACTACTCAGCCATAGTAAGAGAAATTGTTGTTACTACTTTGGCTTAGCTGGTGCCTGGCTAGTGGTAGCGACAGTTAGTTGCTCGTTTGCAATCCAGTGGTACCAGTCCGGTTATCATTAGTTCATAGACTTATAATATACATTAGTTATACCCATGTTGCACGTGTGTCAGTTGTCACTGTCAAGTAGTGACAGTGACAGTCGGCGACACTATCGAAGACAATCACATCAACATGCCGACTTTTTATATTTGCCTCGATAAAGGGCATTTATACTGATAAAAATCGGCCAAGTGCTAGTCGGACTCGTGCACGAAGGGTTCCGTACCATTATAAAGCAAAATTAAGCAAAAATTGTGTTTTTTGTATGGGAGCCCCCCTTAATTTTCTATTTTATTTTAATATTATTATTAAATATTAAAGTACACATATAACTAAGGACTTTGAGAAAAAATTAAGTACCTATCTTTTGATATAGAGCAAAAAAGGTAAAAAAATGACGTTTATTGTATGGAAGCCTCCCTTAAATATTAATTTTATTTTGTTTTTAGTATTTGTTGTTATAGCGACAACAGATATACATAATCTGTGAATATTTCAACTCTCTAGCTATTACCGTTCTTGAGTTACGAAGGACAGACGGACAGACATCGAAGTCTTAGTAATATGGTATGTATATACCATGGACCATTATATATATAATATATAATGGTCCATGGTAATAGGATCCCGTTTTTACCCTTTGGGTAGGGAACCCTAATAAAAAGGGCACTAGAGAATAATATGGATTAAGGACTAAGAAAATAATGAAGTGAAAATACAATACTGCAGTCATTATGATTGTTTTCATCCATACTAATAATATTATTAATGCGAAAGTTTGTCTGTTTGTCTGTTACTTCTACACGCCCAAACCGCTGAACTAATAATGTGGTTTCTGTGCGAGAAATGAATTTTGGCGCATCGGAGTAATTGCGGAAGACATCTAATAAAGAAATTTATTTTTTAAATGCGTTCCTTTGTGGTAGGTAAAATGAACATGTTCGTGGTTAAGGGCCCGGGTTACCCTCGAAATTTTCATACAAAATCATTTTCTCACACGAAAATAATTTAACATGTTTGAGTTATTTTTCAGCTAAAGATAGTAATTACCTAGGGTCCTGAACAATTTTTTTTACAAAATATTTAAATACTAAAAAAAAAATTTTTGTGTTTAAATATTTTTTAGTAAATTTACTACTAAATATTTAAACACCAAAAAATAGACAAAAACACTAAAAAATATATAAATAAATAGTAAATTTACTACAAAATATTTAAATAATAAAAAATATTTTTTAAAGTTTAAATATTTTGTAGTAAATTTACTATTTATATATTATATATTTTTTAGTATTTTTGTCTATTTTTTGGTGTTTAAATATTTAGTAGTAAATTTACTAAAAAATATTTAAACACAAAAATTTTTTTTTTAGTATTTAAATATTTTGTAAAAGAAAATTGTTCAGGACCCTAGGTAATTACTATCTTAAGCTGAAAAATAACTCAAACATGTTAAATATTTTCGTATGAGAAAATGATTTTGGTATTAAGAATGTATGAAAATTTCGAGGGTAACCCGGGCCCTTAAAGAAAATAATCAAGCGATAATACGACTTTCAACCATGTTCGCTGTCGCTGCGAGTTACGACTAATTCTCGTGTATAAATGTTGTGTGACGTAAAGAAGTTTCAAAGTCTTTGCTACAGAATACATAAATGGTGGTCGTTGCGCCTAATCTGCAATATATTCGTGTCACAAAAAGCTGTTGAAAGCTGATTTATCTAGATGTTATATATCAATGGTTCTCACCGTTTGTAAAATGCTGGTATTCTAATGATCATTTATCTTTTTATACTAAAAAGGACATAGTATGGAGTCTGGTTGCGGTTTCTTTCTTTTAGATAATATAATATGGCAGCACGACAATCTTTAGCCTATAACGTCGTAGAAAATGAAGAAGAAATGGCTCTTTTCATTATTAGAACTTGGCTTCCTATTATGGGATTTGGTCTCTTTACTGTGTAGATGATGAAAAAGCGTTAGTTACTTTCGACCACATGCAAAACGGTAACATTATCAGGATTGAAAGTGTGAAAAATCCGGCTTTCAAATAACAATTTGCACTAAGGGATCGTTCAACAATTACGTGATCATTTTTGGCTGTTTTTTAAGTATAAAAATACTGAATCTGGTCACACGATCCACAGTTTGTCTATAGCAGGGGGAATCCTGTTCCATATTCTATCTAATAGTTGGAACGGGATTCCCCCTGCTATAGACAAACTGTGGAACAGTGTGACCAGATCATGACCAGATTCAGTATTTTTATACTTAAATAAAACTGTACTTACTAACAGTTAGTGTTACCGGTAATAGACTTCAAAATTGGACCTAAATATTTAATTAATTAAAGTTATAAAATGATGACGACGTAGTCATCGATCCCCCCCCCCCCCCCCCCTAAATTATCCAGATGTATAACATACAAGCACGAGACCCCCCCCCCTTCCGGTGATCACGTAATTATTGAATGATCCCTAATTATGGTGATTGATTATTATAATTTATAATTATTGGTGTTAGTTCTAATTTAAAACACGCGCCAAAACAACCTCGACTGTCAGAAGCTAGACGTTGTCCGTTGACATTAGACGTCAGCAGTCAGCTTTAAATCAATGACAGTTTTTGCTCCACTTTAATCCTACTTTACTAATTAATACAATTTATTTGTACCGAACGTACATGATATCTAGTTCGTTGCAAAAAGTACATAATATTATTTCATAAATGACAGTTATTCACTAATTAAAACGAACTAACGAGGGCGTTTGACGACTTATTTTTAAACTTGTTTGTATTTGTATTTTTTTCGAACTGTACTCGTATATCTTAAGGCGAGTTTACATAGGACAAGTTACGGCAGATGGGACAGAACGATTAATTAAAAAGCGATCGACTGGTACTTGTCACCTGTCAGATGAGTTAATACTTTCGTTATTCACGAAAGAACGGGTTGTAGGCTTGTAGCTAAATGATGTAGAGCACATTTGACATAATAGCACTTATAATTGACTGTTGAGTCAGGCAAATGGTTATCAAAAAGTGCACAATATCGCTTCAGAAGTTTGTAAACCTTATACAAAATTATGACTGATTATAATTTCTGTGCCAACCCTATTTTAATGTTTTTTGTCAGAAAACAATTGATTTGAATATAAAAGTGGGAGGAATAAAAATAATTCGCTACCTACTGGCCATTCGTCCCATCGCGACTGAGACGAACGTTTATGGGACGAAAGACTCAAACTACTCGCTTATCTCACAGTTTTCATTTTACGTAATTGCCCCTTAGCCCAAATTTCGTTGATTTCAACATGAATGTTAGAACTCCTAAATATATGAGAATAATCTAACTTAAAGCATAATTTCTGTCAAAATGTGATTTGAGATGCCCTATGTCAAATTCCATACATTTTCCAAATTCAACAAGTAACGAAAGCTTTAAACGGGCAAATGGCCCACCACACATTTCCACTGCTGTAACTCCTGTGTCACCTGGATCAACAGTTGTGATCAACCACAGAAACCCTTTGATGAGATCTTAAAAGTGCCCAAGGGACATGCTAAATGTTTCTTGGGACTCGCAATAAAATTAATCACATTCTTCTGATTTTGTTGCGAGAGAGGTAGGCCGTAGGAGGAGTAAGCGATATCCAACAAAAGCATCTTGACTAAGAAAGCCTCATACAATCCACGTCCGCATCCGCCTTATACTGAAACGGGCTCAAGTGTGTAGTGTCTGTTATCACACCCAGGCCAAGTGTGGAGTGATTGATAGATTTAATTATATACTTTTTATGGAAACCGGCGCGGTGTTCGTTAGCCGTTAGCGAGATATTGATCGACGACCTGCATATCGCACACATTAATCTGCACATGAAGATGTTACATAGACGAGATTATCAGTCCTCTTGAATATATTATTATTATTTATATTCAAGAAGACTGATAGTCTTGTAATGCTGATCGCAGAACATCATTCGAGGCGATACGGCTGCGATCCATTTCAGTGTTAATATTATCCAAGGTGTAACAAAACTAAGGGCCTGTTTCTCCACTTCCTGATAAGTGCCGAATAGTCTATCCATCACTTAACTTGACAGATGAAGTATGGAGAATCTGTCAAAAAAGATATGAACAGCCTATTTGCCACATCATCAAAAAGTGGTGAAACAGGCCCTTAGTGATAATAATACTTTAGAGTGTGTACTGTGTGTGGGTCCCTTATAAAGAGTTCACTGTGAATGTAGCAGGGTTGAAAGGCCGTATATTTTTTGTAAGAGGCACATTTTTTGTATGGGCAAACGCTCCCACGTCATGAATTTTTACATGCAAAGGTGAAAATAGTTACTCTTTCAGCGCTGCTATTTTCACAGTGAACTCTTTTTTGGGAACCCATACACTCCCTGAAGTTTATCACTTAGTTTTGTTACACCCTGTATTACCGTGATTTGTGAGCCTTATATAGCAAACAGACGATGGAACTTGGTCCGGCCCCGGGCCGCAAACACGGTACGCTCTGAACGCACTCCACCGGACATTATTATTATTAATATTGGTGATAATAATTCTAATTTTTTGACGTGGGAGAGCCAAGCTTTGGCCTCGAATGGGCCGGCTCGACCGGAGAAATACCACCTCCTCACAGAAAACCGGCGTGAAACAGCGCTGGCGCTGTGTTTCGCCGAGTGAGTGAGTTTACCGGAGGCCCAATCCCCTACCCTATTCCCTTCCCTACCCTCCCCTATTCCCTTCTCTACCCTCCCCTATTCCCTTCCATTCCCATCCCTACCCTCCCCTATTACCCTATTCCCTCTAAAAGGCCGGCAACGCACCTGCAGCTCTTCTGATGCTGCGAGTGTCTATGGGCGACGGAAGTTGCTTTCCATCAGGTGACCCGTTTGCTCGTTTGCCCCCTTATTTCATAAAAAAAACACGCACACACGATCGAACTGGTTCAGTAACGCAAGACGCGATGCGTGAGCGTCTGCAACGTGAAACTCGTGCACACGATGCGCGACTACGATGCGAACCGTAGATTCATTCCCGCTCTGGCGACGCGACGCGAACTTCCAGCATTGCGGTCGCGCAGGTGTACACAGCGCAATAAGATTACATGGGCAGCGTCCGCGGTTTGGCCGAAGCTTTAGTACTAATGCCGTGATATCGGTGATCCTATAAATTGTACCAGTTATTAATAAGCGTATTCCAGTGGTAGCCTTGTGTCGGTAATGGCCGACTATTGGTCACCGTGTAGTGACAGTTGAGGCCGCACTGCTATAGGTGGTGCAGACTGATATTACACTGATATAACTTATTGCAATATTTTTGTATACGCCCACACGTCAGCGAATGGAGGCTAGATGCTAGAGATTTCGCAAAATCACGCAAAACCGTTCATTTTGTTCTGATGAGAAGTAGCCCATATCCTTCTTCGAAGTGTATCCTCTCTTATCTAGGGAAAAAATACATCATAATATTTTATTATGTATTTTTTCCCCAAAATAAGCCTAGTTGTTACAAAGTTTACTCGACTATCTTTTATTTATTAAATTATTAATAAAGTACAACCACATCGCATAAGTACATTTTTTACTTAAAACTAAAATAACAATTTGTATTTCAACTACCTAATGCATACGACAACTACGGTGTACATAGCATTAATTAATAATATGTAATTATTATATTCATCAAAATTTAAATAAAATAACATAAACTTAAACAAAACAACTTGTCTTTTCCTGTTTACTACGTAAAGTCTGTAGGGATATGGGTGTACGACCAAGAGACGAGCGAAATGGTATGTTAAAAACTATAGTTATGTACTGCATTGGCAAGAAGCATGTTTATTGCTCGTATACAGCTGATTGAAGCAATCGGGCATATTATAACACCAACAAAATGCCGGTCCAGCGCTGAAATCCAGTGATACTGACGTTCATCCACTCTTGGAACATGATTTTTGGTCAACATTCCATTATGCGACAGCCAGACAGGTTGGCCGATTTTGTGTGACCATGACCGCAAAAGCGGTAGGCCTGTATCGCTTGTAATCAGGTTATTTCGATACTCGTTACTACGTAGGTGGGCATTGCGCTAGTTTAAGTCCGATACTACTTAATACTCTTTAATCATACACAAAGATTGAATCAAAATCATAAATTAAATTAAATTGTATACTCTTAATTGGCTTTTAACAAACGTATATTATACAGTTATCGCAGACAACAGCCTGTCTGTTGAGCAACGAAGGCGGGGTGACCTACTACTACGATTAATGAATAATGACGCCTTATTTCACATACGAGGCTACAACTTGCTGACAATTTGACTGACTGTGCAAATATAAAGTGCAATGAGTAGGTATAAGTCAGCTACATAATCAGATGTTGTAATAGTTTTGAACATTCTTGAAAGATTATACAAATAATAATTAGTGTTCAATAGTGTGTTCTATTTTGGCTCTGATAGAGACTTACAAATTTGTTGCGCTGAAATTAGTTTGTCGTACATTTTTCGGAAAAAAGCTATTCCGGCGTTCAAATATTTCCATCCCCTAAATGGGTAATCGGTTTAGCGGTTTGAGCGTAAAGAGGTGACAGATAGAACGACAGTCGAATTCCTTGTTACTTTATTTGAATGTTCTTAAAATCTGAAGATTCGAGCACACGTCCTGTTTAGCATGCACGCGGTAAATACACCAACACTACACGGTAAAATAATGTTTTATTTATTACTGTGTAGAAAATGTATTCGGTGCAATCACTTTTTGGTCTATTTGGCCTTGATTTTTCGGTGTAATTATAACGAGATCACCGTGACTCATACCGCATACGTCAACTACATCAAGCGCCGCATTACCAAAGTCCATACTGACATGACAAATTGTTCTTCTCACCTTCAGGCTTCAACATGCTGCTGAGAGAGAAAGTGGTAGGATAAACATTTCAAAGAGGATATTGAATTTATCGTTAAGTAAATAATAATTTACTTACTTACAATATAGGATATTAAATGCCATTATCTTTTACTTCTATTAGATAAATTTTACGTAGTGACATAATTAACATAATATTTTATAGAACCAAAACGTCATAATGATTAATGATTATTGAGTGTTTGTAGTAATTTAATTTACCTTTAACTACAACGAACATTAATTTAAAAACATGAACGACTCTAGATGACAAATCTACAATTCTACATGTTCCAAAATGCTTCTCCAGAGTCCAGACTATTGTGTAACAAATAATATGCATTTCAAACATCAAAAGATTATTGTAACACATTATCATTCGATATTTAACTTGTTCCATTTACTAGCTAAAGTTTACTAAATATAGTCTGTAAACTCTAAACTATAGAAACGTGGGTATTTACGTCTAAATCATCGACACACTACATCACTAGCCACAAAAAACATTCAAAGCTCACATTGTGTTGATTTCGAAAGTATCGTTATAAGTAGTAGGTACAGCTATCGAGCGATCAGCCTAATGGTTGCCGTCAGCCTGTGTCAGCTACTGCAGACATTCCTTCATGATTGAATGACATGATTGATTCCTTCAACACAACATATAGATTATAGGTACTAATTTAGATTTAATGCTCATGAGTTTGAAAAGGTCGGTTACTCAAGTCTGTATTTCTTTGATTTCATTGTGTTTTTGACTTGATTTTCAGTCGAATATAATAGGTACCGCTTTTTACCGACAATTAGCACTAAGCTATTATTATCAAATTCAATAACGATTTATGATCAAATTTCGATTAAATGTTAAAATTTAAACGATTCAAGGTCATTTTTACCTATCATTTTCTACGACACATTTCTTAAACGGTAAACCTATGTCGACCGCAAAACATCTCGAATTTTAGGACTTTGACCCATAGCATCTTAATTCTTAAGAAGGATTTTTTGTGCTAGTCAGCTTAGTAATCCTCTGTAGCATGAAAGATCATTGACTGAACACAGAGCCTTTGTTTTATGAGGTGAAATGCCTTTGAACGCCTTTAAAAAATGTAACTGCATTAAGATACTTACGGCCAACTTACGGCTTACCTGACACCTATCTTAACCTAAAATTGCATTCACTGTGCTGGTTATATCCAGTCTCCTTGGTCATAAATCTTAAAAAGTTTATAGGGAACCGACTGAGAAGTATGCGGGTCTATGCCTTATATGGGAATAACCGACAAATACCTAAAGGCTGCTCCACAGGACGCCTTGTTAGGCTCGCTAATGATGGTTTCGGTCGCCATATTTATTTCCCTTATATGGCCAGCAAACAAAGTATTGAATTATAAAAGGTGGTGGTAAATGGTAACGTAAGAATGTTTCTATAAAGGACTACTTGTTCCCAAGATACTGCTAAGTTCAATGATGTAGGTATGCTATAAACATGGCAGTTCGAAGCAAAAGAGGTCGCTTGACAGTCACAATGTTAAGGGTGGTATTGGGGCAATTTTAAGAAACCTTTCTCAAAATATTACGTCGTTACTTTCCTGAGTGTTAAAATTTTTTGTTTTTCTCTAAAATTGTTGACTAGAGTCTAGACATTGTTGACTTAGATACATGATTGTCGTTTACAGCTTTGTGTTTAAATTATAATCTGAAAAAATAAATCTCTAATGAGGGTAGTTCTAATAATAATAAATGTCATTAAAATTGAAGAGTAGTTTGTGTCAATTTGAAGTGATTATGTGATAGATTTCTTACTAAACAAAATAGCAGTTTGAAAATAAATAAAGTTTGATGAAAGTAGAATAATATTTAAAATACTTTATAATAATTAAGGTATTTTTACACAGGTAAACAGTTACTGCTAGCATTGAATTAAGTACTCATAAATCTTAATATTATGATATCGACAAAGTGCTGCTCGACAGGTTCTTAAAAAGTTTGGGCTTGAATTTGAATTTTTTATGTCATTGAACTTCGTATAATATATAATACGTAAACGCTTACAATTTACAATTTACATTATTCCAGTATCAATCCATCTCTGTGTATTGGATCAATGGAATAAAGCGATTCAACTTATGCCTGCCAACTTTGTTGATATTTTTATTACTTATCTTCCTCGATTAGCATTGCAATTAAGAACCAGCTAATGGTAAATTGATTGATTAACTAATTAATAATCAATACCGATACTGCTATTTTTGTTTAGGTACAGAAACGTTAGAAAATTTGTTGTGGACTTGTGGTAGGTCATTGATGGTCACCTACCTATTTGTTCGTTTCAGGATCTTCTCGAGAGGATATTCCGTTTATTTGACGTGGAAAGACAAGATTTTCTGGTGCAGGAGGACTGGATTGAGTTTCTAAAGGAGAGGTTAACGTAAGTTTTCTTCTTTTTAATACTTAATGTTTCCCGTGACTTCACGTCCTGCATAAAGCCTGCAAAAATCCATAATTTAACTCTCGAATTTTCCTGATGAAGTCTGTGTAGTCTGTCTCACGATAAAATGTATTGAATTCGGCTGAATTCAAAGCCAATGCAATACAAACATTTTCTGTGAAAATGTGGAAAGCTGGACTACATATGAAACACTGCAGATAACAGATTATTTGACGAGTGGTAACTTCGTTTAGAGAAAACTGTTAAAATCATCCTTGACATCCATCGTGCCTTAAGAAGTTAAGGGCGTAAACTGTGTTAAGCGGGCTCCCGCGGGGACCCGCGCGGGGCCCGTCGCGGAGACTCGACTTACGCAGTGTCACCAGTTCCTGAGTATTTGTACAGTACGATTTCTGCCTTTGGATAGTATGTACATCAAAATAAATGTAAAAATCGTATGTCGCGCGTGCTCCTGTCGGCGCGGGCCCGCCTCTCCCGAGGGGGACCCGCACGGATCCCCGCGCGGCTTCCCGCGACGGGTCACTGTTGTATGAACCCGCGTGGGAAAAAACCGCGCCGTGAGTTCGCTCCCTACTACGGCTACTGCGATCGCCCACTAAACTATCGCAGAGCGCGCGGGTGCAAACCGCCGAGGCTGCGGGCGACCGCCGCCGCCCGCCGGCGGTGGAGAAAACCGCGCCGTGTTTTCTTAGCCTAAACACAGCTTACGCCCTAAAAAATTCCATTTGATTGCTACATTTTTGCTATTGTATTTCAGAGATGAGAAGCAACAAGACTTCGTGGAGCAAATTGAAAGCGTAGCCTATGTGGTCTGCGGGGAGAATGTTGTCACAGTAGAAAGCTTTCAACTGATACTAAAGAATAAAGTGGTATGAAAGCTTATGTTTTGAAATGACTATTCGGATATATCATACGAAAACTTACTATATTTGCAGATACTCACGATATTTGCAGATGTGCACATATGTATGCTCCTTTGGTTTTGCGCACTTACGTTTTGATCTTTATTATAATCTCCAAGTTTGTCTAGGAAAAAATTAAGTATGTGTAAATCATGCCTTCCGAGCTTCTGTTAAAAATGTTTATTATAAAAAAAACAAGCACTTCTTCTATATATACTTTTTAGATATCGCTTATAATTAGGGTTAAACATTTTAAGTTACCAACCATTAAACATCACGTCTTATGTTTTCAGGTTACGAATAAGTTGTTACGAGTGGTGGACACAGGAGGTGACGGCTCGGTCACAGCTGACGATATCATGGAGTTCATATCAGCGATTTCCAGTTGTAGGTAGGTCTCGCACAACTTTGAGATCTCTCTACAAAATATGAGGAAAAGCGCAATATTGAGATTTGAGATTAGATGTCACGTTATTGTTAGATATTGTTTACGTGCGCTTTTCGCTGCTCTAGTTTTACCTAGCGATCAAAAAGTTGTGACAGAATATAATTTATCTACTCGAAACACTCTCTTTCTCATTTATTTTGTATCAAGCAATTGAACTTAACATTTTTTATGCTTTCAGACCGCGAGTGGGAATAGACAAGCCGAGTGTAGACAGACTAGAGCAGCTGTTTCAACAGACAGTTGGTGATCAGAAGGAAATAACGAGAGAGCAGTTTCAGAAAATTGTCGTGTCTAAAAATGTAAGGTTTAAAGCCAGTCAACACGTCGGGCCACGTTAAATTATCATGAATACCACCATGATTGCGAAGTTGTTTCTAGCATGTACTATATTATACATTGTACTATCAGAGAAGTTGATTCCTAGGCGGGGGACCTTCGTAGTTTGGTCGCGTTACGTCAAACCCAGCCGACTTACAAGTTGGAAGCCGGCTACAGACGTCGTGTCATCGCGAAACTTGTGGTTTCTATGTATTTCTATGAATAAATGTCGCCAGCTTCGTGTCGCTAGCTGCGGTGGGTATTTCATAGAAATACGTACACAGTACAGACCAGTAGTGTCACTGTGACACGTCATCTGCGGTCGCTTCATGTTGCCCGCTGCGATCCGGCACCTTTAACATTGAATTGACATGATCCTACCAAATGACGTTGGTCTATCAACTACCTCTTTTTTACATGTGCATGAGGAAATGCTTTACGCATCCCCGGCGGATTGGGGACATCGGCCGGGGTATGTGGGACCCACTAAAAAACCCCATAGTGCTCCACTACCCGCATAGGCGTCTATCAACTACTTAGGAATCAATTTCCTCGATTGTACAATCATCGTCGTGTTTGGTAATTATGGTTCATCATGGGCCAACGTCTTTTCTTTTGTCGATTACTATAAGTTGTCTAATCTATCACCTGCTCATTATTTACTTAAAATATTACCACTCACAATTTGCAACTGCTTATTTCAGCCATTTTTTACTGAGAGAGTATTTCAAATATTCGACGAAGACAACTCCGGTACGATCTCGCATCAGGAGTTCATAGCCGCAGTCCATCGCTTCGGCAGACAGACTCCCGAAGACAAAATACGGTTCCTGTTCAAAGTTTATGACTTAGATGGTATTGTAATTATTGTTTTGTTGTATCTTGTTTACTGTCTGGAATCAGAAAGTTCTCCATTTAGTTATTTTTTGTTGTTTTTTAATTTTGACTTGTCTCATCTTATTCTAATTAAAAAATTAAAAAAAATATCTAAAATTAAAGATTTTTTTTGTTATACTGTTATTCTTTCCACTTTTCTCTTATTGAATCAAAGTTTATAACTTTGCTGTCTTCCAAATTATTCAATTTCAGTTAAGAATTTATTTCAAAATCGAACAACTTTATTCCAACAGGCGATGGGTTAATCCAGCATCGTGAGCTACAACACGTGATGCGGGCGTGCATGGAGGAGAACGGCATGCAGTTCAGTGATGACCAGCTCATGGACCTCACTGGTGCGATGTTCGAGGACGCGGACGTTGAGGGACGAGGTGCTATTACGTACGAGGGACTGAGGGACCAACTGAATAAACATGAGGGATTGCTTGAAAACCTTTCGATAACGTTAGTAGGTTTATATACAACTAGATGTTGCAACGGAGTTCGTTGCTCAGAAATTCGTTTATCTTAAAGGAACGTAAGAAGTGATAAAAGCTATTCCTTCCCAGGTGGCATAGGTACTTAAAAAAAACTTGATATGGTGTCCCCATTTCAAGTTTTTTTTTAAGTACTTAATTAGTTAAGTGGATAAAGAGCAATGAGATCAACCACAGGGACACATACAATATTATTAGCAGAGATATCATAAACCTTTTAAAACTTTTGTAAGTATTAATGTAAGTATTTTTTAATTATTGTTCTTTACTTCTGTTTCAGTATAGATCGCTGGCTAGTTCCACCTCCGCCTCAGCCAAAGCCAAAATCCTTTCTTCAGAGGCTAGCCAAAATGAAGCCATACCAACTGTCGCTACCTTACTTCAGAAACAACTACGTCTTTGTCAGCTACTTGTTTGTGTTCTTCATCATCAACTTCGGTCTTTTCGTCGCGAGGATAGTGGAATACTGGAATTCCAATGTCTTTGTCATCTTTGCAAGAGCGTGTGGTAAGTTCTATTAAGCGGCTGCGCCGAAAAGGTTGTAAAATATATTTTAAGAATTTTAATCATATCACATTAAAAAGGCTAAAGTTTGATATTTTGCGCCACCAATTCGTTATTTGCTCACTCAGAATCTTATTTACGGTTTTTGATTAAAAGTACAGAGTCTAATTTATTTAGATTCTGGTATCTTCTGAAGGGGCTTTTTTATGTTTTCCCTACATTTTTCGTACAGTTATAAGAGAACGGTTCTGTACCACATGAAAAGATTTTGTTTGACCACAAAAAGTTTTATGGAAACACTTTTTACCGAAATGCTTTTCATCCCAAAAAAAACCTTTGTTATCGTCGTGCCAGTAAGTTTTAATAAATTGATTCTATTTTTCTTTCACTAGGTCAATGTCTAAACTTCAACTGCACATGGGCATTAGTGCTGATGCTGCGGCGCTGCATCACGTCGCTCCGGACGCGCGGGCTGGGGGAAGTCCTACCGCTGGACCACCATGTCTACCTTCACAAGATCACCGGAGTGATGATTGTGGTTTATAGTGTGATACACACGATCATGCACTTGTGTAACTTCAGTAAGTAACTTTAAAACCTTACCTTACCTTTTAAACCTTTTAGAATTGTATCTACACTACTATTATAAATAGGAAAGATTTGAATTTTTGTTTGTTTGTTTGTTTGTTTGTTTGTTTGTCCAGAATAGGCTCCGAAACTACTGGACCGATTTGTGCTGAACATAGGCAAAATTTTAGTTTGGAAAAAATAGGGTTCCGTAAGATATTTGGGTTTATCGGATGCAAGGTGTAAAAAATCAACCAGAAAAGTTACTTATTTTGCGTACGCTGCCTAAACCATAAAAGATAGAACCATAAAATGTTCTAAGTAATTGTAGATCTTATAAATATCTACAAAAAAGTCCGCGACACACTATCACACTATATCTATCTATGTCGAGTGAGGCACAATAACCATTTTTTATTTAAAAATCTTGAATTTTTTTATACGCTTTTTATTAGCTTCACCTGTATAATATTTGTTTGTAACCGACTTCTTTGAGCGCGATTTTGACCTACTTTAAACGGCCAGATTTCGTTCAAACTTTGTAGATTTATCGAGGACCGATGACAATACACTAATTTGATATAATTATTCCATTTTTCAATTTGTATGTTTGTATGTTTGTTTGTAACCGATGCTTTATATAAAAAGCATGTTTTTAGTTTTTTAAACTATTATTTGGACTACATTTAAACGTGTTTATTTTACTTATGCTATAAATCCTTATCAAAATAAATTATTTCATCACTAAGTACAGTTTATGTACATAATATTTGGTCTTTGAATGATTAAAATTGGACGTTTGGTTTTGAAATTATGGCGAAATTAAAATATTACGATAGTGGGCGTCACCAAGTCGGGGTTGTTTTTACTTTAACAGGAAAACTACTGATCCGATTTGCATACGGTTTTCACAGATATATTAATTGTCTTCTTCCAACTCAACATCTGGTGTATAAACCCCCCACCCCCAACCCTCTCTGGGGACCAAAGAGGGGGTCAGATTTTGTATCCAACTTTTTTCTTTAGTGGACTTACTTCATATTATTAACTGTGTTTTCCAACTTAACATTTGGTGTATAACATTTTCCCCCTCCCCTCTTAGGGGACAAAAGAGGGGGTAAGATATTATGTATCAACTGATGAAGTAGAAATACTTTAAATGGCAAAACAATGTTTGTCGGGACAGCTAGTTAAAAATATTATGAGTATTCATAGATCATTTTCCGATTTAGGGATCCATTTGTGAAATATTAAGTTTTAAAGTGGAAAAAACCGTTAGAGTCCAGTGTCCCCCCCTTCTACCAGCTAAACGGTTGCTTCTGGAAATGTGAAAAAATTCACGGGAGTAGGAAGTATGCTGAATTTAAAAGTAAAACTATCACGGCTAAGAAGACTTCATAAGTTATTGAGTAATAGTCGATCAACTAAAAAAATGTATTCGGCGAAGTATAAAGGAACTTTTCGTTCAGATTCCTTTGAAAGTAACTGAGATGATGTTGTTAGTGGTGTAAAACATGTTATAAAATATGTACATTCATTGACCATACAAAAAATTTTAAAAACTAACGGTACTACGGAACCCTATATTGGGCGTGGCCCGACACGCACTTGGCCGGTTTAAACGGACTATTGCTAAAAAATACAACAAATTCATAGTTTTATTACAGCTATACTTAGGTAATATTGCACTTGTGAAAGTGTGTCTGTATGTCTATCAAGCCTGATTGAACTGATTTTGATACATTTGGAATATTAGATAGTTTTTAAAAATGTGTTTTTTCTAAAAAAAAATGCCCAAGATCATCGAATTACTGCGCGAAGTAGTTCAACTTACCTAGTACCTGGAACAGCTCCAGCTGACATCTTTACCTTCTAAATGGTATAATGTAAGCACAAAATAGACATAAGATAACACCTTAATTTACTACATTATGTGAATAAATTATTTGATTGATTGATTGATTGATAACTTCTAGGCAGTACCGGTTTTAGCACTACCAGCGCGCTGGGCGAAATTTCTTCGGCACCCATGGTGCTGGTAGCGCTAAAAAAAGGACGCCATTGTTCGCCTTCAGCGCCTTTCTTTAACACCCTGGGCGTTTGCCTAGTGTCGCCTCCAAACGTCGCTCCTGCTTCCAGGTCTCGTAGTAGTGAACGACCCGGTGCTGAACGCTCAGAACTGGACGACATGGGAGTGGGTATGCACCTCCCGGCCGGGGCTGTTCGGTCTATGCGGCGGCTGCGCCAACCCCAGCGGCATCGTGCTCTTAGCGGCGCTCATCGCGCTGGCCGCTGCTAGCAGACCTAAGCTAAGAGCTGGAGGGTATTTTGAGGTATACGCTATAGATGAGTAGACTAGTAGAGATCGTTGTATGTTATCCATGTAATATGCCTGGTATGACTTTTAGGCATAGCTTGTTGAGTCAAATAACTTTTCGCCGGGAGTCCCACATACCCCCGGGGTGCTTCAGCTTAACTGAGGCACATCCCCAATCCGGGGGACCCATGACGGGTTTCCCCTGCGCAAAAAAAACTGCTTTATGGCATGCCATACCAGCTATTAAGTTTTCATTGGTTAATGTAAATTTGCATCTTCATAATTACTGTAGCACTATAGTATATTATTTATTGCAGGTGTTCTATTTCACCCACCTTCTGTACATCCCTTTCTACGTGATTCTCATCATACATGCTCCTAACTTCTGGAAGTGGTTTATTGGACCTGGAACTATTTACATCATCGAGAGGATCGTCAGGCTTAATTGGATGAGGTAGATCTCGACTTTTAGATATTATGGATTAAATCCAAAAAAATGCGCTTTTGAATTTCTGGTACTCAATGTAATAACGGTATTTATTTTTCTGATCACACACTATACCGTCTTATATGCTTTGGTGTTAAGAGAGTGATTACAAACAAACGTATCTTTCCTGAACTATTAGTAGATAAATATTGAACGTTGTAAAAAATTGCAGATCAGAAAAAGGCAAAACCTATATCGCATCGGGTATACTACTGCCGTCTCGAGTCACTCACCTGGTGATCAAGCGACCTCCTCTGTTTGACTTCCACGCGGGAGACTACGTGTTTGTCAACATACCCGCCATCGCCGTGTACGAGTGGCACCCCTTTACGATCAGCAGTGCGCCGGAGCAAGAAGGTAACTATTTATTTACGATCAGCTCTGGATTTATGTATAGGCATTATAGGCTATCGCCTATGGGCGGCAGCGTCCTAGGATGGCGGCATCAGAGTTCATCAGAGAGAGACGGCATAGGGGCGGCAAAATTGAAGTGGCTTATACTCATAAGTCATAAGTCATAACAAATATTAATCAGGCCCTGTTTGTGATGGATCTGTCAATTATCGCAGCTTTTAAATTATTATGGTAGATACTGTCCATGCCTAACGATAGTTTAGTCGAAACCTGAAACTTTTTTGCTCACAAACTTCGTCCTCGTTATAAAAGTGCCAATTCATTAAACGTTTTATTTGATCAGTAAGCTAACCTTTTCGTCAAATCTTCTTAATATTTATTATTTAACTCAAAGGTCTGACTGACATAGTGATCTATCAACGCACAGCCCAAATCACTGGACGGATCGGGCTGAAGTTTGGCATGCAGGTCGATGTTATGACGTAGGCATCTCCTAAGAAAGGATTTTGATAAATTCTACCCCTAAGGCGATAAAATAGGGGATGAAAGATTGTATGTAATAATACTTCTTAACGCGAGCGTAGTCGCGACTCGCGGGCAAAAGTTAGTAACGGATAAAATCTTGTAATGAAGGAGTCTAAATTCTAACATATTGATTGCAGATTATTTATGGCTGCACATTCGTGGGGTTGGAGAGTGGACGAATCGGCTCTATTCCTACTTTGAGGAACAACAGCAACGTCTTCATGGCAATGAGGAAGGACATGCGTGAGTAATGACCGATGATCTACCTTATTGATTGATTAAAAGACCATAACACAGTTTCATCCCTTGCAGTCGAAACCGACTGCAAAATGCGGTCGCCACACCGTGATCTGCAATTTTCATACTAAATTCATATTCGTAATACACGAACTGCTCGAGCAGTTCTTGAGCGGTCGGTTCTGACTGCAATTTGCGGTCCATCTATGGCCAGTCTTAATGAATTTATTTGTAGTTGATATTATTATTGCAGTTTTATCTGTATTTCTTGTTTGATCTTATAATTGACTACAACAAATCAACAGGAAATTAGTGAAAACCATTTCCAATCATAGCAATAAGAGCAAGCGGAATGGGTCCATCGCAAGCGCCAAGAAGAGATCGGTGGAGTTCTCACCAGTATCGTTCACTAACGCAGCTTTCAATATGGAAGACGAAAAACCCGTGGAGGCATCAGGTAATTCTTTAAAGGCTTGGAAATACATTGGCGTTGTCTCTCTATCACTGACGTAGTTTCGCAAGAACAGAATAGGGATGATGACAAGTTCAAGGATTAGCGATTTTTGTGACTAAAATAAAGAAATAACGGTAAAAGATAAGTGTTTCCAAAATTTCAGCTTGATAGCTTTTGTACTTTTTTTGTTATGCACCTTCAAAGTTGGATATTCAAGTCGAATTTTTTTTCGATTAAATTTCTTAATAAGTACATATTTGTATACCATTCAATATTTTATGTAATTTAAAGCAACTTTTGTTATGAAACCACTTTCATAAACGCAATAATTAATATAGCTATCGAACAAAAATCTCCCGCGACGCCTACAAACAACTCTAAGGTGACGTCATAATCGAGTAGCATTTTGTATGGAGCGTTTCGGGCAGGTCTGTTTTATGAGATGTTTGAATTGTCATATCTTGGTGAATTTTTAAGCTATCAGAGTCATTCTTTCTCCGATGTTTCTAGTTTTTAAGGGTCTTTCAATTACGAATAAGAAAAAAAATAGTCATCATGCCTATTCTAGTAAGCAGTGAATAGTCACTAATCACTATAGTCTATTGGTAGATAGACCGGCGACTTCTGGAATGCAAAAACAGTATGACATCCATACGGAATGAAAAGGAACAATACTTCATTCTAATTTCTCTAAAAAATTTATAATTCTGGCATTTTTCAGACACTTCTGTGAAACCAGCCCGATCGGCATTTCTGTCACCATTGAGAATACTTGAAAAATCTCGCTCAGTACCCGACATGAGGAACAACATAAAGAAAACAGAAAATAAACTTAGGTAAACATAATAATATTGCTGTATAGTGTATGTGCTAACAAATATATTTAAACTAATCTTTACTATTCGCACTAACATTAAAAGTCCTAAAATCCCTATAAATTTATAGTTATTTTATAACTTTCATATTGGTATTTACTTTAAAGAAACAGACAGGAGTCGAAGCTAATGGCCCATCCATTGGATGGGAATCCATGATAATATGCAGCTCAATAGCACGCAAAAATCAACTTCACTCCTACTTTCATGCACTTTCCCTATAGAACGAGCTGCCTAGTTAACTTTTGCGTAGTTTAATAGTACGCAAAAATCAACTTAGCTCCTACTTCCATACATTTTGCTCACAACGAGGTGCCTATTTAACTTATTCATCTTATCCCCACAGCCTAGCCGAGTGTCACCGGTGGGAGTCAGAGCGTGAGCTGGTGGCAGAGCGGAGGGGACGGCGGGTGGCTCGCGGGGGGGAGGGAGCCCTGGCTCAGAGCTTCCGCTACATGAGGACCAAGCCCACGGTGTTGGACTTCGCACCCCCAGTACCTGACATACGACGCCGGTCTAATGAGAGTATATTGAGCATAGGTAATTAAAGATTTGATGCTGGTATGGTATTATGGATGGATGATATTTGCTCAATAAACATGTATAAAATAGTAAAAGCAATTTGTGCCTAATATCAGAGTATTGATGCAGAATAAACCATCAAACTGTATTACACTTAATTTTTCAAAGTACTGAGGCTTGACTTAAGTCATAATCTCATTAGTTTTGATTACATCAATATTGTGTTTCAGCTAGACGTCGTCTATCGAAAGGCTTGACACCGGAAAAGGATGTGGAATCAGTAGTAGTAGCTCCGGACCCTTTGACAATAGAATCCACTAGTGACGAACATCCAGACTATCCTGTTGGAAGACCACTAGAGGTAATCTGCCTAATTTAATTTAATTATTAATATTCATATTAAGATTTTTATTCTGTTCTTTTCTTTTACCTTCACGATCAAATCGCTGAACCAATTTTTAATGCATCTGGACTCTGGAGATCCTTTGACTCCTGGGGATGGTGGGTTTCTTTGCGATATACGAATATCTGTGAAGTTGGAGTTAATAGTTGCGACTTGAGAGCAACATCTATACTTTGCAACATTTTCTCCGATTAGGATGTATCCTTATAATATTGCGAATCTTATGGGTCATGCCTGTTTGCTCTTGGGTTATTGATACAAAAGGCAACGGGAGTCGGGACCCTTTACTTTATCAGCTATATCCAACACTTTTCATCTTCACAGATCTATCTTGACGGTCCCTACGGTGCAGCATCTTCCAGAATGTTCCGAGCGCAGCACGCAGCGCTGATAGCGGCTGGTATCGGCGTGACGCCCTTCGCGTCAGTACTCCAGGCCATCATGTTCCGGTACAGAAGCGCGCGCTCCACCTGCCCCAAGTGCGAGCACTCCTGGACTAAGGAGCTGCCACATCATAATATGAGTTTGCGAAAGGTAAGGTTTTTGTATGACAAATCCTTATGCAGAATTTTAGACACGATCAAAACCCTTTCTTACGTATTAAAAGTTTTAGGCTACGCACAACTTGGTGGCTTGGCAAAACTGCAAATGTATTCCATTTTTAGGTCCCTTTGGTGGAACGAGGTGTAAACGGATAGGGTGCTCGACATGGGGATTCGTAAGGTAGATTCGACAGATCGAGTCAACAAAATGGTCGTCATTGGTAGATCACAATAAGATGTTGATACGTTATTAATAGGTGCTGAACTTTATTGGTTAATATTGTTCACATGAACGCCTTACAGTTTTGCCTAGCAATCCTAAACACGCCGTGGCATAGACCATCAATTATATCCAGCAATAACAATACCTGACCCAACTCACCTAAATGATCTTGCAGGTGGATTTCTTCTGGATTAACCGAGAGCAACGCTCGTTCGAGTGGTTCGTGTCCCTCCTCTCGCAGCTGGAGATGGAGCAGGCGGAGGGGGGCGGGGAACGGTTCCTGGAGCTGCACATGTTCGTCACCAGCGCGCTGCAGCGAGCCGACATGCGTGCTGTTGGCTTACAGCTGGCTTTGGATTTGTTGCATCAAAAGGTTGGTGGAATAGACTTAGGAAGGCTGAAGTTAGGGATCGTATGGAACAAGGGTTACATATTAATTTGATAGGATGACTATTATCTTCTCAAACAATATTAGATTTTGTTATTGAAATTAGTAGAAAGTCGTATTTGTAATATACGTAACAGCTATATAAGCCAAATGACTTGGATGTATGAACTCAAAATATAGTTATTGTCAATATTTTTAGTTTATGCTAAGTTTAGCGTTTGTTTCAATAACTTACTGAATAAATCGCCCCCTAAATATATTGCAAGCAATCTCTCATAATCCATGTAAAGAACAATAAACAATTTCTGACCACAGGAGAAACGGGACTTAATCACCGGCCTGAAGACCAGAACGAACGCGGGTCGTCCCAACTGGGACAAGGTGTTCCAGCGGCTGCAGGAGCAGAGGAAGGGCAAGGTCACGGTCTTCTACTGCGGACCCCCCCAACTCGCCCGGATACTGAGGGTCAAATGCGATCAATTTGGCTTCAACTTCTGCAAAGAAGTGTTTTGATATTTGGCTTCGGATTTGGCTATCTTTTCTTCATTCTAATTGACAACTTTCTCTGTTATTTATTGCGATTTATTTATTACTTCTAATGCTATTTTTACTTTTAAAATAAAACAATTATTGAGTTTTCTTGCTATAAAATAGTTTTCACTAGTAACAATGATTTTTTTACTTTCTTAAATACTTAAATCTAGTCTTTGTATTTATTTAATTGTTCACAAAATTAATACTCATTTATTTTTTATTTTTTCTGCGCCTAATTTAGGCTTAATATATTAAGCTTAATATAATAAAATATTAAGAAATTGTAACAAAAGTTACCATCAAAATGCTCGTTATTTTAAGAATGTAGATAAAATGTTTTATGATTTTTTTTAATAAATTTTTATAAAAAACGCTATCTCTTGTTCATTTACCCTTTGAAATAAAAATGTTTACCAGCCCCATCAACATGAAGTTTGTTTTCCACTTTGAGATTTCAACAGTTACTTATACAGTTACAGTTATAATATTTATTCAATTTTATTCTAAATTTTAAGGGTCATAATTTTAATGGACAAGATCGCTGTAAAACTAACGCCAGATAACACTCTTGCAATAATATTATTATAACTGTTTAACAACTATCATTTAGTATCTATACATATAATAAAATCGTAGGAAAGTCAATTCTGTACATTGAATATTTTTGAAAAATAATACTTGGGACGTGATCTACAATCGATATGGAAGCCAAAAATATAGTTTTTAGAATTTTTGTCTGTTTGTCTGATTGTCTGTTTGTCTGTATGTATGTCCGGGATAAACTCAGAAAGTACTGAATGGATTTACTTCAAATTTTGCACGAATATTATATAGAGGTCGGGTCAACACATAGGCTATATATTATGACGATATCACCTAGGGCGGGGGGAGGGGCTCAAGTTTCAATATTTTTAGTTTTTTGCTCATATCGCTAAAACGGTGCGTTGTAGAGAAAAAATGTCCGGTACGTAACGAAAGCCCATAAAATTTCCTACAAATTTCTCCTTCACACTTTGTATCTATCTTCACTCCTTGCCATGCTATGAGCTTTTGTCTATCTTTTCTATACAAATTTCGAGTGTCGTTTGATTAACATGCTGGGAGCTTTGGCATCGGTCTTTTCTTGGAGGGGGGGGCTTCTCCCCCCCAACCCCCCCTCCCCCCCACCTCCCCAAATTTTGCTTCAAACAAAGCGGTGTTGCGGCGTTATACATCTTTTTTAAGAACAAAGTTAAAAACTAAACTACACATACGGTTTTCCAGTGTCGTTTGTTTTGGGGGGACTGCGCCCCCCCAACCCCCCCCCCCCCCCTTATTCCTCATGAAACTTTTGTTCATAATTAAAAGGTATCGTGGAGTTTGTATTGCGTCTTAATTATCCTTTGTAGGAACAAACTAAGTCATATAAACATATCTATAATACATCTATACATATAATAAAATCGTAGGAAAGTCAATTCTGTACATTGAATATTTTTGAAAAATAATACTTGGGACGTGATCTACTATACTAACGCGGACGAAGTCGCGGGCAACAGCTAGTTTAACTCTACAACACAATAACCGCGTAATATGTAAAATATAATATAATAGCGATGTAGAGACTTGTAAATAAGTTACGCTGTGCTCTAACAGATGTCACTATCCGGGCTCTAGATCGCGCTATCGAAAACATTTCCGTGTCGCATATATAGTCTGAGTTGCGACGATCGGCAAGACCTTACTTCATAGGATCATTTCTATAGTAAGCTCTTCACGAGATTATCACACTATGTGAGATCACCACTAGCCACGAAGATGAGACGTGGCGCGGCGTCCTGAGCGTGAGGCGGGCGATGGTTTCACTGCCATTAGCCCTCGATGATCGTTCACCTCTTTTTCGGAAGAGGCGTGGGATGCTGTCGCTGTCTGAGTGGCTTTTTTAAAACCTTATTAATAAAATAATCTTCCGTAGTTTAATATTATTATAATTATCTCTTCTAAGTTCTATATCGACTAGAGTCTAGATCACACCACTATAATTTATAAAACTAATCACGCTAATCGCTATCATATAATATTATAATATTCATTATTTTAATTACTAAATTCAATATTATAGAGAAAGGAGTAAACATCAAGGATAGAGCAGATGAAAAATCTCAGTATTTATTGAAAAGACAAAAGTTTTGTTTCAGGATAACAAGGTAATTACTGTTCTAGCAAAAGTGCAAAAAGAATTAAGTACTTGAACTTTATCTCTAAAATATTTTACACGTCAATTTCTCTACTTTTTTATATTGTTGTAAAAATATAGCTTATCCAGGTCCTTTGTAGGATAGCGATTAGCGACAACACTCAACAGCTGTCAACAGCAAAGTAACCGCAACTCTGGCGTAAAATCAAAGTGATGATATTCAAGTACCTATCAAGTATCAAGTAAATGTTGGTATCAACTATCAAGCCAATGTCTGACGTATGCTGTGCGAAACACTTCCGCACGATGCGCCACTTTTACGTAACATATCGTAACAATAACATAATTAACTAACTAATCTTTCGAGCAAATACGTAGCCGGCCTCGGCGTCGACCTTCATTCAAGGTTCCAGTCAAGGTTTGCAAAGACGTCCTTTGCCAATGAAAAACCTTGCAGCGAGGACGCGGCCTCGCTTCAGAATGTCCTCTAAAGGGAAGGTCAATGCTAAGGTCATATTTTGATATTGAAGGAGGACGTTTCGCACGAGTCCGCCGCCCGTAGCCCGCAGATAACGTCACGTCCGCTGATAAATTAAAATTTAAAACAAATTAAGATAATTATTGTCAAATTCAGTGCTGCCATAGCCGAAAATAATAAGAATTTTATTATTAATGCCTATTGCTATGGAGATAGGTACTTATTTTACACGTTACTTTAGAGTTTAGAATAATATAAAATGATAGAGTAGACTAGGTACTGTTAAATATTGCACTACAAAAATTAAAATAGGTAAGTACCTACCTACCTGTACCTATTGTATTTAAATAAAGTTCTGTATTTACTTGTCAGTAATTCACAGCTACTTCGGAGATTGATAGATTCTCAGATTCTCATGTCGTGGTTGTGTGAATATAAAGAACTGTCAAAGGTAAAATTAAAAAAATAAGGCTGAAATTTATCATTCTTTATAAAGCGACATCTATACTTGACTATAATAAAGATTGTTGAAAGTAGATAGTAATTATGCTATCTGCTGAAAGCAAGGTGCACTATAATGAGAATAACACAATCTAAAAGTTTCTCAATCACATAATAGATGGCGTTTTTCGATGACTCTACCAAATTGTGAAAATATTATAGAGAACGCTACCTGGAATGTACTTGAATATTATTATTATTATAATCATGATTATAATATTATAATATAAAACCAATCAACACTCCATCGAATGGAGCAGAGAAAACTATTCGATGTATAATATTATTATGTTATTACAGTATTATTTCATAATTCTAAAAATAAATAATTTTGAATACATATTAATAATAATATTAGGTAAGTATGTATTCAAAAACTCATTTTTGACAAAAATGTCGCTTATGCCCTATTTCCTTTTAACCGTCGATATAATAATTTATTATAAGACATTCAGCTAACCTAATTAAAATATAATATTATACAGTCTAGAAGCATTTTGGCAATTCTTATTAAGTAATATCAATGTAATCTGGATTTCAGTTAAATAATAGTTTTTATCTTGGTAGCAAATAGCAACAACATTATTATTAAAATTTTAAAATCATTTAAAATCCCAATACATGTTATTATCGGTGTCATCACCATTATGATGGAAATTAGAATTTGTCACATCGGTGAAATGGTTTTGTCATCACTCATCGCTATCACCAAATTATTATCTTATCAGTTCAGGCAATATTGCACGTAGAGCTTATCAATAAAACACGTGTTCTTTTGTTTCTTTTGATCCCAACCTCTTCTTTGTAGTCTGTGGTCTTCTCTCACCCGAAGTTATATCAGATACTGGACTTTGAGTTGTTAAATTACTGCAGTTCCTAACTTAACTTTAGTAGTTGTACCTACTGGGTGTAACAAAAGTAAATGAAAATACTTTAGGGTGTGTAGTGTGTACATTGTCCTTGTAGAGAGTTCACTGTGAAAGTAGCAGCGCTGAAAGACCAATTATTTTTACTTTTGTAGGGGCAAGCGCCCCAGCGTCACGAGTTTCTCCATACAAAAGTGAAAAAGAAAATTGGTCTTTCAGCACTGCTATTTTCACAGTGAACTAACTCTCTCTACAAGTAACAGGTACACAGTGCACAGTGCACACCCTAAAATATTATCACTTAGATGCACCTTGTATATTATTGTAGGTAGGTAGGTAATATTTTGATGGAGCTAATTTTAAGGGCAACACAATTCATAGACATGGTTTATTGAAAAACAGACCATAATAATGTTTATTTTAAAGATTTTTTTTGTTTTTGTTACTTAGTAAGTATAGCATATCTAATATTATCAAATTCTTCTATTTTTTATGTTATCAGCTGCTGTTGCATGTAATTTTTTATTAAGGTAAAGGAAACAAGTTTATTTTTATGTGATCATGTGATTGTACCATCGCAAAATAATAAAGAAGAGACGAAAATATAGAGAACTTACGAAATATTTCAGAGAAATATTTTAATAATGATTAACCTTCAATTTAATGAAGAGATTGTTGTATGTTATGTTATGTTGTATGGGGCTTAATGTTTGACTTAATAATAGGTATGTCAAAATTTTGAATAAATTACATTTAACTTTTAAGACGTACTTAAAGAAAAAAATCGATTCTTTTCCTATTGTTCCTTTCCATATTATCGAGCGTAAAATTAATAATTTAAAATTTTGAATATTGTACGCTATTTTGTACGTTATTGTTTTCTAGTTTTACGCTGATTTCTGATATTTCCTTGATAAAAGTATATTTCTTTTGTACGTGTGTTTTTTTTGGAAAAGTTTTGCCTAGGTAGGTATGGTAGCAATAGAAATATTAGGTTTTGCGCAGTAACATATTATAGCAAGCTTATGAAGCTTGGTTAGAAATTTGAATATTTTTATGCTAATTTTGCCATTTGAGTAACCTAATTTAAATACTTATACATCTATTCTGTATATTTATTATTATAGATTTTAGGAGCACTCAATATGAACATCGTTTTATCACGTCATCGTGTCTGTAATACCGATGAATGGTGACACATAAACGATGTTGCCATATGCGAGAAAAATATACCATTTTAGTAGAATTTAATAATAATAATTGAAAAAAAATATTACAGTTGGTAAAACTTTCAAATGATTTTAAATAAACTTCTTTAAAAATAAACTTCTTCACATTGGCCATATTGGGAAATGATGGATAACAATGATTGCCAACATGTTTTTTCACTTCTAAACAGAAGAGAATCGATTAAGATTAACTATTATACATACGTCGTCATAATCGTGATTAAGATTAACTATTATACATACCGAAGTAAAAAATTAATTTATTATTTGTGCTTTTGTTATTATACTTTCCATCGACCATCAATAAAAGAAATTACCTTAGAGCGACCGCAGACTTAGATACAACTTCAAGTTGGCCAACTACAGTCTGTCAAGAAAGTCATGACAGGCGGGAAAATTTTCTAGACGTAATCATGCTTAAAAGGTGTATTGTTTTCTTTGTATTTTTACAGAGAACGCTTATTACATTTTAAATATTGTCACCTTGCACATTTTTATCTCGAATTAATAAAGTTCTCATATTATTTTTTTCATTTAAAAATTGTAGTTGACTGTAGTTGGCCAACTTGAAATTGTAAGGCAACATACTATACAGTATGACTTGGCATACCTAGTACGCACGTACATAACGAGGTTAAAAATTTAAAGTGGCCATACGTCTTATTATAATATAAAATATCATTTAAGAGAAATATTATGTTTTACAACCTCACTTTCCTCGGCCTCTCGACCTCTTGTGACTTGTCAAAATCTGTTTTGAGTCTTTGTAACGTAAATATCTAGTATTTTTTTACGTGAAGTTTCCATCTGATAAAATAATTTTATCACGTTGTAAACTAAAAATAAACCATTCGTATAAAACTAATAACATAATATTTGGTAGAAAATATTTTCTGCTCGAACACAGCGGCAACAACAACACAATATAATTCAGTATTGTTTTGATCGAGCGGCGCTACGGTAGAGCGCGCCTGCGCATGAAGTGAATATGTTAAAGTTTTGGATTTTCTTGACATTCTTTGTCACAGGCCTCACAGGTACAACACTGTTTTTGTTTTCTGTCAAAAGTGTTTTGATTTAGTTAGGGGCTTGCGCAGTTTTTCCGGTTATAAATACTGAGTGACATTTACGCTTCTTCAGATAAAGGCTGAAATAAACTAAATTAGTCATTACTAAGCAAAATTTACCGGTGTTGTTTTGTTTTCTAAACAGTTTCCTTCTACTTATATTGTAACGTTGGCTTAGCGTTCTAGTTTGTCAAGTATAAAATATATGCAAATACTGATTTTTAGGTTATATTTACACACATTTCTAGTGTACTAAAACGCAGTATGTTTATTTTTAGTGTTTAATTATTATTATCAGTGCAGACAGGAAGAGAATATAATCAAGAATATTTCACTATTTTTCCCTTTTTTATTTTGCGTACTTGCGGTTTAATTACGTCATTATGACACCATTATGACCGAACAAAATTACACCAGGTTTACGGAACAACACCGAACGTGTAGACTGTAGACGAATCCCTTCATACTTGCACTCGCTTATATCAGAAAAAAGTCACAGTTTATATTCATATTTTAATATTTTGTAATGGCGCTCTCTATCTACCTATTGGTGTTTAAAAAGGTGGTCACAGTGGTGTTGCATATTTTCGTGAAAATTTTTGTGTCTATTTCCCATAGCATTAGTGCCCCATTTTGTTTTGGCGAGTTTTGGCGCAACGGAGTTGCGGGGGTCATCTAGTTAATTATTATAATACAATATAGGTGTTCTAGGGAGTCAAGCTTAATCTTTCCCACTTAGGGGGGAGGAGAGGTCGTAGCAAATATCACGTTATTTAAAAAAAAAAACTAAAAAAATATTTTTTCATGAGTCTTGAAAAACTTGTCGATGAAAGTCATAGAATAAAATATGAAGTTTATTTTCAATAATCAACATGTTTACAGCCAAAGCACACATTTAAATAATCTCGCGTGAGATCAGTGAGAGGTAGTGGGGTAAAATCTTACGAAATCTCATCAAGAGGAGAGGGGGTCAAACCTCAAATACTTACCTCAAATTATGGACGCCCCCTTAGGCGTTTCGAACCACAAATATTTCATATAAAGATTCCACCCATGTATTGTTTTTGAATTAGTCGTTTTTTTGTATGAAACTTTGGAGTCCCGCCCTTTATCTAATATGAATTTTAATTTATTTTTTCTTTTTCGTATTTGCTGAGCGGCAACAGAAATACATAATGTGTAAAAATTTGAACTAGATAACTATCATGTTTGTTAAGATACAGCCAGCCATAATCGGGTCCCGTTTTTACCCTTTGCAAACGGAATCCTAAAAATGTAATAAAATCGTAAACTATAAAATATTGTTTTATATTTTAGAAAATTTGTTTTGTACATTAATCTATTGACGTAAAAGTTTAACAATGTATTAGCTTTAAGCGCGATATCTTTTACGCAGTTACTCTATAATCTATATGAAAAAACATACTGCATTTTGCCAATCTTATCATTGAATGCATCCTCGATGATAAAATTCCTGGGTTGTGAGTTATATAAATGTAAAATCTTTTATAGGTTTAAGTACCATTTCTTATATTCTGGCTTTATGGGTTAATCAGTGTTTTGAGATATAAATGTAATTACTATGATCATAGAACTAGAACGTTAGAAAAGGCATTCCATACAATCGTCAGCGCGAAAATGTGTCACTCTCGAGATGAGTGAGCTCACTCATCTGTGACCAGTGAGCCTTAGGACGCGGTGACAGTCAGACGTGCTCAATTAATTGTTTACTGCGTTGTTTTTCACCACATTTCGCTTCAGAATGCCGTCGTGTGCCTTCCGAAATTGCAATAATAACACCAGGAACACAAATAAAGCCAAAGGTGTAACATTTCACACGTTAGTACTATGATTTAATTAATTATTTAATTTATTGTCGTCCATTTTAAGAGAAAAATTTTAGCAAAGCGTAAAATGAACGAAAGAGAAAGTAGTATATGCTATTACTGTAAGTCAAAAAAGGACGACAATATTTTCTCGATACACATTTTGCTTTAACGTTCAATGGGCTATGACCAATATCTTGTGACCCCCGGTTGTATCAACGCTCATACTAATAGGGATCATTTTACAGTGGACATCAAAACGGGTAAACTTAGGTACCGTCAGCATACTCGAAAGTTATTTCAGCATGCAACCGAATACCGTTACGTTACGAGTAGTGATTTTTGTAACGATTTTATTTACGTAGGTATTTATGTAAAGTTTTAAGTTACCGTATTCGTTAAATTTCTTGAAAATCACGTAATAATACGTAATAAATATACAACAAAACTGAGTGTAACAAAACTAAGTGATAATACTTTAGGATGTGTACGTGTTTCTTGTAAAGAGTTTGCTGTGAAAGTAGCAGCGCTGAAAGACCAATTTTTTTTTCACTTTTCACAAGAGTACTTTTTTTGAAATGTTACGAATCCGATTACTTAAGAGTCCGTATACGAAATTTTGCCGATGAATATAAAATTGCAAAGGTTTTTTTTTCTTTTTTATCGAATTGGATAGAATTTTATCTATAGATTATTTCTGTCGTTTTCTTTTTATGAATTACAGTTCTAAGTTGCCGAAATTAACAGCAATTTTTTGCCCATTTTCTCTAAAATGTTGCCGAGTTACATATTTTTTACTCAACTATTTCATATTAAAGTGGTAAAAAGTAATTCCAACATTGTATAGACGACTTTCTCAACAGTACATTGTATTTTTTTCATACCGTTAAGACGTCAATACAATCAATAAACAGGTGATATCCTAAACCTTTTACAGCAAAAATTATAAAACTCTCGCGGGTTTGAGTTGGATTATTTAAAAATACTTAAAAAAAATCTAGCTCCAATATTAGATTATAATTGAAATGATCTTACATGTTGTGCATTAAAACTTATAGAAATACTGTATTTTAACTGTTAAATCACGTCTGTAAAATCAGCGAAATCGGCAAATTTCGTATACGGACTCTTAAAACTGGATCACTCGTTTGTTGCTCGATTTTCAAAATTCTTTTTTTGTTCTATAGTGCTTAACTCGAATTTGGTACCACGTTCATTAAAGTTGTGACCATGATGGGATCTATGTAATCGAGGGAAATTTTCAAAATTTATATGGAAATATAATATGGTGATTTTGATTTTATGAATTTTTAAAATTTTTTAAGTATTGTTTCTCCTCTCTTACTGTTTCTGTTCTGTTCTGTTGATAATTGGATTTTCAGTACATAGGGGGTTTAGCCAAAGCCAAGTACAGGGCCTATAGCCAAAATGTTTCGTTTTCGCTTCGTAATAGAATCGCCGATGAAAATGTATGGAATTGACATAAGCGTTCGTTAATATGACGTTGACGTTCGACTCGTCTTATGTCAATTCCATACATTTTGATCGGCGATTTTATAACGAAGCGATAACGAAAAAGTTTCGGCTATAGGCCCTGTACTGGTTGCTCGCTCCCATATTATCGATATTTGTACCGATAATCAATATCGGTATAAAAAATATACCGGCATTACAGTCCCTGGTAACTAGTGACGTGAAATAACGACCCCCCTTTTTTGCTGACCGTACCACGCACACACACATTAGTGTGGCGCGCGTCGGTATTTATCTAACGCACACATGCAAAAACATTGCTACAGTTTTGACGGCACACGTCGTATCTAAGTATTTAGATATCGTTGACTATGATCACATATATTATCAAATGATAATAATTATTATAATTATCATACAATCTTTTTTTTCAGCCAATGACTCCCTTGAGTGGAGCAACGAATATGAGACACCATTTGACTCTATAAGTGAAGAGGGAAGTGATGTCATAAGAACTACAAAGACTGATACCGACGATAATGTGCCGGCACCTTACTATTCAGACATATTTGAAGATGGAAACTATAATTCCTTGAAACAGTTAAATGACTATCAAGAAGAGGATAATAGATCGGAAGGAAAAGATGATAAAATCAATGAAAGAATAGACTTAAGTGATCGTAATGCAGACGAAAGTTTCGACCTGTTTGGCTTTAACGATGCCGACCAAAAATCATTATCGCAGGAAATTAACGATGAAATTTACGATAGTGACGATGATGTGGTTCATATACCAGCTAGTGAAGAAGCAATTCAGAAAATACTAAATGACACAAAGTCAATACTTTTAGAAGACACCCATAATGACTTCGAAGAATATTCTTCCATAAAAGACGAAGCTAATAAAAACATCACAGAAACTTTCAAAGACATAATAGAAGAAACTAAAGCTTTAATAGAGGAGGCTGATGGAACATTAGACGACAAAAATAATGAAGGCGACGATACTAACGATTCAGAAACAAACACTGATGACAATAATGATAACATAAAAAGTAATGATTTAATTGCTGATTTGGTCGAATTGAATGAAATTAAAAATAAACTTGGCAATGATCATTATAAATTTGGAGAGGAGAACGAAGATATTATATATTATGATGAAAAAGACTATGAACAACTTAATGACGATAATTTGGATCAGATATTTGATGATAATGATGAAACAACAAAAAAAGCAGAAGTCGTTAAAGTTCACAAAGTTGAGCCTCTTTCAGATGATTCTGATTCAATATTCCAAAACATGAAACTGATTCACTACCAAAATGATGATCTGCCTGCTGATGATATTGAACCCCTTTTATCCAAAATTAAAGATTCACAATACGGTGCAAATGCTCCGTCGGATTCACCCACAGAAGAATCTTCAACTGAAATTATCATACAACCGAATCCTAAGGATTATGAAAATATTTTAGACACCAAGAATCTAACTGATGCCCAGGTTGATTTATTGCTGATTGACTTTTCTGACAAAAACCTTAAAAGAATACAATCTGAAGTTAAATCTGCTCGTAACGTCCAACGTATCTGGTTGAGTGTAGACGAACCTACCGTCATTACATCCCCTGGATATCCGAATCCTTATCCAACTGACAGTATTACTGACTGGATTGTCGAAGGAATTGGAACTGGTATAGAATTTAACGTCACTGACTGCGCCATCAATGGTCACGTTGGAGATTACCTCCTTGTCAAGCCAGGTAAGTTCTGACTTTCTCTTTATGCTTTCTTCTAATAATTCAAAACATGGTAATTGGTTATAGAATATTCTATAAATTTTATAGGTAGGGCTGATGATTCTGGACAAGATGGACTTCTGTTTACCTATACTCTGAACACTGAGAGAAATTACAGATTTCTTGATGTAGATCGCATGTTTATGCGTTTCGCAGCTAGAACCGGAATGCAATATATGAGAGGCTTCAGTATCAGTGCTAAAATGCTGGGTAAGTTTAAATTCTTGAACTTCCTTAATTTTATAATAAGTAATCAAACCAAATTACACTATAGCAAAAGCAGTTTTTAAATTTTTTATCATATTTTCATGACATTGATCACGTAGGCAACTAATGTAGGAATATGAGTCACTCGATTAACAAAGAAACATTGTTTTTAGTATCTGCTCCGTTCATTTACGAACCTGAACCAGAACCGGAACCGGAGGTGAGGTATGTAGATGAGACGATCACTCTCAACCTCGGCGGCATCAGCCTGGATGGCTTCATAAAGATCGAGGAACAGTTCCGACAGATTGTCGCTGACATGGCCACCATGTATATCAACGCCAACAACATTAGCACCACCGTTAATAACACGTAAGTGGTTAAATATTATTTTACTGAATTCTGATGTCTTTGTTAGATATATTAAAATATCTATCCTTGGTTTATCGATTTCGCGGTATACTGCGTGACTGGTGAGACATGTTCAATACTCGAGGACGTGATATTTGGCTATTATATTAGTTGGAAAAAAATAATATAAAAAAATAATATCAATTGATCACTGAGTAAATGTAGCTTAAAGTTAAATAATTATTTACCCAACGCATGGACACCACGAGCGGGAGGGGTAGTTGTGTGGTGTTTCTTTGGTAGCGCACGCCTCTGCACCGGCCGCATAGTATGCCTACTTGCCTAGCCGCGTAATTTACTTAGTATCCATGATGCATTTATTTTTGGGAAATTCGGAAAAACATTAAGAACCTAATTTTATTACATAATTGAAGACATGAGTGCATGAATGAGGTAAGTAACATTTTTGAAAATTTACGTTTTATTGCATAAATGTAGCTTTTAGGACTTGGAAAATGATTTGCAATCAAAAAATTTAGAATTTTACGTATACTTACAAAGTTAGCCAGATGATGAAGCAGGTAAGTTACAAGGTTCGTCCAAATGACTATGCAAGAAGCGGGTAATTACATCCCATACAAATCCCATATGCGTTGCAGTACGGGAGATCGCTTGAATATTTTACTTTTTTTAAATAAGGAATATTATGTCCACTTTTTTATTGTTCTATTATTCAAAGGCATAGATAATTTAGTACATAAACCTATAATGCATAGACGAACAAAGAGTGCGAGAGAGAAGAAAATCCTTTATGGAATTATAACAAGATGAAAAGAGAGAGGCAGTTTAATGTGAACTGTAACCACTTTTATTTGACAGGTCGTCACAAGTCGACACGCGTTTTTGTGCCCTTTCAGTATTTGAAATTTATTGTTTAAATCGTTTGTTATTTTTAACAAATACTATTATATATAGCAATGATAACTTGTTCTGTGAGTGACTGCAGTGTAAATCATAGGAATAATCCTGAAAAATATACATTTCACAGGTAATTAATCTTCATGTCCTAATTGCTACGATGTATTTATTTCTGCTATATACTGTCTTTAGTTCTGTATTTCAAATAAAATAATATCAATCCTCCCTTTTACTTTCATATTTTGCGTAACTAAAGGTGCTATTGTTCCTAAATTACACAATTTTTGAAGAAAAATTTTTATGAAAAATTTTTTACATATACGCTAGTGCTTGAATCAAATTTATCGATATACTTATCGGTATTTAACTATAACATAAAACAAATCTAAAAATGTAATGGGTATGTGAGAGTATTATGATATGTATTTAATTTAAGAATAAATAATATACTATGTGTGTTGTTTACTTTCAACATTATATTTGCATTTCTAATAATGTAAGGGCTGATTTTTCAGATAGCTTTTACCTGAGTAATAAATAAGTAACTTTATGATGTGTATATTATTTACCCTTTTATGAACCTCATATCATAACATATCCGACAATTGAAAAATCACCCCAAACGAAAATGTGTATCTATACTTTTCAATCGTCACCTTTTTTCTGTCAAATAAAATAAATACCTAATTTGAAATACAAAATCTGCCAAAGTTGCATATTATTTATTTCTTAAAGAAACTCAGGTAAAATAACTCGAACGGACTATACTATCGATAGTAAAAGATACATCACTAGCACACGCACACATTGACAGATCGAAAATCGTCACGCATTTTCGGGTTGTCAGGTGGTCTTTACGTCAGTATATTATAAGTCTATGATTTAGTATATTATATTTTTTTTTGTTAGCGTTTGGCTTTGACACCGGGGGTGTACTTTGCCACATACAAAGGTATAGTCAGTCTTCTTCATAATAATAATTTTCATCAACGTTTTTGTTTTTACTATATTATCGTCATTTATGATCATATCTAAAGTCTAGTCAAAGTCTAAGTAAAAGTCAAGTCAAGCAGTCAAGGAGTCAAGTCGGTTGATACTCTATAATGAAACTTTTGACGGAATTTTGGAGGGACACAAAAAGCACGTTCCTGGAAGTTGCAGCACGTGCATGATAACGAATATGTAATAATGGTTAATATTCTGCCAATTTTACACATTAAAATAAAACACAGTTAACAAAATAATTTAAGGAAAATAATACAAAAAAAAATACAACAGTACTCTTTCACATTCTAGGCAAAACTCTAGTAGGTATATTAATAATGACACATTATTAAGAAAATAATAATAATATCTATGGACGCTTCACATCACGTTAGTCTGGCCCCGTGCTAAGTACCTGAAGGACTTGTGTTACAGGTACCAGACAACGTTGTATATTTAAGATTTTTATTATATCATACACAATACATATTTATACATATAATAATCAAAGCATATTTCATACACATCCATACTCTTTTATACCTACTACGATAGTTATTTTATTAAAGACTAGGCGCTTTTCGTTGTTTCCAAACAAATTAAAATTTTGGAAAAACCTATCGTAACTTAAATGGTACCTACGTATAAAATATTTTGTTTTTGTTTTTATTATAATATTAAATTGTTGGAAATATAAAAAAATATTTAGGCATCAGTTTGGCTGTTTGCATTTATCCTGTGCTAATACTTTATAGCGTCGCGTCGCGTACCTAGTGTATTTATTCTTTGGTCGCGTCGATACTTCATTCCAAATACAAATGAGCGCGGAGCCAAATTTGAAAATCGAACTAGCTATGCTCGACAAAGAATTTTTTATTGTAAGTACTTGACTGTTTTTTTTTACTAGGTATTATGACGTACAAGCCATAGTCGTGAAAACGCAGTTAAAAGTGAGTATAATAAAACACAATAAAAACTTGAATTAGTATATTGTTCTTTTAATTGTAACATTTGAATAGTGCATAATTTAAGTTATCATTATTAATATACTTAAATTTATTTATTAAGTTTTTGTTTTGTTTGATTGTTTAAAATGAACCCCATTTTAAACAATCTATAATATATCAACTTTGAGAAACCCAAGATATTTTAAAAAATTAATTGATCTTACTAGTAAACTATAAATTGGGAAATCGTGTTTGTATGATCTTAAATGCTTCTTAACACTTAAACGGCTGAACTGATGTCGACGAAATTTGCTTTGGAGATTATTACTTTCATCATCTCGTTTTCTCTACTTAATTCCTACTAGATGACGCCTACAACTCAGTTTTGTTTACATTTAGTTTTCTAATGCGGAATTCCCTTATAATCTTTCCCGTCTTTCAAAAGTATAATCCATTTTTGTTTAAATCTGTTTGGCCGTGAATTTATTGTCTTTTAAATTGAGTCTTGTTTCATCTCAATAAAAAAAGTGATTTATGTGTACTTCATGCATTGACAGTCTTTACAGATTTTGTTGCATTTAAAAGTGAAGAACCGAGTAACTTCACATTTTTCCTAATTTATCCTAGAATGGAGATTTTTTTATATAATTTTTAACATAACAATAAAAACGGAAGATATTTACACCTCCTGATACAATTAACAAAAGCCATTACTTGATTTGTGATGAAAAATCATAAAAAGTTTTTTCAAAACTTTAAACGCGATTTACTCGAAATTCGAAATGTGTTACATACCTCATTCATGCACTCACGTCTTTAATTATAATGAGAATCGAGTACAGAGTACTCTCCTTAAGTATCGGTATTGTCTCACCAGTCATGTTGTTGTATATTGTTATGAGTCATGAGTCATGATAATACCAACGGCGATGGTCTTAAACAATTTTGGTAGGTTGCTACATCCTACTAATATTATAAAGGCGAAAGTTTGGATGTATGGATGTATGGATGTATGGATGTTTGTTACTCTTTCACGCAAAAACTACTGAACGGATTTTAATGAAACTTTACAACAATATAGCTTATGCATCAGAATAACACATAGGCTATAATTTTAACCAACTTTCAAAATGGAGGAGGTGTTATGTTCGTTTTTTTAAGCTCAACGATTACTCCGCCGTTTGTGAACCGATTTTCAAAATTTTTCTTTTGGTGTATAGGGCATTATCCCAATTTAATATCATGTTCACAAATATGGTGATCTGATGAAGGAATCCATGGGTAATCGAGGGAACTCCTCAAAATTTATATGGAAACATGTGGTGACTTTGGTTTCATGAGAAGTATTCCGAGTATATGCTAACAACAAGTAAGATTTTGGACCCAGCGACACCCACCCATGGTTCGGGAGCTGCTGGGAGAACTCCTGACTCTTCATAGATATACGTTTGAGAGTTTCGGTGTTGATTTAAGATCGGAAAGCAGATTCTACTATGCAAATTACATTCGTCATCATCATCATCATCACTACCAAGTACTTACCATATTTTTATGAAAAAAGGAGGCAAACGAGCAAACGGGTCACCTGATGAAAAGCAACTTCCGTCGCCCATGGACACTCGCAGCATCAGAAGAGCTGCAGGTGCGTTGCCGGCCTCTTACGAGGGAATAGCGTAATAGGGTAGGGGAGGATAGGGAAGGGAATAGGGGAGGGTAGGGAAGGAAATAAAGGAGGTTAGGGAAGGGAAAAGGGTAGGAGATTGGGCCTCCGGCAAAGAAAATATACACTACGCGAACCTCCGGTCAACTCACCACTCGGCGAAACACAGCGCAAGCGCTGTTTCACGCCGGTTTTCTGTGAGCCCGTAGTATTTCTCCGGTTGAGCCAGCCCATTCGTGCCGAAGCATGGCTCTCCCACGGTATCGTCCCATGATACGTTTCATAGTCTTTTAGATCGAGACTCGAGTTTGTCAATCGATTTATAAAAATGTATATCTACTAATATTATTTAAAACCTGAACAGTTTGTTTGCTCGAACACGCTTATCTCAGGAAGTACTTTCTGGTCCGATTAAAAAAAAAATTTCAGTGTTAAATAGCTTATTTATCGAGGAAGGCTATTTATTATTACTTACGCTAAGACTAAAATATATATGACCGAAGAATCAGAAGAAAATGTGGAAAAACCCGGGAAAATTATTAGAAACTAGAAAGGGTTTATCTCACGAAGTACTAGAGCATTTTTGATATTATTTGTCACAACTCACACATATAGAATAGACCACGTGAAGGGACAGAACTCGGTATTTTTTGCGGGAAAATGTACGGTTTTCGTAAAATTCCTAATTTACGCGGGCGAAGCCGCACGGGACATCTAGTAACACTATAAAGAGCTTGCAGAAAAGTTGTATAGTACTTTGATCCTACGTATTATTTAATACGAATTTATATTAAACGAGCTTTTGCCCGCGACTTCGCTCGCGTTAAGAAGTATACAAACTTTCATCCCCTATTTGAACCCCTTGGGGTGAGAATTCATCAAAATCCTTTCTTAGCGAATGCCTACGTCATAACATCTACCTGCATGCCAAATTTCAGCCCGATCCGTCCAGTGGTTTCGGCTGTGCGTTGATAGATCACCATGTCAGTCAGTCACCTTTGAGTTTTATACATCTTATACATATATATATTATATATATGTATAATATGTATTGAATAATAATGTTGACTACAACATAATATTATTATGTAGTAAAAGTAAAAATAAATAAAATATTATTCATAATAAATAATTATGAAGTAAAAGTAATACAAATTGAAGCATTATCTAAGACTACCTTGGTACTATAAAATCTTAAAATCTATAATATATATATTATGTTGTAGTCAACATTATTAATCAATAATGTTGAAGCTAATGATAACCCTATGACCGGCGTATATATTATCTTTGTGTCGGTAAGATCTGATATTGTGGTAAGACCTAACTAAAACTTTTACATAATACAATCTTATGGTATTATAATACAAAAAAACAACTTTAAATTTGAAAACATAATAACATCTACAGACGCTTCACACCACGTCAGTCTGGCCCCATGCTAAGTACCTGAAGGACTTGTGTTACAGGTACCAGACAACGGAAATATATTAATTACTTAAATACTTTATTTATACTATACATATATTTAAGATTTTTATTACTTATTTAATACTTATTTAATACACATATTTAATACACATCCAGACCCGGGAACATTGAAAATTTTTTGTTCGTCTTCCGTCGGCGGGATTCGAATTCGCGAGCGGCTTGAGCTGCCACACACTCCACCAGCCACAGAGATCGTCATTCAGACGAAAACATGACATGAGTACAAAAATAATTAAACAAATAGAAAAGAAATTAAAAATAGCATAATTTGTGTAACACCTTTAATATCAATCAACGAAAGAAAAAATTTTATTGACATATTTTTAGGGTTCCGTAACCAAAGGGTGAAAACGGGACCCTATCTATTACTAAGACTTCGTTGTCTGTCCTTCTGTCCATCTGTCCGTCTGTCCGTCTGTCTGTCTGTCTGTCGCCAGGCTGTATTTCAAGAACCGCTACAGCTAGACTTCTTAAATTTTCACATATTGTGTATAATTCTGTTGCCGCTATAACAACAAATACTAAAAACATAATAATATTAATATTTAAGGGGGGCTGCCATACAACAAACGTGATTTTTTCGGCTTTTTTGCTCGATATCAATAATGACAACAGATAGGCACTTGAAATTTTCACAAAGGCCTTGAATATACAGGGTGTAACGAAAATAAGTGATAATACTTTAGGGTGTGTACGTGTTCCTTGTAGAGTTCACTGTAAAAGTGGCAGCGCTGAAAGACCAATTTTTTTTCACTTTTGTATGGGGAAACTCGTGACGCTCGGGCTCTTGCCCATACAAAAGTGAAAAAAAAAATTCGTCTTTCAGCGCTGCTACTTTCACAGTGAACTCTATACAAGGAATACGTACACACCCTAAAGTATTATCACTTATTTTTGTTACACACTGTATGTGTACTTTAATAATTAATAATAATATTTAAATAAAATAAAAATTAAAGGAGGGCTCCCATACAAAAAACACAAATTTTGGCCTATTTTTGCTTTATAACGGTACGGAACTCTTCGTGTGCGAGTCCGACTCGCACTTGGCTGATTCTATTTTTTATTCAATATGCAAATATTGAAATAGTTTCATTTTATAGAGATACGGAAATATCTAATCGTGTTATGTTTATTCGTTGATAATATTAAATATTACTTTTATCAGCGATGATTACAGTGGGTTTTGTTGTTTCATGAAAAACAAAAACCCTTTTTATTAATAATAATATACGAGATGTATCACACAACTACTAAAAATAGAATGCCACTGTCCAGTGTCCAGTTCATCGAGTTAATGCGTAAAAAGTTTTCGAGTTTCGCCGACATTTAAATATGTTATTTATCAGATAACCAATGATAAAACACAATGAGCAAACAACAAATAATGTACTATCAGAGAAGTTGATTCATAGGCATTTGGCGGCCTACGTAAATTGGTCGTATTTTGTCAAACCCACAAATCACGAATTTGACATAATTCAACCAAATGACGTTGGTCTATTAAATGCCTATGAAATATGATACAATTTCTTCGATGGTACAAAGAATGATCTCCTTGCAATTCAAAAATACAATGTTGTTAGATTGGATACCTAATGCCATCACGAAAGTATGGACCATCACAAAAGTATGGACCATCTCAGAGATGGTCCATACTTTCGTGATATCTTGATTTTCATTGTTATGAATTGTTATAAATGTTATTATACTTTATATTTACTTCAACAGTGTCTGCCCGTAACAATTATACTGGCAATACATAAGAATTTGTTGAGGTTTTTCCTCTTTTTGGTTGATTCCAAACAAAGTTGTATTAATAGCACAGCGCATGCGTGAATATCACACATGCGCCGGGCGAATGTCATGTCTATTTTAGTAGCAAGCTTTCGTGCGCCACGAGCTTACACCACCACGCATCACGATATAATCAAACTAGTTAACAATAAACGCCTTGCTTTCTGTGCTTTCCTCGTATAAGCAATCGCGACAATCAACAATGAAAACATTAAAAATATTAAGTACGTAATTAAGATAGCCGTAAGTGTTAAAATGCAGCAATGCGCCAAAAGATCGATGCCAGTATTCCCTGATGCCAAAGTTTACAAAATCTAGTGCGAAGTAAATAAAAATATGGAGCCATTTATAGATAAAAATAATTTTGCAGTGAGTGCTATCGTCACGGTCGCCATGCAAATATTATTTTTTATGATCGCCTCGCTGTCGCAGAGTGACAAAGTTACCGACTTTACGGGTGGTGCCAATTTTATTATCATAGCTCTACTGACATTCTTCCTCGGACAAGGAGGCAGCACGCTCAAGAGCTACGACAGCAGACAATTAATGGTCACGGCGTTTGTATGTTTGTGGGGCATCAGACTCTCCGGGTATCTTATCTACAGAATCTATCACATTGGAAGAGACAAACAATTCGAAGATCGTAAGAGCAACACCCTAAGATTTGCTGTTTTCTATACCTTTCAAGCCTTTTGGGTGTACATAGTCAGTTTACCTGTTATAATCATAAATTCGTCTCATCATTCTTATCCCAAGGCCCCCAAAACTATGACAACTTTAGACTCGGCTGGAGCTGGTGTTTTTGTAATAGGATTATTAATTGAGACTTATGCAGACTTACAGAAATTTGCATTTCGTCAAGAACCGGCAAATCAAGGAAAATGGTGCAACGACGGCCTGTGGGGACTGTCCCGACATCCGAACTACTTTGGAGAAGTAGTATTGTGGTGGGGCTTATTCATAATATCTCTAAATGTTATAGAAGGTATCGAGTACATTGCGATATTGTCGCCATTATTCACGACGGCAATAATTTTATTCTTATCAGGAATACCGTTGCTGGAACGGTCAGCCGACGAAAAATATAGAGATAACCCAGATTATTTATATTACAAACAATCAACGTCACCTTTTATACCGATACCGCCTGCAATTTATGTTGAAGTTCCAAGATTTTTAAAGTGTATATTATGCTGTGAGTTTCCTATCTATGACTCGACAAAAGACAAATTCCCCTCGCCGACTATCGTCACCGAAATCACCGGCATATCTATGGTGCAGTCTCAAACATAGCTAACAAACGCCGTGCGCGATAGCGTTGCGGCACTAGATCCCGATAACCCAAAATTACAAAATTCTCAAAAACAATTGTGATACTCGGCCGAAGATAGGCCTCAAATCAAGTTGCCAAATACGTTGCCACTAAAAAAGAATAATACGATAGAAATGAACAGGTACAATGCTTACATGGAAAATTTAAAACGTAATAAAAGACTTGCACTAGGTCTGATAGAGGAAACAAAAGAAATTATAGATGGTAATTCTGATGAAAGTCCTATCAAACATATAAGATTAAGGTCCTCAAGTGACGAAATAAAGAGAGGTGTTGCACCTAGCACCAGTGCTAACGAGAAGAAGCCATTAGAATATGTTAAGCACGGTAAAATAACATTTAATACAACAGCAATTTTGCACCATTACCCACAATTGCAGAACAAAAATTGTGCAAATAATGCTATGGATGTAGGCTCAGATAGAAAATCAGATTTAAATGAAAAAGAATCGCCTAAGTTAAATAACAATAATAGTGTTAAAGAAACCAAAATAAATATTAATGATGAAAATAACAAAAACAATAATAAGTCTAACACTGATAGTTGTGTTAAGCAAAAAACCTTACAAGTTTTAAAGCGACCTGTTAAATTTGCGGAAGAGAAGCTTGTATGAGGTTTAGCCTCACATTTTTCATCTCGTATGAAAATGTGGAATTTTTGGCATAAGAAGCCTGTTAAAGTGAAATCAAACATATCGAAAAATAAAATGTTGTAAATTAATATTATGAAAGACTGGAGAAAATCTGGAAATATAATTCATAAAGCGAAATAATATTATTAATATACAAAACTAAAAATTATAAGATTTCGTTGTTGTAGTATGTGCAGAAATTTTAAACGTTATAGCTAATAAGTAGATGAATAGTCGAATCCGTCTCAAATAGAATAACATAATTCCTATTACACTACGATTAAACTTTAAAGTGAGCGTATAACTTAATTGCTACAATAAGGAACTGAAACCAAACTTATTGGGTAAGCCTTTTTTTCTCACTATTAATTTTAAGTAGAAAACTAAACTAATTAACATTAACTGGGGCAAAGTGAAGTTTGCAAAATAAGTAACTAAAATGCTTGAGTTGCACTTTTATATTTAGTGTTATCTTTTTACGTAATACAATTTCTTGACTTGGCATCAGTCCAAATCGTGGAGTGTGAAGCTTCGCCCATAACAATCGGGCCGGAGACACAGTATGGCCCTATTTTTTTAATTCACCTGAGTAGCTTGTCTTTTACAGCACTGTGCTCTGCATTGTTGCATAAATTTAGATGTTTTGTGTTTTGAAGATTATTCTTTTTCTTTTCTTCTACCTAAATTGCAGCTATGTTTAATGTTTATTTTTATAATATCATGAAAATATTGAAAGTCTCCTAACATCGACTTATGCGTAATTTGATATCTATAGACCATATCCTTAATTGTAATTTATTATTTAACCTATGTTTTTATAGTAACTGCTATTTATTCTCTAGTGTTTGAAAGAGCTACAAGGGGTCCTCTCATTGCATGCATGAACACGACCATGCATAATTAAAGGTCAATTTGTCGAATACAAGAACGAATTTTAAGCAACCTTCCCTAGATAGCAAAATATACTTATGACACTATTTCAACGTATTTTATAGCATAAAATACTTTACCTTAAAGTCACTCATTCATACTTTCCAAGAAATTAAACGGATTTTCATATTTTTATAATTTTACATATCAAGAACTCAAGCTATTTAAGTAACAATTGGAACTGAGCCAAACAATATATTTTCCATGTACAGTAACTATCGCGTACAATCTGAACTTTCAGTTAATGACTGTATAAACTTAGCAACATTTTTGCTCTAATATGTCTGCAATGAAGTGAAGACTGCAGGTGTAACAGTTTACATAACTCAAGGTGAAATGTACATTGTTCACGAACACTTGTTTACATAGATGACATTCTTACATAAATGACTTTTGGCAATGATATTCTCAATTATTTGTAATACTAGCTGCCCCGGTGAACTTCGTGTCACTTTAAAACCTTCCCTGGACTTCTACGAATATTTTAAGACCAAAATCAGCCCAATCCGTTGAACCATTTTCGAGTTTTAGCGCGACTAACACATTTGAAAATCCATTTTTATATATAAGATTACGATGAAATCTAGGAAGCTATGTGTTTTAGTTTCTTGATTATAGTGAAGTAATAAGCATAACTTGATGATAAAAAGAGCGTTTTGATAACGTACCATCGAGGAAATTGATTCCTAGGCAATTACGGTCAGACCAACGTCATTGGTGGGATCATGTCAATTCAATGTCAATAATTGTGATCTGTCTGCTAGGTTCGACGTAACGCGACCAAACTACGTAGGTCTTATCAGCCTAGGAATCAACTTCTCTCATAGTGCGTAAAGTGTAATATTTGTATAGTTACAATAATTATTGTAACTACAAATATTACAGCCTACAAATAAGAAAACCTGAAGAAAATTATTTTCTTCAAGTTTCCTGAAAATTACTTCAAACAAGTTTGTTACAACTTACAAAATTACAAATTTTACTATTGTTATTTACTTAATTCAACTTGTTTGCAAATAATTATAAACTTAATATAATTGCAGGTACATATTACGCCGAGCGTATAGGTTCATAGTCTCATAACTGATAAGCTTGCGACCATTTAGCCTATAACCTAAAACTATTTCAGATTGGATGCGACGCAAATTACCAGCCGGGGTCTGTGCTTCCACAACTGGCCGAAGTATGAGATGTGTGTGGAGGTGCACTTCGGAGTGTCCCTCATCATGGAGGAGGGAGAGAGGCCCAGGCTCGACGAGGAGGACCTCCACACCATGTGGTTCGATTACTCCACCATGGATCCCTTCGCGACAAGACTAAGGATGTTGGGTATTACTGTAAGTGAAGTGATCGTAACTTCAAGGTCTTAAGAAACATGATCAATAATTTTAATAAGTACTACGTTTGTTATTTTTGTGATAAAATAGATGGTGTAGTGGCAGTAATAAAAGATTGATTTAATTATTAAAAATTTATGTTTGACTCCATCTTTCGAATTTCGAAACATGCATTGATATATTTTTGATACTACTTTGGTCCTTCGGTAATGGTTGCTAAAAACGTAGAATCTATGAATATTAATATAATAATTATTATGAATTTTTGGTTCAATTATTTTTTGCATGAAATACACAAGGTGTAACGTGTTACAAAACTAAGGTATAATACTTTTCGGTTTTTATGAGTTAACAGTAAATATATATGCCGCGCTGAAAGAGTAACTTTTTTCACCTTCGTATGGAAAAATTCATGACGCAGGGCGCTTCCCCAAACAAATCACAAAAAAATGCTATTTTAGCGCTGCCACTTTTACAGTGAACTCTATTTATGGACACATACACAACCTAAAGTATTATCAATTAGTTTTGTTACACCTTGTAGATCTTTATTTGAAAAAAAATCCTTTTTAAGGAGTTCCAAGTGCCGAACGACCACGGCGTGCTGCTGGTGTGGCTGGTGATCGCCGGCGGCGTGGTCATCTCCATGGTCATGCTCGCCTTCGCGCTCTGGAGGTTCAGCTGCTTCGAGGATTACAGCAGGTGTGTAAAGTACCATCGAAGAAATTGATTCATTGCCAGTTGACGGGCCAACGTCATTTGCCCGGTTAATGTCAATGGGGATTGTCGATATATTTGCCACCAGAGGGACGCGCGCGACGGTAGAGTATTTCGTGTCAAATGTCGTGTCAGACAGACATAATATGAAAGCTATATTATCGTAACATGTAGAAGCTATTTCGTGACGTTTGACACCACAATTGACACGACAGATCCTACGGCTACATTGCGCCAAACAACCCTCATTCAATTTATATGTAATATAATGTCGGCTGGGTTTGACACGACGCAACCAAATTACGTTGGTCCGCCATCTGTCTATGAATCAACTTCTCTGATACTTGATAGTACAATAAGTTTTCATCACATGGTCTATTAGATGTTATCTGCAAAGTCATCGGGCGAAAACGCGAGATGCATCTTTCTTGATAAAAAGCCTAAATCCTATCCCGGAACACAAAATAGGTATACACTATACCCATTCAAATTGGTTTAGTGGTTCAAGCTTGAAAAGGATGCAAACATATTATTAATATGATGAGGGTTGAGACACGGTCGGTTGTATCACGGGGAGTGCTCTGAGGAATTGTTCGGAATCATACCACCTGCAACTTTTCGCCATCGTCCCACGCGAAAAACATACCATCCCCATCACCTTGATGAGTGGCAGTCTTCCACCGTGCGTTTTTCGCGTAATTTTCTGCCGGGCACTGTAAAACTCTGGAACGAACTGTCACCAGCAGTATTTCCGGACCTGTACGACCTGCAAACCTTCAAGAAGAGAGCGTATTCCCTCTTAAAAGGCCGGCAACGCACCTGCAGCTCTTCCGATATGGCGAGTGTCCATTGGCGACGGTAGTTGCTTACCATCAGGTGACCCGTTTGCTCGTTTGCCCCCTTTTTTAATGAAAAAAAAAGACAAAGACTAGTAATATCATCATGGTAACAGTCAAAATTTATTAATTGAGAACCTTATCAAATTCAGAATAATAGCTTGAACGAAAAATGTAGAGCAAATACTTATAAATTAATGTTGTGTGTAATGGATATTATGTTTTTGGAAAATCTTGCAGTAACCTAACACCATAGCATCTCGATAACGTCTCGAAGGTTACTATTTTTTATGACTTGAACAATGTTTTGGAATAATATGATTCGTGACAGAACGAATTTCATTTACATACTCTATATCGGTCAACTCGTTTCGATTTAACCCGTCGATCGCGGGAAAACGAGACACAATAGAATATATTCTATTGTGTGTCGGTCACCGGTGACCGTATGGGGCTTGATAAATTAATTTACTTATGTACTCGTAAACCAAAAAAAATCCTAGTTATGCATAGTACTTATATATCAGTGTAGTTATGTGCCATTGTATTTCTTCATATTGCGCTCAGAAGTGGCAAAATGAAAGCAATACTGTGTGTTACTGTAAACACCGTTATCCTTGAAACCATCAAATGAGCCCGTCAAAATGAACAACTTTTTCTATGAGAACAATGCTGGGAACTCAAAAAAATGCCGTCTTTTACCCATACAGATGCCCGGATCGGCAATAATATCCCATAGTGAGCTTTCACATTTAAGAGCGCGCATTCAAATTTATAATGTAAGTCAAACTATGAGCGAACATCGATATCAACTCACACAGACGCAATACTATACGTATGTGTGTGCTGTGTGTGTGTTTGAATTGGAACGGACTTATGGTTCGCTCATGGAAGCCAGTATGTATAATTTTTCGTGATCAAACTATATGGCCTATCTCAGGTTTTTGTATATTATATTTATTCATGAAACTCTACGTTTTTACATTCTAAATCTCGCCTGTTTGACTGCGAGAAAAATCAAAGTATAATATACCAAAGTCCATAAATTATATTCCTTTCCGGCTTAAGCGTGCACCGGTTACAGACAGAAACACTTACACATTTATCATATTTATATATTCCACATTCCAGGATGCCTCCATACAGCGACACGGACAGCGTGTGCGAGAAACGCAAGCTGGACATGTTCCCCACGCCGCATCAGGCGCTCCCGCCGCTCTTCACCGAGGACGACTACAAGTGGGCCGACAGTGAGGACCAAAAAGGTGCATTTAACTGTCTTCAACTCTGACTTGAAGGTCTCGAATTTCAATTACGCGAGAATCCCAATTCAAAGTCGTTTCGTTGGCAAAAATAACAGTGGAATAGTGAAGTATATAACAATAATACTCTTAAAAGTCACGTGCATAAACTGCTAAACAGTTACTGAGCAGAAAGACATTTTTAAACCCTAACGATATAATATAACTATATTACGTATATATTTTTGTAGATATATCTACAAAAATATATACGTAATATAGTTATCTATCGTATCTTTCATTCGAGTAAAAAATAGAAGAAACGTTATGATTTTTTAAATTTCTCCCTGTTCGGTAAATCATGTGAACTACGTGAAGGTTAAAAACTTTGCATATTAGATTAAATTCGTTAAGCAATACGCATTTTAGTTGGAGAAATCCAAAAGACAAAAGGGCAAGCGCCAATGCAGAACCATATAACAGAAGAAGAGAAGAGTTTATAACAGAACCGTAGTAAAAGCCGTAAATCGGCGGTTTAAAGAACTCCTAACTGGAACTTAAAGAAGGAGAGTTAGAACAGAAGCTATTAAGGTGACGCCTTGATAATTTGGCTGTAGCGATGTCCATTTTTTCAGCAATGACTAAGGCTAAGAAATTAAAGTTCACTGTCAGTATTCATCATGTCTTTGTTTTTGAATTACCCATAGCATAACACGATTGGTCAACTTTTATAACACAGAATAATCAATCAAAAAGACCTCTGTAAAAAAAGGGATTCCTATTTTGCCAACAGAGGAGAGTGATATAAGCTTCCAAAATTTGTACATAAATTGGTTCTAGTATACACTATAATTTGTCCATAGCTTATATGAAACTTATTTATGGTTTTTAAATTACGCGACAAAAACCATTTTGTCGCTACGCCCTTTCCATTTTTTGCTGTTCCATTGCTTGTTTTCTATGAGAGGCCGGGCCAGCCTCGCATAGAAAACAAGCAATCTAAAACACATCCAACACGGTTTTTTACTTTCACATGGCGTCACCTTAATGCAATATTGTGGTACGTTTCAGTGGACATCGGGTACTCGAACCGTAACTTCCTGCAGGACGACATGTTTGACATCGACTCCGACGACGACGTCTTGCCGGGACGGAATAGGTACGCCTCAGGGCCAGATTTATATTATTTATGAGTGGCTGACACCTTAATTTTGCTGCCCATATGTACGTACTCTGCCGCCATACTAGGGTCTAGGACGCTGCCGCCCATAGGCCATGGGCCATGGCCAATAGTGCCTATACATAAATCCAGACCTGGTACGCCTAGTTTATTTCGAAGCGTATGCCAAGTTATACCCTATACCACCTTACTAATGTGGTTATTTGTGCAGCGTTTAACTATTCAAGGTTGGCAATATTTGCCTGTCATGTAACTTTTGAAATGAGCCAAAGCAGATCTTGTATAGTTATTCCCCGTGTCTATATTATAGCTATATCTTAACGAGTAAGAAGGACAGAGAATAAGTTTCAGACAATATGTAGGTAACAGGTTGTTCGGGTGAACAACGTTATCCTTAAAACCATCAAATGAGCCCGTCCTACCTGTATGTCCAACGTGACCGAACAACCTGTATAATATCTTGCCAACACGTTAGAATAATACGAGAGAGAAATGACTTCATAATATTCTCTTCTCCAAACATCCTGGGTTAGTCAATTTGTAGAATGCTTCAGCAATCTTAATAATCAATTAAGTGTATGAATTTGATACAAATAATTGCAAGTCAACCACGTCCCTTAGCAATACATTGTGTCAAATCCCATATATTTTTGATGTGTTGAAATTATTAAAATATTACTTACTTACCTACCTTTCAATAAAATGACTCAAAAGGTGCAGCTTCATTATACCTGTCTGAAAAAATATACTTAAATCCATTTAACTGCTTTATCTTCTTCAAATTCCATTGTTGAGTTAAACCTCACTATAACAGGTACTCAACTATAACCCTACTCATTCCAGGTACACCACAGACGTGTAGCCGTTGTTACTTATCCGGTACAATACTTATTACATTTTTGTGTTTGTTCGTTGTTCTATGTCCCTTGTTCGTTGTTCTATGTCCCTTGTTCATTTGTTGCTTTAGCTTTCCTTTATTTTTGTTTATATTGGAGAAAAAATATTTGCGACATTTATGCCATCGCTAACTGTAATGTCGTAACCACTTTTTATTGTTAAGATGTGTGCGTTATTATAGAGATTTTATAGCAGATGGCGGACTACGTTTTTTGGTCGGGCTATAATATCAAGCCCAGCCACGATTTATTGTTGAGCTGACGTAATCCGACTAAATTACGTAGGTCTGTCATCTGCCTATGAATTAATTTCTTTGCCATTACAACGAATTTAAAACTGATTTATTTCTTAATACTTTCAGGGATAAGGCGATACAGCCCCGGGACATTTACAGCGTGTGATCCCATCCAAAAGTAGGTATAGTGTACTCCATAATGTATAGTTAACAAATTGTGATGTCAAATATCAAAGATAATTATAATCTTAATTTGTAAATTTTTGTACGAGTTACTCCATATAATAATAATCAAGAAATGATTAATAAAGATCACAATCAAAGTGCAAGAATTGTAGTATTTTCAAGTTAAAATGATTAAAAAATAAAAATATTTTACTATATTTAAAGGTAAAATAATTCTGTTTTTTGAAAATGGAACCTTAACAAAAATAAAACAAAATATGTACATAACTAAGTACTACAAAATTTTGTTAAGGATAATTAATAATTATAGAATGTTTCAATTATTCATTTATTCTAACTGTCATTGCTTATTAGTTATTACCTCAGGTTATTACAAATAAATTAAAATAAAGTTGTCAATAATAATACTATTATTATCGTCATCATTTAAAGGAATACAAAAATTTATAAATGTAAGCAAATCTATTCAAAATAATGTTTATTGTATAGTTAATAAAATAAGTACATAAACTATGAAAAGACTATCTAGTAAAGATATTCATTGTTGTAATCTATGTTAAATAATATATTTAAATTAATGTTGTATTTTTTCCAATTTGGCAATAAATCGTTGCGTTTTTTAGTTTTGTATTTTTGTTTTTTATTTTCCTTTTCTTTCTTTTATTTATTATTTATCTAACCCAAAAATTCAAAATTTATTTTGATATTATATTTTGTTACACTAATACTACAAAAATATTAAATTAAAAATAATTTAGTGTCTTGTTATTTGAATGATTTTAATTTAATCTTCGAGTTTATTAAAGTGGTTGTGACGGTTTAATATTATAATTAATGATACATAAGCAGATACACCAAAACGAAATTATTATTATGAAAATTCATAGTCTATTTAAACTTCAAACCTTCTATTTACCTAAGGATCAAACTACTATCAGAGAAATAGAATAAGGAAGTTTGACCTACTTCACTTAGTTGGGTTATTTCAAAGTCAATGTTTTTCGTAACCTGTCGACTGGACTTGAAAACGAAGTCTGTATACAGGTTGTTCGGTTGTTCTCATAGAAAAAGTTGTTCATTTTGACGGGCTCATTTGAGGGTTTTAAGGATAACGGTGTTCACCCGAAAAACCTGTTTAAGTAAATTTCTCTTCTTCTTCCTACTTAGTTTTTTCGACTTGTTTATAGATTCTTCGTAACTTTTAAATATTATGTTGAGTTGTTCTTTCGCATATAAAGAGTTTTTCGTAACTCTAAATAAGTGTTAGCAAATAATAAATGTATACCAAGTACCAAATGTAGATTAAAAAAAGAATTCCTAATATAATACTATCACTAAAACTTCATCAGCATAACTTTGGAGCGATCTCTAAAAATGTTTTTGATTTTTTCTAAAGTCTATACGCTACCATTTAAACGCTGAAAAATTGTTGACTTCCATTTATACTGATAAAATTACTCTTAGAATAATGATATTAATAATTTGACAAAAAGCGATATGACTTTTGTGCAAACGGGCATCAAATGACTCGGTCGCACTTTGCTGAGACCAATTTTTTCCGACTAACTATTATCGCGACTCAAGCGCAGTTGCAATTCAAACTTTGATAATAATATTGTCGCAAAAACGTATCAACTACCACATCAGTCGCCCGTTTGCACCTAGCCTTAAAACACTAGCCAAAAATGCCCCAAAAATAATATGCAGAAACTATTTACTTCTATAGATAGCTCTAAGTAGATTCTAGAAATATAATAAAAGCTTAAGGGCCTGTTTCACCTCTTCCTGGTAAGTGACGAATAGGCTATCCACCTAATAACTTGATAGATCAAGTCAATAAAGTTGAACTTTATCAAAAAGTGGTGAAACTAGGCCCTAAATAATGTATATTTATCGTGTAGTACCTGTATGATAAAAAGTAAATGTTTTTTACGCTAGAGATTATTCACGTGTTGCTTAATGAAGATAATTATTTGTTTAGATGATACACGGTTATAAATTAGTCGGATATTATAATGCGTCAGATGTAAACAGAACATAGTCACTCATAAAATATATGCCCGTTTTCACCAACCACATATTATTAAAACATACTACGAGTACATTGGTAAATCTAGACTGCTAGAGGACACCACGTTAGGAGACAGTTGGTGAAAATGGATATCAATATCACACAGTATCTGTTTCACATTCACCTAAGTCCTAATAGGTGCTGGATATCCTATCTGGAAATTTTGTAAAACTTAGTCTAACGATTGAGACAAAAATTTTACTCATTGAAGATTGTAAACCGGAATTCGGACCCTTATAATACAGATCTATAGGTAATCCAAGGCTTTTGATATAAAAAAGAATAACATCGTCTATCAGCTATCTAAAATTTTGTTAGAATTTTTTAATGGACTAGAAGTCAGATTTCGCTATAAAGTCTGATGGACATCCTAAGTTTCCTTATTTATGTATATCGAGAATTGCTGACGTCATGTATTTTGTTTGTTAAATAGTTCATGTAATGTATGGAACTGATGTTTACTTTGTAATTTGTTATATTATCTATTTACATTGAGTTGATACGGCAGTTTTATTTGAAGATGAACAGTATTTAGTATACCGTACAGTGTACACAATACGTCATGCTCTAGTTGCTGATATAATACGCATAATTTGATCCAAAATGTAAACATCACGTTTCATTCTGTGAACAACAATATTTTATTTGTTTTCACTTTTCAGTCTCCACGTTATGTCCCTAAAGGAAGAGAGTTATGATAGGACTTAATATGCAAGCAAAAAAAGCAAAAATATAATTTGTTAAAATCTTACGCCACCAATTTTCATCTGTGTATGAAATTCACGACGGGTAGCCATGTGATTGTTTTATTATGTTGTGAATATTTAAATCAGTGTTGCTTTGTCAATAAACGTGTTGATTTTTACGATCGGCTTGTATGATTTAATAATTTTAATATCCTTCTGCTTTAAAACTGCCAATTATTATTTAAAACTAGATGACCTGGTGAACTTTATATCACTTCCTCCCTAATATAAACCTTCTCTGGACTTCCACAAATATTTCAAGCCTAAAATTAGCCAAATCGATTCAGCCGTTATCAAGTTTTAGCGAGACCTACAAATATATTAAATTCATTTTTTATTTATAGGTAAGTAAGTACAGGTTAAAAATCTTCTTTTCAAACTCAAGTTTGATTTTCAGGTTATTTTTAACTGGCAATGACGAGCAACCAAATCTCCAAAATTAGTCTTGCAGACAGACTTTTTCATTTAACTAAAGAGGTTAATGTAACGAAAGGAAGCATTTGGTTAAGTCAATGTGTCCAGTAGACAGCTAACTACGCTAAGTACATCATACATCGAAACAATGTACACAAAGGGAATTATTATCCACTTAGCATGTTCTTGGATCCAAATTTATGTGAACTTGATTAACGCAGGGCCATTCTACTTGACATCGCAACTCGGAACGCAAAAATTTCATTTCCAGGATGCGTTCTGCGGCGTCGTCGATTTTTACGTTGTGACGCCGCAATCTAGTGTTGTGGTCTGGCCCATAGAACTGACGTTTTGTGTCGTGTAGACTGTAGAGTCGCTGCCGTGCTATGTCGCACTGCACGGCAGCGACTCTACAGTCTACACGACACAATCTCATAGGATTTCATACAAATAATATTTGGCCGTGACATATGTCGCGTCGTTCCACTGCAGGGTAGTGTCGCTTTATGCTGTCCATACACCAAAGCCGCCCGCCCATGACCCGCCGGGCCAGGCTGGCGGCCTCATTTTGAAACAACCTTTTCACGGCATGCGTCATGCCTCATACATCATCATGTCACGTCGTTCCGCTGTAGCGTAGTGTCGCTTTAATGCGGTCTAACATATTGTTACGTTGCGTTGCGGTGATGGTGCGTCGTCGGATGCGATTTTATCGAAACAATGAACTAGTGCTGAAGTAAACGGGCGAATGACGCGCTGCCCTGTGACGCAGCTCGATTGTGGCATTATATTATATGCTACCGCATACTCCAATGAGCGGTATGGCATTGCTCAAAGTCTGTTATCATTTTGTGAAGAAAGTGACATGATATGACAAATCATATCCCTAATAATAATAAAGAAATGAGTCATTAAAATAGTGGAACGATTTCGTTACAACGATCACTTGTTTGCTGCGTTAGGATAATCAAGTTAGCTATGGTTATTGTTTTGTTTTTAAGATAATGATGGAAACTATTTAGGTAAGTCGTTTCTGAAGCTATTGTCCCACAATTTATTTTTTATTAATATTTTGATGCCCACTCCAGAAAAGACAGACCACTGTAGGTAAGATAACTGCATATTAATTTACTAACAACACTTAACTCAATATTAACAACTTTATTTTGATGTAATAAAGGATAAATAGTAACATTCGTAGAATAGCCCGCAGCATCCCAGCAAGGTCGCGCCAGATCACACAGCTTAGTGCTTGCTCCTCAGTCACACAATTAGCACTGATAACGTGCTGATAAAAATCTGATAGTGGACGACATCGCTCATTACGAAAATATCATCACATACACGTTAAGACAGCCGTGAACTTCCTTGAAAAATTGTAATAAAAATATGAGTTGAAATGGGTGACAAAATATTCGTTAGTGACGCTGAATATGAAAAAATTAACCAACTTTACGACGAGTGTCTCGATTATTTGAAAATTTACCAAGAAAATGAAATCGAAGAAACAGCATCGTTAAGTTCCGAACCCGAGGACCCAGGGTATGAAACGATTAAAGAATTGAGAAAAGAAAATGAAACAAATCACACGGACGGCAATATAAGTGAAACAGTGAATTACCAAGTCGAAGATGAATTAAATCGAAGTGTATGTTCATTAACGAGTACAGTAAAATCTGAAAGATTAAGGAAACTGTCGCAACAACTGCCGAAAATTATAATTACAAAAAGTAACACGAGTATCGACGAGAACGCCGACAATATCGACATTAGATCAGCGAGAAAGCCCCGGAAAAAATCTACTTCCAAACGAAAGTAAGTACTTATCTACATAGCTCTTTATGACCTTTTACTTACATAATAGTTTTCTAGTGAAATTAGGACATCAAAATCAGTTAATCAATCAGTAATTTTTGTTACCTGTAAGAGGGTTTGCTTCAAATAATAATTAGCATACTATGAATAACGAATCATTGTTTTTAAATGATGTCAGTAACCATTACAATATGTGGTTTGAGTGCATCCTTCACGTATATGTCTCTCGTTTTCGTCGAGATGCTCGTATCCTATCACTTGTGTACTGTATTATATATGATCCCAGTTTACCTCAATACCTCAAAGACAAATTTTTATTTCGCCAAGCCACTGTAAAGGAGCTAAGATCTGCATCAAATTACCATTTAGAGATGCCCGTGCATCAAACCAAATATTACGGTTCCTCTTTTGTCGTTACCGGTGTTAAGCTCTGGAACTCCTTGCCTAAGCATGTAAAACTTGCAAACACGTTAAATTCTTTTAAAAATCTAGTCAAACTGCACTACTTAAATATTTCAAATAATGATCCATGAGTATGTTCTGAGTTTCACTTAATAATATTATGATGTCCGTGTTGTTCTATATCGTTATTCCTTATTTCTATATAAATATAGTATTATTTTATGATATAATATTAGTATTTATGTATAGTATTATTGTATATATTATGTATATTTATAATATATTAATTCATAATATAATCATAACTTTAGATTTGTATTCTTTTGCTTGCACATGCTCGCTTATCTCTACTACAATTTCACCTTCGCTCCTGGTTGCCTGGAAGAGATTGCTACCTAGTAATAAGGCCGCCATTGTGACACCTGTTTATTAATTTGTATGTATATTTGTTTGTACTCTCTCTGTAATGTGTGCACAATAAAGAATATTTGTATTGTATTGTATGTCATGAACAATCCACTTTAATAACTAGGCTAAAACTGCATAATATTGTAAGCTACGTGACAATTATTCAGTTGTATAATTACTACTGCAGTCTCCAAACTGCTTGAAGACCGGATGGGCAAAATGTTACTACATGATCTTGATAAGGTACGATGGACGATGTTACGTGTTATTTATAAACAAAATGCAGTTATAGGTATTCAGGTAAAAACTGCATTACACGACGTTTTTACGTTATTTGAACCTTATTATTATTAAGGTTCACTATATTAACCAAGATTGTATTTAGTTCCAGGAATGAACCTCCTCTGAGACATAGATCTGACTTCCCTAAACGCCTTGTATCGAAGAATGGATCTGAAAATGTAGCGGTTATATCCAATGTACCTTTTGAGAAGATACGTCTTTTAAACGATACTTTTCACACTCTGGTAAGGAATCATTTGATTCTGTTAAGCGTTTTATAACAGTAGATCTTAAAATCGCCACAGGCATAAATAATACTAAGGCATGAACTCTTCTATTTTCGGGAGTTAAAGAAGACCCGAGTCTAGTTTTCTCTCTCGTATAATAATTATTATTGTATATAGCATTAATGAGTATATTTAGTGAAAACGTGGATCCACTCTATCAATCCGCTATTTATGAATATCAAGAATTTGCGACGTACTGAACAGTTCACATTGCAACGTAACGTAATGGGATGCATTTTTAAAATTAATTATAAAAAACTGGACTTCTGTTTAACTGCCACCTCGCTGTATGTTCCTCGTACGTACCTCATTTAAAATGCATCACAACTATACCTTGGAATGTGACTGACTGTAATCCATAACAAATCCTATCGTTTTTCAAGATCAATCTCCGCTGGCGTTGGATCGTGATAGGGACGGTGGTGATGCACTTCGCGATCTGGCTGGTGTTCGCCGTGTTCTGGTACATCACGGCCCTGGCACATTACGACTTCGAGCCAGAGCCTCCGTCGCGCACCTGCATCACTGGTGGGAAGGATTTCGTCACCATATTCCTGGCGTCTGTTGAGGCACAGGTAATTAATTATTTAAAAATTAAATGTTTGACTTAATATTACTGGCTAAGGCCACTTACGTCAATATAGGTTACAGTTAATATTAATTATATATTTTGTATTTATTTAGAAGGCATTCTCGCAGAGCTTAACCAGACGTGCAGGTATCCAGACTGGCCTAGTATACCAACGTTAAATATTAAATGAAATACAATATTTTCATGGTCATTATAGCTCTTGCACGTCTATCAGTTTTAGGTTTTGGACCTAAGGTTAGATTCAAGCAAATTCTGAACAACAACGACAATTAGGTAACAATATAAAATCGTCGAGTTCACAGTCTGAAATTTAGCGACTAGGATTGAGAGTAATAGAGCCTAAACTCTACCCATCTGCCAAAAATAAATAGCTTATTTCACATCATAATTATTATTATCAAACTTTTGTCAATTTGTATTTCAATGGTCTCGTCGGTTTTATCAAAGCAGGCACTCATATCATTATCTAATTTACTTCAAGCCACATAAGTCCAACTCGATTACTCAATTACTTCATCTTTGTGACAATTTAAGAGTCAATAAAGTATTCACGTAGCATCTATGGATTGAATAATGATGATCGTAATCCACTATGAGTGCCATTGAGTTAGAGTTTCTTATGCAAGTAATTTTAAAAAGGTTCTTCTGTAATTTTCAGACGACAATCGGTTTCGGTGATCGTGCTATTGATGAAGAATGTCCAGAATCAATATTCCTATTTATCATGCAGGTAAAGTTCTTATTCAATTTTCTGTGCCATTTACTTTCATTTCAAAATAGGGCCCACCTTTTTACAGAAGGTGGGCCTTTTAAAACAAAACTAAACAACTGTTTTAGTGTCTAAACACACTAGGCCGAAGTTACGCGGCAGAAATTCGGCATGATTACGCCCGCAATGTATTTTGAATTACCGATGACACACTATTCCGTCGCGTTCCGTCCGTATATTGTATGCGTTTTACATTGCGGGCGTTGGCTTAGTATGCTTAGACACTTAGGGCCTGTTTCACCTCCTGATAAGTGCCGAATAGGCAATCCACCACTTAACTTGACAGATAAAGTATGGAGAATCTGTCAAAAAAGTTGTGATAGGCTATTCGGTACTTTATCAGAATGTGGTGAATGGTGATACAAGCCCTTAGTGTAATGTTGATTCAGTTAGAATTATTGTGAGTACTTATCTGTCAACTCTACATTTTCAGCTGATATTAGGCACGGGTCTATCGGGAGTTCTCACGTGTGTGGTGTACGCCAAGTTGACTAGACCAGAGAAACTGTCCAGGGACGGGGTTGGATTCAGTAAAAAGGCCGTGGTGAGTTACTAAAATATCTAAATAACTCTTCATACTCGACTGTGATAAATACAATATGTTCAAGCAGAAGCACACATCTACATTTACCTTTAAAAGGCTTACTGCCGCATTCAGATTAGAACATTAATTACAGTTTAAATGTAATTAATTCTAAATCTCTCTCTTAATTAAATTGAAGATTAATCATAATTTAATATCTCTGAGAACGGCGGTAACTCAACTCTATTCTATTTTCAATAGATGACAATAAATTTATTGTCAGTTGAAGTTTTTGAAGGATGCAACTCTTGTAGGACGACCAAAGAGAAATATAGGAGCATCTATATTTTTCAGATCTGTATGCGAGACGGTCACCTATGCCTGATGATGCGAGCTTGGGACCTCAACTACGACCACATCATCAGCTCTGAATTCACTGCACATTATATTTGTGCTTATAAGTGAGTACACTATAATTACAATATCAATAGGTCGTACAGAGGACAACTGCAAAATAACAACTTTAGAGGAAAGTCTTCCTAAGAACTTAGTCTGTTTTCCAACGAAAAGTCTTTGAAATTATAATTGGAAAACATCACTTTTCCCGTTAAACTTATCAAAGTTTGGCAAAATGCTTGGTGAAATCTTCGGCTAAGAGGTTTAAAAGTTTAAATATTGAGCTAAAAGCAAGGATCTCTGCAAGCTCACAAGCCGTCGATAATCGATATGGCCCACCGTCCAAACAAGAGGGAAATAGTACTGTAATACACAGTTGTTTGAGAGGAAGTTTCGCACAAAAAACTAAACCGATTGTAAGCAATTGAACCGTTGCGCGTTGTGGTTTAGACACGAGCTTCTTTTATTCCACAAAATTACTCACTTATGTAGTAAGTATCGTATATCTCCGTTTTCAGGACCAAAGAGGGCGAGATGATCAGGTACTACGCGTGCGACTTGGCGCTGCAGCAGCGACAGTTCCTGCTGTGGCCGGTCACGCTGGTACACATCATCGACCACACCAGCCCGCTCTACAAGTGCACGCCAGAGAGCCTCATGGACACTAAGTAGGTATTTAAATATGTTAGATTTACCTGTAAAAGTTATGTTACAATGCTTATTTTGGGTTATTTTCTATGAATGGTTTTTGGTTGTTTTTTTTTTTATTTTTTTTTATCAAGTAAAGGGGCAAACGGGTTATCTGATAGAAAGCAACTATTGTCGTCCATGGACACTCGCAACGCAAGGGAATACGTTCTCTTCTTGATGGTTTGCAAGTCGTATTGGTCCGGAAATACTACTGGTGACAATTTATTCTAGAGTTTCACAGTGCACGGCAGAAAATTACGCGAAAAACACACGTTGGAAGACTGCCACTCATCAAGGTGATGAGGATGGCATATTTTTTACGTGGAACGATAGCGAAAGTTGCAGGAGGTATGATTCCGAACAATTCCTCAGAGCACTCCCCGTGATACAACCGATAGAGGATGCAGAGTGAAGCCACATCTCAGCGTAATTCCAAGGGGTCCAGACTCCAGCCTGTTTGAAACACTGTTTAATTCTCTTTATATTTTTAAACCCATTTTTCCTTCCGAACACGGCTGTAACCGTTGCATTTATTATTGTTTCACGTTAACTCCGACGACATAAAATTATTGTTGAATGAAGTTAAAAAAACATGCCACTAAACTATACTTTATGTCCCATGAGCCTTTCCACATATTCTTGATTTTCAACATTGGCATGGCCTGGCCATTCTTGCGCCCCCCAGAGTGTACGCCCTGTGCCTGGGCACCGGTGGCACCGCCCTATTTACGGCACTTGTCCCTGTAATTTAAAATCTCAAGAACGAATCTTTCAGCTTCGGGTATGTTTGCAAATGAGCATACTAATGACTTTTATGCTATCATAAGAAAAAAGACATGGTCCTTGATGAGCAGACTGCGATCGAGTACCAACGGTATTCTAAAGATGCTTGCTGAGAAACACGATTCGCCGATACTAGAACACTTTATAAGGAAATAAATGTAAATTATTTTTATAAGTATCAACTAAAGTATTACCTACTAACATAGATTTTAAGATCATTGTTACTAATAATTTTGGGCCTTAGTTGCTCCGAATAAAGAATTTATTTATTTAAAAATGGTACCAATAATTGTGTTATAGAAGTACCTGCTGATTGCTTTCCTTCCAATGATATTTTCAGTTTCGAGATCACGGTGACTTTGAAAGGCGCTTCTGCATCTATGGGCACCTTCACACAAAGTCAGACTTCGTATCTGCCTCGAGAAATCGTATGGGGCTACAGATTTCCACCTGTTGTTAAGTAAGTTTGACTTCTTTCTTTTCAATCTGGGATAGAGTTGAGTGGTTTAAGGTTTTGACATTATAATTATTATCTCTTTCGTTTAATGAATTTATAAAAGAAAAATAATTACTTATATTAAAATTGATAAACGATAAGCACTATTTGACTGGCGTCATAAAAACTTAGGTTTAGTTAATAATAATATGTATGGACGCTTCACACCACGTCAGTCTGGCCCCGTGCTAAGCACCTAAAGGACTTGTGTTACAGGACTTACAGGTACCAGACAACGGAAATACATATATTTAATACTTTTATACTATACATATATTTAAGATTTTTATTATATTATACACATCCAGACCCGGGAACATTGAAAACTTTTTGTTCCGTCGGCGGGGTTCGAACCCGCGACCTCCGGCTTGAGCTACCAACGCGCTCACCACTGAGCCACAGAGGTCGTCGAAACATACAAAATGAAATATTTTAAATAGCGTGACGCCTTTGTCATTTCGATTTTGTTTAACTATGCATCGTTGCGTCGCTTTTCGACGCGCTTCGATATAGGTAGTGCAAGATTAAAGTTTTGTCAAAATTATTATGAATGTAGCTGCCAACATTATAAAGAAGGTAAGAGAAAATAGTAAATCGTTTCTAATATTTTCAGATACAACATAATGAAACAGAAATATGTGATAGAGCACGGGAAGCTGGACGCTATTGAATCTGTACACACTCCTTATTGTAGCGCCTACGCGCTGTACAGGTACGATAATATACTTTGCTATGTTAATTTTGTTAGTGTTTTTATAATATTGTAAGAAACTAATAAATAACACCAATGTGTAAAAATATGAATACTTTGGCAAAGTTGTAAAATCAAAAGGGCCTTCTAACAATATACTTTTTTTATCCCTTACTAAATTGCTGATTCAAAGTCTGACCGTCGTACTCCGAGACATTTAATTACGAGTAACCTTCAATTTAATGAAGACTTTGAAAGATAATGTATGGGGCTTATGTCAAAATATTGAACTAATTACATTTCAGTACTTAATTAACGTTCCACTCTGCGGTAGTCAAAATCACAAAAATTTTTAAGAAAATGAAAAGAATATATCTAAATTAAATCGCTCTAGATTGTAATGCAGTGATAAAGAGATGTATACTAATCTTTTTTTTTTGTAGAGTCAGTCTGCCTCAAAGCCAAGAACAACCGGAGACGCCAGGCAGTTTCAGCGACAAAATGTCGTCGTTCCAAGTAGGAAGAACATCGTCCTTCAAGAGAAAATAAAAATTATCGTTTACTATGACCTATTTGCTTTAATTATTGTTGTAATAAAGTATTTTATTGTTAACTGGAGGTTAACTGTTAAGATATTTTTAATTTAGGTTGAGACATGTAGGTATGTCTAGCGATTATAATTTATTACTGTGAAATATAAATAAAATTGTAAAGTGATTGTATCATTTTCATAGTCCTCAATAGCTTCGGCTAATTCTTAATTTTCGTTAGATTCTCTTGTTTCCTGCAAAAAGGATCATGCTATTATATTATAGAAAGACATAAGGCACGATATCATAGAGAATAATGAGAAATATCTACTTTCAAACCCTAGTTTAGTCTGATTTTAAACGCGCAAATAACGCCATTATTCTCAGAACCGTAGGTGCTATTTAAATAGAAAACACAAAGAATGTCGATTGTTTGAAAAAACGAATCATAATGTCATAACTTGTGCGAACAGATAACATAAAAATATGTAATTAACTGCGGGTGTTTGTGAAGTCGCTCTGCAAACTACAATATTCTAGGCCATGAATATTGATCGAAACAAAGTATCAACAAATACACCTTATCTTGTGCAGGATATCTTGACGAAGCCAAGATAAGATTTAGTTCTAACGAGACATCATATTTGAAACGACATTTTTTACCTTAAAAATATATTAGCGATATACGCACTTGCTTGATAAAACAGTTGCTGAAGGGTGGTACTTACAGATAAAAAAATTGAAGATATTTATGTCAGTGAAACAATGCTAGAAGTACTTGGTGGTAAAGTTTAAAACTATCTTTTAATCCCCACAACAATTGTGATTGTAAATAATCAAACTCGAACTGATATATTAATCCATTATCACAAGTTGCTTCGTCTAAGTGCCAGTGCTGTCTACAATGAACATATATGAACAAGAAAGACGAGGGAGCAGAAGTAGAACCTTAGAAAGATCGCTAAGTTATTCGGAAGCAATCGGCAATGTATCGGGAAGATCGTCCATCGATATACCGAGAATCAACAACACAGATGTATACACAAACGAAGAGATGAAGAAACAATACAGAATATCACAGACCTACGTTGAAGGTAAAGAAATCGTTTTTCCCATACCATCTAATGCGAATACTTTAGATGAGCGTAACACTGAAGATGACGATTCTAGTGAGTACGAACAAACAGACGATGGGATTATTATGACTATTGATGTGGATACGGAAATGCCTAAGAATTTGGACGGCAGGAATATGTCGGATGCGTCAACCCGACCGCTAGTGGGATCAGACAACCATACATCGGATTTGTATGATACTATTGAGACTATAGAGAGTACATACATTAGCAACGATGTCTCCTCAACCGCCCACTATTCGACTCCGTATACTAAGAGACGAAAAAAGGGCACACATAACAGATCAAGGTATGAAATTCTTGCTTCTTATTTAAATAATAATTTGCGATAGGAAATTAACAATGGTTTTATCGTAAACGATGTCGTTATTTACGTAAATGATGATAGTTTAAAATAAGTAAAGTAATACAGTACTTTTACAAGGAATATCCAAAGTCTCTAAAGAATTTAGGTTAAGCGTAATTATTTTAAATTATTGATAAGTAAACATAAGACGTAGCTCATAAGATAATTTATTGTAAACTTACAATACGACAGTCATTAAAAATAAGTACAGCTCTGATGTTATACGTAACGATAAACAATACATAATATTTTTTGTTTTTATTCAACATTAAATAATTGTGAATAATATAATATATTAATACATACTTCAACTTAGTCTAACTAAAAATTGAATGTTCAGAAGACCACACCCTGGTAATATGTGAGTAAGATTATAAATAAGCTCTACCTACGTAAAAAAAATATCACTTTTATCACCAAATCGTTATCAATGTATCGAACTTCGATAAGATAATAATTTTCTTTTAAAATATTATTAATATTCTGAGCTATCTTTTTGTCATACTGTACTAATAATAATTCACACATTCCTAGGATTATTGACATCAGAAAATATATTATAATATGTCTCTAAGTTACTCATGATTATGCTAAGAGATAACTTATCCCAAGGTTTTGACTCAGATTCGTCTTAAACGTTTGTTTTTAAAGCTTTCATTTTCTGGCTAAGATATTATGCCCCAAATATTGTCAATTGATTGTTTTAAACTTTTATTATCGGTATAACTCGGTTCACACAGACTTCTTATCAAGTTAAGACTTTTATTTAATCTCCGTCGTACTAAGAGCTTTTGTCTCAATATCCATACTAATAATATAATAAATGCGAAAGTGTGTCTGCCTGTTTGTCTGTTACCTTTTCATGGTTAAACCGCTGAACTGAATTTTGCTGAAATTTGGTATGGAGATATCATTAATTAAGTCCTGGGAAAGCACATAAGGACTCTTTTCATCCCGGAAAAATTTACGGTTCTCGCGCGATAAATTAATTTTGGAGTTGCGGGTGTCATCTAATAGGAACCTATTCTTACAGGAGACAGCACGGTAGACCGATACGATCCCGCCGCGTCGTTTACAAGTCCGGAGAAGAAAATGTACCTGTCCGGAGCAATATTCCCGCTAAGTCTATGAAATATATGCGAGACATAGTAAACACAGTGGTAAGCTTAGAACTACTCGAAAAAGCATAATAGAAATACTATAACGAACTGGTGATAGGCACCAGCTGTAGTAATGACGCTCAGAAAATATTTGTAAATTCTGAATAAAAATATTTGAGTTTAAGTTTATAAATTAGGAATTACAGTAAAGGATCTGGAAAATTGAGAACATAATATTTTAAATATTCAAAATGTGACGACATAAGGTAATTTCTTGGAATTAGCCAATAATCAAGAGATTTTGTTTTAAAAATTTCAGCTAAGATGTAAACTAACTTACAGTTTATTTTTTATATTTATACTGAATTTCCCGATGATACTTACTAAAAAACAGTATATAGAATTATGATCAAGTATGTCCGCACCATATACGAGTGGGACTAGTTTAAAAAAATAGATCGTGAAGGATTGCTTTTTTTACTTTTACTTACCAAAATATAAAGATATGTTTCAGCCATTTTGGACAAAATATCATTCTCAATTCTCACATGCATTTTCCACAGATTAACAGCAAATGGCGATTTCTCATTCTGCTGATGGTTTGCGCCCACTTCCTGTTCTGGTTGCTGTTCGCTGCTATCTGGTATCTCGTGGCCAACGCGTACAGAGAGGACATCGGTGACGGCAAGGACCACTGTATCACCGGTACCTCCTCCTTCGCCGGATTACTTATGATGTCCGTTGAGACTCAAGTAAGTATAGCAATTGACCTGTATCACGTAGGGGGGGAATTAAAAAGAAGGTAAGTTTAGCAGCTCTGGATTTATGTATGGGCAGTATAGGCCATGGCCTATAGGTGGCAGCGTCCTATGGCGTCCTAGGAGGGGGGGGGGGGGTACACTTATAAAAAATACTAGTTGACCCGGCAAACGTTGTTTTGCCATTTAAAGTATTTCTACTTCATCAGTCTAGTTGGTACAAAATCTTACCCCCTCTTTTGTCCCCTAAGAGGGGTGGGGGGAAAATTGTGTACACCTGATGTTATGTTGGAAAATACAGTTAATGATATGAATTAAGTCCATTAAAGAAAAAATTTGATACAAAATCTGACCCCCTTTTTGGTCCCCTTAGAGGGGTGGGGGGAGAAGTTTATACACCAGATGTTGAGTTGGAAGAAGACAAATATATCTGCGAAAACCGTATGCAAATCGGATCAGTAGTTTTCGTGTTAAAGAAAAAAGTTTGATACAAAATCTGACCCCTCTTTTGTCCCCTTAGAGGGGTGGGGAGAAATTTTTATATACACCAGATGTTAAGTTGGAAGAAGACAAATATATCTGTGAAAACTGCTTTCAAATCGGATCAGTAGTTTTCGTGTGATGGTGGAACAAACATACAGACAGACAGACAGACAAAAAACTAACCACATTTTTGGATTCTATAGCGATCTAGTGACACCCCCCGCTTATTATTTTTTGAATATCTTTAATGTACAGAATTCACATTTCTACAGTTTTATCACAGTGTAAATAACTTACACTGTGGTTTTATCATATGTATAGATATATAAATCCCGCCCTGAACTATAGACATAAGTAAGTAAAGATTAATGTTTATTTCGAGGGGCGTGTCTAGAGTCGAGACTGGTTGCTCCCTTTAGTTTCGCCGAGCTACTACCAATATTGAAATTTTTGAAGTTATAAATCCTAATACTTTTAAGGTACTTAAAAATAAACTATGTGCCTAATTCCAGATGACAATTGGCTACGGAGTTCGATATCCCAATGAAGAATGCCCAGAGGCGATTATAGTTATGGTGTTAGAGGTATGTAAATACCTTATTTATTTTTTAAGGAACATATTTTCCCAAACTTGAAACAATATTTTAACCACCGTTCAAATGTGATCACTTTTTGGGCTTGATAGGGTAAGGTTATACCTAGGCCTACGTAAAGGGTAAGGTTATACTCTCTTACTGCGAAGTTCAAGAGGGTCGCTGCTAGAAAGGAAAAGGCATATATTTTAATTTTCATGAATGATGAAAATTTCATAAAGCCTCTATCTTCAAATTATCGCAAAATATATTGATTGTTGGTATAGAGTTACATAATAGGGATAGAAAATATATAAATTTCTATGACGAATTAATTTTATGCGCTTTACGTATAATGCATTTACAGACGACAATAATATTATTATGATATTGGATAAGGAAACAAAATTAATTGAATTCAAACGACCGCACAATATGAATTTTAGCATTCATTCGATATACATATTATGTAGTAAAATATGACGTGAAACTTGGCAAAAAATCATAAATTATTTAGAGTGGGTTGCACCGGCTTACTTTAACTTTAACCATAACAACGCTTAACTACGCTTCTGGTGCAATTCACCCTTAGGGTCCAGAAGCGGTAGGTTGCACCGGCTTACTTTAACTATAACTTTAACTTTAACCATAATAAAATGTGAAATGAACTGTCAAATCCCTAGCAAAAGTCGCCATATTTGACGATAACCTTAACCTTAACTTTAATTACTACGCTTCTGGTGCAATTCACCCTTAATGTCTCCTTGATGAGACCTAAATGTACGTCATTGTGACGACTAATGTTGCAGCTCCTGCAAATTAAACACGACAATCCCATACATTTGGAGACCATACTTATCTCTTAACACAGAGCAAATGAATATTTTCAATAATATACACTATAGTTTATATTACTGTTTTGTCTCTGGAGCACTACGCCAGAATATGGCTATACAATATTCGTTTTTCTATAGGAATAGCATGGTGTATATTTTAATAAACTAAGAACTATGATTAAAATGGCTTTTGGCCACATATAATAGTTTGATTAAAAGTTTCATTCTCTCCTCAGATCGTAGCAGGCACAGCGCTTTCTGGCGGTCTGTCAAGTTTGCTGTTCACCAAGCTCGTACGACCGAACAGGCACATGACTTCTGTTGGTTTCAGTAAGAAAGCTACTGTAAGTTTAATGTAGCTAGACATTATTTCTTTCATCTTTTTCGCTACTTTTCCCCTCTTCTCTTTTCCGCGTCTCTTTTCCTTTTACTTTTTAGACCAAAAGCCAGGATGCCTATTGCCTACTTAGCGTAAGGTGATGGAAAATATGCGAAACAAAAATGTATAGAATATTTGAAAGTAGCTTAAAGCTATGTGATAAAGCTAGCAATGTCATTTAGGGATTATTATATCATATATTTTTGTTTTTTTTACTGGCAATGATGGCAACTGGGCTTACTGGGCTGAAGGTTCTTCTGTAGAATTATCACTTCTTGAAAAAGGAACCCTGAAAAGGAGATGTTTTTTATTAGAATATTAAAGTGTTACTAGGTAAGGATACACCAAGGGCTAGAGAAAATGAAAATAGCTATTTTTAAAATGTATTGCTGTCTCACCAATCTTAAGTCTCCCATCGCAGAACGCGATAGAGACAACACGACAAAAGTTCTAAAAAAATAACAGAAAATCATCGATTAGTTGTCCGCTGATTCCTTCTCCAAAACTTAACCGATTTAAGTACTTTTTCAATAAGAATTAAAGCAAGTCTGTGTTCCTATGTTATTTTTTTTTGTGTATTCTAGCCAGTTTTGTTTTCTGGGTGTTTGAACACCGCGGAAAATCTGGCCATTTTTTGAGTTTTTGAACATTCTAATCTTTTTAATAACAAAATTATGAAAAAAAAAAGAAAACATGGGGACATGCTAATAGTGTTCATAGATATTCAGAATAAAAAAAATATAACTCTACCTGCTTAGCTTAAATCGGTTAAGTTTTGGAGAAGAAATCGGGGGACAACGAATCGTTGATTATCTGCAGTTGTCTCTATCGCGCTCTGTGGCAGCAATAGATATTACAAGTACTTTTTTCTTTATTTCTCTAGCCCATAGTGGATACCTACTGCTTATTTTTAATTTCATGTGTTTTAATTTTCAGGTATGCCTTCGTGATGGTGAACTGTGTTTACAGTTTAGAGTGTGGGATCTGCTCAATCTTCACATGATCGGCAGCAACATAACTGCCTACATGTTAAAGCCTATCAGGTAAAACAACTCCATGTGATAACCACGCAATGATGGTACAAATTTAAAACTTCAGAAACAAAATGGTGGTTAATCACTTTAAACCATAATATTCTTCGTCGCAAAAGGACGCATTATAAGGCAATGTTTTAAAAATTATTCTTTCAAATTGGTAGCAATAGTTATTTTTAAATCCAAAAAAAAAAGTAGAAATCTTTGAAAAAAAAAGGGACAAAGATGTATCTTCCTCTTTCACTCTTGTGGCCTAGCCGGCTCCTAGACGAATAATTTTATTGTCAATATTTATTGTAATAATTGACCTTCTAGGGTTGATATTGAACATCGCGCGCATTGTGGACATAATACTTAAGAACTGCTAACACAGACCGTCTACTGATAATATTATGTTCTGTTTTACGATACCTTCACTGACATCTGAACAAATGTTAAATATGTGATTTTCAGGACTTTGGAAGGCGAAATGGTACAAAACTACATCCATCAGTTGAAACTGAAGGAGGCCCGGGCGTTCCTTCTGTGGCCAGTCACAGTGGCGCATGTCATAGATGCAGAGAGCCCGCTGTATGATCTGTCGGCTCAGGATATGATGGACTATAGGTAAATGTACCATTAGAGAAATTGCCTTAAGGACGCTATTACAAATATCAGCCATTTTCCGGTACCCTATTAAAGAATTAGGAGTCAAACTGCGAGGATGTTTTGGTTTCAAATGAAAGATAATATATTCATCTCCACGACTGTACCATAAAAATTCTATAGCCGCATACAAAATTTTCACATAAAATACGTTTTAACCATCACAATAATCGCAAAATATGAAAAAAATGGGGTCTGATTAGGTACTTTAATATCTAAATACACTGAACTGAGGAAAATAAATATACAAAAAAAATGTTGCTTATTTAGTTCTCTATAAAGTTCGCTAAAAATTTTATATAAAAATAAACAAATTTTCCAGTTATAAGAAAAATAAGAAAATTTCTCAAATTTTTTCATACATTTTCGCCATATCAAGAACGCGGCGAGCGTCGTAACCGCCACTGTACAAGGCGCGCTAATATGAATCTTATTTTAATGTCATTAACGTCGATATTCGTACTGACAGACATCCGACCTGCTAATTCTCCGGTTGGAGCATTCTTAAGGCCTTAAGCCCGCCTCTGTACCTTTATGTGTGCAAAAAGTATAATAAAAAAAAAACTGTTTATAGATGGCTGTACTACGTTATTCAACGGGTTATGTCAATGATGTGTTAAGGCCAGGTCACAACACTGCGTTGCGATGTCGCATCGTATAAATCTACGACGCCGTAGAACGCACCGTGAAATTTTCCTATGTAAAGAGTGCTATGCTATATGAAATTTTAGCGTTGTGACATCGCATCTCATTTATGTGCGATGTTGTTTTTGCGATACGACGCCGCAACGCAGTGTTGTGGCCTGGCTTGGTCGTGATCTGTCGGCTGTTCTTGCTATAACCCGCCAAATAGTGGGTACTATTTTTATTTACTTTTACTGCGACAGAAAGGATGTTGGACTAAGTAACTATTGGTGTATGCAATTTGAGTCGCTTACAGTTATTAACCTCTTTACGACTAAGCCAGAAGAAATATATGTATTTATTTATTAGATCTACAAAATTATAACCCTGGCACGTTCTCGTCATTAAAGACTTACCATCATCAAAACCATTGATAAGCAGTACATTTGCCCTTGTTTGTTACGAAAGTTTTTCGTAACAGTATATTTAACTAGTAGGAAGGTATTGCTAATGGTCACATTGTTATTTGCAGGTTTGAAATCGTAGTTTGCTTGACGGGCTCATCAAAAAGCATGGGGACAGTCACTCAGAGCAGGACATCATATCTCTCCAAGGAAATCAACTGGGGATACAGATTTAAAAATGTTATTGAGTAAGTTATAAGTACCATCGAAGAAATGGATTCATAGGTAGTTGACGGATCTTCGTCATTTGGTCGCATTATGTCAATTCAATATTAGTCGCGATCTGTCAGCTGAGTTCGACATAATGCGACCTAATTACGCAGATCTGCCATTTGCCTATGAATCAACTTCTCTAATAGTACCTAATGTGGATAGTACAAAATTATAGGCTGAAATATTGTTGTCTTTAGGCGAAACAAAAAATGTTGAATTGCTCAAGGTTAAACAACTCTACAAAAACAATAAGTACCTATAATAATTTTTTATTGGAAAGCTACCTAAAAACTATTACTGGCAATGTTAGGGTGAATTGCACCAGAAGCGTAGTTAAAGTTAAGGTTAAGGTTATCGTCAAATATGGCGACTTTTGCTAGGGATTTGACAGTTCATTTCACATTTTTTTGTGGTTAAAGTTAAATTTATAGTTAAAGTAAGCCGGTGCAACCCACTCTTAGTTTTTTATTTCAAATCTAAAGCCAAATGGAGAAGTGCCAATTATAGATTATTGAACTCTACCCACAGACACAACGTAGGAACAAAATTAGCCAAGGGCATGATTGATTTCAGATATTCCAAGAAAGACGAGGCCTACGTCATAGACACTGATAACTTAGACACAATGGAGCAAGTCGCGACTCCTCTCTGCAGCGCCAGTCGCCTCAAAGAATTCGAAGACGACATCAAATACTCTGAACCTATCTCTCCCACCGACCTGTCTTTATCCCCCCCTCAATCCACCACCCAAGAAGATTCCTCCTTATCTAGAATAGGGGATTCCCTCCCTTCCACCCCTAGTTTCAACAGGCCGGGCACACAGAGAAGTTTCGGCTGGAATTACAAGCGGTTCAATCCAGATAATACCAGAAATGAAAGGACTTTGGTAACAGACGCGCCCAAAGGATTTGAGTTGAGCGAAGTTAAAGAGTGATATTTTGATAAAGATAAATAAATGAATTACCCGACATCTTTTTTTAAGGACGCCAATACGGGCATACGGTATATAACAAAAAAATGTGACAAGTAATACTTTAGGGTGTGTATAAATTCTATTAGGGTTGAACTACATCTGGCAGCACGGAATTGCCTTTTTCCATTGCCCTTTCTCTTTCTGTCGCTTATAACTACCATTTGCTAGACCGAGACAGAAAGCATAACGCCGATGGCCTCGAGGATTCCACCGCGTGCTATCGCATTATGCTTTCTGTCTCGGTCTAGCAAATGGCAGTTCTAAGCGACAGAAAGAGAAAGGGCGACGGAAAAAGGCGATGCCGTGCTGCCAGATGTAGTTCAACCCTAAGTCTATGTATAGAGTTCACTTTGAAAGTAGCAGCGCTGAAAGAGTAATTTAAGCTCTTGTATCGCGCCTTGCCCATAGAAATCACAAAAAAGTGAACTTTATATTTAAAGGAACACATTCTCCTTTTAAGTATTATGACTTTTTTTTGTTACACCTGTATAGAGCCTCGATGTCACAGCGAGCCTTGAAGACCTATTGTAACTCTAGCTATTGCGATTTCCTTTCGATTTCGATCAAATAAAATTTAGTTTGGAAAGCAGTAATAGAAACAATATAATATAAAGTACTTATTCTTAATAATATGACGTAAATCTAGCGAATTTACTAATTACTATTCTTCAATTATACCTAATTTTTATTCAAATCTTAATAATATGTTGTAAAATATGAATATTAAATTGTTTTATGCATATTTATCATAACGAGATGCTTTTGTTTTGTATTTAAAATTTTCCAGAACATTTTCATTATTTTCTGAATGAAAGTAGACAGAACAATTAAAATAATTTACATGCCTCATTATTTCAATATCTATTATATATCGATAAATATAACAATAATAATTAACATATTTTAAATAATAATAATATAGGCACATAGTCATGGATATAATAGGAATACTCTATGAAATACACTGACAATATATTACAAAATACGTCAGTATACAAAAGATACTGTTTTCTTGTGCTATATTCAAAATATTACGTATTGAACGTTTTCAATAGGAAATTTCTCGAAAAGCTTTTAATATTTATAAATAGAGATTTTCCAATAAATAATAACCTAGTTGGAATATTTATGTATACGTTGTAATAAGCTACTTATCCATACCTTAAAGGCTGTGACAGACTTAGCTATAATATATATTAATATACCGTACTAAACACACTGAGACCAGAAATATATATTATAGCTGAGTGTGTGGTCACGCGAAAATTGTATAGAAAATATATATTAATATGCCTAGCTATAAACATATTAATATATATTATAGCTAAGTCTGTGACGGCCTTAATATATTGTTATGTTAAACAGAAAGCTTGTCTACCTGTTTATTGCCTCTTTGCAACCTGGGTAAAAATCAAAACTCAAAAAGTACCTGAAAATGTAAGTTTCTCGCGCCATAAACTTATCAAACAATGTTATAATCTAAAGAAGAAAGGTATTGAGCTTATTTGCTCAATTTAATGGGTTTTGAAAGTAAGGAACTAGTTTTAGTGCAAATTTGCACAGACGTAGGTAGATTAGATGACTGAGTCCCATTTATTGTGCCATAGATTATAGTCCATAGATTGGATATCATCTTATTCTAATCTATGCGTGGCCGAATTTCCTTTACTTTTTTATTTGGTACTTTTCTATAATAAAGTAATTTTCCAAATAAGAATCATAATAATAAATTAAAAATAGAAAAATATTTTATTCAACTACAATTTTTACACGGTATGAAATACAAAATACCCTTGTACCTCACGGGTACGGGTACTCCTTATCTTAAAAAATATGGTTTTTGGTAAATATAATTCGTAAGACAAATACAGTTATTCTATTTGAAGCATGGTGTTTAATTAATAAGTTAATAAAAACACGTTTTGCTAAGCATAAATATTGTGAGACATGTAAAAGAAGCATTCTTCACCAGAGTTAAAAATGTTATGCTTCGAATGTCGCTTGGATCACATCACGCATGTCTTTAGTGAGAAAGACAGAATCACATTGTAGATAAGGGAATTAAACCCTACTCAAAAATCGTTGCGACGAGGTAAGTTATAAAATACTAGGTGACTCCCGCGATTCCGTTGTGCCAAAATTCGTTTGTCAGGCAGGAACTCTACATTTTTTTGGGATGAAATGTATCCTATGACATATCCTTCCCCGGGACTCAAAGTATCTCCATACAAAATTTCAGCAAAATCAGTTTAGCGGTTTGGGCGTAGACAGACAGATAGATGGACAGACAGACGTACACACTTTCGCATTATAATATTAATATGGATTTACAAAGGATTTTACAAATTTCTAAAGATCACCACTGAAAATGAAAGCATACATGGATGGAGGCCGATCGAATCTGGTTGGAGGTTGGACCGATCGCAGGCAGAGCTGCTGACCGGACTCATTTACTGCATTTCCGTTTATGTGTGTCTCAGATTAATGTGGTAAGTATTCTGCGATGAAACAGAATAAAACACGGCAACACGATGATTCATAATACGATCTGCTGACACGTGAATGCAGGTCATGTTTGGGATCAGCGAAAGTATTTCGTGAATCACGTAGTACCTGCACAATATCAACAACAACACGTACCTAATCGCCTTACTGAAATTACTGAGAACTGAGAAGTGAGTATAATTTATGTCTATAGATTAATTTCTTAACCGGGACTAAAGCTAGTATACGCTATCAGAGAAGTTGATTCCTAAGCAGATGGGAGACCTACCTACGTAGTTTGGTCGCGTTACGTCAAACCCAGTCGGCAGATCACAAATTATATTAAATTGAGATGATCCGACCAAATGACGTTGGCCTGTCTACTGCCTAAGAATCAATTTCCTCGGGTATACATCAGACTTTTTCAGGGCTCGGTAGTTAGGGAAGGCCCCTGCTGGATAATTTAGGGAGCCTATAGCCTTACTACAAGCCCCTAAATTACAATGTCCCTGAATAATTGTGCGAGCAACTTTAGACTTACTTTCTCAAACGCATCTTGCAGTAAATTTTAAATAAGATAATAAAAATTTAAAAAGTCCTGGATTCATTAATAAGCCGTTTTGGCCGTGGCCAAGGTCGGCAGCGTCCTAGGGTAGCGGCAAATTTCGTACATGGGTAGGCGGAAATAAAGTTGCCTACACTCTTAAAAAAAATCCGGGACTGATCAAATGCCGTTCCTGTTAACCTGTAATACTGCCTGTAAATTTCAGATGTATGCAAGATGCCCTTACATTCAGAGAATTCCATCAACGACCAATACTTCCCTATATCCATATTGAACGCCATTAATTACGATGAACCTAATCAATGGGGCTATTACTCACTTGAATGCGTAATTTTGACGTAATTTACTGCTATAGTTTCCGTGTATGATGCTGAGGCCTGACTCCTGAGACGCTTTTTCATGCAACGAGTTTGTAGTATAGGAGCCGGAGCCAGTGACATTTTAGATGAGTTTTTACTTTTTAGAAGACTTTTAAAAATGGAATTCTGAATAGAAATTTTTATTCATTTATTTATTTATTATGATTATTACAGACAACAATCAATATTTAAAAATGTATATTTGCAGACATCAGACCAAAGGAGATTAATTACTATTATTAGTCAACCTCATTAAGATAATCTTAATAAACTTTGTTATAAATAATTATTTATTTTAATAACATACTGTAATTTGATTTTATGAATAAGTATGTAAAATATTCCCAACATCTTATTTTCATTAAAATTTACGTGAGACGTAAGTTTTTCTCACAATTTTACATAAGATGATGTAACTTTTAAAAATATATTATTATATTATGAGTATATTAATTCAGATTCAGTTTTAGACCACGCTTAACGCCATCTAAACAATGTATTTAGGTACTTACGAGTAAGTAAATAAAAATCACTAGTATTACACAAATTGTGTCGGGTCGTAGGTTATCGCTACTAACTAGGTGCTTTGTAAATATTGATATTAAATATTATTATAAAACATAATAATAAGGAAGAGAATGTTGAAACTTTAAACTTTAAAGTTTGTTTTTGATGTTCTCAATATAGTACATAATATTACAAGTAACCATTATTTTAACTAAAAGTTAAAAAAAGTTTAAGCAGATACAATATTGCGACAATTTCTTACTGTGCGGTTAATGTCCTGTGATAGTTCATACACCTACAGTTTACAATCAACAAATTGCTCTTACGAATATTGCAAAACAAATAAAAACATTGATAACATTCAGAAAAGAATGAAAAAAACATTTAAAATTCTACGTAAGTTCTGATCTGCCATTTAGTGCACGTATATTTCGCAAAAACACAAACGAAAATATGTGCGCGGGCTCTTGGTATCATCGCATACAACCTGCATGTATTTATGGCATTTGTTCCATGTACAGTACTCGAGTTGTATTTGAGCGTGCTTCGTGAGCGCTTCACTTCGCTAATTTTATTGGCGCCAAAACATCGCGAGTTACATTTTCAAAATTGTTTTTTTTTATAAAAAAAATATTGGTATTGTGTCATAAGAACTGAACTATTGAATGTGATTTATGAGTGAATTACTTTTAATTTATGATGAAGTTTTTTATTTTTTTATTACTAGCATGTTACCCTGTTTGGTGCGATGATTCCAGGTAAGAATCACAATTTAATTGAAAACATGAAGAAAAATATATGCAAATTATTTACATCTTACATAAAAATTTACATTTCACATAAATATTTTTGTCTTTATAGCATTAAAATTCAAGAATCAAAGTCCAAATTTTCCATCGTAAGATATAAATTAATATTTTTCAAGTAGTTTTTTTTTTTTTATAAAAAGTTAACATTTTTACCACATAAGTATGCATCGTAAAGTCAAAGTAGAAACTAGAAACTCGAGTGCAGATATAAATTTTCTTTGGTATAAAAAATCTGTACAATTTTACTAATGTAGGCGTGCGTTAACCATAATAGTAGGTAACATTACTATCGTTTACTTAGGAACTAGAAACATTGCGAAGCTAGGAACGACTGCTATCATCTCGGAGCAAATAAATTTAAAGGTATTTCAGCCGCGAAAAATTTATGATATTCCATAAAATTTACGAACTGCGGTTTGGGATTTATTGGATGGCTCCTGCGGTCACATGAACATATATTTTTAATTTTAAGAAAAAAAAATGTGATCGTACAGCCTATGGGTACAGCTAAGCTAAGTGCGAACTATTTGAACCAAAAAAGTTTGTAATTATAAAATTACGTACTTTTTTGTAGTCATTAATGAGATTTGAACTACTGAAAGTTTAAAAAAAGGCAAATGTGTATATCAATATTATAACAAGAATATTGTACTAAAATCAGTACTTGGTAGAGGAAATTGAATAAGAAAACCGGCCAAGTGCGTGTCGGGCCACGCGCAATGTAGGGGAACCCTACATTCAATGAATGTAAATTTATAACATGTTTTACACTACTAACAACATCGTCTCAGTTACTTTCAAAGGAATTTGAACGAAAAGTTCCTTTATACTTCGCCGAATACATTTTTTTTAGTTGATCGACTATTACTCAATAACTTATGAAGTATTCTTAGCCGTGATAGTTTTTCTTTTAAATTCAGCATATTTCCTACTCCCGTGAATTTTTTCACATTTCCAAAAGCAACCGTTTAGCTGGTAGAAGGGCCCCCACTGGACTCTAACGATTTTTTCCACTTTAAAACTTAATATTTCACAAATGGATCCCTAAATCGGAAAATGATCTATGAATACTCATAATATTTTTTAAAAACCTATCCAACGACACCCCACACGATGGGGTGGGCGCGAAAAAAAAAATTCAACCCCGCTTGATGTGTAGGGGATGTACCATAAAAAAAATGTTTTTCAAATATTTTATGTACCATTTTGTTGGCATTATTAATATGTGTATTCATGCCAAATTACAGCTTTGTATCTAGGTCCTATAGTCTCTTCCTTGTTGACTACGGAACCCTAAAAATGTTGAATAAACAGTAGTAGCTCCTTGTCTTTCGGAATAAACATAAAATTAAAACATGTTTCAGTTACATGTGTAAGAAAAAAAAATGTGATCGTACAGCCTATGGGTACAGCTAAGCTAAGTGCGAACTATTTGAACCAAAAAAGTTTGTAATTATAAAATTACGTACTTTTTTGTAGTCATTAATGAGATTTGAACTACTGAAAGTTTAAAAAAAGGCAAATGTGTATATCAATATTATAACAAGAATATTGTACTAAAATCAGTACTTGGTAGAGGAAATTGAATAAGAAAACCGGCCAAGTGCGTGTCGGGCCACGCGCAATGTAGGGGAACCCTACATTCAATGAATGTAAATTTATAACATGTTTTACACTACTAACAACATCGTCTCAGTTACTTTCAAAGGAATTTGAACGAAAAGTTCCTTTATACTTCGCCGAATACATTTTTTTTAGTTGATCGACTATTACTCAATAACTTATGAAGTATTCTTAGCCGTGATAGTTTTTCTTTTAAATTTAGCATATTTCCTACTCCCGTGAATTTTTTCACATTTCCAAAAGCAACCGTTTAGCTGGTAGAAGGGCCCCCGTCCGTCGTTTGAGTCTCAAAATTATTTCCTGGTAGGCCTACTAATTCGGTAGGTGTAGGCGTCTCCCAGACAGACGCGGCCTGCGGTGGCGGTCGCGGTGGCGGTCAGTTGGATGACTTGAAAGTTCTAGGAACGACACAAACATACGCGTCGCAGTACAAAAAACTGACCGCCGCCGCGACCGCCACCGCAGGCCGCGTCTGTCTGGGAGACGCCTTATGCGAAGCCCAGTCGACAGATCACAACTAACATTCACAATATGACATAACCTGACTAAATAACGCCATTCATGAATTAACTTCTCTGATGTTGCGTAAAACCATAATATTACTTTTTGTGACAAACCACAGTTAAGTTGAGTAGTTTACCTCAAAGTTATGAATAAAGTTTTTGATTGAATGGAAGGATGAATGTAAATTTTCCTATTCAGTAGGTCACTAGGCCGTAATAGATCAAGTTGTTGGTGGTTTTGTATTGATAAGATAAGGATGTTTGGTAATATTCCCGCGCGTGAGTAAACCAAAGAGGAAGGTCAAAGTCGCTCGAAACTTACTTGACGTTATGTGTAAAAAATTGGCCAAGTGCGAGTCGGACTCGCGCACGAAGGTTCTAGAGCAAAACTCACGATTATAGAGCAAAAATAGGCCAAAAATTGTGTTTTTTGTATGGGAGCCCCTTAAATTTTCATTTTATTTAAATATTATTATTAATTATTAAAGTACATATTTATTACTAGCTGTTGCCCGCGACTTCGTCCGCGTTAGTATAGTAGATCACGTCCCAAGTATTATTTTTCAAAAATATTCAATGTACAGAATTGACTTTCTTACAATTTTATTACAATATGTATAGATGACTTAGTTTGTTCCTACAAAGGATAATTAAGACGCAATACAAACTCCACGATACCTTTTAATTATGAACAAAAGTTTCATGAGAAATAAGGGGGGGGGGGGGGGTTTGGGGGGGCGCAGCCCCCCCAAAACAAACGACACTGGAAAACGTATGTGTAGTTTAGTTTTTAACTTTGTTCTTAAAAAAGATGTATAACGCCGCAACACCGCTTTGTTTGAAGCGAAATTTGGGGAGGTGGGGGGGGGGGGGTAGGGGGGGGGGAGAAGCCCCTCCCCCACTCAAGAAAAGACCGATGCCAAAGCTCCCAGCATGTTAATCAAACGACACTCGAAATTTGTATAGAAAAGATAGACAAAAGCTCATAGCATGGCAAGGAGTGAAGATAGATACAAAGTGTGAAGGACAAATTTGTAGGAAATTTTATGGGCTTTCATTACGTACCGGACATTTTTTCTCTACAACGCACCGTTTCAGCGATATGAGCAAAAAACTAAAAATATTGAAACTTGAGCCCCTCCCCCCCCTAGGTGATATCGTCATAATATATAGCCTATGTGTTGACCCGACTTCTATATAATATTCGTGCAAAATTTGAAGTAAATCCATTCAGTACTTTCTGAGTTTATCCCGGACATACATACAGACAAACAGACAAACAGACAAACAGACAAAAATTCTAAAAACTATATTTTTGGCTTCCATATCGATTGTAGATCACGTCCCAAGTATTATTTTTTTAAAATATTCAATGTACAGAATTGACTTTCCTACGATTTTATTATATGTATAGATACGTTGTAGGGCCTTTGTGAAAATTTTAAGTGCCTACCTGTTGCCATTATTGATATCGAGCAAAAAAGGCCAAAAAATCACGTTTGTTGTATGGCAGCACCCTTAAATATTAATATTAGAATTTTTTTGGTATTTGTTGTTATAGCGGCAACAGATATAAACAATCTCAGGTGAAAATTTCAGAAATCTAGCTATAGCAGTTCTTGAGATACAGCCTGGTGACAGACAGACAGACAGACGGACAGACAACGAAGTCTTAGTAATAGGGTCCTGTTTTTATCCTTTGGGTACGGAACCCTAAAAAAAGAAAAAAGGAATCTACTTTGAGGCTGAAAATTGGTTCACAACTTTTTTTAGGACTTTTGCAGTTCCAGTTTCCATTTTTTAAGTGGAATCTTTTTTAGCGGGGATGTTTATTACTTATTTTGAAATGTTTTTTTTTGTTATTATTAAATAAGGGGGCAAACGAGCAAACCGGTTCACCTGATGGTAAGCAACTACCGTCGCCCATGGACACTCGCAACATCCGAAGAGCTGCGGGTGCGTTGCCGGAGGAATACGCTCTTTTCTTGAAGGTTATGTATGTTAATGGTTAAAAAATGTTAGAAAATGCACGGACAAATAGCGCAGAGAAGGAAATGAATTTCTTTACTCGGCACTCCCGGAGTGCACTGTGCAACTCGCGAAGTAGCGACGTGTAAATTAAAGGCCGGCATCGTTACACTGTCGAGTACGGAGTAGGTACCATACTAAAGTACTAGAGTACCTACTCGACAATGTTACGATTTACACCTTTACATACCGTCGAAACCTTCCTAATTATAATGAATGTACGCAAACTAGCGTTTCTTAATGAAATAACAAGTTGTTAAATTAAATTATAATAATTAACTTACGATAACGATCTGGTAGTTTAGTGTCAGATATTTTCGGAAATTAAAACGTTTGGTACTTAAAAGATAATGTAAAGATAATGTTATAGATGTTAATTTTGTTTTTTGAATAATATCTACTGTAAGCATAAACATATTCTGAATACTGTGTAGCACTCTAGTCTCTACACAGTACCAACAGTGCCTGTAGACAAGTGGCAAAACGCTAACGCTAACGCTAGCGTTACAAAATGTATGCAATTTGACATTAGTATTCGCTAGCGAAGCGATGACTTATGTCAAATCGCATGTAACATTTTGTAACGCTAGAGTTAGCGTTAGCGTTAGCGTTTCGCCATTTGTCTACAGGCATAGTACTCAGAATCTGTACGTCTTCTTGCTAACAATATCAAGTATGTTAAGATTTTAGATGAATGCGTTTAAATTGAGTAAAATTATATCATTAAAAATATATAATATTGTTACTTCTCCGAATAATTTGTATTTCAATAACAACCAAGATTTTAAAAACACAACAATATATAATTCCAATGTTACATTATCACCTTCCGAAATTGTTTGGGCTTCCACTTCCTTGTGAGTTGTGACTTAGCTTCTCAGCTGTTGTAGTATCGTTTATATCATGTGACCTACAAATTACTATTTATTTACCTTCAAGTGAGTACCTACTATCTTGAGACAGTGCAAATCAATATTTGCAGAACCTGCATTTTAAAATCAGTATGACATTGGAGAAAGATAGTGCCTAACTTCCGCACTCAAAGATGAATATTTTTATTATTTAACTGTTTTTTTTTTATTTAATTATTTATAGAGTTTGACATATAATATAGTATGAGCTGGTTTGAGGCTCAAAATCTTTTATCAAGGCGTCGCCTTAACTGCTAACTTTAAGAGTTAAGCAGTAGTAGGTAGGTATTTATGATGTTTTTTTGTAAATACAGAGATTAGTACTCTTTAGTCTTTATTATAATATTATTGTGTAGGAGTACTCTTAAAAGGAAATGAATCCACAGTGGGACAAAGAACATGACGACCTCTGTGGCTCAGTGGATAGCACGTAGGTAGCTTAAGCCGGAGGTCGCGGGTTCGAATCCCGCCGACGGAACAAAAAGTTTTCAAAGTTCCTGGGTCATGGATGTGTATTAAATATATTTATCATATAATAAAAATCTTAAATATATGTATAGTATAAAAGTATTAAATATATTTCCGTTGTCTGGTACCTGTAACACAAGTCCTTCAGGTACTTAGCATGGGGCCAGACTGACGTGGTGTGAAGCGTCCATAGATGTTATTATTATTATTATTATTCACAAAATATTAAGCAGATTAGTGAATCACGTCATTAAGGCTTTCATAATAAAATTACAGATTAATACTAGTATATACCGCATCTACGTCCGCGTGATCCGACCATAACGAGAACTAATAACTTCTTTGAATTGAACTGATAACAATAATTCGACACGGAATTTTCATGGCTCTTTTTCGTACAAAGTCTGAATTAAATTGGAAAGTTATTTTTTGTGACTGTCGCTTTATTTAGAGAAACGAAAATTTTATAATATACGTCTTTAACATAACATTATAATGTATGCATGTAAATTTCATCAATATTAAAGGCACACTACATGTTGCCTTCAATTTCATTGCATCAAAATTAATTTATCGCGCGGGAAACGTACATTTTTTCAAGATAAAATTATCCTTATGTCCTTTCCCGGGGCTTAAAGTATCTCCAAACCAAATTTCAGCAAATTCAGTTTAACGGGCAACAGACAGACAGACACACTTTCGCATTAATAATAATTAATAACCCATCAACCCCCGAACGGCCCAAGTGGGCCGCGATAACAATAGATAGACAATAGATTTCCAAGAATCCGCGATCGATCGATAGAAGTATACTTAGCTGAATATAATATCTATATACAACGTGAAATTTTAGTGGTTGTTTTCCCGCAGCAGGACGATTTACCTATAGTAGTACTATCGAATCATGCAAGCTATTTTTTGAAAATACAAAATATTTTGTACCTATGACGTACTATGGCAACTTTATGCCGATAGGCGCGAGCGGCTATGGACCCGGCCGAATTTTTTTTATGATTTGAACAAAAAAACTTCACAAATCTATTGTACTACTAAGATATAATCATTTTACTGCGGGAAAACAACCAAATTTCACGCAGTACATATATAAAAATGGATTTATATATGTACTGCGTGCGTTACAAATGTGTTAGTCGCGGTAAAACTCGAAAACGGCTGAACGGATTGGGTTGATTTTAGTCTTAAAATATTCGTAGAAGTCCAGGGAAGGTTCTAAAGTGACACGAAGTTCACCAGGACAGCTAGTTAGATATATGGATAGAATTTCTACTTAACTACGTGTACGTATTTTTAAGTAAAACATTATTATTTATTACCAAACTCATTTTAAACAGGTAGATGAGGCCATTACAAAAATGTGTTGAACTAAATCAGTGGTACTGACGCGGACATAACTAGGATCGTTGAACTTTCGTCTTGCGAGTTGTGAGCGCGATGTCAAGGTTATCTATTAACTTCAATACAATAGAATACTACTGCACATAGTCGATATGACATAATAGCTGAGTGTTATCATATACACCTAAAGGCCGTCACAGACCTAGCTATAATATATATTAATATATTTATAGCTAGGCATATTAATATATATTTTCTATACAATTTTCGCGTGACCACACACTTAGCTATAATATATATTTCTGGTCTCAGTGTGTTTAGTACGGTATATTAATATATATTATAGCTAAGTCTGTGACGGCCTTTATTTAATGGTCTCTTGCAGGAACAAAAATGGTGGTTCTATAAATATACTTGCTTTAACTTTTTATGTCTTTCTTGCAATTAGGTACTCTCTAATAAAAGTAATGTAGTGCTTACTGCAAATGAAATTCGCAGATGTATTTTTTTAAGTACGCAATATACCCCAGGAAAATTAAACATTTGACCTCGGAATAATTCGCATAGAGCTGAAAATTGGTAGAGACATTAAATAGACCATTATAAATAAAACCTCAAAAGTCCCCGGCGATCCTCCTTGTGCAAAAATTTTTATTCAAGTTAAGAAAATGAGGTTTTTCCTGTTTATTTTTCAAACGGTACATTTTATCATAAAAATAGGTAGGACAAGAGTGTAGATCATAGATTTCTCTACAAAAAATACCTATACACTTTTTTTCATACGACTTACCATTCGTTATAAATAGCAGGCTTATAGTTGGGAAAATCATATCTATGTACTTATGATATAAAGCTGAAGAATTTGTAGAACTACTGGTTCGAATTGAAAAAATATTTTTGTGTTGGATAGTCTTAGATATCGAAGAAGGCTTTAGGCTATATAACATCACCCTGCGACCAAGAGGAGGGAAGAAATAGATGAAGATGTGAAAAAAAACAGAGAAAACAATTTGAAAGGGCTTATCTCACGAACTGCTAAAGCAATTTTTATATTATTTGGTACAGTTATAGAATAGACCACGTGGAAGGACGTAAGCTATTTTGTTTTTGAGAAAAATGCACGGTTTCCGTGAAATTTATGATAAACGCGGGTGGAGCCACGCTTAACATCTAGCACTATATACTAGGGTTGTTTGATATGTTATCGGCCTGACATATTTCTGAGTGTCTTGCAAGCGTACTGTTGCTCTTCGCGACTTGAAAAGATAAGATTTGGTAACGGTAATACTAATAAGTAACGCAGAAGTATGTTTGACTGTGAACGGGCCTCGTACGCTGTAGTACAAGAAGTTCCGCTCCGCCCTGTTAATTATGTATTTCACAGAAACCGTACATTTTCCCGAAAAACAAAATAGCCTATGTCCCTCCACGTGGTCTTCTTTATATATGTGCCAAATAATATAAAAAGTACTTCAGCAGTTTGTGAGATAAGCTCTTTCAAATAATTTTCCCCGTTTTCCCACATTTTCCTCTGTTTCTTTGCCCCTATTGGTGGCAACGTGATGTTATGTAACTCAAGTCTTCCTCGATAAATAAGACTATCCAACGCAAAACGAATTTTTCAATTCAAACCAGCAGTTCCCCATTTTTTTAACTTTATAATATAAGTTAGTAGTATGATTTTTCCAAACCTTAAACCTGCAAATTATGAGGAATGGTAAATCGTATGAAAAAAGTGTCTGAATATTTTTTGTACAGAATTTTATGATCTACACTCTTGCCATACATATTTTTATGATAAAATGTACAGTTTGGAAAAAAACGGGAAAAACCTCATTTTCATACCTTTGACATTGAATAATTTTTTTTGCACAAGGAGGATCGCCGGAGACTTTTGAGGTTTTATTTATAATGGTGTATTTAATGTCTCTACCAATTTTCAGCTCTATGCGAATTATTCCGAAGTTACGATTTTTTTGCGTCTAATTAGACCGGGCTAATATCCGAAGCTATTAGAAAGAAAGCTATAGGGAAGAAAAACAAAAGAGCTTTGAGCTGTTTTTTTTTTAATAAATTGTTGGTAAATCGTTGTATTCATTAGCAGCACAGAACTGAGAAATGGTACATTAAGACGAAGTCACACCATATCAATCTAAGCCGTATTTACGACAGACCTCTAGATTATTTTACCGCAAAAATTGACGTTGATTCTTATTTCAGCAACTACTACATCGTTGAGCGGCCAGCTGACGATCCCCCGGTGAAAACCTCCAAAGCCTTCAACGTCTACTGGAACGTCCCCACCATGCAGTGCAAATCCAAGGGCATATCATTCAGCAACCTGTACGAGAAGTACGGCATCATACAGAACCAGGATGATCACTTTCGTGGGGAGAAGATAACTATATTGTACGAGCCGGGACTGTTCCCGGCTATCTTCAAGAACGAGAGCAGCGGGAAGTACAGGTTCAGGAATGGAGGGGTGCCCCAAGAGGGAGACATACAGGAGCATTTGACGGTTTTCAGAAAGGATATGGAGGAGGGCATCCCGGACGTCAATTTTGATGGTGAGTTGTATATTGTGATACATCTCACTTCTCTTGTACACCAATTTTTGATGTTTGATGGAAGTTTATCCTACTTTTTTTTTCACCACTTCCTTATAATTGTGCGAATTATCCATCGCATAACTTGACAGATAAAGTATGGAGAATCTGTCAAAAAAGTTGTGAATAGCCTATTCAGCACTTTATCAGAATGTGGCGAAACAGGCCCTAAGTTTATCTAACCAAAAGTGCGAACTCAGCTTGGATATTGGGTTTTAATACCACATTTTATTGTGTCATTTCGTGTGGTTTATAATGTTAGTAGGTGCTTTTGTTTTCCATTCCCGTCATAAGTACTAGATTTTTCCATTGTTTATTGTCATATACATATTTTGTGTACACACAGTAGGTCGCACACGATATACACGTAGACGGGTAGACCTTATATTATAACAATAAATACTATCAATATCATAAACAAACTTCTGTAAACTCAGCTTTCTTCTGTTCAGCGTAAAGGGAAATAAGATATTTGTTTTTGTTATGATCGGCTGTATGGAATATTTTAATTGTGCTCATATTCATTTACGTTGATCACAGCTTTTAAAGAAATCAAGTATACTAGTAGCTAAGGCTACTTGACTTCTTTCTCTCCTTTATATTTCCTAGTAAGTATGTATTTCTTTTCAAGCAATTAAAAGCTCAATAAATTGAAAATCTCTCCCACTTGTACCAAAGTTACTATAGAGTCCTACATAGAGCAATAAAGAGTTAAAATGCATATCAGTTTTAGGTGTCAGATTATAAATTGGGTTGATGATAAGTTTCTTACATAATAGCATGCTCGTGGCACACTTCGCACTTCCTTTATTATGGATAACGAGGCTGCTATCAAAAACACTTACCAAAATATAATCGACAATGCAATAGGACTTGTTTTTTTTTTAATTATTGATCGAGTACGAAAAAAGAGCGAAAATACGAATTAATAGTTATTAATTCGTATTTTCAAGAAGCGTTTCCACACTAGTTTTTGACCTCCGTTAATTTAGTTCGACTTTTATTTGTTTACTTACCAAAGTATATTCTAAACTCGTTTTGGCTGTTTAACAGTCTTCTCAAGGTCATGTGCAACATAACTTGACAAAATTCATGGAATCGTCAATTTGATCACTACTTGTACAAGTCTGTATGTAACTTGAAGAATTTGTCCGTTAAATTGTTAAAGATACTACACACGTAATCGTATAAGGAAGAGGTCATTGTGATTGGAGACATGTCGCTTTCTACCTCGATTTCGATTTATATCACGTACAAGAGACAAAATATATTAATTGTAAAGTAAATTGTTTATTAGAAGAAATATGCAGAAACACGTCTCCAACAATAATAATCTACAAAATGTGTGCAGAACGATTAACGTGATCAATAATTATAAAGTAATTTTGATTTCTTTGCTATAAACTTTTTTTTTAAAGAAGGCAGGTCGCTAAAGCTATAAACATAATAATTGCTAAAAATATAACGTATAGTATAATAATAAATAGTAATACCTGAATTAATATACTATGTCAGTTGGTAGAGTTACCTTAGAATCTACGGAACCTAACTCATTGCAAGTGAAACATTAACAGACGTGATAGAAATTCAGATTAACTTTTGTATATACGAAATTTAGTACATTTCATATAAGAAGTTGTATATCTATATCTTCTTATATATAAAATGAATTTTCAAATGTGTTAGTCGCGCTACAACTCGAAAACGCCTAAACGGATTGGGCTGATTTTAGTCTTAAAATATTCGTAGAAGTCCAGGTAAGGTTTTAAAGTGACACGAAGTTCATCGGGACAGCTAGTTAAATATATTTTTAATTAAAAATTACGAAATTACGAAAGCAAATTATTTTTTCTCATTAGACAATGACGTCGATAGACTCAAACAGGTTTTAGTAAGTAACTTTATAACTCAAATAAATATTACAAACCAAGGCCAACTTCAAATTACATTTTAGGCATCTCTTATCTAGCCATTGTTAAATATTATGTTGCGTAATAATTTATAATTTATCTTTGAAGGCATGCTAAAACAATTAAGAATTAACTCGGTGGCTGTTTCTATGTTCTTAGAAACATGTTAAGAATTTTATTATTACTAGGTAGCGGCACTCAGAAATCGAAGAATTAAAAATAAAATTTTTGGATAATATATTGTGTTTGCATCAAATTTTAATATTAAGCAGATTATAATATTTTTAAGAGATTGAATTAAAACGAACAGTGATTTATTTAGTACTAGATGACTGATGACCAAGTACTTCGTATCACTTTCCTAATATAAACCTTCCTTTTTCCTTCCTTCCTGGACTTGGGCGAGTATTTCAAGACTAAAATTTACCAAATCGGTTCAGTCTTTCTCGAGTTTTAGCGAGACTAAGAAAATTAAAATTTCATTTTTAGGGTTCCGTAGCCAAAATGGCAAAAAAGGAACCCTTATAGATTCGTCATGTCTGTCTGTCTGTCTGTCTGTCTGTCTGTCCGTCCTTCCGTATGTCACGGCCAATTTTCTCCGAAACTATTAGAGCTATACTATTGAAACTTGGTAAGTAGATGTAGTCTGTGAACCGCATTAAGATTTTGATGCAAAAATGGAAAAATTATTAAAAATTTTAGGGGTCCCCATAGGTACAACTGAAACAAAAAAAAATTTTTTCATCTAACCTATGCGTGTGGGGTATCTATGGATAAGTCCCTAAAAATCATATTGAGGTTTCTTATATAATTTTTTCTAACCTGAATAGTTTGCGAGAGAGACTCTTCCAAAGTGGTAAAATGTGTGTCCCCCCCACCTCTAATTTCTAAAGTATAAACCTTAATATAAATTTCATTAAATCGACTGAAATATAAAAATAAATCAAAAACCTTTTAATTTCATAAAAATTAAATTGCTGCTGCAGAACCCTTCATGGGCGAGTCCAACTCGCACTTGGCCGCTTTTATTTATATCGATAGGCTTTTTTACAAAATAGGACACACTTTTAGATACCCCAAAAAGTATCTGGGATAAAACTTTAAAAAGTATCCTATGTAGACGACATAAGAGCTGGACTCAAAGTATCGCCATACAAAATTTCAGCAAAATTGGCTCTGCGGTTTGGGCGTGAAAAGGTAAGAAACAAACTGACTTTCGCATGTATGATTTTAGTAGGAAATTGCTTGCAATAGGAAATCCCTCTATGAGTATGGGACCTTCGATTCCTGGTGCACTAACAAGCGTCAATAAGACAAGTGCCCAAACGACATTGACTTTCAATTGTCTATTCCCATAAAAACAACGCTACAGATGTTTCAGCAAAATATTCCATACAGCTAACCTTGGTACAATTTTATAATAACCGTGATATGAAATCAAATATTGTCATTTTTAAGATTGGCGAGCCATAATTAATTTAAGTGTAGCGTCCATAGATATTAAAAAAGCGGCCAAGTGCGAGTTGGACTCGCCCATGTAGGGTTCCGCAGCAGCAATCAGGTTTATTTTTATGAAATTAAAAGGTTTTTGATTTATTTTTATATTTCAGTCGATTTAATGAAATTTAGATTAAGGATTACCATTTATGACGTATAAAAAACTACTGGCTAGATCTCGTTCAAACCAATTTTCGTTGGTAGTTTTTATAGTAATCTACATCATATATCTTTTTTAGAATTATCATGCCCCTACTTTAGAAATTAGAGGGGGGGGACACACATTTTACCACTTTGGAAGAGTCTCTCTCGCAAAATATTCAGGTTAGAAAAATATGATATGAGAAACCTCAATATGATTTTTAGAGACTTATCCATAGATACCCCACACGCATAGGTTAGATGACATCTACATCATACATCTGACATCATACATCTACTTACCAAGTCTCAATAGTATAGCTCTAATAGTTTCGGAGAAAAGTGGCTGTGACATAAGGACGGACAGACAGACAGACAGACAGACATGACGAATCTATAAGGGTTCCGTTTTTGCCATTTTGGCTACGGAACCCTAAAAAAGTATAGTGTAATATATTTTAGTAATTGTTTGCCAAATATCTTTTTAATACTAATTATAAATCAGTTATCAGTTATCACTAAGAAACAAAATAAGACGTAATAAAGCTACTTATACGAACAATGGGAGCCCCAAGACCTCCAATCAAATTTCCCACGAAATTAAACACCGAAGATTATAATAAACAAACAATAGCAATAACTTGTGATAAGATGAGAGGAAGCTGTCCATTATCATCATGATCAACATCATCATCACTATTGATACGTGATATCGGAAATATTATTTGTCGCATTAATTTTTAGGGTTCCGTACCCCAAGGGAAAAACTGGACCCTATTACTAAGACTTCGATGTCTGTCCGTCTGTCCGCCTGTCTGTCTGTCTGTCTGTCTGTCTGTATGTCTTGAGGCTGTAACTCAAGAACCGCTATAGCTAGAGTTCTGAATTTTTTATAGATTGTGTATTTCCGGTGCCGCTATAACAACAAATACTAAAATAAAAATAAAAACAATATTTAAGGGGGGCTCCCATACAACAAACGTGACTTTTTTGGCCTTTTTTGCTCGTAATCAATAATGATAAGAGCTAAGCACTTGAAACTTTCACGAAGGCCTTAAATGTAATTGTACTTTAAAAATTAATAATAATATTTAAATAAAATGAAATATTAAGGGGGGCTCCCATACAAAAAACACAATTTTTGGCCTATTATAATTGCTCTATAACGGTACGGAACCCTTGGCCGGTACGGACTCGCACTTGGCCGATTATTCATTACTAACTTTCTAGCCATGTTTTGAAAAACTGTGTCTTAATTTTTATTTCTCAATTCCAGGTATCGGTATTATTGATTTCGAATCATGGCGGCCGAGCTTCCGGCAGAATTTTGGGACTTTAGTTCCCTACAAAGACGTGTCCTATGAAATAGAGAATCAACTACACCCGTGGTGGCCCAAAGCCTGGGTAGAATCTGAGGTAAAATTATTGTTTGTTAATGGGCATTAAATGCAGTTATTAATTAGGGTTCCGTACCCGAAGGGCAAAACGGGATAAATAAAATAAAAAATTAAGGGGGGCTCCCATACAAAAAACACAATTTTTGGCCTATTTTTGTTCTATAATGGTACGGAACCCTTTGTGCGCGAGTCCGACTCGCACTTTGCCGATTATTTTTAATTGCAAAGTAAAATGATAAGTAATATTATTTTTATTTTACATTAAGTTACCAAGAGAACTAAGTATCAGTGACTCTTTTCAGGGTTCCGTACCCAAAGGGTAAAAACGGGACCCTATTACTAAGACTTCGTTGTCTGTCCGTCTGTCCGTCTGTCCGTCTGTCTGTCTGTCTGTCTGTCTGTCTGTCTGTATGTCTGTCTCCAGGCTGTAACTCAAGAACTATTTTCACAGATTATGTATATCTATTGCCGCTATAACAACAAATACTAAAAATAAAATAAAATAAATATTTAAGGAGGGCTACCATATAACAAACGTGATTTTTTGGCCTTTTTTGCTGTCTCCAGGCTGTAACTCAAGAACGGTAATAGGTAGCTAGAGATTTGATATTTTCACAGATTATGTATATCTGTTGCCGCTATACCAACAAATACTAAAAATAAAATAAAATGAATATTTAAGGGGGGCTCCCATACAACAAACGTGATTTTTTTGGCCTTTTTTGCTCTATATCAAAAATGGCAACAGGTAGGTACTTGAATTTTTCACAAAATCCTTAGTTATATGTGTACTTTATTATTAAATAATAATAATAAAACAAAATAAAAAAATAAGGGGGGCTCCCATACAAAAAACACAATTTATGGCCTAATTTTGCTCTTTAATGGTACGGAACCCTTCGTGCGCGATTCCGACTCGCACTTGGCCGATTATTTCGAGAAGTTTTCACGACAGCCAGTTTTGAGAAATATGATCTGAGAACAATTATAAAATTGTTAATATTTTCTCGGAATTTTATTATTAACTTTTGTTTACACTGTATTATTTAAGTAAGCTGTCAAATAATGTTTAAGTCCATCCTTTATGATTATTTAGATACACGTTGTTAGTACTACGGCACTTACTACCACTGCCTCATTTACATAACACTCCCCGTGTTATGTCATGTCATACCAACGAATACTTAAAAGCCATTTATATTAATATCGATGTAATCTGCACCGTAATTAAAACGTGGAGCAGTAATTAGGACATCCGTTAGGGTCATTTATTCTCCATTTGGAAGTAATATAGTTAATTGAAGTAAATCAAGATTGCTATGTGCTGATGAATACCTAGATAGAGTAGGCGGGTGTTCTTTGAACATACCACAGTTAAAATATACAGGGTGTAGTAAAACTAAGTGATAATACTTTAGGGTGTGTATGGATCCCCTGTATAGAGTTCGCTGTGAAAGTAGCAGCGCTGAAGTAGCAACTTTTTTTCACTTTTGTATGGAAAAATTCATATTTAAAAAATTGCTTTTTCAGCGCTGCTACTAAAACAGTGAACTCTATATATAAGAGACACATAATATACGTGACCCTAAAGTATTATCACTTACTTTTCTTACATAATAATAATATAATTTTTGTGCACATGTACATAAAAATGTCCTATGGAGATCGTAAAATTATTGAATAAAAAGTAGCAGTCTTACTATGTGAAATCCTAAATTTTTTATGTTATAAGTTTTAAGAAAAGCGATCTAGGACTATTGGAGCCCTTTTGATGCAAACTCAAAAATCTTGCCTCTATTAATATACTGAGCTTATAATATATTATCATACACGACAATTCGATATATTATATTATTACTACAGGAATAAATTATTTTAGTGGTTAGAAACATTTCTTAACAGACCAAAATCATATTAAGTATTATAAATGTTTTTCTTTTTCAGGCTAAAAGACGGTTTGAAGAAGCAGCTCGGAAGTTCATGCAAACAACGATATCAGTCGCCAAGCAGATGCGTCCGAAGGCCAAATGGGGCTACTATGGCTTTCCGCACTGTTTCAACATGGCACAAAGCAACATGGCCGAGGATTGCTCCAGTGAAGTTCGCAAGGAGAATGACCAGTGAGTTTTAAGCTCATTATGAAAATTGAGGAAGTGGCTCATAAAAACACGTTAAAGATTTTTGCTTTTAGTTTCCAATATTTTTTTTGTATAAAATACTAGATGACGCTCGCAACTCCGTTGCGCTAAAATTCATTTATCGTGCGGGAAACGTACATTTTTCCGGGATAAAAACTAGCCTATGTCCTTTTTCAGGACTCAAAGTATTTCCATGCCAAATTTCAGCAAAATCGGTTCAGCGGTTCGAGCGTAAAGAAGTAACAGACAGACAGACAGACAGACACACTTTCGCACTTATAATACTAGCATGGACTACTATGGATTTATTTTTCTTTTCAGAACATATTGGCTATGGAGTGAAAGTTCGGCTCTATATCCGTCGGTTTACCGATCACATGACCTGACTTCATCACAGCTAGCTGCAATGGTGAGAGGGAGAGTGAAAGAAGCGGCTAGAGTCAGGCGAAGCAAGACTGTCATACTACCCTACTTCTGGTTCAGATACAGAGACGGAGGATTCCTTAGTGAGGTAACTATTTCACTGTAAATTAAAATGTAAATCAATATTTTAATCTAATAGAAATACATACATATGTTTGCGATAAATAATAATAATAATATCTATGGACGCTTCACACCACGTCAGTCTGGCCCCGTGGTAAGTACCTGAAGGACTTGTGTTACGGGTACCAGACAACGTTAATATATTTAATACTTTTATACTATACATATATTCAAGATTTTTATTATATGATACACATAATATTTAATATACATCCATGAACCAGGAACTTTGAAAACCTTTTGTTTCGTCGGCGGGATTCGAACCCGCGACGGCTTGAGCTACCAACAGCCCACCAACTGAGCCACAGAGGTCATCAAAAGTAATTTACACAAACGTAAAGAATGCATTTATTTTATTTCAGGCTGACCTTTCGGCAGCGATTAACACTATGTATAAGTCAGACGCGTCGGGATTCATCATCTGGGGTAGTTCCAATGACGTCAATACTGTGCAAAAATGTGAGAAACTCCTAAACTATGTCGAGAACACTTTTGGTCCAGCTATTGCTTCTTACACAAAAAAATCAAACAAACAAGATGATGAATATGAAGATACTCCAGAAGAGACATATAACACTGAGAGTAATGGTTATACAACAGAAACTATTAATAAAGTTACCACTTTAAAAGTTAACACAAGCTATATCAACAATAATGCACCTACTTACTATGAGTTAAAAGATAAAATTGATCCTGAAATGGTATGGAATATAACAGTCAAGGATCCACAAGAATCACCGAGTAATTTTAAGGAACAAGTAATTGAAAATGAAAATAGTGTAAACTCAAACACATTAGACCTTCATAATTACAATGCAAGTATTATGTATGACATATTAATGGGAACCTTCAATATATTAAAGCAAGAGTCAATCAATAATGCATCTAAAAGTTACGTGAATACATCTAAACAAAACAAGAATTCGAATTTTCAGAATTTTTTTAAGAATGAACATTTAATGGTCGATAGTGATATTAAAATAAATAACGCCATTAATGTAAACACTACCAATTATGATGAGGAACAAGATTATAACAATGAATATACCACACCTAGGAATGTAAGCTCAGAAGTTACTGACAATTTATCTAGTGATACTACACGTACAACCATCAGTATTAATTCTTACACAAGTATTGAATCATTAGAAAAGAATTTTACGCCAAATTATAGCGAAACCTTCAAAGACTTTACATCTGTAGATCCTTCAGCTGAGGATATTTTGGCAATTGATAGTATGGATCCAAAAGACGAGTACATTATATTTTTTGATAACGAAAAATCGAATAACGGTAAACAGGATAGCACAGAATCTACAGTTGAAGACAGTTCATATACCGGCACAGAGTCAAATGCCAAAGGATATGTAGATTTCACTACTGAAAAGCCGCTAGATACCCGATTCTTCGAGGAAAAAGAAAGCTATACGACAGAAGCTATTTAAAACTTACGAGCTAACACAATAATTTAAATATCAGGAAACTCTTAACTTTTGTTGTATTAGTGAAAACTTCCAGTCAACAACAGCTATTGTTTTGACCAATGAATATTAAGATTGTACTTACCACTTACTTATTATCACCATCATCACACATTTATTTATTCACACACTACATCATTACGATTTATTTAGTATCATGCGAGATATAAGAGAAATCTCTTAAACTTTTTAAAACCTTTGTTATTTTTAACTATTTCATTGTTATTAACTGTTATACCAAATAAGCATTTTATGTTTTAGGCTGAGATAACCAGGGTAACTTATTGAACAACAACTAAGTCAAAAATTTTATTTTTGAAAATTATACGATAATAGATATTATTTCCCACAAATGTAATTTAAAGCTGTTCAATTAAGTCTCTTTGGTTCTTTACGCCATGTTAACTGTGATACGACTTCGATTAATTATTATATTGAAAACTACTTGTAAATATTGCATTGTAAATATTGATGTTAATAAATAATAATATTATGTTAAATAAAATAAATATATGATCACTTATTTGAATTTTCTTGGTTTCTTGGTCCTGATTTGATTTGATTATACTTTGTTAATACATATTAACTTTGTTAATATGTAAAAATATAACCTCTTAAAATTAAATGCTAGAAAATAAAACTAATGATCAAGTGTACAAATTTATTCAAAAACAAAACTTAACAAGACAAATCAAAAACATTAAGCAGCGCACACCATACTTAGACAAGAATTCTTGAACAGCAATGGGATTTCGTGATCAGTAATAAAGTTTCTATCGGGTCTCACACTTGCAAACGGGTTGGGTTTTGGTTCCAAGATTAATCTAATATCGCCGAATTCTTTGATTCTTTCTAAATCACGTTTTAGCTCTTCTAAAGTGTAGGAAGTTATGATAAATGGTACTTTCTGTTTCAAAATACACTGAGTGGTTGACGGCCAGGAATCTTTGCCGTTGTATATGGATGACCTTTCAATGCTAGGATTGAACGCGCAGACTGAAAACAAAAGTAATTTCACTGTCATAATATCATTCATAATAATTAAAAATATAAGGTACAAATTACAATGCATAAATTCAATATTATATTTCATTTAAATTATGCCTAAATCCAATACATTAAACGCATGCGAAAAATCATTAGCACTTTATGTATCAATTGTAACTGTTAGCAAGGCAACTAAGATCCAAGGTTTTCAACAGTAAACAAATAAATTGACGATAATTAGAACACCCGTACCTATGTCTGGTGTGATAAAATCATCGCTACAATAGTAAGCATTGTAGCTCAGCTTATCTTGAAAACTGAAAATAACTCGCCGCTTGTTAGTTTTACAGTTCTCACATAATCTGAAAAGTAAAACCATAAGTTTATAACAAGAGAAGACTTAGAAACGAAATATTAAAATATTTTTTATTTTCATTCATGGCGTTTTCAATCAATCATTTAGAGTGAGTTGCATCAACCTACTTTAACTTTAACCATAACAAAATATGAAATAAACTGTCAAATACCAAGCAAAAGTCGCCATATTTGACGATAACCTTAACCTTAACTTTAACTACACTTCTGGTGCAATTCACCCTAAGAGTGAGTTGCACCAACCTACTTTAGCTGTAACTTTAACTTTAACCATAACAAAAAGTCAAATGAACTGTAAAATCCCTTGTAAAAGTCCATTATGGACGCCATATTTGACGATAACCTGAACTTTAACTTTAACTACGCCTCTGGTGCAATCCACCCTAATTTGTTCTTTGTTGTTATTATCTTTGTAGTGTTTCGGTGGCACTTGGAAGTGGTGTCACACTTATTATCTGCTGACAACTATTTAGTTGTCACTTGTCAGCAGATATTACGTGCGACTTAAAAAGTAATACTCACTGCACTTTCCCAAGCAGGTCGAGAGGCAGTTTTGATGGATTGAGATCTTGATTTACAAGTACTATCCTCAAATCCTTAATATCCGGTCGCAGGTGGAGAAGGAAAACCTCCCATTTGTTTAAGCCATCAGCCTCGAATTGCATTTCTGCCCCAACCACGTGAACAGTAAATGTTTTCTGCATCATAAAATACAACGAAGTGTAATAATTACATTTTATTTGGTAACTCCTAAGTGAATTCAACTAGCAATGCATAACTCCGAACAATTTCGACTATGTTCTTTAGTTACTTTACAACACCTTGATATGTATTTGTCGTCTATAAGCGATGCCTTCTATCGAAAGAACTTACTTTCAGATATTCATTTGTAGCAGAGTTGTTATTTGAAAATATTTGGTAGCAGTAAGCGACAGTAAGTGGAGCAGTAGCCAGCTGAGTTAGAGCTGCATATTGAATGTCGTTCATATCTGTAGAAGGAGACGATAAGAAAGTACAGCAGTTAATAAAAAATTAAGAATGTTTGCACGCAATCAAATTTTACAAAAACATACCAATTTTCTCTTCATACATAGAAGCTAGTACATCGTTTATTTTTTCAGGAATTTCATAATTCTCTAAAATCTTAGTAGGCATCGGTGGTTCTAGTCTTCCTTTAGTTTGTTGATAGTTAACGAGTTTTTTGTATAAAGCGTAGGATTTACACCAACGCAAATGTTCAGTAGGTAAATGTTCTTCTTTATCGCTACAGTATGAAATCTGAAAAAAAGTTTAATTTATTAGGTTTACTAGCGGACACGGCAAACGTTGTTTTGCTATATAAATTATTTCTGGTATCAATATAAAAAGTACATAAAAACCTATTCTCAGGCCTAATTAATGTACATACAAAATTTCATTAAAATCGGTTGAGCCGTTTTAAAGGAGTTCGCGCACAAATACTGTGATACGAGAATTTGATAATATAATATACAGGGTGTAACAAAAAGAAATGATAATACTGCGCTGCTACTTTCACAGTGAACTCTCAACAAGGAACACGTACACACCCTAAAGTATTATCACTTATTTTTGTTACACATTGTATATTAATCTAATACATAATATTATGTATATGTATTAGATTAGCTAATAATTGTTTCATAAAAAAGTTGTACATAAAATGTATACAAAACTTTGGTAAGGAAAATTCTACTACCTGCTCACACCCTTTACAATCTTTTAATTTTGATTGTCTCCATTCCCTACAGTTGCTATCGGCGCAAATTCTGGGGTAAAGAAGAGCTTCCTGTTCCCAAGGAACCAGTTTCCTTTTTAGTATTTTTTCACAAGAAACAATCATTTGCATTCTAAGAACTCTATAATCTTGGCCTGTTATTCCTCTTGCATCAGCATATATGTGCTTCTGATCTACAAAGATTTTTTGCAACTAATAAGTAATGCCTAATAACCCGTTTTTTAATAAATGAATCAAGACACCAGCAGACAATTTGTCACGGTTCGTCAAAACCTCACAATTAATTATTTTAACTTGAAAGGCAATAAAAAAATAAGTGTAATAGGTACTAAAGCTACAAAAAAGTGATTTAGGAATCATGTAAGAATTACCTTTGAGATGTGAAATAGTAGACACAGCAAAACAAAGTGGTTGATGACGTGGCCAGTCTTCGTCGACATGCTTTTGAGAGCAATAGAAAATTAAAGAACAAAATTTACATGGAAATCTTTGATTAAGCTCTTTTTTACAAACATGACAATAGTTCTGAAGAAACACTTTACGAAAACTGTATTTATAAACGAATTCATTGTTTCCATTTGTCATGTATGAAAAAGATTCGGATCCATTTAAGTATTTCGAATGATTTTTATTGCGGCCTGTTTGCGACTGTTTGGAAACTTTTTCTTTCTTCTCAATCTCAACAGAATCCTTAACTTTAACTTTGGCTTGTTGATTGTTGGGTAATTTATTTTTTTCTTTTTTGTAGTCAGTTTTATTCGATGGTACAGGAATGTCGGGGTGGCCCAACAAGTTTTTTGGCGGCGTAATTTGTTTATCATTTGTATTTTTATCCGTACTTTCATCCTCTGTCGGTGCAATGATATTTATTTGAGGGTTTTCAAAATTTTGATGTGTTACCTCGGTATTCATGATTTCATTTGCTATCATTTCAAAAGTTGTATTCACGTCATCGACACTCGACGTTAAAGCGTCTTCAAATTTTTCTATAGGTTCAAAACCTGTAGCTGGAGTTACAGGTAATATATCATCGTGAGCATTAGCATTATTTTCGTCATGCAAAGATTGTTGTTTGCCTTTTTCCTGAGATTTGTTTTGTGTGTTATCAGTCTTGTCACTTTTTTGTTCTTGACTAGTTTCATTTTTATTTTTGGTAATACTTGTGCTAGGTTTGACTTCAGTGTTAGAAGTATTAGTAAGGACACTAGTTGAAATTTCTTGTTTATTTTTCCTTTTTGATTTGCTTTTTCCTTTGTTATCTTTTCTACTAGGACAAATAGGTGGTTCAATTTGCTTTTCTAAATTTTCACTTGCTTTTTGGTCATGTGTTTCTTTTTTTATACTTACAATTTCCTTTTCTGGTGAAATGCAGACGTGTGTATTTTTTGGTGGATCATCCACTGTTTTATCATCATTAGATGACACTGATTTTTCTATAAAAGACGAAGGCATAGGAAAAGAAATACTGGTTTTGGTTTCCTTGGGTTCGTTAATGTCTTTGTTGCTATCGACACTTGTTTTACTATCTTGAAATGTCTTTTCAAATTCCTTATCACCTTTATCTAAAGCTGTTAATTCTGCTAAAGATCTTTCAATTGACAGTCGTAATTCTTCCATATCCTTATTAACTTCCATCATTTTAGACTTTATGTCAGTCTTTTCTTCGATACATTTATTTAACTTAGAATCTATTTCAGTCAGTTTGATATGCATAGGATCCTTTTCTAATTTAGCTTCTGGTGTTTCTCCAGATCCTTGAATTATAGGAACTGATGTACAAATTGGTATTCCTAATTTTATTTCTTCTGTAGCTGGTATTTCTTGAATAATCATACTGCCACTATTATCGCATAGTAATTGCTGACTTGCAGATCTAGGATATTGAACTATGTCTGGTACAGACGCAATATTTAGTTCTTCAGCTATGTTGGATGACATATCACTTTTTATAACCTCTGCTTGCAAGTCTGACTTTACCGGGGTTTCAACTTCTAGCTTCTTCGTTTCCCCTGCATTATTTTTGACTGCTGTAGCATTTGCCTCAAGACCTAGTCCCATTTCAGCCTGCTCTTTTTGTGGCAAATTTTTGGGTCTCTTTTTTTTCTTTGATGGTTTTACTTCCATAAATATATCTTCACAGCTATCATCCGCAGTTACACAACTTTGTTCTTCGCCTGTCTTAATTTCAGAAGCAGCTGTAAGTTGAGTTTTGCTCTCTTCTGAATTAGATATTAGTGCATCAATTTTAATATTATCTGTTACAGAAGATTCACTGAGGTTTTTAAATTCGCAAGTTTTACCAATTTCCGCTGTAGCTAATTCAGAAGTTTCATTTAACTTAAATGTCTTTTCTAATTTGGGTTCAATTTTGGAAACATTTTCATCGGTGTTTTGGTTATCGGTAGACGTATTTTGTTTTGGACTTTTAACATTGCGCTTTCGGTCAACAGGTTTTGCAATTTTGGCTTTGATCACAGAATCACTTAAAGATGGTTCAGTTACATCTTCAGATGACACTTCAGGTTTATCAATGGTTAATATTTCGCTTCTTGTATTAACTTCATCTGTTTTTTCATGGTGCTGTTTTTGTTTTTTACCCTTCTTTTTATTTTTACTAGGATTGTGTTCTTCTTGATCACTCAAGTTAGTATTTATGTTTGGTTTTTTCAATTGTTTTAATGAGTTCTTTTCATCACTATCTAAACTTATTTCGATGTTCTTAGCAGAGTCTGTTGGAGTATTAGCTTCAGTAGCATTATCTGTTGCTTCCAAAAGGTTTTTAAATGCAAGATTATAAGTTGTGCTTTCATCAATATCAGACTTTTGAGAATCATGACGATTACGTTTTTTCTTCTTTTTCTTACTCATTTTACTATCTTGTTCTACTTGAGAAACGTTTATAGAAGTTTCGAGTGTATCTTTTATTATTTCTTTGTCTTGTTTAATATCTTCTACATTTGTTTCACCAATTTTATCATCCACTTCTGTCTTAATCACTTCCTGTGTACTAGTTTGTTTTTTATCTTTATTTTTCTTTTTACGAGATTTTGGCGTTATAGGAATATTTTCTTCTAAGATAGTGATCTTTTGATCTTCTTCTAAATTATTAGTTTTATTGTCATCGTCATTAGCTGATTCTTGTTGTTTTTTACCTTTCATTCTTTCTGGTTTCTTAGGAACTTCATCAGAAACATTTTTTTCAGTAGCAGCCTTTTCCACGATTGGCACAATAACAGGCGATATTTCTTCAATTTGGCTTTTCTTTTCACTTTCAATATTGCTTACATTTACTACACTATCCATGCTTTCCGGCTTGTCACATTCTGTGGAATCGAGTTTTGGGTCTATTTTGGGCGGCTTTGGTCGATTTTTATTTTTCTTTTTAGTGTTCATATTTACTTGTTCAACGACAAATTATAGTTAGAAAACACTAGAAAACACTCAATAACAAATTAACTTTAACACGTCTGTATTCACTCAAATCCTACGTACATCTGATCGAATTGTGTGTCACTCGTTATTCTTGTCTCGTAATTTTCTCCGGCTGTAACATAATATAATGTCACACTTAAAACGTGATTTTAAATTCTGAGCTTTGTAGTCTAAAGCTTACAGTCGAAAATAGATACATGTTCTAAAATTTTCACCAAACCATGTGCTATGAGGAAGTGCGCCTTGCCAAAAGTGCATTCGTTGGATTTGTTGCTTCCCTATAAATAGAAAACACATAAGTCTATCATTATCGTCTCATATTTAATCAATAGATAAAAGAACGTGAATTTTTCTCCCTTTTGCATGAGTTGGCAGTGCTATTATACTCTGTTGCCAGACGAATAAAAAACAATGTGCACAGTTTCGCAGTTGTGTTAAAAGTGTATTTCGATGTTTGTTACTATGTCAAGACCTGTATCACTTGTATCAGTACAACAATATATTATATTATATAGTTATAATACAACTAGTGTTGACCCGGACAAAATGTAGATAAAAACCTATTCTCAGCGTAACGAATGTATATACATACAGAATTTCATTAAATCGGTTAAGCCGTTTTGGAAGAGTTCGCGCACTTGACACTGTGATTCGATTTTATATATTAGACAGAAATAGTAAAAAATCGAATAAAATATTTTATTAAGTTCAGAAAACAATCATATCTGATCGCCGACCTCTGTGGCTCAGTGGTGGAACGCGTGGTGGCTCGAGCCGGGGGTCGCGAGGTCTAAAAACTAAAAAGTTTTTAGATTAGGTCATTGATGTGTAATGTGTATTAAATATGTGCATTGTATAATAAAAATCTTAAATTATACATACTATATTTATACTTTATTTCCGTAGTCTGGTACCCCGTACCCGTAACACATTACACAAGTCCTTTTAAAAAACTTTTTAGAATTTGAATTTAAGATACAATTTAGCACGGGGTCAGACTGACTTGATGTTAAGTATCCATTTATTAAAAAAAAAAACTTAAGAATAAATTTTCCAAAGAATTATTGTAGCTGTTATTATAATGGTAAATAATGATGTTATGACATTACAAAATAATACTATTGTCATGGAGCATATAAAAGTTAAGTTATATTAAACCGTTCACGCGCTAAAACTTGACATTATAACAATACACAGACAGACACACAAAAGATCGATTTATCTGTTACAATCCGTGTCACTTTTGTAAAGCAAAATGACATTGATGATAAATAGCTAGGCATAGATATTTCATGAAAATAGTAAATACGGTCTTAACCACAGATTAAGGATATATAGGTAGATGTAGTCTTATGGCCGTTCCCTTTATTCAATCTATCTCTAGTTTGACATACAACCGATCGCAGCTGACATAGAATTGACATAAAATATATGGAGCTAATGTCTAATCACTAATGTGAGCTATTCCTATCTCAAGTAAGAGATAGATCAAATATTGGGAACGGCCGTTAGCCCGTCATCGCGTGGCCATTTTGTGCTTATTTTCATACAAGTAGTGTGTGTTTATTTTCTTGAATATTTCTATTTGTCGATCATTTCGAAGCACATTATAATCCAGAAAAGAAAGTCATTTAGTTCATGATATCGATAAACTATAGTTCAAGTAATGAGAATCCGTAAACACACGTAAAAAGCTATGCAACTTTTGTAGTCAAATTATTAATTTATGTAACATTTTTAGCACTAATGCCTTACATAGCACGAATAAGGGATTATTAAACTTAAATATTATCCTTTTTAGCTTACAAAAATACCGATTGAGAAGCCCAAAAAACGTTGTTCAAAACTTACGTATTTAATGTTAAATCCACGTGTTTTAGGCATTCTTTGGCCATTCTTATGGTTTATAATTTAGCGGAACCATAGAACTCAACAATATCTAGCATAAAATGTTCATTAAAAACCTTTATTAACACTTTTATTACATTAAATATGCAGACCGACTCCTTTGTTATGTCCTAGTAAGTAGGACATAACATTACACGCTTTTGACGCTTATACACTGATATAAGGCTCTCTCCTCTACTATAGTATCTCAATGGTCTTAACGGCCCAGCCGCACCTGCGTCTATCGTCCGAAGCTTCGTGCAATGAGACGATACTATTGGACGATTCACGATACACGCAGATCGTCCAATAGTATCGGTTTTAGCGCGAAGCATTACGCATATGCGGCCGCGGCATTATGTTCTGTTCGCATGTTAAAAAACTACTACTAAACTAAACTACTACTACTACTAATACTAATTAAGTAATTAATAAACTTAGCAAATCGATAAAAAGGGCGTGATCATATATTTGATATTTGGACTATGATGTCAATGACAGATTTTAGGTTCTGAGATGTCAATGAAGTTAATGGCATAACTTTGTATGGAGATTTTTGTTTGGTGTTATATCTAAAAATTTATCGTAGCCAATAATATAATTATTAATATGAGAAATCCAGTATATCCTGATAATAAAATTTTTCTAGAGTAATTTTTTGCACCGACTACTGGTGAGATTTTCTGTAGGTAGAGAACGTGACGTCCAGAATGCAATATCTACAGCTTAAATATCAATCACCTTGCTGACCTACATAAATCTTTCATAAAACTGCACAGCTACCCAACCCTTGCATATCTTTGAAATTTTTAATAAGATTTAAAACGGAATTAAGACCCCTCCCGCTAGGTTTTACGGACTATTTTCGCATATCAGTTAAACAATTCGTCATTCGATCGAGTGGCCCCCGTTTTGAAATTCTAATGAAGGGGTTATTACACCCTTAAAACATTATAATAGTCCAAGAGTTGATACTAAGATAGACTCATTTGTGTATTTTATTATTTTATAAATTATACGGATTTTTAACTTCACTTATTCTATGCCTTATTTTATTTATGATTTGAACTACATAATATATAATATATTTTCAACAGAAAAATGATGACTAAGGAAAAATTTGTAATTTTATAATAACTAGAGATCGCCCAATGGTCGAAATTTGACCTTAGTTTCAACGACATTAGGACTACTGCCTATATGTATTTTGTAAAAAATGTTGACTTTATCATATTTTTTCAACTCAGACTGACCGTGTACCTAAGCATTATCTAAACTCTAAACTCTTAGGCCCACTTGCGCCAATCTGGGTTAAAGTTAACTCTGAGTTAAACATCATGTCATCTCTATCACTGACTTGGTGAGTGACAGATATGACATGATGTTTAACTCAGAGTTAACTTTAACCCAGATTGGCGCAAGTTGGTGTAATAGTATCTAAGATTCAATAAAAAAACTATAATCCATTTTCAATTTGTCAACTTGTTGTCAACAGACTTCAGCCATAAATAAAAGAGTATAATTTACCGCCATAATAAAAAGAAGAAGAAGAAGAAGAAGTATAATATTTTGTATAATTGTATAGATTTGTCACTCAAAAATCTGTCATCTACTTGAGTGTGCGTATTGTAGTGTGTGTAATGTTTTATTTGTTAAAAAAATGTATGATAGATGCATAATTTAAAAATAATATTAGCTCGATGCACTCCTTCACCATATAAACTATAACTGTGCAAAATTTCATTCACCTACGTTTCCGCATTTTTCGTCAAAATGGATACAAAGTTTTTCGCTCACGTATTAATAAATAGATAAAAATTATGGTACCGTAAGGATTCTAAAAACAACACTTACTTTGGAAAACAAAACAACACTTGCCTAAGCTAAAATTAACAGATCATTTACTACTTCATATTCTACCGAAAGGTGTAACAAACGAGTTAAGCTATCTAATTCCAAACTTTCTTTTCAAAAAATGACACGTAGTGGCTACTACAATTTTTATTAAAAAATCGTACTTTGTTGTACAGTTAACTTTGTTACCGCCCCTGGACTATAAAGGGGTAAACCGCTGTTCGTCCGGCGAGGGGAGATAAAAGACACCGCGTAAACTAATTATAACTGCGCAAACGCATGCCAGCCCCGTGCCGGCTGCGAATGTGGCGGAAGACTATTTTTAAGCAAATCCAAAAGGTACCTAAATGTCTACCCAGCACTTCGAAACTAAAGGGATAATATATTTGAATGTTTTTAGAAACGTAAGTACATAATATGCAGGTACGTTTATTGTATGTTCCAATTGCAGCGTTGAATCTACTGATCAAGTTTTAATAGTTTATAAATTCTTATTATAACGAAAGTAAGGCCGGCCATAGACGGACCGCATCTTGCAGTCGTAACTGACTGCAAAATGCGGTTGCCATACGGCGATCTGCAGTTTTCATACTAAATTTATATCCGCAATACACGGACCGCTTGAGCGGTTCTTGAGCGGTCCGGTCGGTGCAAATACCGCGAATTACCGCGACCGCTCTAGAGCAGTCGGTCCCGACAGCAAATTGCGGTCCGTCTATGGCCAGTTTAATAAACCATACCATTAACGTAGCTGTGTTTAAGCTCCAAAGAACCACAAATAAATGTTGCCAATTCTCAGACCTACGAAAATCGAGATAAACACACAAATTTCATCAAAATCGGTCTAATGTCACTTTGAAAGGTACCATAATTCAAAATATGTAATTATTGTTTTAGTTTAGGTTTTGCTCTGTATTCCGAAAAAGTGAATACTGATTCCGTGGCATGACAAAAGGCATAGTCATACATAACTAAGTAAAAGCTTTTTCAATGAAAAATAATACACTAAATCTGAAAACATCATAATATACTTAAACTAATTCACATAATATGTAAGTCACATGAAAAGCTATATAAAGCCTTTTCCATATTCAGAGCTTCCTCCGTGTCGCTATCGTGATATGAAATCCGCACATGTTGGCGCGTGTCTAGCTCCGACTACAGACTAGTTTGGCACAGACAATTTAAAACAATCAAAATATATATTTTATATGCTGTTTCTATGGAAAGAAACCTTTGTAGTTTTCGAGTCAATTTAGACCGCAACGCGACGCGTAGATGCATTTCTAAATTTGTACTCAATTCCGTGAGACGTCTTGCAAATCTGTCGAATCCTTACAAGTTTAGAAATGCATCTACGCGTCGCGTTGTAGTCTGAATTGACCCATAAAGTTTGTTGTAGCTTCTACGCGCCTACCGCAAGTTTTAAAACGTTTACAAACTGGCTGTAACACAGAACAATTCATTAAAATGATGAAGTAATTTAGTAGATAACTTCTACGTAGCTTCGTATCACGTAGCTTCGTAACACGTAACTTCTGAGAACACGTACACAGAGCAGTGGCTACTCATGGACTCATAGAGTAACTCCTGCGTAGCTGCGTAAAATAGCTCCTTTGTGGATTTGTAGGGTGACTTCTACGTAGCTATGAATAGCATTTTTAGGGTTCCGTACCCAAAGGGTGAAAACGGGACCCTATTCATAAGACTTCGTTGTCTGTCCGTCTGTCCGTCTGTCCGTCTGTCTGTCTGTCTGTCTCCAGGCTGTATCTCAAGAACCGCTATAGCTAGAGTTCTGAAATTTTCACAGATTATGTATATCTGTTGCCGCTATAACAACAAATACTAATAAAAACAAAATAATGTTAATATTTAAGAGGGGCTGCCATACAACAAACGTGATTTTTTCGGCCTTTTTTGCTCGATATCAATAATCGCAACTGAAATTTTCACAAAGGCCTTAAATGTATGTGTACTTTAATAATTAATAATAATATTTAAATAAAATAAAAATTTAAGGGGGGCTCATACAAAAAACATAGTTTTTGGCTTATTTTTGCTCTTTAACGGTACGAAACCCTTCGTGCGCAAGTCCGACTCGCACTTGGCCGATTATTCATAGCTCCATATAGCAGCTTCTGCGTAGCGTGAACAAGCTACTTCGTAGTCTCGTGTATGTTCTACGCAACTTCGTAGAGGACTTTTGCGTAGCTTTATACGTAACTACGTAGAGAAACTCCTTTATGGCTTTGATAAAAGACGTATTTGTAACTTTATAGCATAATGCGGAGGCATCGTCGTAAAAGAGCTACTTTCTACGCCCTTATAGCATCGCAGCACAACGGCTTCATGATATTTTCTATCATTGCAGTTTTTCTATCGACTTTACATAACCACGCGGCACGTTTCCTTATTCACTAGTTTAATTTTAAGTAAAACAAATGGCTTAAAAAGTTATTTTAATACTTATAATTTTATACTACTAAAATTTAAAATGGGTTTTGCTACATATTGCCTACTCTATGTATGCAAAATAGGGTGCACGAAATATTTATGTTCTGTTGAATAATTCCAGAATTATTATAAACTATACAATGGTTCGGGTGCGTGACTCTACCGAAATGGGGATTGGGTTCGATTCCCGACGATATATGGAACATGTGACACAACAGCTGATGTTGTGTTTGATAATATATTACGTGCAGGACTGATTCGTACGTGATAATTGAAGTGGTATTAAAAGTCATGTAATTATTTACGAAATTACTAAATTACATCAAAACTTATAAATAAACTGTATACTGACATCGCAAATTATAAGAACAAGACGTTTTAGAAGAAGAAGTCTTACAAAACATATAACTATTATTATTTATGCCCATTAATCAATAATAATTATTAATTAGTAGTAATTTTCATCGATCAGTAGAAATTATATCGATCGATATAGTCAATCAGAATAATCTATAGACACTACATTCTCAAAAATTAGATCATCAGCTGATCAGTTACAACCTATGATTGTTATCAATAACGCAAACATGGCGAATGTTTGCGTTAGTCTGAAATTTCTGATACATTTAAAGGTCAAAAACCAGAAGATCTAGTCACTCCAAATTATATGGAATCAATGGAATTTTCGCATTACACATTATCTACAGCAAAATCAATTCTTGATGTTCTGTTTTATGCTCTGAGTAGTTCAAGGTATTAAAAATAAATACATAATTATATAAAATTCATATATAAACCTAATACACGAAGACAGCTAGAAATATATCGATCTTGTTAAATCAACAACATACATCTATAACCGAACACGAAAATATCACAAAGGTACGAAATCAAATTCGGCACAGCTCGCAAGTTTGCGCGTGTTAGCCGTGAGTGTCGTTGACCCCTATTCCCTAACAAGTAGCGGGGGTGGGAGGGGTGTCGAGAGGGCGAGGGGGTCGCTACCCCCCTGATTGTGTTGGCCGAGTTAGCGCCCGGCTCCATTGTACGCGGATGTACCGGTCCCTTTGTTTCCGCAGATAAGTGATAATTCGGATGACTCTACATTTTCGTTTAGTGATGTATTAATGCTTCAATGCTGACTTAACTGTCGAATCGATGGAAATGAACGTCACTTTACTAGTCGCTTTAATTTAAAACCTCAAAACTTACTAATAAAATTAAGCATGGGGATAGGGCAGTAGGTACAACTTACAAGTGCAAGGATTACTAAGAAAAATATAAATGACTTTTTTAATCGCTATAAAGAAATTTTTGCCTAACACCATAATGTAAAAGACCAAAAAAGGAAGGGGTTTTTTGTTTGGTGGTTGTTTCTCAATTTTTTAATTAAAATTAGCGCGTATACGAGTTTATGGCATGAGTCCCACCGCCTCCGGGCAAGTTCGTCTTTTGCCAGTAGATTATTTGAGATTTGCGAAACACAATGGACACAGCTCTATTTATTTACGACTTGAAAAGCCACCGGCACCCCTACATAGATAAGAACAATCGAATTTAAGCCTTATCACTACGGCATACCATTGAAGTTGCGGAAAACCCATTCACGAATGGTATTAAATTCATCATTTTGCACGCATCCACGAAAAACAACCGTAATTCTATAAAAATAGAGTATATTGTGGATTGTCAGAAAAAAGGTAGAGAAAATTTTATTTTCTCCTGAACTACACTCTATCAGAAGCACTTAGAGTTTATTTTTGGTTGGACGCATTAAAAGTATATTTATGGTGCGATCTTTTAAGAAAACGTTACTACTTCGGTGGGAGTTTTTTTATACTTGGGAAAATCATTTTCTCTCAAAGTTCTCCAACCCACTCGTATTTCAGATAATTTTACGAAATGAGTTTTTGTAATTCTGAGATAAGTTAATTACCAAAGGGTTTACATCTTTGTGAATAACATGAATAGTGAATATTTTTCTATAACTAACATTCCTTTATTTTAACTTGTTATCATTTTCTTTGCTATTTAAAAAGAGATTTCTATAGCACTGAAAGCTTTTGAATAAAGATATTTTAACTTATCTTATTATCGCAACTGCACCTTGGAAAAAAACCTACTTATATTTTTTTCCACAGGCGAACGGCCCTAGAAAAGCTTTTGATAAATATTGGTATAACATACAATTTGGAATGAGTTTTACTTCCCCTAATATTAAAAGGATATTATTATATCAATTGGGTTTGAGTTCACGTTGAGCCATTTTTAAGTGCTTATAGAAAATAACGGACCTACAAACTTTTTCATTTTCTTTCGTTATTTGCCAGTATTTTGTATGATCTTTTACTGCTATATAATACGTTACTTCTAAACATGCTTTCCCATATAAATCTAACATTAAAGAACTTCAAGATTTTAATTACAATAATTTCAATTTTACTGACCACCCTAAACTAGAATCAAAAGTCCGACATTTGAATGTGGATTTCCCTTTAAATTATGCTAGGTCCAGCCCCAGCACTAACAAAGGGCCAGCCCCTACCGAGGGCTGAGCCCTAGGGCTAGGTATAGCCTCATATATCAAATTAACTTCGATTAGCTTAATACATTTCAGAATAGTTAGCGAAATAATGTGAAAAACAGTAAAATATCTTTTACATTTTGTAAAACCTAAAACAACTTCAAAATAACAACTTTGCCCTTAATAACGATTACTACATGTCCTCTTAATTTACGTGAAAATAAATTCTTACATTGCGCAGGAACCGTAACCTTTGACCTTTCCCGGAACTCAAAGTGTCTATAAACCATACCTCTAAATTGGTTCAGCTGTATAATATATAATAGCTCCCACACCGGTTTCGGTGACGGTGGCCGGTTTCATTAAAACCAGGCCAGCTACGCAGGAGTATTTTTATAGTGCCCAAGTGTGTGCGCAGTACGCAAGAGGACCGTCTATTCCTTTACTCTCATAACCCAGTGGGACGGCAGACCGACACGACCGGCGAGAGATCAGGCGCAGGACCGACTTTTTACATACCCATCCGACGCATGGATCATCTTACTTGTCAGACAATCAGGTGATCAGCCTGCATTGTCCTAACCAAACTTGGAAATAACATGTTTCCAACGCGGGAATCGAACCCACGACCTCCGAGTCAAGAGCCGCGCTCTATACCACTAGACCACGGAGGCGTTCAGCTGTATAAACGTATGGAAGCAACAGACAGACAAACTTTCGCAAATCTAATATAATATGAAATTCTCGTGTGTGTTTGTGCGCGAACGCGGCCCGAGAATATAATTTAGATGGGTTCCGGGTCAGATAGTATTATCGAATCGTATGGATCGAATTATATGGATTATCGAATTGTTATTGAATAATGTCAACGACGGTTTTGTTCGTTTTAATCGACGAGAATTTCGAGCTTTTCGCTGGCGGCGCGGCGGAGTAAAAATAACAAGCAGCGTAGTTAGCTCGCAGCTCACAGTCTGCATTTAGCTAGCCTGTAGTGCCTTCACTGGATTACCATTTAAATTGTTTCAGCCATGAAAATAGGGCTGTCACTAGTCTGTTCAAAGTTGTTTTACCTTGGAGTTCTTTTGAGAATGCATCTAATGTCGTCAGCATAAAGGTCATCAAATAAGTCTAAACGTATATTATATATTTTTGTAAAATAATAATTTTTTCCTGTTACATGTTCAGTGTTATGGTAATAATGTAAAATAATGTAAAACAAACATTTTAAAGACCAAAGCTTGTGAGAGTTATTTGTTACTTATTTTCGCAAAAATAACTGAATGGATCACAGACATAGATCAAGATAGATACCGCATGTACCTTCATTTGTATGAAAACGAACGTATCACTTTTTCCTACCTACTGTGACGTACCGATGATAAGAAACGTATCCATTATATAGGCCAACGTTTCTATTTGAATTTCTACAGCTCAATACGGCACAATTAGGCATTTAGGCATTTTTAAAATTCCGAATTCCGATTCGGAATCGGACGTCAATCGGAATTTATAGTAGAATTTATAATAACAGACTAAAGAACAGACTTTCTAAAGACGAGCATTGCTCGTCGTTTGGGAACGCTATATGGCATGCGAAGTACATACACATGCGGTATCTATCTTGATCTTTGTCTGTGGAACGGATTGTTAGTCAATACTATATACGCCAGATGCGGACAAAAGTTTATTGATAGAATCTGTCATATTACTAGTTATGTTCTGTGTCAGCACGAAACTCCATATCCTGATAAAAATATGTTACCATGGAATACTGTTATATCTAGGTCTTACTTATTTCCTCAAATATTCAATATAATTTTAAGTAAATAATTATTTAAAACCTAAACTTCTAATTGGATTCACAAACAAAGAAGGGAATTTATTCTTTTTTGAAGTGCATCGGCGAATGCACAATTGCACTTCCTGAATTCTTCTTTTTCTGTCAGCCCTACGCTTTGAAGCTCCAGCAAGCAATTTAACTTGCAAAGCGCCGCCTGCATACATACTGCTATATAGGAATTAAGTGGACCTTGTTTCTTTAACCTTTTTTAAAATATGAATTATTATTTTGAGTAAATGCTCTTTTCTGGTAGTTATTAATCACAAATAACCATAAAAGAGCACCAGCTTGCTTGCTTGCGTTTAAAAATATAATTTTCATAAGTAAGAAATTTGCTCTAGGTGTACAGGGACTTGAAAATTAGGTTAATCATAATATCACGCTTGGGGTATTAAAATGCTTTTAACAGCTAACACGGTGAAATTAAAAAGGCAAGGCTTAGATTTAAGAGTTTAATAAGGACAATAAATTGGGTCCTATTACCTTTCCCTGTATACCTACGCAACGAAAAGCTTACCAGGCGGCCAAAGGGACTGAGAGGGATTAGGCTGGGTTTGGGTTTGTTTTTTACCACGCAGTGTTACTGATAGTGACATCTCGCTTGCTCAGGCCTTTGTTTCTCTATTCCGCTAGGTATATTAACTTTATGGTTCAACCACTTTATACGTCATAACTCAAAGTTCTGACTGACATGGTGATCTATCAACGCACTGCCCAAACCACTGGACGGATCGGGCTGAAATTTGGCATGCAGGTAGATGTTATGACGTAGGCATCCGCTAAGAATTTTGATAAATTCTCACCCCAAGGTGTTCAAATAGGGGATGAAAGTTTGTATATAAAATACTTCTTAACGCGTGCGAAGCCGCCGGCACAAGCGCGGGAATAAAGCCCTCACATTTTGCGTATGCAACTCCATCCAACGCTCAGGGCCCCCGTAAGGGCTACTGGCGCCTGTGTGCAAAAAAGTATTTTGGCGCCCCTTTCTAAGGCAAATTTTTTGGGACCTTGGTTTTGGCGCCCCTAAAGATGGCAATTTGGCGCCCCTAGAGGATGGCGCCCGTGTGCATTGCACACATTGCACATATGGTAGCGGGGGCCCTGCCAACGCTCGCTGCAATCAACTCGCTCGGTGCGCTCGTCACATCAATACGACTACCGGTAACACAGTGACCTACTGCATGTTTCACGCCAAATTAAAGTTATCTAACGTGGCAGTGAACGTGGAGCATTGTTGTTAAGCTAATAGTTAAGCTAATAGATACCATGGAAACACTATATATTGCATGCAATTTTTAAATAAGGAATTTAATGTGTCAACGTTTAGAATCATATCTTTTTCTAAAGGGTTCCACGCAAGGGTTAATTCAGACCGTAACGTGACGCATAGATTCCTTTCTAAAGTATGGATTTAACAGACTTCAATTGCGTGAGACGACATGCAAATCTGTAAATCCATACAAATTTAGAGATTCATCTACGTGTCGCGTTGCGGTCATTACTCATTAGGGTTTAATGCGGTCTACATTACGCGACACTACGCTGCAGTGGCGCGACGCGACACGTAACAGACAAATATTTTAAAGTTTTAGTTCCACGTATGAGGTGTGAAGTTTTCTTTGTATTTTTTTTTTGTTTGAAAATCTTTTAAAAGCGGTTCACATGACATGTCTTCTTACTAAGTTTCAGTATCTTCGGTATAGTTGTTATAGTTCCGGAGAAAAGTGGCTGTGACATACGGATGGACAGACAAACTGGGCAAATGACCCACCATACATTCCCACCCCTGCCACTCCTGTGTCGCCAGGATCAACCACGAAAACCCTTTGATATGATCTCAGCCCGAGAGACAAGCTAAATCTGTCTTGGGACCCGCAACGAAATTAATGAGCAGTAAGGTAGGAGGAATAGGAGGTATACAATTTTCCTTCCCAAGCAAAGAGCTTATAAAGCCAAATTGTAATGACATAATAATAATAATAGCTCCCACACCGGTTTCGGTGACGGTGGCCGGTTTCATTGAAACCAGGCCAGCTACGCAGGAGTAATTTTATAGTGCCCAAGTGTGTGCGCAGTACACAAGAGCACTCTCTATTCCTTTACTCTCATAACCCAGTGGGACGGCAGACCGACACGACTGGCGAGAGATCAGGCGCAGGACCGACTTTTTACATGCCCATCCGACGCATGGATCATCTTACTTGTCAGACAATCAGGTGATCAGCCTGCATTGTCCTAACCAAACTTGGAAATAACATGTTTCCAACGCGGGAATCGAACCCACGACCTCCGAGTCAAGAGCCGCGCTCTATACCACTAGACCACGGAGGCGTTAATAATGACATAAATATCCGAACAAGAGGGGTATGTAAGTAACAAAGAACCCTTAACCCGGAAAAATAGTGTATTTTGAGTGAATCATTGTTTTATCCTCAGGAGTGCGATGATGATACCCGCATGATAGGTCAGCTAACGACAGTAATTGTAGTAATTTCCATGTATTACACTACATTGAGTATGACTTACATAGTTGCATCATGAACGATCAAAATATTAGCGGCATTTTGCACGAAAAGTTTAAACTTTTATATTTTTTGTCCCAAAAATTATGCTATGAGCTATCGCTGATTGCGTAATAAGTAAGATTAATTTATTTTTAGGGGTCCGTACCCAAAGGATAAAAACGGGACCCTAATGCTATTACTAAGACTTCGTTTCCCGCGTTCCATTTGATGTTAAAAACGATCAAAACGGTCAAAATGCCTCCTATTTTGAACGCGGGGGTTGTCTGTCCGTCTGTATGTCTGTCTCCAGGCTGTAACTCAAGAAGGTTTATATCAGGAGGGAAGTGCTACGAAGTCACCGGGCTATCTGGTAAAATACGTTATTCCACTTATATTGTAATTAGATCTCCCCCGCAACTCCGTTGCGCCAATATTCGTTTATCGTACCGAAACCACACACTTTTCCGGGATAAAAAGTATCCTATGTGATTTTCCGGGACTCAATGTATCTCAATACCAAATTTAAGGAAAATTACTTCCCTGGTTTGGGCGTGAAGAGGTAACAGACAGACAGACAGACACTTTCGCATTTATAATATTATATTAGTATGGATTATACCGATATCGATGATTATTATCGCGTTATCAGCTAAGATAAACAAACAATAGTATCGATTGCACATTCACATCGCCGCATCTCACGATCTCTACGTCATCTGCATACAGACGGACAAATTAATTTTATATAAATAAACCTAATTGCAGGTGCACACTAAAGGTAAATACCGTTAAATACAATACAATAGAAATTGTAGGAAATGTTAACCCGACTACATAAAAAACAGGACAGTATTTGTAATTATATGTAATTTGATCTGGAAATCTTTGAAATAATTAATCATTTTTTCCGCGATGAAAAATTCTATGCTTATGTACTATGTTATATGTATCTTTTGTCTATGTTTAAATACTAATCTCCTGAAATATTATGTATGTAAAATGTATATTGGATAAACTATATCTGCCTCGTGTTCCGACTCCGTGCGCTATCGTTTCCGCTAACACGACTGTATATAATTACATAGAACCATACATTTACATACAAATTATGGTTCATTTTTGTCGATAACTTTACATAAACATTTCTTATTTTGTTGCTTACTGATAGACATGTCTGTCTGAATATTCTTTATCTGTGGTCAATTAAAAACGTGCGATTTCCCAAATTTCCCATGGGACCATCGATAAAGTACGTCACACGATTTTTATGATTTTTAGATTTATCATATACTAGCTGTCCCGGCAAACGTTGTTTTGCCATTTAAAGTATTTCTACTTCATCAGTTGATACAAAATCTTACCTCCTCTTTTGTCCCCTAAGAGGGGTGGAGGGGGGGGGGAATTTTTATGCACCAGATGCTGAGTTGGAAACAGACAAATATATCTGTGAAAACCGTATGCAAATCGGATCAGTAGTTTTCGTGCTAAAGAAAAAAGTTTGATACAAAATCTAACCTCCTCTTTCGTCCCCTTAGAGGGGTGGGTGGAAATTTTTTTATACACCAGATGTTAAGTTGGGAGAAGACAAATATATCTGCGAAAACGGCATTCAAATAGGATCAGTAGTTTTCGTGTGATAGTGGAACAAACATACAGACAGATAGACAGACAGACAAAAAACTAACCACATTTTTGGGTTCTATAGCGATTTAGTGACACCCCCCGCTTATTATTTTTTGAATATCTTTAATGTACAGAATTTTCATTTCTACAGTTTTATTATATGTATAGATACCATACCACCATGTCGAACTTCGACGAAATCCGCGACGACGAACGAAAAGCTATTCATGACGCACTTAGTAATTACGCTCGTGTGGATTCACTCTTGAAGTATCTACTTCAACAGTGATTCCACATGTTTGAACCATGTTTGAACCACAACCTTCGAAGTTTGAACTCTACAGTTAAGTTCTATCTATCTTTAATACGTTATATTGCTTGATCTATGTACCATCGAGGAAATTGATTGTAGGCAATCGACGGACCTAAGTCATTTGGTCGGCTTATGTCAATTCAATGTTAGCTGTGGCCTGTGATCAGCCTGATGGGTTTGACTTAGCGCGACCAAAATATTATTTAGGTCCGCCATCTGCCTAGGAATCAACTTCTCTGATAGTACATACTGCCATCATTTTTTAGATTGGAATAATCATTTCAAAAACAACTTTGGGAAATCCCTCTAAACATGGAGAAACCCAATTAACAATTTGCGTTCGTTATTTCTGTAACAGTATGGTTACTAAAAGTATTATGTTTAATATATTTGAATGTATAATGCTTTATCAATCACAAAAATATTATGTAGTAAAAAAAATCTTAAACGAAATCGAGCTGGCTCTAGTTGTAAATTTTAAGTATTACGAAAATTAATTGACGTATAGTAATATTGTTTGCAAATATCTTATAACTAGCTGTCCCGGCAAACGTTGTTTTGCCATTTAAAGTATATTTTCTACATCATCAGTTGATACATGTTTTACCCCCTCTTTTGTCCCCTATAAAGAGGGTGTGGGGGGGGAAGGTCATACACCAGATGTTAAGTTGAAAAACACAGTTAATACCTAATATGAAGTAAGTCCACTAAAGAAAAAAGTTGTATACAAAATCTGACCTCTCTTTGGTCCCCAGAGAGGGTTGAGAGGGGAGGGGGGGGAGGATTTTTATACGCCAGATGTTGAGTTGGAAGAAGACAAATATAATATATCTGTGAAAACCGTATGCAAATCTGTGAAAACCGTATGCAAATCGGATCAGTAGTTTTCGTGTTAAAGAAAAAAGTTTGATACAAAATCTGACCCCCTCTTTTGTCCCCTTAGAGGGGTGGGGGGAAAAAATTTTATACACCAGATGTTAAGTTGGAAGATGATAAATATATCTGCGAAAACCACATTCAAATCGGATCAGTATTTTTCGTGAAATGCTGGAACAAACATACAGACAGACAGAAAGAGTGACAGACAGACAGACAGACAAAAAACTAACCACATTTTTGGCTTCTATAGCGATGTAGTGACAAAGGTGTAATTTCGGGTGTCATTTCATATCTTTATGTACAGAATTTTCATTTCTACAACAGAATATTGTCTTCCTCCCGCACGCGCTTTGGTGACGCCCACTATCGTAATATTTTAATTTCGCTATAATTTCAAAACCAAACGTCCAATTTTAATCATTCAAAGATCAAATATCATCTACATAAACTGTACTTAGTGATAAAATAATTTATTTTGATAAGGATTAATAGCGTGAGTAAAATATATCCGTTTAAATGTAGTCAAAAAAAATTCAGTATTTTTAAATAAATAAATGGTTATTGTGCCTCACTCGACATAGATAGGTATAGTGTGTCGCGGACTTTTTTGTAGATATTTATAAGATCTACAATTACTTAGAACATTTTATGGTTCTATCTTTTATGGTTTAGGCAGCGTACGCAAAATAAGTAACTTTTCTAGCTGATTTTTTACACCTTGCGTCCGAAAAACTCAAATATCTTACGGAACCCTACTTTTTTCCAAAATAAAATGTAGCCTATGTTCAGCAAAAATAATGTAAGATTCCAATAGCAAAAGAATTTTTCAAATCGGTCCAGTAGTTTCGGAGCCTATTCGACTCAAACAAACAAACAAACAAAAAATCGAATCTTTCCTCTTTATAATATTAGTGTAGATAACGTCTTGTAAAGTTGTAACATCAAGTGCAAATAAGGCGCTTTGCAGACGACGGGGCGGGGTGGGCCGGTCAATTTCGCCGCGTACCGCGCCTGTCGATGTCTGCGGCTGCCCGCGCCGCGTACACAAAGCACACGCCATCCACCTGCGTTACCGCATGTAATCTGGTTTGTGTGATCCATGACGGGCAGCCGCGAACAAGCGCCGCCAGTGCCCGCCGAGCACCAGCGGCGCGGTCTTTTTGCCCGCCGTGTGCGTTGCTAATAATTATAGTTTCCCTTTGTGCTATCGTTCCGGCCGTTTAAATTGACCGGCCCGGCTCGCCCCGTCGTCTGCTAAGCGCCTAAAAATCAGTCAAGTGCGGGAACAATAATGATCACTCGTAGGAACTCGAGTTGTAATGAGGTTTTTTTGCCGCTACGGAGCCGACCTGAGGGCTGAGTGACACAAAGTGCCGCTTAGGTGGAGTCGTGTTTTAAAAACTGTCAATAAGAATTTTTAGACACTAGAAGGGACTTATTTTTCTATGCTGCGCTGAAAGTTTACTCTTCTCCGCCCCTTGTCTTAGGAATTTTTGATCCACCTGTAACCTGATCAAAAATATTTTCCAATAACCTTAAACTTCAGACAAAGCTGGCTAAAACCGTAGTTTCACCCTCTCATTTGAGACACGATACTTAGATACCTTTCAGAATCGCAATATTTTTTTATGTGTGCGTGATAAACACAAAAAATATTCATGTGTATTGTATGGCATGGTCTGTCTCGAAGACTGTCGTGTCTCAAATGAGTAAAAGCCCTTAAAATAACTATGAACAGATTATAAAACTTACAGTTTCTCCTCTAGGCCGCTGTCCGGCATCTTAGAGCGCGCGCTCTCGCTGTCCATGTCCTTGACCTGAAAAGAGAAACGGCGAGAAATTATTTTTTTTAAAGAAGAAGTTAATAAACGGCGCATAAAGTACTAACTCTTTGACAGCTAGGAGACCTGACTTGCTTTTAGTTTTTTATAGATTTCTTATTATTATCTAGAGCCTTAAAATAATTCTGAAAATATGTTACTCTGTTGAGGTGGCAAATGGTAACCTGCCAATGTTTGAAGAAAAAATAATTATTTCGAAGTTTGAACCCACTTGATTTTTATTTAAATATATAAGCACAGTTTTTATAACAAATAATAGAGATGTTACAGAAGATATATTTTGAAAATACATTTACAACAATTTGTATACAAAGCAAAATTTTATTTACCACTAGATATCGCCCGCAACTTTCCACGTTACCATAAATTTTTCCGAGATAAAAAGTATCCTATGTCTTTTCTTGGGACTCAAAGTATCTCCATACCAAATTTCAGCAAAGTCGGTTCAGCGCGGCTTGGGCGTAAACAGGTAACAGACAAACAGACACGCACTCTCTCATTTATAATATTAGTATGGAGTTAATATGAATTATGGCCACAGGATGATCTCTAGCTGTATTTAATTGCACAAAGAAACATGTTTAATTTTTAAACATGGTATTTCGCACGTCATACCGCTTAACAATTTTAAGATTCGCTTAAAAATATTCCGCAATTATTATAATCGTAGGAAAATTTTATCACTGATGGCAAATTATAATGCAAGAACAAAAAAATACTTTCAAATTGAATACATTATTCTTTAAAATAATATTCATAGAACTTTGATTAGTTTGTAAATACTAAACACACATATTTTATGATCTTTGGGCATACCTTTGTACAGTTGAAGACTGTACATATAATATATTATAATATATTATATATTATGTGTATAATATATATATAATACATATAATATATCGGCGCGTGAACTTATTCAATGAATCATTCAACGATCACGCCACCACCGGTCGCCCCACGCGCGCTCCCCACTCGAGCGATTTACGCACCGCCCCCAGCCCCACTCGCTCACTCCCACCATTGCGCCTATAAAAGTGCTGCACTTGACGGTTCGGGCGATAGTCATCTCGCGACTGCCGAGGCGTACAGATGTCGGACTGTGTTTGATTTTTATTTGTGATAAAGTGTTTTTATTTTAAGTTAATCAGTGAACGAATAAATAATAATATTAAAGTGATATTTTATGAAAGTGCTTAATTGAGCGATTCGAACAAACTTTGATGGTAAAGTGTTTAAAATAAGTAAAAAAAAATTATAGTGTGACAATTAGTATTGGTGTTGTGACAATTATAAGTGAAGTATTCTGATTTAAATAAAAATGGGTGATGAAAACGAAGGTGTTTCTTCTAATCCTGTTCCCCCTTCTCTTACATACAGATGTCGGACTGTGTTTGATTTTTATTTGTGATAAAGTGTTTTTATTTTAAGTTAATCAGTGAACGAATAAATAATAATATTAAAGTGATATTTTATGAAAGTGCTTAATTGAGCGATTCGAACAAACTTTGATGGTAAAGTGTTTAAAATAAGTAAAAAAAAATTATAGTGTGACAATTAGTATTGGTGTTGTGACAATTATAAGTGAAGTATTCTGATTTAAATAAAAATGGGTGATGAAAACGAAGGTGTTTCTTCTAATCCTGTTCCCCCTTCTCTTACATCAGAAGAGGGGACGAGCCGACGCCAACCAATTGCGGCCTCATCGGCAACTTCTCCTATGCTGCTATTGGCAAATACATTCAAAGATACAATGTCGGAAATGATGGATCGGATGTCTCAAGAAAACCAGGCAATTATTTTAGAAATGATGAACGTTATTCGACCTGAAAATTCAAGGATTCGCATATCCGACGTTTATTTTCCAAGCTTTGACCCAGACAAAGAAATGGATGTAAAAGAATGGGTTAACTTAATTTCACGCACACAAAAAGAATACAATTTGAAGGATCACGAAGTACGACTAAAAGCAGCTAGTGTTTTAAAAGGCAGAGCACAATCTTGGGCTGACGATTGTTTACTTCGCACAACTACTTGGGCTGAAATGAGAGAGGACATGCTACAAACATTTGAAGCAGAAAGCAGGTATTTCTCTGATATATTAAAATTTAGAAGGTACACAATTGAAAATGCTGAAAGTATTCCTGAATATATTTCAACTGTATGGAAGATGTTCAAAAGAATAATGAAACCGAATCCTACCGAACAAGATGCAGTAGAATTTGTCATTGGCAGTATAACTGATGACTCTTTGCGAACAGAATTGCTCAATACCAAATCCAATACTGTACCGGAGCTTATTGCTATTGCCAAAACCATGCGAAAGCGGAAAGCCCTTCCGAGTCGTGAAAGCGCTACTTCTTTCAAAAGAGCCAAAACCGAGCGTAACGGCAATTTTGATGAGAAATTAACATGCTTTGTTTGTGGAAAACAAGGACATCGAGCGAGATGGTGTAGTCAAAATTCTATAGTCCAAGCTAGATCTGAAACAAGTCAAACAGTTTCTAAAGAATCCTCTGAGAAGAAGAAAAAAGAGTGTTCATATTGCTCCCTGCCAGGACACACATATGAGACATGTTTTAAGCGCATCAATGCTGAAAAAAATGTCAACTTATGCCAAAAAGGTAAGGATGTTTCAAATATTATAATTGTTCTCAATAATCAGCAAATATTTCAGGCATTGTTCGACAGTGGTGCTGACTGTTCACTAGTGAGAGAATCAACAGCCGCAAAACTTTCTGGATCTCGAATAACGAAACTGACTTGTTTAAAAGGAATTGGACCAGTACCTATTATATCCGCAGTCCAAATTTCTCCTATTCTTCAGATAAATGATATTTATGTTGAACTCGATCTTCATGTGGTGCTTGATCATGAAATTCCTGTAGAAATCTTAATAGGAAAGGATATTTTGAGCATACCAGGTATTGAAATTACACTTACAAATAATGGAGTTAATATAACAAATAACAAAGAAACTATTACTAAAAATGTTTGGCAACTTTCGGCTTCAACAATTGACACAGACTTGACAGAAAAACAAGAAATCGAATCATTATTAACAGTTTTGAACAAATATCAAGAATCGTTTACGGAAGGCGTGTCAAGCTCTAGGATAACGACAGGTGAGCTTTCTATACGATTGAAAAACCCTGATAAGACAGTGAACCGTAGACCTTACCGTTTAGCACCGATTGAGCGTGAGAAAGTCAAAGCAATAATTAAAGACCTTTTACAAAAGAATATTATTCGAGAAAGTAATTCGCCATTTGCAAGCCCGATAATTATGGTAAAAAAGAAAAACGGGGAAGATAGACTATGCGTCGACTACCGTGAACTAAATGCGAACACAGTTAGAGATCATTACCCTTTGCCATTAATTTCTGAACAACTTGACCAATTAGCTGACGCAAAATATTTTACTTGTTTGGACATGGCAGCAGGATTTCATCAAATACCTATAGCCCCAGAGTCCATAGAAAAAACAGCGTTCATCACACCAGATGGACAATATGAGTATTTGACCATGCCATTTGGATTAACTAATGCGCCTTCTGTTTACCAGAGAAGTATAAACAAAGCACTTGGGGAATTACGAGGTAAAGAAGCTTTAGTGTACATTGATGATGTCCTAATTCCTAGTAAAACAGTGACTGAAGGTCTAAGTAGACTTCAACTAGTCTTAGAAGCGCTTACTAAAGCTGGTTTTTCAATAAATGCAAAGAAATGTTCATTTATGAAAACATCTATCGAGTACCTCGGATTTGTTGTCTGTAATGGAATGGTAAGACCAAGTCCAGCTAAAGTTGAAGCATTAGCCAAATCTTTGCCGCCTACAAATGTTAAACAGCTCAGACAATTTAATGGTTTGGCTGGATATTTTAGACGTTTTATACCTGGATTTTCTACTCTAATGATACCACTGTATGATCTGACAAAAACTGGAGCACAATGGGAATGGACATTAAAACACGAATCAGTACGTTCGAAAATTATCGACTACCTTACATCTGCACCACTGCTTACTATATTTCAGGAAGGTCACCCTATAGAATTGCACACTGACGCTAGCTCATTAGGGCTAGGAGCTGTGTTAATACAATTGAGGGAAGGTGTCCCACGTGTAATTGGATATTTTAGCATGAGAACAACCTCAGCTGAATCAAAGTATCACAGCTATGAGCTTGAGACTTTAGCGATAGTACGTGCCATTAAACACTTTCGTCATTTTCTATATGGACGAAAATTTACAATTCTCACTGATTGTAATGCAGTAAAAGCTTCTCGATACAAACAAGAGCTGCTTCCAAGAATACATCGATGGTGGGCCTTCTTACAGAATTACGATTTCGAAGTGGAGTATAGAAAAGGTGAGAAATTAAAGCATGCAGATTATTTCAGCCGGAATCCACTACAAGTTGTAATGAATATCACAACTAAAGATGAATGGTTAATGATAGAACAGCGACGTGATCCTGAATTAATTAAAATAATTGAAAGTTTGCCCAAAGATCAAGCGGACTCCCAATTTGAAATGAAAGATAATATTTTAAATTATAAAATGGAAGCAAATGGAAAATTAAAACTTGTTAAAGTGGTTCCACTAGCTTACCAATGGAGTCTTATTAATACTTACCACGAGGCACTTAAGCACATGGGTTGGGAGAAAACTTTGGCTAAACTTAAAGAAAACTTTTGGTTTCCAAAAATGTCTTCTACTGTGAGATATTTTGTGGAGCATTGTGTGACATGCAAGACCATGAAAGGAGCATCTGGATCTATTCAAAGCAGGCTGCATCCTATCGAAAAGGTACCAGAACCATTTCATACTTTACACATAGATATTTCTGGAAAATTAAGTGGCTCAGCTACGCAGAAAGAATACGTTTTTGTTGCTATTGACGCCTTCACCAAGTTTGTTTTTCTTCAACATGCTAAAAATAAATCTCAAACCAGTGCCATGAAACATCTTCAAGAACTAATTTTTCTATTTGGCGCACCGAAGCGAATTATAGTTGATGGTGATGGCGCATTTACCTCGCTTTACAAGGCTTATTGCAGTGAATATGGAATAGAATTACATCAGTGTGCAGGGTACACGAGCAGGGCGAATGGACAAGTAGAGAGAGTAATGAGAATAATAAAAAATGGCTTGACTGTGATAAGCAATACTCAAAAATCTCACTGGAATAAATCATTGGGAACGTTGCAATTAGCAATTAACTGTACAATTTCAAAATCTACTGGGCAAACTCCAATTGAATTACTTACTGGAAAAAAAGGATGTGTGCCTCCCCAGCTTCTTTCTATTATAGATGAGGAAAATGAAAGAATAAATCCTGAAATTTTGAGAGAAATTGTGATGGGAAGAATGACCGAGCAAGCTGAAAAAGATAAAATACGTTACGATAGTGGCAAAGCTAAAGTGAAAAGATTTGAAAAAGGAGAATATGTTTTAGTTAAAGAACAACCGAGATTGGGGACTAAACTGAGCCAAAAATATGACGGGCCCTATGAAATAAAAAAGATCTTGCCACATGATAGATACGAAGTACGTCGTATTAATCAACGCGGTCGCTGTAGAAAAGTTTGTCATGAACAACTGCGTGGTGCCCCTAAATTTGGAGTTCAAAGTAGTATGGCCATATCGGCATTGAATAGAGAAAGTGAAGAGGATTGATTAACATGAGACAGGTAGTTGTGTTTTTGAACAAATGATGTAGTTTTTGATGTTACGAGAAAATGAGTGTTGAGGCTCATAAGCTGCATGTTAGCCAAAATGAATGTTGAGGTTCTGTGGCTTTGATTAACGTGTAACTTCTCAGCGCCGAGGCTATGAAGTTAAATTAGTGCATAATACGAGTAACCGATGATAACAGTTTAGTTTTTCTTCCTTTCTTGTTTCAGATAAATAACGGCGCAGGGACGCGCCTGTCGTCAGTATGGCCGTATCGGCGCGTGAACTTATTCAATGAATCATTCAACGATCACGCCACCACCGGTCGCCCCACGCGCGCTCCCCACTCGAGCGATTTACGCACCGCCCCCAGCCCCACTCGCTCACTCCCACCATTGCGCCTATAAAAGTGCTGCACTTGACGGTTCGGGCGATAGTCATCTCGCGACTGCCGAGGCGTACAGATGTCGGACTGTGTTTGATTTTTATTTGTGATAAAGTGTTTTTATTTTAAGTTAATCAGTGAACGAATAAATAATAATATTAAAGTGATATTTTATGAAAGTGCTTAATTGAGCGATTCGAACAAACTTTGATGGTAAAGTGTTTAAAATAAGTAAAAAAAAATTATAGTGTGACAATTAGTATTGGTGTTGTGACAATTATAAGTGAAGTATTCTGATTTAAATAAAAATGGGTGATGAAAACGAAGGTGTTTCTTCTAATCCTGTTCCCCCTTCTCTTACATACAGATGTCGGACTGTGTTTGATTTTTATTTGTGATAAAGTGTTTTTATTTTAAGTTAATCAGTGAACGAATAAATAATAATATTAAAGTGATATTTTATGAAAGTGCTTAATTGAGCGATTCGAACAAACTTTGATGGTAAAGTGTTTAAAATAAGTAAAAAAAAATTATAGTGTGACAATTAGTATTGGTGTTGTGACAATTATAAGTGAAGTATTCTGATTTAAATAAAAATGGGTGATGAAAACGAAGGTGTTTCTTCTAATCCTGTTCCCCCTTCTCTTACAAATATATAATCATATATTATATTATGTATTATACTATACATACTACTATACATATAATATAACCAATTAACCAAAAAAGTGATATTTTTGACGGATCCCCCAAAAAAAGAATATTTTCTCTATATTGAATCCTACATGTGATGACATTATTAATATAATTGGACACACAACACAGACTTTTTTACCACTGTTACCGTTTCGAAGATTGAACCTACGATCTTAAACATCAGCAATGTTACCACCGCACCATAGGGGCATATGATACAATAATGAGATCAGAGGACATTGTGCGAAGACAATGACCAGATAAAACAAACAAAACATTTGTGATAACTGTTAGATATGGCATCATTAATATAATCGTCGTAATTTATCATTACTTGTACATCGAAACAAAATCAATTGGATATTTTTAATCCCCGACGGCAAAAGTGTCTGTCTGTCTATTTGTGTGTTTGTCTATGGATGTCCATGGCATCGTTTGATCCAAAGGGGTGAACTGAGTTTTATCTAGTTTTTTTTGTTTAAAAGCTGACAAGAGCTCGTTCACTGCAGGAAATTAATTTTTTATTTCTTTAACTTTTACTTATTTAATATTATTAGGACATATTAATTGCTAGAAGGATTCTATTTTATTTATGCGTAGAAAAAAATCTTATGTGATGTATTTGGACTCGCCCATAAATCATAATATAATAATATTCTTCTAAAGTCTTGTTGGGAGAATTTTCTGTCGAAAGTTACGTTACAGCCCATCCGTATAGTTTTGAAATGTTCGAACGGTGATAATCTCAGTCTATAGATCTAAAGTTGTTGTTTTTTCGTCTATTTCTAATACATTTTCTATAACAGTTAACAAATAGTGAGCAAATGATTGCAACACTTACGAGTAATGCAACGAGAACAGAGCAATGAAAAGTTTCCTAAGCGGGCCATAATTAAATTAGATTGATAATCTCAAATATAGACGTAATATAGATTAGACTCTTCTATGCATCTATAAAACATTATATTATGTTCATAATCAAACCGTGACTAAACGATAAATACGCAATTTTGACGAATTTGGTACCTTTTAGCGACACTTTGTCGGATGTGCATAATGCAATTATTATTTTTTAACAAAAAATTTAACCCGACTTCCAATTTGAAAAAACAATATTCTTAAATGAGCTAAAAAGAATGAAATAATTCTTATTCTTCATTAGTGCCTTTTTTCAAAATTCGACTAAATCTCAACAAATTCTGTACTCAATTTTCATTCGTTTGAAGTCGGTACCAGCCCAGAACTGAGATACTTGACATAGAACTTAGCCAGTACCGACTTCAAAAGAATGAAAATTGAGTACAGAAATTGTTGAGATTTAGTCGAATTTTGAAAAAAGGCACTAATGAAGAATAAGAATTATTTCATTCTTTTTAGCTAATTTAAGAATATTGTTTTTTCAAATTGGAAGTCGGGTTCAATTTTTTGTTAAAAAATAATAATTTTACTCTTTTTAGTTATCAACAACACAAAGCTTTATCCGTAGATAAACCACTACGAATATTAACTATTCACATTATATTAGGTGCTGTAAGCGAAATTGTGGTAAATGCTTGCAGTTATCTAAGCGATGCTGCAATTTCCAAACTTTTATCTTTAAAGGTTCAGCCCCCCTACCATGAGCTCTTATAGCAGTATTACTTTAATATTACTTTCAGATTTCGCACAAACAAAAAACATAGCTATGTTAATATAAATAGAGATCATGTTTGTTTATGCGAAATTCAAAAGTAATATTAAAGTAATACTGCTATAAGAGCTCATGGTAGGGGGGCAGGAGTTCTGTTCAGAGCCTTTGGACCAAGAGACACCTTCGTATGAAATTTCTTTTATTCGTAACATATGTTTCGTTACTAGAAACAACATTTTAACCACTATGAGTGTTTTGATAAATTTCAAGAGTTTCCCTCGATTACTCATAGATTTCATCATCAGCTCACCACTTTCGTAATCGTGATACAAAATTAAGATTATATCCTGTACAACAAAACAAGAATTTTGAAAATCGGTCCACAAACAGCGAATAATCTTTAAAAACATCTGCTTCGTTGCAAAATATCACGAAAAGTACCAATAATTGGGTCATAATGTGATGATCCATTGCATAATTATGGTTGTGATGATGATGATTAATCAAATTGATGTATTAGCTTATGCTTTCAGTTGTTAAAACAACGCCGACATCCCCGAACCTGTATCTACAAGGATTCAAAAGTTCCGTTCGGTACCTTCGGATCCAGGGTATAACTTGGTGCGAAGTCTTACTTTTTGGTAGTATTTACCTGCTTCAGAAAAAATTGAAATCACTATATGTTTCCATACAAATTTCAAGGTCCCCTCGATTCCTCATGGATCCTATCATCAGATCACCACTTTTGTGAACATGGTACCAAATTCGGATTCAACCCCGTACAACAACAAAAGAATCATGAAAATCGGTCCACAAACGGCGAAGTTATGGTTGAACATACAAAAAAAAAATATACAGACGAACATATAACCTCCTCCTTTTTGGAAGTCGGTTAAAAACACTAAGGGCCTATTTCACCATTTCCTGATAAGTGACGATAGGTTATCCACCAATTAACTTGACAGATCAAGTATGGAGCATCTGTCAAAAAAGTTGTGAATAGCCTATTCGGCACTTTGTCAGAAAGTGGTGAAACAGGCCCACACTATGGAGAATCTGTCAAAAAAGTTGTGGATAGCCCATCCGGCACTTTATCAGGAAATGGTGAAATAGGCCCAAATATAACTCTAAGCTCTATTTCTATAGAATTAATGCTATTTCGAAAATGTATATCTGTCTGTTACCTCTTCACGCTGAAACCGCTGAACCGATTTTTGCTGAAAGATATAAAGATACTTTGATAGACGTCTGACGGAAAAGGACTTAGCAATGTTTTTGTTTGACGAAAAATGACGCGTACCAGCGCAAGAAATGAATTTCAGAGCAACAAAGTTGCGGGCGTCATCTAGTCTTGCTATATAGCAGGCATTCTCAAAGTGTGCTCCGTGGAGCCCTGAGGCATCCACAAAGGCCTTGTAGGGGCTCGGCTAGAGATATAGACATTGTATTAGAAATGTCAACAGACACCAGCATGGAGGCAATTTATAATTTTTTATGAGTAAATTTGAATCAAATATATTTTTCAGAATGTCTACATGATGACCTACCACAAAGACAAAAGTTTCTTTTTAGGGGTCCATCGAAAATGTCACTTCTTAAAAGGGTACAAACAAGTTTGAGAGCCGCTGCCACAAAACATGCCGTATCGTTGTTTTGATGTTATGGTTACTGCACACATCATCGCACGTAATAGGTATAATAACATCGTGGGATGATTTCACCGTGCTGAACCCTTTCTTGCTGGACTTTCGCTTTCGCATATTATCCTATGAATAGCCTTCTCATGATTACTGGATAAAATATGCTTTTTATGCAAATCACTGACTGTTTGACCAGTCAGCAATAGACATTGAAAATGATACAAAAGAAATAGGTGATTTGTATATGACGAAGTCAAAAGGAGGGGTTATTATTTTGGTAGCTTTTGTGTGTCTGCTGTAATATCTACATCCATACTTCTAGTATCTGTCTGTCTATACTCTATCTTTACGCCCAAACCACAGAACAGATTTTGCTGAAATTTGGTCCAAACCAAATTTCAGCAAAATCGGAGAAACTTTGTGTCCCGGGAAAGGACATAGCTGGATACTATTTATCCCGGAAAATGTACGGTTTCCGCGCGGTTAGCGGTAGACATCAGGACTCAGCGTATCAAAAATGTGCAGTTCATTTGGAATATCCTTTCGCAGGAAATACTTAGTCTATACATACAGTAGGACATCAGGACTCAGCGTATCAAAAACGTGCAGTTCCTTTGGAATATCCTTTCGCAGGAAATACTTAGTCTATACATACAGTAGGACATCAGGACTCAGCGTATCAAAAATGTGCAGTTCCTTTGGAATATCCTTTCGCAGGAAATACTTAGTCTATACATACAGTAGGACATCAGGACTCAGCGTATCAAAAATGTGCAGTTCCTTTGGAATATCCTTTCGCAGGAAATACTTAGTCTATACATACAGTAGGACATCAGGACTCAGCGTATCAAAAATGTGCAGTTCCTTTGGAATATCCTTTCGCAGGAAATACTTAGTCTATACATACAGTAGGACATCAGGACTCAGCGTATCAAAAATGTGCAGTTCCTTTATCCTTTGAAATATCCTTTCGCAGGAAATACCTGTACTAGTCCATACGTAAACTATCAGGACATAGCGTAGTTTTCCTTGCGGGAAAATGTACGGCTCCTCGGTAATATCCTGTCACGCATACGAAGAAGGGAAACACCTAGTCTACATCCAGCTGATATCACGTTGGACATGTAATAGACACGTAATTATAATGCACCCGACCGGCCGGAGTTGCGTGACGCACGATCGCGATGTAAGCCAAAGGGAGAGTTTACACATAGTTTACCCTATTTTAGCAATATTGTTAGCAACTAGCAAAGATTTCGTAGCCTAAAATTATAAGACAAAGTAAATTTTTTGAGTTTCTAACGCCGGTTCTTCTCGCCGCGCGCCGGGTTAGTTCCCGAACCAGAGGTAGACACTAGTATAGTAACGACGTTTTGAAAGTATTTAATTCAAATACTTTCAAAACATTAATTCAGAAATAAATCAATTGTTATTTAATATTTATTTTAATTATTCTGAGTTAACGAGTTGAGTCGAGTTGGGTGATGCAAACCGAAGTGTTACAATCATAGACTTATAATATGCATTATAGGTTTATGGTTACAATAGCTATGTCCACATTGTGCCCTTTCATCTTCAACTTTTTATAATCTTTTGACATTCGAAATGTCAAAAGATTATGAAAATTGAAGATGAAAGGGCACAATGTGGACATAGCTTATGATGTCTTCTCAAATGATTTTTTTGAGTTATCTAATTGAGTCGAGTTGCGTATAATAAGTTGCGTCTATAATATTATGATGCTTGAAACTTACGACCTCGGAAAGTAACCCGGCGAATGAGAAAGAAGACGTTGTTATGTCTCTACCCTATAATATTGAATATGTTTTACCTGAAACATCTTACGACTTAAATACAACAAAATTAAAAAAAGCCTAATAATTCCTCTGCACTAATCTTGCGTTTGAAAATAAAAAACATAGGTGCAGTAACCTAATAGGTCATATTTACCATCAAAACATAATTATTTAAAAAATCAATAAGAATAGAAAAAGAAACAGTTAAGCTCATTGAGAAAGAATTTACTATCTGTGAATTGTGATCGTTTAAACATTTTTCTGCATTAATGATAATCAAAGTAATAAGTAATAGTTAAAAAACTAAAAACACGCCTTTTATATAAAGGGTTACAAACAAACATACAAACATACAAATTGAAAAATGGAATAATTATATCAAATTAGTGTATTGTCATCGGTCCTCGATAAATCTACAAAGTTTGAACGAAATCTGGCCGTTTAAAGTGGGTCAAAATCGCGCCCAAAGAAGTCGGTTACAAACATGTTACAAACAAATTACAGGTGAAGCTAATAAAAAGCGTATAAAAAAATATATCGCAAGTGAAACTGTCGTGAACATAGAAAATATCGGCTTAAGAATTATTAAGATGATTAATTTTTGAAATTAGAAAACAAAATAAGCCAACTCAGATTAACCTACTCACTTCCTGAGTTATAGCTACTGAAGCTACTATCGTGGCTTTGTCCAATGTCCGACGTAATTTTAGGAAACTTTCTATTTACAAAGTTTACAAACTTTTACAGAAACTCGAAAGGTTAGGATCGTTGTTAGGATCGCGAAAATAAAAACAGCTTTTTGTTGTTCATCCGGAAAACCATTCACGAAAAATTTTTCTTTAATTATGGTTCCCACGAAACAAAATAATAAATAAACAGGCCCCAACAGTAGCACGAAAATACAACCCAGTAATATATATTTCATTAAAATAATACGTAGTCGAGAAATAGTTTATAGGGTAGGTGTAGTAGTACACAGGGTCACAGTTTACAGCCGGGGCGGAGATGTTTTTAGGTCGCCGGGAGGGTTAAGACGAGGCGTCTTCTCGCGCTACGCGTAAGGTCGAGAGTCGCGCGGCGCGGGCGTCACGTTCAGCTCGCTCCCGGGATAGATCGATGCCTTGTATCTGGTTTTTTCGGACACTATACCAACCGGGAGGGGTGAACGAACCGGGTTATGTAAGGAAGGATCGATACGCCGGGACATGCGCGCACCCCGCGTCGACCCTCGCATAATCGTTCGCGCGGGCCGCCTCTCCGGACGTGCCGTATTTTTATTTATCGCGTTTTGTTTCCCTTTCGTTCTTTCCGTTTATGATTTAAGCCACCATGTCGAAAGGCGACGGTGAACAGCAAAACGGGTCGGGCGAAGAGTCCAAGACCAACCTGATCATAAACTACCTGCCGCAGAGCATGACCCAGGAGGAGATCCGCAGCCTCTTCTCCAGTATCGGTGAAGTGGAGTCCTGCAAACTGATCCGAAACAAAGGAGCCGCCTTCCCGGACGCGCTCAACCATGCCCTCCACGGCGGAGGACAGAGCCTCGGCTACGCCTTCGTCAACTACCACCGGCCTGAGGACGCGGAGAAGGCGATCGCCACCCTCAACGGCCTCCGGCTCCAGAACAAGACGATCAAGGTATCGTACGCCCGGCCGAGCAGCGAGGCCATCAAAGGTGCCAACCTCTACGTGTCCGGACTTCCCAAGACGATGACGCAGACCGAGTTGGAGCGCCTGTTCAGCCCGTACGGCCGAATAATCACGTCGCGTATTCTGTGCGAAAACTCAGGAGGCCGCCCGTTCACCGGCGGTGAACAGGGACTGTCGAAAGGTGTCGGATTCATTCGGTTCGACCAGAGAGTCGAAGCCGAGCGAGCGATACAAGAATTGAACGGCACGGTACCCAAAGGTGCGACGGAACCGATCACAGTGAAGTTCGCCAACAATCCGAGTAACAACGGAAAGGCGCTGGCGCCGCTCGCCGCCTACCTGCCCGCGGCGCTCCGATTTCCGGCGCCGCTCGGCCGATTCAGCTCAGGCAAGTCCCTCCTAGCTATAAACAAAGGTCTCCAGCGCTACAGCCCGCTGGCCGGCGAGCTGCTCGGCGGAGTGCTACCAGGCGCCGTCGGCTCCGAGTGGTGCATCTTCGTGTACAACCTCGCCCCCGAGACCGAGGAGAACGTCCTATGGCAGCTGTTCGGACCCTTCGGGGCCGTCCAGAGCGTGAAAGTGATCCGTGACCTGCAAACCAACAAGTGCAAAGGCTACGGCTTCATCACGATGACCAACTACGACGAGGCCGTCGTCGCGATCCAGTCCCTGAACGGCTACACGCTCGGCAACAGAGTGCTGCAGGTCAGTTTCAAGACGAACAAGATCAAGACGATCTAAATCGTCTCGGACACGGCCTAGCCGGACGCTAGGACGGCACAGCAGGCGCGCACCCATACATACAGGATACCGCGGACCGCCACCGCCGCCCCGGGCCGGAGCCCCCGGCCGAGACACATCGGACTCGATCAGACCGTGTCTTCCTGATTCTACGCCCACGAGTGGGCATTTTTGTACATTATTTGTAATTGTAATCGACTAGTTCGCCACCGCTCTTTGTTCGGCGCTCGCTATTTCTCCGATGCACAATTGGGTTAAGTGTTACGGAAATCTAAAATGGCGGAGGCCCAGTGCGCATGTCCGGATGAAATGGCGCCCGCTGAATGAAGACGAGAGCACGCAATAATAAAATTAGACGAGGCATCAAATGCTGACAACCATACATATTTAATAGTCAATAACGTAATGACAATCGACTTCGCTTATGAAAGGTTGTGGTTATCGAGAAATAGGTTTCGATTATAATATTTAGCAATAATAGCCTAATGCTATTCTCAAATTTAAGCTTCATATCTTACAATAATTTGATTGCCGCCGGCTCGGCACGAATTGATAAGGTTTGCCAAATTGTATCGACGCGGTATCGGACGACTCGAGTCGCCGTCGCTCACGGTATTTACATACTGATTACTGAACGCAATCGAATCGAACCGGCCGAAGCCTCTTCGTCGAGAGTGGTCGAGAGGCATGCGATCGGAATAATAGTTATTGTTAAAGATTGGAAAAAATATATATTATCTATACGTATATTTAAATCTTATATTAATCTAATTAAGAATGAAAACTAATCAAAAACTGTGATAGGTTTTGATAAAATTTTAAAAATGAATCTCGAGAAAGCGCGGAGATGGCTTATTAATGGTGTACAAAGGTCCACTAAAAAAACTAACGAATATAGTTCGTATAACTTAGGGGATAAAGTTTCGATTCGCCCGAACGGGACAACGCGGTGCGCGTATCGCCGACGAAATTAGGTTAGTTTTTGAGAAACATTTTGAGGTGGCTAGAGAACGGCTCACGATTAAGGGCGGTGTCAGGTCGACACGCGCAATCGGCGGGAGATGGGGAAAATCGATTCAGCTTTCCCGGGCTCGGGCGGGCCGGATAGGGCCGGGGGCCGGCTGAGCCCCCTTCCGCTACCTGCCCCCCGCGCCACCCCCGCCAGAGGGAGAGGCCGGCCACCCGGGCGGACCGCTCGCACGCCGCCGCGCCGCACGCCGCTGCCGCACGGGCTCGCTCCCTTCGCGGAACAATGGTGCATACTAGTCTAACGATTTCATTCGAAAAGATTAAAATCGATGTCTAAACATATTATAATCGGTACCTGCTATAATAATAATGTATGGATGCGAACCTGCGTCTATTCGAAGTAGGCTTTAATTGTCTTAGTTTAAATAAAAATTTGTAAATAGAAAAAAGTTGTTAAAAATATATATTAAATAGAGCTCTCGCGTATCATGCGCCGCAATCACACGTACTCAACCCGAAATAAGACCTAAAAAACATCGAACTTGAATAGATATAATATCGTGCCGTCCTAACGACCCTACGATTTTTGTAAAAAAAATATATACTTTTATGTAAAAACAGTTTTGTAACATTTCAGATATTAATAAATAGGTACTCATTACATACCAAAGATGGAGATTAAAATTTACAAGTATTTATATATTTATTATAAATGTAAAACGTGCAATAACTGATAGCCTGTACTTAATAAAATATATTAACAATAATTGACTCGAAGAGATGTTGGTAGACTTAGCGTCGCGCGATGGACGGCGCCGTTTGTTTACTGTTTATTGTAAACTACGTTATCCGAACTGAGATGTTTCGATTATTTAACTCTATTACCCGACTATGCTTCATTTGATTCAGCTTCGATATGCTTACATTCCAATTTAGTCTTAATATGTTTTATTACTAGGTGTACTCGTATTAATTTAGATGAATTGTGAGTTACCACGGGCGCCGGGCGTCGGCGGTCGGCGTAGGGAAGTCGAAATTAGTCAAAATTAGTCGACGGCCCGCCGCCGCTCGGCGTCGATATTTAATTTAATTGAATATAATTATTTAGTGAGCAGTTTAGAAACTGCGGGATGAGCGGTCGGAGTGCGATGCACAAGTTTTGCAACCTAATTAAAGTAATATAATATAGCCTCCTAGGTTAACTAGTTGTTGTGTTTTGTGTTACTTTGACTCTACAACTCTTTCTAGTCGACAGTTGTTTAACTTAAGTTTATTTAATGTATAATTAATATAAATTTAGTTACGTACGTATGTTAATTACCTGTAATGATATTTTCGATATTCTCTGTTCGTAGGTGACGTATGTATCATTAATTTGGTGTATGTGCAGTTGTGTTTTACTTGTAATTTAATGTAGGCGTACATTTATATTATTAATTTAATTTACGTATTGAAATTGGACGAGGAGCTCCAGAATTGATTTATTTATTAGTAAAATATATCGGGCGATTAATCGATGGAAAATAGTTTGTCTTAAAGTTTCCTTTCGAACGTTTTGCTTCGATTATTTCGATGATTTCGCAAGTTTTGTACTTAATAAAATGTACGTTTATATAACGAAACAATAACACCAAAGTATTGTAATAAAACTCATCGACTTTTTAGATAATAAATAATTGTGTAAACGCAAATATTTTGGATTGAAATGTTGGTTAGGATTTTTGTCACTTAGCGCCGTCTACATAGTAGAATGTTTTGTGCGTACTCCCTCCCGTTTCGGACATTATTAATAAAATTAATAGTAAATTAATAATAGTGCTCAATATTGTAGGGCGGAAGCCTTTTTATAGAATAACTGAAAAAGCAATAATAAGATAAATTGTGAATTTTAAACCATACATACACGGTTAGGTATGCTACAATATAATTAACTTAATATTTTTATATGTATTTTAATATACTGTAATTCATATCTACATAGATATAAGCGGTTGACTTGCAAAACGTTCTACTAATGTATTTGTGATTTTGATGCATTTTCGTCCCGGGGAGCCGGGTCAACGCCAACATTTATAAAGTTATTGAAGACGCTTACGTCTCGTAAACGTGGCCGGCCTACTCCCCGGACAGAGACGCATGAAAGTCACGGTATCTACAATACTATACCAATAGACTTGTGGATATTATCGAAATATGATAAAAAACTCCGGTAAGTGGCAAGGAATAGTAAGACCTATTATCAATAGCATACGGCTACTTTTTGAACGGTGTTTTGATGCATTTTTTAATGAAATTAAAAATAATATTAAAAATAAAATAATTATTGGCAATCCAGAAACAATACTCTACGCATAGGCTAATTAAAGTTGAGGCTGTGAAATTAGCAAAAATAAAATAAAATACACGTGGGATGAAGAATGTTTTAATTAATAAAGTATGATAGTAAGTGGATGTCACAGAATGTCGGAGTATTTTTGTAATATTTGGTAGAAATGGAATATGAGATGCCGCGCGCTTCGCCGCGACATCACGCGATGTCGCGTCGGCGCGGTGACGGGCGACGTTCGGTCATTCCGTCATACTCAGATGACATTTCTACTTCCGTTCTGTGAGTCGGTTGATGCACTCAATCGTACAAACGAGGTTAATGGCCCATATGTAATAAGTAAATCAATTGAATAATTCCGACGATACTGCGCGAACCGTTGACTGTCCAAAATAGTTATGGGAGAGCGTGTAGCATTTTTATGCGGTAAGCTTAATCGAGGTGTATCTAAGGTGATAGGGAATGGCCTTAGTCTCGGACATAGGCACAAATACAAACACGGTGACCGAGTCGGACGCTATTCTTCTAGATAAGACACAAATTGAAGAAAAGAAATCTTCCATAGGAAATAATATTAAGTTTATAACGTCCACGGGCAGAAATATTCCAATCGTCGGCGGCGTGTCCGCGCTCGATGCGGCGACTCTAGTCAAATGCTCAATATTTAAAGTCGCATCCAGTGCTGCGACACGAGAACGCCGCGATGAATTGTAATATTTTAAAAACCGTAGGCTACTCGAGACATCGACTAAATGTGTTACTATTACGTCATACGTCAAGACGCTAGCGAAATAGTGAATGCACAACACCTACTCTACCGCGCTGGAATGATCGAACGGTTATAAAATTATCAAAATCTACGTAAGTTTGCTCACCGAATACTTCCTCGTCTTTTGGATCTGTTTCTCTAGTGGTTAGAATATAAATATTATATTTGATAGTTTTATAACGCGAACTCATTTCTGACCGATCTCTTCACACCCCGACGCGTCATGTTTTTGCGGATGCTGCAACTGCGAATCGGCTCCCGTTGGCTCCGTTCTGATCACGCTCAGTTCCTCACGTGTCCGCATCCATCATCATAGACAGTGAAACTTTGAATCGGATAATAATTCTGAGCTGGGGCTTCTCGGGCTCCCGGCCGAGGAGGTTACAATAAATATGTAAATAAACAGGCAACGAACAGCTTCGGAACAGTCGAGTGGTTTCGAATTTAAATTAATAAAAAATTATATCATGTAATATCAATTTCACTGTCTATTTATTAGGTTATTTTCGGTGTTGATTCCTCTTACTGCACCGCGGTTGGTTCCCCTTACGCGCGGCGAATTACGAGCAGTATTATTGTATATACCTATGTAGTACAAATGTCTAAATAGTTTTATTGATCCGTTCTATAGCAGGCAGTCTCGAACCCAAGGTCTAAGTGTCGGAGTGTACAGCGGCGTAGCGGGAACGAACCCAGGGCGTGCAGAGTAGTATGTGATACCCGATATTAGTAGTGTTCATCCGTATTCCCAAAATTTAAACCAATTCCGAAGGCTTCGTGGTATTTCAACCGAAACTTCCAAATCGTGTAAGGCTAGAAATAATTAGGGAAATGCGTCGTAAGATAAAGTTAAGATTCTCAAGAAAGTATTGTATAAGTATTTTACCGACTCGTGGGTTAAGTACTAAAAGCAATCGTATTTATAGTGAAAGAATTCGTCGGCCGATTTCCTACCGAGCCCGCTGACTCCTTTGATACAGATAAGTATTTTATAAACGAAATAAAAGATCTTCCGGTATTAAAATCACTTTACCGTTTCGTTTCGTCTATTTATGATTAATTAAAATTAAGACGTAGGTGTCTGTGTTGGTCGTACTAACAGATTTAGTTGATATTGTCCGGTGGTGCGGCGCCGCACTCCGCCGCGACCCTATTTATAAAAAATGCAATTGTATCCAAAATCGCGCGCGGACTGTGGCCCCGCACCCCGATCTACCTAAGAGTTAGGTATTTCTATATTCTTATTGTGTCTGTTTAAACGATTACCTCTACTTCATTATAGCTTTTGTGGAGAAAATTTTATTTGCACAAGAAACAGTAGTGAAAATAAGACCGAGGCTAAACCTGAACACGTCGGATACGCTCGCGTGGACTAAAATTCCATCGTAGGGGGTCGACGCAGAATGTCGACAAGTCGCGTACATCACTACGCTTTGACATTTCATATCTGACGTTTAATAATTCGATATTCAAAACGTGTAACGCAAGAAATACCTGCCATAGAATTTTTGCACATTTAAAAACACGAGTTAGTTTTTTGTATGATATTTTGGTTTTGCGTCGACCCCCTGCCCCCTGGGATGCAAGTATCGTCTCGAACTCAGTTTTAGTGTCGTCTTAGACTTAATGTTGTTCCCGATATTTTGTAAGCCGGTGGTTTTCCAAAATGATATTTTAACTGTCGTTAGAATAAGAGATGATCGGACATTTTGGAAAACCGCGAATCGCCGCACTCGTTTCTAAGTGCGGCTTAGAAATTTTTAATAATACTCATTCCTAAAAATAAGGTATTATTAACCATATATTTACATCTGTAGTGGTTACTTGGCTGTTTTATGTAATTTATTCATTAATTAATATTTTCACGTAATTTATGTGTCTATAATTATTAATTTATTGGAATTAATTATAATTGAATAAAAAAAATAATGAAAATTGTCACATTCTCTTCACTTTATACAATAGTTTTTACAATATGATATTTAATATCCTCAATGGTTGTAACTATACATTTCTTGTTCTAAATATATAAAAAACCCGAATTTCGTTCATTTTATTTTTTTCTTTCCTCCACCTTTATTTTTAGAAAGAATTTGTGAAACAAAATCTTAATAATGTTGAGATAATAAAACTGACTTCCACGGTCAAAGATTTTATTTCAGATGTCCTCTATAGGTTAAGAATTTAAGATATAAATTACAGATTGAGCAAGTGCTATGCACCATGCGGGCGGTCAGCGTATTATGTCTGTGGCAGGTAAGTATGAAGAATCATAGCAAGACCTGTAAGTTTTATTGCAAGTTCCAAATCACTAAAGACCTTTGCGTACATTAAATTAGCCCAGTAGTTTCCGAGCTTCTTCATGCAAACAAAATGATAATCAACGTATCGTACTATGAAATAACATGCAAAATGGACACGCCCATACTTTTTATGACGGCAAAAAATCCTTTATAAATTACGTAAATATGCAAACTATCCTAATACATTTTGAAAGCAAGAATCCAGGTCAAAATCTCAGACACTTTCAAAATACGTATAAGTATCACAAATAGCCAATTCTTTTTACTAATACTTATATAAAAAGAAAAAGTTTGTTTGCATCGAATAGGCTCTGAAACTACTGGATCTATTTTGATGAAATTCGGCATCATGTTGGTCCCCACGAGGTATTATATTCACGCGAGCGGAGCTGTGTGTTGAACACGAGAACTACTACGGAGGAACATAGTATTAATTTTTAGAATACCTATATCTAATTTTAAAAATAATTTAAGTAAACTATTTGAATCGATTATTTCAGAAACAACATTTGTCACATTTTTTAAGAAAATCGTTTAATTTTTTAATTTTCATAAGCAGCTATAAACGGACAAATCGGTGCTAAAGCAACTTATGTCCAAGAAATATCCATAGACTTACGACGACTTGAAAAGAAGGCTTAATACAGAAACAACATTTGTCCTGGACAAATGTGGTTTATGAAATAATTTAACTGGCAACACTTGATCGCCATTCGCCTGTCACTGTCACATTATATGCGCGCCTTAGGTCTGTCATCGTCAAGAGTGTTATTAATCACAGATTAGAGTATAGGGACCGTGCAGAGCGACGACACTGCCACAAGTGGCGAATAGCCGAAACTTTTACTAAAATTTTACTGTCAAGCTCTAGTGAAGCTACGGAAAATTAGAAGATTTCTTAAGAAATTCTGAGTATTTTCAAGAATTGAAATGTATTGTTGTATTCCCGGATGATGTATTAGAACAAGAAATATAAAGGCAAATCGAACGATGTAAAATTTTACTATTTTTCTGTCAAAATATTCAAATAGCTTTGCTTATTGAAAAACGAAAGAAATGGATAAAAGGCGGTAAAAATATACGTAAGTATTTAAAAAGTTCCATGAGTGTTATGTGTAGACTAGTAAAAACACTAAATTTTGTAGATTATAACCGTAAATTCATTTTTTATGAACACAATATGAACATAACCTATAACCATTGCTTTCTTTCAGTAAACATCCAAACTGGCTTCCATCTTAATTGATATACATACATAGGCACCGCTCATTTAATTGGCATAAAGTTGCATCAAAAGTAAGGATAATTTGGAGAAGTCCTGCCAGGAATTCAACACTGAGGATAGTATTGAACTTGAACCATCTTGTCAAAGTGTTGGTTCTCAAAAGGATGATTCTTCAAGTAAGAAAAAGATTAGTAGTGCAGTCTTTGTGTGTTATTTAAAGAATACATACCTAAATGGTGTTTACACTTATGAGATCCAGACTGAAATTAGTTAAAAATAGTGACAGACAAAAGTTGTGAAGATGGTATCGATCGAATCGCAGAAGGTTGAAATAAAAGCATTTATTTTAGTGAACTTGTTTTATTTTATTAATCCACAAGCATTTTCAGTAATTATTAATATAAGTATTTTTGCATAGCTTCATTATTTTATTGCAATATTTATCAAGTTTTTACTTTCTATGCTGATGGATGCTATTAATTACTTTTTCAGATATAGGTATTCTTAGTTAACTAGATAAGCTTTATACATTTTTATTCACTCTTCCATTCTTTGTTTACGGGTAGAAAGTAGAAACCCTTAATATTATAATATTTAATATTATAAAAATATACTTAATATTATAAATGCGAAAGTGTGTCTGTCTGTTAGCACTTCACGCCCAAACCGCTAAACCAATTTTGCTGAAATTTGGTATGGATTTACTTTGAGCCCCGGGAAAGGACATAGGATACTTTTTATCCCGGGAAAATGTACGGTTCTCGCGCGATAAATGATTTTTGGCGCAACGGAGTTGCGGGCGTCATCTAGTCTTTAACTTTAATATTTCGATCGCGGATTCTTGGAAATCTGTCGTTGTTCTCGCGGCCGCATGTGGCCACTTGGGAGTGTAAGTATTATATCATTTTATAGTGTAAAACATAAAAAAACACTCATAAACTATCCAGGGTCAAGGAGAATGCGAAGTCAAAGTCACTCACAAGTTACGTCTTTTACTCGCATCGTGGCGCTGCTGTCGAATTACGACGCCCTCTATAGTTTGTGCACGGTCCCTATATAGAGTAGAGTTATTAATTATTCACGTTTTTCTGTTTTAAAATCTAAAACATTCTTTAATTTTGAAAATATAAGCACTCCCAGTGTTTTGTGTACAAATGGAATCACCAGGAAGTGATGAAGAGGAAGTTGGTACTTGGAGGAAGAGAAGTAAACGTGGTATGAACGCATCTGACCAGTACAAAAGAAATGTAATAAAAAAAGCTCGCGTACAAGGAAAAGAATATGTAAATCACAAGAATAATCAAGTAAATAAAGTGGAGATCGGTCCTGCTTGTAATTGCAAGAAAAAATGCTATGATAATGTTACTGAAGAAGATAGAATATCAATTTTTGGAAAGTTCTATGATATGTCGTCCAAAAACGAACAAGATATTTTTCTACAGGGTTTGATAGAGCGCCATGATGTGGCTCGTAGGAGACCAAGGCAACTGTTAGAAAAGAGAGAACATGCATTTTCTTACAAATACTTTTTAAAGACTGACTCTAACACGACTAAGGTTGAAGTGTGCAAAAAGGCTTTTTGCAACATTCATGGGATAACATTTGAGAGAGTAAGAAGACTGTGTAATCTTTTAAAGGAAAATTTAGTGCCCTTTGATAAAAGAGGCATGGGTCGCTCAGGAAATTCTGTGCCTGGAGAGACATGTTTACAGATTGAAGAACATATCAAATCATTTCCTGTAAAAATTGCACATTATTCTTCTAAAGAGTATAGATATTTGTCTGCAGAATTATCTGTTAAGAAAATGTGGGAATTGTTCAAAGAAAAGTATCCATCTGTTAAAGTCACTTACGAATTTTACTTGAAAATTTTCAAAGAGCGCTTTGAACTCCATATAGGGAGACCTCAAGTTGATAGTTGCATAACATGTGAAAATTTATCTATTAAATCGAAGTCAAGGGAGTTAAATGACAATGCTAGAAGAACATATATTGCAGAATTGATAGTACACAAGAGACGAGCGAATAAGTTTTATAAAAAAATAAAAGAGATTGAAGAAATGTGCCAAAAAGAAGAAGATACAGTAGGACTATGCTTTGACTTTATGCAAAATTTACAGCTCCCACATATACCTGTTCAAGATGTATTTTATCTTAGACAGCTTACAGTCTCCGTTTTCAACATACATAATTTGAAGACGAATACCTCAAAATTCTATGTTTATCATGAAGGAATTGTTAAAAAGGGGGCTAATGAAGTTTGCTCTCATTTGTTGGACTATATAAATGAGATTATTTCTGCTGATATTAAGATTTTATATTTGTTTTGTGATGGATGTGCAGGACAAAATAAAAATCATACTTTGATACGACTTTGTTCAGCGCTTGTGTCCCTAGGAAAATTCGAAAAAATTGTACAATATTTTCCTCAGCGTGGCCATAGTTTTTTGCCATGTGACAGAAATTTTGGTGCCATTAAAAGAGAAATTCGTAAACACGATAGAATCTACACTGTCCCTCAATATTGTCATCAAATTCAAATTGCATCAAAATCTCATAAATTTGAAACAAAAATGGTTCAGACTAATGATATTAAATCATTCAAAAATTGGTGGCCAACATATTATAAGAGAAGCTGTTTAAGTGATGATTCCTATGGAAGAAACATAAAAAAAGAACAAAAAGTTACTTTTCACACTCAATTTATGGAGTTCCGTCACAATATTGCATTATCTGGGAAAGTTGAATGTTTCCAATACATAGATGGTTTGTGTGGCATAAAATTTACAATTTTACGTGATAGAATCAACCTTTGTTTGCCTTTGGATAAAGCCTACACTGATGTAGTAAAAATAAATGACAAGAAAATTACTGACATTAAAAAGTTGGAACCATACATCCCAGAACAGTATATGGACTTTTATAAAACTATTTATTCTTGGCCGACTACAGAAAATGAAGAGATTGAAGAACTATAGACACTAATTTTGTTGTAATGTTTTTTCATTGAATAAAATTAAAGCGAACATTATCGACATTTTCATTTACTAATGCTATGACCTCATTTTTGCAGAATGGATGTAAAAATAACATATGTCCACGTTTATTGCAAAAACAACATATGTCCATGGCTTTAAATTTTAAATATTTCTAAAATGCTACATTGATATGTAAAAAATATTATGTTAGTAGATGTACAATATACTTCTTTAACCACAGTAAATAAGAGAAACAAGTTTTTATTGTTGGCTTAGTGTGAAAAAGTTTATTGTCTATACTGATAAGTTGATTCAGTGTGACAAATGTTGTTTCTGAAATAATCGATTCATTTATGTAACACAAAAACATATATTTTTTCATAAATTTTTAAAATGATAATATTACTCACCACACTCAGAAATATTCAAAAGATTCAATTATTCACTTCTAATATTATTAAAAATTTGTCATAAAATGCCTTGAGTTTATTTAAAAATCGTCCTAAATTAAACTTGTGCCAATAATAATCAATCTTCTTTAAATTAAGATTAAGTGTCGTTTAGTTATCATTATCTTTCTGAGTTCCAACATCCTACAAACTTTCGTAGCGAGCGCTACGCTGCGTAGCGTGGAGCTACGAAGAAATCCTTCAGGCTACGAACGAGCTACGAGATGGCTACGAGGTGGCTACGAGCTACGTAATACGTATTTATGTGGTAGGTATGACATTAGATTTTTGGTTCTGTACTGCAGGCTTTACTACAAATATTTATTGAGAAAGTTAAAATATAAAGTAAGGAGGAAACGTCAGAAAAATTTATTGCACGAATCCATGAAATAATTTTGCCTTATAAATAAGTTCTACAAAATCGCGGTTTCAGAAACATTTAGACCCAATGTTATTTGGTCAGGTTATGTCCAGACAATTGTGTCAGTGGTGCTCTGTTGGCTGGGCTTGATAACCAGACTAAAATATACGGTCTGCCACATATTTATGAATCAAAATTTTTATGATAACTACTTTTATAATAAAAACAGCAATTAATTTATTATCCGACATATGTATCAGACTCGTTTTTGATTTTGTGTCGTCAACATGATTAAAAAATACATCGGAACAAATCATCCCTCGGAGGGTGACATCCCCCGGACAACGGCAATTAATTATTGACGGATTTATGCGCTGCCGAACATAAAAAGACAATAAAACGAATGTGCGCCGTCTGTCCCGGCTGTCACAGTGCCACACGCTGGCTGACGATTGGTTATAGTACGTATAACTTAGAGATAGGGCTCGTAACAAAATATGTACGTATACGATGTACATTGTACCTACTAGATGATGCCCGCAACTCCGTCGCGACAAAATTCGTTTATCTCGCGTGAACCGTACATTTTCCCGGGACAAAAAGGATCCTTTGTCCTTTCCCGGGACTCAAAGTATCTCCATACCAAATTTAAGTAAAATCGGTTCTGCAGTTTGGGCGTGAAGAGGTAACAGACAGACAGACACATTTTCGCATTTATAATATTAGTATGGATATGGATGTCCACACATAATAATCGTCTAAATAATAATACGTAAAAAAATATTACTAGCGTTATTTATATCCAGTACTATTTTCATACTTTCATCAATACCTTTCTTCCCGACATACACTTCTAATGCAACCGGCATTCAAAAACATTTAACGATTTCTTAATTTTAATTTTATGAAGTGTTTCACAGAAAATTTATGAAGTTTATGACAAAATCTTCATTAAATTAAAGTTAAGTACTTAGTTATTAAATGGTGACTATAATTACGTCTACATAGTATCAGTGTTACTAAAATCCAAACGACAAGTCGAGCCACAAAACTTCATATTAAATTATTTGTACGAAATTATCATATCCAGTCCTGTCATTCTGATTATATAGAGCATTTTTGTCTAAAGTCTTGTTAGATAAAATCGGTCTTAGTTATTGTTAACTATATTAAGTTATAGTCAGTGGCGTAAATAGGGTGGTGCCACCGGTGCCCAAGCACAGGGAGTAGACTCTGGGGGCGCAAGAATGACCAGACCAGATAGGCCTACCGCCTATAGCACAGGCCTATAGCATTGCTCTGGGTACCTATAATATCTAAAAAAGAAGGGCGCAGTTATAGAAGCACGCACACGGCACAGGGCTTGTACCACGAAACTGTTTTGAGACTCAAACAGTCGAACGAGAATGCCGCATCCTACTCTAACAAACGTGAAATGACGTTGTTAGAGCAAGACGCGGCATTCTCGTCCGAATGTTTGAGTCTCAAAACCATTTCGTGGTAGGCCTACTGGGCGCAAAAAAGGGTAAACAGCTCTGGTCATAGTCACACGCAGTACGCACTGTTGCATTTATAACTCCGTCCCAAAAAGTTTAAACGGAACTCGGTTACAGAGACTTTGTATGTCCACCGTCCATCCGTCCCAAAACGTGTGTAGGGGTTGTCCCCTACAGATGTTAGATGCTGGATGATAGTGCTGCTGCTGATACTGATAGTAATGCTGATGCTGATGATAGGTGTTAAATAATACGCTCTTGATGCTTAATAATGCTCTGCTTTATTTTGATACGAATTGCTTAATTTATAACAAATAAATTGATGATATGGCACAACGTGCGAGTTCATCGACACGCTGAACCGTACAACGTGATAGGTAGACAATTAAAATCTTTGCGTACCTATTTGTTACAGTGGCAACTGGAAAGATGTTAACAACAAAAAATTTAAAATACAAAACAATTTAAATGAAGATTTCGTATAAACGTAAGGAGGGTTCCTTACAAACAGCTAATGCTGTTTTGTTGGAACCCTCCGTGCGTGACTCGCACTTGGCAGGCAAACTTTTGAACTAACGCAAAGGTTAAACAACAGCAAAACGGTTCAAAAGTGTTTTGTAAGGTTTAAAAAATAGTACAATCGAGGCACGAATCAATTTTTGACCGTAAGTATACCATAATATCAAAATGCGAAAATATGTCTGCCTGTTATCTCTTCATGCCTTTACAGCTGAACGATGATGATGATGATTATAAAAAAATCGATTTTACTGAAAGGTACTTATGCAGGTATTTTGAGACACGGACAAAGGACATAGAATAGTTTTTAGAGTTCCGTACCCAAAGGGTGAAAACGGGACCCTATTCATGAGACTTCGATGTCTGTCCGTCTGTCTGTCTCCAGGCTGTAACTCAAGAACGGTAATAGCTAGAGAGTTGAAATTTTCACAGATTATGTATATCCGTTGCCGCTATAAAAACAAATACTAAAAGCAAAATAAAATTAATATTTAAGGGGGGCTTCCATACAACAAACGTGATTTTTTTGCCTTTTTTGCTCTATATCAATAATAGCAACAGCAAGGCCCTTGAATTTTCCACAAAATCCTTAGTTTTACTTGTGCTTTAATATTTAATAATAATATTAAAATAAAATAAAAATTAAGGGGGGCTCCCATACAAAGAACACAATTTTTGGTCTAATTTTGCTCTATAACAGTACGGAACCCTTCGTGCGCGAGTCCGACTCGCATTTGGCCGATTATTTTTTTAAATTTTATTTTATAATTTTTGCACAATGTACATACAATGGCGGAGTTAATGCTATATTTTGTCGCAGTTCGCCAGTTTTTTTCGCAGAAAAATGAATATCGATGCAAAGGAGTTGAGGGCGTCTGACTGAATATTTCTTTCAGATCCCCCACATCTAATTTAGTGTTCGTGACACACAAGAGAAAATATAAGAAGTAATAAGCCCTCGATCAGTATTGGTATGTCATAAATTTCATATCCGCGATTCCACATGGGGTTGTCGGCCCTGGGGTGAATGACCCCGAATTCGGGGGTCCATATTAGGGGGTATCTCCCATTATCATTGTAAGATGAGTCGGTGCATTAGTACTTGACTGATACGCTTTGCGAACGCTTTTTAGGGTTCCGTACCCAAATGGCAAAAAACTGAATTAAGTATTCGTCATGTTCGTATGTCCGTCCGTCCGTATGCCACAGCCCACAGCTACTTTTTATAACAGTAAATAGACTTTGGCCCCTTGAATCTGAATACTGATTGTTCATCCTACTTTTTAATGCACCCTTAAGGCGCTATATTGATAATAACGTCCTTTTTGAAGTAATACTATAGGACCCTCAGAAATGTAAAAAATCTGGTAATGAGATATACATATCTTCATAGCCTTATCTAGGTTTGAGAAGAACCAGAAACACGATTAATTTATTTTGCCTCGATACATTTCTCGATCGAAGTGACCTCTTAAAATTACCAAATTTGAAGATTATTTTTAAACGACAATAGATGTATTGTAGGAAATTAGTCTAATTAATAGACACCTTTGCAACCCAAAATCGTATAGAAGCATTTTGTTTAAAATATGCTCCTAGTTATTTTTTAAATAAACAAAATTACGTTTCTTCGCATGTTTTCCGAGCGAGCAGATAGCTTCTGGCCGCAGCGTATTCACGACTTTATAGTCATACAAATTAAGTATAAAATTGCCCTTGCGGTAAAATTACTATCAATATAGCGCCTTAAGGGCTCCCACGTATAAATGCGAATTCGCATCGCATCGCTAATATCGGCGCCAAAACATTAGAATCACTTAATAAAAAATACTTTATAAATAATTTCGTAGATTTTTGGGATGCGATGCGAATTCACATTTATGTGTGCTAGCCCTATTCCCTAAAGCTGGGGCCATAATACGAAACCGTTTTGAGACTCAAACGCACTGTATATTCGTATAAAATCGGAATGCCGCGTCCTACTCTAATGTAAAATTACATTGTTAGAGTAGGACGCGGCATTCTGATTTGATCGTTTGAGTCTCAAGTATCAAGACGGTTTCGTTGTAGGTCTCTTGTTTAGTTTCTTGTTGGAGACCACAATCGAAACCATCTATGTATTTCCTACCTCATCTTCGTTGACCTACAGGGTTGTCCTACCTAAATATAAATTGTTAGATCGCCTGCACTAAATTGATCTGAAGTACCATCAATGAAAAAAATTGATTCGCAGTTGGCGGACCCACATCATTTGGCCAGGTTATTTCAATTCAATGTTAGTCGCGTTCTATCGACTGCGTTTGACAAAACACGACCAAATTACGAAGGCCCACCATCTGAATCTTTCTCTGATAGTGCATAATATTTTCTTAAAGAAGGCTCAGTGAACTCAGAATAAAACTAAATTTTTAACAAGTAGACACACAAACAAACAAAATATAATGGTAATATTAATTCTCGGAATTCGTCATAATATTATGTAGGTAGACCGTAGGTATGTAATTTCCATAGGAATACGACGATGTCAAAAGCTACTCGTATGAGCAGAATGGTTTTGCGAGGGCGCTTTTAGCACATCCAATATCCATACTTAATATTACAATAACAAATGCGAAAGACGTCGTCGTCGTGGCTGCCTGTCTGTCTGTTACCTCTTCACGACCATACCACTGAACCGATTTGGTATGGAGATATTTTGAGTCCCGGTTAAGGACATAGGATACTTTTTATCCCGGAAAAATGTACGGTTCCCACGAGATAAAAGAATTTTGGTGCAACGGAGTTGCGGGGATCATCTAGTAGAGTAGATAATCCGACCAATATTCGACGTCATGCTGCACACGTCATAATTATACCAATTCGAAGTACTTAAATAATAATCATCGTTAAGGCGCTATATCGAAAGTAATTTTACCTCAAGGGCAATTTTATACTTAATTTGTATGTCTATAAAGTCGTGAATACGCTGCGGCCATAAGCTATCGGCTCGCTCGGAAAACATGCGACAAAACATAAATTAATTATTTAAAAAATAACTAGGAGCATTTAAGCAAAATGCTCCTAGTTATTTTAATACGATTTTTAGCTGCAAAGGTGAAAGGTGTCTATCAATTAGACTAATTTCCTACAATACATTTATTTTCGTTTAAAAATAATCTTCAAATTTCGTATTTTTAAGAGGTCATTTGGAAAATTAAATGTATCGAGGCAAAATACATTAATCGTGTTTCTAGTTCTTCTCAAACCTAGATAAGGCTATGAAGATATTATGTATATCTCATTACCAGATTTGTAACATTTCTGAGGGTCCTATAATAGTATTACGTCAAAAAGGACAGTTTTTTCAATATAGCGCCTTAAGACTGGACAACGTCTGTCGGGTCAGCTAGTATAAGAATATTGACAGAAACGTTGACAAATTCGATCAAAACTTTTTGTCTACGCGTCTTTGTCGGTGCTGCCCTCTAACGTGAAAACATTGAAGTAATCCTACTGTATTATCTGTGTAACTATAACATCAGTATTATTATTAGTAAATGGGTTATAATTTACAACAATATAATAAACGGTCACAAAAACAAAAATATGAGTAGCATATAATTTTATTATACAATTATTACATACCTCAACCACAATAATTATTGTATAATAAAATAATTATATGTTGCTTAACCACAGTATATTGTGGGAACATTAAAAAGCCAGTTGTTTAGTTAGTATAAACGTTGTTTTATCTAACATGTTGTATCCATGGCTACTCATTACTTATTCAGGGGGACGCAGGCCCTATTTAATTATGAAATTACAGGGGGTCGTGAATTAAGGGACTGTCCCGCGTGGGCGAATGTCATTAAACCCGGTGTCCCATACGTCACGGCCGTGACGGTGAAGTGAACACAAAAAACCGGCCAAGTGCGAGTCGGACTCGCGCTGAAGGGTTCCGTACCATTGTAGAGCAAAAGGCCGAAAATTATTTTTATTTCTATGGGAATTGGGAGCCCCCCTTTAATATTTCTTTTATTATTTATGTAGTTATTTATTGTTAAAGAACACATAATACAGGGTGCAATTAAACCTTCCTGCCAAATTTTTTCCAGGGCTTAGGTATCATTAGGAGAGTCCATTTAACCAAAAAAATTGGGTGTTATTTTTTTAATGACATATTTTATCCCATTTTAAATCGTTGCAGAACGGTCACTCGCGGCGCCGGATATGAGCGAGCGAGACGCGGGGGAGGCGCGCGCGCAGGGGCACTTCACGCGCGGGAGACGCGAAGTGTTCATTAATTATTGTACTGTTTTTTAGGATACCTTTCGAAAGCTGTTTCTCAACATTTTTAGTACTGAGTGATTATAGAATATTTTTATTTTTAACAAGGATCAATATATCAAAATTTGGCAGGAAGGTTTAATTGTACCCTGACTTTGTGTCAAATACTTGTCTGCTGCCAAACAAAATTGTAATAAAGCCGCCTTTGTGTTTATATTTCATTAATAGTTTAAAGTTTTTATTTATGTGTAAACACAATCCATACTAATGTTATAAATGCGAAAGTGTATCCCTATATCTGTCTGTTACTTCTTCACGCCCAAACCGCTGAACTGATTTTGCTGAAATTTGGTATGGAAATACTCCCGAGTCCCGGGAAAGGACATAGGATACTTTTTATCCCGGAAAATGTACGGTTCCCATCCCAAGAATCAGTTCTAATTTCGTACTGTATATTATCTGCGTTAAACCAATTTTTATGACAAAAAAATTGTCAATAAAACCGCAAGCGTAAGTTTAAAAACATTTATTCATCGGATCACTTAAAATGCATGCCCTATATAAATGTATAAAACTATAGTCATCGTTTTCACTATCGCACCAAATGTTTCCCAGCCTCACATACAAATGGCGTTGCGGATCCTAAAACAATAACATATTATTAATTTATTACTAACAAATTATTAAACATTATGATATCCATTCACTGATCTCTATACAAGTACGCTGGATTGCTGATAGCCTTTGAAATGACAGCTATTTTTTGTGCCTATTTGAAGCGGAATCAGCGCCCCTATTATTCGGGTAGAGAACTAAATCTGACGTAAAAATGACGTTTGAAAGCCGCCATATTGGCGCTGATAGCAGTAGTGAGAGTATTTGGAACTAATACTAGTGATGACAACTGTTGTTATTGGTTGTGGTTACGTCAAATTTAGTTCTCTACCCGAATAATAGGGGCGCTGATTCCGCTTCAAATAGGCACAAAAAGCAGGTCTGTATCAGCAATCCAGCGTACTTGTAATTTGTATAATAGAGATCAGTGTATCCATTGCATTAATAAAAGTGGAAAAGAATTATAGTAAGTACATAACTGCGACTATCTTATTCAGAAACATTTTCTTCAGAGTGCAAACCGAGAAATAAATATATTGTAACTACCAACTTCTTTAGTAAATTGTAAGCTTAAAAAATCGTACCACTTTCTTATGATCTTCTTGATACGACTTGATTTATAATTAGTTTTACAAAGTTATTGTCAACTTATAATATTTTGTAAAAAATTATATATTTGTTTAATTTTGTGTAGCAGTATCATAGTTTCAACATACGTATGTAATATATTATGCATTGATAGAATAACACACGCCGATTCAAAGACATTAAAAACACACAAATAATAAAAATACAGGTAATCATAATATTATTATTAATTTGCGTAATGCCGCGGCCGCATATGCGTGGTGCTTCGCGCTAAAACTGATACTATTGGACGATCTGCGTGTATCGGCCAATAGTAACGTCTCATAGTACGAAGCTTCGGACGATAGATGCAGGTGCGGCCGGGCCGTAACAATTATAGTTACAAACATGTACTACTAACGCCATCTGTTAAACATTTTGTAAGTCCTTGTAAGAAAGGGCCTGTTTTTATTCAACATGCACTTTGCACAAATAATATTAGGCTTAAGATGAGGATAGTAAAAATGTGTTTTAGCTTCTACGTAAAGCTGCCACAAAATGTAAGACAAGATTAAGTATTATTTTTTTGTTGAAATTTATTGAAATATCCAGCCAAAAATCTATTTAACATTGCCGCAAGATCGCTATATAAACGGCACATGTTTTAAAAGCTGTTGGCCAAAAGTGGCATGGTCAAGGCAAATAAAAAATACAACTGACCCGTATGCATAGTAACATGTTTTTTCAGTGCAGCTATCCCCACAAATTTCCTCAGGCAAATCCTGCATTTGTAAGTGTCTGGAACTCTCTATAAAAAAAATCAAACATATTATATGGCTTGTCTAACTTAAAATGACGCGCCCCTCCCTCGTATTCACAGTACAACATTTTTCATTTACGTTTTACATCAACTAGTGAAATGGTGGAAAATTTCAAATTAGACAAGCTCTATTAGAATAAGATACAGACATGGCTCTCCCACGTATAAAACTTTATACGTTTTATACGTGGGAGAGCCATGCTTCGGCACGAATGGGCCGGCTCGACCGGAGAAATACCACGTTCTCACAGAAAACCGGCGTGAAACAGCGCTTGCGCTGTGTTTCGCCGAGTGAGTGAGTTTACCAGAGGCCCAATCCCCTACCCTATTTCCTTCCCTACCCTCTCCTAATTCTTCCCTTCCCATCCCTACTCTCCCCTATTCCCTTTTAAAAGGCCGGCAACGCACCTGCAGCTCTTCTGATGCTGCGAGTGTCCATGGGCGACGGATGTTGCTTTCCATCAGGTGACCCGTTTGCTCGTTTGCCCCCTTATTTCATAAAAAAAAACTATACGAAACAGATTCAATGCTACCAATATTTTTGTTCAGTATTATGTTTCAAGCTAAATATTTAACCTTGTTTTAAAATATTAATCCATGTATTATAAAATATGTATCTTGGTTTCAAGAGAAAATTGTATGTCTAATGAGTAATGACCAATGCCTGCTTTTTTTACAACAGTTTGTCTATTTAACAGTGTTGTTTTTTAGGTAATAATATTAACATAATATATCTACAGTCTAAACTCTAAAACATTAGAAAAAGAACATTAGTCATTATATTTAGCTAAAGTAGTAAATCATAAATACCTTTTGCAATTCCTGGTTTAGTTTCTTCTTGTACAGAAGTCTCTCAGCTGGTGTATGAGTTCTTAGATGTGCCACCAGTATTTGGGAATTCAAGAAGACCCTTTTGCAGATGTGGCAATAATTATCTAAAAACATAAAGCAGGATATTATCACTGAATCATCTTAAACTTGTTTGTAAAACTTTAGAGCATTTCACATTAGTCAACAATGAAGGGTACAAAATATAGAGATGTGCCGATCATGACTTTGACCGACTAGCCGACTAGCCGATTAGTCGGCTGCAAAGAAGCCGACGAATCGGCCGACTAGTCGGCCAGCCGATCATGGTTTCGGAAGTTTCTGTAACGCTTTTTTACTGCTGTTTGCGGGTAAGTCACACACGTCGCCTGCAAATGTATCGAATCGTGTTAGGTATATACCTATGTTTACTTCGCGTACGTTACTTTATTTTGTTTCTATGATACAGTTGATGGTTTTCATTAAATATTTCATGTACATGAAATCTCGATTTAATAGTATATATATAATATAATTAAATTGTTGCTAAAATTATATTAATTACAAAAATAATTTCTTTACTAGCAAATAATTTCAGAAGTTACTTCATTTAATTTTAAAATGTCTAATACGAGTGTGATATATACGTACACATTATAAATAATAATCAAGGTTTTTCATAAATATAATTTCAATAATAGCATTAAGCCGACTAGTCGACGCTTTTTGCCGACTATTCGCCGACTAGTCGCCGACTACAAAAGTGGCCGGATAGTCGGCGACTAGTCGGCACATCTCTATATAAAAGTAATACATGAAGTTTTTTTTTCTAGTACTGAAATTGAAATCAAAACATGTACAATAAATAGGATACAAAACTAATTTACTAAAGTTCTTAACTATTAATTTTATTTTTCAATTGAAATTATGGAAAAAAGGTGGCACGACGAACTGGATGCGTTCGACAAAGAGCCTACTATAACAGCGGTCTTGTACCGCGAATTGTGGAAGAAAAGAGGGGAGGCCTTTGCCCAGCAGTGGGACACAGTGGGCCAATAATAATAATAATTTAAATTATAGACTATTTATGAAAATTTATGTTTTATAAGAGCGTTTTCACAAAATGTTGTACCTGGCCAGATTTGAGGACAGTTTTTTAAAGTGTGATATTTTTTGGATTTAATGTGTTAATAATGTTCTGTTTGCAATTAACTATCATTTTGTATGAAAAATACTTAAAAATACTTCATAATTACGAAAATATTGAAGAAAATATGAGAGATAGTCTCAAAAGGCTTGTCAATTATTATGTTACCACATTTTCTAGAGTATTTTAGCCGTAAGTTAGGAAATAAACGACTGATTTTATTAATTTTAACTGCTATTTATTAAAAAACATAATAGAAAATTCAACTAATATTCCTTTTTTTCAATAACCCTGATTTAATGTCAGTTTTGATACCAAGTACGTTGAGACATCATATTTTTTTGTTTCGTGCATTCCCTCAAGAATGGGCTTCAAATTTATTTATTTAGCAAAATAAACAATTTTATTAATATTTAAAATAAAACCCTCAGAACCTCAATATTTCTGCACAAATAATAAATATAATGGATTGATTGAGAAAAGTGTAATATTACATAACTGACAGTAACAAACTCATAAAGCTAAGTTTACATGGGTGGAGTTTTAAGTGTTAGGATACCGCGTAAGTATTTACCCGCAGTAAAAACTAGTCAATGTGTTAATCCTATCTCCAAACCAAATTTTACTAAAACTATATGTTAAATAAACATACAAACACACAAACTTTCGCATTCAGAATATTAGAGTTATTCAAAATTTTATTGAAGTGAACTCAAAATTTAAGTGAACTCAACTTTATCCTGTCATATATGTTTTTTGCAAGTCAGAATATATTTACCATCCAAATTGGTAACATAATGGAGGTAACATTATCATACCCGCCCAGTTTTATAAATTCACTTTTAATTCATTTCTACACCAAAATATTTAATTATTACAACAACACTATCCTTACGAAACACTTTATAAATATAAAAATTGTTTTTATGTAGTGTAGGAGAAAAAGAGAGTAAAATAGTGGTAACATTACTGTTTTTTAACGAAACACTGCGTGGACACTTCCAACTCTTGCTGCGATCCCGGTGAGGAGTAAATGTGTTCTATATCCCGGTGCAAATGACAGAATGATTCTAAAATGGCCGATACATAAATCAAGCTAATAATGTGTTGCCATTTCACAAAGAAAATATTCATATTTGATTATTTTCTCTCAGATTTTTGGTAACATAATTGACCATGTCAGGAAATTAAAAATCTGGGGACCGAATTCAAATCGGACTTGTAATTCTATTTGAATAATAATAAAGACTTACTTTGCATGCTCCAAGTAAATAAATTCTTGCCGTAATAAAAAAATATATAATATGTTTGAAGCTGTAATGTCATATATGCCAATTACGTTAAAATAACGCATTTCGTCGGAATTTCGGGTTGGGTACAGTCGAAATAATGAGGTCCCTCAGAAGTATTTTAGTTCAAATGCAATATTTAAATTCATAAATTTACGAAATATTTTAATATAATATTATTATAGTTGAATATTAATATCACAATCAAGTCTGGGGACATGCCAATAAAGAGGGTACAACATTTTGTGAAAATGCTCATAAATACCTTTACATCATGGACACAATTCTTGTAACTTACTTGGATCAACACTCTCATATCCTTTATGCTTGGCATGGTAGCATGGTGAACACATCTTCAGGCAATCTGTCTCCTTCAAGTAAAACTTCCTCTCATCTTCCTTAAATTGAGGGTCACTGAAATTATATGTATTTCAACATACATAATATTATGAATTTATGAACAATATGTGATTTTATGACAAAAAATGTTGAGCTTTTAGCTACGAATAATAAAAACTAAGGAAGAGCAACTGTGTCAAAAAATTTGTTCTGATTCTACAAAATGTTACCCTCCATTTAAGGCGTCTCCCAGACGCGGGCAGCGGTGGCGGTCGCAGCAGCGGCGGTCAGTTGTTTGTACTGCCACCGCCACCGCATGTGTCTGTGTCGTTCCTAGAACTCTCAAGTTATCCAACTGACCGCCGCCGCCATTGTCGAAATTGATGGATTTTCATACAAATTCAACATTTTCAAGATTTTTTTTTAATACTTACATCTCTTTATCATACATTTTGTACACAAATGATGCACACTCATCGGGATTATATATCACGAGGGATTCATCATTTGCCTCTTGTTTCAGTATGAACTCAGTTTTATAATGCAGAGGCTGCTTTCGATTTTGTTTAGTCAGTTTGTAATTATTCAATATCTTCTTCTCCCTGTATCTTGGTAGTATTGACCGAAATGAATCATGTTTTTTGTTGCCTGCTTTATTCTGCACTACTGTTCTACTGGTAATCACTACATCAATTTTACCTGAAAAAATATAATCACACAATATCAAAACAAACAGTATGTTAAGAGAAAATAAATGGCAACAAAGTACAAACACTAATATTTTGTGTGTGTCACTTTTTATATTGACTACCAAAAGGTAAAACTTTAACCTAATTATGATTAATATTAATTAAAATAATCTCCCTTAACCTAAAAACAAATGGTCTTACCACAAAAAAGCTAAACATCTATTGAACAGTTGTTTTGACACCATTATGTACTGAATTTTTTCTAATCAACTGTTCAACAGGTGTTTAAATCTTTTGTAGTAAGAACGTAAGAGTTCATTTTTATACAAGATGACACTCCACCACTTAGCACAAGCAAAAGAACATCTCACAAGACCTATTTCACTTTCTACTTTGAGCTAATTTAAAAAAAAATAGTTCAAATTTTACACAGCAGTTTTAAAGGAAAAACAAATAATTTATTGTATAAATAAATGAAAAGTATAGACAATATCGACTGTTGGGTACTTTTAAATAAAAGTTGATTTACCCAAGTTGTTCCGCACATTACGAAGCTCAACAATTCTTTTGGAAGCAACTGTCTCTTCTTTGTCGACCCTCATAGGCCTATCGAGTTGCTTAAACTTTTCTAAGCACAGATCGTTCCAAGCTTTGAGTTTTTGGTGATCATCCCTGTCTTTGTTGACAGCTCTCACGGGCAGACACAAGGGATCATTGTAATCGGGAACCCTTATGTCCATACTTTTTCGTTGCTTCAAACCTACTGGTGCTTGCTCACGATTTTTTTTTGCTTTAGTTACTTGTGAACTGCTTTTAGACACACTTTTCTTGGTATCGCTAGGAGAGTGATGAGTCTTTCTCTGCTTGGCTCGAGAATCCCGCAAATCTTTGCTTGGGTCGTAATCGAAGTCATCTTCTTCGACCCTTTTCTTTTTTTTACTCGATTTTGAGTCGTGAGGTAATCTCTCAACGAGCAGTTCTGTTTCGATGCTGAAATTTGGAAGCACTTTCTCGCCGGTTTGAGCGATTTGTACACATTGCTGAACTATTTCGGCGTCCTCGTCTAAATATTCTATTTCATCGTCTCCGTCCACGGACATGTTTCAACAAAACAAATGTAATAAGACTTAGTAAATTTAAAATTTTTAGAAGCTGTAATGGAATGAAAAAATAAATGTTTTTACAAAACAGCGACTACCGAACATGTTCACAATTCAATTCACAGATTAGAGCAGATCACAGATTAAGTATTATTACCTCAATGGAGCAGATTATGACAACTGATATGACGCCAAGTGCCAACTGCCAAGTGCCAACCCAACTGACAGCAGCAGTGCTACCAACACCTAGAAAAAATCACTGCTGGGGTCGCACGCGGCGCGCCTTGCGGTTATCGTCACGAAGTTTTGTGCTATGAGACGATACTCGCAAATAATGTGACCAGCCGTTATCGGGTATTGTCGCGAATATTCGGCTGTACACTTTCGCCGAGACACAGGGAAGGGGGCGCGGGCGACCTAAGCGGAGTACTATTATATATTCTGTGACCTAAGTGCGAGAGTGTAAATGAGTGCGCTCGCCTCGTCTCACCTGTCTCGGACCCTCTCGGTCGGTTGTCGGTACCTATTTTGCGCCCGAGTCAATGGGTCTCGCGAGGAAAGCGAGTGCATTATAATTTATAACTGTACACTCTCGCGTCTTTCAGTACCTACTGGTCGCGCCGCTCTAGACAGTGCAGAACAGATAAATACGTCATTATCAATAAGTAAATATTATATTATTTTATAATAGGCACCGTGCAGAAACTATAGAGGGCGTCGCAATTCGACAGCAGCGCCACGATGCGAGTAAAAGACGTAACTAGTGAGTGATTTTTGCTTCGCATTCTCCTTGACCCTGGCTAGTTTATAAGTGTTTTTTTTATGTTTTAAACTATAAAATGATTTAAAAAATTCGCGACCGACGCGACGCGCGACGGTTCGCGAGAATTTATGAAAATTCATAATCCTTTTAGGCACTAGCCTAAATCCTATACTTTTCTTAAAAAAAAGATCTGTCAGTTGACAAGTGACAGGTCGCCATTATATTTTTGTCAACATGTCGGACAAGTTCGTATTTCTCATTTCTGATAATTAAATTAGTGATAAAAAGACATAATATTAAGTCTATTGATAAGCAAATATTACACTTGCTACAATCTTTGCATAAGTTATAATTGCCATAGCGTTAATAACGTAAGTGTTGCAACTTGCATTAACATTTTTGTTGTTCCCCCAGCGAGGATCTTTTGGGAGAGGATTTAGGAGATCACAGCCTTGCAGACTACAACCTCGGTAACGAAGAAGAAGAACAGCTTCTCGCTGATGATTATGATACTGGTGCACCACAAAATGTACCAAGTTCACATGGACCTGCATACAGGGAGCCAGTCAGTGTTGTGCCTAATGAGTTCCCTTCTCAAGCTATGGAATATAGTCAGGTACTAGCCGTGTTTTTTATTCTACTCAATACCTCAAATTCATCATGAAGTCACAACTTTCATATTAGCCCGGCGACAATGACGCCGGGCCATAATATTGACCCAAGCCATGTATATGTAATTGGATATATTTTGTATTTGCGCCAATCGAATATTTTGTTATCTTCGTGTAGCTGGAGAAACAACCTTCTTCCATCCGCCTAGCTGTTACGGCTAGAGCAACACCTCGTGTGCAGCAAGATACATGCATATTAAGTTAGAACGGGTCATTAAGACCCGGCGTCATTGCCGGTGTAGTATTTTCGTGACTAACGTTTATTGTTAGTAAAATGTTGTTTTGCCTTATTTTTTACGTTTTAAAGAAGAATAACATTGACAAATAGCCCAGAAAGGATTTTAGAGTGATTACAATATTTAGACTTTGATGATGACAAGTTTCAGGCTGATTTGGTCATTGAACTTTAGGACCATGTATCTATGTAAAACTGAAAAAATTACTGGAACTTAGAGATAAGCTACGATAACATGGCGCGCCCCTCCAAATTACTGTTTCAATGTGTGTGGTCATATTCCATAAGAAAGAGTTTGTATGTAGTAAGTATTCAACCAATCATAATATTTCACTTAATGTCACTTATTACCAAGATTTGTTGGTCAACTAATCATAACTAGCCGACTGCGCAAGACAACGCTCTTCAAACGTTTTGACAACGCACTTCAAACATCATAACTAGCCGACTGCGCAAGACAACGCTCTTCAAACGTTTTGACAACGCACTTCAAACATTTTGAATTTTGGAGGGGCGCGCCATGTTATCGTAGTTTATAAAAGGTGTAAAGTCTGTCTATCTAAAAAAGATAAGAAAATGTCTTACACTTGCACAGAATGTCACATTTTTACATGCCCACACTTATTAACATAATATTGTAAAAATTATAGTAGTTATATAACTTTGAATAGGGAAGTAGAAAACTGATTTCTTTTTATTTTTATGTTAGTAAGTTGTTCAACCTCTGTTTAATTCCTAACAAAAATTTTTCATGCATAGATACGGAAATTTTTGCGAAAATTTGAAATTAACACGTTAAATTTTCAAGGTTGATATTGCATGTGCCATGAAGAAATGCAATAAAACAATTTCAAAATTCGGGTCAAAATGTCCCGACGTCAAAGCCCATGTAATTATTTTCACGTCATTGACGCGAGGCCAATAAAAATTAAAAACAATAGAAAATAACTTGTGAAACAATGAGTAACATACCAGATACATACATAAAGAAAAACATTATTAAGTCTGCACAGGCCAAAAAAATTTTTGAATCACATTTAAAACCTACTTTATGTGAATGTAAAGAAGTTAATGCTATTTTATTCTTGCAGCCAGCACACACTGCGGAAGCAGAATGTGTGGTACCAAACATAACTGTGGAGGTACCTAATGTGTCTCACAGACCTCATTCCACATACGCTCCTTATGAACCACCAGCATATGATGAACTAGCAGTAGTTCCACCACCTATTGTAAGTATTATTCCTCTAGCTTAAAAATAAATTACGAGTGTTTACGCCGTTCACACTTCAGTCAGGCTTAGAACTGTACTTTTCAAACTTAATCATCAACCACTTATCTTTATAAAAATGTTGATAACTTATTTTTATATAGTTAGCAGAGAAAAAAATACAATTTATAGAGTATTTGTACATTACATGATATACAAATCTCGATACCATAACTGCAGAGGTTTTCTTAAATTCCGTTTTAGTATCAGTTTCGAAGCTTAAAATTTACGAAATCAGCGACAGATCTAATTAAAAATAATAATAACCTATTGACAAGATGCATGCTGCAAATGGCAGAAAAAAATATTTCATTTAGGTATTTAACTTTATGTAATTTAAATTCAAAGAATGAGAAATATCAAAGAAATATTAAGGAATTAAAACTTTTTTTTACCTATTTATTTAACTTAATTCAATATGATAAATTAATAATACATAGCTTCATTTCATAGAAGAACACTTTAATTTAAAAAATTGTTTTTAAATATATCAACAAATCTTTAGATATTTTATTCTACAAATGTTTTAAAAACTACTATAAAGCAATTCAAATAGTCCGCCGCAAGTTTGTATGGAATTAACTTGAAATTAAGCGTAAACACTCTAAGGCCCGTATACATAGTCATACTTAAGATGTGTCCCGGTCTCAAGACGCGTTTCGGCTCTGTGATTGGTCCAAATTTTGACAGCCAACCAATCACAGAGCCTGAACCATGTCTTGAGACCGAGATGCATCTTGAGTACTGACTATTTACACCGGCCTTAAAAACTGAAACTTACAAGATACTTCTTGTTAGTTTTTGTTTCTACTAATTTGTGTTTGGTTTCGTTCAGTGTAATAATTTTTTTTCCCCCTGTATATCACAGGGGGAAAAAATTGCGATCAGCCCGGAGGCTATAAGCAGATGTGATGAAGTGGATTTGGCGGCTCAGCGGCTACAGTTCAGTAACTAGGGCCGGTATAAATAGCACTCAAGATGCATCTCGGTCTCAAGACACGGTTCAAGCTCTGTGATTGGTTGGCTGTCAAAGTTTGGACCAATCTAAGAGCCAAACCGTGTCTTGAGACCGAGATGCATCTTGAGTACTGACTATTTATACCGGCCTAGGCCTCTATATTAAATTGGCTAGAATCTGTTATCCAGGTCCAGTATGTTGTGGCGTCTGAGACGACTATAGCGACTTTTTTCTAGGAGACCGTGGGCAAGGTCATTAGGGGGGTTATTTAAGCATAGCTTGTATTTTGTTAAATAATTTAAAATCTTTTTAGCCTGCAGCACCAGTGGAGTCACCACAAATAGTACCATCGGAAGTACCCAGTGTTTCAAGTGAGTAAAATAAAAGTTAATTTTAAGTAGACAAAAGTATAATTCCTCAGTCATTCTTTGTTATTTGGTATTACAAACCCTTACTTCTAAGGTTACCTAGTACCTATAACAGTTTTAACAAGAATAGGTTGTGCTTACAAATACATAAATTTATCAAATAGTTTGCTAAAAACATTACCATTATTACCATATTTTGTGAGTAAAACCTTTGTTACTTTGTAGATGGTGTGCCTGGTCGGAACAGATTTATATCAGAAAGGACGGGACCAGTGAGGACTCCACAACAAAGAAATATACCCGACTCTTTGGGTAAGCTTTAATTTTTTTTAAGTCAATTATTTTACCACTCAACTATGTAATACCTACTAGTCACAGACTAGCCAACCATTTGGAATGTTTTCATGACAAAGTGTTACATATGTATATGGACAATTAATTTTTAACAATAACTGCAAACACACCATGTCTTGGCATAATGGACTATTCATGTAAACAACAACATATTATTAGTTTAATTTTAGAAAAAGTGGTACAAACTTCAGATACTTCTTTTGAAGTGGATATTTTTAGAAGAGTTAAATTATACTTTACAAATAATGCAATTATACGTCATGTTGACATGAAAGTTCTACAATATTTACCTCTATAATATTTACCAGGTTACATTTGACAAAAAAATAAAACTTTTCATCTTAAAGTGAATCAGCAAATTGCAACACTTAATGAATAATATAATTCCAGACAAAGTGATAGTGCCGGGTGGCATGCCTGGTGCAGTCCGGGGCCGCAACTCCTGGCGACACCCGCAGTACCGCGCGCCCCATCCTTACCGGAGACAAAACTTCCGTGTGAGTACACCTATATGTATCGCCAACAATGAATATATAGTTGACAACAACACATACTTAGATTTAATATTATAAGTGTTTTGTTGATTGTTAAAATGTTCGAATTTTTTTCGGAGTAAAAAGTATCTCAATTATTATCTTTCATCATTAGTTACTAAATTTATTAGTTATTAGTAATTTCTCAGCAAAATCGGTTCAGCGGTTTGGGCGTGAAAAAGTAACAGAGAGACAGACATACTTTCGAATTTATAATATAAGTATGGAATGGATGTTAAAGCTGTTGAATATATTATTATGGGTGTTCGCCACAGGGTAATTTCTCAACTCGTCACTCATTCCCGCCGCCGCAGCGCCCGCCGCTCGACCCGCAGCCGGAGCTCCGGCCGGAAATTCCGCAAATGGGCCCCGAGATATCCCCGGAAAGACCAATACTGCCCCAGGATATGCCTCTCATGCCCCTAGAGAACCGCCCCTTCAATCAGGGCCCACCGAGATTCCCGTACCGCAACGAGGAACCAAACTTCCAGAATGTTCGGCCGAATTTCGAACGGCCGATGTTCTATCAGAGACCGGCCTTTAACCCGAGATTTGCCCCGCCGGTTCGAGAGATTGCGCCCCCGACTTTGCCTCAAATTACAATACATCAGCCAGCAGCTGGTATCCCCATGATGCCCAAGGGCAGGGAGCCGGAAGTGAGGATGTTGCCAGTCCAGTTGCCCCCGAATTTGCCCCCAGGGGGACTCGCCGGGAAGAAGGTGTTGATTAATCCCCATTTCAAAGGGAACTTCCAGTCTCCAATCGACGGTGAGTTTTTTTTTATGATACACATAGAAATAATGATTTGCGTATGATTTCCACTTAACTCTTTAGCAACTGGTAGTGTGAGAGGTGGTAAAATTATAAAATATAATTATTTTTTGTAAGTGGGACAATTACAAGTGTATGTTGACTGTCCTAGGGCTACCGGCCTACATACCGACCAGAATACAAAAAACTCCGCCGCTCAGTCCCACGTTGGAGAGCAAATTCGGTAAAGCAAATGCTTTTGCACGATTATATACTTTTTGCTGTTGTGATAAAGTTTTAGTATATTTTTCGTTACTTTTTTATTGCACGATAGCGTGTTTTATCTATTCTTTGAGACAGTAAATTTGTATAAATAGCACCTCTTTATATAATTATATGCAATAAACATACCTGCCTATAAAAATCCTATTCTATAAACACTGAAAAATCCTTCTAGATATTTTAAGTTCTTACTTAAAAATGCGATTTTAATATTCAATAAAACAACTTGGTAAAGTTGCCATCCTGTTCCCGCCTATAAAGATTAAACCGAAAAAAAAAACAAAATTTCATAAAAATATGTAAACTTCCCATTTATACCTATTTCACAAATTATTGTAATTCAATTACTGTCCCCTTATATAATTTTATAACCTATTTAAGAAACAGTATTATTTAAAACAAAAATCTGTATTTATCTAACGCTTTTTGTTATGTTTTTGCATTCGTGAAATATATTATCTTTGCATATACAGTAGTGTCTTCTGTGTATAAAATTCCTGTCAGCTCAATGCGCATGCGCATATAAGGTCGATATTAAACCATTTTTACTCCGCAGGACCAATCAAAGACATAGACGATGCTGCCGAGCGGTTCATCGCAGAACAGAGAAACGCGTTAGCCCGAGCCGCCAGCAGAAAGTACACGAGAAGGTCACCTCAGAGGTTAGTTACTTCTTATAGTCTGGTGTTGACAAATTGATTCTTTATTTTCAACGGTAACTAAAGGTGTTCAAGGTGCAGTTATAACACAATATAACTTTCTTAAGTTAGCATAAACTTTTTATGCCATCTGGCAATTGGCATTCCCAATTTAAAATCGTTTCGTATATGGTTAAAACGCCTTACTTACAATATGGAAACTATTTGAATTGTTGCCCATGCTTTTCAGCTTGAGTAGGTATAAACTTATACTGTAAAGCTGTGATCAGCTTTACAGTAAATATAAACTTTACTGTAAAGCTGATCGCACTTTTGTCAGTACCGTACGCGCCGAACGTGCCGCAAAGTTCACGAAATGTGGCGCGTACGATGCGGATGAATGTGCGAGGTTTCACATCATTTCATGCAATGAATTCTAAAATGCGGCGCGTCGCGGCTCGTGCTTGCTGATCAATGTACGAACACCTTTACAGGTATACGTACCAATATGTACAGTTACACATGCTTATTTCAAGTACGAAAGCATGCTTAAACCGAGCAAATGCTGATTACGAGCATGTTTGTCCACTGTCCATGCATTGCTCAAAATAAGCATGCTTATTTCGACCATGCTCAAAAATCGACAGTCGTGCGATTTTCGAGCATGCTACCTGCGGCGCGGGTGGCGGGGGGCGTGATTTAAACACCATGCTAGTAGTATCGATCAGTTTTTCGCTGCAGGAGTACTATAATTAGCATGATTAATAGAAGCAAATGTATCGAGTTCAAACAGCATGCTTGTTTTAAGCACGCGAATAAGCATGCTATTTTAGAGCATGTGTAACTGTACCCTTAAATTTCCAGATACATAGAGAACACGACGATCGAGATAGAGAACGATCTCGTGCGACGCGACGACGACGAGCTGCTGCGCCGCCAGGAGGAGTTCATCAACGCCAACCGCGCCGGCCTCCGACGACGGTATGGTCTTACATGGCTTTATTTCAAAATTAGATCGATTCTTAACAGTAAACCAGTGACGCGTCTCTTCGTTAAGCCAGATGGTCTCGAACACTAATAAAACACAATTTTTCGTGCACTTTTTCCACAATATTAAGAAATTATTATAAATTTTAACAAATTACACGACCGCTTTCGAAATAAATCGTCGTCCCATATTTCGAAACCGGTCGTGTTATTTGTTAATAATTTTAATAATTTCTTACTATTGTGTAAAAAGTGCACGAAAAATTATGTTTTATCAGTGTTCAACATGAATTTCCACCAAGAACCGACAGTACAATCAATTACAGAATATGGTCTCGGCTTTTTTGATAGCAATTACTTCTGAACAATCTTCCAATATTGAAATTTTATGAGAGTAAAATTCGTGTTTGAACGCGCTCCGATACGTTAAAAAATACACGTGGCATTTTTTTTATCAACATAGGCAATACTTCTCATCCGTCTAGTCGCACGCACGAAAACACAGTCCCGCAATCTGGCAACGCCACACTGACGTGTTAGGTTTTTTCGTTACGAAATGTCTTGATTCGGTTGCCGTGCTCAAAGTCCGCGATAAAAGCTATGCAATAGCTTAACACTGTCGTTTGACGTATCGCTTGCATAAGTAATACGCTAACGTATGTGTTTTGCCGTCAGAATGCGGTCGCCGACACCGCCGCCGCGCCGCTCGCCGAGCCCGCGCCGCGCGCGCCCCCCACCGCCGCCGCCGCCGCACACGCACGCACCCAGTGACGAGGTAACGTATTTTGTATATTATATTTATTTAATCAACAGCTTATAATGCGTGTTTCACGCTTCTTGCAATAAAAATGACGAACTTTTAAAACCTTACAGCTCTATTATCAGTGGCCTGTTTTAGGCAGACAGAGTTATTTTGTTACTTATATTATAAAGTTAAATTAATATAATTTTGTTGTTAATTGTATCAAAAGTGTCACTGTCGTTCTTAGACAAGTTCTAAATTCTCCGCTAGAGGCGCACGGGTAATCAATAATAAGTCAGTTAATTACCATAGTAATATTATTAGGAGCTAGTTATAAGCTGTATATATGGCACTAAACAATGATTGTATAACAGGACAGCGAGTACCGGCGTCGTGTTCGCGAGCAGGAGAGCATGCGCGAGCGAGTGTTGCGCGCCAAGGAGGTCAGACGCAGGAAGAACGCCGTAGCGCTGCAGAAACAGCTGCAGGACAGGTGAAATACGATATGTTGTATATTTTTCCACATCACTAATATACTTATTAAAATATTTACATAATGTATGTCTTTTATATTAAAAAAAAACCAACATTGTTGAATTCAAAACCACAAAGGGATCCAAAATATTATTTGCTGTCAGTTGTAATTAAATAGTTTAGTCTTTATATTATAGCATAGAAAACTAATAAAGAAAATATTTATTTAATATCCTACATTTTGAAATTGCAGAGAGAAAGAACAAGAAAAGGAGGTGACCACTGAGAGACCAAGAGAAAGTCCACCAAAAGTAAAGGAGGAAATAAAACCCACGACCACACACGAGCAAGACGTGAAACCCGATACCACACGTAACACGCCCGAGAGGAGTGTGAAAGAGACGCCAAAACAGAAAGAGATAGAGAAACCCAAAGAGAAGGAAGTGGAGAAAGTGAGAGAACGATCTCCCGTCTCACGCAAAGTGGAGAGCGCTGAAGCTAATTCTACATGTGGTGAGTTATTTACTAAATGTGGGTTGCACTAACTTACTTTAACTATAACTTTAACATAACAAAATGTAAAATGAACTATCAAATCTCTAGTTAAAGTCAATAATGGACGCCATATTTGACGATATCCTTAACCTTAACAGCTGTAATATAACGCCTCTGGTGCAAGTTGCAACCCACCCTAAGTGAGATGTGGCCCACAGATAAACCCTTTGTTTTGATTGATTGTGAAATTTACGAATTATGTTCAGTTTTACTAGTAGATAAATCTTTATTTATTTCTGTCAAGCTAGTTTTCCAACATATTACTTGAGTCAAAGACAGCGTCATTGTTTTTTTTTTAACTACCTTTAACCAGAAAAATGTGCAGATCAATACAGCTCATCGCACATTACACCGACTCGACGCCAACCCATCTCACAGCATGGCATGGAAATGTAAGCTATATTGTTAGGACATAAGAGCAAAATTTGCCTAACACACCGCGTGGACAGCCAGTTGGCGACTCGTCGTCAACTAGTTGTTCGCTTGTTAGTAAATTAACTACTGAGTAACAACTACATCAAGCAGAGAATTCAATGCCATTCTGTGAGTTGGGTTGGAGAGTCAGTGTAATATGCGATGACCATACGTCTGGGACCAACCATGTGCGGGTTTCCTCACGATGTTTTCCTTCACCGGCTGTGAAATGAAGTATATAATGTGTAACAGATGGACTGACGCCGCCGCGGGAGACGTTGACTCCGCCGTTAGACGATGATGACTTAGACCTCATACTGGGAGACATCGACGGCATATTATCAGAGGACGACGAGTGAGTATACCTTTTAAGATCTCACGTACACAATGACAGACAAGAATGTTACTGTATCCCACGAGACGATCGTTAATCAGAGCCCAAGCGATGAGGTTATGACTCCGAATAGCTATGTCCACATTGTGCCCGAACGGGATATGGGAACGAAGATGAACATCTTCAATAAAATTGAAGATAAAAGGGCACAATGTGGACATAGCTATTAAACGTCCCCCACATTAGGCGTGCGCGTTCCACGCTCACGTGGCTCACACGCCCGAGTAACGCGCACGCCTACTGTGGTGTTAGCCTTAGGCTTGGTTCACACGGCACAATGTTGCACGTTTTTTGCTGTATACGTCTTAACGAATGAATAGTGGCGCATACATTGTATATAGAACCATTACTGTACATACAGTATATAGTACTGCAACAAATCGTGTACCAACAAATCCACTACTAGCAATCGCCGAACGAATACAAAAAAACGTGAAGGACAATGCCGTGTGAACCTGGCCTTAGTGTAGTAGCGTTGCTTGAGACGATACGGTTACGACCCCTTTCCGAGTTATGCTGATATTATGACGTGTATGGTCAATGGTGGAATCATTACAGCGCGTTCAGATGTGTGCGTTTTCTGCTGTAGCGTTTGGGAAATTCACGCTGATGTGTGAGTGTGCGTCCAATGAAGTTTCTAGTACGATGATGGTCCACTCTAATATATTTATATGGTGTAGTTTATAGTCTGGCAAAAAAGGGAAGAAATTCAAAAGTAGCAACATCGTAGTGTCATCCCTTTTTTTCTTAGATTGATTTGAAAGAGATGACACTATGATGTTGCCACTTTTTAATTTCTACTCGTTCTTGCCAGACTATACTTATCTTCACTTTTTTTTCACAGGCCCACCCCTCAGAAGCCAAAACCTAAGAATGAAACTAAACCGACGGCGGACTTACGCTCCAAGCTGCCTCCCAAAATCATTAAAACCACCACCACGATAGAGAAGAAATCCCAACAGAGACAGAAAATTGTCTTCAATGACGACAAGGACAAAAAGAAAAAAGGTAAATACAGCAGAACTATACATGCGCACAATGTGAACATAAAATTTATTTGTTAACCCGTCGATCGTGGAGAAACGAGATACAATAGAATCTATTGTGTCTCGGTCACCGGTGACCGTATGGGGCTTGATGAAATGAATGTAGGTACCGGTTTTATCAAGCTTTGCTTTATAAAAATATATTTGTAATATTCTTGTAATAGGTTCAAAATGTTTCTTTTCTTCAGCTAAAAGATTTTCAATATAGCATTATATTTCAATAGATTATTGTTGTATTGAATATATTCAGCTAATATGAGACGAAAATAAAAATTAAATCACATCTGTGTCTCATGTAATGTACATCTATATAATAACAGAGATAAAATATAATAAATCTTTTATTTTGCAGAGAAATCTCCAATTCGACGCACAGTTTCAACAATCAGTAAGAACCATGACGATGACAAAGAAAAACTTTCAAAGGTGAGTAAGAAAAAGTCTATTTCTATAATCTATTGCTTGCAATAACAGTTTTTTTTACTGTAACACTATTTGTGTGAATTTTTTTCATATTAATATTGATAATTGATAAATAATTACATAATAAAACACATAAAATTTTGTTATAGACAAAAGAAAGTGTAACTAACACACCACCAGCTAAATCGAGACAGAAAATCATTTTTAATAAACAGGTAAGCCATTGATTGCGCTCCTAAGTCATAAATCAAGTTTTTTTTCTAATATAATCATTTAACAATATTTAAAGTCTAAACTCGCTTAGCTGTTTTTAAAAAGTGCATGAACTGAACACCAATTATTCTCGTATTTAACTTGGATGTTTAAAATATTTTTAGTGATTTTTAAACGACTCGTCTTAATGATGTCTTAATACTATAAACTTATTTTTGGAGTTCTGACTAACCAACGCTACGACCTGGGTTAATTATTTTATGGACATGTTTCTAGTTTCATTATATCGAGACTTTCTTTGGAACCATATTTCAGTTCTGTATGACTACCATTACACGGAAAGTCTGGCATCAGTTCAGTCCATCTGTTTGGTCAGGAATGGCGGGAGAATGATCGTCTTAGGGCGTTTGTGCACTACACGGTATTTTACCATCCGGCGCGGCGCGGCGTCCCGATTTCTTACGTTTAATATGGCAAACGTAAAAGTTATGAACGCCGGACGGTAAAATTCCGTGTAGTGCGCAAACGCCCTTACTGGTTGACTGACGGACTGACCTTTTTTTATTGTGTACTTTTCAGCCATCATTCTGGCGTCAGTCTCAAACTGATGACCAGCCCTAGTAGACAAGCGGCATGCGATTATCGTAAACGCTAACGCTAACGTCACAAAATGTATGGAATTGACAATTAAGTCATCGCTTCGCTAGCGAATACTAATGTCAAGTCCCAAACATTTTGTGGTGTTGGCATTAGCGTTTACGATTATCGCTTGCCGCTTGTCTTGACCCTCAGATTGATCGTGTAACTGTTGTCTATGACTTTTCAGTAGAATCGAATCTTCACATGTCACTCACACGCGTTTAGTATAGTGCCTGATGCGTTTTACAGAGCGAGAAAGACACGGAGGAGAAAAAGCAGGCGTTCGCAAACAGACGCGTAATACTGCAGCGTAAGACGAACAAGGAGAAAATATTCCGAGTGGAAAAGACTGACCCGACTAGGCCCCACCCGGGCATATTCAGTCGCGCGGTCACAGCTATAGTAGACGTCAAAAACGAGCCGCAAGTCGAGTACGACAGCGGCTCGGACGACGACAAATCGCCCGCGGGCAGAAAGTCCCCCGTGGCCAAACACGTGGCCCTCGTCACTAATCTGCCGCACGGCATGACCGACACCCGACTGACCACGTTGGCCGGCAACGAAGTGCAGGTAACGATATGGATTGTTGCGAGTTTGCGGGATGCGATGAAAGTTTTACTTGTACTAGTTCTGTGACCGTCTCTACATACGTATTATTGTAGGGATGTTGTTCGCAACTTTGTTACCCTAAACGTGGGGTAGGTTTAGGTTAAAGTGAAAAGCAATCTTGGGTTGGACTGGAGGAAACGGGGCACTATGGGAAAAAGAAAAACATTTTTGACGAAAAAATGCAACCCCTTATGACCACCCCTTTTTTATTAATGCACCGATCGATATTGCCAAGGGGAGCAAAAAGCTCAGATAAACTTTTCTCAAAAATCAACGGTTGTCAAAGGCAGGTCGAAATGGGGTCCTCGTTAGTATGGAAAAAACAATCCCTTATCTTAATTACAATTTCTTTGTGGAATTGGGGTCGGTAGATTCGTTTTTGGGACCATGCCCGTCTGTCACGTCTCCGGCGCTACGGAAAATGCAGCCCCTTCGCCCGTGCGTTACAAAACAAAGAAACCAGGACTCGCCGTGGCCGCGGAGGCTGCTGCCTAAGGAAGGAAGGCGAGTCCATTCACTTGGAGCTGATCGTCATGAAAACTTTATGATCATATATGCCTGAACCGCTCAGTGCTAAGTACAATGAGACTTTTGATGCACTTTTTAGCGGGGATAAGGTCACCCAGGCGGCAACAGAGTAGAGGTAAATGTAACTTCGGCCATCCAAGTTTTTCATTTCTCAAGGGAAACGTGTGTGTGGTGGCCGAAGCGTGAAAATTGGGGGAGCTCACGACATAGTGGAAGTCGATGAAACTCACTTTTTTACCCGGAAATACAACCGGGGTCGACTTCCACGACATCAGACGTGGTCTTTTGGGTGCCTTAGTCGGCTCACGGGGAATATGCATGTAGAGCTCATCCCCGATAAGAGTCGACCCACGTTAGACCGCATTATGGCGGCTAACGTGGAACAAGGCACTCATATTATGAGTGAAAACGAATCTACCGAGCCTGATTCCAAAGAAATTGTTATTAAGATAAGAGGTTGAAGTGTTTTCATTTCATTTCCATACTAACGAGGGTCACATTTCGGCCTGTCTTTCGACAGAGGTTGATTTTTGAGAAAAGTTTATCGGAGCTTTTTTGCTCCCCTTGACGCCCCCTATCGATTGGTATATTCAAAAGGGGTGGTCATTAGAGGTTATGACGCAAAATTTTTCTAAGTCTTTTTTCCCATAGTGCCCCGTTTCCTCCAGTCCAACCCGAATGACAAATATCGTTGCTTGCGGTCACAGCGCACTTTGTTATGCATCAAATATTGTACAATGTACAGTGAGATCATTTGCTGGGAAAAGCAGGAATAATGTTAAATTGAGGGTTATTTTTCGACTAAGCCAGAAAGAGGGTTACGTTCTTCGAGAGTATGTATGTATGTATGTATGATTATTTGGTACGCTCTGTAGCCTGAGCGGCTGGATGGATTTTAGTTTGAGTTCGTTAGATTTGGTTTTTGTATATTATGCAGTACGTGAAACTGGGTATATCAAAATGCAGTTGTTTTTTTTAATTACTTGTTGCTTAGAAATTTAAGCCTCTTAAAGAATGTTTAGTGTTTACGTTGTTTATTATCTACAGTTATTTTACGCGAGGCCAGTGGCCACGGTCAAAGTCGAGCTTGCTACGTGTTATTATGTCTTTATTATGTTATTTGCGTGCTAAAACTAAAATTGTAAAGATTGGTTAAACATCACCGAGTGGTGTAGAAACAATAGATTTAACGTAAAAAGGAACAAGTATTTTTTCTCAATTTATATCCAAGCGATGTTTAAATACAAGTAAAACATTCATTGCATCTCTGCAGGTTCGCATATTTTCTTTTTTTCTGTGATATTTTGTTATGTTGTATATAAATATATTGTATATTTATAATACTGTTATGTTAGTTGTAAGACACGAGTATTATTATTTATTGCAAAGTTTTGTCAGAGCTAAAGATTATATTTTTTTAACTTTACATGCCCAAATAATATTACATATAACTTGATATTTATGATCACAAATTTTTATTAAGATAATGTAATAAACACAGCATGCAGACAAAAAAAAATTATGACTGCATAAAAGTTTCCATGTTTTATCAGCTTCTGAATGGTAGGTCTTTAAAAATATTGAGAAATTTAAAGAAAAAAAATTATATTTGACTTGTTTAATTTTTTTAGTGTTATTTAACTACACCTTGATTATAACATCAAGTTTTTCATGGGCAAATGTTAATGTATTTAGTTCACATTAAAATATTAAAAAAGTGTTACTAGTATAATATGATACAACTAACTATAAATGTGATATGTGCAATGTGCATGCCTACAATAATTCTCTGTGCCTAGTATAAGACTGAGTTGAGTGATATTTAGATATTATACCTAATATCCGCACTATGTTCCGTATAGATCTGTTATACACAACTAATTGGGGGTCTGTGGTGCTAGATAGAGTACCTCACATTTAAAGCATATTGATTCCTGTCATTATGCTTTAAACCTTGGTCGCTCCATTTTGCTCCACTGTTCCCTAATTGGTCCAAAATAGAACGTTGTATTTTTGTATGAATTCCAATAGCTTTTGCTATACTACTGACCAGTTTTAATAGTAATGTATATGTCGCAGTCATCTGGTTCAATCTATAATTCGATTAAATGACTAGCGTATTCATTGAATGACACCGTTTTATTGAATGACTGAAGGACAACTAGTCAAGACGTTGACTGTAACGTTTAACGTCTTGACTAATCGTCATCATAGTGAAGTCGTTAAATGGAATGTTATGCTTTTTTAAAGTATTTGTTGGTGGCGTAATAATAGGTTTATCTAGAAATTGGTTTCAATTATGAGGTGACGGAGCCTCGCTATCGGCTACGCGGGGCTCCTACTTCTGGGTGGTGCGCTACGCTCGTATTGGACAGACAGAGTAATAAATACATTGCTATTAATAACCTAAGAATTATTATAATTTTAACGGAATATAAGAACACACTGTTCTTATATATTTCCTATTCCGTTAGATTAAATAAATACATTTAATTACCTGACTAATTTCATGTCCGCTCTCTTCAAAGAGCTATGTTACAAATCGCTAACTAGTTGGACGTTGAGTGACGATTGTTTAATCAACGTTGGGGCGAGTCATTCAATTGAATGGTGTCATTCAATGAATGCGCTAGTCATTCAATCGAACCGAAGATTGAACTAGATGACTGCGACATATACAGTGGTTATTGAAAAATATATTTCATATCAATTATCATAGAATAATTTAAATTGTAAAATATTTTAATGTTTCTACAAGATTATTGACTGAGATCTCATAAATATAGCATACATACAGGGCGCAATTAAACCTTCCTGCCAATTTTTTTCCAGGGCTTAGGTATCATTAGGAGAGTCCATTTAACAAAAAAAAAATGGGATTATTGTTTTTTAATGACATATTTTATCCCATTTAAAACCGTTGCAGAACTGTTACTCGCGACGGCTGGTATGAGCGGGGTTGACGCGGGGGGAGAAGCGCGCGCGTGGGGCACGTCACGCGCGGGCGACGCGTAGTGTCCATTAATTATACTGTTTTTAGGATAACGTTCGGAAGCTATTTCTCAACATTTTAGTACTGAAAAAGAAGTAAAAGAAAAAGTACGTGTATTTTTATTTTTAACAAAGATCAATTTGTCAAAATTTGGCAGGAAGGTTTAATTGCACCCTGTATTTAAGGAAATTAATTTTTAAATAATATTGAAAGCTAATCCTACTCTTATATGTTTTGTATGATGAAGCCTCTGTTGCACCTACTAGTCAACTCATTATATATTTAAAAAATATAAGTGTTATACTATTAAATACTTTAAGTATTGTTATATAGTTGTATAGTTTAGATATAGTGTAAGAGGCGGAGGAGTGAACGCATCGGATTACTGTTGCAGAGTTTAAGTTTGGATAAGGAGGAACGCAGCGCTAAAATAACGTTCAAAACCGCCAGCGCCGCCGAAAACTTCAGGAAGAAATTCAACAATAAGATGGTCGCCGCTAGCCGACTCACCGTCATCTTGAAATAGATGTAGAATTGTAAATAAAATATAAGCGTCTATCTGATGTATTTTTCTTTTTAATATTATATTATCTTTGTCAAAAATTGACTAAACTAATATTTTCTATATGTAAGAAAAAAGGAGGAATGGTAGTTAAATTACATTTAATAGTTACCTCAACAAACCTTTGCTTAAAGCCTACTTATCTATTACCAATGCACTTATTTTGTATAAGGCAATATCTCTTTGGATCATTGTAATATGTTAACATTTCTGTTGCATAAAATTACCTAATATTATGCAGAAAAAACAGTAATGACACAATTTTTAAAATTTTTAGTCATGACTAATTATTATTAAGTATTATTATATTTCTCAGTTTCGAGGTAGAGCTTTGGCTATGACAGTATTGTCTATGTAAACTGAACATGTTATGTATTATGTTTCTTACTTACTACACTGCCCTTTTAATAATACAACTTTAATACGTTTTACTGACATACACAAAATATGTCGTTATGCATAATAGTTATTAAAGTCTGGTAATTGAACAGAGATATTTTGATGAGGCCTAAAGCTACTTGACTTTTTCACTCGCGCACAAATATCGCCATCTTGTTTTCGCAGGACGTCGTAAAGACAGAGATAGCAGTGTTTTCTTGTATGAGTAAAAGAGATAAGTAATGTTGGACCCATAAAGTTAATATACCTACCTTGCGGAATAGAGCAACAATCTCGAGCTGTCAAACGAAACTGAAATTGGTTTTCATCTGTGTGAAAAATATGTGTACGTATACACTTACACAAGCATGATTGAACATGAATTCTATGAGATTAAATTGTCAATGTGCGGCACGTGCCGACTGGACGTCAAAAAAAGAGTGCTGCTGTCATGTATCACACGGCTCTTTTTACCACGCAGTGTTACTGATAGTGACATCTCTCTTGCTCAGGCCTTTGTTTCTCTATTCCGCTAGTTATATTAACTGTATCTATTCTATGACCATGCTTATATAAAGTGAAAGATCTCACATATTATGAATGATTGTGTGGGTTTTTATTTAAAAATAACTTGTTAGTTATTATTTCTTGCATTTAAAAATGTACAACATAAATAGGTTTTGAACCTAGTCTTTAAGCTACCTACACATTTTTTATTATCAAATTATGTATAACCAGTGCCGACAAGAACAATGTTTAAGAGCGAAATTGCTGCAATAGTATGTAATTATATAATACATACCAAACAGTATTGTATCCAGATAAAAGAAATTTACTATGTTTTATCTGTGTTTCTTATGACTAGGACACATATTTTTAAAATCACCTGTCTTGTAACCATTTTTATTTCTAGTCTTGTTTAGAAGTTTTATTTCTGTTTTACGAAAATTTTGTATCAATTTCACTTGTGACAATTTGAGTTAATTGCTAATCCTGACGGATATATTATGAAAACTGAGAGAGAAGATATATTATTTAACCAAAATTAAACTTTATTCTGACTGGCGCAAGTGGACTTCACAACATGTTTTGTCTCACGGTATTGTAAGTGGCAAAAAATATTAAGATTAAGCTTAACGAAATTTATTAGAATATTGTATAATAAGGCTGCGATTCCACCAGAGAGTGTTGCGAGGAAATTGTTTTTGAGAACCAATAGAATCGCTTCATTGACGTGACCTCGTTCAGCGCAGCGATTCTATTGAATCTAAAAAGTAAAAACACATTCTTCGCAACATCTCTGGTGGAAACGCAGCCTAATCCTTTAACATGATCTTTTTGTAATTAAGTCATGTCTTACATCAATATTAACTTTTCATACGATAGGACAAATAACTACTGTTTAAATATTGTGTTTTGTTTTATGTATTTTAAATTCTTCGATGAGCTTTGTTATAACTGAAGCGATAAAACTCAGCTGCATAATATTTCAACTTAACAAATGACCCTCACACACAATATAATATTATGCACTTTCAATCATGTAAAAAGTGTGTTTGACTTTCTTTTTAGTTCCGTTTTCTTATAAGTGACTCCACCATTAAAATTTTGACAGATTTGAAACCGCTTGCAATTTTTTTAACACTCGAGCTTAAGTTACAAGAAACATGTGTATATTTTAGAGCTTGTATAATCTTAATTTACTAGCTGAAAGAGGATACTGGTAGACCACCCCTATAATTAAAAATAATATAGGTTGTGTCTCGATTTTTAATATATTTCTTTCATGGTTTTACCGCGCGTTTTCCTCATAGATTACATTTTTTGCACTAAAATCTTTTAACATTTTCTGAAGTAAGTCGACAGTTACAAGGAATGTAAATTTATTTTAGATATTAAATAATGTTTTGTGTTGTGCATTTTAGTATAACAAACATTTACATAATACATACATAATATTAAATAGTTAATGATTACACATGTATGGTGTAGGGCGTTAGAAAAATTGGTTCTTTGTCACTTTGTTAAAACTTAGAACCTTGTTAAAAATAATATACGTTCATATTATATAAATAAACCCCACAAGAGAACAAGTAAATAATACGTAACCTTCAAAGTCTGTCCGGAATATTCTTTCAAAAAATTTGTTTTTATCACTATTCATCAGAAACGCCACAAAAATTAAGATTTTTATTTACACTCCCGAATTAAATAATTCTTGTAATTATAGTTGTTTGTTGTTCCTTTCTTTAAGAAATTCATAACATTTTTTAAATAGACTTATTATGTACTATTAGTGTTAAGTTTTTTTTTAATAGTAATATTAGACATTATTTGTGAAAAATAAATGATGTGTAGAGGACATATTATGTTGTTATTTTATTCCCTTGTGACGTGATCTCAAAACGAAATAAACATATAAAATTTATTGTTGTTTTAATTGTGATTGTAAAAACCTGTTTTGCATTTATCTTGCATTTTGCATTTGTAAATTTTATTCAAACGTGTAACCATTGTAAATAATATTATGATCTGTTGTATAAACACATCAGCCCAAGTAAAGACTGAATCCACAATAAAAAAATGCTTTTTAACTATGTACTGTCTTTTATTACCTATCCCTCTAATGTAGACAAGCCGAGGAATTTGTTAATAAACCTTACATAAAGTTCTAGATGCATAGCTAGTACATAAAATTTTATGTACTAACTGTGCGTCAAGCTAGTACTTACATAATTATAATATTATGTACTAGCTTTACATCTTAGCTTCGTTAAAAGTCGAATAAAAAATGAAGATAGTACTTAAAAATTTATTTGATTCATTTGATAATTTCATATAACACCATATTTTTTTGAGTTGGGTAGGATACTTCATTTATAAAATAAAATATTATACAAAAATATTCTTATTTACACTAACATAGACTATCGGAGATCGTGTTCCGATACATATTGTCAGCTCATGTGATTCCTGTCTGATCTTGTCTTAAAAACAATTGCGCATTCCTGAACAGCTAAAGCTTAAACTTGTTTTTAACATTAAGGGCCAACCCACACGTACCACAACCACACCACGTCGCTGCAGCTTTTTGTAGTTGTGTTGTGGTACCGACAAAATGTCGACGTGGTAGCGTTGTCGCCACGCCCGATCACGTGGTGTGTTTGTGGTACGTGTGGGTTGGCCCTAAGCTCGTCTTTAACTAGACGCGACAAAGTAATCGGTTTTGAAGGTGGTAAAGGATGCGATGTTGAAGTATTTTGGCATCGCGTCCAGCAGCTGTCGGTACTGCGGCGTGAACTCCTCTGGGCTGAAGATCTTGTGCGCGTGATGAGATATCTCCGCTATCACCGACTTGCTCGGCAGGGACACCTGGGGCGAAAATAGTTATTATTTACATCACCAAATACGAAGATAGCTCACAAAGAAAACCGATCAAAACATAATTTACCTATAATTTAACCCATTTTCAATAAAAACATTTACATCACGCAAAGGAAAATACATGTGTTAGGCTGTGAAGTAGCTTTTCTAATTTATCAGACAGTAACGACATGAGTTAGCATAAGCATGTAGTAAATTATAAATATTGTCATTATTAGGCGGCTTAAGCTGAGACGGCTTATTATTTATAAGATACCGATTTATTTACTAGCACTCACATCAAAAGTGAGCTGGAACTCGAGCGTCGGCAGGAATTCACTGTAGGTGCCTACGGCGTGCACGATCACGTACACGGGGCGGTCGCGGTGCGTGCGCGTCGCCCGCAGCGGCGAGTTGAACGTCCACGACGTGAGGTTCACACCAGCGCGTGGTGTTATCGTGATCGTGTTATGCGCTGGCCCTGGAATTGATGTTTAAAATTTATTTTTTTATTAAAAAAACTACCTCATGTTTAATGCTCAACGTTGAATGTTTAAACTACTACGTGAATCAGAAATTTCGCATAAAAATTTCGCATAATGTGCGGCCGGGCTAAACAAGCAATTAAAATTCATACAATTAATCATCAATACTCTTCGGCATTGTGCGACTCTAAACCACATTATGCTCTGCAAAACAGAGAATATAAGTATGATCAGAGAAGTTGATTCATCTCAGATGGCGGACCTACGTAAGTTGGTCACGTTACGTCAAAGCCAGCCGACAGATCACAATCAGGCCGCGTTTCCACTGACGCGGAGTGGAGCGGAGAGGAGCTTAGCGGTGCCCGAATTGACCAATCGTGCTATTCCAGCGTAATGACAGCGAAGCGGAGCGAAGATTTCGAGCATGGTTATTTGTCAATTCGGCACCGCTAAGTTCCTCTCCGCTCCGCTCCGCGGACCGCGTCAGTGGAAAAGCGGCCTTAACATTAAATTGACATGATCCGACCAAATGACGTAGGACCGTCAACTGCCTGATGCCTATGAATCAATATCTTCGATGGTACATGGTATTACAGCATACCGTTGAGTACGTAGTGCATGGTACAGGTGTTGGCGTCACACAGACGGCCCTCCTCCCGCAACTCGTGTTGAAACTCCTCGGGCGGAGGGAAGTCCACGAATATGCTGTCAGACCTGCACAAATATATTGAGTTATTAAGTTTTAGTAAGCCATTGTTCAATTTTAATTAATTTATTTTATAATGTACGTGTACATTGTAGGTACACGTATAATCCCTTCCAGATAAAAACTTAATAAATTAAATAAACAGTTTGTACTGTTAAATAATACTTAAGATATATATTTGATTTTATTGAGGACTTGTAAAGAATTTTATATTTGACAATCAAATTATATCATAGAATCTTTTGCCGAGATGCGACGTATACGTAGCTATTGTACGCTGGTATTGTGTCACCCTTACTTACTAGGCCCATTTTACCTTAAAACTCTAAATTGAAAAAAAAAACATCAAACTCACAAATAGATATCGAATCTCGGTCTGTACAATGGCACGTCACAGTAAACAGCTCTCTCGCAGTCTTTCGCAGTAACTCGACTTATATACAGCGAGCGGTTGTACGTCTGTATGGCGTCGCCCGCTGCGTACACGCCCAAAGCGTCGACCTTAGTCACTAGGATGCCAGAACGACTATCAATCACTTTCATATCCTCGTCGAAAGACGTTATTTTTGTGTGCTGCAAGTAAAAAACATCCATTATAATGAGCCTGATGTCTGATGATCATTAGGTGTTATTTAAACCTGGCGATAAAAACGAATGCAATATATCGCCACGAAATTTTTTTTCTATCAAAAAATATATAATATATTTATGGGGGCTCCCAATAAAAAAAAAACACAATTTCTGTTCTATAACGGTACTGAGTCCGACTCGCACTAGGCCGATTCTTTACATAACAATTACAAAAAAAAATCCACAGCCAAACATGCAACCTCCTCGTTTTTGGAAGTCAGTTAAAAATAGAATCTTATTGTAACTCCTACCATACCCTAATGTATTAGCTCTAAGCATTAATCATAGCAATGAAAACTGTATCGTTCAATAATGTTAGAAAATACTTACAAACCAATAATGTCTCTGTGTCGCGTATCCCGCGGGCGCGTACGGGTCGAACGGCACGAACATTAGCGCGACGCACGCGGCCGACGCCACCCCCAGCACCGCCCACAGGCGGCGCCGCGAGAACACCAGCTCGATACCACACTGAAATAATAAAAAACTTGAGAGTATGTCAAGGGACTGGATGGAATGGATGTTATTCCTTATGTACTATCAGAGAAGTTGATTCCTAGGCAGATGGCGGACCTAAATAATTTCATCGCGTTAGGTCAAACCCATCCGATCGATCACAAAAACACAGTTAACATTCAACTGATATAAGCCGACCACATGCCGTAGGTGCGTCAACTGCCTAGGACTCAATTTAGTATACAAAAAAATCATTACTGGCTTGCCTTTTAAGAGAGAGAGAGAAAGACAGACAGAGAAACACGCACACGCCGCACTGCTTACAACTATAGCAAAAAGCACAGACATAGATCAAGATAGATACCAAAGGCAAAAAGTGTCGTTACAACTTTTTCCGTCTAGCCCTCTTTCCCAACGCGCGATAAGGAACTTCGTTCCAATAATAATAACTTCCACACCGCTTTCGGTGACGATGGCCGGTGTCATTGAAACCAGACCTTGCAGGAGTAATTTGATAGTGCCTAAGTGTGTGCGCAGTACACAAAAACACTCTATAGTCTATTCATTTATTCTCATAACCCAGTGGGACAGAATACGGACACGACTGGCGAGAGATCAGGCGCAGGACCGACTTTAACTGGCCCATCCGACGCATGGATCATCTTACTTGTCAGACAATCAGGTGATCGGCCTGCACTTTCCTAACCAAACTTGGAAATAACATGTTTCCAACGCGGGAATCGAACCCATGACCTCCGAGTCAAGAGCCACGTTCTAAATCACTGGACAGCGGAGGGGTTAGCTTCAACAATAATTGATATGAGAACGCACAAAGCGACACTACGGAGCAGTGAGAAGACGCGCTACGGCATACATCAAACTATTATTTGTATGAAATCGTATGAGCTAAGCTGCACTATACCGGCACAGCGAGGGCGAGCAGCGCGAGGGCGGCGCTGACGACGGCGATGGTGCAGTCGGGGCAGTCAGCGCCGGAGCGGCCCGCCACCGGCAGCAGCAGCGCGCTCAGCCGCACCGCCTGCGACAGCAGCAGCAGCACTGACGGCACGCTTATCACGGCTTCGAGGAGTAGAAGCTGCCACGCTGCAAACATACGATTTCAAGCGTCTTATAAAAAAAACGAGTGTGCTTTAGTTTAGACTGAAGAACTTCTTGAGTTCCATCTATAATATGTATTATAGTCCGTCAAAAAAGTGAAGAAATTAAAAAGTGGCAACATCGTAGTGTCATCCCTTTCAAATCAATCTAAGAAAAAGAGATGACCACGGGATGATACTACGATGTTGCCACTTTTTAATTTCTTCACTTTTTTGACAGACAATACGTTATATTTCATCAATTACATCGTAAACATTAAATAATAATATTTTAGTGTCGCGCATTGTCTCAGCCCACTTTTGTATAAAAGTATGAATGTGTCTAAATAGTATATCATTGACATTATATTCGTAGCTTTAACCATTAAGCACATCGCACATTTATCAGCACGCACGCGCCGAACGCGCCGCATTTCAGAATTTGTTGTATGGCCGAGGTTACATGATCAATTTTTCATCAATCTGATCCATCAATCTGATTGACGGAATATTGATGGTTATGAAAAAGTCCATATTAAAAAAATTATCAATCCATCAATCCGTGGGTTAGACGATCAATTTTTCGTCAATCTGGATCGGATTGATGGATCAGATTGATGAAAAATTGATCGTGTAACCTCTGCCTGTGAAACCTCGCACATTCGTCTGCACCCCTGCACCTGTCTGCACCGCGCCCCATTTCGTGTACTATGCGGTGCGTTCGACGCGTACGGCGGTGCTGACAAATGTGCGATCAGCTTTAATCGTTTTATATTACCGGCCGCCTAGTCGAGCAATTTCATTGTCAATATCACGCATCAATTTTATTGAACAGCATATTTGACAAATATATTGAAGGCGCGCGATGTTCAATATCAACCCTAGACGGTCAATAATAAAACGCAATACGTGATATTGTTCAATATTATTGTTGTAGGTCTCGGCGCCCGCTTAATTAAAGTGGATATTATTTAAAATACCTGCAGGTCTAAGCCAGCGCAACACAGAGAGGGATATCAGCGACCCAAGTGACATGACAGTCAGCGGCACAGACAGTAAATAGCGGACAGGCGCGGTAGACGGGAAGAACAGTAGAATGACCAGGACCACTGTGATTAGTAGACGAGTCGCCGCCATCGCCTGGGCTACTCGCTTGAGGCGGCAGAGACCACACTGCAATCATAAAGTAGACGAGAAGTTTTGCCGAACCTCGATATAAAAAAATCTGATTAACGCGGCAAGCGACCGCGACCAACAGAAATTCAAATAAAATGCGACTTTATGACTAAGAATATGCCGGTTCTAGGATCGAAAAATTACCCTAATCCGTCGATCGTGGAGTTCCTGGAAATGTATTGTCTATCTATTGTTATCGCGGCCCACTTGGGCCGTTCGGGGGTTTTTAACTCCTCCTATATCTATATTACCTTTCTAGTCCTCCAAGCGTCGAAGGCGTGCGAGGCGGCGACTGCTGCTATGACAAACGGCATCCAGTACAGCGGCCCCACCAGCCACGGACGAGACAGATATCTGTCACATACAAATTAATTTACAACAGCCTTTCCCAAAGTGGCGATAACGCCTCCTTGTGGGCGCTGAAGGTCTAAAGGGGGGCGGTGTGGGACCCAGAAAAAACTAAAAAGGGGGCGTTGTGTAGAGGCTTGGGGGTAGTATATTTCATCTGGATGCATTTTAAATTGAAACAATGGGCGCGCTAAAACATGATTTGTTCTCAAAGTGTGCAGTAGATAAAATATGTTTGGGAACCCCAGATTTAAACAAATATCTTAAGTGACACAAATGCAATAAACGAGAAACCTTTAGAGCGTGTTCAACCGTGTGGGTTTATTGCGCGCGCGGATTAAGCTCGCGTGTTTTCCCAAACGCTACAGCAGAAATCGCGCACGTCTGAACGCGCCGTTCTAAGGGTTTCACATGTTACATGCGAACGTAAAACATGTAGCTGTTTTGTCTCTTAAGGTATTATAATCTTTAAATACAGTATCTTCTTAAAATATAGCCAATAATTTCAAAGTTCACCTAAGTTGTGTGGTGGTGTTGACCATTATGAGTGTACAGAGAGCGACGGCGGCGCAACCCGCGAGCGCGCTCACCACCCTACTGACCACTGCCAGTAGTAGCTCGTACACTGACGAACGACCTAAAACACACATAATTTTATTAATGACTACATTTGTCCGGGACCAAAAGTGTGATCACGCTGTGCTAATAGAGGTTAATCCATACTAATATTATAAATGCGAAAGTGTTTCTGTCTATCAGTTGCCTCTTCTTAAACCGCTGAACCGATTTTGTTGATATTCGGTATGAAGATGCGTTCAGTCCCGAAAGGATATAGGATACTTTTTACATCGAAAAATATACGGTTCCCGCGCGATAAACGAGTTTTGGCGCAACGGAGTTGCAGGCATCATCTAATATTATTCAGTTTATGAATACGAATAACACTCACGTAAACCAACAATCCACAGATAATAAGCCACGCTGGCAGCTCCGAGCACCGCCACCAGCGCGTCGACCGCCTGCGCCGCGCCCAGCGAGTACGACAACATGAATAGCGTCAGATAGTCGTAGTATACCATCGGTGTTGGCGACTCCAGCTGAAATGTACAAAGAGCTTATTATATAAAGTAAGGGGGCAAACGAACAAACGGGCCACCTAATGAAAAGTAACTACCGTCGCCCATGGACACTCGCAACATTAAAAAAGCTGCAGGTGCATTGCCGGAGGCAATACGCTCTCTTCTTGCTCATTATAACAGCCACAATAAAAGCGTAAGTTTTTGCTTACTCTTTAGAGCAGATAATATTAATATATTTTACTAGATGACGGCCGCAACTCCACTGCGCAAAAATTCGTTTGTCGCGCGGGAACCGTACATTTTTCCAGGATAAAAAGTATCACAATATGTCCTTACTCCTTTCCCGGGACAAAAACACTTTTTTTCTATTTTTGCTGTATAATTAATTAATTATGGTACGGAACCCTTCGTGCGCGAGTCCAACTCGCACTTGGCCGATTCTATTATTAAGTATATTAAAGGTACATTGCTTTGTTATTTTTCATATTATCAAAAAGATTTTAACTACATGTTTTGTCAGAAATCAATAAATCGATTTATTTAAATAACTAAAAAACACGCATCCCTTAAATTAACACATAAAAAGTCAACCTACCTTATCGGCCAACTCTTCCTGATCGGCCAACTCCCGAAGTAAGCCGAGCAGGGTATTCCCCGCGTTCTGCATGACCCCCGGCAGTATGAGTGAGGGCTCGTCGTTGCGCGTGTGGTACACGTTGCCCCATTTCACGAACGCCATGTCCAAACCTGAGGCAGAGGTTTAGTAATGAGTAATGACGTGAGGCTTATACGGGAGAGGGTTTGATATAAAAGCAAAAAACAATCCCTGATTATTATTTAATGGGGTATCATAATCGACGACCTCTGTGGCTCAGTGGATAGCACGTTGGTAGCTCAAGCCGGGGGTCGCGGGTTCGAATCCCGCCAACGCAACAAAAATTTTTCAAAAAAGTTCCCAGGTCATGGATGTGTATCAAATATGTGTATCATATTAAAATAAAAATCTTAAATATATGTATAATACTGCGTGACTGGTGAGACATGTTCAATACTCGAGGACGTGATATTTGGCTATTATATTAGTTGGAAAAAAATAATATAAAAAAATTATATCAATTGATCACTGAGTAGATGTAGCTTAAAGTTAGATAATTATTTACCCAACGCATGGACACCGCGCGCGGGAGGGGTAGTTGTGTGGTGTTTCTTAGGTAGCGCACGCTTCTGCACCGGCCGCATAGTATGTCTACTTGCCTAGCCGCGTAATTTACTTAGTATCCATGGTTCATTTATTTTTGGGAAATTCGGAAAAAAATGAAGAACCTAATTTTATTAGATAATTATAATGAGAATCGAGTACAGAGTAGGTACTCTCCATAAGTATCGGTATTGTCTCACCAGTCATGTTGTATAAAAGTATTAAATATATAATTATAAAAGTATTAAATATATTTCCGTTGTCTGGTACCCGTAACACAAGTCCTTCAGGTACTTACCACGGAGCCAGACTATGGTCGCGGTCGCATTGCCACGTTGATCGGAACGGTACCTTGCATATTGCCGAAGTCGCGGAATATCCTGAAGTCTGTGTCGGAGGGTATGACGCCGGCGCGGAACATCGCCTCGCCCAGCGACTGCGCCGACGGCCGCGCGCTGCTGCGAGCGTACGACCGGAGAATACGCGGGTCTGTTACCTGAGGGGAATATAGGCACTATGACTATTTAACGCCTCAGTGGTCCAGTGGCCAGAGCGTCGCTCTTAACTCGGAGGTCGTGGGTTCGATTCCCGCGTTGGAAACATGTTATTTCCAAGTTTGGTTAGGACAATGCAGGCTGATCACCTGATTGTCTGATAAGTAAGATGATCCATGCCCAAATGCCTAATTGTGCCATATTAAGCTCTAGAAGTCGAAATAGAAACGTTGTCCTAGAATCTAGGCCCTAGATAATGGACACGTTTCTTATCATCGGTACGTCACCGTAAGTAGGAAAAAAGTGGCACGCTCGTTTTCATACAAATGGAGGGAAATGCGGTATCTATCTTGATCTATGTCTGTGTGCAATCCCTACCTTTACTTTAACAATCATCATCATTAATTCACAAAAAGTGTTGTTTACAAAAGATCTTAAAAATAATATACAGTGGCAAACATTCTGCTTATACAGTAAGAGCATGCAAAATAATATTATCATACCTGAAAAACATTAGGAAGGCCGTTCATGCCCGCAGAATCTAAGTTAACCACGCTGACAACGCCCTCCGCCCACGGGTGAGACAGAAACGCGTGACTCGCCTGGAAATAAAATATAAACTGGTTAAGTTAGGCTGCGTTCACACCAAACTAATAATCAACCGCCAAATACTGTCAGCAAGCTCACTAGCTCAATTGAATAGCTCAATAGCGTAATATCGTCGGTTAGGTGTGAACGAAAGTTTTGAAATACCATAAATTGAGTAACGCTCGATCAATTTCAGAGGCTGAAAGTCATTTTGGTGTGAACGAAGCCTTAGAATAAGCGGATTTTTAAACTACGCGGTAAGATATCAGATATAATACATTATAATATAAAAATATGGACGTTTGAGCAAAACTAATATTGATAATGTTTGACACCATAAAGTTAATATACCTAGCGGAATAGAGCAACAAACTCGAGCTGTCAAACGTAACCGAAATTGGTTTTCATCTGTGTGAAAAATAGGTGTACACCGTATACACTTACACAAGCATGATTGAACATGAATTCTATGAGATTAAATTGTCAACGGGGATGATCCGGGCTGATGGTTGTCAAAAAAAAGAGTGATGCTGTCATGTATCACACGTCTCTTTTTACCACGCAGTGTTACTGATAGTGACATCTCGCTTGCTCAGGCCTTTGTTTCTCTATTCCGCTAGGTATATTAACTTTATAATTGACACTGCGTGTTTTATAACATTTACTCAAATGTAAATACGTACAACGTTGACTGATGGCCTTCTGATATGGAAATGAAACAGTACGGAAAGCAGGAAACTTATTGTTCATGTCATAGGAAAATTTATAAAAAAATGATGCTACTTACCCCTATTACATAAAAATAGTTGCACAATGGATACGCTATACAATTTCCTTGTCTTTTCAAAATCAAGCGTATTTTCCATTTAATGGGTAAGATATTTATTTATTTATTTTATTTTTTATTTATATTATATTATGTATATTGGAACGAAGTTCCTTATCGCGCGTTGCGAAAGGGAGTTAGACGGAAAAAGTTGTAACGACATGACACAAAAGTGTCGGTATATTAGTCGGATTCGCACGGCTTACAACTATAACATTTTTGCTCTAGTTGTAAGCCGTGCGGTAGCGCGTGTTTCTCTCTCTCTCTCTCCTTTTGTTTATTTTTGGTGAGTGTATACAGGTTATTTGTACAAAAGAAATAACTTCGTTCCATTCGGCTGTCCCTTGACACCTCTCAAGTTTTTTTAAAATAAGGTTGTAACCACGTTGTAACATTGTACGCATATTGAATAAGCATTTTTATTCACCTGCAGGGGCGTCTCTTCAGAGCCATTAAACAAGAATATTATGTTATGCTTGAACTTCTTCTTCCTCCGGGAAAACTTAGACAAGATCTCCGCCATGACTCCGCAAAACAAACCATTATCTGATGCACCTATTAAAATAATAGATAAAAATGTTTCACTAACGACAATCTAAAATAATATGTATTTCCTATAGTGTAAGGTAGATAATCGTAATTACAGTAATAACTAATAATTAATCAGTATAAACTGTACAATAAGTGCTACACAAAGGTAGCATGGCCATTGCAGAACACCACGGAAATATATTTTTTTCCTATAGAAGAATAGACGAAACAAGAAACAAAGGGATTTACCGTTATTCCGTCTGATCTATCTTCTTGGGTAGAAACTCTACCATGATCACGTGACATCCTTAGGTACAGATAAAAAACAATCTCAATTACCTATGGCATAAGGTACAGAGTCGATGTGACAGTTAACGAGTATGGACGTCCCAGTGCTGCCATCTTCACGGAATCCGCTCTCTCCCTCTAACACCGCGATAATATTCGACACATTCTGGTAACAGTTCACGTGGGGTGAACTAAACGCTAACCAGTAGTCACCTGAAACAATAAAGTCAGATTTAGGCTGTTTCACCACTTCCTTATAACTTATAAGTGTCGGATAGACTATCCACAACATATCTGACATATAGAGTAAGGAGTATCTGTCAGATAAGTTGTGGATAGCCTAACCGACACTAAGGCTCGTATAAATATTAAGTCAGTAGGTACTCAAGATACATCTCGGTCGCAACTCGCAAGACACTTCTTGTTGGCTGTCAAATCACAGAGCCGAACCGCGTCTTGAGACCGGGTCGCATCTTAAGTACTGACTATTTATATGGGCCTTAGCAGGAAGTGATGAAAGAAACCCTTAAGCCGTTATTACCCACTTTGAGGAACAGATATTGCTGATATTTTTCTCTCGGGTATTTTTAACCAACACTAGAGCTGACAAATTTATTGTTTTTTGCACTATAGATTTTAAATTCTGATGATTTTAAAAAGCTAATATGTTTAAAACCAACTTTGTTACATCAAATGTTGCACCTCGCTCTATCGTATATTAGTGGTATAATAATTCTGAATCACGATATCGAAGTTTTACAAGCTTGATATAATTTATACTACTGCTAAAATACATATAATACCTAACACAACGGGCTTCATCCTGACCTTACATACCACCAGTAGCGGCGTTAGGGGAGCCGTCGCTGGGCGACCATCCAGGGCGCCGGTAAACAGGAGCGGCGAAGGCAAATAAAAAAGGGGCTCCACAGGCGCGACAACGAGAACTCGACAGGGAGCGCCAAAGAAATCTTGCCCAGGACGCTGGTAGTGCTAAAGACGGCACTGCATATTGCCACCTCGCTTGGTCTTAAAGTGCTCCAAAGCTTTAAATCAGAGGTTCCCAAACTTATAAGTATCACGCCTCCCTACTGCTTAAAATGAACATGCTTACGCCTCCCTTCGGCCCAGGGCTCAGCAAGTAGTAGCAAGTGGGCTAGCCAAGCTATTGTAAAATAAAATAATAAAGACCAAAAATACATTTTCAGATGTTTCATTATAAAAATATGCTTTTACTACATACATTACATACTTATTTTAAGGGGGCGACTAACCCAAAATTGACCATTTTATAATTCGTTGTTATACTTGAAATTAAGCTCCGAATTGTTTCATTTTCTAAAATTAAATACTACTTACATTATATTTCCAAGAATCCCATCTGAGCAAAAACACGATATCTTAAAAATTTTTCGATAGAAAAAAAATTGCAATAATTCACAAAGATGCATCTAATTTTCAAGAATTTTTCATATATTGCCATGACCGTGCATTAATCTCAGTTATTATAATATTTTAACACATTGTAAAAATTCTATCATTGAGAAACCGACCTAGCGGATTTTTAAAATGTTGTATATTTATCGAGTTATTGAGAAGGACAATGTTTGATTTTTTGGGTAATGGGTTAGTCGCCCTCTTAAGAAGAATCAATGTGACGGATGAGCTTGCATGTTTTTGACAAGATGTCCAATTCGCGTACGTCGCGGGAATGCGCGGGCGTCTGGACTCTGGAGTAAAACCACCACTGGCGTCCGCGCCCCCCTTATCATGACTTCGCGCCTCCCTAGTGGGGCGCGCCCCCTAGTTTGAAAATCAATGCTTTAAATGAACGTGGTCGGAGCACCGCGCTGCTAGTAAAGAACTGTCAAAAATGACGTTTTTGTATGATAGGAGAAGCGTTAGTTCTTTTTTCTCGCCACATTTATTAAAGCCTTGTGGAGCAATCTGCCTTTTAGAGCTCCCACTCACCATTAGCATACTGCCAGTCTGTATGCACGGGGGTATTGGAGTGTGTGGCGATGGTGTCCACCATGGTCTTGACGTCCCTGGTCTTGACGAAGTGGTACACCGTGCCCGCCACACGCGGCCGGTCCCCGATTATTTGGTGAAGGTACTCGTTGGCTTTCTCCTCGCTGAATACGTTGGATTCCTGTAAGGGTTTTATTGTGAACTAGCTGTCCCGGCAAACGTTGTTTTGCCATTTAAAGTATATTTTCTACATCATCAGTTGATACGTCATGTTTTACCCCCTCTTTTGTCCCCTAAGAGGGTGTGGGGGGGGGAAGGTCATACACCAGATGTTAAGTTGAAAAACACAGTTAATACCTAATATGAAGTAAGTCCACTAAAGAAAAAAGTTGTATACAAAATCTGACCCCTCTTTGGTCCCCAGAGAGGGTTGAGAAGGGAAAAGGGGGGGGGGAGGATTTTTATACACCAGATGTTGAGTTGGAAGAAGACAAATATAATATATCTGTGAAAACCGTATGCAAATCTGTGAAAACCGTATGCAAATCGGATCAGTACTTTTCGTGTTAAAGAAAAAAGTTTGATACAAAATCTGACCCCCTCTTTTGTCCCCTTAGAGGGGTGGGGGGAAAAATTTTATACACCAGATGTTAAGTTGGAAGAAGATAAATATATCTGCGAAAACCACATTCAAATCGGATCAGTATTTTTCGTGTGATGCTGGAACAAACATACAGACAGACAGAAAGAGTGACAGACAGACAGACAAAAAACTAACCACATTTTTGGCTTCTACAGCGATGTAGTGACAAAGGTGTAATTTCGGGTGTCATTTCATATCTTTTATGTACAGAATTTTCATTTCTACAACAGAATATTGTCTTCCTTCCGCACGCGCTTTGGTGACGCCCACTATCGTAATATTTTAATTTCGCCATAATTTCAAAACCAAACGTCCAATTTTAATCATTCAAAGACCAAATATTATCTACATAAACTGTACTTAGTGATAAAATAATTTATTTTGATAAGGATTAATAGCGTGAGTAAAATATATCCGTTCAAATGTAGTCCAAAAAAAATTCAGGATTTTTAAATAAATAAATGGTTATTGTGCCTCACTCGACATAGATAGGTATAGTGTGTCGCGGACTTTTTTGTAGATATTTATAAGATCTACAATTACTTAGAACATTTTATGGTTCTATCTTTTATAGTTTAGGCAGCGTACGCAAAATAAGTAACTTTTCTAGCTGATTTTTTACACCTTGCGTCCGAAAAACTCAAATATCTTACGGAACCCTACTTTTTTCCAAAATAAAATGTAGCCTATGTTCAGCAGAAATAATGTAAGATTCCAATAGCAAAAGAATTTTTCAAATCGGTCCAGTAGTTTCGGAGCCTATTCGACTCAAACAAACAAACAAACAAACAAACAAACAAACAAAAAATCAAATCTTTCCTCTTTATAATAGTAGTGTAGATATCCAATACGATTAAAGTGTGAAACCTGGCCTTGTACCATGAAACTCAATGATAATGATGAAACTGTTATGAGACTCATAACAATTTGACGATAATGCCGCGTCCTACTCTAACAAATGTGAAATGACGTTGTTAGAGCAGGACGCGGCATTTTCGTCCGATTGTTTGAGTCTCAAAACAGTTTCGTAGTAGGCCTACTGTACTGTCAAAGAAATTGAAAGGGGCCATCTTTTAGTAAAAAAAAAAAGAAAAAATACTCTCACTAATAAAATTAGCTAGACAACTAACTCTGCAGGGAGTGACCTTATTCCTTTTTCTACCAATATCTTCAGTTATAGTATGGTAGTTGGTACACACAGTAGGGGAACGTGACGCTAGGGCGCCGGACAAAAAGGCCTTTTTAGGGTTCCGTAGTGAACAAGGAACCCTTATAGTTTCAGTCTGTCCGTCCGTCTGTCTGCCTGTCCGCGGTTTTGCTCAGATGCTATTGGACCTACAAAGCTGTAATTTGGCATAAATACACATATTAATAATGCCGACAAAATCGTACATAAAACATTTAAAAAATATTTTTTTATGGTACCTCCCCTACACATCAAGCGGGGTTGAATGTTTTTTTGGCGCCCACCCTATCGTGTGAGGTGTCGTTGGATAGGTTTTTAAAAATATTATGAGTATTCATAGATCATTTTCCGATTTAGGGATCCATTTGTGAAATATTAAGTTTTAAGGTGGAAAAAATCGTTAGAGTCAGTGTCCCCCCGTTCTACCAGCTAAACGATTGCTTCTGGAATTGTGAAAAAATTCATGGGAATAGGAAATATGCTGAATTTAAAAGGAAAACTATCACGGCTAAGAAGACTTAATAAGTTATTGAGTAATAGTCGATCATCATCAACTAAAAAGAAAATTAATTCGGCGAAGTATAAAGGAACTTTTCGTTCAAATTCCTTTGAAAGTAACTGAGATGATGTTGTTAGTAGTGTAAAACATGTTATAAATGTACATTCATTGACCATACAAAAATTTTCAAAAACTAGCGGTACTACGGAACCCTATATTGCGCGTGGCCCGACACGCACTTGGCCGGTTTTTTTACCACCACCAGCACCCTGGACGCCCAAAAATTTCGACCAGAGCGCTGGTAGTGCTAAAGCCGGCACTGGGTACACAAACTTTATTTTACAACAAATTTCTAGAACCCAACTCGTGAGTAAACTAAAATCTTTTTTTTTAATCTTATTTACTTTATAAGCCGTAAACTAAAATCTTTATACCCTGAAAAAGATGATAACGAAACAGTAGGAGGGAGTACGTACAAATCTAGATACATCGTTCTTCTTCACGACAGGGGGCATTCTATCCTCCATGTACTGTGCGAAGAACGCCAGCCCGATGTAGAACCCCAGCAGCACCAGGATAAACGGACTTGGTACCTGGAATAGAAGCGTTGAAACATAACCTTTATTCCTCGAAGATGTTTTAACTTTTATATAATATAAGCTTCCAAAAACGGAGGAGGTTCTATATTCGGAATATGCCTGGGATGTTTAGGAAAATCTAAAATTGGGATCTCCTTTGATAAATGTTGCTGGAAGACAATTTTACAAGTCGAGCCAATACTTCGTTTTTGCACTTAGTTCATTTATAAACAGTTATTCATACTTGTTAAGGGAGTTTCTTTGAGAAGTAGTCGATTTCTGTTACTACTAATTAGGATTGTTTGTAGACACTGCTTACTGTTAATTAGCACATAATTATTAATAATTATATTATATAAGTAATAATTAATAATTATTATTATTTATTTCTGTTACGTCAATGAAAGGCCGAGATCCCGAGCAGACTGGTTTATTGAAACTTTACAATTACCCACAATATTATAAGTACCCACATTATACATAACACCTCCCTTCTTATTATGGACACTACACTTATACATAAAACTAATTGTAGGATAAAAGTTATACACTGTTAGAAAATATTTTAAATGTTAACAACAACATTATCATTTTTTGTTATTTTACCAACAGAAACAAATACGTGATAGCACAGGCTTTTATCTTAAAGTTATGTAGTAAAAGACAACAAATACACGAATACAATATCTATAATCTATGTAGGTTTTAAACTATCAAAAAGCAATAATTAACAGCATCTAGGTACTAAAATGGATAGATTACACACTATGCTATGAAACGTCTTATGCTTTTACATCTTAATCACCTTGACAACTTCCACAATAAATAATTAAGTAACTGTTATAGTTATAATCTAAATATTCTTTTGTATTGAGTCATTGCAGAGATATTAGGGTATTGTTGTTTTATTTTTATTTATTTTTTGCAAGCATTGCAAAGCCGCCTGCCGTCGGGTGCGACCCTCAGATTCTCCCGGAGGTGACGGTACCTCATCTAGGTCGTCCCTCGCCAAGTTGGACACCGGCGGGGACCGGACACCGGACGCGGACGCGGACGCCTCCTCATATTCATCTCCACTATCCTCCCCCTCGACGGTCACTTCCGGCCCATCGGGTGTCTTAATTTTCGCCAAAGAAAAACGCGACGGACGACTTTTGTTAGCCACTAATTGGTCGATGTGCCTCTTATGCACCTGACCGTCGTTCGCTTTGACCGCATACGACACGGGGCTCTCGCGGTCGAGCACGACGCCCTCGGACCATTTCCGGTTGCGGCGGGAGTAATCCCTAAACAGGACGGCATCCCCGGGCGCGACACCCCGCGGGCGGGCGTCGCGGCGCCGCTCGCTGACAAGCTGCCGGTCCCGGACCAGCTCCTCCGTATCAGGACGCAGCAGGTCGAGGCGCCCGCGCAGCCGCCGCCCCAGCAGTGCCACGGCCGGCTCGCGACCGGTCGTGCTATGCACCGTGTTCCTATACGTAAATAAAAACCTACTGAGAGCGGTATCATCATCTACGTTATCGACGATGGCCTTTTTTAACGCTCTTTTTACCGACCGCACGGCATTCTCGGCTGCGCCGTTGCTGGCGGGGTGGTACGGAGCGGTGAGCGTGTGTCTGATTCCGTTTCTTTTAAAATAAACCGCCAACTCCGCCGAAGTAAAAGGAGGCCCGTTGTCGCTAACGACTCTTTTCGGAAGGCCAAAACGAGCAAATATTTTTCTAAAACTAGAAATGAGCATCGCCGCGGACGTGCTACTGACCCTCTCAGCCTCAATCCACTTGGAATGCGCATCGATAATAATAAGATAGTACTTGTTATTGAACGGTCCTAAGTAATCGACGTTGAGACGCGACCATGGCTCGGCCGGCCAGGGCCACGAGTGCAGCGGCGCGGGCGGCGGCGCGGGCCGGACCGCGCGGCACGCGGCGCACTCCCGCGCCGTGCGCTCGATGTCCTCGTCCAACGTACTCCACCACACGTAATTACGAGCTATCTGTTTCATCTTTACTATACCGGGATGCCCTTCGTGAACTTCCTGAAGAACGGAACCTTGCAAAACTGTAGGTATTATCACCCTGTAGCCCCAAACTAGGCAACCCTGATCCATACTAAGATTTTCTTTTCGCAAAAAGAAAGATTGAAATTTTTTATCGACCGTCGGGGGCCAGCCGTACATGACATAGCCACAGACCTTGCTCAGTACTTCGTCTTTCGCCGTCTCAATTTTAATATCCTTAAAACTGAGCGGGAAATCTTCTTCGACGAAATTTAAGTAGCTAGCCGCCTCGTCCTCCCGCTCGTTTCGACCGCTCGACGAACTCAAGGGGAGACGTGACAGCGCATCGGCCTGACAGTTATCAGCCGATCGCACGAATTCTATAGTGAAGTTGTAGGCGGCTAGTATCACCGCGTAACGTTGAAGCCTACTAGCTGCGGTCGTCGGAATGCCCTTCTTCTGACCGAAAATATAACTGAGCGGTTTATGATCGCTCCGTAATATAAAATGTCTCCCGTATAAATATTGATGGTGCTTCGTCACCCCGAACACGATAGCGAGAGCTTCCTTATCGAGTTGGGAGTAATTGCGCTCGGCCGCGTTGAGCGTCCGCGAGGCGCAGCTGACGGGTCGCTCGCGACCGTCGGCGCCGCGCTGCGCCAGCACCGCGCCTAGTCCGTACGCGCTGCTATCCACCGAGAGGACCAGCGGCAGCGCCGGATCGTAATGAGCTAGCACCGGGGCACTACTCAACACCCGTTTTACCCTATTAAAAGCCGTCTCGCACTCGTCGGTCCACGACCACTCAGCATCTTTCTTAAGCAGGTCATACAAAGGTTTTAAGATATCACTCATATTTGGACTAAACTTCGCATAAAAATTTACGAGACCCATGAAGCTCTTCAATTGCGTGACGCTGACGGGCCGGGGAGCCTCGACGATCGCTTTGATCTTTTTGAAGTCAGTGTGTAGACCGTGCCTATCTATATTGTACCCTAGGTACGTAACGCTATCTTTAAAGAATTGACATTTGTCAAAATTAATGCGGAGTCCGTTTTCTCGGAGTCTGTGTAGAACCGCCCTTAAATTTTTAAGATGACTTTCGCGGTCTTTCCCTGTGACGCATATGTCATCCGCGAAAACGGCAGTAGACGACAATCCGCTCAGCGTCTCCTCCATGATTTTTTGAAAATTCTCGGGAATACATTTGATGCCGAAAGGTACCCGACGATATACGAACGTTCCTACGTGCGTCGTGATGGCCGTCATCGCCTGAGACTCATCATCGAGGAGACACTGCTGGAAAGCGTTAGACAAATCGAGCTTCGTGTACTGCTCCCCGCCGCCTAAAGTAGAAAATATTTCCTCGATTCGCGGGAGCGGATAGTGGAAATCTTTAAGAATCGGGTTAATAGTAATTTTGTAATCGCCGCAAATACGAATACCTCCATTCGATTTAACGACAGGTACGATAGGAGTCCCGTAGTCTGAACGTTCCACCTTATAGATAACGCCCTCGCATTGCAGCCGATCGAGCTCGCTCTCGACGCGCGCGCGCAGCGCCAACGGCAGGGGCCGGGCTTTTATAAAAACCGGTTTGCTATCTTTTAAATGCAAACGAATACGCGATTTGAAAGTACCTAATCCCTCCGCAAAGACTTCAGGAAATTCTTGTTTTAATTTCAAAGCTATCGAGTCGCTATCGGTCGTATTAATGTTGTGACATTCTACGATACTTAATTTTAATTTTTTAATCCACGTCCGACCCATCAGAGGCGGGCCGCCGTTCGCCACAACATACAGCTGAAGTTCCGCGGAATTACGTCCGCAACGCACATTAACATTAATATAACCGAGAGTCTCGATAGTATCTCCAGTATAAGATTTTAACATTAAAACATTTTTATGCAATTCTATGTTTCGAAAATATTTATCGTAAAACTTTTGCGATATAGCAGATATTTTACTTCCCGTATCGATTTCAAATTTGCACTTAAAATTATCATTAATTATCAATTTAATATAGTAGGGCCCGTCGCCATCGCCCCCCGACACTAAGTTATAAAAATAGTTTTCTTCCTCCTCGCTATCACTATCAAATTTATTAATAAAGTACTGACCTTTCGAAGTCGACATACCGGAGGATCGGTCGTTATCACTCCTGTTCAGGCACATCACCTTTAAGTGACCTTTGACACCGCACAAATCACACGTAAAGTTTTTATATCGACACTTGTTCGGCGCGTGAGTAGCCTTCCCGCAGCGTGCACACGGCGCCCGCGCACCGTTTAGCATCGCACCGCCGGCGCCCGGGCCCGAGCGGCTGCCGCCCGGCGCCGCACCACCAACGCCCGTACCGCCGCGCCCGGCCGGTCGCGCCCGCACCTGGCCGCCGCCGCTGACGCGGTGCAGTGCGTCGTTTCCCGCGCCTCCTCCGCCTGCCGAAGAGCTCGCCGTGATCGCGTGCCTCTCCGCCGCCTCGAGCGCGCTCGCCAGTTCCACGGCCCTTTTGTAGTCGATGTTTTTCTCCGCGAACAATCTCGAACGCATTTCCTCGCTGTACAATCCGGAAACGAACTGATCTCGAAGGTTCTCCTCGAGCTTCGCCCCGAAGTTGCAGGTTTTAGCCAAATGTTTTAACCCTTGAAGGTACAAACGAATGCTTTCTCCCTGCTGCTGCGTTCTTTGTCGAAAAATATGTCTCTCGGCTATCTCCGACTTTTCAGGCTCAAGATGAACTTTGAGCAGAGTAACGAGTTCATCGAACGTTTTATTTTCAGGATGAGCGGGGGAACACAAATCGCACAATAGATTGTAGCACTCACTGCCTACTAAAGTTAACAACGTGGCCACCTTGAGACTGTCATCGATTTTGTTTAGCGAGATAAACTGATTTACGCGACGCACATAACTGTCCCAATTTTGTGATTCCACGGAAAACGGTTCAATTTTACCGATAGGCATTATTACCGCGAATTGCACTTATAATAATTTATAGCAAATACCGACTGCGCCAATGTTACGTCAATGAAAGGCCGAGATCCCGAGCAGACTGGTTTATTGAAACTTTACAATTACCCACAATATTATAAGTACCCACATTATACATAACAATTTCATAGTTACTGGATATTGCCCGCAACATTTGATGTAATTTTTCCGCAATATAATATCCTATGTATTCTGGGATTTAAAGTATCTACTACCAAATTTTATCGAAATCGGTTTAATGATTTGGAGGCGAAGAGATAACCGACAGACAAATAGACAGACTTTCGCTTTAAAATTACTAGCATGGGTTTAAAAAAGATAAGGACCCGTAGCGAGGATTTCTCTTCATGGTCGTTTATCTCCAGAGGCAAAGCTGGAGTATATTTCGCTTTCTGAAAATAAAAATATTACCAGGTTTAGTACGGCAGGCAACAAGCAGACTGTTCTACGGTTAGTAATACGAAATTAATGATTTGAAAACATAAAACATTTTCTTTATTTTTGATTGACGATTGACCTCAAAATATAGGAGTTCTGTTTTCGGCTATACATTTTGTTTTATATTGCTTCTATCATTACTAACTACATCGACCGGCCAGTAAACCTGTAGAAGAGTCCTGTCCAGTGTCCAGCGGGCAGTAGCGTTTCAAGACTAAAACCAGAGCTAAAACGCAATAACTTAATTAAATTCCTGGCATATTTAACTTCCTCTAATCATATTTAACTTCCACTTAATCCACGTAACGCAAAGTTTTAAAAAATACTTTCATATGACATTCATGTCACGAACAATACGCCTCTGGGCCCGCCTCAGCACCGCGGTAAGCTAAAAGAAAAGCTGTACCTAATTCGACTAACCGATTTCTGCTGTTTCGGCACATCCATGATTATTCTGTACTCCACCATTGTCTATATTTTGAAGAGCAAACACTCCATAGAGTAGCGTCGCACCACTGGGTACTAACATTTTATTGTATCATAGTATCGAACTTACTTATCTATAATATTGTAAAGTGGCGTGTACATTCAACATTGTACTTTTTATTATATCTCGCTAATAGTATGTTTATTGTTTAGGTAGATAATGAGTTCGACAACATTCATTTGTCGTTTTTCTATGCTAACGATGGAATTGCGAAAGGAACAAATTTTCGTTACCTTTCGCGAACCGAGTCTGCAGCTCTTTAGCTACAATTTAATAATAATTAGAGATAATCTGCTAATTTATTATTATTTATTAATAATTAAAACGTAAACTCAGTCTTTAAATATTAAATTATTATAAAGAATGAGTTTACGCAATACGCAAATTCTAGTACACGTAGGTACAGTACAGTTGGCAACCCAACTCTCGAAAGGGCCAACCCGGGAAAAAAAATTAAATAATACCAGAGTCTCCCGGGCAATCCGGGAGGGTTGGGAACCCTAAGTACACGTCATGTAGGTACATATGGTCAAAGAGCATGTTGACTCTCTCTCTCTCTCTCTATTTCTCTCATGCACAATAATTATATTACTATTACGCTTACTTCCATTTGTACACAATAATAATAATATTAGTTTATGTACTATTTATATAGTAATTAATGCACTTCCTAAATCGTTTTATTAGCCTGAATTTATGGCAAGTTTTATTGTTATAATATTATGTGCGCACTGTGCACAATAAAGAATACTTATCTTATCTTGTCAAGTCCGTATAATCTGTACCTTATCTGTCTGTAAATTATTAATCTAGGAACAAAACTAAAAACTTCTAACGAATAACATATTTTTAACCTTAGGACTGGTAAGTCCTAAAACATAAGTCCTAATATCATCTTTTTCCAACCTGAATAGTTAGCGAGAGAGACTCTTCCAAAGTGGTAAAATGTGTGTCTCCCCCTCTCTAACTTCTAAAGTAGTAAACTTCTTCATGATAAGTCTAAAAAAATTCATATGTACATTACTAGAAAAACTACCAACGAAAATTGGTTTGAACGAGATCTAGCAGGTAGTTTTTTTTTTACGTCATAAATAGTAAACATGAATTCAACTCTCATGAAATCAACTGAAATATAATTTATATAAATCAAAAACCTTATAATTTCATAAAAATAAACCTTATTGCTGCTGTGGAACCCTTCATATACGAGTCCAACTCGCACTTGGCCGATTTTTATTAATGATGAGATTTGTTAGCTGCACAAAAATAAAAACACCGCTACAAAAACTAATCATATTTGTTTTGTGGCATAGCAATTTTTTTGCTGTTGAAATACTTTACCTGTACTGTTTTTATGAGTCATCTATGTAACATTTTACTTTCTTGGACATGACTTTACATTCAGGTCATGTCGACCTTGAATAGTCATATCCAAGGAAGTATCACAGTAAGTAATTGAGCTCTAGAAAACACAGATTTAGAGCATTATAATTACATATTATTAATTATTATTACTATTAGCTTATTCCATGACAGGTTGAAAATGTAACAGCCAGAAAAATAAAGAAAATGTTTTAAAATTTTCCATTTTGTACCTACTATACTGTCTGAGTGAATTTATATAATTATAATATAAGCATTTAACACATCAATCGTGATTCGTGGGAAAACAAGACACAAGGTAAGGATATGGTAGATAAAAACTAAAGTCAATACCAAAACAAGCTGAAAGAAGCTGCTAGACTGATTTTGATAAAAAAAATTAAGGATAAATACTCAACTATTTTGTCACTTCTTTCACCATTGTTACAATAATTCTTGTAAGACATGCATAATTTTTGTAGTTCCAATTTTTAGTATTTCTCAAATATTTTTATTGATAATGTGCAGCCATAATTCTTATTTGTTAATTTACAAAATGCTTAGTATTAATAAAATTCAATTCAATATAAAATTCAATTTATAATTAACATGCACTTGCCTTCTGTAAGAATAATAACTAAAAATGTTTGCGTGTGGATCAAATTTGACCCACAATACCAGCTAAGGGTAAGATCCATTTTACATAATTGCAACAAATTACAAAAAGTAACTTACCATTGACATTTTGATTATTTAAAACGAGATGTGTTATCTCCTGTATAAATCGATGCCTGTATAGAATTATAACAACCTTCCAACTACGATTCCTAAATCCTACTGGAAGCAGACAAATGACAATAATATTGTGCAACATGGAGTATGGACCAACATAACTCAAATTGTAACATCAATTTGCATATTCTTATTTATAGCACTAATAACTAATGAAATAAGAATAATTATAATGTACGTGGTTTACAAATTCAAAATATTTAAGAGTTTGAAGTTAACCTCTCAAATGTGGCTGATATACCGGATATATTTTGACAAGATATTTCTCGTAAATCATGAATAAAGAACGTATTTATTGAAATCAAGTTGCACTTATATTAATTTTAGTAATATTAACTGCTTAATATTATGTAATTTATCTTAATTATAGAACAATATACCTAACTATTATGTGTTTTCACATAAACACAGCGTCGATATGAAGATTGCGCTTGTAAACTGTCATAAACTTACCTTAATTGTCTCTACTTACTGACAATTTTCTCTGTTTGCCACCCTTGATCTCAGCTAATGTTTTGGCAACACTAGCTTCTCCGCTCATAGCGTTTTGTAAACTCGAAATGTCAACCGCCAAAAATTTTTCTTTTCTGAAAATAAGTAGATTTTTGTGTTTTAATTCACCTAAAGTAGTGAATATAACTCAATTTCAAGTTTTAGCACACGTAGTGATATTATTCTCCATGTTTTAGTTCTTCAATCGCGGATTCGGAGGTCCTTTGTTCTCGCGGCCACATGTGGCCGCTTGGGTTTTGAAGAGTTGGTGCAACGCAGTGTGTTCAGTGTAGTTTGTGCTGTGAGTAAGTTGTCGAGTGAGCAACAGAGTCGCTGCGAATTCCTCCAGCTCTGAATCCTCGGATTTGGAGGCCGACTTCCAAAGGGTAAGTCAGAAGAACTAATACTAATGGACGGCTTGAATTGGGCGAGGGTGGCCTCATTTGATAATACTGCATTTCTAATAGCCCTAAAAGCCAATCCGGGTGTCAGGGTCGGATTTTAAACTATTAGCCGCCCCTAGGCACTGAAAAATTGCCGCTCCATTATTGAAATATCACTGAGAGTTGTTTAGCTTTAACATTCTGCATTAACTAAATTAAGCTGGAAATAAATGACTTGTTACACCAATGCAATTACTAGGTATGCATAAAAGTTATAAACGTCATAACAATGTCAAAAAATAGCCAGCCAATGTACATAACTCCATACCTCATTGAATACACTGGTTTAGTCAATAATGGATTGCACCATTTTAGCAATGGTTAAAATATCATCATGGTTTTAACGATAAACCATAAGTAGTCAATTCTAGCCAGTGATTGTCCTCAATTGTTGGTATTCCAGACACAATGGGTGTTCTATTGTTGTACGGCCACCGGGGGCCGCTTGAGAGTTGATGAGTTAATGTTTAGTTAACAAATTTGAAAAATATAACCCATTCCACTTGTTTCATTACAATATTTAAGTTAAAGAACTAAAGATTTATTAAAACTGCTATCGTCTGCCCCCCGTATATTTGCAGCCGTATCCAATTGGGTTGCGGTAACCCTACGGGCAAAGGGGGTGCGACTGCTTGCATACCTAGACGATTACTTCCTGGCTGGTTTTATAGATTCAGAATATAAACCCAAACTTATACATTTAAGTAAAGGTAAAGAGTATCTAGCGGAAACAGTGAGAACTATGGCTGGCTTAACTTATGGCCTATTAAAACAAAGAGAATTAAGCTTCGATTTACTAGGGGTTTGACAGATGGTGTATGGGGCTTATGTCAAATTTTTAAAATAATTACATTTAAGTAATTAATGTTCAACTCTGAGTGCGGAAAGTACTCATCAACAGAACTATGCAATTTGCAAATTTAAATGTCAATACATTTACCTCAATGACAAACTAGGTTGCGGAAATCCTTCCTGCCAGGGGAGTAGTGAGAGCCCTTTTTATTGTCTTGAGGGAAGAATCAATTAGAAAACATTGTTTACTTGGAAACCAGGACTCTACCAAGCTGGCCTTCTTCTTCTTGTAATAATGACTGACTCGGTGAATTGCCAATATCAGAGTAGCTCGAAAGACTCTGCTAAGCTGGCCTTATGAGTTGTGACTAACAGGCTGCGAAAGCCAAGAAGTTTAAGAGGTCTTGGGCTGGCAGGTAAGCTGTCAAAAATCAATTTAGAAACCAACCCAACAGTTGCAGTATCTAAAAATTGCCTCGATCACAAAGGAAAAATTAATGTTCCTGGCACTAGAAAGGAAGTTAATGATAAGAATTATTTCTTTCTCAAATATTACAATATTGAGAATACAAGAGTAAAGTATGCAGTTTAGTCAGGTGCAAGGAAGTTTGGGTCAACTGAGTTCCAACAGGATCATCCCAAGTGGCCACCTACACCATTGGGATTTCCACTAAGCCCATGATCCATGAGTCGGATAGAGATGCGAAAGTCAGTTCTGTGCCTGATCTCTCTCCAGTCGTGCCGGCCTTCCGCCACTGGGTTATGAGAGTAAAAGGAATAGAGGGTGCTCTTGCGTATTGAGCACACACTTGGGCACTATAAAATTACTCCTGTGTAACTGGCTTGGTTTTAATAAACTGACCATGAGCACCGATACCAGTGTGGGAATTAATATTCAAGGCAGTAGACAGCAACAAGGAGTTGTATCTGCGCCCATATACATTACCTGACAACCGATGCAGCAAATGCAGCTGGTGCAGGATGAAGATTCTCCAGAGGGGGTCCCCCATATAAGTACCTACTTAACATTACCTGACAACCGATGCAGCGGATGCAACGGATGCAGAATGAGGAGTTTCTCTCAGTATATGTCTTGATTCGGAATCAAGCTCAATTACTGCAGACAGCGCATAATATAATATTAGTCCCATGTGACATTCGCGCGCTGATGGCTTATATCCCAAAGAAGGAAAGTACACACTAAGCCTGCTCAGTCCAACTCGCATATTGTTGATATTGACAGTGAGAACATTCTCTTGTCGGCAGTATCAGTACCTTTCGGAAGGGTACAATTATTACCAATTGTCTATCAAGGAAACGGCAGCGAGCGGAATGGCACCTACTACCCACTGCAACAAACAGACTGATTAGTCATTGGGGCACTCCAGACGTCGACAGATTCGCGTCTGTAGACTCAACTGTGGTCAGCAGACAGGTTTTGCCATATCCAAATTTTAATCGCTATTTTTAAATGCTGAAGACAAGTCAAAATGAGACTTTCAGTATGCTTAGCATGACCACCATAGACGAGTTTGTTATTATGATAAAGAAGACAAGGTAATGGATTAACAAAGGGAATCTGTCAGTTGTGCACAAAAACTGGCAATGTTTCTATTCCTTCACATTTCTACTATGGCCATGCTAAGCCTGCAGTTGGACTGGATGTTCCCACCTCCTAACCTTGTACTAGCCCATCTGAGCAATGCTAGAATCAAGAAACAATATCATTTATTGACAGATATGTAGTCCAGGGGCAGATACAATCTAATACACACACGGGGCATAAGCCTCTGAACCTTCTGTGTAAATAGAAATACTCTCGGAGAGTATAGTGGATACAACAACGGGCCTGCCACCCGAAGTGAACCAGCTAACACAACTAGTCTGGATGATGAGAGGTGGGGACAAACTATCGCTGGATGGTCAAAACCAGAGAGACAATAATTATTGACCTATAGCTGAGGACAATCCCCTCTGGAAACATTTTTGCCTCAAATAAGAGCCAAGAATGGTGGCAAGCCAAGAGTGGTGGTAAGAATGGTGCAAAAAGTATTGAGATCTAACCTAATTTAAATATTACATTTAAATACAAATTTAAATGAAGCTAACTCTTCATATAATAGACAATCTTAGTTTATAAGATTGTCCTTTTTACACTTCATGGATTGGAACAAAATGGTCAAAACCATATATCCTTAAGGCTAGTTCCTCAGCTCAGCCTTCTAAGTCAAAAGGCCGAAGATGGGATCCAGAAGTTCTGCTTAATTGGCTTTCTAATTTAAGTTGTCAGGATAACATATTCAAAACATCCCAAGGAACAACAATAATCCTTTTATTAGCTCCTGGTCAGGGGGCGCTCTATAAAAATTACAGAAGCCTATCTTAGCATCTCTGTAGGCAGGGCAGTTTGTTGCCCACATCTGGATAAAGGACTGTGCCCCGTAAAGTGACTGCAGAAGTTAATGTCTAAGTACAGAAGAGAAATATTAGACAATTTAGTTTTAACTTTTCATTGGCTACCACATCTGATATCCAGAACGGTAATAACGGGTTGCCTAAAAAAGCAAAACTACATGAGAAAGCAGGAGTTTCTGCCTTACTGATCCAAGGTAACCTCAGCAGGTTGGTTAGATAACCACCCAGTAATTACTTCCTAGGAAAGGCTGGCACCAAAAAAAAAAAAAAAAAAAAAAAAAAATAGTATCGCTAGGAAATTGGCATAAGTAATAACAGATTTTTTTACTATTTTCTCAATACTACCAAATAATAATAATTAAGTACCTAATTGGAACTTATAAACCAAGTTTATTGGGTATTATTAAAATTACCTACAAAGCTTTAATTGTGACCTCAGGAATCAATTTAAGTGGGTTAAATTGAGGTTAAAATAGGAATTGTAGGGGCGAGTTGCACCAGAGGCATAGTTTAAGTTAAGGTTAGCATCAAATATGGCGTCCATAGTAGACTTTTACTAGGGATTTGATAGTTCATTTGACCTTTTGTTATGGTTAAAGTTGAAGTTATAGTTAAAGTAAGTTGGTGCAGCCCACCCTAGGAGAGTTGCTACTGCCCACTACCTCTCATTTTACTAATTGTTGTTTTAAATATGCCAAAAGGACATATTATAAAAGTTTTTTTGTCTTTTGGGAATTTATTTTATGCTTATAATATATATACTGTTTATTTCCTTATAACATTTGTGTTGTTGCAATTATTATTATTTTGCATTTAGGTATGATATTGATATTATACTAAATGTAACAAAGTTATTTCACATAGCGTTTTGTGTTTTGTCACCAGCAGATATCAAACAGGTCTTCATATCGACGCTGTGTTTATGTGAAAACACATAATATGATATTTTGCACTACAACAAAATAGTTATTATGTGTTGAAGCATAAACACAGCGTCGCAGGAAGAACTTCCTGGTGAAGACTATGAGCGGAGAAGCTAGTGTTGCCAAAACATTAGCTGAGATCAAGGGTGGCAAACAGAGAAAATTGTCAGTAAGTAGAGACAATTAAGGTAAGTTTATGACAGTTTACAAGCGCAATCTTCATATCGACGCTGTGTTTATGCTTCAACACATAATAACTATTTTGTTGTAGTGCAAAATATCATATTTTGATACTTTGTTTACAAAACGCAAGCTACAAAGCTGTTGTCAAATGTCAAGTTGACACTTGACAGACTAATGCGTAATTTTGACACTGACAGTGACACTGATAGATAAACCATAGACTAGGAGAGAGACATAAGTCGTGTTAGTTTCATTTTTCAACTACGCATGCGCGGCTTTTTTCGCAGTTTGGCAACTGACTGTCAACTTCATAATTGTGTCATGTTCATACAATTTCTGTCAGATTTTAGAACATGACACAGACGCGCATGCGCAATGTGCAATGAAAAACGAAACGAACACGACTACGACTACCAATAGCTATGTGATATGTCCACAATCCACATTATGCAATTTCATCTTCTTCTTTCTATTCAAGTTTCATTTGACATAATATTCAATAATTAAATGCGTCAAAATCCACCCGCGTTGAAAGAAAAGTGTCATAGCGAGCGCTACGATTTTAGCACGTGTCACGGGCATGCCTCACGTTCGCTGTTGACTGCGCTATAACGCATGCCCTTGACGAACAAGAAAAGGCACAGTGTGGACAACGGCGGTTGACGACTTGACGACCACGCAAAATGTATGAAAAACTTTGGTTGACAACACGTTGACAACAGTGTGGCTGGCAACGCTAGGGCTGCCATCACCTAAATTGCCATCGCCGGTCAGGCACAGGCACGACAAAATTCCCGGACATAATATTTTGGCCAAAATATGGTTATTTCCCCGGACACTATTTTACGATTACGTCTTGCCAATTTTTTATTTTTAAAAAATCTGGTTATCTCAAGTCCGTGCAAGAAACCGTGTATGCTTAGCGAGTTTTTATCTTTCGTTTATAATTGCTGCATGATTAAATACTCTAACGTCCCGGCCGCATCTGCGTGTATCGTCCGAAGCTTCGTGCTACGACTCATACGAGTCGATACTATTGGACGATACACGCAGATCGTCCAATAGTATCGGTTTTAGCGCGAAGCACCACGCATATGCGGCCGCGGCATAAATAATTCTCTTCACTAAAGTGTCCGGATTTTACCCTGACACTTTTCAAAAACCTGACCGGGCAATTATTGCAGTCCAAAAGAAATTCAAGATTTTTAAATTAAGACCGGGCTGTCATTTTTTGCTGTGTTTTCTACTAACCCTACGTTCCACTTAGCGTTGAAAACGATCAAAAGTTTTGATCGTTTTCAACGCCAGGTGGAACGCGGGGTAAGTTAAGGCGTCTCCCAGACAGACGCGGCCTGCGGTGGCGGTCGCGGTGGCGCGGGCGGTCAGTTGGATGACTTGAGAGTTCTAGGAACGACACAGACATACGCGGCCACGCGGCCAAGTCATCTAACTGACCGCCACCGCAGGCCGCGTCTGTCTGGGAGACGCCTTACACTCCCGCAAGACGATTGACTCCAATGAAATTGAGATTTATTTAATCATTGTATATTTATCTGATATTTAACTTACGGAAAACACGATTCACTTATTTTGACTCGATAGTTTTATTTTTCGAAATTATGAAAATTTTTGGGCTTTTCAACGAATATCTGTTACACTTATTGAGTTACTATCATTAAATAACATGCACTAGTCACTACTACAATCACACACTTTATAAAATAATAGCTAGCGGAAATATTTGTATTGTATTTAGTTTTTAAGTAATCACCAAAAAACTTCTGGGACTTACGACCTTTACTTTCGTGCTATAATGCGGGGACCGTTGTTACCTACGCGATATTGTTCACTATTAGCTGCAGCGTAAAGCACATTGCTCGGGAGCACGATTGGAGGATATCGAGATGTGTAGGCGGGGCTAGCGTTTTAGCAGCAGGCTCTTAAAAAGTGGTTATTGTGCCTCACTCGACTGTAGACTGTAGATATTGCAATTGTAGAGGTATACCTATAATACTTATGGCGGTAAGCAAAAATAAAATAGGTACAAACTGGTATTCAATGTATTTATTAATGTTATTATTCTCACATTCTAAGTAAGTACAGTGTGACTACCTAAATGAAATAAATAAAGTAATTAAAAACATCAAAAATTATCAATCACGTTTTTGTTAAACAGGTAGATATTTTATGTCTAAAATTGCTCTGTTGTGCATACTTTTTGATATTTTTAGTTCCTTCTATTTACACCTTATACTTCGGAACAAATAGATACAGTACAGTATTTATACAGTAGGTAGTCGAGATATAAATTTTTCTAGTTACCTATAATTCGTAAACGCTTATAGCTTGTAGATCTATTAAATAGGCCACAACATTTACACCATAACATTGAATGTAAAAGTTAGGTACAAAATAGGGAAAACTGATTAAAAAAAAACTGAAACAAAAATAGTAATAGGTATACAAAAATAGGTGAACACTTTTATCGATACATACAGACGAATGTAAGGAAATTATTAAAAAAATATATTTATGAAATAAGAAACTTTAACAAAAAAAGCTGGTAAAAACAAAAGGTTTCGTTTAAACTATAAGGAATAAGTATGACTCCTATCCTACCTAAAATCCCTAAGATAGTTTATCTGTAAGTGTTATGTTCATTTTTATACAATATCTATTATGTACACAAAATTTATATACAGTGTTAACAGATCTAATAAGTATTTAAAAAATAATTATCTAAAATCTAAATCATAACTATTAATGGTAAACATCACAAAATAGATTAAATTAACAATTATGTACTTATAGGAATTAAGCTTGATCGTATCTATTTTATTAATGGTACTTATTAGAGTAACACAGGCATAATAACATTGCAATTTACAACACGTGTTAAGGAAAAAATAGCCCCTAAGGAATCTTAATAGATGTTAATTATGAATTTGTGATGTTACAGAGAGATTGAACTTAGCACGATTGCACTATTAGCCAACGAAAACACGAACAATTTAGAAAGCGATAAGTATTGTGTTTTTAAAATGGACTCGAACAAGAGTGTAAGCTTTTGAAAAGAGACAGAAAAAAGTAGTAGGTATTCAAATAATGAAACCATGATTTAATAATCAAAGTAGGTACCTAGTTAGCCAGAAATCATGATGAGTACGTCTTAGATACTACTATTATAAAGAGGAAAGATTTGATTTTTTGTTTGTTTGTTTGTTTGTTTGTTTGTTTGAGTCGAATAGGCTCCGAAACTACTGGACCGATTTGAAAAATTCTTTTGCTATTGGAATCTTACATTATTTCTGCTGAACATAGGCTACATTTTATTTTGGAAAAAAGTAGGGTTCCGTAAGATATTTGAGTTTTTCGGACGCAAGGTGTAAAAAATCAGCTAGAAAAGTTACTTATTTTGCGTACGCTGCCTAAACTATAAAAGATAGAACCATACAATGTTCTAAGTAATTGTAGATCTTATAAATATCTACAAAAAAGTCCGCGACACACTATACCTATCTATGTCGAGTGAGGCACAATAACCATTTATTTATTTAAAAATCCTGAATTTTTTTTGGACTACATTTAAACGGATATATTTTACTCACGCTATTAATCCTTATCAAAATAAATTATTTTATCACTAAGTACAGTTTATGTAGATAGTATTTGGTCTTTGAATGATTAAAATTGGACGTTCGGTTTTGAAATTATGGCGAAATTAAAATATTACGATAGTGGGCGTCACCAAAGCGCGTACGGGAAGAAGACAATATTCTGTTGTAGAAATGAAAATTCTGTACATAAAAGATATGAAATGACACCCGAAATTACACCTTTGTCACTACATCGCTATAGAAGCCAAAAATGTGGTTAGTTTTTTGTCTGTCTGTCTGTCTGTCTGTCACTCTTTCTGTCTGTCTGTATGTTTGTTCCAGCATCACACGAAAAATACTGATCCGATTTGAATGTGGTTTTCGCAGATAATATATTTATCTTCTTACAACTTAACATCTGGTGTATAAAAATCCTCCCCCCCCTCCCCTCTCAACCCTCTCTGGGGACCAAAGAGGGGTCAGATTTTGTATACAACTTTTTTCTTTAGTGGACTTACTTCATATTAGGTATTAACTGTGTTTTTCAACTTAACATCTGGTGTATGACCTTCCCCCCCACACCCTCTTAGGGGACAAAAGAGGAGGTGAAACATGTATCAACTGATGATGTAGAAAATATACTTTAAATGGCAAAACAACGTTTGCCGGGACAGCTAGTAGGTAATAAAATTTTTCAAAACACATGCCAAATTCTATACACTAATTTTGCAAACATTTAAAAGTAAATTACGTTGAACAAAATAGGTAGGTATGTAATATTATTATTTTATGTAGAAATTTCTACAATACGGTATTTACACATAATAGGAATCAACAGAAGCTACATGCGTATTATAATATTTTTGATACATCCATAACAAAATGTTATACCTGCTGTTAAAGAACCTGACTCTATTGTACCATAATAATTTATAAAATCGAAATTAACAAAAAAATCTTATTGCTAGATATCTATGTAATACTCGAGGTCGAAGTAATTTCGCCATAACAATAGTTAAGGGCCCGGGTTACCCTCGAAATTTTCATACATTCTTAATACCAAAATCATTTTCTCATACGAAAATATTTAACATGTTTGAGTTATTTTTCAGCTTAAGATAGTAATTACCTAGGGTCCTGAACAAAATTTTTTTACAAAATATTTAAATGCTAAAAAAAAAATTTTTGTGTTAAAATATTTTTTAGTAAATTTACTACTAAATATTTAAACACCAAAAAATAGACAAAAACACTAAAAAATATATAAATAAATAGTAAATTAACTACAAAATATTTAAATAATAAAAAATATTTTTTAAAGTTTAAATATTTTGTAGTAAATTTACTATTTATTTATATATTTTTTAGTGTTTTTGTCTATTTTTTGGTGTTTAAATATTTAGTAGTAAATTTACTAAAAAAATATTTTAACACAAAATTTTTTTCTTAGTATTTAAATATTTTGTAAAAAAAATTTGTTCAGGACCCTAGGTAATTACTATCTTAAGCTGAAAAATAACTCAAACATGTTAAATATTTTCGTATGAGAAAATGATTTTGGTATTAAGAATGTATGAAAATTTCGAGGGTAACCCGGGCCCTTAAGGCATTATGAGTCTATAAATTAACATTTATTTTATATCCCTATACAAAGAATTTTCATAAAACCAGTGCTTCAGCTCGGTGCCGGTGTCACGAACACAAAAATATCGATACGTGTTGCGAGCAAACTGGGACATCACTAGCTGTCACGCTGACGTTTTCGCTGTTAAGACGGTAGTTAAAAGTTTGAGGATTGTCTATGGCTACCCCGGTGTGGGAGGTTATGTGAGGCGACACTAGGGGGAGGGCGGCAGGCTATCGTCGCTCTCGAGGTACGTGACGTAGTTGTCCTCGCCCCCGTGGGCCGCGCGCGGCGGCGGCAGCGACGGGATGTCGTAGCCGTGCATCTGGAAAAAAATCCAGTTTTAAAAACTTAACTCTCGTACAAGGGTCAAAGGTCGATAGACTTCTATTTAAGCATTGAAGTGCATCCCTACTCCCCCATGAGATATCAGGTAGGTAATACTAGGTAAGGGTACCTCGTGAGTCGTGACTCGTGAGGGACATCACTATCATAGACATAAGTCATAATTACCTTAATAGGTATGTCCTGGTTATTATCACACCCCCCTATTACCCCCATGGGCTAATCAAGGCTGCCTTACTTATAATTCTATTGACTCTTTCTTGTAAAATTAATGAACAATTGACAACATTTCAAAAATTTTAAGCCTTAAATTAAAAAATACCGTTTCTTTAGTTTCTTTTCCTGATATCAAAAAAAATATTCAAAAATTTTTTATATTGCTTATTTACTGAGAAAATAAAGAAAAACTGAAAAATACGCTGTGACGTCATACTTACGGCATATCAGACATTTTTTCTTTGCCTGGTGTAAAAGCGTTTTAAAAAAACATGAAGCATAAAAAAAAACAGTCACTGTCAACAATGACATTTCTACATACGAAAGCATAAACCTGTATATTATAAGTCTATGTACGAAACATAGTATATTATAAGCTTCGATCACTTATATTTATAAGTCTATGGTACGAAAGTACCACGATGACATTGACAGACGTCCTATTAAACGTAACAAACTTACACTGACATATTTTTTCTTTTGTAAACTGTAATGGAATTAACCGTTCAGGCGTAAGTATGACGTCACTTGGCGCTTACGTCTCTTTAGAATACGAAGGATTAAAATCTATTTTTTAGGTATCTTAAAAACATAATTTTGAAAAAGCAAGAAACACGTGTCGCCTAGTATTTTAAATGTACTTTCTTATAAAATAATAAAAAAGCCATGTTAAAATTTTGAAATGTTGTCAATTTTCATTTCTACAACAGATTGTCTTCCTCCCGCACGTACTTTGGTGACGCCCACTATCGTAATATTTTCCTTGGAGGAAGCGCAAGGCTCCCTCCAAGGCTCGGCCACGTAAGCGGCCTGGAGCCAATAAGGCCGGGGCGAGTGAAACCGCCCCCGCCATGGAGGTCGGAGCTTAGGCCTGTGGGTGGTTGATCGGGGGATCACCGTCCACAACATAGGCCCCGAGGAGAAAGGCTCCCCCGATGCCCGGGGAGCCTCTTGGTGCAGACAGGCGGCGGCAAAGGCTGCTGCAGCCGAAGTGGTGCCGGAAGCGGCAAGCGCTGTGGAGGACGCGGTTGAATGCACTGCGACCCCGCTCCTTCACGTGCAGCGTTGACGAGGGCATGGGGGGGTTTTAGTCGGTAAACCTCTGCGAAGGGAGTCCGACATACCCCTGCCCCTTCCCCCGAGGGGGCGGGGGATGCGTAATGCATTTCCCCTCCTCAAAAAAAAAAAAAAAAAAAAAAAAAAAAAAGGTATCTTAAAAACATAATTTTGAAAAAGCAAGAAACACGTGTCGCCTTATTTTAAGTCTACTTTCTTATAAAATAATAAAAAAGCCATGTTAAAATTTTGAAATGTTGTCAATTAGCTATCTTGGTCTGCTATGCAAAATAAAAATTACGACACTGAACAAATTCCATATTTTCCTCCACAACTCACTTGGTTAACTAGATGCTGGAAGGCGGCGCTGTGCTGCGGGGCGCGGTCGAGGTCGGCGTGCAGGGCGAAGTCCGAGAGCGCCTTCCACGGCGGCTGGTAGGCCGTCACCTCGAGCGCGAGCGACCCGCCCGCCTCATGCCGCACCGGCGAGCCCGCCACCAGCGGCACGCCCATCGACATGTACCCCAAACGCCGACCCTCCTAACCGTTGACATAGTTCATTATCAATCTATAAGTTTGTTGAGATCAGGTATTAGGGATCGAGTCTGGTCTAAGAGGTAAGCCGTGAAACGTGATAAGAAATTTTGTGCGTATTAAGGCTTCTTACAGAGGAACGGCACGTCTTGTCGACGACTGCCGTCGACAAGTGCCGTCGACAAGTGCCGTTCGTCTGTAAGAACACTTACACACAAAACTTATAAGACGTTATAACCATTAACCATGCTCTGTGTCTGGATCTATGTAAGGTCCAGTGAATTAAACCAAGACGAGGTACAAAGCAATATCGATATGTCGCTTCTTGCCTCGTATCACGGTTTTTCATTCGAGTTAAAAATGGTAGAAACCATCAGGGAAATTGATTCATAGACAGATGGACCTACGAGGATACTTTATTTTGTTGGTGTTAGTTGTTATCTCTTTACGCTGGGCTTACATAGGCTGACCAAATTACATAGGTCTACCATCTGCCTATAGAGGAATATAATACATCGGATACATCAGCCTATGAATAAATTTCTCTAATAGTACGTATTGTTATGAAATGGAATCTTCAGTAGAAATTCGTTATAACACTAATTTTGTTGTCTACTTTTTTTGCTTTTAAAAAACTATTTACTATAATGCGCAATCCAAAGGCGTTTAATCCCGTTAATATCTCTACTTAGTTCAATATTATTCGATAGTCTCAATGTCCATGACCTGTTTGATTAGGCGCCCAATAACGGACGTTTCATATAACCTACCTTCTCCTGCTGCATCTGCATCTTGAGCTGTATGGTCTTCTTCTTGTCCTTGCATCTCTTGTTCTGGAACCAGACCCTGATGACGCGCGGGCTGAGGCCTGTCATCTCCACCAGCTGCTCCTTCATCAGCGCGTCGGGACGGGGGTTCGCCGCGTAGCAGGTTCTATGAAATGAGAGGAACTATATTATAGGATTTATGTATAGGTAGTACAGGCCAGCCATGGCCTATGGGCGGCAGCGTCGGCAAAATTAAAGTGGCCTATATTCATAAAAAATATAAATCCGGCCCTGGGAGCTATAGAGAATATTCTAGAAGTAGAATTAAGGAGATGAAATACTGGAAATAGGTACGTGATGACTGAAATTTTCAGTTGATCGATAATGTGGTTGTTTACGGCAAAATTTTACTCAAGTTTTTTTATCTTTTGCGGAAATTAATTGTCCGAACTAAAACAGTATTTTCTCTCAGTTCTCATTCAACTTCTATTCTGCAAACTAGATAGGTATATCCCAGATTTTTTGCGCTATTGCCTATTTGTCAATTTTTCCCAAATCGGTTTTGTAATATTTTTTTCATGTTCATAGATGCGAGCTATGTGATAAAAACCCAATGGGTATAATTTGGTTTCTATTTTAGCCCATTAGGGCACAATCTTAGGTGTTGGACAAGCCATAAGTCAGAACTCAGAATCAAATGAAAGAGAAGTCCTGTTCTATAGATTTAGGCATGTATTCTGCTAGCCAAGGTTACACGGTCAGTCTGGCATCAGTTCAGTCCATCAGTCTGATCCAGACTGACGTCACGGAGAATGATCGTGTAAGCATGTGATTAACGGACATCATTATTTTTTTTGTTATGTACTTTCCGGCCATTATTATGGCGACAGTCAGAGACTGACGAACTGAACTGATGCCAGACTGACCGTGTAACCCTAGTCTATAAATTTAGCCTTATTCAGGTCATGATATAACATACCGTAACGTGTGCAGCTGTTTCTCATTGAGGACGGTGCGGACTCTGGTGGGCTTGCCGTCGGCCGCCGCGCCCGGCCGCGCCCGACCCGACTTGTGCGACCCCGACTCGCTGCCTGAATCTGTAATTAAACAATATCATTATATATCAGAGAAAAAAGTCAATAAAACATAGTTACTGTATCGACAGTTTCCACTAGACCAGCTTTAAAACATTAAACCTGATCGCACATTTGTCAGCACCATGCGCGCCGTACGCGTCGACGGTCCAACGCACCGCATTGCACAGTTAAAGATTATTTTTAAGAGATAGATCCAGTAAAAAGTTACTTGCACAGTTTAATAATATTTTGAATTCCAACAATAAGATATGCCCAAATAGCTATACACTGGTATTCTGGCACTAAACTCAGAATCTAAGTTGTTAAAATATATTAGCTGTAACATGGAAATCATAACCCGCATATTTTATAGTATAGGAGCCGTGAGTAATAAGTAATTTAACTAATTAGCGGCACAGAGAGCTCAACCCTCCACAGTCCACTGCCATGAAATTACATATTCACTAACCATTCGCCTGTCCGGCCCATTACACTCAACTTAACACCTTAAAGCTCGTCAGCTGTCAGCGGGTCATTATGACGTCATATCATTCACGCATTTGCTAATCCGGGATGGACGGTGTCTCATAATGTACACATTCATTATTCAAACCCTAGAAGGGACGGTGCATAATGCAGGGTGTTAACTTTTAAAGAGGTTCCGAATTTTCGATACGCCCTTATAATCCTGACTGGATTGTGAATTCTAAGCATGTTTTGAAATTAACATTAGTACATTAAAGTTAGGTAAAATGTACTTTAATGAGAATGAGAAATCCTGCATATTATGTACTTTAAATATCCAGCATTTCTCATCATCACGCTATGGCTATGCCTCTATTTTCTGCCGAAACTTACGCCCTCGGATCTTTTTATTTTTTTTTTGTTTTTGAGGTAGGCATAAAAATATCATATTATTATTATTAATAATAATAATAATAATAATAATAATAATAATAGACATTTATTCAACAAACTTCACAGTACACCACAATTATACAAAGCACACAACAACAAATACAAAGAAAAAAAAATACATGTATACTAAGCCTAACCACATATTATATATTTAAAAAGAAAAAAAAAGGCATTGAACACTTAATTAAAATTTAACGTTGCGTTTCATATTTTACATTCTATGTACACCACCACCACCACCACAAACACATTAATATATACTTAGGTATATACTTAATATATTTGTGGTGCGGCGCGGATTGAGTGCTTCGGTATAAGGCAGTGCAGTGCGAAAAGTTGTTGAATAGGACTCCACTCAGGTAATGATCATGGTACAGGAAACTGTACCACGATCCCTGGTATTATGTGGAACCTCGTGATTGCCAGGCGTTTGACAGACATACAACACACAGCATAATATATTACAGTCATGATCTAGATAAATATAATAAATAAGTAATAATTTATAATCTTTTAATGTACCTAAATGTTTAACGTTTTCTAAAAATTTATGACCGATAGTTTGAAAACTATCGGTTTGTTGTATGTGGACCCTCGGAGTTATTGCGATTACTCCAACTAACTGCCAATTTTTTAAAACTTCCTTTCACTCGATTGTGGCGAAGGTCAGATCTAGGTCGAAACTAAATGAGACCTGATAGTCGCCACTTGACTTTTCGGCCAAATTAGTGTCGCCGGCCCCTTTGTCGGCGCACATCAAAGCCGAAAGATAAAGTACATTCGGATATAAAAATGTTTCTAAATATTCAACCTTCTATGGGCGTGGGCGGTGAGAATTTTTAATTAATGAATTGAGAAGAGAGACGAATACTAAGTTATTTGTGGGTTAATCAATTAAATAAAGAAACCACAGACTCTACATAGGGGTACGTTGTAGCTTTTGATTGGGTATATTGCTAAGTTACTAAAAGTTAGCAACCAGATTTCTAGAAGAGCATTTTGATCAAATAACTGGTATTTTCGCAGTGAAGCAAGGTAAAGTAGGTACCTTGCTTCACTGCAAAGGTCTTGTTGTATTTGTCTGGTATTTTGGAAATGTCTCATGACAGACAAAAAACACGCTGGCTATTTTTTGAACTCAAGATTTGAAAAACTCAAGACTTGTGTAGTTCCACAAAAAAACTAACTTTTATTACGGATTAATAAAAGTTAGTTATTTTTTGGAACTGTACCAATACAATCAGTATTAATCACATTCCGATTATCAAGTCATACCCGAATCTGCGATAAGAGATAGCGGGTATTAGCCGTGTTAGTTCAATATTGCCGTGATTTCGGGAAAAGATATCGCTATTTTACTTTGATTTTGTTTACTACAACGGAAGACAGGCATTTCGACCTTATTTCTTTGTAATAAAGGTCAGGTCAGGTAAACCGGATCTGTCATAGTCCGTACAATTGTAAAAAGTAAAGAGACGCTGAGGTGAGCTAGGCATACAGATATGGGTACTGACTCGTCTGATTGATCAACAATGATCTCGTGGTTACCTTTTATTTACATGAGAATATTTAAAAAACTACATGAAATATAACTTGCACCCATCAAGACCGCAATATAATATTATAAGAGCTGGCTCTACATTGTAGATTTTTCAAAGTTCACATCTATAAAGGGCTGGGAACCATTGCATATGGAATAATTTCGAAACATGGATATTTCGGGCCGGAATTTCCTGCTGGTGAGACATAATGTCATAGACTCTGTATTTACCATGTAATGCAATGCAATTAGGCATGTACTTAATAATACAATATTTTCACGACGTGTTCAAGTGCGAATCTCGGTCAAGTTTAGCGCTTCTTGTTGCGGGCGAGTGCCAACTTATATAGAGCCTTGTGGCAAGTGCTGTCTAGAAATTATTTACAGATATGAGATAACCCATCTGCAGCTGCTGTATGCACGTTATTGTAAAAGACAATCAACCTACTACATAAAGCCTGCAGTCCATCGTACCATCGAAGAAATTGATTCATAGACTGTTGACAGACAAACGTCATTTGGTTGAATAATGTCAAATCAATGTAATTAGTGAACTGGACTTGACAAATCACAAAACACGACCAATTATTATTAACTTAGGTCAGACATATATGCCTTTGAGTCAACTTCTCTGGTACGAGTTGTTGTTGCTGAGTGTTGTGTTGTCGCTGAGTGTTGTGTTGTTGCTGCCTGCTGGGTGGTGTGATGTTGCTGAGTGGTGCGTTGTATTTTTTTGTTGCTCGTGTTCGCGTTATGTACCTCAACTCACCTGACATAGAGCCCAGTTCATGTGGATGGTGCGAGTTGTTGTTGCTGAGTGTTGTGTTATTGTTGCTTTCTGCGTTGTTCGTGCTACTACCACTCGTGTTTGCACTCTGAAAATAAATATTTTTATAATTTATACTAAATATATGAATTTATAAATATAATTATTGATAAAAATGCAATTAAAAGGCACAGGAATAATTTTTTGAAACCACTCTATAAATAGATTATTTTATAATTATTAATTAATTTTGTCTATCAACAAAAGTTAGTATTAGGTAAAGTACTTGACTTGACAATTCAATATATACATACAGGCAATAGTAAAAGATCAAAGAAAATGGTAAAAACGAACTCTACTTACCTTTTCTAAAACGTCGTGGTCTTCTCTACAATATAGGGCTCCGCCTTCTCTTAACGCAAATTCATCACCTGAATGAGATTACAAATACAAATATCAAGATGTTAGAAACATAGTTTTGCAGTACCTATTTACTGGACTCAACTGAGTTTTAAGCTTATGATAAGTTATCTAGTTTAAGGGTAAAAAGGCAGATAGACATGTTCCCTTTCATATTTTAAAGCGACTCAAATAAGAAGATAGTTATTGTGAAAAAAATCAATTAAATGCTAACATATCACACGTAACTTCATTGTTTCTATGTCATTTTGATATAAGAAGAGTTATTAGTTATGTACAATTAGTTAGGTCGGCCATAGACGGACCACATCTTGCAGTCGGCACCGACTGCAAGATGGCGTTGCCGCACGACGATCTGCAGCAGTTTCCATACTAAATTCATAATTCCAAAATACACGGACTGTTCGAGCAGTTCTTGAGCGGTCGGAACTCGAAGCAGTCGCTCTGCGGTCGATATTCGCCGTGCGGTCGAACAACAAAGGTAATTTATGGTTGACTGCATGATGCGGTTGCGTTGCAATCGTGTACGACTTCAACGCGACCGCTCTAGAGGTCAGTCTATGCAGGCCAGTCTTAGAGCAAGTATTTTATCTTTTAAGCTAAAAAATTAGGCAAATGTAGATAATTCCCTCACCAGGTATAAGTTGTCGTGCGCAGGCACAGCACCGGAAGCAGTCGATGTGGTAGATTTTCGTCTTCGCGCGCATCACGAAGTCGTTTTTACTAAAGGACGCACCGCACTTATCACATTTCGTGCCGAATAACCTGGAACAAACATCACTGTTAATAACAACAAAATGTAAGGGAGAGAATTGTAGAGATTTAGGATGAATTGCACCAGAAGCGTAGTTAAAGTTAAGGTTGTTAGGTTATCGTCAAATATGGCGACTTTTTCTAGGGATTTGACAGTTCATTTCACATTTTGTTATGGTTAAAGCTATATATATATAGTTAAAGTAAGCCGGTGCAACCCACTCTTAATGTAAGTATAATCCATCCTTAATTGATAAATGCGAAAGTGTGTCTTATCTGTCTGTTACCTCATAACGCTTAAACCGCTTAAGCGATTTTGCTGAAATTTGGCATGGAGATAAGTACCTTGAGTCACGGGAAAGGACATAAGTAGGATATAGGACTAGTTATCCCGGAAAAATGTACGGTTCCTGTGCGATTAACTAATAATAATAATATCTATGGACGCTTCACACCACGTCAGTCTGGCCCCGTGCTAAGTACCTAAAGGACTTGTGTTACAGGTACCAGACAACGGAAATATATTTAATACTTTTATACTATACATATATTTAAGATTTTTATTATATCATACACATATTTAATACACATCCAGACCCGGGAACATTGAAAACTTTTTGTTCCTCGGCGGGATTCGAACCCGCGACCCCCGGCTTGAGCTACCGACGCGCTCACCACTGAGCCACAGAGGTCGTCGAAGATTTTACAAGTAAATACCGTACATATTATATTAATCAGTATAGCTGTCTGAAAGTAACCTAAAAATCGTAGTTTAATCTACTATCGTAGCCTGTACATTTTTACGAGAAGACAACGTTGCGTTATAAAAAATCAGTTTTTTTTTTTAATTTTTTATTGTACTTTTAGTTTTTATGAATCTGCAAAAATATTACGATTTAATTATTTAGTAGGTATACGTATAATATCAATTAGGCAGCAAAACCAATAAAACCTCTTTTCCAAATTTCCTTCGATTATTATATTTACCGGATGAATAATTATAATATTTGAAAACAATACAATAAATAATAGTTATTGTTGGTTACATAACTTACTAAATATAGTGTAATATCTAAGGAACTTTATAAAAATATTCTAACACTACGAAACCAAAACTCAACATTCTACACAGGTAGAGCATTTCATTAATCTTTGAACAAAGAGTAAGTATTAATCCTTTTCAGAATGGATATAACGTGTTATAGTATAGTGTGAGTACACAGTAGGTACCTACCGATGCTTTTAGCTAGATTGGCGAGGGGCGAGCCTCATTCGCTGAGTGCCGGTCAATAACCCCAGAGGGCTGTTTTCAAAATGTACTTACTGGTTTTAGGGGTTTTTCGTTTACCCTGTCGGCTGTTCCGCTCACTGAGTTTACGCTTTTAGCTGATGTACGTTTAAAAAATATAAAATGAGACCACCGCACGTGGAAAAATGTAATAAACTTTATTTATTAAAAAATAAACTTTATTTATTAAAAAATAATAGCCTTAATTTAACAATGCAAGTTTTAGTAAGAAATCGGCCTAAAGTTATAAGTCCAGTACCGAATATACTTACGGATTATGTCTTTTAAATACTTGTAGTGATTTTTTTTCCTTATATAATTCTACAAATGTACTGCGAGTCACAAATCACAATATACTTTAAATTATCGTAACATAAAGAATAACTAATTATTATTACTTAAATATTTCATTTTATTCATGCTGTAACCACAGTGTAAATAACTATTTTTACACTGTGCTATAACTATAGTCGTTATTGTTAACATAACTAAACATTTCATTAACAAAATCTAATATTAAAGCACATTATCTATTTAATAAATATCATAACGAAATCATAGTAAACGATTAAGATTAAGATACCTACATTATTAGGTAGTTATTTGAATAATCTTCCGACTTGCTACTGTAATTCGAACACGTTTAAGTAGGTAATTTTCATTTACTCCGTCCCTATAGTTACTTATTTTTAACACCATTACGTGTCATTAATTTATGTAAAAGCATGGTGTTAGAGATAAGATAGTCAGCATGGGCAATTTACCGTAGATATTTATTTATATTTTATAGAAGAAGCACAGGTGCTGTCTACACTTTAAACGCGAGAAGGTTAGAAAAGTTATCTCAATGAAGCTCAATAATGAGTTAAGAAGATAAAAAGATGTTGAGTAGGTATCTAAGCAGGTAGCAATATATATGTATATAATTTCTAATACAAATTCACCAATCTGATACGATGTTTACGTGCTCCTTGGCTGATCTTAAGCCAACATTAGGCTGCATAATATTTATTTATTTATTTATGCTTTATGCACAATGTTCGTACATAGGCGGACTTAATGCCAGATGGCATTCTCTTCCAGTCAACCTTTAGGTGTGCAGAAACAAAATTGTGTAGGTGCCAATAGTGCGAAAGGATGAAAAGTAAATTTAAATTAAGGATGAAAGGTGAAAAAAATAAATAAATGAAGAGCAATTCAATAATAACTAAAGTCATGTTAAATTATCATATTTAATTTTAATAATTCATTTTGATATTTTAAATATGAGGTAAAACTCTACCAAATTAATTTGGCCGCGTATCTTTTTTGCGTGGAGACTAAGGCCGGCCATAGACGGTCCGCATCTTGCAGTCAAAACCGACTGCAAAATGCGATAGCCGCACGGCGATCTGCAGTATCAGATACTATAAATGTAAATTCATAATATCCGCAATACATGGACCGCTTGAGCTGTGCAAATTTCAACGCGACCACTCTAGAGCTTTGCATTCCACCTATGTGTATTTTTTTTAACATTATAGGCACTCGTGCAGCGTTGTTTACAATGATTACCTTTAATCTGCTTGACGCTACTATTCTCTATTTATAACTGCTGACAGCATCTGTGACATATTTTCGACCAGTTTGCTACGGTAGCGTGGCCGAGCGGTCTAAGGCGCTGGTTTAAGGCACCAGTCTCTTCGGAGGCGTGGGTTCGAATCCCACCGCTGCCAGATTGCTTTTTGGTGGAAATCGACAGGGCAAAATAACGGTCAATGGTGTATTTGATACTAGAAATTGTATTTTGCTGCCTGAGAGACGAGCAGTCCCTCGATTTAAAGTTCGATCGAAAGTTTTAACATCAAAAGATTAGCCTGGATGATCTAAGTAACATTGCTCGCAAAATTCACCTAAATATATTGAACATTTTAGAGATGAAAATGTTGTCTTAGATTACTTTACTTCTAGGCTAGCTTACTTAAAGAAAAATGTATGCTGATTTGGTAAATTTTTTAAGTCTGTAGCTTGTAAAACTGTTTACACATTTAAAACTTTTCAGTTAACTATAATTTTATTTCCCTTATATTATCATGTTTGTAGGTTAATGTAATATGTTTGTAGGTACCATGGTTGATAAGTTTAGTTTCTATTTAAATTTACATAACAATCCTTTATGAAATTTCAGCCGCAGGCGGTGTGGTCCACCAGCTGTTTAAGCCTGTCATTCAACGGCAGATGTGCTGGAAATATAATACCTATTCTGTTTTGACATGCACGATATTAGTTCAATTTTAAAAATTTTGGCACTTGCAAGTACGAATGTTTGACGTTGAAAATGTTATTTCTTTCTACATTCAAATGTGTTGAAAGCAGGATTCAAGTTGTACAGGTCTGGGCCACAAAATACTTAGACAGTGAAAGAAAAAATATTGATAGCTTTGTAGTGAAAATGTTTCTCTCCATTGTTTAGTAGGACCACAGAATACGTCATATTAAAGCAGGGATCAAAAATAAGACACAGTCCAAAAAAAGGAAAAGTCCATACCTGATTCTAAATATGAACTCTACCTAGAGAAAAATAATAATAGTCACTAAATAATAAACGGATTTTAATATTTATTATAAATATTTTAAATACAAATAACGCTAATTAGCTTGTATAAATAGCAGAAATAACTAGTGTTTTCAAGCGATAATAAGGGTGGTAATCGCTTGCAGCACAATATTTAGACAGTAACGGGAGAGCGGCGTCTCGTATTTCGCTAATTGGTGGGGTCGAGGTGAATCTGGATACCATACATACATCCCAGACGTTTCATACACACATAGATGTACAGACTTACAGAGGCATACAGTGACACATAATACACACATAAGTATATCTTATGGGCATACAGAGACACATACACATAGATATAATATTACACAACCAGATGGAAGTTCTCATCAGTGGTCGGAAAATCTCGCATAGGATTTTGGAACTTATTGACTTGAACTAAATAAGGAATATTAGGAATCTATCATCTATAGATTTTATGCTGCCTTTAAAGTTACTCATGGTAATAAGAAGTTCGTCTTAATATAATTAAGATAAAAAAATACGAGAAAAACGAGAGTTGCGTAATGAACTATGTGATGTTATAATATGATAAAACTTTTAAGTTACAAAACCTTAAAATTCAAAGCTTTCGTCTTTCAGATTAAAAACACTCTCCATTTTCCAATCATTCAATGAATTTAATTAAATGATTCACAAAAAACGATTATAAGACTAATTGATTTATTTTCAATAACACTTCCCCCGTATAATGGATATATCCTTCCGTCGGGCGGATACAGCAATATATTGTGGACACAGATATGTACAACATAAACACCGCATCCGTGGAACTTACTGTTTTGAAAAGTTTTTTTATATAGACTTTTCGATCGCAAAAGACGCATGTATTCAGCCAGATCAAACGTATAAAGTGGGAAAATATTCTCTAGATAGAGCATAAGAAATGTTCGGAAATGCAAAAAAGCTATACGAATAAAAAACATTTTAAGTAAAAGACAAAACAAGTTGCAATGTGGCAATTGCAAATAATATTATAAAATGTTTAAGGAAAGTTCAGACTGCTCTATATATTAGATAGCCACTTATCGTATCTTTATAAAAAAGTTAATTCAAAAAGGTAGGCAGACTATCGACATGCTATCAACTACTTAGTATGTCTGTTAAGGCTGGTTACCACAATGCTCTATGCAAATAGGTACTCGGAGCATACTAGGCCTTCGGTTACTGGAAAATTCCGACAGGTGTCGATAGCGGATACGAACAGGTGTTATCTACTTAACAAGCATTATTGTTTACCAATATTAATGGTTTCGTGATTAAAAATACAAATTTTATGACTTTGTTAAAGACTTGCGTTATCAATGAAATGGCTAGTTGAATACGTTCGGTTTTTATTAAAGTTTCTGTCTGATAACGGACGACGAGCTTGGTATTTTAGATTCAGAATAAATAGAACGCGGTGGATAAACCACCAATGATATCAAATTAACAGAATATTTAAACAGTGCATTAGAAAAAAAAGGTAATCGAATCGTTTTCCGCTGTACAAACGGAAATAAACACACCGTATCGAGTTGCCGCCGCCGCCCGCCGCGCTGTCAAACTGACGTTTGTTTTGGCGCCAAAATACATAATGCCGAGCTAAACCCCGTTTGTTTTTCTCGGCACATCACCGTTCAAAGACAATTCTCTATTCTGCCAAAGATAACTGGCATCTCGGTATACGATTCTCGACCGTAGCCCCTCATATTAAAGACAAGATAACACGAAAAATAGCATATTTGCTGATGTGTAATTCTATATTTTAGCCACGAGATGGAAGGGTGAAAAGGTAAACATCGGAGTTATTTTAGTAAATCCATCTTGTCTCTGTTTAAAAAGTGGCGCCGCGTATGATTGACGTTGGTTATGGATTTTTTTGTACCTACGTCATATTTGTAAACCGCGATTAAAATAGAAACGTAAATATTCGAAATTAGAACGCTTTCTCGTGGGTGTGAATTTACTTCGAGTAGGTTCATAATAAACCGTTTATTGTTTGTGATAACTGCTTCGCTAATAGGTTGAATTGATCGTATAAAACTTCGCAGCTGCTTAAATGCTTTAGCCATTTTTCTTCCAATATTATTGGAATATCTTATTGTTAGGCATATTAAGATATCACGGTTTGTGAAAAGATTGTGAAGCACGAAATATTGATATTCATACAACAATACAGCAAAAATACGGGGCTACTTCAAAACATTACGAGTACTTTACGTGATATGAAGTTTTGTGAATCATCTCGTGGCTGAGATATGGTCTCGTAGATATGGTCGACATAATCGATGTGTCGATAAGTGATGAGTAGTGAGTTGGTCTAAGAGCCCTGTTCCAAGATTGACATAACATACCTAGTATAATCCCTCTTGCAGTAGGTCTTGCCATCTCTCACGAAGCAGGTGCAGCTCTCATCGAGGAACTGGCGGCACTCCTGGCACTTGAGGCAGGCGGCGTGCCACTCCAGGTCCGGCGCCACCCGCAGGATGTACTGGTCGTGGATCTGCCCGCCGCAGCCCACGCACAGCGACAGACGGAGCTTCTCTGAAAAAAAGTAAACGTCAATGTCACATTTGGCGGTAAAATAGTGTATACAGGTCCACAAGGCTTTATATGAACGTGGCGAGAAAAGGAACTAACGCTTCTATCATACAAAAATGTCATTTCTGACAGTTCTCCTTTACCAGCAGCGTCCTCTCTACATTCATAATTATTATAGAGCGTTGGAGCACGACAATCAACGACATTTTTTAAGAAGTTTTGTGCCTCGATTCGCCGTTTGAATTTAAGAAACATTTTTTAAACTATGAGGCAAAAGACATACTCAGAAGTACGGCATAAAAGAAGAATAAGAAATAAAAAATCGGCCAAGTGCGAGTCGAACTCGCGCACAAAGGGTTTCGTACCAAAGAGCAAAATTAGGCCAAAACTTGCGTTTTTGTATGGCAGCGCCCCTTACTTTTTTATTTTATTTCAATATTATTATTGAATAATAAAGTACACTTTAACTAATCTTCTAATCTTTGGGTACGGAACCCTAAAAAAGTAAAAAATCAGGTGGGTAGTTTAGGTAACCAAAATAATTCAAGATAGAATACGAGTAGGAAAAATACAATAAAACTAAATATTAAATTTATTTGGCCTCATTTACAATGTTTTTTGACAGGAGTTTATCTATATTTCAACAAAGTTAATGATTGGTAAATTTTTTGACACTAAGCCAATACTGTCAGAAATCTCACAAGCAGGGAATTTTTTTATCACAAGTTACAAGCGTTTAACGTGAATCGTGATAATATGTACTACGTTTTTAATTTTACCACTTGAAGTTATCTGAAATTACGTTAATAATTGTGTGTACGTGCGATTCGTGTGGCCCTACATGAATACTGAATAGTGTCTACTGTATATTATGTATATTGTGGTTCATTCTAAATTTCAAACAGCAGGTCACGCTAATTAAAACTTCCATTTTATTATATTGTACATTTTGCAGGTTAAAAAGCTTTTAAATTCAGTGTTTATGACAGTCTCTCTATGAAGCGACTGTGACGGTCAGACGGTCAACTAGAATGTTATTTTTAATAAGCCTTATATTTTTATGACAGCGTATAAAATAATATTAACCCATGGTGGGTTAATATTATTTTAACCCACCTTTAACTTACTACCTAGTTTTGCATATAATAGTTATCTCATATTAGGTATATAAAATGTTCGTGTCGCGGTGTTTGTTGCCTAAGCCGTTCGAAACGGCTAGGCCGATTGTGTTAAAATTTTGTGTGCTTGTGGGTGATTTTTAGACCCCCTTATGGAAGAATTTTCGGAGATTGGCTTGACATAAAACGTCCCCATAACAACGTGTGAAATGATAACAGTGAGTTCAAACTTCAAGCATATTCCCACACCGTATATGGCAAAACAACGTTTGCCGGATCAGTTATAACGAGGACACATTGGAAGATTTTTCCGATATGTGTTGAATAAATGTTTATTATTATTATTATTATTATTAAATATCCAAACTGCATTTATCATGCAGCTTCCCAGCATTATCATACGAACATAAAAACGCGACCAACTACAAAACATCATACAAAAAGATATAAGCGTGAAATAAAACAAAAATATGAATAAATTATCTTTGGAGGCGATCAATAGTGGGCGTGGCCCGTGACACCCTACGCCGAGGGAGTTGAGAGAATAGAGCCGTCTCTTTCTACGCGACTTCTCTGTCGCTCCTTAAGGCTTTATTATAACAGCTGTAAATTTTAATATTGCACCGTATGTAGTTCGTGTCAGAAGCTATCATTAAGATGAAAACGGGCTATAGAGTCAAAGGCTTTTGGAATCTCTATCTTTGTATTATAATAATTTATACGGTTTGTGTCTGGTTCGAAGTATTATAGAATGTGTATGATCTACGTTCTAGAAGACATAATATAAGTATGTACTTATTCTTGAACCTAGTAGTATGAACTTCAAATGTGTTATAACAGTTTAAAAAACCGTTTTATAGTACCAAGCTAAGTGTATTCAAAATATTATATCAATATATAATATTCAAAATAGTTGTTTTAAAACGTAGAACTGCCTCTCCGTAAATTCTGTTACTAAAGCCTAACATTATTTTCAAAGAATGTTTAAATTCTCACTTGGCCTAAGTAAGCCTACTACTAGTACCTACTAGCCTATTTTAAAACAACGTTATATTTGTTATCCTTACAAAAAAATCTTAAAAATTAAATCCCATAAAAGTAAATCAAATCTTGCCAATTGTTTTTTTATGACTTGAAATTGTATACTACGTCGTAGAGCTCGTAGACGTACACGTAGAGGGCTACGACCTACGTCGTAGATAGGCTACGTCATCTTAAATACTAATACTATATTATTTAATTTAATACTTTATTTAATTTACATGCATAATACTGACGTAGAATCGGTATTTTAATGTAAGGTACCATTCCGATAATCAAGCGACCGCGACAGACAAAAATTAGGCTATAGCATAGACAAATCATTATAGGTAGGTTCCATTTTGCTCTGCGCTACTAAAAACAGCGATAGCATAATATATGTAATTAGATCGCTAGACCCATATCGGTAGAGAGAAAAACCTATTATAGGTAGGTTAGGCGTAGGTTCTCTTCTACGCGGCGTGTTTCACGACGCGACATCGTGATGTGCCACGATATACGGCACGACATCACGTCGTAGAAATTCAAAGTTGACGCATCGTGAGTTTCTACGGCGCGACATCGTGCCGTATATCGTGGCACGTCACGATACCGCGTCGTAGTTTTTTACGATGCTCGTCGTGGATTCCCACGACACAATGTCGCATCGTGAAACTCACGACACGACGTCGCGTCGTAGAAACTCACGACACGACGCCGTCGATACATCATACCTACCTGGAAGTATCGACGGCGTCGTGTCGTGAGTTTCTATTCCCACGACACGTTGCCGCGTCGTAGACGTCGCATCGTGTTTTTGTGTCCCGGCCTTAAGTTTAAAAAAAAGCGGCCAAGTGCGAGTTGGACTCGCCCATGAAGGGTTCCGCAGCAGCAATAAGGTTTATGTTTATGAAATTAAAAGGTTTTTGATTTATTTTTATATTTCAGTCGATTTAATGAAATTTAGATTAAGGTTTACCATTTATGACGTAAAAAAAACTACTGGCTAGATCTCGTTCAAACCAATTTTCGTTGGTAGTTTTTATAGGAATCTACATATTTTTTTTAGAATCATCATGCCCCTACTTTAGAAATTAGAGGGGGGGGGACACACATTTTACCACTTTGGAAGAGTCTCTCTCGCAAACTATTCAGGTTAGAAAAATATGATATGAGAAAAAATAATTGCCATAAAAAATATTTTGCTTCGTCGTCAAAGTCGGACAAAATGAGCCAAACCACATAATTTTCATAATAGTCGTGTGTCCAATACCTTTATAATTTAAACTTACGGACTATAATCACTAGACTATCGGCCGCAGTCACTCGCCGCGTTGATCGGAACGTACCTTTACCTTGTAACATATTTTTAACCGATTTCGAAAAGGGGAAACAATCATTAGACTGTATGGGTGTGAATTGTGAGTGGTTAAATTAAGCTTTACAAATTTTATTGTTTATAACTTATTTAATTAATTACTCATAATGGCGGATGTGGCATTGTTATTATTTTCCTAAAAAGCACATTCTCACGAAAATAATTGAAACAATTTTCGCATCAGGTTTTTAATTACTCATGTTGTTTTTAATAATGTACCTAATTAAATAAACAAGCGTTGAAAGTTGAAACACGCAGCAAATAGGAGTAACATTTTTTTATTATTTTATATTTTTGGTAAAATGTTTTTCAAAAACTGACCATTATTTTCTATAGTGACACCAGTCATCTATTGATGCTAAAACCACAGATTTTAATAAAATTTTGTATGGAGATACTATAAATCCAGGGAAAGAATCGTACGGTTTCGGCGCGAAAAAACGGACTTTGGCGCAACATCTAGTACTAAGTACTAACTACTAGCACAGAATAGGTAGGTTACATAATAAATTAGTAGTACCAAAGTCCAAATTCCATTTAAAATTTAATATTCAGTATACTTACCTTAATAATGGACCAACTAACTGTATTATAACAATAAATACTGTGTACGCTTATGTATTTTGTTAAACACTAAGTAGTAAGTAGGTATGTAATTTACTTTACCGTTGGGAAGTGTAACATTTACTTTATTATTGTTACAACTTACAATTTACAAGTTCTCAAATTAATGCTTTTGTGGTTAACAATCCATTTTATTACATTACATTTGCGAAGTCTAATTGAAAGTTTTATTATGTTATGATTATTACTGTAATAATATTAAAAAAATAATATTGAAAAATCAACTTTCCCGGTTTTACCGTCAGGGTTGCCAAAAAGTTAAAATTTTTGTTCCGAGGATAGGAATTCTTTGTATTGATTAAAATATGTTGTTCACCTATAGTTTAATCAGAGCTTTAAAGGTTTTTATGACAGCAAATTCTTACGTTTTAGTACAAGAATTTTATTTTATAAACAGATCGGCGACTGGCGAGGCAATAAAAAAGAAATAAAAGTTTATAACACTGTTGTGACATTTATTTAAATTAAAAATAAGGATTTCGTTGATTACCAATATTGATATTACAATAAAATGAGTAAAACAGTATTCATTAAAATCCTACTCTACATTCTTAAGACTAACGGCAAAGTAAAAATACTTTGTCGGTCTTTTTAAAAACGTAATTAAGGAATTAATGACTAAAACAGATTCAGAAATAAAGAATGTCTGGCGCAGATAATAACGCACGAAAACAGTTACTTCGCGAGAATAATTAACGAAAATAGCATCGCTTTAACATCGATAGAATTACTATTTTACAGTCAAGCTCTTTACGCATAACTATAATATGTGACTTTATAGCTAAGATAACCGACGGAATTTGGATAGAATGTGGATACTATGCGACCAACCTATAAACCTAGACTCACTCGAAATATGAAAGCTTTGAGATAAATAAATTTGTAGATAAAGTGGTCCGTTTGTTATCTAATTGATGTACTTCATAGTTACAAAGTTAATTACCATGTAACTAAGGACGCACTGCGAATTTTCACCGCGCGATATATTATATTTTCACGAATTTATTCATATGTTTTCATTAGCAGTACGGATATACTCAAAAGATACAATGTACACAAATTTATTGAGACAATGATCCGCGCGGTTAAAATTCGCAGTGCGGATACTAAGCTCTGCAATATATGCAATACTATACTACTACTACAATATATACTAATGCAATAATTTTCTTGAAAATCTTTCGCCACGTCGTTTCGGAAGTGATAATTTATACTGGTTATAAGTTGTGACGTCACGAGACAGGACATTGTGTGAGGCTGGCTGCGCATGCGCGTTAGAATTTATTATGTCAATAATGGACGCCGCACCGCGACGTACGCGCAGGGCTTGCATACTATTGTGATTTTAAAAATACTGATCGTTTTTAAGAAAATGGGTTAAATTCTAATTTTAGTTACTAAAAATTGAGCAATCGACAAAGTAGGGCAGAAAGTAAATTGAGCAATCGGCAAAAGAAAAGAAGTAGAAAATGCTTTCAGCAGTAAAGCTGCCAATTTGAGCATTTTAAATTTTTTTCATATTTAATTGTAAGTAAGTAAGTACTAATGCTATTATGTTCAAATATTTGATTTCTTTTTTTAATTTACTTAAATAAAAGTGTACTACGTATCCCTTGGGCGTACAAGCAAGACAAGGTATAAATAGGAGAAATAAGAAATAAAAAATAGCAAACACAATTAACTAAGGCAGTAAATAACTAAGTTTTTATTGGTCAAGTGCATAAATTGTGTACTTAACTGACATGTTCTGTCGTAAAAACATCGGATGAGCTGGAACCGTTCTGCTTTATCAAATAAGCGATTGATATAAAAACATGCTGATTATGTTCAATGTTTTATGTACAGATAATGTAATACAGGTGATAAGTTTAAAAGGGGTTGCTTCAGTTTTACGACAACGCGACGTCTAGACGTTTTAAAACGTCCATTTTTCAACGTGTGTGTAGTTGTGGAGAGAATTCATCAATTTTTTGCCAGCGACTCCGTCCGCGTGGACTTCAGCTCATAGCGCATAGCAAATTGCAAAATTTCCACGACAGAGTTGCTTCCGCGGTACGGAAACTTCAAACTTCCATCATCAATGTTTAGTTTGTTTAAAGACACACTTTTAAAATGCCTCTCTTTTTGCGTCAGGGTTAAACACTGGGGTCAAACATCAACTCTTCTTAAAAAAAACGTACAAGGATTCTTCATCCTTACCACCTCTTAGTTGAGTACCGTTACCGTTACCGTTTGATTAAGCGCTAAATCAACGCGATGTAGGTGACGTACAGCGCCATCTATTATAATTTTTTGAATTTTAATTTAAACAAATTTATACATAAACACCCCCTTACAACCCCTTTTTCCAGTTAAAAAAGTAGCCTATGTCCTTTCTCAGGCTTTAGAATATCTGTGTACAAAATTTCATTACAATCGGGTCAGTAGTTTTGGCGTGAAAGCGAGACAGACAGACAGGGATACTTTCTCATTTATAATATTATTAGTACAGATAGCTTTCCTCGATAAATGGGCTATCTAACACTGAAAGAATTTTCCAAATCGGACCATAAGTTTTTTAGATTAGCGCGTTCAAACAAACAAACTCTTCCGCTTTAGGTATATGTATTGTGTATAGAATTTACTAGATAACGCGAACTTCCGCAACTTCGTTTATTGCGCGGGAGTTGTACAATGTACATTTTCCGGGATAAAATATATTCCATGGTTTTTCCCGGGACGAGACGGGCTTGGACGTGAAGAGGTAAAGGGACAGACAGATAGACAGAGAGACAGACACACTTACGCATTCATAATATTAGAATGTATGTATGTATGTATAAAATATATATAACGGTATGTCTAAAATTGTAAAAAAATCGGCCAAGTGCGTGTCGGAATCGCGCACGAAGGGTTCCGTACCATTATAGAGCAAAATTAGGCCATAAATTGTGTTTTTTGTATGGGAGCCCCCCTTATTTTTTATTTTATTTTAATATTATTATGAAATATTAAAGTACACATATAACTAAGGATTTTGTGAAAAATTCAAGTACCTACCTGTTGCCATTTTTGATATAGAGCAAAAAAGGCCAAAAAAATCACGTTTGTTGTATGGGAGCCCCCCTTAAATATTCATTTTATTTTATTTTTAGTATTTGTTGTTATAGCGGCAACAGATATACATAATCTGTGAAAATATCAAATCTCTAGCTATTACTGTTCTTGAGTTACAGCCTGGAGACAGACAGACAGACGGACAGACAACGAAGTCTTAGTAATAGGGTCCCGTTTTTACCCTTTGGGTACGGAACCCTAAAAAACTGAGTAAAGCATACGAGTGTTGTTATCGGCGCGAAATTAAAACACCAAAAATAAGTATATTTAAATACTAGAAAGTAGAATTTATTTCAATTTCATGAATATTCATACTGTTGTATGCAGTAAATCAAATTTTATATCCTTGAGGTCCATAAAAGTCTAATAAGTAAGTAAAGAATTTGGTTTGCAAACATAACATCCTAAAAATCTTGCCCCAGCTGCCCCAGCGCAAGCCGTCATCACATTATTCGCAAAAATTTTTTTTTAATTCAATCTCTTGGGAAATCTTGTGGCAGTTTTCCAATATTCCGCTAGATTATGCAGATTGCAGATATTATCTAAAATAGCTACTATAATTTCTTACTCCAATAATAGTGTTTTTGTGGCTCTAATTTAGCATTACATTTAACGAAGTAGAATAAATTAAGCATTTTTAGATGCTGTGTCTTCTGCACAATACAACCAAACAAACTTTTGACCCTATACTTGTAATTAATTACATAGTACTTAAAAAACTAAATAAGTCGTTTTGCGCTGTCTGATTTACTACGCAACTGATTTTGATGCAGTTTTTACAGACTGTTTCAAGAGAAAGGTTTACGCAGGTCGCAGAGCTTACATGTATAATAGGCAAACATCGTATACGTATATGGTAGAACAACGTTTTGCAGGGTCAGCTGGTAAAAAATATGGAATCGAATAAAAACTTTTTGTGTCAACCCTATCGGTGTTCGAGTCGGCGGATACGGTCAAAGATGCCGCCGCGTGTAGAGCGCCTTATCGCGCGATTACCATCGTGGTAGCGATAGTCTAGTCAGTTCATTAATTACTATACCGTTTATTGACCACATAAACCACGATCGCCGTTGAATTACGGTAGCGAATACGAAAATATCGATGAAATCGAGATTTTTATTGTTAAGTTAGGGCTGTCAAAAATGTGAAAAAATTTGAGATCTTTTTTGGACTTTAGGAATATAAATTTTATTTGTTACATATACATTAGGCGTTAGAGCTAGATGAATGGAAAAACTTGGGGAAACTCTTGTGACAAGTGGTATAGCATAGGCTCTTTAAAAAATGTATTTGGTCGAAATATTAACATTTTTCCCCCCCAAGGATTATGAAAAAAAAAACGCAGAAAAAATAATGGAATATTTTATCCATACTTCTATACTTACTCAATATTATACTTACATGCGAAAGTGTGTCTGTCTGTTACCTCTTCACGCCCAAACCGCTGAACCGATTTTGCTGAAATTTGGTATATACTGGATACTTTGAGTCTCGGGAAAAGACATAGGATACTTTTTAACCTGGAAAAATGTACGATTTCCGCGCAATCGAGCTAGGTGCACAGAACAGAGGATTATATACGAGTAAGTAGTTGATGGCGTTCCTTTTCAGATTTTCTGACAAAGACCTTCGATTGCCATTAATTAATCATGATTATAATTTATAACATATACCTAATAATTCTAAAGTAAACAAAGAACTTGAATCATCAGTTTGCTATTTTTTATAGTTATAGTTAAGTAGCATAAACAATTTTATAGTTGGCCAGCTGCAAATCGGAAACTTTCACCTGCATTTGTCTTTTGTCTTTATAAAGAGTTATTATAAAAGTTTTTATTTAAATTTACAATTACTAACTTTTATTGGGAGATATAAAATATCTATGAATCTTATATCTATAAAAATTTTGCTAATGGTACGTTTAAAAATATTTGTAAATTGGATTGAATTAACAAAGTACGTTCATAAATGTTAGAAAAAGTTCTAATGTTCAAAATAGAAAAGAGCCTTAGGTACTATTTTTTGGTAATCACTAATCAGTTAAAAATTCGATTAAAGACTCGTAATAATATTGTATTGTTGATCTGTGTCGCTTAAAGGGTAATAAATTGTTACAACTTACAACTAAAATTTAAGTAATTTGCTGGAATTCAAAGCTATATTTTACCGAGTATTATTAATTTCGTACTAACTTTTAATTAATTAAATATTTTAAATATCCTTAGTTAAAAATCAAGGGTTGGTTGGATTTATTTTCATCTTATTTTCAGTATAAAATTAAGTTTAAATATATTTAAACTGTATAATTTCTTAATACACAAAGAGATAAGGAATATACTTACTGTTACATTTTTGTCTTGGTAAGTATAAACATGTATAAACGTGAAAACCTAAACTGCGCAAAGTCAAGAGTTAAGTAAAATTAAGGCGCTATATTGATTATAACGTCCTTTTTGAAGTAACACTATAGGACCCTCAGAAATGTTACAAATCTGGTAATGAGATATACATATCTTCATAGCCTTATCTAGGTTTGAGAAGAACCAGAAACACGATTAATGTATTTTGCCTCGATACATTTCTCGATCGAAATGACCTCTTAAAAATACGAAATTTGAAGATTATTTTTAAACGAGAATAGATGTATTGTAGGAAATTAGTCTAATTAATAGACACCTTTGCAACCCAGAATCGTATAGAAGCATTTTGGTTAAATGCTCCTAGTTATTTTTTAAATAAACAAAATTACGTTTTTTCGCATGTTTTCCGAGCGAGCCGATAGCTTCTGGCCGCAGCGTATTCACGACTTTATAGTCATACAAATTAAGTATAAAATTGCCCTTGCGGTAAAATTACTTTCAATATAGCGCCTTAACTGCTCAATATTCAACACAACATAAAACAGTGGAATTTGAACTCTAAATACTGTACAAACATATTAAATAAACTTTGCCCGGCGCTTAGAGCGCGATTCCTTTGAGGCGCAAACCATATTGTATACTCGAGGTACTTCAGTCGCTATTGCAGGTGTATCACGCGATTTTGACCCGTATAGGTCGGCTTGTTGATTTTGAGCATGTTTGTAAAGGACGCAGGTTCAAAATTAGCGAGTACTACCGCGGTACGGTTAAAAGAACCCTCGGTTTATAATAGGTAAGCCAAATATGGCCGCTGTTGACCGAGGCGCGAGTCTAACTCGTTTAGAATTAACTTGTTTATTTCTTATTGGTTTTCCGTAATTGTGCCACCTAGGTTAAGTCCATTTAAATGATTTTGATCGTAAACAAAAAATCAACCAAATTAATGGGCTTCCTTTAATTTAACCATTTTTGTCCTTTGAAATACTCAATACCTTAAATCTTGAATCTTGTTAAACAATTTGGAGATTTAAGAAAAAAATTGGATAGAAAATAGAAGCCTTTCGAGTTTTTCTGCATTGTTTCTGATACACATACAGCGCAGCTGTTAAAGTTAAATTATAATTCACCTGTATTCCATAGAGTATAGAACACAATGCACTCGAATATACGTAGATTGTAGGCCTAACTAAATACTAGAAGTCTAGAACACGTAAAACTTATAAGTAAAATAGTCTCTACACCGTTTCATTTGGAATAAGCCGAGCTGTGAGCTTCCCAGTCGGTACTTTATAAAAAGCAGACATCTCACGTATCTGTAATGTGTATGTTTATTTTTGACTAAAAAGGGATCGGAGTTCCATACATCGTCGATCGTTTGCGCTCATACTCGACTTTAAAAAGCCTTCGACCGCCAAAGGTTGTCGGCAGGATGTGTTTACGTTCCAATAAAAAAAACAATCTCACCTCTCTCTCTAATGACCGCCGTACGATATGTCGCGTTCGAGATTTAAATGATGTTCCATTCCATGTTAATTCGAAATTATTGCGGCCTCTGCGGTTTTTAGTTTATCGCAATTTCTGACTTTTTTTAGCAATACAACGATACTAGGAAAATTCGAAAGAAAGAATGATTAATAAAGTAATGCAATGAATCAAATAATGTGAGACTGTAAAAAATATAAAATAATTTTTGGAACATCTAAGACTTTGCCGCCGCGCTACAAATGAACTTACTCTACATTGAGTTACGCTGTGAACAGCCGCAAAGCAGAACCAAATTAGAAGGACCAAGTGTATTAAATTTCATTAATTTGACTGTTAATTACTCAGGGTATAATAATAATATCTATGGACGCTTTTACACCACGTCAGTCTGGCCCTGTGGTAAGTGCCTGAAGGACTTGTGTTACAGGTGCCAGACAACGGAAATATTATATTCAATACTTTTATACTATACATATATTTAAGATTTTTATATGATACACAATATTATATTTAATACACATCCATGACCCAGGAACTTTGAAAAACTTTTTGTTCCATCGGCGGGATTCGAACCCGTGACCCCCGGCTTGAGCTAACAACGCGCTCACCACTGGGCCACAGAGGTCGTCAAATCTCATCAAGTTTATATCTAGAATTATTAACTCAATGCAATAAGCAGATTTTTTAACTCAGCTTATTGATAATAGATATATTAACTACTAGCTGTTGCCCGCGACTTTGTCCGCGTTAGCATAGTAGATGACGTCCCAAGTACTTACTTACATTATTATTTTTCAAAAATATTCAATGTACAGAATTGACTTTCCTACGATTTTATTATACCTATGCATACTATATGTTACTTTATTAAGTAGTCAAGAAATTACAATACAAGATGTTTGTTACTATTTTATAAGCAACCGCCTGTATAAGGTGCCGAGTTTGTATCATGTACCTATACGATTATACTTGGATGCTTATAAAGTCTTTACTACTTACTACTCGCTCTTACTGTCTTGCTAAAAAAGTTGAACTTGAATCTTGTTGCATTACATTATCAATAATAAATTTTACTGAGCATTGTTTGTGTTTTGAATCATAGTATTAAAACTACATACAATATTTATCGTATAATTTTAGATTTAAATAAAAAAATCAATGATTCATCGGTCTCGGTCTGCTATATAATCTCCATTCATTTGACACTTTGGAGAACCCTTTTTTATAATTCAAGATGGCGCCGATACTGAATGTAGACGTCAAATTGAGGATGAAGATCGTATCTAAGCTCAGGGTCGGGCCACTAGTACGGAGTTTCATTCCTCTCATGAAATTATGAGTGTCAATGAACAACACCTACTACAGAGTACAGAGTCGTGGATATTGCAATGAAACGCTTAGTTTTGGTGAATAGGAAACAATTTCATTTGAGACAAAATACTTATGGAAATTATACTGTCAATACTTATATGAGCTTCACGTAGCCACATAGTAGACTTAAAATAAAAACTGTGTACAACAAGTTAACTTAGGAGTTAGGACCTGTTATTTCCCTGTAATTTCATATTTTAGAACGAGGTGATTAACGTACGTTAAGTGTCTTTCTGATTACTCGTGACGCTTTCTCTTTGCGTCTCTTCCGCTACTTCTCTGGCCCCCAAGAGTTCAGTAGCGTAGCATAATGTAGATATTATTATTGATATGAAACACCTAATGACTTGTAACTATTTCTTCGCACGGTACCGTTTTAGCGTTTTACTGTGGTAAATTAATTATTACGAGGGTGGGATATGAAGTAACTGAAAGCCTCTGCTATTTAAAATGTTAAAATTAAAAATATATGTTTGTCATTTTTTAAATTCGTCACGAATTTTAAAATGACATACAATTTTTTTCGAATAATACACGAATTATTTGTGTACCTGTGTACCTGTGTTCTAAATTTGAATTTGGTGGCGTGAAAATGTCATAAATTTTTTATCAATTAGAAAATAAATTTCGTCAACTGTTTTGAATATGGATAAAATTGAACAAAGAGCGGTGATACAGTTTCCTCATATGAAGGGGATAAAGGGGAGAGATTCTGACTATGATGAATTAGAAAATGTTTTGGGTGAATTTGCTTCTTCTTATGCCACAATAAAAAATTGGGTACCGTACCGTACCGTAGCAGAGTTTATACGCGGTCGTATATGTGTCAAAGATGAAGCCCGCCCTAGACGTCCAAAAAGCGTCACAACTCCGGAAATGGTCGTGAAAGTACATGTTATGGTTTTAGCAGACCGACGATTGAAGTTATCTTAAATAGCAGACACTTTATGTACCTATCCCAAAAGGACAGATACAGCATATCCTAAGTGAGGAATTACCTAAATATGAAAAAGTTACCGGCCCGTTAAGTGCCACGATTGCTTACGCACGATCAAAAAATAATTAAAGAAAATCAGTGAATTAAAGTATGATTTGCTGCCCCACCCACCTTATTCGCCTGATTTAGCGCCATCAGACTTCTTTTATTCCCTAAGCTCAAAACTTTTTTGGGCGGCCAGAAATTTGCCACAAATGATGAAGTCATAGCCGCTGTAGAGGAGTATTTTGAAGGCCTTGAAAAAAATCATTTTATAGAAGGCATTACTGCTTTAGAACTAAGATGTAAGTGCATAGAGATAACATAGAATAACAATGAAGAGTTCCATAGAAAGATTTCAAAATAGCATTTTATGAGCACCACGTAGGCACCACGTACGTCTATACCTATTTGTCAGGGAAAATATTCGTACAAGAAAAACGTACGTAATATAAGGTCCCAAGCAATATCGGCGCGATAAACCACACAAAATTACTCTTTCAACGGTATAACTTTCACTCTATACAATAGGGACACATACACTTAACTTCACTCTGCACATTATGCTTAACAATATTAAAATTTATTTATTTATTGCTTAGCTTATAGTATTAAATACTGTAACTTGTAAGGTATTATAATATTGGCCAAAATGTCTGATATATAATATGGTAAAATGAATAAATTATACTAAGGGCCTGTTTCACCACTTCCTGATAAAGTGCCGAATAAGCTTTTCACAACTTTATTGACATATTCTCCATACTCGATCTGTCAAGTTAATTGGTGGATAGCCTATTCGGCACTTATCAGGAAGTGGTGAAACAGGCCCTAAGTATGATAAGGTTACAAAAATGTTAAACAGCGATTAATATAGCCCACCTAAGTTGAGTCCCGATCAATTAAAGACGTATTAATGTCATGATAAAAGAACATAGTATGTACTTATGTAGTATATGTATAAATTTATTAATACAATACAGTAGATTCTACTATAATATAGAGTTAACTACATCATATGAAAAAAAAACAAAAGAACTTAATCCCTATTCAAGTCTCCTGTAGGTATTCAGAAGCCGATCTGTCCGTCATTAATGGTATAATTAATGCTAAATAATAGCAGGCAATAATAGTTTTTATTACACTCAACATAAGAGAGTTAATTCTAAGTTTATTTGCGGTTGAGGCTCTTTTTTAATGTCATACGGATTATAGAGCTTAATATAAAGGTTAGGTCACATAGACAATGTTTTAAAATATATATTTTTAATAATACTTATTACTAGTAAACTTAATTGTTTTTTAATTCAAGGGATATATCAAAACAGTAACTATTAGATTTATTATAATATAAGCTTTTTTGTCTTAGCTTAAGTCCAAATAAATGTTTGGGCGTAAGGTAAGAAAATGCTAGGTAGAGGAGAGTTGCGGCATTTGACACCTTACATTATGAGAATCCTGTAAGTTTTATCATGAAATGGTCATAAAAACACAATTCAGTCATTTTAAGGTATTTTCTACTTTTCCGCTGACGATTTTCCATCAGGAGATCTATTTGCTTGCAATTATTGTCACACAATTAGAAAAATAACTCAAACATGTTAAATATTTTCGTATGAGAAAATGATTTTGGTATTAAGAATGTATGAAAATTTCGAGGGTAACCCGGGCCCTTAAGAGGAACTGTCAACATGTTACGTGAATAAATTCCAAATAACTGTATTTTAAAAAGATAAAACCGACTTCAAAATTGTACGTAATTGAGAATGAAAACTTCCTATCTCCAAACTACTGAACCGATTTTGATGAAACTTGCACCATTCCCTAAGTTGAACAATACCTAGTACAATAAAAAAAGAATCACTCAAATTGGACTTGTAGTTTCGGAGATATGCGTGAACAAACATAAAAACATACATACATACATACACTTTTGAAATTTGGCACATTTGTTCAGAAGCTTTTATAGATTAACATATGCAAAAACTGGGCAGTTCTGGAAATATTACATACATACGCGTCGAATTGATAACCTCCTTTTTTTGAAGTCGGTTAAAAAGCGGCAGACGAAGGATATGGGCGAAAAGCCCTGAATAGACGATTCATATTACGGTAGTAAAAAAATGTCATACAATAAAAAGTCAATACATTCTGTTTAGTGTGTACCAACCTTAAGCTCTTCTCATTCCGGCTTCTGTGAAGGTTTATGACAACGCGAACGATCGTCTGGATGACGAAAAAATGTAACACGAAACTAAAGACAAAGTACGTACGCGTAGTTTCATACTTCGGGTTCGGTAGAGTTTTAAAATGTATTTTTTGATGTTGAAATTGCTGGAACAGAGATCTATTTGGAAAAAGTGTTTTTACTGTAAACAATAGTAAGTATCCTGGTATTGACACAAAAAATAAGATCTATATTCATAATTATAATTATACCATAAAACCAGTTAGTAACTCGAAAAAATCGACTCTTAGGGCGACTCGAAGGACCATGAAAAATGTGTGTGTCAGCTACTTAGTGATTAATCAATAAATCACGGTGGTAGTACGGACAGACAATATTTGTCACGCTAACCTACGGAGGTCCAATTTTTTTTTACCGGATGTCAACGCGCTGGCGACATAATTGTGGCGCCTTCGGTTTTGTTTTTGTTTGAAAGTAAAAAGTTTGTATGAGACGGTACAGTATAGCTCGGTCGTATAAGTATGGCATGGAGCTTCGTATCAATACAAAGTGTCACAGACTGTTTAGAGTTTAGACTATAGTTTTTGTAAAAAAAATACACACAAATATATTCAAAACTCAAGATATGGCGCAAGTCACGAGTTCACGGTGCGGCGGCGTAAAATACGTAGTAAAAAAATCATATATTTTTTTTGCAAAAATCAAATAGGTACGGCGACTACAACGCGAGATCATTAGCAATTATTATAGTATGTAAATGACAGCGTGACCGCGCGCGCGCCGCTTATATTTTAAGATGACGCTATGTTAAAGTAAAAAACCTTGTTGGATGTGTTTTAGATTGCTTGTTTTCTATGTGAGGCTGGCCCGGCCTCTCATAGAAAACAAGGAATGGAACAGCAAAAAATGGAAAGGGCGTAGCGACAAAATGGTTTTTGCCGCGTAATTTAAAAACCATAAATACATTTCATATAAGCTATGGGCAAATTAAAGTGTATGCTAGAACCAATTTATGTACAAATTTTGGAAGCTTATATCACTCTCCTCTGTTGGCAAAATAGGAATCCCTTTTTTTACAGAGGTCTTTTTGATTGATTATTCTGTGTTATAAAAGTTGACCAATCGTGTTTTGCTATGGGTAATTTAAAGACAAAGACATGATGAATACTGACAGTGAACTTTTATTTCTTAGCTTTTATTACACTGTGGCTTTAATCATTGCTGAGAAAAATGGATATCGCTACAGCCAAATTATCAAGGCGTCACCTTAAATAAATCGCGTATTGTGTAATCGAGCGGTGTAATCGCTAAACGTATGACGTATGTAAATCTAGCCTAATGTCAAATGGCTCCACACAACTCCAAAATCTACATCAATAGATTTATGTACTTGCTCACTTGACCACATTCATTCCTTATAGTTTCGAGCCAAACAATACGCTCAAGCTTCTTGAACATTACATCATTTGCTCGAAATACACAGAGATTTGAGACATCCGAGATATTTCTAAAGGGGTCGACGTGCTAAGTATTTCCTGCTTTAATTAGGCTAACACTTACAGATAGCATTCTTAACCAAATTCACATTCCGCCCGTTATTGAGGTACAATTTAAATTCGGAATTTTCTTTACAAATTCAACCTAAATTCAACTGAGTTTGTATTTTTTAAAGTTCGTCAGTTGATGGTCCGACTTTACTCGTACAAAATCAGTGCATCTAGTCCGCTTGGTAATATTATAACGGCCCGGCCGCATCTGCGTCTATCGTCCAAAGCTTCGTGCTAAGTGTATCGTCCAATAGTATCGTCACTATTGGACGATACACGTAGATCGTCCAATAGTATCGGTTTTAGTGCGAAGCACTACGCATATGTGGCCGCGGCATAAAAGTATTAGTATGTAGATTGTAGTCCATAATATATTATAATACCTCTAAAGTCTAAATAATAACGATAAAAATCTAAGAACATAAAATAAATAAATTCTGATTAGAAATCAGTCTCCCTACGCTTAAGATAAATAAGATGTACGTTAGTAATTACGATGATGATATTTAAATTCACTAAAGTTGTAAAAATATTTTTGTGAAAAAAGAAATACAAAAAAAAAAGTTTGCAACTGCGGCGCCGTTTGGCTAGACAATGACAAATAGTCCGCCACGTCACCAAGAAAAAATCTGCCCAAAACAAAAAAAAACTATTATCCGTCAAACAGACTCGACAGAGGCTGATAGAGGTGTCCGATGATTTGACAGCTGTCATTTGGGGGCGTTGTTTGTGGCAAATTATAATTAACACATTTCAGAAAGTACCTGGATAGTGAATAATACCTATAACCATAATAATAATATTATAGTCATGATGTTATGTCCTATGGTTATGTCCATGTTATTAAATAAATCCATTTTGAATGTTTACTTGTAGTGATTGATATAATGTGCTCATAGGAGATTGATTTCATTTTACCCAAGATTGTAAGAGTTTTTTTTAAGTTCAAGTTTTCTACATTTGATGGTTTATTCATATAATTTTCTGCTTATCTTACTTAAACAAATTACAAAAATGTTAATATTTGACACATAATATTAAAATAACAAAAAATCTGAATTAGGTACTTAAAGCTACATTTATAGCATAATCATTTCCAAAATCCCAATAGATTTTGATTAGTTATATCATAGTCCATAGAAAACAAACTTATAGAATATATGAAGTGTTCAACTCCTCAGTAGCCATACTGGTATCGTTAGACTACCATTTCGATAGTAAAATGTGATTTTGATGCTCAATTTTCTATTCAAAAATATACCATACAAAGATAACTTGTACAATAACAATTGGTTATCCTGTATGACGTCCAGCTCAGAGATTACTGGACGACTTGAAAAAGTAATCTGGGTTCTTATCAACTGTCCCCCATAAAATACCTATAACGTCCACAGATTAAAAAAAAACAAAAGACTCGAAAAAATCCCGCGTTATCTCAGTCCGGCGCCAGTGGTAGCGAGGCGGGACCTTTTTGGTTTTTTTTATTCTTCCCAAGCGAAAATCCAACCTCGTAATTGACAGAATTTACGCAGCTGATAAAGAAGGTTTTATATTATAACTGGTCGAGTTTGTCGTTACGGGCTTTCGTTTTCTAATCTTTTGGGCCGTACATTGCCTTGTGCGTCTCATGATCGACCGCTTTTTGTGTAACTGATTTTTTATGACCAAATAAAAAACTCCTTGACATTCCGGATTTAAATGTTTTCGACTTTAACTATACAACTCTTTTATCTGATATGACCTAGGTAGTCTCGGTATCTCATAATTTAAATATTTACTGCTTAACTTTCTTATTCTTCTGCAATATCAAAAAAAAAATAGACGTTGACATCAAGTAGATAATTTAGTGTCTTTTGTTACACGTCACGCAACAAAAAAGGACACGTGCTTCTGCTTGTCCTGCATCTTCTAATTATTTACGGGGACCTGTCCGGTAACTTACAATACCTTGTAATAATTTTATTGTCAGAAATGCTAAAGAAGGTAAGTATTAGGTATCTTAAACTTGTCGTATAATTTTGTTAGTGTAGGTGTACGTGAAGAAAAGTTACAGTTAAAAATTTGTGAAATAGTACTTTTTGTGACAAACATTTTGTCACTGGATGATGCCCGCAATTTCCTTGCGCCAAAGTTTGTTTATCGCGCGGGAACCCCACATTTTCCTGGAGTAAAAAATATCCTATATCCTTATCCAGGACTCCATTTGGAGTCCTGGGAAATCCTACCTCCTAATCTAATCCTATCTCCAAACCAAATTTTAGCAAAATCGGTTCAGTGATTTTAGCGCGAAGAGGTAATAGACAGACACACTTTCGCTTTTCTAATATTACCTCTAGTATGCATTATTTATAGAATCAGAATCTGAATTTATTTATTGCTACAATGAAGTTACAAAGGTCTTAAGAAAATTATTTTGGAGCTTTCATTTTACCACATACCTATACATGGTGTGCAATATAGTCTTAAGTATTTAATAGTCATTTTTTAACAAGTCATTAATTTAAAATGCTTAAATAATATAATAAAAAATAAAACATATTTTTTTTTGCATGAGCTCATGGAACCAAAGCATAAAAGACGATTAAACTGGCCTTTACTTCGAAATTAAAATCAAGGCTGTATTGGAATTTGGATATAAACCTCGGCATATGGACCAGTGAATGTTATCTTTGGAGAACTTTTAAAGCTTTCCGATCGATACGTAAAGGGCGCAACGGAATTTTACAACAATTCGATTACAAACGAATTTAATTTTTAAAACGGCCCCCAATTATTTTATTTTGCTGATCAAAGACAATTACACAACATTCTTAATGTTCAATAACCAAAAGGCTTTATCAAGACAATTAATCGGTAAGTCCGCTATTTTACAATTTTTTTTATTTAATATCGACATATTGTATTATTTGATATTTCATTCAAATAAAGAGTCTATTAAATTATTTAAATCTTCTACACAAGGTATAAAGTGGGTAAGGGAAAGAATACCTGAAGAAAAAGTTAATGTACCTAAATGTATCAATTCCTAACTTATTCTTATCTCTATAGGTACTGTTGTAGCTAAGATCAATTATATATTAACATAGAACACCAGTATAATAACATCAATTACAAGACCGATTAATATGAAAATACCGATATCAAAACAACCGCGTTTAAGATACTTGATAAAATCTAAATCGAACAAACCGAATAATGTGAATAATAAAAATCTAATTACTTCCTTATCACATTGAGCGTCGTTAGTATATTTTAAAACCCCATATTTTCTCTAATGAGATGGCCGGAATATCGCGGCGCCTTACTGTCAAGAAGTATCCTGATCGTGCTGCCGATAAGGCCTTTCCGCTTGTATGACGGCCCATATAAAGACTGACCAGGCGACAGATATATATTTTATCAGGGTTCCGTACCCAAAGGTTAAAAACGAGACCGCGTATTACTAAGACTTCGATGACTGTGTCTCCAGGCTGTATCTCAAGAACGGTGATGCTAGGCAGCTGAAATTTTCACAGCTTATGTATTTCTGTTGTCGCTATATCAACTAGTACTAAACCAAAATAAATTAAATATTTAAGAATGCTCCAACTTTTTAATTAGCAGGTCGGATGTCTGTTAGTACGAATATCGACGTTAATAACATTAAAATAAGATTCATATTAGCGCGCCTTGTACAGTGGCGGTTACGAGTTACGACGCTCGCCGCGTTTTTGATATGGCGAAAATGTATGAAAAAATTTGAGAAATTTTCTTATTTTTCTTATAACTGGAAAAGTTGTTTATTTTTATATAAAATTTTTAGCGGACTTTATAGAGGACTAAATAAGCAACATTTTTTTTGTATATTTATTTTCCTCAGTTCAGTGTATTTAGATATTAAGATACCTAATCAGACCCCATTTTTTTCATATTTTGCGATTATTGTGATGGTTAAAACGTATTTTATGTAAAAGTTTTGTATGCGGCTATAGAATTTTTATGGTACAGTCGTGGAGATGAATATATTATTATCTTTCATTTGAAACCAAAATATCCTCGCAGTTTGACTCCTAATTCTTTAATAGGGTACCGGAAAATCGCTGATATTTGTAATAGCGTCCTTAAGCGGGGCTCCCAATTCCCATACAAATAACACACTTTGCCTACTTTTGCTCTATAATGATTAATGGTACGGAACCCTTCGTGCGCGAGTCCAACTCGCACTTGGCCGATTTTTTATCTCGTGAGCCGGCCTACTTCCAAATAATATAATGCACAGAAAACCCGTCCAATTCACTTACCGGTTTCATTGTATTTTGGCTCGATATAAATTCCAATGAGTAAGCTACTTTATTTTTAACACCTTATTGCCTACGCTAACCGGCTCGCTAAGTCTGTCTACTGTCAAAATAGACAATATTTTTGAAGTGAATTTAATTAAGGGCGAAGCCAAACGAGCGTAATTTGTGAGTTGTGAGCCGCAGAATTTCTGCCGGGCAGAATTCTGCTGCATTCAGTTTTCATACAAAAGTCATGTTTGATTCACACCGCGACTCAAAATGAGTTGTCATTTGTATGAAAAAAATTCTGCCCGGCAGAAATTCTGCGGCTCAAATTACGCTCGTTAACCGAATAATTGGTGTAGTTTTGAAATTTGGTACAGTTGTTCCTAAAGGTGTCCAGATAATAATAGCTCCGGTTTCGGTGACGGTGGTCAAAAGAATAAATTTAGATAGGATCAACTTTGAAGGAGGAATCACGGGAATACGTAACCTCGATTTACTATCGTACGAACGTATCTAGAGACATATACAGTAAATCGGCGTAACGTAGTCCCCTGATTCCTCTTTCAAAATAGAGTCTATCTAATTTTATTTTATTTTTTTAAAATATCTTCAGGAAGAGTAAGTCTATTTCCTCTATGTTATTACTTTATCTTAAAGATCTTTAAAATTTGTTTTATGGTCGGTCGATTGGCGGGAGGGAGTACGGGGCCATTCATTTTTTGCAATTTTTTTAGGGTCATATTTTTAATTTTAGAAAAAATCTAATGTAGAGGCATGCTTTCACAGATCCCAATATTGTATAAAAAATCATTTGTCTAGACGCATTGTCCAGGGAGTAAATTGGGGAATACGTTTGTATGGCAAAACAGTGCTAGCGTACCCTATTAATACTGTGTATTTAATGATCGTACAGTAAAAATGTGTAGACGTAATTTATAGGAAATTTAATGTAGATAATTAATGTAGAAATCACTAATGAGATATTATAAATACTTTTCGAGTTACAAGCAAAAACCTTGAAAAAGAGACCTTTCCCCCCTACCCAACCGTCGGCTCTTGTCCCTCGGGCATTTTTTAGTATATTCATCTGGACACCTTCAGGAACAACTGTACCAACTTTCAAAACTACACGAATTATTCGGTCTGAATCCCTTAATTTTGCCAGGCTTTATTCAGGCATTTGAGATTTTTGTGACAGAATTCAAATTCAAATTATTTATTAATCATTCAATAATATACAATAGTATAAAAGCAAGGTAGCGTACATCACGTCGTCTAATCTCATGCTGTGTGTTTGTGACAGAATAACATCAAAAATACGAAAAAGCATTAGCATTCAAAATTATACGTAATTTGAGACGAGCACAGATAAAGAGATAAATTATGACAGTGCGGATAGATTGATGTGCGGTGAATATCCAAAGATTGAAATCAATAACGTGTATAACTATTATTTTTAATGTCTACTTAATAGTGTTATTATAATATTAAAATGCTATGTTAATATTGAGGATGTTCTCGCAGTCCCGGTTTGAAAATTGATAAAAGCACAATAAAATATGAATATTGCTTACGTCATGCGGCAAAAATTCTTAGCTTCCTTTCCTTATCTGCTTATTGAAATAGCAATAGAAAACACCTATTTCGGTGATTACAATCAATTAATCGCAAGATGAAATATCTAGCGTCTTTCGAATTATACAGAGTGTTGTATAATTCGAAATATTTGAATTATAATAATAATTCGAAATATTGAGAATATTTTTTTAACCTAAACAGTAAACTTTAGACACGAGAGACTTAAGACGGATTACTGATTTAAACAAATAAAAAGTTGGTCTGACTATCCTATCTGAAGTGAGAGCCCTAATACAAAAATTTATGACGCAGGGTTTTTGCTTATCATGGGTGCCGCTTTTTACACTGTATTAGGAAATTCGGCACTTTCACTTGCTTTTAAGTTAACAACAGATAACTTACCGAATGCCCTTATTTGAAACAAAAACATGTGCATATCTAATGTAAGTACTGATAAGATGATTTTCATACATTCACTACCGGTGTATGTACGTATGTTTGTTTTAGATAGCTTATCTCCGGAACATATGTTCGCATTAGCGCCGATGTATCGCCAGGTCGTTTCTAGTTAATTAGATTACATGCAAAAGCTAGCATATGCTTTAATCCAGGGCGATAGTAAGATAGTATTGTTACTTTTATATGGACGTACGGACATGGTATGTCAAAGCAAAATATGTGGTCAAATGAATGACCATATAGTTGGCAGATGTTTAGATTATATAAGCCGCTTATTGAGTGTCCACAATCTTTGTATTTTAATGCATAATTATGTTACAATACACGTCAAAATATATTTCGTACCTAATAATGATAATTTGTTCCAAAAACACCTTTAAGTATGCATATGGCTGAGGAGTGAGGGATTATTCCCACATTCCGAAAATACTTAAATTCAATCAACAGTTTATGTTTATGAAATTAAAAAAAAGTACGATGGAAACGGCACTCACAAAAACATCCTCGAGTTGAGAAGTAAACAGTTTAAGGATATCCTTAAACTATTCTGTGGGTGAAGTCTGTTCTTTAAATCTAGGCCTAGATATCTAATTAACAATAACAAGGACAGAGAATAATGAGTGATCTAGACTCTAGAGAATAAATACTCAAGACATCATACTTTTGAACAGTAGCGGCGTAAAGGGTATGTGGAGGAAGGGCGACCATCGAGGGCGCCCATGAAGAGAAAAATTGGGGCTTCGCTTAAGAGAAATCTTGCCTAAAGCATATTATAAAGTAATATTAAAGCAAGCACTGCGTTTGATAGCAAACGTGAGGTTTACAAGAAGTTATAAAAGCATATTAAGTTTGAGTCTACATTCTGTATAGGTGCAGAAAGAGGGCTGAAACTAGAAAGGGAGGCCTTTATAAGACTTAGAGCTTATGTTGGTAGATATTGTTTGGTTTCGAAATACTTGGAATAAAGGTTATGAGTTATCCATTTCACAAACGCTTTTGGACGGCTAACGTCAAAATATTTAACCAACCAACAACGCTGCTAAATTTAACTCCCGTCAAAAAGCTGCGGAATCAGGCATTTTTTTTTTTAATTTTGAATACATTGCATTGGTTGCAATCGACAGCAACTTGTAGACTAGATCAGGTTACAGCTGAATCATGATCACACGTGGGCGTCGATCACAAAACAGTGACCGTAAATTTGGTTGTTGGGAAGACAGTAAAGAAATAAACCTGTGATGCGCCGATTCGTGCTCGCGCCACGTTTTCGGAGCTGTAAAAATGCTTATCCGCTTCTGTCATAAAATTCCATAAATTTCATCGACATGGCTCTATGAGATGGACGACGTAGATGAACGAATATATTTTTAAATACTTTTAAATGATAATTGAATTATTATTTGAAAATATTCTTTAGATATTTTCATCATTTTTTAAGTTTAAAGTTTAAACCTCAATTATTGAAGAAAACGAAACATGTTGCTATATTATAATTTTCTACTCAATACCACTAGACAATTTCGGTTTCAAAGTACAAATAATAATAATTCTATAACTCATATTATAAAAAAAATGGCACTGTACCTTTGCTTATCGCATATTCCATTTTTGCTTCTTTCAGACTTCAGTGCGCGCTTTTCGTGAGTGACGGAATGACACTGAAGCCAAATTCATGTGATGCTTGCTTAAAAACTGTTGAAAACACCTTCAATTCCCACGATCGTAAAAGTCTGAAGTTCGTTTTCGGCAATTCATAAAGAAACACATTAGACGCCGATAAATATAAGTTTGAGATATTTTGAATAAACAATAGCATAATTAATAGTTATTAATATTCAAATTTATTTAAACATCTATAATACATATAAATAAAATTGGAGTGTCTGTTTGTAATATTGAAAGAACCGCAATTATTACTACATGAATATGAATGTATTTATACGCTACATACAACAAAACAACTTTTTTTTTAACTTTTGTCTGTCTGTTTGGTCCGGCTAATCTCTGAAATGGCTGGAGCTATTTTGACGGGACTTTTTTGGCAGATAGCTTAATACATATGTAGTAAGGAGTAACTTAGGTTACTTTTTAACCGACTTCCAAAAAGAAGGAGGATATAATTATTTTACTTTGACGCGGGCGAAGTCGCGGGCAACAGCTATAAGTCTTAGAATAATTTTAGTAAGTATATAATTTACTAAGCATGGTCGCTGCAGCTTACTCCAGTCTTTTTGGAGTTTTCTCTAGTCCTTCATAGTTCATAGGCTTTACACCCATGATCATTTTTTCCCTACCTATTATAAAATTATATTTTGTAGGTACCAAAAGTCTAATTTTCTAAAAATTTTAAAATCTTATTTCACTCAAAAATAGCAATGCAATCTACCCGCACTGTCGAAATTTTAAAATGTTGTAATATTTTATTGTTCTCATAAATATATTATATAGGTGACGAAATGTCTTCATATTATAAAGATCTTTAATAATAATAATAATAATAATAATAACTTGCTAATAATTAAATGCAAATGATTCATTACCTAGTTTTTATTAACTATATGTATACCAATTATAGAATTGTTGTTTTAATCTATTATAACTGGCCGGTCTGTGTTCTGATCTAAAAACAAACGTTTAAAAATTATTTTCCAAGATTTGTTTCGAAAAATAACACAAATGGTAAAACAATACAGGGCCGGGTTATTATTTTTTAAAATTTACCCTGTTTTTAAATCAAAAGATATTTTTAATATTTTTTAACCACCCCAAACATCATTGGCCCAACGCAATTAAAGAAGTTTTCACTTCAAAATCTGAATAGTCAATATGTTCCTGGATTAATTTAAATATTTCCTATTTAGTACCTACTTAATAAGTACCTAAATGTCATAAAATAATAAACTTAGCAGAACATGCCGCAAAACAAAATACAAGTGCGAAAGCACATCTGCCCGTCATCCTTATGCATCTGACTTATTTTATAACAAATACTATTAATTTTGTTGACCTCCTTCTACACTGCTCCTAAATTATAATAAAACTCATATTATAATCCATGCTAATATCATAAATACAAAAGTGTGCCTGTTACCTCCTCACGCCTAAAACACTCAACCGATTTTGCTGAAATTAGGTATGGACTATGGATATACTTTGAGTCCCGCTCCTGGGAAAGGACATAGGATACTTTTTATCCCGAAAAAATGTACAGTTCCAGCGCGATAAACTAATTTTGGCAACGGTAACCATTTGTAAGGGGGGGGGAGGGACTCGAAACAGTAGAAGATACATAAAAAAATGCTGAAAGGAGCTGGAAGATTAAACAGTATTTACTACTCAGAAAGTTGCACTTTCCATTTGATTGTCAGGTCAAGTTCTGCATAATGACCACATAGACAGAAAATGTACGAGTATATTTGTGAGATGTGACATTCCTCCAGTTAAAAAGGAACTAAAACTAAAACACAAAAGATAAAAAAGAAACTAAGTGTAGGGACATTTCGTCTTATATGATTAAGTTTGTTAATCAATAGCTATTTTAAAAGTGCAGCGTCTCTCAATAATATAAGGAAATAGTAATTGATAACATTAAAAAATGTAATTTGTTTATTATAGTAAAGAAGAGCCAGTTGTAGCTTAAAACAAGCTACCTATTAATCAATGTCTGATTCCACAATTAATCATTCTTTTATATTAAACAGGTCTCAGACGGGTTTTAAACTTGACCCAAAACGTACGGTTGCCGAGAGATCCGGTATACCTTTTGCGCGACTGCGCCAGGACTCAGGAGGATGTTTTAGGGGGCGTCTATAAATTGCGTGAGACCTTTTTGAAGTACTAAATATCTGGTATAATTTGTGGGCGCCCCTTTGAGTGTATAATGTGTCGTACTTTATATTAATTATTTTGTATGATCTAGGGCTGTCCAGATTAAACCTTGAGAAAAATATTATTAGACGAAACGACAACAACTTCGTTGCACCAAAAGTCGGTTATCGCGCGGGAACCGTAAATGTACGGTTCCCAATAGCCTTATTCTTTCTCGCGATTTCTATTTTTTCGCGGGACTCAAAGTATCCATCAGTATAATTATTTTTAGCAGTTTAAGCGTAAGGAGGTAACAGACAGACAGACCGACAGACACACTTTCCAATTTATAATATTCGAAGTTATGAGATTGATAATTATTTTGATACTACGCGTACATCGCAATCGGGTTACATAGCATTTGTTTTATGAACCCAATTTGCTTAGCAATAAGATTCAAATCTGGTACAGAATTTATATGAATACCTTCTGTCTAAGGTACACTGTACAGTGTCTGGCTTTGACTCCTTTAAAATTACATTTTAACACCTTATCATGGCTTTGTAGGAAAAAATGTGACGTGTTTTTGTCGGCGTCTGCGTTAGGAAGTAGGTGCAAGCTACCGACTTCGCACCCTCATAAAACGTGCTCTGGTGGTCCGAGGTGGGCTTAGCTTTACCTATCATTTATGGTCCGAGTTTGACCGACTTTTGTTGCAACTGTGAGCTAAATAAATGCTTGGAAGAACTTTAAATTGCAAGTATGTTGCAATTCGTTTATTATCTAAACGTACACACAGCTAGAAGTAAATTCTTTCAAGGCCTTGATTCTCATAGTCCAAGATCCCGATCGAGGCGATCAGATGAATATTAGTACCCGCGAACACATACTCGCGGGTACATAATATTATTGTTGTTATGGTGTCGGTGGGATTGAAACGGCATTCGAGAAATGATAATATAGCCCTGGCCCCTGTGTGAATCTGATCGACTGTCATTTTCGTAGCAACGTTGATGAATGATTATAAGATTTTGTTATGCAAACGATAATACTATAAACTACTATAAAGCAAATACGGTATGTCTTCAATCAAATTTATTAAATGCATATTATATTTTTTAAACCGTTTAAAATATCATAAATTACGTCAAACTGTACGTATTATTACGTGTGGTACGGATTTCAAAGGGAACTAATTTATAGAAAATGCATAAAAATAGTCCATAAAATAATATTTTATGACGTCGTGTTTTTTCTACTGTCCTTAGTGAATTTTTATAGCTTATTTAAATGAATGAATAGGTAATCAAATTACATGAAATGTAAAAGCGATCTACATTTTTACGACTCATGAAATAAGTATATTTTTCAATAAAAATAACAGGTTCAGTAACACAGGTATCTATTGCTACTTGCTAGCAATATTCTGCTACTTAAGTTTTAGTTTGTTTTAACTTTTACCATTACGTACTGCACCACTTTTAAAAATGTTATTAGTACAGCTCGATATCGAACTCTCTACAATTCCCCTCCATTGTATTTTATTTAATGGGCCCACATATTCTGAAGGTATTTGCAGAGCTACTTAGAATGTCCTGTGGCAATAAAGCATGCAGAATGTCTGCAAACAGTTGGAATATGAAACCGGCCTTCGATTGAGCTGGCGTCTGGCTCCGCAAACACTTACGACTTACGTATTTTTTTTACTGGCATGGCTGGATGAAACCTTACTGTAATGTCATAGGGCTGGATGTAAAGTAGGTAGTTTAAAAAGTCTAGTGTGGACCATTGATCTTTTCACATAAGTTACCTACTTACGTACCTATTACCACTACCTATAGTAATTATTGTTACAGTACGAATACTACTAAGTACTAAGACGAAGCACGAATCTGGGTCAGAATCTCATAGGATACTTGTAAAAAACTACTATCTGGGGGCACGGGAGTGCCCCCGCCAAGATGAGCCAAGCGAAGCGCGCACGGGCACTACCTACCTTTTCTCGAAACGTTTCGCCGTATTTTTGCACCCTCGTAACTTTGGTTTGAATAATGCCAGATAGTTGAAATTTTCAAGATATTATGACATGAGTATAATAATTAAATGCGCAAAGTTTGAATATTGTTACTATTATACTTTAGATTTTATAGGGGTCCAAAAACCCCACAATAATGGACTGACTCACCGATCATCAAAATTGTTAGGGTACTTCCTGAAGTCATAGAAAGCTGAAATTTGGTATGTGACATACTATTAGTACAGAAACAACAAAAAAATTATCAAACCCAACCTAACCTATCCCATCCCCTTGATATAGAGAGGGGATGTTAGTATGAGATACCCCCGTTTCTTGTGCTAGATACAAAATTAAAAATAGAGTATAAAATAATTCTTGTGCCAAAAAAATACGTATTAGACATGAGAGACCATAGACTCACAGAAAACCGGCGTGAAACAGCGCTCTCACAGAAAACCGGCGTGAAACAGCGCTTGCCCTGTGTTTCGCTTAGTGAGTGAGTTAAGTGGAGGCCCAACTGCACCCTAAACCTTATCTATCCCTGTTCTCTTCTGCTGATTCCCTTAGCCTATTCCTTCATAAAGAGACCGAAAACCCACTTGCAACACTTCTGATGTTAGTGTCTAATGTCTATAGACGACGGTAGAACTTACTTTCCATCAGGTGACCTGTTTGCTCATTTGTCTCCTAATTTTATATAACAGATCCCCTCTTAAAGGCTGGCAAAGCACTTGCAACTTTTCTAATATTGCGAGTGCACATCCTCGTTAATTGCCCCTTAATTTCATAAAAACGTAATAATTTATGTGGTAATTTTTCCATCATTCAAAGAATCATTCCGTACCTCCTTTTAAATAATATTACATCTATACTAATATTATAAATGCGAATTGTAAGGGGGTGAAAATGCGTAAATTTGTTCAAATAAAGTTAGTTCCAAAAATTCATAATAGATGGCGCCGCGCCGCCGCCGCGCGTCTTTTACATCGCACTATCGCTTACCCAAACGTGTTTCTATAAGAGGTGGTAAGGATGAACATACTGTTTTCGATTAATTTGATGTTTAACATAATATTTGAAATATATTGTATTAAGAAGAGTTGATGTTCGACTTCGACCCCACTCCCCAGCTGTTAATAACCCCTATGCAAAAATCTGTAATACGTATTAGACATGAGAGACCATAGACTCACAGAAAACCGGCGGGAAACAGCGCTCTCACAGAAAACCGGTGTGAAACAGCGCTTGCCCTGTGTTTCGCTTAGTGAGTGAGTTAAGCGGAGGCCCAACTGTACCCTAAGCTTTATTCCCTATCCCTGTTCTCTTCTGCTGATTCCCTTAGCCTATTCCTTCATAAAAAGACCGAAAACGCACTTGCAACACTTCTGATGTTAGTGTCTATAGACGACGGTAGAACTTACTTTCCATCAGGTGACCTGTTTGCTCATTTGTCTCCTAATTTTATATAACAGATCCCCTCTTAAAGGCTGGCAAAGCACTTGCAACTTTTCTAATATTGCGAGTGCACATCCTCGTTAATTGCTCCTTAATTTCATAAAAACGTAATAATTTATGTGGTAATTTTTCCATCATTCAAAGAATCATTCCGTACCTCCTTTTAAATAATATTACATCTATACCTACTAATTTTATAAATGCGAATTGTAAGGGGGTGAAAATGCGTAAAGTTCAAATAAAGTTCCAAAAATTCATAATAGATGGCGCCGCGCCGCCGCCGCGCGTCTTCTACATCGCACTATCGCTTACCCAAACGTGTTTCTATAAGAGGTGGTAAGGATGAATATATTGTTTTCGATTAATTTGATGTTTCACATAATATTTGAAATATATTGTATTTAAGAGTTGATGTTCGACTTCGACCCCACTCCCCAGCTGTTAATAACCCCCTATGCAAAAATCTATATCTATACATATAATAAAACTGTAGTAATGAAAATTCTGTACAATAAAGATAACATTAAAAAAATAATAAGCGGGGGGTGTCACTACAATATCGCTATAGAAGCCAAAAATGTGGTTAGTTTTTTTGTCTGTCTGTCTGTCTGTATGTTTGTTCCACTATCACACGAAAACTACTGATCCGATTTGAATGCGGTTTTCACAGATGTATTTGTCTTCTTCCAACTTAACATCTGGTGATAAAAAAAATTCTCCCCACCCCTCAAAAGGGACGAAAAAGGGAGTCAGATTTTGTATCAAACTTTTTTCTTTAACACGAAAACTACTGATCCGATTCGCATACAGTTTTCGCAGATATATTTGTCTTCTTCCAACTCAACATCTGGTGTATAAAAATCCCACCCTCCCACCCTTCTAAGGGGACCAAAGAGGGGGTCAGATTTTGTATCAAACTTTTTTCTTGGACTTACTTCATAATATTATTAACTGTGTTTTCTAACTTAACATCTGTTGATAAAAAATTTCCCCCACACCTCTTAGGGGACAAAAGAGGGGGTAATATTTTATATCAACTGATGAAGTAGAAATACTTTAAATGAGAAAACAACGTTTGCCGGGACAGCTAGTTTAAAATATGTAAGAAATGTTTTCTGTCTGTCCGTAAACATTGAAGTTTGAAGTAAGCGTCCCCCGGAAGCACCTGTAGTCTGTCGTATGTCTGTCATGCAAATGCAATTTGCAGTAATGTAGCAACGAGAACTACTTACCATATAATATTATTATATTATAATTTATAATAGAAGTTGCTTTATGACGGGTACTACCGCGCGCTATTTAAAGCTGAAGTCCACGCGGACGGAGTCGCGGGCTCGCGGGCAACAGCTTGTATATTATAATTGTATGTTCCTTAAGTATATTATTAATAACTTTACTTTGCAGACTCTAGACCTTAAATCATTTTAAAAATATGTAAGTTCAAAGTATAGTCGTAGTCTCAGCATTTCTTTGCAAATATTTAATTGTAGGATGTAAACAACATCGGTTAGTTCAAAGAAAAAACCTGTGCCTAAAAGTTAAACGGCTAAAACATAATCACGTCAAACAATAGTGCGATGTAGATACCTAACAGTGAAATCTCTTATTGACTAGAGTACATTTACAAGTATTATGCGATGTAGACGACCAGCAGGGACATCTATTATTTATTAATTATTATCAAATATCAATAGGAAAAAATAAAACCACGTTTGTTGTATGAGAGCCCCGCAAAATATTAAATTTATTTTGTTGAAATACATGATCGATGAAAATTTCAACTCTCCAGCTACTACCGTTCTTGAGATACTTCCAAGAGACAGATAGACAGACAGACAGACGGGCAGCTGACAGACACTGAAGTCTAGGAATAGGGTTCCATTTTTACCCTCTGGGTACTGAAACCTAAAAGAAATACACCAAAAAAAAGAAAGAAAAAATGAACTAAAAAAAAAACAACGTAAACCAACTTACAAAAAGAAATGAAATCCCACAAAAAACATTTTCATGTAAAAATGTTGCCAAGATGAGAACATAATATTATTATAGTTCGTGGTGTCAAAAAGTAGTGAAATCTCATGTAGAGCCAAGTTTCTAACCTTACATACTTAGCCCTAAATCTAAAAACCTTTATTTTACACCAAAGTGCGGCAAAATATTTGATAATAATATAATGTGTCAGCCGAACGAGAAGAATCTAAAAACTCTACACATTAGTCAAAATCGGTGGCTTGGCCATTTTGTTATTCGGCAGGGCTTTGAACTTAATATACCCTAACTAAAGAAAAATGGCCAGGCTATCGATTTTGACTAATGTGTAGAGTTTTTAGATTCTTCTCGTTCGGCTGACACATTATATTATTATCAAATATTTTGCCGCACTTTGGTGTAAAATTAAGGTTTTTAGATTTAGGGCTAAGTATGTAAGGTTAGAAACTTGGCTCTACATGAGATTTCACTACTTTTTGACACCACGAACTATAATAATATTATGTTCTCATCTTGGCAACATTTTTACATGAAAATGTTTTTTGTGGGATATTGAAGACTATATTAAGGAGGGGCCTGTTTCACCACTTCTTGATAAGTAAAGAATAGGCTATCCAAGATCGAGGGCCTGTTTCACCACTTTCTGATAAAGTAGCGAATAGGCTATTTACAACTTTTTTAACAGATTCTCCATACTTGATCGGTCCAAGTGTCAGGAAGTGGTGAAACAGGGCCCGAGTATGGAGAATCTGTTAAAGAAGTTGTGGATAGAGTATCCGGCACTTATCAGGAAGTGGTGAAACAGGCGCTAAATAATTTGAGGATTCAGGATACATGTTACAGGTGTCTACAAAAATGTAATGTAGGTACTCTTAATATATTATTATTTATTTCATAATTCAAAATTTTACCTTATCTGTATCTTGTCTATATTATACTAGCTGTTGCCCACGACTTCGTCCGCGTTAGCATAGTTAGATCACATCCCAAAATATATTATTTTTCAAAAATATTCAATGTACAGAATTGACTTTCCTACGACTTTATTCAGTAACCCAAATCTTATTAAAGCGAACGCCTTCGACATCATAGAAGCTCAATTAAATCTTTAATAATTTCAGTTCAATCAATCGAAAGTCTAAGAAAATTTCTAAAAACTTTCATCCCCTGTTTCATTCCCTTAGGGGTGGAATTTATTAAATTCCTTTCTGAGGGGATGCCTACGCGTCATAGTATCTTTATGCATACACAGTCTCAGCCCGATCGGTTTAAAATTAACAAAGTTTCATACAAACTGTCACCCCCAATTTCACCCTCTTGGGGGTAGAATTTCCATAAACGCCTAAATTATATCCATTCAATTTTAATTAGTAACCCAATAATAAAGTTTCATGTTTGTAACTTAAGAAATGACGGACTTTCATTCAAATTTTCAACCCCAATTTCACCCCCTTGGGGGTAGAATTTCCAAAAACGCTTAAATACGTATCTATTCATTTTTAATCAGTAGCCCAAAAATAAAGTTTCATGTTTCTAACTCAAGAAATAACGGGTTTTCATTCAAACTTTCAACCCCGATTTCACCCCTTTGGGGGGAAAATTTCCAAAAACGCTTAAATACGTATTTATTCATTTTTATTCAGTAATCCAAAAATAAAGTTTCATGTTTCTAACTTAAGAAATGACGGACTTTCATACAAACTTTCAACCCCTATTTCACCCCCTTCGGGTTAAAATTTCCAAAATTCCTTCCTTAGTGGGTGTCTACTTAAAACAACCCTGCTCACCAAATTTCGTGGCTGTAACTTTAACAGTTTTTGCTCTGCGATGATGAATCAGTCAGTCAGTCAGGACTTGTAATTTTATATGTATAGATAGATATCTCATTATCTTAATTTTAATATATTTTATTATACTACATATACCAAATACAAATTATTCATACGTAACTATACAAGAAAGTGTCGGCTAGGTCAAAGAAAAACCTAATTTCCGCTGACATTTTAACATAATAAATTATTGATATTAGGAAAATGAGAAAATTAATGTAATCTAATCTTCATCTAATCTTAATTTATCTTATCTAATCTTTTATTTCTTAATATTTTATTTGTCACATGTAGACATAAAATTATTCTTGCAGCAATAACATAAATTACGTAACAAGATGTTTGTCACTCTTAAATTTATTGCTAAATAAATTATAATTCCATTCGAAATATTGTTTTAATTATGGTTTAAATATTTCTCTCCGTCTTTCTGTTTTTTAGTGAATCTGTTCGTGAGTACTTAGCTGTAAAACTAGGTAGGTATTTCGTAGTCCACAGGACAGTAATTAGATATACATAGTACCTATAAGTACTAAGTAGGTAGATACAGTAGTTATTATGGATTTTGAGTACTGGCAAAGGCTGTAATCTAATATAATATAAAATTCTTGTTTCACAGTGTTAGTGCGCGAACTCCTCCAAAACGGCTCAACCTGATTTTAATGAGATTTTGCATGTACTATCAGAAAAGTTGATTCCTAGGCAATTTAAAATCATAGAGTTCTGCTGTCATGTATCACACGGTATGATACATGACATCAGAACTCTTTTTTTGACGTCCAGTCGGCACGTATCGGCACGTTGACAATTTAATCTCATAGAATTCATGTTCAATCATGCTTGTGTAAGTGTATACGTACACATTTTTTACACACAGATGAAACCCAATTTCGGTTTCGTTTAAGACAGCTCAAGATTGTTGCTCTATTCCGTTAGGTAGGCATATTAACTTTATGACGTGTTTATGACCCAAATATGACTGATTTTGACAGTGTGTGTGACATTTAATGAATGAGGTGTCAATGTAATTGACAACTAAAATACTAACCCAAGAGCCTGCAGCGATAAGCCAGGCTTTCGTCATTTTATAAAAGCTGAAAAATTACCTGTTTAAGACCCCTATTGAGGTGAGAAAAACCAGCAACTGTGAAGTTTCGGTCGCGGTTACTTTAGGAGGTATCCAGTTTTGAAGTTCTACAGCTCGACACAAGACTCCTATCAAGCCCCGCACGAGCACCGGTGATCGCGACAACAATAGAATACAATGGCATTTCCGAGAATCTCCGATCGACGGATTAAATGAACGTGGAGAGAAAAACGAACTAACGCTGCTTTCATACAAAAACGTCATTTTTGACAGTTCTCCTTTACCAGCAGCGCCCATTGACATATTCATATAAAGCCTTGGAGCACTTATATTATACCTGACCTCCACTGTCAAGCTAAATTTTTTTTCTTATTTTATTGTAGGTAACTGTAGAAATCTCGTCTTCTACTACCGAATATTTTTCACTGTCAGACCACCTCATGGTCTATAATAGGTACTTATTAGAAAGTTAAGGGGTTTCTTTAAATAAAAATTGACTATTGAGCAAGAAAGTATTGCTGTCGCTGGCGCTTAGGTTTTGTGCCACGATTCGCCCTTTGGACTTTAATGCTTGAAGATTGGCAAAAATATTATTAATTTTTCTTATTCGTCATTGTCTTGCAAACATACAGAAATTTTGCCAATGTCGAACACAGCTAACAAAAACATAGGAATATTTTAACTTTTTTAATTTTCATTTCGTTAAAACTCGTTGTACTGACTATAATATATTTAGTTGGATGGAACTTTGTAAGACGATCATTATAAATGTTAATAAGACGTCAATATCATATCTTGTCAAGTGGACATGCTCTGATGGAGTCGATACATAATTTTTACAATTTATTTTTTTCTCAATATCAGCACTTAACGGACGAGCTAGTTTACATTTTCATAAGATCATTTCAATTTATATTGAAATGCGTGACTAAATAATATGCAGAAATAAAAATGCGTGTGCCACAGTATTAATATCATACAGTAGACTCAGGGGTGATATTGAAGTTAATTTCTTTTTATACAGTAGACTAAGACTATAAATGAAGTTGTGAGATTGTAATGAATTTCTTTCAATGCAGTAAAAAAGTTTTTTGTGAAGTGATACTTCACTGCAGTTTTGTGATTGCAAATCTGTGTAATATCACTACACAGTATTGTTCAGCGTTGCGAGACGTCCCGATTTTGGCGGGACGTACCGATTTTTCTATCAAAATTAAATCCCCGCGCGGGACAAGCTCAGTCCCGCTTTTCGGAGAAAGCCCGAACGTACATGCAGCGTCACAGAATATAATATAATTATATTAGTAGTACCAAGCAGCGTGCTGAGAAAGAAAGGTGCGTAATGAAGATATAAGAGTGTGGGAGGTAGACGGGTGGATTTTCTTTGGCCTTTTTTTGCTATCTATTGTCACGTAAACGTTATTTTAATGCGAATAAAAAGATAAAATTAAAAAAAACCGTTTGATTTTAAATACCTTTTTTTAGTTTGTCCCGCTTTTGACTTTTTCACTCAATAACTTCCAAAGTCCCGACTTGGCACAAAAAAAACTGGCAACGCTGGTTTTGTTACTTATTTGAAATCATGCTGATGTGTACGTGCGCCTGATTCTGACAGTCTATTATGAAAATCACAGACTATAAGTACAGTAGATGTTACATATTACTTATACTACGCTAGCACTGAATAGTGTCATGACTAATCAGTGAATAGGCATGAAAAGGACAAAGGTAATAGTATAAACTAGCGCGGTTCTTGAGATGCAGCCTGGAGGCAAACAAACAGCAAAGTCATTATAAAAACCCTTTGGATAAAAGGGGAAACTCATCTTTGTTATTACGTTGACGCCGACAAAGTCGCGGGCAACAGCTAGTTATATATAAATTAAAAAGTAGGTATAGATTCATACCTAAGCTTTACCTATTGTAGATCTACTGATTTGTAGAATTATAATAGGGTATTATCGTATCATATTCAAGTACCGAATGATTTTAAGTCCCTCACTACTTTGCTGAAAAACGACAAAAATGCAGCTCCCGTTGAAATCTTTTCTATAGAAAGACTAAAAGCTTAAAAAACCTACCTACTTTCGTATTATGTGTAGATTGTCGCCTATGAAGAGCTTTTTCGCTAAGGATATTAGGTAGGTAGATAGGTACTGTACTACCTACAAGTAATGATTGATAGCTGATACCTATAGCTCAGCTGATATTATAGCAGGATACTAAGCGTAAGAACTAAGCCTATAGTCACTAATATGACACACAGCACACAACCTACACAGTAATAACAGGTTAAAAAACCCAATCGTAATCTTAACCCATACTGTCAATAAATCTCCTAACCCTCTAATGGTCGGTTGCGCTTGCATTAGCAGAAATAATACCCCCGGTCGCTCCGACCCCGCTACTTATAAATCAATCACGAAGCATCCCCCTTTATTTCGTTACTTAATATCATCATGAAATCTTTTGTTTAAGGAATATAACTTCAAGCCAAAAGCTTTGGTACTTAAAAAAATATGATTAATATTTTTACCCCATTACTAATTGAAATATCGACACAGCCATTGTTATATTGCAAAAAAGTTCTCGAAAAATATTTAAGGACTTTTTCCTAATTTTGTGCTTGCAATCTAGGTTAGTAGGTAGGCGCTGAATATTTTCCATCACTGATCAGTCATCATTGCACTTGAAAGTTTAATTTGGTATTTAATCAGTTTCACTCGTATCAGGTGTATTCGTCTTTTCAGCGATCATATTGTGATTATTATAACTGTAGGTAACGTGAATATAATGAAGAGGACAAAAAGGCAAAAACTTTAGCATAAAATGTAGATGTGGACGCCTAAACAAAAAAGGTATTAAAGTATCTAAGATCCAACGATAATAAAATATTGTATTTTTATTATTTTTATAAAGGCAGATATATACAAAACCGATTTTACGACACTTTTATTATCTATGTACATGTATAAAACTTTTAATTAGCCAAGGAAACCGGTCGGCTAATTAAAAAAGTTATAAAAAGTTATAATGAAAATTAAGTTAATCCTAAAATACTAAAACAACAACCCGCTTTGAAAACTCGTTTGAATAAAATTAATTTCCAGGTGGTAGTTTTCCTTCGAATTAAGCCACCAACGTCTTTGAGGATCCTTGATAATATAACGATTTACGGACGATGGATTTAAAAATAAACTTGGCAGAGGTTTCCAAACTTTTTAGCCTATGGGGCAAGACATTGAAAACCCCTTAAAATAACCTTACATATTTTATCAGATGTCCACGAATCTATAGATTAACTACGTAAATTCATTGAAATTTGTTTAGCAGTTTAGGTAGTAACGATGTTACAAGAATACATACAAAATTACAAACATAGACTGCCAAGTGCCAACTGTAGACTGAAGCATTATTTATTCTGTGGCATTACATTACCCTACCTATTTGATTCGCCGCAGTCGAAAAAAATAATTATTAAATATGGCTGACTCGCCGGTAAACGCAAAGTTTTATTTTAACTTCACTAGTACAGTTGGGTCAAACTATGAGTAATATTTAATTTATAATAATGTTTAATTGATGTAAAAGTTACTATATAATTATTATAACTCTTATCATTCATACACTTTTCTGCCATATTTAGGTTTTCATTTGCAATACATGATAATATTATAATTGCTAAAGTGTGTCTATCTGTCTATTACCTCTTCACGACCAAACTGCTGAACCAATTCTGATGAAATTTGAAATGAAGATACTATTAGAAAGGACATAAAATGCTTTTTATCCCGGAAAAATGTACGGTTCCCGCGCGATAAATGAATTTCTGTGCAACGGAGTTGCGGACATCAACTAGTATTTAATAATGTGGAAAGTTTTTAAGCCGCAACCTGTCAGAAATATAAACATGTGAAGAAGATAAGTATTGTATTTTCTTGTCAATTATGCGTAGATAATGTAGTAACTATATCTAATAGGCGTGAACGGTTATTGTTTAGTTACAATTAACAAACAGTTATAGAAGCTCATTATGTGGCTCTTTACACCCCACTCGACTAAAAAAGGGTTAATTAGTTTTTTATTCGTATGTCCATAGATTATTCTTTTAATTTTCTATTCTATTTAGTGTATTGTGTGGTCTCTGGTAATAAATATCGAGCAAAAAATCATGTTTGTTGTATGGGAGTCCCCCTTAAATATTTAATTTATTTTGTTTTTAGTACTTATTTGTTGTTATAGCGGCAATAGAATTACACATAATCTGTGAAAATTTCAGAAGTCTAGCTATAGCAGTTCTTGAGTTACAGCTTGGAGACAGACAGACAGACAGGCATCGAAATTCGAAATCTCAGTAATAGGGTCCCGTTTTTACCCTTTGGATACGGAACCCTAAAAATCGTTTAAATTCTGGCTAATTTTTGTCTTAAAGTGTACGTGGAAGTCCAGGGAAGGTTCACATGAGCAGGAAAGTGTCACAAAGTGCACCGGGTCTAGTCTCACATATTTTTGATTTCTTACTCTTCGTGAAATTACTGAATAAAACTTTAAACTAAGTATCTACCCTGAGCCTTTGGCCAAATCGCATTCGCTATTTCTAAACATTTATTTCGTTTCAAATCATGAAAAGTGGGTATACCTACTTATTTATATTAAATCACACATTTATGCAATCTATACTAAAATTATAAATGCGAAAGTGTGTCTGTTTGTCTGTTACCTCTTCACGCCTAAACCACTGAACTGATTTTGCTAAAATTTGGTATGGAGATACTTTGAGTCCACGGGAAAGGAGATTGGATCCATTTCATGCCGGGAAAATGTACGGTTCCCGCACGATAAATACATTTTGGCGAAACGGAATTGCGGGCGTGATCTAGTTTATAATAAGGCATCATCAGGCATCATAGTGTTAGGCGTAAAGAGAAACTCCATCAATTCGTAGTGAGGAAACCCCGCCCTGAGTTTCATAGACATTACATCAACTTGTAATGGAATTTCCTGAGCGTAGCCGACCTTACCTGTACCTGTTTTACCCGACTACAGCGAAGGTAAACAGAAGGGTAATGTTTTTGAAAGTTTTTTATCAATGTTTGCTTTTTATTGCAATCTAATTTAATAATAAGGTGTAAATTACATTCGTAAAAAATGCGAAAATGGGAAGCTTTTAAATAATATTACCTCGATCGTGGGAAATCAAGACACAATAGATAATAGCTCCAGGGAATAAGCAGTAGGTATAGTCTACTTTAAACATAAATACTGAAGTTGTGAATTACATTCTACCACCACAATTTTAAGCAGTAAACAGCCTAAACAGCAGGATTCAAGGTAAACATTCTAAATCCCGATACAGGATATAGCCTGGCGACATGACAGACGGATGGACAGACAAACAGATTGACAGACAGCGTTGTGTTTTCTGTGGGGCACCGACAAATTCTTTATTTTTGAAAAATAGTACTTGGGACGTGATCTACTATTTAAGCTAACGCGGACGAAGTCGCGGGCAACAGCTAGTAAGTAGGTGATAAATCATCTTGTTTCTTTACCTTAGCCATGTTATGGTTTATCCTTTATAATATTATTATAGGCTCAAGTTCAGTACTATAAAGGCATAGTTCACACTTCAAACAATCAAACTAGTAAAGCGACCTAATAAGTAATATGACTGTTAATCATGTATGTACGTATAACTATTAATTAGAAAATCCATATTTATGCTGAACTCTATTTTTTTAATTGGCCTTTCAATTGCCTCCAATAAGCCAATTAAAAAATATATATAATTCCTACGCTCAGTATCTACGCAGTATGCAACAAGTTCAAGGCTTGAAATGTATCTAGTTATAAACTAGATTTTTATTAAAATTTTATTACTGACTGAGCTGTAAGCTGCTGTATATAATATTTTATCTAGCAAGCTATATGTACCTACTTGAAAACGATAAAGTGTATTTGAGCTGAAACCACTGTCTATTATTTAGAGAGTAGCTTGAATTGTTTGCATCATTCAACATAACCTATCATTGAGTGTAATAAATTGATTAGTCAAATTATAATGCCTTTTCTTAAATTACCTAAATATTGAAAACAATGTATGAAGCATAATACAGATCAATAGATGAAAAATCTATCTAGTCTGTCTAAACTCTAAGTTCTTATTTGCTCAACCATACTAGTTACTACATATTCTAGACCAGAATATTATGTCAATAGTACTATGAAACTACCATACAATGGTAGGTACCAGTAGGTATGGTATCATATTTTGGCAGTAGTCAAAATTCAAACATGAACAGGGTAATATAACCCAAGGGTAATGCAAGTACAATAATTTATTGTTTAGTGGACTTACTGGGCATCATTTCGACGTGGGAAGATGTGTCCATCATGTTGTGGTGGTGCAGCATGTCGGGTGGGGACTGCACCAGCCCCCCACCGCCGTTGGCCATCACCATCACTGGTGGAGATGATCTGATGATGTCACACAACGAATCAGTTCGGTGCTCAAATTTATCGCAAAAAATCAACGTGGAACACTTTGTATCGTTTCTCTAATATGTTCAAAAGGAACACTAAAGACACTACTTTAAAAAACACTAAAACAAGAGGCACTTCGTAGTAAAAAAAATTTGGTCTTTACATCTACGCGCATCCTTTCACGTCAGAGGCCGAGCCCACACTGCCGCATTATATTTACTTGTGTATAGATCGGAGGCACAGCGCATGAGCGGGCCGCTCGCGATGAGGATTGGCCGGAATTTAGAACGCCTTTTAAAATGGGGTTCACGGATTGGTCGACGCTACACCATTTTCCCACCCCATACTCCGATACCCTTACAAAATGGCGCCCCCTTATAGCCTTTTGATGCTTTTTTGAACATTTCCTCGAGTAAAAAATAATCCTGTTCGAATATAATGAGCATGATTTATGATTTCGATCTGCGGTCTCTTACGGGCCGTAGTAATCTAGTGTCGGCGTTTGGCGGTTTTTTACGTCGTGACTCAGGTTTTTGTCTGGTGAGTAAGTAATGCTCATGTGATACAAAACTCATAGCGAACACTAACAATGATAAATGATTCAAAGTAGAACACTTCAAGACAAATAAACATGGAGGTTTATAAACCACATTTTAGTTTGCAGTTTACTTTCACGTGTATCCCTAGCTTTATATTATCCTCGTAAAGCGATTTTCCATATTTTCCTCCATATTTTCCTTGGTTACGAGTTACGACATCACGCGTAAACGGCTGGACCGATTTTGCTGAAATTTGGTATCGAGATACTTTGAGTCCCGGAGAAGGACAAGGGTTACTTTTGGTCCCGGAAAATGTACGGTTCCCGCATAATAAACTTTTATGATTTTCGCCTAAACTATTCAATCTATTTTGATGAAATTTGGCATTATACGAATCATCGTTAAGACAGGACAACGTCTGTCGGGTCAGCTAGTGTATAATCATTTTATATAAGTGTATGTGTATTTTGTGTGGCGTTATATTGTAGCTATAGGTACGATTGTTTTATCCCTGCCTGACATAACGTTGTTCGATAACGTTGGTACGCACACTATGGATCTTTTTATTACTATTATAAGGTCGTTAAAATCAACTAGGTACATAATATAGGTACTTATTATTTCAACTGTAATGTATATAGCTAGCCTTATTTTTTAATTTTCTACACCATTTTTAACAACCATCAACCTTCAGACTAAGTGGCGATACAAAAAAAAACAAGTGAAAATAAACCCTAAGTATAGTTTTCCATATCCTCATATCCTCTTTGATAGTGTTCTAATAGTATCTCAGTCTAATAAATCCTAGTCTAGAACTTTAGGGTGTCTCACAGCTGGACAAAGGTCGGATAACTTTATTAAGTACTGTTTTCTTAAAATAATAAATACAGTTTGCTTTATTAAGTACTGTTTGCTATTAGAAAAATATCTACTAGGTGTAGGTTACGTAGTAACTATTTAGTAATTACCTATGTGCTATATTTAATATTATTAATACATATTATTAAATTAATAATATGTATATATATATATACTAGCTGTTGCCCGCGACTTCGTCCACGTTAGTATAGTAGATCACGTCCCAAGTATTATTTTTCAAAAATATTCAATGTACAGAATTGATTTTCTTACGATTTTATTACAATATGTATATGTCGCAGTCATCTAGTTCAATCTGCGGTTCGATTGAATGACTAGCGCATTCATAGAATGACTCCATTCAATTGAATGACTCGGCCGAACGTCGACTGAACGATCGTCCCTCAACGTTCAACTAGTTAGCAATTTTTAACATAGCCCTTTGAAGAGAGCGGATATGAAATCAGTCAGGTAATTGAATGTATTTATTTTTAACGGAATAGGAAATTATAAGAACAGTATATAATTCTTAGGTAATTAATAGCAATGTAGGTATTACTCCGTCTGTCCAATACGATTGGATTTGGTTAGGTTAGATGGCAAGGCGGGAGCGTAGCGTAGCGAAGCTCCCGCCTTAGCCATCGTGGTTATTTTTTTGTAAACCACCCAGAAGTAGCCGTCGCGTCAACGCTTCATAATTGAAGTCAGTTTCTAGATTAACCTATTATTACGCCACCAACAAATACTTAAAAAAAATCATAGCATTCCATTTAACGACTTCACTATGATGACGTTTAGTCAAGACGTTAAACGTTACAGTCAGCGTCTTGACTAGTTGTCCTTCAGTCATTCAATAGAACGGTGTCATTCAATGAATACGCTAGTCATTCAATCGAATCACAGATTGAACCACATGACTGCGACATATAGATGACTTAGTTTGTTCCTAAAAAGGATAATTAAGACGTAATACAAACTCCACGATACCTTTTAATTATGAACAAAAGTTTGATGAGGAATAAAGGGGGGGGGGGTTTGGCGCAGCCCCCCCAAAACAAACGACACTGGAAAACCGTATGTGTAGTTTAGTTTTTAACTTTGTTCTTAAAAAAGATGTATAACGCCGCAACACCGCTTTGTTTGAAGCAAAATTTGGGGAGGTGGGTGGGGGGGGGGGGGTTGGGGGGCGAAGTCCCCCCCCCCAAGAAAAGACCGATGCCAAAGCTCCCAGCATGTTAATCAAACGACACTCGAAATTTGTATAGAAAAGATAGACAAAAGCTCATAGCATGGCAAGGAGTGAAGATAGATACAAAGTGTGAAGGAGAAATTTGTAGGAAATTTTATGGGCTTTCATTAGGTACCGGACATTTTTTCTCTACAACGCACCGTTTTAGCAATATGAGCAAAAAACTAAAAATATTGAAACTTGAGCCCCTCCCCCCGCCCTAGGTGATATCGTCATAATATATAGCCTATGTGTTGACCCGACCTCTATATAATATTCGTGCAAAATTTGAAGTTAATCCATTCAGTACTTTCTGAGTTTATCCCGGACATACATACAGACAAACAGACAAACAGACAAACAGACAAAAATTCTAAAAACTATATTTTTGGCTTCCATATCGATTGTAGATCACGTCCCAAGTATTATTTTTCAAAAATATTCAATGTACAGAATTGACTTTCCTACGATTTTATTATATGTATAGATATAATAAAATCGTAGGAATATATATGTATATATATATATATGTATATGTATGTATATATATATGTATATATATATATATATATATATATAGGCACCAAGTACCTCCTTCCAGTAATAAATTTGTTAAGGAAATTGTTTAGTGGTTTTTGATCAAAACTCAAAATATTATAATAATAGGTACTTAACTTCTAGGTACTTAACTTATTTGTATCTTTAGGTACGTAAATATGAGTACCAATATAGCCATGTAACTCATACTTTAATCTGATGTACAATTTTTTTGTCTACCCTTAAAACTCAGGTAAATTCTTATTCGCCTCATTTAGTATTATTGTCACCATATCTCATTTGTCAACTCAACTCATCACTAATCAGCAGTTAACAATGTGTGAGGTTAGAAAAAATCGGCGCCAAATATTCCGCCATTGTCTAAGTGCCACAGATAAAATACTCGCACAGATAATAAAGCTATCTCCCAGATGTCAGAGATAATTTGCGAAAGTACACCTTATTATGGTCGCATAAGGTTCAAAACAAGAGATACAATTTAAAGGAAGGAAGTGAATCGCAGATGTTCATAAGATGATAAAAAATTTGCGCAAAAGACAAAAAAGGGACACTCAAAAAGTTTTATTAAGTGTTAGTTCTTTGCATACTAAATTAATGAGTAACAATTTGAGAATACCATAACGTATATTATTATACAACATGACTGGTGAGACATTACCGATACTTATGGAGAGTACTTTGTACTCGATTCTCATTATAATTATATTGCAATTGTAATAAAATTAGGTTCTTAATTTTTTTCCGAATTTCCCAAAAATAAATGAATCATGGATACTAAGTAAATTACGCGGCTAGGCAAGTAGGCATACTATGCGGCCGGTGCAGAGGCGTGCGCTACCAAAGAAACACCACACAACTACCCCTCCCGCTCGCGGTGTCCATGCGTTGGGTAAATAATTATTTAACTTTAAGCTACATTTACTCAGCGATCAATTGATATTATTTTTTTATATTATTTTTTTTCAACTAATGTAATAGCCAAATATCACGTCCTCGAGTATTGAACATGTCTCACCAGTCACGCAGTATACAAAGTATCCACTAAACGCCACTAAAACATAAATGTGTCTGTTAGTTTCATCTTGACGCGTTTACCGTATAAACGATTTTGATGAAATTTGACCAAAAAGTCCCGAGAAAAGACCTCGAATAGTTTTTGTCCCCGAAAAAACACGTCCAGTATATTACGTAACCAAACCATGAAACAATATAACCATATTAGAAAGATTTTCCGACCGTTTTCTATAACTCGCAAAAAATCTTCAACAATTATTACCCTCGAACTCCTGTCTTAAGATGTTTAGTCTTAAACAATTAATGATAGGGGAGCGGACCGGATGGCCGAACGGCCGGAAGTAGCGGACAAGCCGGACGGAACACGGCCAGATTTATTGATTGTGACTGATTCACTCACAAGTCTACGGAGGGACTGATTGCTTGAATATTCTTGTATGAATCATACATGAAACCTGAGTGATATAAGTGACATTTTAGGCAAAAATTAATTAAAGATGTGAGTGGCAGAACCGCATAACTAACATTTTATGACATAAGGACAATTACTCATATTTTATTCGCTTATAATTTAAACAAACCTCATATCTTACTTACTTGATCATCTGGCTAACTAAATAATTATCTAAGATACGTCTTATTATTGATTTCAAATCATTTTCGAAAAACGACTTTTTTATTGTTAAGTACTTACCTGCTTCTTTCACTCATCACTCATGTCTTCAATTATAAATACGCCACTGCAAATATTTATATATCGTTTTCTTTGCGATGGTAAATCTTTTTTAGGGCCTCGTTGGTCTAGTGATCTAGGGGTTCCTACTATTAATTATTTTCTTGCAAGATCAGCATATTTATGATTATATTACCAAGTCTACGAATGAATTGATAGATATTGCTTGAATAACCTTGTATGAAAATAGAATTTCACAAAAAACTACACATTTAAGACGTAATACACTATACATAATTAAATTATCGTATTGTAACTCCTGAGCCTACGAGGAATTGATATAGGTAAATTTTTTTAGTACCCTAGTATGAATTACTACTACATAATGAACGAAACATGTGTGTTCAAAAAATTATTTACACTAGAATGTCACAAAAGTTACTCAGTGGTAACGTGACATACAATATATCCGCGCTAGAAATTATCCCTATCTGATCAAGATAATATACCTTATTGTGGCATAGTGTATTAAAACCAAATTACCAATAGAAACCAGTATGGAGGCAATTTGCAACGTGCCGGGGTAAAATCATTACTTTTGATAATGGCCGCGGAATATTCCGTATCGAGTGGTATCGATCGAACTGGCAACACAATGGACAAAATATACTGTAAATACTGTAATACTATTACCATTATACATAATATATTGTTACCACTGTTTTAACCAACTTCCAGAAAAGGATTAGGTTTATGTTCGGGGATATGTTTTACCTATAATAATAAATTATGAATATTATGTTACCTACCCATAATGACTAAGTAATATAAAAATAGACTAGAATAACAACAAACTCGTAATCAATATTATATATGTACCAATTTATTCAATTATATCAACTTAAAATATTGTTACGGTTAAAAGGAGAAAATTATCGATTTACAAATATTTTTCGTAGCGCGTAGCTCCGGCGCGTAGCGTATGTAGCGCTTATTATAGTCCCCTTTTCATACGGGAGGAAAGTACGACAACAATTGTGGTTTTTCTGCATAATAAGACGTAGTAGTAAAATATGGTTTTAAATATATTTTGTAGATCATATCCTAAATCCCAATAATAAATGGGAAAAAAGATGAAATGTTATGTTAATTAAGCACTCAAATTAACTGTTTCGTGCAGGCATCGTAAACAGGCAGCTAGTTTATGTACGTCGTTACAATTTGGAGCTAAGAAGCTTATACTAGTTAAAGAACATAAATACTCTTTGCAGTTTGCACAATACACGTGTCATCGCTGGCCGCTTAGAAAAAAAGATGCGTCAAAGAAATGGCGCCAAACGATGTGTTAAATGTGACCATTATTTTGATAAGTTTTTTGGAGGTAAGTGCCTTTTGTAAGTTGAGATCGTCCTAAGTGACAATGTGAGTATTATTTGTGTGTTTCGGTGCGTGATTGGTAGGTACAAATATTTTTACAACTTCATTTCGAAGTAACAAGAAAATGTACCTATTCAAATTCGTTCGTGTGTTAATGCCATGTTTGTGACAAAACACAACACGCTTGTATTTTTTTTAATACAATATGAAACATTTTCGATTTTCAAACAGTGCAGGTAACTTTACAATAATAATATTATGTTACTGATTCTTATTTCCATTTAAAAGCTATCTTTATATTTAAAACTCTATCTTTATATATTATAGAGCTATAGATAAAGCTCTATCTTTTTATATTTGGGGCACGTTCAGCCAATTACAACTGGATTAGACCACTAAATAATTATTTTAAAGAAACTGCCAAATTTCATATTTATCGACTCTGATAATATAATTTCCTGTTTCAAATTTATATCTTGTTTATAGTTATTAATGTCGATGACTGTAGTTATTAATACTGCTAATAGCAGCTATTATAGAGTATAGACATGTTTTGATGATCTTAATTGAATATTAATTCCTGATATAGCATACCTACATTAATTGTAATTACAACTATATTTTCTCTTAATTAATAAACAATTATAATATGGCTTAACTTTACCAAAAACCTAATTAAAAAAACTAAACAAAAAAAAACTTTTATGCGCTCTTAGTGACTAGTGAGTGCATAAAGAAAAAGTATACGTTGTCCTTTTTGTCGAGGGTCGGTTAAAAGGGCTCCCGGTTAAAGAGATTAAGCTACTGAGGTAGGGCAAATCTGACAGGGTAGTTGGTAAAATCTCCAGACAAAAGCCGGGAGGATTTCACGCGTCGCACTGACGAGATTAGCCGCGTCTTGTGTTACACGTTGGTCATTTTTGTATTTTTTAAATCTTTTTTTTTTTAATTTTGAGCTGGAAAAGAGGTGTTTGGACTCAAAATTGTGGAATTGATACGCCTTACTGCTTAGGTGCATTGGTCCCCGCTCTTTTAAGAGTTAAGATAAATGATATAAATCAATAATTGTAACACGAAGAAGTTAACATGGCACGGGGCACCTCCTTCGAATTCAACTTTATGAAAGCAGTTGCCGAGTTATTTTCTGCGTGTTACAGGTACTTACAATATTTTTTATAAAAAAACATATTTACTTTAAATAATCACAATAAGTAATTACTAATTAGTATATTATGTATATGATATTAATTTTGATAATCAGGATACGTACTTTTATAGAGAACGCTACCTACGTTGGCCACGGCAAAGAACATAACATAGCTACTTTTTGTCGCTGTGACATGTATTATACTAGTGGTATCAAATAGAGTTTTCAGAACAGCACGTTTCATATAAATAATAAAGACATTACCGTAAAATGCTACAACTTTGCCAACTAAGCGCAACTTTGCCTGTTTCGTTTCGATTACGATATCTCACGAAGAGTTCCGTATTTTTTAATTCCTACCATTTGGTCATAATTTGTCATTGTTATGGCAACACATTTTTTCTTTTTTTTGTATGCTACTCCATTTGTAATCTGTCAGTTGAGTCAAACAAGTCAACGCGAGTGGCGAGAATTCTCGAGTGTCCGTTTAAAAATTGCGATTTATGATAAAAAATAAGGTATTTCTGCAAAGTATTATTGTCTATAGGTAAGTAAACATTGTTAAATACCTGATTTTCTAATTGTTTTAAAGAAATTAAACCTCTTCGGCGAAATAACCTTGCAGGCAAAGATGCAAAGTGTTTTGTAAACATATGATACACAACTTTGCCTAGGCCTAGGGCTACTACTTGCTGTTTATTGGATTTAAGGCTAAGCTTTCCAAACCTACCCCAATTTTTTGATGGTCACATGGATTGAGAGAGGATGTTTTGGATGAGAAAAACTTCCTCGTGTCACTTCCACCCCCGGAAAACCCCCCCTCCCCATTGGAGAAATTCACATTTGAAATTTTCGTCATCTTGAGATAAGGTCATGTTTTCTGGTGTTTGCGTGTTACTTACTTACTGACTTATTGTTTTCAAGGCATCCTAAGGCTGTGGTGAGTGGAGGACGATTATTTTATCATTCCAAAACTATATCATTCAAGGTTCTTGATAAAAATTAGGAAAAATTATCAAAATTCACTATTAAGTAACTCTTTGGGTTTGTTCAAGGTTTGGCTTATTAAATTTTTAAAATATATTTCGCTTCTTCTTCTTCTTCTTGTTTTTTTTATTTACCTGGGATTATTTGCCACTTGTCATTTTTGAAAAGACATAACAGAAGGCCCACTTAACCACGGATACCGAAGGGGGGGGACGGGGGGGCGCAGCCCCCCCAAAGGGGGGCTCGGGGGGCGCAGCCCCCCGCTAAAACAAAAACAAACACAATCCAGAAAGTCCATAAGTAGGTTAGGTTATGTTAGAACTTAGACCACAACACCCAGAAATAGGAGCCCCGCGTAGCGGGGCTCCGTCAACTGATAATTGAAGCTAGTTGTGCCATATTGAGGGTTATTGGTCTCTAGGTATAACTGATGATGGATCTGAAGATCTGAGGTTGAACTTCTAGAGTACAATTCCTAAGCCGAAGGCTTAATTGTCATAAAAAAACAAAACATTACTTACTTACTAGGGAGTGTCTCCGCTGCCGGCGCCGCAGTGCATCATTTTTATTTCATTTCATTATAAATGAAAAGACATAACAGAAGGCCCACTTAACCACGGATACCGAAGGGGGGGGGACGGGGGGGCGCAGCCCCCCGCTAAAACAAAAACAAACACAATCCAGAAAGTCCATAAGTAGGTTAGGTTATGTTAGAACTTAGACCACAACACCCAGAAATAGGAGCCCCGCGTAGCGGGGCTCCGTCAACTGATAATTGAAGCTAGTTGTGCCATATTGAGGGTCATTGGTCTCTTGGTATAACTGATGATGGATCTGAAGATCTGAGGTTGAACTTCTAGAGTACAATTCCTAAGCCGAAGGCTTAATTGTCATAAAAAAAACAAAACGTCAAAGTAGTGCCATAATAAGAAAAAGAAGACGAAGGAGATAGTAGTTTTTAAGTAGTGAATTTTGTAATTAATTTTTACTTTTAATTTTTATCAAAAAACCTTGATTTACATTGTTAAATAAATTGAAATTTTAGTTCTCCACTCACAACAGCCTAGCAACAGGCATTTTTCCGAAGAAACACTATAAATTGTCGAGAATAGAATATGATGTAGCATCAATATTCCGAAAATTTCAAAGGTGAGTAGCTCCAAAAGTGGGGGGTTCCTCAGTGTGGATTTGGTACGGGGGGGTGTTAACCTCTCCCCCCCACTCCCCCCCCACCCCCACTCCCCATAAATCTTGCGGTAGGTTTGGAAAGCTTAACCGGATTTAATTAATATAATTAATAAAAATTGTGATAAGTATAATAAAACTACGACAGAGAAATCATGTAGGTGTGTCTGTAAATAAAAAATGTCTACAGGGACTAAATAGAGTACTTTTAATTGTTTTTTTCTTAGAGAAAATTGTTAAGTTTCATGAGTCTATATCTATAATACTATATTATTGTTCCTTTTTAAAAAAATACGTATTTCAATGAATCTTCCTTATTTTGTAGATCTATGAGAAAATGGGAAATAATAACAAAAGAAGCAGGAGAAAACTCGGAGCAAGAAGATATGCAGATTACTCCACAGAAACTTTAGAAGTTGCTGCAAGTCTCGTGCGAGACAAAGCGATTTCTTCATACGAAGCAGAAAGGCAGTTTGGGATCCCACGTCGAACAATTATAAATAAAGCTAAAAATATACATAACAAGCCATTTGGTCGACCTACTGAATTATCAAATGAAGAAGAAGCTCACATCGCAGATGTAGTTAATCTTTCAGCCGAATTTGGCTATCCCCTAGCGCTATTAGATTTGCGCATTGTAGTTCACAATTACTTATCAAAAATCGGGAAAGATTATCTTTTTAAAGGAAAAAGGCCTGGTGAACGTTGGGCTCGTGATTTCATAGGACGACACAATTTTTCTCAAAGAGCTACTCAAAATATAAAAAGAAGCCGTGCTGCCAAAACAGTTGAAGAGATGGACGAATATTTTAAAAATCTTGAAACGTCACTAAAAGATGTTCCCGCCAGCAATATTCTCAATTTTGACGAAACTAACCTAAGCGACGACACTGGATCACGGAAATGTATTTATAAACGAGGAACAAAACACCCTGAAAGGGTAATCAATACCAGCAAAAGTTCAGTTTCAATAATGTTCAGCGGGACTGCCGATGGGAATTGCCTTCCACCCTACGTGGTTTACAAGGCAGATCATTTATGGTCTAGGTGGTGTGAGGATGGTCCAAAAAATGCTCGTTATAATCGCACTAAATCTGGATGGTTCGACATGATGTGTTTCGATGATTGGTTTAAGAGTATAGTTTTACCATGGGCAAACTCGCAAGAGGGTCCGAAAGTAATTATAGGCGATAATTTATCATCGCATCTCAGCGTTGAAACGATTCAAATATGTAAAAGGGAAAATATCAGATTTGTTTTTCTTCCAAGAAATTCTATCCACCTTACACAGCCATTGGACGTAGCATTTTTTGGGCCCATGAAACGACAGTGGCGGGAAATTTTGACAAATTATAAAGCTACTTACACCACTGTATGTTCAATTAATAAATGCCATTTTCCTCAGCTTCTACGGGAGTTAATGACTAGAATAAATATGTCGAAAGAGAACAACATTTCCAAAGGATTTGAAGGGGCTGGAATATACCCTTTTAATCCATCAAGAGTGGCAATAAAAATACCTAGAGTTCAGGAAGAAAATTATGGTCAGTTTGATGTAAGCCTTTTAGAATTCTTACAGCGGAACAGACAATCACAGTCAATAAAAACAGGTAAAAACAGCAAGCTTACCGTAGTTCCTGGTAAGTCTATATCAACTGAAGAAGCAGAAGAGATAGCTAAAGCTAAAAAGGTGAAGAAAAGTAATATGGGCGATAAAAAAACTCAACAAAAAGATAAAAAAGACTCAAGTTTACCAGGACCATCGAAAATCAGAGTTGTCAAGATGCAGAAGATAAAAAATAAAGAAAATCCTAAATCACAAAAAGTAATGTTATCAAGCTACGAGCTCGATAAAGAAACTGCTACTTTAGAAGACATTTCTCAGTTGCTGTCCAAAAATAGCTACGAACTCAATCAAGATACTGCTACCTTAGAAGACATTTATCAACAGGAGCCCAAAAATCCTAACAGCCTTTGCAGACTTTGTATTAATACACTAAATATTTACTTGCATAATTTAGATTCAAATGAAATTGCGCATTCGCTGAAAACCATATCTAGAAACGCAGATATTAATACACCTTTTTACGAAGACTTGCCAGAATGCCTGCAGTCGAAAATATTAGATGCTCCTAAAAATGATTCTGAGACATCTTTAACCAAGAAGAAAAAACCAAAGATAATCATTCAATCTAATAGAGTTATAAAGAAAGAATTACCTAAAAAAGCAATGATTTTACAAGATAAAGATACAAATACACAAATAAACGAAAAGAAAAATACACAAATAAATAAAAAGAAAAAAAGGCAAACTCACAGTACAGATAACCAGCGATTAAAAATTACACGAAAAAGGAAACGTGTGTACAATAGCGACTCAAGTCTTACGTCGGAAACGTCTTTTCGTGCTGCTGATACAGATGAATCCGACGATCTTGATAGTTATATTACATCATGCTTACAGGAACAAGAACAGGATGATCAAGAAAACATATGCCCTTTTGGACTCAGTGATATAAAATTTTATACGGAAGATTCTGTTGAATTTAAAAAAGACAGCTGGCTAATAGTCAAATTCGTAACCAAAAAAAGTGTCAAACACTTTATTGGAAAGGTTTTATCAATGAATGATAAAATCCCTACCGTGAAATTTACACGAAAAGTAAAAAATTCTAAGCGTGATAAGGGAACAGTTTTCACCTATCCTAATATCGATGATATATGTGCTGTACGAGATTTAAACGACGTGATTGCAGTTTTACCTGATCCTCAAATTTCCAGACGAGGACAATTTATATTTAATTTAAACCTTGATAAGTATAATATACAATAAGCTGAAATACAAAATACCTAAGAATTTTCGATGTGACTTTAGTTCTATTTTGTGTTCCTAATATCAAAGATATATGTGCTGTATGAGTACGAGACGAGATTTGAACGAAGTGATTGTGATTTTACCCGATCTACATTTAATTTATGAAAATGAAAATATAAATAATTATATTTAGATTTTGATATGTGTATCGTACGTAAAATAAGCTGAAATATGATTAGTTAATAACTAACTAAGCGAATGCCCTGAGGGTATTTTTTTATATTTATTATTCTTTAAAATGGTTAATCCGAAAGACGTTTTGATCTGATTTAGTTCCTATTATGTGTTCCTACTATCGAAGATATATGTGCTGTAGGTACGTCATTTGAACGATGTGATAGTGGTTTTACCTGATCCTCAAATTAGCTTGATAAGTATTACATAGAAGTTGAAATATGTTACAATACGATTAGTTAATATTAAGAAGAGTATGGTGAAAGGGCCTAACCCTTTGGGTAACTCATACTATATTTTTATTATTCCTATAATGGTTTAACCACCAAAGATGTTTGACTATGACTTATGTTTCTTCATAATTTTCCAGATTTTTATAAAGTAGGTACCCAGAGAACGGCGTACCTATAGAAAATTAAAAGCATAAATAAATTTTTGTGAAACGTAAAAATCACTTTGTATGGAGAGCAGTCAGCGAACAGAATGTGTACGGAATTTTTGTTTATGTCCTGTCCTAAGTTTCTTTCTAAAAGTTGTGCATTTTCGTCAACTGATAATGTGCTTTCAATTTTTTCATTGGTACTTACATCGTAACTTCACTCTTTTTTATGACTCAGTATAAGTATACCTACCTATACGATTGTTTATTTTGTAACTTCGCAAAAAAGTGTATCTCTACACTTATTTACAAATTACAATTTAAAAAAAAAAAACTGTTTTTTTTTTCTTGGCACAACCCTAATGCTAACGAAATTTTTGTATGAAGAGTGAGTGACACTTGCTACAACTTTGCCTATCAGCTACAAAAAAATTAATTCCACATTAAATGTTATTATTTTACCGCTTTGATCAAGCACGGTGTTGCATTATCCTGGTAAAAAAATACTGTGCAGTTGAACACCTTATTTACATAAATATTCTACTAGGCAAAGTTGTGTTTTGTAGCTACAACTTTGCCTATGACTTTGGATACATATAGATCCTAAACTCAACATCGTTCGAAATAAATTAGGTCATACTACGCAAGCAATAAGGTTCATCTTCCATTGGAAACTTTCTTACTTTTGTAATTATGTAGGTTCACACACATATACACAAAAAACGCCAAAATCCAGGCAAAGTTGCAGCGTTTTACGGTAACGTAAGACGGCATTGCAAGTGACATCCTCACAAAGTGCCGACAGAAATGGGATTTCACATATTGTAATAAAAGTTTTTTTTTGTATTGTGAGTTTGTGACACAGGATAATCGCACCATTAGAGGCCATCCTTTATAAGGGATTATATGGGGCGAAGCGTGAACCAAGTGGCCTACTAAACCCTTGTTATAGAAGAAATTTGACTTGAGTATAGTAGTATAAAAACCATTGTTGGATATTGCTTAGATATATACTGAACTTGAGAGTTGAGAATGTGTAGTAGCCATCTTTTTTTAAGGTAAAATAAAATCATTTTTTAATGAATATAGTATAATTGTCCTTAGTAATATGTAATAGCCATATGTAATAATATATTAAAAGTAAGTTGTTTGTGTAAATTAAAAATACTAAGAATATAGTACTTTCAAGTTTTTTTTTGTATAAACTTATTTAAAGATTTACGGTGGTATGAATAAAAAAATCTTAGTGAAGGTTTTAACCATAAACCTATAATGCATAGACGAACAAAGAGTGCGAGAGAGAAGAAAATCCTTTATGGAATTATAACAAGATGAAAAGAGAGAGGCAGTTTAATGTGAACTGTAACCACTTTTATATTTGACAGGTCGTCACAAGTCGACACGCGTTTTTGTGCCCTTTCAGTATTTGAAATTTATTGTTTAAATCGTTTGTTATTTTTAACAAATACTATTATATATAGCAATGATAACTTGTTCTGTGAGTGATTGCAGTGTAAATCATAGGAATAATCCTGAAAAATATACATTTCACAGGTAATTAATCTTCATGTCCTAATTGCTACGATGTGTTTATTTTTGCTATATTCTGTCTTTAGTTCTGTATTTCAAATAAAATAATATCAATCCTCCCTTTTACTTTCATATTTTGCGTAACTAAAGGTACTATTGTTCTTAAATTACACAATTTTTGAAGAAAAATTTTTCATAAAAAATTTTTACATATTATACGCTAGTGCTTGAATCAAATTTATCGATATACTTATCGGTATTTAACAATAACATAAAACCAATCTAAAAATGTAATAGGTGTGTAAGAGTATTATGATATGTATTTAATTTAAGAATAAATAAAATACTAAGTGTGTTGTTTACTTTCAACATTATATTTGCATTTCTAATAATGTAAGGGCTGATTTTTCAGATAGCTTTTACCTGAGTAATAAATAAGTAACTTTATAATGTGTATATTATTTACCCTTATAAGAACCTCATGTCATAACATATCCGACGATTGAAAAATCACCCCAAACGACAATGTGTGTCTTAGATACTTTTCAATCGTCACCTTTTTTTCTGCCAAATAAAATATATGGTACCTAATTTGAAATAGAAAATCTGCCAAAGTTGTATATTATTTATTTCTCATAGAAACTCAGGTAAACTAACTCGAACGCACAGTGTATTTTTTGTCCAAAAAATTGGCCATGCCATTTTTATTACTTAATTTTATAGGATTTGTGATTATAAATGCAGGATGAGAGTACCTGACTGCCCAATTCCTATAGAAGAATGCAAATTAGTACTTGAAAAAAAATTCTATGATTTCCAGAAAAAAACATAGAAACAGTTATAGCTCAAAAGTTTGATATTCTTTTAAGAATTTATTAATTGGTCTAAATAGTGTCTTAAAAGCCCTACGATAGCGAAAAACATCCAGGCTTTATTTGTTCAAGATAACGTATTTATGACTGACTTTATAAATTTATGTTTTAATTTTTTTAACGTCATGTCTTTTCATATTTGGATTTGAAACTAACACTGAAATATTCTTTTTATTGATACTTATAACCCAAAAAAATGGGATCCAAATGAGGCGGGGCATCGGAGTTATTCAATTTTATATAATTTTGGATAGGGTTGTCACCGCATAGTTCACATAGTTTAATAATATTTGAAGTAGGTTTTTATATGCTCAAAAAAAAACAAAGTTCAAATGAGTAAAAAATGTTGGTACAGAAATATTGACAACCCTTTTTTTTTTTTTTTTTTTTTTTTTTTTTTTTTTTTTCCCGGAGGGGGAAATGCATTACGCATACCACCCAGGCGCAGGGGGCGACCCGAGCGGTGATGTGGGACTCCCGTACAATGACAACCCTAAAACAATAGTTACCAAGAAAACTTTAGAAGCCTTTAACTTCGGTGCCCTTTATTATTTGGATCTAAATTTTTTACACGAATTCTTGTACATTTAAGTAGCAATTCTGTAAAATCCAAATAATTAGAAATACGTTCATAATAAATTAAAGAAAAAAAAAACATAAATCGTAAGTAAATCTTTAAACACTTATATAAGAAATATGTAAATCAGGTTAAATTGTGTGTTTTTTTTTTATTATTGTCGATCAGAATAATCAAGAAGACAATTAAGTAAATATTTAAAAAGTTATGGCAGTTTTTAATTTTATTGAAAAAAAATTAAAAGTGTTTTTTTATTGTTCATAATAAGAAATTAACACATGTAAATACTAAGAAATTACTTACATAACATTTCTGTTCAAGATTTCCAAAAAAAAAGGCATGGCCAATTTTTTGGATAAAAAATACACTGTGGAACGGACTATACTATCGATAGTAAAAGATACATCACTAGCACACGCACACATTGACAGATCGAAAATCGTCACGCATTTTCGGGTTGTCAGGTGGTCTTTACGTCAGTATATTATAAGTCTATGGTTTTAACAGTTTTCTAACTAAAATGTTCGCTAAAGTTAAAAACCGTCTTATAACACTCCATATGAATAAACGCTTGCTAAGCCTTCGCTAGCTTGAATACTGTTAGATGACGTTTTATAGTATTCTTTTTTTGGTAATGTTGGTAGTGTGCTAATTTATTGTGTTCAATCATCAATATTGTGTCAAATTCAATGAAATTCAATGAGTATTTTGTAGAAAAAAAAAACTTGAGAGGTGTCAAAGGACACCCGAAAGGAATAGAGTTATTTCATGAGTTAAAAAAATCTACTCAAAAAAAATATTTAAAAAACACCATCTATTAACCAACAGGAATACTATCAACGCGCAGCGCCCTCTGCCCCTAACATGCAGGTACTATAATAAATAATAAAATTAATATTTTAAGTCGTCAAATGGATTTATTATTATCTTATTATATGTATACTTTTTGTCGACGAGGGCGGCTAGAAATTCCTTCAAAAATTGCAATAATGTCAGAAATCGCGATAATACTCGATATTTCGTCCATTTCAATCTCTTAAAATGGTCTTAAAGTAGGTCCGAGGCTTCACTAAAGTTAGCGAACTCCTATTTGACGTTTCGAGCCTAAACAACTGTTAGCGAACGTTTATTAATAACGATTATGCTTAAAATAGGTTTATATCAGGCTTATTAAACATGCGCTAATTTTTGACAGCTGTCACCTTAAAAAGGTGTTAGAGCACCGTTAGAGAACGTTTATTCATATTAAATTTTACAACAGGCTTATAAAGCTGTTGTAAACCTTCGCTAAGTTTTTATTCATACGACCGTTAATATGTAGGTACTAGGTTAGTCCTTGGTAAGCGCTGCGGAGGACGCGGTTGAATGTTTTACGATCCCGCTCCTTCGCGTGTAGCGTTGACGAGGGCATGGGGGGGTTTTAGTCGGTAAACCTCTGCGGAGGGAGTCCGACATACCCCTGCCCCGTCCCCCGAGGGGGTGGGGGATGCGTAATGCATTTCTCCTCCTCAATAAAAAAAAAAGGTTAGTCCTTGGTAAACCCATAAAAAGTTATCTCGAACCTTGCTAAAATTTTTATTGTTACATAGTTATTTTATAATTAACACCTATTTGTGTGAAAATAATGAGGTAAAAAATAAATAACCAGATTTTAAGTGCCCAATTAAATAGTAATTATACAAAAGTAGGCGACGGTTTCCATACAAATAATAATTTTGGTCGTAAATTTGTAACATACCAAAATTTTACGAGTATTTTGGCCTAGTAATAAAGAAATCGTCTGGAATACAATATTGCTCTATTGAATAACTTTCTTGTAAATTGGCTCAATGTAAATTAGCATAAATTATATTAAAGTTGGCTGAACTGCTGATAGCTCTGCTGTTTTTTCCAATTTTTGGTTTTAACAGAGACGAATTTTGATGATGGCTCACTAATGCTGGAATAAATTAAAAAAGTAAAATGTCAGAATGCACTGGTCAGTGCTCAGTATTGTTTAAACTTTAAGATTTTTTTACTTGTAAGTTTTTTTATGTTCACTATAGTTTTTATACAATTCATACCTTGTTCACATCGTGTATGAAAAATACGATATCGCTCTTAGACTAGAAACATCTGTCACTTCATTGTCAATCGCGGTTTGTATATAAAGACGAAATATGACAAATTTTTCAAAGGGAATCAATGACCGCTACAGACAATTTTCCGCGATTTGAAAATTGTATATTTTAGAGTTAAGAACACAAACCTGTATTTTAAAATCATTGTCTCAAATAAATATTTCCCGTAAAAATTAATAAACACATATTTTTTAGACACTCGCAGCCGGGATCAAAAGCAAAAAAAAGTTGTGCCTAATAAGTTCACACGCTAGCGACAAAGGAGGAACGTTGAGACTCAAGTGCGGAGTTATCAGTGCACAGATGCACTCACACGACACGCAAAGTCTATAATTTGTATGTCAAGTGCCACAAATGAGAAGTGTGTCCCTTTGATAGTCAATAGTATGCCCAGTAGTCAATGACCGATAAAAATTAACTCTTTTTAAACAACCTAACTGTTGAATAAAAAAAACTCATAAGTTACCGACCTGTAGAGTACTATTATATATTCTGTGCCTGTAGCTATTATATATTCTGTGCCTGTAGCGACAGCTGGTTCTGCTTTAGGTGAAATGGATAGCCTGTATAATAGGTATAGAAACAGAAAGGGATTTTGAGGTTAAGAACTGTACTTTATAATGTTAAGTTAGTTTGTAACTTTATAATGTTAAGAACTGCCTATATACTTATGCGTTAGCCATTGGCAATATTTTTAATTTTTAATCTCCGACGAAAAAAGGGGTACATGTTATATGTTATACCTTAGCTTCTTGTGTCTGTCTTTCTGTCTGTGTGCGTTTCTGTCCGTAGCATCAAAGAATTCAAACGGGTGGATTTCGATATTTTGTTTGAATGCTGGTATGATCGAGAGTGTTCTTAAGAATACTTTATACTTCTGCATTATCAGCCCGCTAACTGCTGGAATATTTGGGGTTTGTCTGTTAGTGGGTCGTGACTCATGCTAGCTCTTGCTAACTTTGTATCGGTATCACTTATCCCGCGTTCCATTTGATGTTAAAAACTATCAAAACGCTCAAAAGGGGAGGCATTTTGAGCGTTTTGATCATTTTTAACATCAAATGGAACGCGGGGTTAAAGGGTTTCTTTCTGGTTGTTTAGCAATAATATTATGTTAGTTTGTCCCTAAAATCTGTCAATGTGTCAAATTTCTACTGTCACATTTTTTAAGGCTAGGCCCCGAGTTCGTCCCTGTGTACGTCGTGACAGCGTAACGCTTTTACCACGTTGTTTGCGCACAATTGTCGCTATCAGCTGATAACGCCGCAGGATTAAACGGTAATGGATTGTGATAACATTATGTTGTATTCTACTTAACTTTTATTGAGTCCGTGTATATTAATGAGCTGTTGGGAATTTTCCACCTTATTTAATACTAGACTGTTTTATTATATGTATTAACTAGATGACACAGTTGTGTCAAAATTAAACCGTGCATTTTTCCAGGATAAAAAGTATCCTGTGTGTCTTTCCGGGACTCAAAGTTTCTCCCATGCCTTTCAGCAAAATCGGATCAGCGGTTACAGCGTGAAGGGGTAACAGACGGACACACTTTCGCATTAATAATATTAGTATAGAATATAGATTGACTAGCTGTCCCGACAGACGTTGTTCTGTCGTATTTTTAATTCACAATTATGTTATGGATTGTAAAAGGTTGTGAGCGTATTTGTTGTCTCTTCTTTACGCAAAAGCTACAAATAACAAGGCGCAACGGGTAAAAGTTATGGAAAATGCTACACATGTCGTGTTTTTAACACACGTTTGTAAAACGTCCGTAACAACTATTATGCAATCTAATTTGAAACTTAAGTAGGTATATCTATGTATGATTTTTTAAGCTAAAGCTTTTTGATCAGTGATCACAATAATATTATGTTCCACCAGACAAAAGAGTGCAAATGTTGGCGACAATAAGCGTTTTCCTCTTTTAAGTGTTTGGCAAAAAACTGGCTACATCCGTTTAACACTAGTCGACGCATATGCTAAGTATACGTCTCAAATATTTAATGATACAGGTTTTTGATATTTTGTAAGTTATTACTTATTTTAATTTATTACATTTCTACATAATATGTACCTACTATGTGTTGTATTGAGAAAGTTTGCGCTTGACTGCGTCAAAAATATTATAATATCCACAACATAACGTACAACTTTTTGGAAGTTGGTTGAAAATTCGCTGGATGATTTTAGATAGGTCTAGAGTCTAGACTCTAAGGTCTAGAGAGACGTTTAGATTCTAGAGTCTAGACCTATCTCTCTTCTCTAGCCGGTTTACTAGATCACTAGACCTAGTGTATAATAAGTCCTAGACTCTAGGACTTATGTAGAGAAGGTGATATACAAATAATTAACCTCAAAAACAAAACTTTACCTACCTCGTAAAATCATACTTACAAGTAAAAAACCGGGTGACCAAGCGTCGCGCCACATTCCGGCCTGGCGACTCACTTATCACACAAATAAATTCCCGTCCGTCCTTCAATACTGACCCTAAGGCCCAATAAATCTAATTGACATTTTTTAATGCTATTTCTGTTGTTTCTAGTTGACATAAAAACACAGTAAGCGTGGTGGTCCGGTTGATTACGTCAGCTAAAAGACATTTCCTCACTTCCTTAGAGCGCTAGTCGAAATGTTATAGTGCGAATTACGGCCTATGCCCCGTATCACACATATTACTGAATAGTAACTACGTAACCTCTACTACTAGGGTACGCCCGGTATGAAGTTAAAAGTGACCTTTTAACTTAGTACCTACTTTTTCTGGTAACAGCCGTACAGTAGGTACCTACTATGTAATATTATAAGTGAAAAATTGTGTCTGACTGTTTGTCTATTTGTTGCATCTTCACGCTTTAACTATTTCTTCTTTAACTGATTCTAATGAAATTTGGTATGCGAATACTTTGAGTACCGGGACATATTAGGATAATTTTTGTTGCTGAAAAATATACGATTTCCGCGCGATACACAAATTTTGGCGCAACGGAGGGGTGGGAGTTAACTAGTTAACTGTAATAAGATGCATTTCGAGCCACTGTCAAAGCCACTGTATTTTACACATTTATAATTATCATTTTTAAGTACCTAACTATCTACAATAAGGTTTACAGAAACGGTCGGATTCGGGATTATGTTAGGTTATGTTAGTTTCGATATTCTTTATATAATCTCACTAACGGCTTGATACAATCCGACCAAATAAGATAGGTCTGCCATTTCATTAAGAATCGATTAATTTGATAATTATTACATGCTAGAATCTTAATCGTTCTGCCATAAACGTTTACTATCGTCTATATTCAGATTTTAGTAGTTTCTAGCCTATGGCATTGGCAAGCTCAAAATTTTATTAATAGTGTGAGATTTTTAAATAAAGAATAAAGAATTCCATTTTGCTCTACATATTATAGTGTGAAGTTAGCGAATATTCGTAATGATGATTAATATTCGGTACCATCCCACCCTTTTGGCGTGACTAGCGCTTACGGCTCGTTTATATCAATTTTGTGTTTTAACAATCTGTATGAGTACGCGTTTTTTGAACATTTATTATGATTTTATTGCATTATGATCGATCCTTTTGGGTATAGTTGCAAAATTTTTTTAACAGTATATTTTAACAGTAGAAAACATATTTAACTGTGTTAAATAAACTTACATAATATTATTGTCTTTTCGTAAAAAGTATCTACCTAGTAATTAGTAGGGTTTCATAGTGCTGATCGTGGTGCGGACTAGTATAGCTATGACGAATTTTCATTTACGCGTCTATAGATGTTATGACATTTTAACATTCGTTTTCGTTCGTCGTAGGTATACAAATGTCGAATTATTTTAAACCTTATCAAATGCTTTTTTATTATTTGGGTATCTAAAGATTATCAATCTTTAAAATTTGCATGATTATCAATCTTTAAAAAGCCCCTTTAAAATTTGGACAAATAAAATTTTAACAAAATAATCTTATAAACGATTTGTAATGTTGTTTAAAAAGTTGTTTATTCAATATGTATTGTACAGTTTGTACACCTTCATATTTTGCTGTCAAAAGTAACAGATTAAAACATGTTAATCTATTATGCTCGCACAATCGACCAACACGGAGTCCTACAAAGGGATATTTAAATAATATTTTAATACCGCCCTCTCGAAATTAACCCTTTATTGAATAATTAAATAAAAAAGTGCACAGCCAGGCACAATGCCGGCATATTTCCGACATTATATTCACGTATAATTAATATTCAAAGCTATAGAAAATATTTCTCTTTAAGTTGTCCATCAAATTGCCCCAAAGTGAGGGAGCGATGTAGCTGATTGAATTTAGTACCTACTTGAAATGGTTTTGGTATTTTGCGTAATGTTTATGATTTCAATAATAAATAATGTTGTTTACGTTTTTTTCATACTATTGCAGGCCGTAGAATTCTTAAACTATTTACCAGAAGATTTTAAAATTAGGAACTTGACTCGACGTTCTTTCAGAGTATAGACTTTCAGAGTTTATTACTGTAAACATCAAAGTGACCGCTACAACACACTAAACCTAAGAACATTACCTAGTTAGTTTATTAAATTTGGCAACAAAATATGAAAAGTATATTTTGTAGTAAAAATTTATACTTACTTACCTACCACCTCAGACCAAGTAAAAACTCAAGACAGAGTGCTGCGAACAACAAAGTGAAGCCGATCGAAAGTACGCCAGCTGTGTATGTACACACTTACGCCCACATACGCAAAACGAAAGTACGCCAGTTTTCGCGTATATATCGCGACTCGTGACAGCAGCACGCGTTTAGAAAATAATTTGTAAACACTTCATAATGCCGAGCTGTGTTATGAAAGGGTATAAATATTATATTATATTTATTTCGTCGATTTTAGGGTAATTTGAATAACATTGCGACACTAGCCCATACAGTGCGCGGCGCGCACACATGCTTAAAAAACCTGCTTCACTTTGTTGTTCGCAGCGCTCTGTCCTGAGTTTTTATTTGGTCTGAGCCTACCACTACAAAAAAATAGTTACATACCTACCTACGACGTAAAACAGGAAGCTTGTAATTCTTTAATGTTTACTGCCTTTGTCTATCATGTTAATTTTTCTTATGTGCCAGACAAAGACTAGTTGATCTGGTATCTAGGTAGTTTTTGGCTGAGTATAGTATGTTTTTATGAATGAGAGGGTATATCTATGTATAAATTATTGTCACTTAGCTCCTAGGAATATGGTTACCAGTATGTGAAGTATCAAAGCCACTCGGGCGCAGTACAGAATCGGGAGCGGCATATGGGGTCGCGCATGCCTCATCGCGCGCCATATCACTTCGCTCTATTACCCACAGACCATACAACACTAATAGCCGGTTGCACCAAATCTTCATTTTACGAATTCGTAAAAAGTAACGTAAAAAGTAAACGTAAATTGTAAAAAGTTATTGCACCACGCTTTTGCGATACGTTATACCGTTACATTATACGGTTACTTTTTACGGAGCTCAAACCCTTCTCATAACGTAAAAGTAATGACATTTTGACAGTTTGTTCATAGTATTTTGCATTATAATCGTGTTTTAGGTGGTGCGTAGGTTTTGCACTAAGTAGGTAGATACCTACTTTATAAATATTTTATATTGAGAATAAAATATCACAGTAGCGACAGCAATATGTCTTCTACAAGTAGAATTATTGTCAAATAATTTCGTTTGAAAGTTACTTTGAAAATAAATAAATAAATAATATTCGCGCGGTCACGACATCACGCCTGAACGGCTAGACCGATTTTGCTGAAATTTGGCATAGAGATACTTTGAGTCCCGAAGACCAACAAAGGATACATTTTGTTCCGAAAAAATGTACGGTTCCCGCACAATAAACTTTTATAATTTTCGCCACCAAAACTATTTAATCTTAGATATATAATATATATTTTATTTATTGATGAAACTTGGCATGGAGATACTAATTTTAATCTATTTTTTTCTTAATTATACCCTTATTATACCATTTCGAATTAAATAATTACCGTTAAGACAGGACAACATCTGTCGGGTCAGCTAGTTATTTATAAAATATACAAGTATAAAAGTATTTGGATCAAAACAGAAATCACGACAAAATCACCAGAAAAACACTCTTCTTCTTCTTCTTCAAAGCTACTGACCATTATAATATTTTTATTAAAATCGCTATGAAAAGTACCAATATAATATGGACATAACGTGATGATATAATAATTGTGGTGTAGTGGGGGCTTATATTGTATCCATAATCCATATACACTAAACAACCATGATTTTGTTGAACATTGGTGACCCTGATGTGGTAATGATGACGATGATGATGATGATGAATATAATTTGCATAGTAGCATATGCTTTCAGTTCTTAAAACAGCGCCAAAATCCCCAAACTTGTATCTATAAGGAATCCGGAGTTCTATTAGTATATTCGGAACCATAGTATACCTTGGTGCAAAATCTTGCGTTTTGGTAGCATATGCTTAGGATGCTTCTCATAAAACCAAAATCACCATATGTTTCCATATAAATTTTGAGGAGTTCCCTCGATTATTCGTGGATCCCATCATCAGATCACCACTTTTGTGAACATGGTACCAAATTGGAGTAAAACCTAATAAAACAAAAATTTTGAAAATCGGTTCACAAACGGCGGAATAATCGTTGAACATACACAAATAAAAAAATATATCCACAGCCGAACATAAATAACCTCCTCCTTTTTGGGAGTCGGTTAACAAGAATAGTATGTCTTACCACGTCATATAAAATAAAAACTACCATGGTAGTAAAAATCTACTAAGGTAAAATGGTAGAAATAGCGCATCATACGTATGGCAACCAATTATACGGTTACTTTTACTCGTATTTTTTTGGTGCAACATACATTTACGAATTCGTAATAGTAACGGAATAGTATAAGTAAAACGTAAAACTGAATTTGTAAATACACAGCAATTTTGGTGCAACTGACTGTAAAACAATTAAGTGCTAAAGCTATATTAAGCATCAAGAGGTCTGCATACTACAGCAATAATAAGCATTATCAATAATAATAATAATAATAATACTCCCCACACCGGTTTCGGTGACGGTGGCGGGTTTCATTGAAACCAGGCCAGGTACGCAGGAGTAATTTTATAGTGCTCAGGTGTGTGCGCAGTACACAAGAGCACTCTCTATTCCTTTACTCTCATAACCCAGTGGGACGGAAGACCGACACGACCGGCGAGAGATCAGGCGCAGGACCGACTTTTTACATGCCCATCCGACGCATGGATCATCTTTCTTATCAGACAATCAGGTGATCAGCCTGCATTGTCCTAACCAAACTTGGAAATAACATGTTTCCAACGCGGGAATCGAACCCACGACCTCCGAGTCAAGAGCGACGCTCTGACCACTGGACCACGGAGGCGTTATCAATACTAGGGTCAAAACTAAGATGCAAATAAAAAGTAACTCTTTCAGTGCACCTCCACTCCTTGTTTACAGTGAACTCTACATAAAGAACTCGATGTGCACAGTTTGAAGCATTATAACCTAGTTTTGTTACCTGTATATGTCATCAACTCATCACTCATTGGGCGACCGTGAAATAATTTAGTAACTAAGTTTAGTTAAATAGTTACTCTGTCTACGTCCTGTGACCTAAAAGTTACGTTTGATATTGTTTGATATAAACAAATAGCCATGTAACTATAAGAATATTATGTATAGCACAGTAACAACAAAATTTGCAATATCAAACGCATTTTATGATCGAAAATTACCATTTCGACCAAGCCATTCTTGATTTCCACACCAAACAATAAAAATAATATTCTGACAAACGGAAATGCATTAAAATGATTAAAACGCGGTCCCTCCGCAAACAAAGACTAATCAGAGGAGTCATCGGTGTATCGCTCGAATCACGGCCACCATAATTATTGACACAAATGATTAAAACACGCGTCTAATGTATAGAAAAAACATGTTTTACGTATTCCTGCATTATTATCGATATGGGAAAGTTTGTTCCCCTTGTTTGGGTTTCACACCCATGAATTTTTTGATTAAAACTCGCGTTAATGCAGGGGTGTACCGCAAGGGCGCAGTCTCGGTCGCCTTCTTTATTTATTGTATGTCTTCGACCATCACTTGATTGAAATGATAATTTCTATATTATACTGCTGTTTAGATTATATTTTAAAATAAATCATAGTAAATAGGTACTAAAATAATTTACATATTTACATATTACTTACAATATAATGGTTAATGACACTGTAAACAGATATTATTATTAAAATACCTAAACTTAAATAAACACAACCAAAGTGATTAAGTAAACCACTTCGTTGATTCTATGTTAAAACTGTTTCAGTTCCCACTGGAGTTTACCTATGCACGACCTTCCGACCACTTACAATACCCAGGGGGTTCGCGTGAAGAAGAATTTAATACGGGGGCGTACAAAAAATTTAATGAAAAAATAATATAGCCGTTATTTCTGTCCAGCTGTTGAATAAAAATTATTCGGCACGTGGCTAGAACTGCCCCACAGGGAATCCCGACGTTTACCGTAAATTCTTAGAATAATATACCGCAAAAATTGCATTCGGGTTCGAATAATGTTGTTTAAGGCGCTATATTGATAATAACGTCCTTTTTGAAGTAATACTATAGGACCCTCAGAAATGTTAAAAATCTGGTGATGAGATATACATATCTTCATAGCCTTATCTAGGTTTGAGAAGAACCAGAAACACGATCAATGTATTTTGCCTCGATACATTTCTCGATCGAAATGACCTCTTAAAATTACGAAATTTGAAGATTATTTTTAAATGAGAACAGATGTATTGTAGGAAATAAGTCTAATTAATAGACACCTTTGCAACCCAAAATCGTATAGAAGCATTTTGCTTAAATGCTCCTAGTTATTGTTTAAATAAACAAAATTACGTTTTTTCGCATGTTTTCCGAGTGAGCCGATAGCTTCTGGCCGCAGCGTATTCACGACTTTATAGTCATACAAATTAAGTATAAAATTACCCTTGCGGTAAAATTACTATCAATATAGCGCCTTAAGTCACTTATACATATTTTTATTCTTTAGTTAAGTACACATGAATTAGGAACAAATGTCAAAGTAACACTGAACAACTTTACACTAGAGCGAATAGACAAAAAATATAATATGTACTTACAAAGCCAGACAATAGACATAAATATTAAATACATATTATTAAATCCATAAAAAAACTTGTTCCCTATGCGACGTAGAGAAAGTAAAGGTAAAGTAATAAGTATATATTTGGTAATACTTTTTATGTCTTTGTTAAATTAAATCTTTATACTTTTTATCATGTTTACCTATGTTTATCGTTTAATAGGGTGACAATTGAATACTATAAAATAAAACTCGAATATGTTTAAGCTCCGTATCGGCGATAAATTCTAGGACCATAACACCGTGGTGATCGGGCGACCACACATTAATCTAATAAACACAAAACATCCTAATGACAGTCAAAAGTCGGCGCCATGGCAGCGCGTGCGCGCCGCGTGTCGCCGCGTGGCGCCAAATGGATATTATTGTTTTCCGTGCGTTCCATCTTCAAATTTCCTTATTGTTTTCCATTTATTGAAAATTAAACTCTAAGATCCATAATATAAAGTTCATTTGCAAATCGCATAAAATAACTTTACTTTTAACAACATATTGTAAAACTTTACGTTTTAAACCTTTGATAATGATCATTATAAGCTCGATTTAAGGTTCATATTTCAATAGCCAAAGGACGGGGATAGAATTTTAACATCGGTAGAGTCGGTTATCTTGTATCGGTTTGCGAATGAGAGCTCAAGCGAATTTGTTCTCTAAGGATTTTATTGAGGAACTAAAATTGCCTGCACTTTGGTTAATCTTGATGGCAATAAAAGTGACATATTGGTGGTCATTATGAAATTATCCTTATTGTCAGCAATAATGTATTCGGGAGGTTCGGAAGCGGCATAAATAATTGCTGAGCTAATAGGTAATTAAGTACGATAGTTTGTTTACATTGAATCTCCATCTACATAGTTTGCAGATCTAGTTAGATGGAAAGTGAAGGGCAGTAAAATATCTTTAGAACAGAAGATTGTGTAAGAGTAGACTTTTGTAGGGCTTGGTAGGGACTGAAAAGAATTCATAAAAGGTAATTTTATACGTATGAATACGAAAGTCTAACAGCTTAGCTTAGCTATATCTATCAGCTCTGTCTGTCTGTCACCTCTTTTGGCTGTAGAGATAAAATCAAGTAGTAGTGGACTACATGAAATAATTTTGACGCAGCGCGGGCAACATCTGGTAAACTGTAAAATCTAAGAGATTAAATTTTTAAAGGAGCATTTTATAAAAAAATATAAATAAATACCTATTCACAGACGAACATAGAACCTCCTCCTTTTTTGAGGTCTATTAAAAAGAGACACATAAACATCGGTACAAGACCGAGAAAAAACAGACATTAAAGGTTAAGCACTTCTCTTTAGCGGGATGAAAACGGAAGTGGTGTATGCGAGACGGAACCATTCATCATGTGAAAGCCTGCGACGGCGCGGTGGCGGCGGAAACTCCGCGCTAATACACCACGCGCCACGTGCGCATTGTGGTAAAAAAAAAGTTCTTTATTCCAAATTAATACAAAGTATTTGTGATAAACATAAAATAAATTAAAAAATGTACGCAATTGATTACAATGTTAGTGACTATGAGGCATATTAAATTATTTTGTTTTGAATTGTATGCTCTTGAAGTTCAATTCGATTGCAAGAATGTATCAGAGAAGTTGATTCATAGACAGATGGCGGAACTACGTAATTTGGTCGCGTTATGTTATACCCAACCGACAAATCACCAATTGACATAATTCAACCAAATTTTCTAAGTCCATCAACTGGCTATTAGTTATTACTTATTACATAATTTCTTTGATGGCATATTTCTAGAAACTCGCCAAATGATTATCGTCGAATAAGTATACTTACAATCAATGTAGCAGTTTTAAAACAAAACAAAAAATAAACGGGATATACAGTGGTTGAATCGTAAATAATGTTGAGAGATTATAAAAGACTGTGACGACAGTAGTCTAATAAGAATTTCAAATGGGAATGGAGTATGTGGCAGAATGTAATAAATCCGGGCGGTAAGCCGCTAATAGTATGTGCAAACGGCCGGGGTACAGATTATACCAATCACTCATATTATTACGTCGATGCATGGGAGAGAGAACCAAGAAATCTAATAAACGTAAATTTATATTTGAGTTGAAAAAAAAATACTTACATACATATTTATTTTTCTATTTTTACCTTTTATACCAGCCACCAGGCAAAACTCTGGTTTCTGTGGTTTTTGAGAGGTGTTTAAGTATTTATTCAACGCTGTTACTGATTGGTTAACAATTAACATTTTGACACTAGCCAATAAAAATTCCTAATGAATAGATAAGCTCCTATCTGAAACTTCATACACTGGGTATTAGTAAAACATAACTCTGATTAGTAAAAATAAACTAAAGGACTTATTGGAACGAAGTTCCTTATTAGTTACTAATTATTATTGACAGAAAGGAAACTGGAAAATAGTCGGAAACGAAAACAAAAACGGCAAAAGTAATATATAGGTACCTACTCATAATTTAATTGTTACATCCCGCATAACACATTTCAATAACATGGGGTCTTAAAATAACAAAGTCATGAATTTTTCATATGTGTTGGGGCGGAAAATTACAAGATGTGTTGCGATAGTGCGGCCGCCGCATAATGCGTTATTGTTCGAACTAATAATATGGCGAATCCACCATGGTGAGTCGTTTTTTTTTTCATCGATTTCTTTTTAGATCTATAACATTTTTACTGTGCCGTAGATATTAAACGTAGTTACAATACCAATTGCGCAAAAAAACAAAATATTTTTTATTTCTGAATAAAAATGCAACAAATACTTTCAGAACCTCCTACGTGTTGACCTACCAGTTACCACGCACCGGCTCGAGAAGTAGCCCGGCGAATAGGGAATACAGGAGAGAGGTCCTGACCTCTCTCCTGTATTCCCGATTCGCCTAGGTATGGTAACTGTAATCCGATGATGACAATCATGGTAATCTATCTTCCAACGTGGAGAGATTCCTTAATGCATGGTATCAGTAATCCGGTCTGTGATGGCCACCCTCGGGGTAATAGGTTTATCTGTAAGCCGCATGCGCAACACCGTGAACGGATTATACCCGTACATAAGCTTATGTTATCACTTATCACCGTTCCTATAATATTATGAAACTTGGTGACTTTGGGGTGGGTACTCACTACTCAGATACGGCATTTGATAACTTCGCTGTCGAAACTAACAGACGCAATTTCACAAAGCACCAAATATCACAATGATGTTCTATTCGTATTTCGAATGCGGTTTTTGGTCACTCATTAGTTAGGCTGGCCACATACACAAGTATTCGATTTCCTAATGTGGGATTCCGTGAGACCGCAAACGTTCTTTTCTTTCACACTTGAATGCGCCGGGTTGCACTCGAAACGAACTTAACTCGGAATTCGTTTCGTTCGGAAAAAAAGCGAACGTGAGTTCCAGGGTGTTTTATGGGATTACTCACTGGGCTGGGCTCATTCCCGTGAGCATCGCTAGGTGGCGCTGTACAAATCCCATACAAAATCTTAGTAAACGCCAAACGCGTTCACGATCGAATGTCAAACAAAAAACTCACACTCGGCACTCTTAACTTAATGTATTTTCTACTGAGTTCATGTATTCGTATTTCCGAGTACCGAAAACGCGATGAGTCTGTGACTATGCGGCCAGGCTTACGATGCAATCAGCAATGGCCAACGCGCGGTAAGTTTTCGAAACCGCGTTCGAAATTCGAAAATTGCATGCAGTCTACCAAAAAGTTGCAACAAAACTTTCCAGTGTAAACTGTAAAGAGTTCATTAGTTCGATTTTTAAAAAATAGTTCATCAACACGTCACGTGTCGTTTCGTCACGGCGCCCGTTCCCACGCCGCCTCCCGTGTTGTGATCCGACACGCCGCGTCACGCCGCATCGAGAGGTGTGAGCATGATGCTCTACCACGGTAGTTGGAAGAACCATGATAATAAAGATAGAGCAACAGCTAGAATTCAAGTAGAGCAATTTAACATAATATTAAATTTCGAACAGTTTTTGTTTCTGTTTTAACACCCCAAAAATGTATTATTTTTCTATTTTTCTGTGAAAAATGAAAATCTTAATGCAGCTCATCAAGTTTCAAGAGGGTTATAATATAGTTTCGGAGAAAACTGCCTATGACATACGGTCGGACAGATATATACCTAGGTACAGACGGACATGATGAATCTATCAGGATTACGTTTTTTGCCATTTAGATACGAAACCCTCAAAATTAAAGTAGGAAAACCTCAATGAGGAAAACTGGAATGCTCTACATAATTTTAAATTTATGTAGAGCAACATTTTCGCTCGTAAATTGTGGGGGTGAGTCGTGAGAACAATATGACGTTTAATTTTAATAGAGTTCTCAGCTATTGTAACATTCTGCATGGGTGCTATCGGCCAGTTTTAGTCGGTATTTCTTATTTAGTCACATAATTTTTCTTTTACTACTTTCAGTATAAACTTGCAAGGCCAAATATTGGCTACCATTCTTTGTCATCCTTTTTGTGCCCGGTTTCTAACGTTTTTTGATCGGAGTTTACCAATTTACTAAGTGCTTTTGATTTGCTAATAGCTAACGTCAAAAAGATAATTAATCGACAATGATATAGAAAATACAAACTGTTAACAAACCCCTCAGAATCTAGACATTATTATGCTTTGTTAGTAAAAGAGTAACAATTATAAAATAAAAATTAATTTTAGACAAAAATATGATCTAAGTAGGCCCTTTTTAGGGTTCCGTACCTAAAGGGTAAAAACGGTACCCTATTACTAAGACTTCGCTGTCTGTCTGTCTCCAGGCTGTAACTCAAGAACGGTAATAGTATATCTGTTGCCGCTATAACAACAAATACTAAAAACAAAATAAAATTAATATTTAAGGGGGGCTCCCATACAACAAACGTGATTTTTTGGCCTTTTTTGCTCTATATCAATAATGGCAACAGGTAGGTACTTGAATTTTTCTCAAAGTCCGTAGTTATATGTGTACTTTAATATTTAATAATAGTATTAAAATAAAATAAAAAATTAAGGGGGGCTCCCATACAAAAAACACAATTTTTGGCCTAATTTTGCTCTTTAATGGTACGGAACCCTTCGTGCGCGAGTCCAACTCGCATTTGGCCGATTTTTATTTGTTAGTGTATTCTATCTTTATCTCATGTTAATACTACCTACTAAGTACAAGCTATTTAAAAGTACAAGGTATTTAAGATATTCTATAGTCATTCGTTTTTGATTCCAAGAAAAATATAGCGAAGACAAAATAAAACAAACTAAAGATATCAGACCGAAAACAATGGACATTCGATAAAAAGAGAATAGATTCGAAATTCAAAGATACGCCGCCAATCGCCATTGGCGAGCAGCAACAATTAATGGCGGACTCTAAACGTCAGATTGACATCTGATAGTAGCATCTCTAATAAAATATCAGAAAACTATTCATCATCAGTCATCTCATTTGACATTATAGCTGCCAATCCACCGCAGCGCACGGAGAGGCTACGCACGTGCGTCAAGCTTCGCTTTGCAAGGAAATATATTATGTGACTGTGTCCACTGCAACCCACGGATACACTACGCACACGTGGTTTGCTCGAATAGCTCGCACACGTAGCTCAACGCTGGCTACGCTACGCACGCTGTGCACGGGATACACGGATGCGTGTACATAGTATTCAAAACTGTGCTGCGCTACAGTTGTACATAGTCGTGGCCGTGTGCATAGCGTGTGCTGCAGTGGAAACGTTGACCCACGTAGTCAAACTAATAAATCCGTACGCCGCGTAGCCGTGCACAGCGTGCGCCGCGGTGGGTTGGCGAGACAAAAGACGTACTATACACGTGTCTACGTAACGTAGAGGCGACGTAACGGGTCTACGAGACGCATCTACACGTAATGTTTGATGGATTATCAGTTTATCACAGATCACTAAATAGTCAGATAAATATAACTTACATAGTACAATAAGTTATATTTATCTGACCCGGCAAATGTTGTTTTGTCATGTTGTACAAACAATTCTATATCTGTTAAAATACCGCATCGAAATCCGTTGCGAAGTCGCTTTGTTTTACTTTGTAAGTATGTAGTGTATTCTTAAATTTGTTTTATATTGTTTTTTATGCATAATATACTAAATTTCCTATTGTGTACTGGAAAACCAGTACACAAAAGGTAGGTATTGAGGCCGATTTTTTCAATAAAAATGTCACTTGAATCGAATTAAAAGAAAAGTATCACGGTTTTTACGGCTCAAAAACTACCGGATACATTATAGTGACTTCGATTTCCCCTCTTTTTGTAGCTATAGAAAATAAGATCAAATTATCTTAAATACACTTGTAAGTGGATGAAAGCATTCCGCCCCGACAGACAGCAGGGCAATTGAAAACACCGAGTCACCCCTGTGAAGAGGCCGCTATTTTGACGTATGGTGGGGTGCGCTAAAAGCCAAGTAAAAAAATTAAAGACGTATGCCGCTGATCGTGAGATCGGAAACTTGAAAGGTAGAGACGATGTTACAAAATTTTAAAAAAGTTTCCTACAGATTTTCATGATATTTTTAGTTTTCTGGCCTACGACGCGACAGTCTCCAGGCAATAGGTCAGAAATACCGATCTGTTTTAAGAGATTTAAAACAAAAACTCACTAATATTATTATTTTTTATTATTGAACTATAAAAAAAATACATAGAAAGTACAAACATAGATACATTAAAATTTGGTCTCGCTGGTAGAGCGATTAAGTAGCTTTATATAATATTTTAAGCTCCTGAATTACAAACCATTAAAAATGTAGATATTTAATATAAAATATACAAGAATTAAAAATATTGATATTTTGTCACCGATTTTTTAAGACTGCCGGAAAAATACAATCTAAAATTAGGGTTTTTAGCTCGCTATAAAATCGTCAGAGAATCGGCATTTTGAAAAGGGGTTTTAAAATATTACCTTTTATAAAATTCGAATGATTCTACAAATTCGATAAATACACCTACACCCCTGAATCTGACACAGCAAATTACGTTTAAAAGGCCAATTCTGAGTCCATAAAAATAAAAGCTGGCAAATTATAGAGCGCATACAAAACGTGATCACGATAACATCTCACATAAAATAGCCTGTATGGCGACGGCATAAAGACGTTAAAAGACACAAATAAAAATATTTTGACAAGCCATTGTCTCGGTAAAAAGGTTTATCGGGGATCTGAGGCTTCCAAATTGAGGTAATTATTGGAAAGGCCTGAACCACGCCTCGTGAGGAGGCAGGCCCCGCTCCCAATTGGTCAACGCGACCGGCGCAAGCGTAGCCAAACGATTCCAAATCTTTTTTTAGCTCCGTTTTTCTAATGACTTTTAAAGTTTAAATGATTGATACGCCATTTGCGCTTATCTTTACAACTTATGATTCCGAGAACGGCCTCGCCAGGAATATCCTTATCAGCGCACGTGCTTGTTTTATTATGATCCGCCTGAATCACATCTGGTTTTGTCTTATTTTTCAACCACCTAGATGTTTCGCAAGCACAATTTCAAAAACTGAATATTTTGCCGCCATTAAGCAACCACCGTGTTCTACTCTATCCTTTCAGTACTTTTCGGACATACTCAATGTACACAATCATTCGTCGACTCCTCTCCACATAAAATCATGATGGATACTAATTTGTCACCATGATTGCGAAACTGTTTATAAGTTTATAATATAGTACCTACAATCAACATCGATCATAGCCAATTACAGACGAATGTGCCTCTATACACCTTCGATCGCTTGTATTGGTACGTGGAGCGGTCATAATTCGTGTAAAATTCTATGTATGACTCAATAAAATTCCGTTTAATTCCCACATCAATTAGGAGGATGTTACAAAAATGTTAATGTATCCGTAACGCAAGTGTTAGCACGCGCTATAATATTAAATATAGTGTAGTAAATATATTAAATAGAACACCGCTAATGCATGTGGACGGATTTATGTGAGTGGCTCACTCAACGAACACCATTACAATACTGTAAATATATTGGACATTGGTGCTATGGAAAAATTTAAGAAAAGTTTTACTAGCATTTAGCAATACTAGTACATATTATAATTATATGTAATTAAGAAATCCTCCTTGTCTAACGGAATTCACAGAGGTTCTATGATTGAAATGATAAGAATTTCGTGCCAACCTGTTCAACTCTTTAAAATGTCTTTGAGTACGGAGGGTAATCACTGGTTTTTAGTTGGGTATGTACCGTTATGACGAATTTGCATCAAGGAGTCGGCTGTGTGAAAGTTTAATTTCCTGAGACGATAAATCTTCCTATAGCATCTACTCAATTCTCATACTGTAGTAATGTGCTAAATTAATGAAGTTATTAAATCATGAAGTTTTGACGGTTTACACTGTACTAAAGAGCGATCTCCTGACATATCTCTTACTGGCTAGGTTCCGTTACAAGCTCAGGACGCTCACGCTCAAGACCGTAGTTTTTCCCGTTCCATTAGCATGTGAGCGTCAGTGATACAAACCAAGTGGAACGGATTTTTGAGCGTTTTCAGCGTTTTGAGAAAAGTTTAAAAAAAGGAACATATAATTTTTTTTACACATACCTACATCGAACAGAACTTGGATCCTTTTCTTGAAGTCGTTAATAAAAGTAATTGTAAAATTAAAGCTGTTTCTTATGTCAATGGTTTATAGTTACATTCTATTTTATTTTACAAATAAAATACGTACTTAATTTATTATTTGTTTCGGTTTTAGTACTTATCACATTTTTTACTCTTACTTTTATGTGCTATTACTAACATTTTTATGAACATTTAAGTAATCATACTTTATTATGGCTAAACTTTTATTATAATATTTCAAATTGAATCATAATATTATGATAACAAAACCACATAACCAACAGGTACAGAAGGGATGAAAATTAGTACCTATTATATTTTATAAGAAATCATTTGAAATTTCATTTAAAACAATTTCTTTTCCAATCAAAATATTTTATTCAATGTTATATAGTATATTTACATTAAAATATCAATTGTAATGAAATAATATGAAGTTTTTTTGTCTCTAGTCTCTTCTGAAAACTTTCCGAACATGACTTTCGCAATATTATAGTCGTTAAAAGAAAAAAAAACTAGAACGCTAATTTTGACCCATCTTCGCCGAGGGTCGTTTTTAGCGAAAATGATGACGTCATGAGTGACGTCATAGCCGCGATCAAGACGACCGCGGTCGCCAAACGGAACGCAGAAGGAGACGTTTTTAGCGAAATTAGACAAATCAACTATTAAAGGAACGCGGCCACTATAACAAGACACTTAAACTGTCAACTGTCAAATATCTGTCATTTAAAATAAGCCATCACGTGACCTTTGCCTCCACTTAATTGGCTGAGATGCATAAAAAGTTACCCATCCTCGTAAGAAGTGCCGGGAGCTAAAAATACTTGGCTATTTGAGGAGCACTCAACCCGCAAGTGCCATTTCTTATCTCCGATGGAGGAACTCGGAAAAAACGTGGCGCCACCGGCACCTTTGATGTGAGTTTATGAAATTATTTTTAATATTTCCGATGTTATACGATTGTATAAACGGTTTGTCGTAGTGCCCCTCTGATATTTTATGCAAAATTGCTGCAACTTTCTTGTACTAATATTATACACGTCATAACATTAGGTGTACAATATGCAATAGAATGAGCCCGAACATCATGCAATAGACACAGCGAACAAGTTAACATTTCATAATATTTTAAATATTTTTCCCGTTGCTGGAAAATTTCGTATTCAGTTATAATATCTAAATTCTGACTAGAACTGAATACCTACTTGCAATAATAACTTTGATCCCATTTTACATTTCCTATCAAACTACAAAATGGTGATTTTACTACCATCGATCGAAAGTGCGACTATTAATTTGTGACAACAATTAATTAAATTTTTTTTCAGTTTGGCAATTCCGAATAGCAAATAAGGATTTGGGTACAGCTTCAGCTAAAATACTGAGTCCCGATTCTTGATACGTAGTATATAAACTATAAAATATTATATTATTATTCTCTACTAGCTGTCCCGGCAAACATTGTTTTGCCATATAAAGTATTTCTACTTCACCAGTTGATACAAAATCTTACCCCCTCTTTTGACCCTAAGAGGGGTGAGGGGGGGGGGGTATACACCAGATGTTAAGTTGGAAAACACAGTAAATAATATGAAGTAAGTCCAAGAAAAATGTTTGATACAAAATCTGACCCCCTTTTTGGGCCCCTTATAGGGGTGGGGGAGGGAAATTTTATACACCAGATGTTAAGTTGGAAGCAGACAAATATATCTGTGAAAACCGTATGCAAATCGGAAAAGTAGTTTTCGTGTTATATACAAAAGTTTGATACAAATTCTGACCCCTCTTTTGTCCAGATATTCAAAATAATAAGCAGGGGGTTATTATTTTTTGAATATATTTAATGTACAGAATTTTCATTTCTACAGTTTTATTATATGTATCATAGATAATAATTATTCGAAACATGTTACATTCCCGGGATTAGTAACAAAGTTAACAATGTATTCCAATTTCAAATCCAATATCGGATCTCGAGCACCTCTCGACCGTCCAATATCATTCAAATGTGTTTCATATCCGGCAGACGACGGCAGACGAAGTCGCTCACTTTGCATTCACAAACACTCCACACTCCAAATTGGTGGATCATGGTAATTCCCAACTCGAAAACAATCGCACCCGGGTTTATTAGACGAAATAAATAACCGAAGTTTATCAAGAACTCTAAATTAAGCTCCCTTTATTTCCTGGAGTCTTTGTTAGATTACGAGAAATCATAATATTTTATGCAAGGTCTTTCTACTTCATTGATTGTCATCATACATGGTCATGCCCACTAACAGAAAAAAAACTATCTGTCAAAGTGACACCCTTCAATGATCAATCTGCCACATGGCGCGAGAGTCGCGTGCGGCTCATTGCGCGCAACTGTTGAGATCCTCCTAATTATCGGTCAAATTAACAGGATCGTGTTGGGGTAGATACGTAGATACATAACATATTTTGTTGTTTGTATTACCTCATTTGTATGTTTAAAACAGCCATAATATTTTAATAAGATGCCACTGTATTAAATTTTAGACTTATTTTGTTTAATATAACAGATATTTTTAATTTTAATATTTTAACAGCTCTAAACTCCGATAGTATCACTGACCATCCACGATATATAATAATTTTCTCGGGTATAGAACCCGAGAAAATTATTATCGACTTGGTTTGTATTCTTTTAACCGGATTAATGAACCTGATTGATACAATTTACCTAATATCATCACAATCTTCATCAACAGCTGCTTCTATAATATAACATAATAGGTCTAGACGAAAGCATATATTATATTATTTAATTATTGACGTAAATACTTAATATCAATCTGTTTCAATATTAAAAAGTTTAATTTGATAGCATATCAACTGATAAGCATAATGTATGTCCTAAAACATAAAGAACACGATCACGCTTTTGAAGACTGATTCTTGCTAAAAATATACTGACAGAACAGATTCATGATATTTTTTATTACTTAGATATTTTTTATGTAAATCAAAGTAAAACATATTTTAAATGTGAAACATAAACCTTGCCTTCACCCACTCTACAGAATTTTTTGGAAATTATTGTGCAAGAGTCAAAAATCACGACGCTAGTGTTAGTGTATTTTCTATCATAATATCGTCTTCAGCGAACGCAAAAAGAAATCAATGCAAAAAAAATAAAAAATAAAAATCTATTACATATAAGAATTACTCAGAAAAAAAAATAATCAATAGGGTTGACAATATGGGAGAATAGAAAAAAAACCCTAAAAATGAGCCACCAGGAAAATCGGAGTGCGTATTAATTTGCAGGGGTGGGCAGCGGTGCGTGCCCACTCGCCGATATTGCTGCTGGTTGCTGACCCGGAACAGCTCAGACTCCCATATTGATGAGGATGTATCAGTAAAGTTTTTTTGGTGGGTGTTTTGGGTAAAAAAGCGATCAAGTAGGTCAAGATAGATCAGTTTTTATCCCTGAAAAAAAGGATGGTAAAGATGAGAATGATATTAGAAATTGTTATGCCGCGGCCGCACATGCGTCTATCGTACGAAGCTTAATCGTGCTATGAGACGATACCAATGTACGATACACGCTGATCGTCCAATGGTATCGTTTTAAGCACGAAGCACTACGCATGTGCGGCCGCGGCATTAGATGAAGTATTTGGCAATTTAAATTATTGGGAAAAAATTCAATACCTACACATATTTTGTAATCTGAAAAGCTTTTTTTGTATCTATGGACGCTTTAATCACGTCCGTTTGGCTTTGTACTAACTACCCGAAGGACTTGTGTTATAACTTACCTTTGTAATAGTACGTGATAGTACCTACTATACCTAATGGCTAATAGTAGTATCTTAAGTTTAACGTTGCGTCCATAACTCAAGAAATTACAGTAAAGGGTTACTGCTCCATTAGCGGGATTCGAACCCGTGACCCCCTGCTTGAGCGCCACAATTGCCTAACCACTTAACCATCAAAGTCATGTAGAATCTTCTAATTATTCTTGAAGAATAAAATATTACTCTAGAAAAATATTCCAAGACAAAACTACCCTCACCAATTCAAACTTGGAACTTGTCATCAAGTTTTTCATGCGCGATGCTCAAACAATATGGCGGAAAATGGCGAAGATTACTTACACAATAGACACGTCATCGCGTATTAGCGGTTGAGCGGATGATCCGCGGTACGAGGGTGACAGATTGCTTTTTTAATTTGTGATTAAGGTGCATTCGAAATTCGAAATATTGAAGGTAAGCAAGCAAGTCTTCGTCAGGGCTTTGTTATAAGATTGGAAGTCTAGAGAAGAGCAAGAAGAGCAAGCCGCACGTCATAGGTCACGTTAAGCCGTTAGCCAATTACCTGGATATAAAGTTTATTTATTTAAATTAGTATTTAAAGTAAGTATTAGTATTGCTCGCAACTTCATTGCTATATTATTATATAAATATATCTAAGTATACTACTTTCTTGGGTACTCGAGTTTCGAAGCTTTGAAATACATACAATGCCCAGATTTTATTACACACACTACTGTTACTCTATATTTGGTCCCTCTTCCCAACCCTTTTAACAAATTATGACTATGAAGTTAGAAATGTATCATTAGATATTATTACGGGGCAAACACTGCGTCACCACTCTGACATAATCAATCATTGTCTACCCATTATGTTTGGTAAAAGCATTTGATCTCTACATAATATTTTGACCTCTTTCCATTTAACCTATAAATAGAAAGGGCCCAAAACGCCTAACACTGTGTTGGGTAATTTTCTGTGATAGAAGTTTAACGTTAAAAATTATTTAAAATATTTGTCTCTACCTGAAAAGCGACACAATTTTATTATTATCGAAAATGCCTTAAGGACGCTATTACAAATATCAGCGATTTTCCGGTACCATTTTAAAGAATTAGGAGTCAAACTGTGAGGATATTTTGGTTTCAAATGAAAGATAATATATTCATCTCCACGACTGTACCATAAAAATTCTATAGCCGCATACAAAATTTTCACATAAAACACGTTTTAACCATCACAATAATCGCAAAATATGATAAAAATAGGGTCTGATTTAGGTACCTTAATATCTAAATAGTAAATACACTAAACTGAGGAAAATAAATATACAAAAAAATTGTTGCTTATTTAGTCCTCTATAAAGTCCGCTAAAAATTTTATATAAAAATAAACAACTTTTCCAGTTATGAGAAAAATAAGACTCAAATTTTTTCATACATTTTCGCCATATCCAAGAACGCGGCGAGCATCGTAACCGCCACTGTACAAGGCGCGCTAATATGAATCTTATTTTAATGTTATTAACGTCGATATTCGTACTGACAGACATCCGACCTGCTAATTCTCCGATTGGAGCATCCTTAAAAACTCTTCAAATTGGTACCTAATAGTTTTGAGATTATGGGTATTGGGTACATATCTGTTACATAAAATTATTGTCTCGGTGTTTGTTACCAAAACTGCTAGACCGACTTTGTCAATTGATGAGAACCATTAATGGCGAAACAACGTTTGTCGGGACTTGTTAATGAATTGCGTCTTTTGAAATAGCCCCTAAAATTGGCCAGTAATTTAACACTTGCATGAAATGAGCAGCAAAGCCCAGCACAACAGCTCGGGGCGGTAAGGGGTTAACTGCAATCAACTAATTGGCTGGTAATCCACGGGTATTATGTACCTGCTATATTATATAATGGTATATTACTCAGTATATTATGAATGTACCATCGAGAAAATTAGGCAGTTGACGGACCTACGTCAGCTGTTGGTCGGCTTATATGTCAATAATTCAATGTTAGCTGTGAATTGTGATGACTTTGACTTAACGCGAGCAAATTACTAAGGTCCGCCATCTGCCTAGGAATCAACTTCCTCGATGGTACTTACTTATAACATATAATAATAATATGAGAGGGCACTATCACTACTTTTAATTAAAGCCGTCACAGACTTAACTACAAAGACAAAACTATGTACCACAGACAAGTTGATTTATATGCAGACTGCAGACCTACGTAATTTGGTCGGGTTATGTTAAGTCGATGTTTGACGTCATCTATTGACTTAGGCTACACAAAATTTGTCCAAGTAACGAAGGTCCGCCATTTGCATTGGAATCTATTTCTTTGCTGGCATGGTACAAAAGGCCCACGTTGGGCTTTGATGAATAACCATGATAGCCAACATGATGCAGCTAGGTGAGCTCGGCGGTCAAAGCGTGAAAATGTAGGACAGACTCTCTGAAAACACTTTCGCCCTAATAATTTAAAAATGTCAATAACAATGAATTAACTTATCTTTGTTATTAACTATGATACTGAGTTTGTTTGATACGATTTTTAACTAAAAATGTTACTGTCATTAAAATACATCATCATCAAACCTCCCTCCACTTCAGACCTTGAGAGCGTGTATGTAAAATGTATGTATGTATGTTTGTATATTTGCGTTAATGTAGAGCTACCGTCTCCCAGTAATGTCACCCACAGACCGAGCGTTAAGTGCGTAACGTGCCGGCTCCTAACTACAATTTTGTTAAGGGATGGAAATTTGAAAATAATATTATGATTTTTTTTCGAGAATTGCTTAGTAGAGTTTTCAAGGTTCAGTAAAAAATATCGATTTTCTCTCTATATAGTCTGTTTAAAGATGAGAAAATAAAAATATTTTGAAAACATATTGAGTTTAAACACATAGGTAATAGGTAGGTACCTACTCTACATTTGACACGACCTCAAAGAAAATATACACTACGGCGTGCGACTTTTTGCAAAGAGATTTGTAAGAATTTTTCGTGTGCACTATCAGTCAAGTTTTTTAAATTAACATTTAAAATTAATAAATCCATTTGTTTTTCTCTGTTTCAATCAAAATGACAAATAGAAAATTAAATATTATGGTCTAATTATGGGTTAGCACAGGGCCAGACTGATGTGGTGTGAAGCGTCCATAGATATTATTATTATATTTTGGGTTGAAATCTATTCGCTTTTCAATCAATAGGTTGTTTTGAAAACTTCAAACCACTTCTTCGATATAAGTAAGTAATGTATATGCTCTGGTTAAATTTGTAATTTTTGAACACTTAAAATTTTATCCTTACAAAGCACCGCGTCAAAATTCGCCATCCAAATTACGCAAGTGAAAAGCGGCGTAACAAGGGCGCACCGCACCAAACCAGGGGGAAGACATCATCGTCAATCAGAAACTAACATAAATATGCTTTTACGTCGCCCCTCGAGGGCGCAAATGTACCCAAATGTACCCGGCCAGGGGGAGGGGGAGGCCGAATTTTTGCCCGGGATTTGTTCGCCCCCGACGTCCTCAGTTGCAGATTGTTTTAATGTTTCGGCATATTTTAAGGTTACATTTTTTGAAAAAAAAATGGTCGAGTGATTTTGTTACTTAAATAATATTATATTTCATTTTTCTTCATGATTACGATGAATGGTTATGAATAGTCTAAATAGGAACTTTTGCAGTAATTTTAGAGCTTTTAAAAATTTTTACTGATAAAGCTGTGATGGATCCATCGGCTTTAAACTTGACCGTAGAGATACCAAAAAGCTATATTATGCATAATTCTCGCGTGGTGTTTCACCGACTAAATGAGGGCAGAAAGGGCACACTGCAGAATAGTCAGGACGTCACCGAAAGCTGATTTGATAGTACAGAATATCTTACTAATTGTACTTTCTTGATTTCTGTAGACCTACGGTTGTATTAACCAGGCCATACTATAGCATCTTATTGTAAGATATTAATAATTAACATCTGCCTTTTCACTTAATTTAGCTGTCGTTGCTGCATTTACCCGACCACCACCAGGATTCTCACTAATCTTTTGACCTAAACGCCATTTGAGTGTGTCTCTAGGATTTTAACCACCGGTCAGCACCCTCCTATAAAGAGTTGTGAATCATTACGGAGTCACTGGTGGGGCCACACCTCGGTCACGTGACGGCAGACGAGTTAATCCCGATATAATGACGATCGCGTGACGTCACGCCAGGTGACGTACTAAATATTAACACACACGGACGGACAGCTTGGACTTTTCTTCGATAAGAGTATTGGGACTTTGCTGTATGAAATGCTACGCTTACTAGGTACTGAAAAAAATTCTCATGTTCTGCTGTTGGCTGTTGCGGATACTAAGGCTGCGTTTCCACCAAAGCTGAGCGGAGCTGTATTGCTGGGAATGTGTTTTTGAGAACCAATAGCATCGCCGCGCTGAGCGATGTCATGGCAAAGTCATGTCAATGAAGCGATTCTATTGGTTTTCAAAAACACATTCCTCGCAATACAGCCCCGCTCAGCTCTGGTGGAAAGGCAGCCTTATGAATGACTGTTCTGAAAAACTTTCAGAATTTTATCAAAATCGGTTGAATCTCTTACCACAGACCATAATTGAACCGTCAGGCTGAGCCTGTACCTAAGCCTAATAGAAATACAAAAAAATAACACTTACTCATTACTGGTTTTGAGGACAAACTGAAATATTTGATTTGCCAATCAGACTGTCAATTCTACTATAAAGAATTCTATAACTGCTATAAATAACCTGCTTTATACAAGTACTATATTATTAAGGACTACAGTTTGTGTTATTCATAAATTACCTACTTGCACTGTGGACTGTATTAGATAGCAGTAAATTAGCAATAAGTAGTTAGAGTTTAAAGTTCCTATTAGCAGACAGTTACTTGCCATAACTAGTCGAAGGCAACCCAGTTTGACATGTTATGATATCTCCATCTTCGTGACTAGTCCGACTGGCCGTGGCTCCGCCTCTATATCGCGATAGGCTGTGTTCTACAAAACGAGCTCTGAGATAAAATGCTAATTCTGTTTATCTATGGCTGACGTTATGGTTGTAACCTGTAGTTTTAATGATCGAGTTTGAATTAATATGGTGGAAGAGTATGTTGATAAAATAGGTGGTGTAGCTCTGATGAGAGTTGAGACATAGGGCCTGTTTCACCACTTCCTGATAAAGTGCCGGATAGGCTATCCACAACTCATTAGTACATCTCACATCATTTTTATTGTTTTTTGCCTACGCAACAAATATACTTAATCGCTACGCAAAAAAATATATACCGGAGTACTTATAGCAATGGGTAAAACGTTATAAAAAAGAAAATTAAATATTTGTATCATTTATCATTGCTTCATGTACAAGGAACCGAAGAGGAATAAACTTTCATTTCAGTTATTATGGATTTATACGATACTAGCTGTCCCGGCAAACGTTGTTTTGCCATTTAAAGTATTTCTACTTCATCAGTTGATACAAAATCTTATCTCCTCTTTTGTCCCCTAAGAGGAGTGGGAGGAAAATTTTTATACACCAGATGTTAAGTTGTTGGAAAACACAGTTAATAATATGAAGCATTAAGTCCATTAAAGAAAAAAGTTTGATATAAAATCTGACCCCTCTTTGGTCCCCTACTAAGAGGGGTGGGGGAGGGGGATTTTTATACACCAGATGCTGAGTTGGAAGAAGACAAAATATATATCTGCGAAAACCGTATGCAAATCGGATCGGTAGTTTTCGTGTTAAAGAAAAGGTTTGATACAAAATCTGACCCCTCTTTTGTCCCCGAGGGGTGGGGGGAAATTTTTTTATACACCAGATGTTAAGTTGGAAGAAGAGAAATACATCTGTGAAAACCGCATTCAAATCGGATCTGTAGTTTTCGTGTGATAGTGGAACAAACGTACAGACAGACAGACAGACAGACAGACAAAAAACTAACCACAGTTTTGGCTTCTATAGCGATGTAGTGACACACCCTGCTTATTATTTTTTGAATATATTTAATGTACAGAATTTTCATTTCTACAGTTTTATTATATGTTATAGATTTTAACTATTTAACTGTAAAATACAAAGAAAATTATGAACTAGACGGCAGTGTGTATCGCGCTAGGGGTAGCGTCTAACGTCATCTACAGGGTGTTTGTTTTGGCGGAGAATATTTTGTTACCAGAGAGTGCTTACACAGATGATGCATCGGATGGAACTCAAACACATACGGTCAACATCACCATCGATGTGCCGCGAAATATTTACTAAATTATAACGGTGTCATACACAGGGTAAACATAATGCAAGCCGACAATATAATATTGTTTTGTTCGAGTCTTGCCTATTTTTTCACTTTAAAATAATCGCAAAAAAAATGAACAGTACGGTCTATTGTATTTTCGACTTAAAAAAATTATCATACTGCATTGTTATTTAGTAGAGTTTCAAATAGTTATATACTTACCTACAAATAATTATATACAATTAAGTTTATTTATAGTTTATCTACACTACTATTATAAAGAGGAAAGATTTGATTTTTTGTTTGTTTGTTTGTTTGTTTGTTTGTTTGAGTCGAATAGGCTCCGAAACTACTGGACCGATTTGAAAAATTCTTTTGCTATTGGAATCTTACATTATTTCTGCTGAACATAGGCTACATTTTATTTTGGAAAAAAGTAGGGTTCCGTAAGATATTTGAGTTTTTCGGACGCAAGGTGTAAAAAATCAGCTAGAAAAGTTACTTATTTTGCGTGCGCTGCCTAAACTATAAAAGATAGAACCATAAAATGTTCTAAGTAATTGTAGATCTTATAAATATCTACAAAAAAGTCCGCGACACACTATACCTATCTATGTCGAGTGAGGCACAATAACCATTTATTTATTTAAAAATCCTGAATTTTTTTGGACTAAATTTAAACGGATATATTTTACTCACGCTATTAATCCTTATCAAAATAAATTATTTTATCACTAAGTACAGTTTATGTAGATAATATTTGGTCTTTGAATGATTAAAATTGGACGTTTGGTTTTGAAATTATGGCGAAATTAAAATATTACGATAGTAGGCGTCACCAAAGCGCGTGCGGGAGGACGACAATATTCTGTTGTAGAAATGAAAATTCTGTACATAAAAGATATGAAATGACACCCGAAATTACACCTTTGTCACTACATCGCTATAGAAGCCAAAAATGTGGTTAGTTTTTAGTCTGTCTGTCTGTCTGTATGTTTGTTCCAGCATCACACGAAAAATACTGATCCGATTTGAATGTGGTTCTCGCAGATATATTTATCTTCTTCCAACTTAACATCTGGTGTATAACATTTTTTCCCCCCACCCCTCTAAGAGGACAAAAGAGGGGTCAGATTTTGTATCAAACTTTTTTCTTTAACACGAAAACTACTGATCCGATTTGCATACGGTTTTCACAGATATATTATATTTGTCTTCTTCCAACTCAACATCTGGTGTATAAAAATCCTCTCCACCTTCCCCTCTCAACCCTCTCTGGGGACCAAAGAGGGGTCAGATTTTGTATACAGCTTTTTTCTTTAGTGGACTTACTTCATATTAGGTATTAACTGTGTTTTTCAACTTAACATCTGGTGTATGACCTTCCCCCCACACCCTCTTAGGGGACAAAAGAGGGGGTAAAACATGTATCAACTGATGATGTAGAAAATATACTTTAAATGGCAAAACAACGTTTGCCGGGACAGCTAGTACTTTATACAACTATACAACTATAACATACAAGTACCTACTTAATTTAGAAAATTAGTAGAAATGTATTAAAAAAATAAGTAAAAACGCTTAAGTAAACATTTTAAAAACCGACTATACGAATACGACATATTCTTTAAAACATAAAAAACCTCCTCCTTTTTGGAAGTTGGTCAAAAATAAACAGCAAACAAAACATTTCCTTTTTTCGTTTTTCGTAGCCTTCAACATCATGTATAAAATCGGTATGGTGGCCATCTGATTAATTACGAGGAAGGTAATGTCCGGTCAGTCGGACCGCGTCGACGCCGGAACGATGCTATACGGTTAATCATTTACCCCAGGCCAGGGAACACGCAGGGGTGAAAATTAACGAAAAACTGATCATCATACTCGTTAGTGATAAAATATACGCAATAAATTTTTATTAACGAAGATAGTAGGGTGAAATTGAAAAAAAAATATTTTGGACAAAAAATAGAGTTTGCCTTTTGGATAGTAAAGGTGTAAAAGTATGGAAAAGTTCACTGTTTATCTACTTGCACACTTGAGAATTGTGTACTGTGTAAAAGTTGTGTATCCTTAATAGAAATTTTTACAAAAGTATTTATTAAGAACATTCACAAGTTAATTCCAGTAACTTTTGACCGTATAATATTTTAAGAACATTTTGTGTGATAAAATTTCAAGAGGTAAACTTTCCTTCAAAAGATTCCAGATTCCAACCGCAGGTTGAAGGTTCTGATTTCCAATAATACTATTACCTACACTTCTAATAGAATGGATGCATCTGTTGGTAACGCCGGCCCCAAGAGTGACGCGGCGTTATGTAATTACGCGTAGATCCCTATCGCGCATATGCCGCGGCCCGCGATCGACGGATAAGGGAGTGTTGTATCATCCTTAGTTTTTTTTTTGCAAAACCAAAGGCAAAAGATGCCGCCGAGATGGTGTGATGAAACTCGACGAATAATTTTCGCTTTCTGAGGTTTTTCGGTTAAAAAAATTCTATAATTAGCTAGGGTTTTTAATTGCCTGAAGCCAAGACATTGCGTAAACTCGAAACCATTACACCGACGCTGTTGAATACAGAAACTACTGGCAAAAAAACGTTAGTAATCAAATCAAATCAGCAAGAGTTGATAGACTCCATACTCCATAGGTACTTAGTGCTTGCATCTAATGCATCTATTAAGTAAAACTTTAAATTAACTATAATTAGTATTAGAAAAACTGAGTTGCGAGACTTGGTTTTTTTACAGGATGTTTTTGATGGGATCTCACATCTTTTTGTAGAGTCCTACGCGAAGCCGCAGGTAAAAGCTAGGGAGTTGGTGTATTTAGAAAACTGGACAGAAATTATGAAAAGTTTAGGTTTTCCAGTGATTAAGGCCGGTATAAATAGTCAGTACTCAAGATGCATCTCGGTCTCAAGACACGGTTCAGGCTCTGTGATTGGTTGGCTGTCAAAATTTGGACCAATCACAGAGCCGAACCGCGTCTTGCGACCGAGATGCATCTTGAGTACTGACTATTTATACCGGCCTAAGACACTAAACACTATCTATCTACCGATGATATACCGGAGACATCGATGGTACGGGTACAATGATTCATAAACCGCAAATATAACTTTGTAATCCTATACATTTATATGGGATTACAAAGTTATTTACGAAGTTAGTAAAACTAGAAAACTGGACAGAAATTTTGAAATGTTTGAATTTTCCCTTGATTTAGACACTAGACACTAATTATATTCTAAATTACAAGGTTCTATGTCTGCTAGAAGTGCCTTAGACTTCTGGTGATCGGTCAGTCAGTGAGTGAGTGAGTGAGTGACAAAATTATGAAAGTTCAACAAGTTACAGTTCTTAAACTACTGGTTCAAATTGAATGAAATTTTAAATATACCATGTTTATACAATGCTTACTTAGCAACTGAAAATTCAGGCTTTTTGTTTTTTCCACAACGAAGTTATAGGAGGGTCGAAAAGAGCCTGAATTGGTTCGAGAAAAGGATGGTAGGCCGTGCCGCTTTTTTGCTCGACTTGGCGGGGGCACTGCCGTGCCCCCAGATTTTACACTAGATAATATTATACTAGATACTCCGTTGCGCTAAAATTCGTTTATCGCGCGGGGACCATACTTACATTTTTTCGGGATAAAAAGTACCTATCCTATGTCCTTTCGCGGGGCTCAAAGTACCTACTTTATGCCAAATTTCAGCAAAATCGGTTCAGCCGTCAGCGGTTTGGGCGTGAAGAGGTAACAGACAGGCAGACAGATACGCTTTCGCATTTATAATATTAATTATTAGTATGGACGTATGGATATGGATTTACATAAGTCGTAAAATATACCACTCACGTCATAAGATCGTGGTGCACACTCACGATTTTCAAAAAGCCTTGGGATTTGATTTTTAGAGTTCCGTACCCAAAGGGTAAAAACGGGACCCTATTACTAAGACTTCGATGTCTGTCCGTCTGTCTGTCACCAGGCTGTAACTCAAGAACCTCTATAGCTAGACTTCTGAAATTTTCACAGATTGTGTAAGTTAATATTTCAGGGGGGCTCCGATACAAGAAACGTGATTTTTGGCCTTATTTGCTCGTAATCAATACCTAATGGTAACAGCTAGGCACTTGAAATTTTCACAAAATCCTCAGTTATATTTATACTTTAATAATTAACAATAAAATTAAAATAAACTAAATATTTAAGGGGGATCATACTAAGTTCCCATACAAAAAACACAATTTTCGCTCTATATACGGGTACGGAACCCTTCGTGCGCGAGTCCGACTCGCATTTGGCCGTTTATTCAATATTGATGTTTTTAAACTAGTTATTGCCCCCGACTTCGTGGACCCAAGAAAAAATGTCGCAAGAACCTTGGATATAAAAAAAATAATTTTCAGCTATCTATTCTATACCTCCTTAGCTTTAGTTTAAATACAAAATCTAGTTTCATATGCAGACATGCATCGTCTATAAAATGTCGCTGACGCTGGCCATATGAAGTGTTGCTTTTTCCATTTCAAGTTTTCCATCAAACTCTTTTCAACTGTTGAAGCATGAAGAGGTAACATACACTGTACAGACAGGCAGATAGGCAGACACAATTCGCATTTAGTATCGGTATGAACAAATTACTAGTCATTATTAGAGTTTCACTAGTTTATCAAATTTTTAATTTTCTGCAGACTACTAAAAAGAATGCCCCCTCATGCGGTGTCCCCCTTCGGAAGCGTTTTTCCGACCCATCGCGCCGGTATTATCACTTTTCCGGTTTTCATTTTAAAAGTCATCCGCTTTTGTTGTCTACTCATGTGTACGTAATCCCTTAATGTCCAGAAAATTCCGGAAAATCTTGCATTTTCCCGATGATTTTAGAATGAATCAAATAATACTTAAAGGACTTAAAGGACTCGTCGTTTATATTATAACTTTATTTTAAAATATTGTGAAAATTCAAATATAATTTCACGGAATTCATATTTTTATGAAACACAATATTACAAAGGAAAATTTCATCTATATTTCAAAAATTGTAGAGTAAGATTTATTTTACCTACTCGTAGTTTTGTTTGCAAGTGTTCCTTACGTTTATAAAAAGTTAACACTAAGTTCAACCAATGTTAAACTAATAATTAATTATGTATTCTGTGCCATAAAAGTAAATATCGTAAATCTATACATTTATAATATATTGTACTGCACATAAATAATAAAATAAATGGAGACAAGTATAATGTAAGTGTAGCATTAAGTTCCGTTCGCGCTTGGCTTTTGCTTCCGTTACGATCTTGGTGATATAGAGGGTGTTTAAGTTTTATATAATTTCTTTTATTGTTTTAAGTACTACATCTTAGTTTAAAAATTAGTTTAAACTTAAAGTTTAACGGTCTTACCACAAAAGATTTAAACACCTGTTGAACAGTTGTTTTGAGATCATTTTGTACTAAATTTTTCTCTAATCAACTGTTCAACAGGTGTTTAAATCTTTTGTGGTAAGACCGTAAGTTTTCTACTAATTATTTACTGTTAAATTAATCTGAGTTTCAATATTATTCGAAACTTAAAATATTAAGTAAGTACATACAATAAGAAATAACCCATATTGTTCACTTGGACAATCTTGATTGATATTGTAGTGATAGTAGATATTATTAACCGAATAATACTTGAGGAAATACACAAAAACAATCAACAAATACCTCGTTGCCTCATTAGGTAACTACATCTCTAGCTGTTGTTTTCCCAAAAGCTTCAAACCTTACCTTTGTCCCTAAAACCTTTTATATAAAAACTTTGCTATATATAGCCCCTATTAACATATCAAAATAACATCATCCCTGTGCATCAGGCGCCATAACTCTGACAGCACTTAGGCGCGGCGTGTAAATTTGTCTGATCAAAGCGGAGAGTGCGGCCGACTACCTAATTGTGAGCTTATATCGAAACAGTGACGCCCGACCTTACTTTTCAAAATATTTCATACCCTTCAGTTAGATGACAGCCGAAAATATATCGCTTTAATCTTTTGCATGTGGATTTTTTATGTGCGTGTACGAGCATATTAATATGTAGAATATTTATTACAGATATCGATAGGAAAATTCGTAGCAAACTTCTAGATACATCGGGAAATAAAGATTTTCTTTTCGGGGAAAAAAACTAAACCTTTGACTAAACGGATGCTATCGGGTATGTCAATGAACATGAAAAACTTACAGCAGCTTTCACACTTCTTCCTTAATTTCTCCATAGCAGATACTCTGACGGAGGCGTTGATATCTATTCTTATGTTTAACTATGTATTTCAAATCTGTAAGAAATAATAATAGATAAATTAATTAAAGTTTAAATAAAACACAGAGGTAAATTATTCCACAAATATTTATTCATCGCTTACACAAATTACACAATGAAATGTTACACGCAGAAGTAATAGTACGTTATAGAAAAGAAATCACAGTTTTAATACATCAACAACCCGATACAGCGTTGTTATTAACGAAATAAACTAAACAAAATAATATAAACTAATTACATCACAGTTTTAGTAATGGAAATTTTTTCACACAAACTTTGAAAACCAAATCAGCGTCTAACTCAGTAAAGCGTATGATTGTGTGCACCACTTTACATTTTTGTCGTTTTTCATTAATTTATTTTTAATACAAAACGTTATTTACCAATTATTAATCCCTATTCTTTTATCACAGCATTCCTATATAGTTTATATACCTACTTAAATACTTGTGGGTGAAGACCCATCCGCGATCCGCGTACCGCAAGGTATAACCTTTCAGGCCCGTATTCTTTTAAAATCTACGCATCTTGCTGCCAACGTTTAATTTTTAATATTAATTGCCATTAGTACCGTTTTAGCTAAATTCAATCGCAAATTTTTGATCAAGACAGCTTTTAGACGTGACAAAATTTAGTTTCCATAAAAGATACTAAGCTTCTTGCATATTTTCACCTTTTAACAACTTAATAAATTTAATAGGTATCCCAAATTAGGACCAAACTTCTTGTAATTATCGTTTGGCTACTCTGAATGTGAGATGAGAAATGGAAATCACTAAACTATCGAAAGAGTTACTAAATTTGGTCGCGTCTAAACGGTTTAATGTTACAATTTTTTTTTCAAAATACAATCATGTAATACACACAATGCCAAGAAGATTACAGAATGAAGGTAAAGAGCCAATACATAACTAGTTTTATATGAATTTAAAAAATACCCTTACGTGGAGATATATTAAAGGTACACGCGTAAAGGTTCCTACTACATTCATAGAAAAATATGTATAGAGACATCAAAAAGTGAAACAGCCTCACAAATGTACGGTAGTAACGATATACGACAGTTTCGGATCTAATTACGAACATTTAAATATTAAAGACAATGTATTATAATATGCCACCGTAAAATTGTAAATACCAACAGAATATAATATCTTTCTATTCAAATATTGTAAACTTTAGATTTTTAACCCTTTCAACAGTTTACAGTCTTCCAATTTCAAAGCAACAAAGTAGACTTTGCTTACAATTTGACGCATCATTTTTCGATAGACTGTAATCTAATGCAGAGTCAAATCACACGTTAAATTGTCAACCATCCAAGAGTCCTGATTGGTCGGTATAAATTAGCTATATTTACGATGACATATTATATACGAAGATAAAATCCGTTTTGCTCAATTTCTCCCGGGCTTACCTACACCTACTCTATCGAGTCTTTCTTTAAGTCTTGTGAGTACTCCCCTTCCTACTCTCCAAGAACCTTCCTCATTGTAAAGGTCACAAAATTAGGTGCGCTATTTTTGTGCTTCATCGTATCTCTCAATATCATAAAAAATAAACTCTAGAAATAATAGCACGGAATAAGATATTTTTATACTTATAAAAATGTAATAAAATAATAATTTTGAAAAATAAATAATTCCAATAAATATATTTTCACAATAAATTAATTTATATTACCCCAATTTCGAATACCCTACACGCTAGTTCTATAGTTTTGGAAAAATACAAACTACAGTGTCGCCGAAATTACAAAAATAATTTTATATTTAATTGATTCACAGGTACAGTTAAGTACAAAATTAGTTAAGACTGAACCTTAGCCCTGTATTTAACAAGAAATCGTATTCATACAATAAACATTGACTATTGGACTCACAGACTTAGAGAAATGGACAAAGTAACAATATAATGGAATTGCCAACTATCTAGAAAGAGAGAAAATACACGGCCAATACATCTCTTGTAGGTCTGAACTCTGAAGTAATGATAGACAAAGACAACTATAGGCCGCACGCTCGTTACATCTCTCTTACACTTTCTCGTATAACGTATTACTTTATAGTCGGATAGAGAACGCTTTGTCCATTTCTCTAAATTTTAATATGATACATTGGACTTAAAATTATGATTACAAGCCGCGAAACTAACGCATGCATCTAAAAATAAGCGATATCGTGGCCTGGCTAAATTTAGTGACACACAAAAAAATAGTACCTCGCTTCTGCTATGTTATTCCAACATCAATACAGTTAAGCATAGTCGCGGCATAATTAAACTACGAAATAGTATCATCCAATGAAAACCATTGTCAGACGCGTTAGGCTGCGTTTCCACCAGAGATGTTGCGAGGAATGTTTTTGAGAACCAATAGAATCGCTTCATTGACGTGAGCATATTTGCTATGCGCAGCGATTTATTGGATCTTAAAAACACATTCTTCGGAACACATCTCTGGTGGAAACGCAGCCTTATGAACATAAGACTGGTAATTAAGGGCCCGGGTTACCCTCGAAATTTTCATACATTCTTAATACCAAAATCATTTTCTCATACGAAAATATTTAACATGTTTGAGTTCTTTTTCAGCTTAAGATAGTAATTACCTAGGGTCCTGAACAAAAGTTTTTTACAAAATATATCAATACTAAAAAAAAATTTTTGTGTTAAAATATTTTTTAGTAAATTTACTACTAAATATTTAAACACCAAAAAATAGACAAAAACACTAAAAAATATATAAATAAATAGTAAATTAACTGCAAAATATTTAAATAATAAAAAATATTTTTTAAAGTTTAAATATTTTGTAGTAAATTTACTATTTATTTATATATTTTTTAGTGTTTTTGTCTATTATTTGGTGTTTAAATATTTAGTAGTAAATTTACTAAAAAAATATTTTAACACAATTTTTTTTTTTAGTATTTAAATATTTTGTAAAAAAAATTTGTTCAGGACCCTAGGTAAAATACTATCTTAAGCTGAAAAATAACTCAAACATGTTAAATATTTTCGTATGAGAAAATGATTTTGGTATTAAGAATGTATGAAAATTTCGAGGGTAACCCGGGCCCTTAAGCACCCATCCTTCTTTATAAGATTACTATTTTGCTGTTTGAACTGATTCGAAGCCGTATTATTATTAATAATAATAATAATAATAAATAGGAGGATAAAAATAGGAGAATCAGAGTACAGCGTTTAGAAAATATGTTGACACGCTTTTAGTTAGTGTAAACTATATCGTCTTTATTTAGTCGACTAAATTTAGCCACTTTAAGTGCCAACCGTTACGATCATTCAAGTACAATAATAGTTGCTATACCGACAAACATTTACATCAGAAAGTATTGACAAAAATACAACGATAATATTTTATATTTTTATAGTGCTATAATATCATAGTAACTTGACACAAGGAATTTGTTATAGTTCTGGTTAAGTCTTAAGCCCGTATACGTAGGCAAAATTAGCATTGCAGAAATTCACACAAATTATTATTACCAAGCTCTTGCGCATTAATTCACGATTTCCGTGATTCAACTCGGATTCAACTTTCAAGGTAAGACCGCGTCGCACTACGCGATACGATGCGACACTTCACGTTCTATACAATTGGCACATTGAAACACAAAACAGATAAAATAAGTGGGCCCCTAGACGATCAATTTTATTGTGCTATATCACTTGTGGCGGTACCCACATTCGCCTAACATTCCTGCATCGCGCTATCGAAGTTTTCTGAGCGCGTCAGTATATATACGACAGCTGAAATGTGTAACGTGGGCTCCGGCCTGACCGGGCATACCACCTCGCCCGGTCGGAAGATCTTCCTTTGGGCAGGCCTGTCTCACTCCGCGCGTAGGTATCGAAAATATACCTACGCGCGGCTGCCCTTGCGCAGGGTATAATTCAGTGGGGCTGTGCCGCGCGCGAGCGAGCAGCGACGGACATACTTTTAAGTTTTGAACTGTTTTTATTAAAATGGAAAATAAAAAGAAACACCCTTAAAAGTATGGTGCTGTATTCAAATGTTTAAAAACTGATTGCGATACAAATTTATCTTTTTTTTGGTTACCTAAGGACGCTGAAAAGTAAGTAATATATATAATATGACTCTGCAAAGTATTATTTGTACTTTGAATAGGTACATTTTATTACATTATATAGGTAATACATTAAACATAAATCATAATAATATAATATTAAGTATACTAGTTGTCCCGTTGTTTTGCCGTATACGCGATGGACGTTGCCACGGTGACATACTTATTTAGTCACTTCCTTAAAATAATATACTTAAGGCCGTCACAGACCTAGCTATAATATAATATATTAATATACCGTACTAAACAGACTGAGACCAGAAATGTATATTATAGCTGAGTGTGTGGTGACGCGAAAATTGTATAGAAAATATATATATTAATATGCCTAGCTATACCAAATATATTAATATATATTATAGCTAGGTCTGTGACGGCCTTTAAGGACGCTATTACAAATATCAGCGATTTTCCGATTCCCCTATTAAAGAATTAGGAGTCAAACTGCGAGGATATTTTGGTTTCAAATGAAAGATAATATATTCATCTCCACGACTGCACCATAAAAATTCTATAGCCGCATACAAAATTTTCACATAAAATACGTTTTAACCATCACAATAACCGCAAAATATGAAAAAATGGGGTCTGATTAGGTACCTTAATATCTAAGTACACTGAACTGAGGAAAATAAATATACAAAAAAATTTTTTCATACAATTTTCGCCATAATATCAAGAACGCGGCGAGCGTCGTAACCGCCACTGTACAAGGCGCGCTAATATGAATCTTATTTTAATGATATTAACGTCGATATTCGTACTGACAGACATCCGACCTGCTAATTCTCCGGTTGGAGCATTCTTAAATGCCAATAAAGTATTTCGCCCGTATCTTTTTGGTTGCTCTATTGGCACGTCTGTTACGCCATTTTCGATTTTTTTTAACTTAATTACTCTCATTAAACTGAATATAATAATTATCTAAAGAAATTTCCATTAATCATCACAAAAAGTAGTTTATGGTTTATAATACCACTAGCTGTCCCGGCAAACGTTGTTTTGCCATTTAAAGTATTTCTACTTCATCAGTAATTGATACAAAATCTAACCCCCCCCCCTTTTGTCCCCTAAGAGGGGTGGGGTGAAAACTGATGTTAAGTTGGAAAATACAATTAATAATATGACGTAAGTCCATTAAAGAAAAAATTTGATACAAAATCTGACCCCCCTTTGGGTCCCCTTAGAGGGGTGGGGGGGAAAGTTTATACACCAGATGTTGAGTTGGAAGAAGGCAAATATATCTGCGGAAACCGTATGCAAATCGGATCAGTAGTTTTCGTGTTAAAGCAAAAGCTTGATACAAAATCTAACCCCCTCTTTCGTCCCCTTAGAGGGGTGGGGGGGAAAATTTTTATACACCAGATGTTAAGTTGGAAGAAAGACAAATATATTTGCGAAAACCGCATTCAAATCGGATCAGTAGTTTTCGTGTGATAGTGGAACAAACATACAGACAGAAAGACAGACAAAAAACTAACCACAGTTTTGGCTTCTATAGCGATGTAGTAACACCCCCTGCTTATTATTTTTTCAATATCTTTAATGTACAGAATTCACATTTCTACAGTTTTATTATATTATGTATAGATTTATAGTTAAAGAAATTAATTAATTATAATAGCAATCAAAAATAACAGTCATTCAAAACGTATTTTAAAAAGTTCTAAAAATATTACTTTCTTAGTCATAACTTTTAAAGCTTTTTTGAAATTAGGATTATAATAATGAAGCACTATAGTCTATATCAAATCAATAAAGCAGCACCCGGCTGTCGCATAACTATTGAAAATCTATTGTGTCTGCGATTCCCACGATCGAGGTAATATTTACGTGGACTCTCCGGGCGAGTCGGTGGCACTGATAATTAAATCTCTCCCCTACCGCACGCACACCCGCGCGTCGCGCCTTGACGCCCAATTCGCAACGTGCAGCAGAAATCGTAATATTTTAATTTCGCCGTAACATTTAAACCAAACGTCCAATTTTAATCATTCAAAGACCAAATATTATCTACATTAACTGTACTTAGTGATGAAATAATTTATTTTGATAAGGGTCAATAGCATTATTTAAATAAACGCGTTTAAATATAGTCCAAAAAAAATTCAAGATTTTTTTATAAAAAAATGGTTATTGTGCCTCACTCAACATAGATAGGTATAGTGTGTCGCGGACTTTTTTGTAGATATTTAAAAGATCTATAATTACTTAGAACATTTTATGCCTCTATCTTTTATAGTTTAGGCAGCGTACGCAAAATAAGTAACTTTTCTGGTTGATTTTTTACACCTTGCGTCCGAAAATCCCAAATATCTTACGGAACCTTATATTTTTCCAAAATAAAAATTAGCCTATGTTCAGCAGAAATAATGCAGGATTCCAATGGTGAAAGAATTTTTCAAATCGGTCCAGTAGTTTCGGAGCCTATTCGACTCAAACAAACAAATCTTTCCTCTTTATAATAGTAGTGTAGAAGTGTAGAAGTGTAGATGATAATATTAATAGCGCACCGCGCGCAGGTATTTTTTTGGTACATTCAGCCCTAGCTGCCCTAGCGGCACAATAGTACATTCGAGCGGGCCGCTCAATGTATAGGTTCAGTGTAATATGGATCGTTATCCGTAGGCATAAGAATGAAATTGGCTTGTAAAAAAAATTTGTAGGCACTTAAAGAAACAGACGCTGAACTCTGAGTCATTCTAAATGGTACCTTATGTTTATAGATTTAAAGAAGACATTTCGTTGGATACATTTTCTAAGATAAACTTCTGTACGGAGTACTATTATATATTCTGTGCTTTGGGCCTCCACGCATTATCACCCCACACACTTATTGTGCAATATTATTGACCGTCTAGGGTTAGTATTGAACGCGCACGCCTTTCAATCTCGTTGTCAAATAAGTTGTTCAATAAACATTGTGTGTGATATTGCGAAATAAGATTGATCGTCTAGAACCCGCTAAGATAACACCTTTGTAAACTAGATTCCATTGAGATACTATAGCAGGAGAGAGCCTTATATCAGTGTACAAGCGTCAAAAGCGTGTAATGTTATGTCCTACTTACTAGGACATAACAAAGGAGTCGGTATGCATATTTCATGTAATAAAAGTGATAATAAAGGTTTTTATTGAACATTTTATGCTAGATATTGTTGAGTTATATGGTTCCGCTAAATTATAAACCATAAGAATGGCCATAGAATGCCTCAAACACGTGGATTTAACATTAAATACGTAAGTTTTGAACAACGTTTTTTGGACTTTTCAATTGGTATTTTTGTAAGCTAAAAAGGATAATATTTAAGTTTAATAATCCCTTATTCGTGCTATGTAAGGCATTAGTGCTAAAAATGTCACATTAATTACTAATTTGACTACTAAAGTTGCATAGCTTTTGACGTGTGTTTACGGATTCTCATTACTTGAACTATAGTTTATCGATATCATGAACTAAATGACTTTCTTTTCTGGATTTAAATGTGCTTCGAAATGATCGACAAATAGAAATATTCAAGAAAATAAACGCACACTACTTGTATGAAAATAAGCACAAAATGGCCACGCGATGACGGGCTAAGACTACATCTACCTATATATCCTTAATCTGTGCTAGATTCTGTGAATAGATGATTTGATTTGACGTTGTAAAACATCCCACTGATGTTCAATTCTATGAAACATGAAGTGCCGCGCGTCATGTCGCTATAGTGCGGTCTCGCTATCAAGTACGACAGCCAATAAACGCACGCCGATCTTGGCGTTGACCAAAAAGCGAGCGAGAAATTTTTCGAATCCTAATAAAACGGTGTTTGTGAATTGTCCGACGTCTCTTATTCTTTAATAATGCTAAATAAAAGCTAGCAGTGGCACAACTTCAATAGAGTTTTCATCTAAATGCAATATATTTTAATTTGCACAATAATATGGGTATTTTAATAACTGAAGACATGAGTGGATGAAGTAACTATCAAATTGAAAACTGTATGCACAAATGGAGGCTTTAGGGTCTGGAAAATTATTTGAAATCAAAAACAAATGTAGATAATATATTAGCTAGATGACAATCTAGGTAAGTTAACAATCTTTGTTAAAATTATAGATCCATACTAATATTATAAATGTCTGCCTGTTACCTCTTCACGCCCAAACCGCTGAACCGATTGTGCTGAAATTTGGCATGGAGATACTTTGAGACCCGGGAAAGGACATAGGATACTTTTTATCCCGGAAAATGTATGGTTCCCACGCGATACACTAGTTTTGGCGCAACCGAGTTGCGGGCGTCATCTAGTAGGGGTAAAAATGAGAAATTCCTAATTTCCTAATGTTGTAAAATGTTACCCGCTTCATCCACTCCTATGTTGACAGAAAATTACGTAGGTAGGTACCGATCGGCAAAGCAGCGTCATCTATTACCCCCTTCAGTAACAAAATATTTACATAGAAAAAACTCTAACGTCTGTTGTCCCTGTCTAATACATTGGAAAAGTCATGACAGACAAGGACGGTTGCAGACCTTGTTAATATTTTTATTAGTCGGGGTTTGTATGTAAAATCGGGCAAGATGGTTTTGCTTCAGTCAGTGTCGTATTATATTATTTTGTCCGGGTTGTCAATTTTTTATCTCAGATTATAAACGGCAAGTTTTCTGAGTATTTCAAAGACCTAAAAAATAATTTTTAACTTTGCCGAAAATTATTTTAAATCTTACATAGAAAATAATGTCATAATAAAATAATACTATGTAATATTCTTTCGATACAATTAAAAACATATTTTTTAATGATAATTTTGTCTTTTGGGTAGAATAATCCAAAATTTCCAATATAATATTTATTTCTTACCAGTGCAGTTCTTTGCTCTGCCCTGTTTGATGACTTGAATCAATTTGATGCTCTGCGCTTCGGGATTTTCTAAGAACTCTTCAAGAATCTAGAACAATTAATATAAGACAATATTATACCAAAACAGTAAATAGTTACTGAGTAAAAAAATAGTAAAATCTAAAATAGCGTCAGAGGGTTTAAATTTGAACAAAAAGTACTTCGCCCAACGTGGGGCTCGAACCCACGACCCTGAGATTAAGAGTCTCATGCTCTACCGACTGAGCTAGCCGGGCTATAAGAGTCAGTGTGAATTTACTAAACATGTTATTATCAAATTTTAAAATACACAATTGGCACATTGGCATTTCTAGTATTTTTAAACTAAAATCTAAAGTGCCAAAAACAGGATAACTGCCAACAGTTGCGCAGTTTGCCCTATGTCAGTTGACGCGACGTGAGATATATCTACATCGCGCAGCATTCACCTCCCACACCACAGATAACTACTTCGTGTCGCATCGGAAATTTCTGCGTTTTTTTTTCCAGTTCGCCGGCAGCATGCACAGCGTCTTAATCACGCTCATCCAGAGCAGAGGGGTTAGTGCGAGTTTTATTCGATCATACGCATCGAGCACGTTAATGCGAATTTGTATGGGATCAAAGCAGCGCCATCTACTGGCTAACGTGGATACCGCTTTGATCCCATACAAATTCGCGTTAACGTTCTCGATGAGTATGATCGAATAAAACTCGCACTAACCCCTCAGATCACGACGCGAGATATATCGCAGTATGAGTACGCCGAATTGAGCATTGAGAGGAGGTGATGGTGAGCCTCCCATGCTCAATTCGGCGCATATACCGTAGTCCGTACCTATAGTCTTGATAACTATGTATATCTCTGTTCTAACTTCTATCTGCGTTCTACTTTTAAACTGTGACTTTGGAATGGCTTTTGCCGCAGACATTTTCGATGCGATGCGAATTCTCAGTTGTGTGTCGGAGCCTTAATGTCACGCAGTACTCACCTCCATGCTGAGCTCGGCGGATATGGCGGCGGCGGAGGCGGGGTGGTCGGCGAGCGCCACGAGTGTAGGCAGCAGCGCGCGGCTCCGCACCGAAGACACCAGCCAGTTCGCCGGCAGCGTGCACAGCGTCTTAATCACGCTCCAACCGGAGCAGATCGTCTCCTGAGAGGATAGATTGGTGTTATATCGCTGAGAAATGCCACTCCGTATTACGTAGGACTCGCTGCGCCCGAATGATAGTAAATGGACGCAGCCCCCTACCCACTATAACCCGGCGATACTCTCAAGCTCACCGAATTGGGAAAAGCCACACCTTCAGCAACAAAGTGTAAGGCAGTCTAGGCTTAATAATATGAGAAGCAATGGTAGGCTGGATCTGCATTCAGTGATATGTAAATCTGTCAGTTACTATCTACAACACAATGACTCAAACTCATGAGTCATGACCTTACAATGATCAAAAAACAATACACATAATCTTGGGTAAAAATTTCATATTAATTTGACAAACTAAGTTCAAGCTTGTAAATATTGAGTATTCATTTTATAATCATATATATATCCATTATCCGTCCCGAGTTGTCAATTGTCATCAGTCATCATAACAATATTAACGTACATAATTAATGAAGCACTCAAATCGTCACTCTAGCACCTAATCATAATTTACCTAAAGTCACTTGTTACCCATGTGTTCTTTGTAGTCATTACCCGAAGAATACAGCATTAACTATTCATAGTAATGGTCATTCCCCTTACAAAGACAAGAAACAATAATGGCCCTAGAATGTTTCCTTGAGTGACCCCCGCTAAAACACCTGCGTCCGTGGGAAAACAATTCACTTTGCCGAGGAAAGATGTCCCATTTGGTAGAATACTTAAGCAGCTTTTAAGTAGCCATAGATAGAATTTACGGTATACATTAGCCGGTATGTAGGTGTTAAATATCTGATTACTAATTGACTTCTATTTGTAAGCCTTCGATATGGTTATGTCCATGTCAGGTTAAGTAGAGATAAATGTTGTGATCACGGGTGAAAAGAAATTATAAACCGAGTCCAACATAAATTGTATATTTCATTACTTCTATCTCGTTCTTTTACTATAATAATGAACATTAAATGAACCAAATAAAATTTATTTTCTGTATTTCAGCCATGCAATGGTCGTTTAGTTTTTAAATGCATATTTTCTGGTTTATCCCAGATAGCCGTTACGAGTTTATTTTGCCTCGTCCTACTTATACATAGATTTATATTAATAGATTTATAATTTAAAGTACTAAGGTACTTCTGATACTTTTACATTGAAAATGACAACAATTTTTCTTTAAGTGGGAATACTTAAAGATCCTTGCATATTCCTTTGTATTGACAAATGAATACCGTAATCGTAAAATATAATGTCGACAAATTAATACCCCTGTTTACGAGGTGTAAAACACTAAGCGATTCACAAGGTGTCACCAATATCCTTGCACGTTACTTTCCCATGCGGGTGCGGAGTGCGGAAATGGTCATTGGTCAGTCCACCTGTGTGTTTTTTTAACGGCTCATTGAAAAAACTTGACGAGTGTCCATATAATGAAGACACTCATCTTCATTAGAATGAATTTGCATCGTCCACAAGGTACTGACATTTTTGACGCAAATAATAAGACCCCAAAAAGAAAATGCTTCAGATGAATTCTTTTTCAATGGACAATTTGGAAATTAAATCATGACAAACTATTGACTAAATAGAAAAAGAAAAACTCCAACTCGTACCAATCTTAGTTATTGATTATAATAGTGTGATTTTGTAACGACTTCTCTTTCGTATAAATAAGGACTAACTTTAACCCAGACTGGCACCAATAGGTAGGTTAGTCATGTAGCTATGTGATTATACCTGTAGTTGTGGATTGTTGACGACCACGAAGCCCACCAACACGATGAGGTCCAGCACCATCGTCTCTGACAGAGTCTGGTCCAGCCGGGGGTTTTGGAGCTCACTCACTATACACAAACTTTTGGCTTAGTATTCTGCTAAGTTGTAATAAATATTAATATGTATATCTGGAATTCTGGATGGATATATTTTAGGTAATCTGCTGACGGTATATCTTTTTTTGAAAATTCATGACTGTCCTAGTAAAAATCTCAGAGTTGCTTTTAAAACTTAGTTAAAATGTAATATGAGAAACAACTCAAGCGAGATATTATATTAAGGTTCTTATCAGTAATCAGTGATGATGATATAAGTATGTAGATAAGCTTACATTTTCTTGGCGCTTCCTTTTCGTTGGGCGCATGTTGCGAGAGAAGTCTTGCCACAGCTGCACGGAACTCCAGCGGCCATCTTCCTTCCCCAAACGCCTCCTGAGAAAGAATATGATTGTGCCATTTATGTTTAAAAAGTATTATAACTAGAAAAAAAACTATCAAAATTTTACTAAACACGTAGCTACTAGCTACAAAACTATGAATCCAAAGACACCTATTAAATCAACTCCTAAGAGAGACCACTTCATCCAACGATGCGACTAAAGTAGCGGAAACCAAATCTTACATGGGGTAAAGTTTAGGAGATGGGGTCAGAAATCTGTTCAACATTGCGTACCTCACGCGCGCTGGTCACGCAACGGCGGGATTTGAGCCACGCTCCGGAGATTACAGAAATAAATTACGAAGAGGAAAACTTTGGATGCTTCTCTTGAGTTGTTATTGAAATGAGAAACTGTTAAGATCGAGGAAGAATCGTCTTATAATTATGAGAAAATAATAAAAAATAATTAAGATAAAAATAAAGCAAACAATATATGTATTAAGATATTATGTATCAGACCCACGTTACAAATAATAAAACAAATGACTCGCAAATATTAAATAAGGCATTATCGGATCGCGAAGAATTACTGTCGTACACAAGCCTACTTAAAATGTATTCGAGCACGATAATCCGTAACACTATATTCGATTGTAATCACAATGAAGACCACATGTACCATCAATCATTATTAATTTTCCCCCTAAAATCGAAAACCACATCTGCGACCGCGGCTAATAAACTTATAATCGTGTTTATTATCTATTACAGCCCACCATAGACAAGGCAAACAAACAGTAGCCCCATGGGTCCGCAATTATTCATGCCGGGCTCCGCGCAACATCAAAGTTCGGAGAGGTGTCCCACAGGGACCTATTCTTTGTTTGATTTTTATTATTATTTCATTTTATATTTACATACCCTTAGTTTCGCTTTGAAGATGTTTGCTAATGTTATGATTAGTGATAGAATATTTTAATTTACTACGTAAATAGATGTTGGCGTCTATTTGCTTTTCTTATTGGAGTTCCGAAAGCAAAGTAAATATGAAGCAGTGGCGACTAATTTTGCGCTACTTTTATACTCCGTGTTCTAGTGTAGCACTAATTTTATGCATAGCCGAGAGCTAGCTACAATACCACTTATGGACTTTCTGGGAAAGTGAACACTAATCAATTTCATAATTTCTAATATACCATTCACATCAAACAGCCCGTAGTCTATTCATCTATTGTAACCCTTGTCATCAGAAATTTTAAATACACTTATTTTCGTGCGTGTTCTTTCTTTCCCACAATTATGTGGATATCGATTACGGGTTGGCGAATATCGATGTCTCGGGTGACGTCAACTCGCAGTGACAGCCCTGACATCTGTCACAATAGGGTGCGCCACCCTATCGCTTTCTCCGGTTACTACTCCCTCTGCTACCATATCGCTCGCTAAAATCACTAAATTGATTATGAATTTCATTTTGTATTAGGCCGTTTCGTTACGTAGCCTACCTCTAAAATCTGACACTTATGGCTACGACTTAGGGACTACTTTTAGGGAAACCAAGAGGCAAATCAACTATGAACGGAACGCTTGCGGCATATTATGGAAAACCAGTAACTAAATCAGTTTTTTTTTCAAAAGCGTGATAGGTACGTGATAGTCAATAATATTATGTAAAATTTACAAACATGATAAAACTAATTAGACATGCCGGAAACGGTTCGGTACTTTTTTATAAGGTCACAATAATATGTTTTTTCGAATACTGCAAATATTACAAATGCAACAATTTGTCAGTATGTCTGTAGAAGTAAAAAGTAACATCTAAAACCGCTAAATCATATTTGATGTAGCTTGGCATGGAGATACTTCGCGTCTCGGGACTTGACTTATATTTCCATGCGATATAGGATAGCTATTATTTCGGAAAAGATACGAACAAAACTAGTGTTTGGATCAGCTAAAAGCTGCATTAATGGGTAATGGGTATATAATATAGAACGTCAATTTTTTAACATATTTATACATATTGTGTTAGTTGTCACTTGTATTGACGACCTCTGTGGCTCAGTGGATAGCACGTTGGTAGCTTAAGCCGGAGGTCGCGGGTTCGAATCCCGCCGACGGAACAAAAAGTTTTCAAAGTTCCTGGGTCATGGATGTGTATTAAATATATTTATCATATAATGAAAATCTTAAATATATGTATAGTATAAAAGTATTAAATATATTTCCGTTGTCTGGTACCTGTAACACAAGTCCTTCAGGTACTTAGCATGGGGCCAGACTGACGTGGTGTGAAGCGTCCATAGATATAAAATAAATAAATAAATAGTTTGTAGCTGTAGTATACAAAAAGCCGCGTACAGATCCGTCTATCACGAGACAATAGGTAGACAGTAGACAGTGTGTAACATAACAGACCCTTCGGTCCCTCAGGAGTGTCACAGATACGCACATACAATGGCAATGGGGATATTTGTTCGTTACTTGAGAACTCTGTTGATACAAGTATTGAGTAACATCATCATAATGTGCCTATAAAATGGTGCATAACTTATGTAAAGACTTCAAATAAATTCTAATTTAAAATACTTTATTTTATACTAGAAGACACGGGTTTATATCGAACGGCTTTTCCGGGACTCAAAGCATCTCCATAACCAGCAAACTCGGTTCAGTAGTTTGAAGAGGTAACAGACAGACAGACGGACATACTTTCGCGTTTATAACATTAGTATGGATATGGCTTGATAGTACTAATGGGGACAGGTTTTTAGGACCTGATTTTTTGAAATGCCAGACAATGAAAACGCAAAACAACATTCTACATCTATTTAATGTATTTCATATATTATTTAATGATAGGCAATCAGCTTGGAAAGCTTGCGTCTTACAAATAAAATTGAAGTTATTAAAGGCTTTGGAGAACAGAAGTATATTTTGCGTGCTAACCTATCTGCCTATCAGTAACCTAGCATATAAACCCTAGCACCATAAACCTAGTTTATACCTACCTTCAAAAGTGTAACTACGTATGTAGATACAAAAGTCCAAATCAAATTGAAATCGTAGTTATTGAAAGTTTTCACTAATGAAATGCACACAAGGCTCAAAATCAAATGCCATTAGTATCGAGCTAGATCCACCTCGACGTTAGATCGGCAAACAGAATCCCGCAGTAATATATTTGTGATGAGATCCGCAAACACCGCGAGAGATGAGACCGCATATCGATAAATAATCGATATGAATTCGAATCATGTATGATGCCGATAAAATTAAATAATGAAGTCATAGCCGCTGTAGAGGAGTACCTATTTTGAAGGCCTTGAAAAAAATCATTTTATAGAAGGCATTACTGCTTTTGAACTAAGATAGAGTAAGTGCATAGAGGTTCACAGAGACTATATCGAAAAATAAAATTAATTTTATCACGGAAAGTTAAGTGTAGAAGTATTAGGCTAGTTACTTAGGCTAGTTAGATATTAGGCTCTACTTTCATTGGCTTATATTTTTGTTTTAAGTCTATTTTACATGTTTTATACTATGCGCAAATATACGTAAAATATCGTCAAATTTATGAAGAACATTCACATCCCTCGAGCACGGGGCGGCGTACAGATGATAAATTGGCTTCTTGTCTATTTCCGAAGCGATTTTAAATTAATTGACCTCCGTAAGTCTGATCACGATCGACCGCAATTCCTGATTGATATTTACCGAAAACCAGATCAATAAGATATATTATCATATAACATAAATTATTGTGATCTTATTAATTGAGCAATATTTTGCAGAAATAGCCTCTACCATGCTCTACTTTAGTGTTCAAAATGTCGGTAATTTTTTTCCCTTTACACTTATTTGTAAAATTCTTTGATGCTGTTGCATGCAAAGAATTTTACAAAGAAGGATTATAACATTTTACTCCTTATACCTTGTTTCCTACAACATGCCGAAATTAAATTGGCGCCTGTTGCCATAGAGTATCCTTAGATCGAGATGTCTCCTTAACTTCTGCGTGTTATAACTAACGCACACTACGGTTAAGATCTGTCAAGTTTAAATTTCGAACTCCTTTTTATATACAGCCAGTTTCAACAATTAATTCGTACGTCAGGTGGGTATTTGCCGGAGTCTTAATTAAGCGGAGTATCGACGTTCTGTGTGCGCAGTGCAAACATTACTACGAGGGAAGGTTCCCAATGTTTTATTTGCTGCATGTGTTACTTGAGCTATGGTAAGGCTGCGTTCACATCAAACTAAATGTGAGCCGCGGAAAGTAAGCGAGCGTTACGAAGTAAGCTACACTGAAAAAATTACTCTCCAACTAAGTAGTATTTTTTCTTAGTTGGCACCAAATTAATTGGAATAACCTTTCTATTGTTCACAAAAAATAAGGTGATTGTTACAGCGAACAACTGGACTTAGTTTTAACAACAAACTAAATTTAATTATAACATCAAAGAGGACATTTGTTAAATTGAAGATATGTTTTTATTAAAATGACTAATACTTCTTTGAGATTATACAGCAACCTAGTCAAATTAACTATAATCTTGTATTTGGGTCTATAAAGACCGTGTATTATATTAACAGTTTATGTTTTTAATATTAACTAGGCATTTAGTTGGAGTATCCACTAGATATGTTACATCACAGAAGCTGTGAAGTAGAATGAAACAAGATAAAAGTAAAATCTACAATTTACCCATATTAGCATCAACAAATTATTATCGTTGAAGCAATAAACTTAAATAATTACGGCAATCAACTAATGCGTTAAATTAAAAAAAAAACTTGAATATTCCGACAAACTTCTTAGTAGATTCTACTAAGCACTTGATTCGCATGTCCCCCGCCGCGCCGCGCCTTCCCCTCCTAGAGAAGCGTCCACGCACGCCATTCGACCGACGACGCCATTTCTCTGAAGTGCGACTGAACACGCTACGCTAGTGATTTTTAATGGTTTCTGTGATTTCTTTTACACTTGATAGTGTTTCAATTAACAACAGTGGATCCCCAAGAAGATCAAGTGCATAACGAGCAAATATGCAAGCGACTTCGAGTGGCGGCAAAGAAGATATTATCAGTACCTTACCCTAATGGACGACGTCACTGATCATTTTAAAACATGGGAGCTTCCGGAATTAATAAAGATATTTACAGGTATGTCCTCCTATATCTACGATCTAACAGTTATTTACCATATTTTCAACCAATATCGCACAGCACTCCATTCCATCATATTATATACTTAGATTAATTATTATTTATTACATAATAAGACATAGGTAAGTACCTGCCTACTTACATTTCAAAATCCAAAATCCATAAAATTATAATTAGGCATGTAGGTATGCATGTTTTATCTATTAACTTGATTGTAGGTACTAAAAAACACCAATCTTTTAGAACAGCGCATAACACTCGAGGCTTTGTCAGCCCTAACCAACGAGTACTTGAAAGAATTGATTCCCCTGACTGGACCAAGAGTACCTTTACCTTCACTTTTTTTGTTAATATAATAAAACCTTATTGTTTTCAGGATAACTCAAACTATGAACAAGATGAATCAAAAGACCCAGAGCCAGAACCAGAACCAGAACCAGAAAAATACATTCTATCTCTGTGCCATATTATATTATTATAAATAAATATTTACATTAATAAAAAATACCTAAATTTGTATTATTACACAAACCTTTTCAGGAAGAAAAGGTATTGAATTAAAGTAAGATTCTTTTTCTAGTATTTTGTTAAGTGGAGGCTAGTTCTAGTAGTTAACACAGGAACGGAAGTGCCTGTGTTAACTACTAGAACTATCCTTTATTTGGCAAAATACTAGAAAAGGGGTCTTATTTAAATCCATTACCTGTCATGACTACATCAACAACCATGCTTAGTAGATACAACTATTGACAAGTTGGTCAAATTAACTAAGACTTTAATTAAATTAATCAAAACTTATTTTTAATTTGACAACGGATAATAATCACACTACACAAGATTTTACTTGAAATGAATAACTATCATTGTTAGGCTAACTATTACCTTAGTTGATTGGAACTAAGTGACTTGGTTTAATGAAGCAAAATGTTAACTGATCTGAAGAAGTTTAATAATCAGGTTGAAAAAGAGTCTTAGTTGATGGAACTGTAGGATTATTTGGATCTACAAATCAATTTAACTAATACAATAAAGTGTCATGCTTGTACTAAACAAGATATATAGTTATACTAACTAAGCAGCCTTTATAAGGCCAGTATAGTTCTTGATAGATGGAACTAAGACAGTTTAATAAAGTTCTCTTAGTCACAGCAACTATGATCTTGGAAGGCTCATATGGGTTCATGATTCATTATAGGAATAAACAAGATCTTGGTTGAAGCAAACATATTTTTTTTTCAGTGTACTGATATTATTTTCATACACATTCGATCACATCTAACTGAAAATATTAAGCATTACTACATATTGAGCAAGTAAATTTGCCCACATTCGGCAGCTGACAGTCAGTTTGTGAACGCAGCTTTACAACATTTGACTGTAGCTGTACAGAACGTAAGGTAGCTAATTACATCATATTATGTTCATGTCGAACATCAATGTAATTTTATCATAATATTTAGAACATAATCTGTTACGAACTAGTAAATATAAAGTTTACACGTGCCATTTTAGCAATTATTTTGTTCTGCAAGTAATTTAAAAAATGTTATTATTGAAGATACTAAAATGTATTAAAGAATTTAAGAACGGTAAAAGTAAACAATCATTATACATAATATAATGCAGCCAGGTAATTATTGAATTCGCGTCCATACTTCCGACAATGCGTATTAAGAGAACAGCATACAGAAGCACTGCACAAGCTCCTGATCCTGTCTAGCTCCCCCTAGCTCAGTTCCTAGAACTAGCTTCAAGAACCCACCTGCAGAGTTCTGCTAACATGGCCCGATTCCTAGAGCTAGCTTCAAGAACCCACCTGCAGGATCTCATGGTCCATCTCCGCGATGGTTCGCAGCAGGTGCGCCGTCCGCGCCGCCCGCACGAACCCGCCACACTGCTCCAGCGACGCGCCCTGAGCGAACAGAAGACAAAATTCCGCGCGGGAACCGCAGATGCTCTTCCCTAGAGCTGACCGGAGAGCTTGCTTCGCCGACGATCTTTCTGAGCCCTAAAAGCATACAGTATAATTTTTACAAGGCTTTCTAAAGTTCGGTCCATCTAAGTATGAATTTTTCATTCTTAAACACAAGAATCCACTTGTAAAGATGCGCTTACACGAGCAATATATGGCTCGGCGACACGAATGGACCGATCTGGAGCAATTAAATATTAATGGAGCAATATGGAGCAATTTCAATAAATTGCGGCAATTATTTCGGCGATATTGCTTCTAATTGCTCCAGATATTTCATATCGCTCATGTCGCAGATGCGAATTGACGTATATCCGATGGGCTTGGAAATTCCAGGCAATTGTATTGCGCAATGTTGCTGCTTGTTGCCGCAAATTGCTTGATGTAGTCGTGACGTCATAATTGACGAGTATTGAATGGAATTGAGCAATTTTAGTTGCCCGTATAAGCGTACCTTAATGAGTCAGCGTAATGAGCCTTACATAAACGAAGAGTTTGATGTCCCAGAATGCACGCTCCAAGATAGCGATCAATGATTGACCTTAATATTGATGGTTATAATATTAATGATCAATGATTGACAATAATAAATTCAAGAATCTACAAATCGTAGAAGGCATCAGTTAGAGAGGCCAAGTTATAGTAAGTTGAAGGTAACTCACAACATCAGCGTCGCACGGATGGCACAGATCAGCGCACACGGTCAGCAACGTCTGGATACTCTCGCGGGCTTCCCCGGCGTTCTCCGCGCGGGTTATACACCCGCTGCCGCATAGGTAGCTGAAACAAAGTGCCATGATGAAGTCTCAAAGAAAAATGGTTGCATCGAATGGGAGAATCGCAAATGTAGCCGTAATGCTATGATGAAGTCACCACATACAGGGTTGTATACTCTTGCCTCGAAAGAACGAGAGAGAATATCGCCAATTAGCCATCTTGTAGGAGTCGTGTTGTTGTGTAACGCCTCCGTGGTCCAGTGGTCTAGAGCGTCGCTCTTGACTCGGAGGTCGTGGGTTCGATTCCCGCGTTGGAAACATGTTATTTCCAAGTTTGGTTAGGACAATGCAGGCTGATCACCTGATTGTCTGACAAGTAAGATGATCCATGCGTCGGATGGGCATGTAAAAAGTCGGTCCTGCGCCTGATCTCTCGCCGGTCGTGTCGGTCTGCCGTCCCACTGGGTTATGAGAGTAAAGGAATAGAGAGTGCTCTTGTGTACTGCGCACACACTTGGGCACTATAAAATTACTCCTGCGTACCTGGCCTGGTTTCAATGTAACCGGCCACCGTCACCGAAACCCGTGTGGGGAGTATTATTATTATTGTAGGAGTCATGATGGGTAAATGTAAGGAAGAAGAAAATCGTTTGGTATGAAAACTTGAACCATGGTCCTGGTTCAAGTTTTCATTTAGTCGAATTAATGTTCTTTTGACTTTCAGATTTTTTAAACACCTTGACAAAAACCCAATTATTTAAATTCATCCACTTAACAGTAAAAATAAGACAGACCCTTCGCGGTGTGCACTAATAATTAAAAAACCCTTTCAGCGCTTGCGGTAACCCTTTCAGCGGAGCGAGCAAATCCGAATGGAAAACAAACATGCGCCAACCCTGTTTACACTGATGCAAGCACAACAAACTTGAAAGCCACCGTGTTTTTGTATCATAATATACTGTTTGTATCTAGAATTTTCCAAATACAAAAATGCCAACTCAAAATTATGGTTTAAAAAGTACAGGAGCGAATATTTTAAATACAGTATTTTTGCTCTACAAGTGCCTATGAAAATTGAAGAAACTTTTAAAAACAAAAACTCCCCCTCATAATAATCTTTTTAAAAGTTTAGGGGACCTTGTTTTTGTCCTTATATTTTAAGAAACAGGCTTCGGAATACCCTAGTGCCTAATCGATTTAGATATTTCAATTAATTTTTACTAGGAAATGTAAACTTCAACAAACTGCTCACTTCTTTGGAGTTACAAAGACGGATAACTGTTTATAACAGTACCCAATCACGGATAGGACCAACAAATCCTTAGGATAAGAGCAAAGAAACCCGGTTAAACAATCTGCAAATTAAAAGAAACACGGTACTACCCCTCTTCCAATTATAACTGAGCCAATATTTAGTTTGGACGGTCGATATCTCGAGCACGCTCTTATCCGAGCTTCTGCGCATCCACCGCTTGTCTCATTAGTCATTACAATGTGTTACATAAATTCATTGAAAATAATGTAAGAATATGATTTAAAATGTGTCTGAAAGTGACAAGTTTTGTTGGCATTCAAACATATTATGCACACTTTTTGAAAAATAAAGAATAACCATTAACCACTCTTAGTAGAGCAACTAAAAAAAGGTGCAGCTGACTTGAGATAGAAAACCTTGGATCATTAATTAGCAAATATTAAAACCCGTTAACATGTCTCTTAAGGGTCTTGAAACTAAGAAAAGCACGGCAGTTGAAAGACATAATATTTAGTTTCAGCTCAACCTTTTCAAATATGGATCTCCGGGGTATTTTATTACTCCCGAAGTATTTTTACGACCACCCCAAGTACCTTTATTAGTTTTGGAACCGTTTTTACTGAAGTTAGTTAGATTAGTTGCCAACATTCTTGGCTACAGAAACATTTCCATTAAGATTACACTAACCGTCCAATACGAAATAATTATCTTTTACATTTCATCTCCGCTTACAAAAATGTCGCCAATGAACCTAACTGGGGCCACAGCTACAAATATTTAAGATAACACTATCTTAACCCGTCGCAAAGCTAGGAGGTCCAATACCATCGTTTAACATACCAGCCAGCATTCGTTTTCGGTTAAAATGAGCTTTAAAGCATATTCAAATAGGGACCAAGATTAAAAATATGGGGAAATTAATTCTTTGCACCGGAACACCAATAAGATGACAGAGTGCGCAATTCGAAATTCAAATTCTCGGCGCGCCGAGGCGCCATGTTGGTATTTCGTTTCTTTATTTTTTACGAGTTTTATCAATAATAGAAGGTTGTATGTTTTCTTTATAGTTATAATATCTTTTTGATGGGAAGGAGTAGGCTTTGAACATAACGTGTACGACGAAACTTTTATCACCTACTGCTTTTAGTAGAGAACATTTTGAGGGCATAATGTAGGGAGAGTAGGTACCTCAACATTTTGAGATTATGAAGAAAATTATGATGTCACGTGATCGTTTCGAACTTTGAAGCAAGGAACGTGGCATGTTTTATCAGAATCTGAGAAAATGTTTTGTATGCCATCGTACAGGCAGTTAAATGTTTAAGTTCAACTGAACAGAAAGCTAATGGATAACACGCAAAACCAAAATAACACACGAAATTGACAACATTAAGATTAGACAAATAATCTATTTACATTAATTTGAATTATGGCAACCGCAATAGCAATATTACAGGAATCTATACTACTATTATAAAGAGGAAAGATTTGATTTTTTGTTTGTTTGTTTGTTTGTTTGTTTGAGTCGAATAGGCTCCGAAACTACTGGACCGATTTGGAAAATTCTTTTGCTATTGGAATCTTACATTATTTTTGCTGAACATAGGCTACATTTTATTTTGGAAAAAAGTAGGGTTCCGTAAGATATTTGAGTTTTTCGGACGCAAGGTGTAAAAAATCAGCTAGAAAAGTTACTTATTTTGCGTACGCTGCCTAAACTATAAAAGATAGAACCATAAAATGTTCTAAATAATTGTAGATCTTATAAATATCTACAAAAAAGTCCGCGACACACTATACCTATCTATGTCGAGTGAGGCACAATAACCATTTATTTATTTAAAAATCCTGAATTTTTTTTGGACTACATTTAAACGGATATATTTTACTCACGCTATTAATCCTTATCAAAATAAATTATTTTATCACTAAGTACAGTTGATGTAGATAATATTTGGTCTTTGAATGATTAAAATTGGACGTTTGGTTTTGAAATTATGGCGAAATTAAAATATTACGATAGTGGGCGTCACCAAAGCGCGTGCGGCAGGAAGACAATATTCTGTTGTAGAAATGAAAATTCTGTACATAAAAGATATGAAATGACACCCGAAATTACACCTTTGTCACTACATCGCTATAGAAGCCAAAAATGTGGTTAGTTTTTTGTCTGTCTGTCTGTCTGTCACTCTTTCTGTCTGTCTGTATGTTTGTTCCAGCATCACACGAAAAATACTGATCCGATTTGAATGTGGTTTTCGCAGATATATTTATCTTCTTCCAACTTAACATCTGGTGTATAAAATTTTTTCCCCCCACCCCTCTAAGGGGACAAAAGAGGGGGTCAGATTTTGTATCAAACTTTTTTCCTTAACACGAAAACTACTGATCCGATTTGCATACGGTTTTCACAGATATATTATATTTGTCTTCTTCCAACTCAACATCTGGTGTATAAAAATCCCCCCCCCCCCTCCCCTCTCAACCCTCTCTGGGGACCAAAGAGGGGTCAGATTTTGTATACAACTTTTTTCTTTGGTGGACTTACTTCATATTAGGTATTAACTGTGTTTTTCAACTTAACATCTGGTGTATGACCTTCCCCCCCCCCACACACCCTCTTAGGGGACAAAAGAGGGGGTAAAACATGTATCAACTGATGATGTAGAAAATATACTTTAAATGGCAAAACAACGTTTGCCGGGACAGCTAGTTCAAAATAAAGATAGAGTGCATTCGAGCATCTAACAAGCGCGAATGATTAATGGCTCACGTCCTCCAATCAGATCTCGTTCTAAATTCAAACTTGCTAATGGAAGACGAGGTAACAGGCGGCGCCTGCGCATAGTTGACGTTTGAGTGTTGCAACACCAAGAGTTCTCCCAAATATACGGAGAATCAAATGTTTAAATTTTATTGCCGCATATAATACTTGTAAAGATCATTATACTAACACCTACTGCAGTCTACATGATGATGACTGTATTCAGGCAGCTTTCAACTATAGCAACTATAATGGTATGTTAATACTTAACATTGTGATTATCATGCATATTGTACCAAAATGTAGAGTACAAAATTTAAGCTTAATAAATCTTTTTTGCGTGCATTGCAACTTAGTAACGAATAGGCAGGAAATGACTAATGCCTTGATTAATAGTTTTCCAGCTTTTCCTAAATTCATATTTTGGATTTTAATAAATTAATTCCTGTATTTTCTATGTATTTCAAACGCAAAATTACTTTCTTCACTTAAATTTATTTATATCAAATTGTTGCACCTTGTACTGGCAATACTGACACTCGTCTGAAGAAATTTATAGTTCGTTTAAAATGTTTTCGTTCTTAATTTCAGTTAGATAAACGGGCCGGCTCATTTCGGCGCCTTTATGGTGTGAAATATGGCCTCCCATTACAAGTTCGTCTGGATTGACGTTAAAATGTCTACGCATCGGTGAACTCCGTAACTACCAGTTGCTTTCATCTTTATCAACTTACAAGCAATTATGAAAACATGTGATAAGGGATAGAGTTGTTTTTTTATAGCTCGTGCTTTACTGATTTGGTATGTAGGTACGTTTTAGGAAAATGATTAGAAATTACATTTTATATTTCCCAAAAACTAGCTCTACAAAAGCTTTTGAGTTAACAAGGAAGAATCGAAAAAATGTAAAGGGATGAATGTGGATGACAATTAGCGATTATGAATTATAACAAGCTTCACTTCATTTCGCAAAAGTACAAAATCGGTGCATAGTAGGTAACTTACGTTGGGGGCGATACCGGTCCGTCCACGTCGTGTCCCTGGGCACCTCCCCCGTGCCGTCGTGAGCTTTTTCACGATGACACGGGAGGGGTGGCTGAACGCCGGTATGGCGTGTGTTTGTGTGCGTGTTTGTTGTGTATGTCTGGCAGAGCTCGCTGTGTGACGAACGAGCCCGCGACCCGGGGTGTCGGAGTAGGAGGAATATGGCAGATCGCACGAGTCAAAATAATCTCCGGGCGGGTCCCGGCTCCTCTGGGGCCGGAGAATCCCGTGCACTCCCGCAAGGGGGTGCGAGGTCCGTGTATACGGAGGGACCAACGACTGCGATGAGGGACGAGGGGGCCGCTAAGGCGGAGAAGAAGGAAGAGGAGGCCGCTAAGGCGGCGAGGCAGAGGGCCATTTTGGCCGCATTGAGCGGCGATGGCGGTAAGAAGAAGAGCGACAGCCCGAAGCCGGCGCCCATTACCGCGCCGGCGAAGGAGCTACTTACCGATGAGGACGTGGACTTCAGCCAACCACAGCCCAACGGGGTGGAGCGGAAGCTGAAGCTCCTACAGAAGATGAAGGACAGGGGCGACAAGAATCTTCCGCGGGTCCTTTTGACCCGCGATGTGTTCATGCCGCCCCCTAGTACCGGACGAGACGACTTAACTGGTAGAGACTCCCCTCGAGGTCGAGTCTTCCAGCACGGCTACGACGCACACGGACGTGACAGCGAGGACTGGCTCTCGGACTCCACCGAAATGTCCGGCATGTCGCTGGACTCCGTGGGCCTGCCCGCATTCCTGGACAGGACTCGTCGAAAGAGGCGCTCGGACGAAGATATGGCACCACCCCTCAGTAAAGGGGCGGTGCCCAAACCCAAGAGAGGACGCGGCCGCCCGCCAACGACCAGACAATATGCCGGCTTGGCGAAGGCACAGGCCGATCTGAATCGGGAGAAGGAGGAGGCTCTTCGACTCCGCGCGGAGGAGGAGGCAGCCGAGGCGGCCAAGGTGGCGCGAGAGACGCGCTCTTCGCTCCTCGCGAGCCCCGCCCCCATGGAAGAAGACAGGCCAGAACAGACTAACCACGCTCTGGCCCAAAGTGTTGAGACTTCGCTGGAATCGATCTCCATGGTCGCAGCGAAGTCGAAAAACCTCAAGGGGACATTCCAGCGTCTCCTCAAGGAGGCGGTCAGCGACATACGCGCCACCGTCGCCGAAATGAGAAGACGCGGAGCGACCGAAGAGGTCAAGGCCCTCGAGGCTCAGAATGCGCGGCTCCAGAATCAAGTGGAGTCTTTGCGCAAAGAGCTAGAGGAGCTACGCCGTCAGGTGATGAAGCCATCCGAGCAGGACATGCGCCAGCTGTTGTCTGAGGTCTCTCGCTCCAACGTAGAGACCTTCAGCAACATGCTGAATGCTCGGCTGGCCGGTCTGGAGAGTCGGCTCCTTCCAGAGCCTCGACTGAGACCTCCGCTCGCGGCGGACAGAGCTCGGAGTACACCGGCTCCCGTCGTGAGTGTTGAGGCTCCACCGAATGTGACGCCGGGGCCCCCGAGGCAGAAGACCAAGGGGAAGCCGGCCACAAAGAAGACGCGGCAGCCAGTCGCCACAGCGGCCCCGCAAGAGGCCCCTGCCGCGCCCGAGGCGCCCAAGGCCAAGAAGGGCCGAAAGAAGAAGCAGCCGTCAATGGCTGCGCAGGAGGCGGCACAAGGGGGAGCGACCATCAGTTCCTCTGGTACAGAGACCCCTTGGACCACGGTAGGCCCGAGGGGTAAGAGGAAGAAGGGGGCGGCTACACCATCTACAGCCGCCCCAAAGAAGAAGAAGAAGAAGCCGAGGCTTCGCGTCCCCGCCACTGCGGCCGTCGCTCTTACAATAGAAGAGTCGGCTGTGAAGGCGGGTCTGACCTATGCGAAGGCTCTCGAGGATGCCCGGCGTGCGGTGAACATTGTGGAGCTTGACATTCCACAAGTTCGCTTCCGCCGGGCCCGAACTGGAGGGCGCCTTCTTACCATAGCTGGTGAGGGCGCGAGAGAGAAGGCGGACGCCTTCGCCGCAAGGCTTAAGAGCGTCCTGCCTGCGGAGGTGAGAGTTGGGCGGCCAGCCGCATGCGCCGAGATGCGCGTCGCCGGCCTCGACGACTCCGTGACGACCGCTGAAGTCGTGGAAGCGGTCGCACGAGCAGGAGAGTGCCTAGCCGGTGATGTCTGGACGGGGCCAATAAGAGAGGGGCCACGGGGGGACGGATCGTGTTGGGTCCGCCTCCCAGTCGCGGCCGCCAAGAAGCTCTCGAGCTCTGGGCGGTTGCGTGTTGGCTGGGTGTCGGCGAGAGTGACGCTGTTGGCCGCGAGGCCGACGCGCTGCTTCCGCTGCCAGGACACCGGCCACGTGGCTGCCAAGTGCCAGTGCCCGGAGGACCGGAGCCGGACTTGTTTCCGGTGCGGAAAACCGGGGCACAAGGCGGCGGAGTGCGGGGCTGCAGCGCCAAACTGCGCCCTGTGCGAGGCCGCTGGCAGGGCTGAAAGGGGGCACGTGCTGGGCGGCAAAGGTTGTCCTTCTGCTGCGAAAAAGCCGGCCCCCGGAGAAGAGAAGGCCCCGTCTAAAAAGGCTCGGCAAAAGCCGAAGCCTAAGGGCGCGCGGGCTCCGCCCGTCTCTGCCGCGATGAAGACGGAGGCCTAGACCCGCGGGTGGCGATCGGGGGATCCCGCCCGCATCAAGGGTCCCGAGAAGACAGCTCCCCTATGGCCCGGGGGGTTCTCGGTGAGGTCAGCGGCTCGAGCCGCTCGAAGAAGGTGCCGGTTGCGGCTGGGCGCGGGAAGGGGCGGAGATGAAGACGCTCCGCGGTACCCGTCCCTTCCCACACTAGGCGCACGACGGAGGGCTGGGGGGGTTTTAGTGGGTAGACCTCTCGAGGGAGTCCCACATACCCCCGCCCCTTCCCCCGAAGGGGTGGGGGATACGTAAAGTATTTCCCCTCCTCAAAAAAAAAAAAAAAAAAAGGTAACTTACGTTTCAGGGGAAAATGTAAAGAAATCACACAAAAGATCTAACAAGAATAATAAGATTTTACAATTTTACTAGCTGTCCCGGCAACGTTGTTTTGCCATTTAAAGTATATTTTCTACATCATCAGTTGATACATGTTTTACCCCCTCTTTTGTCCCCTAAGAGGGTGTGGGGGGGGAAGGTCATACACCAGATGTTAAGTTGAAAAACACAGTTAATACCTAATATGAAGTAAGTCCACTAAAGAAAAAAGTTGAATACAAAATCTGACCCTTCTTTGGTCCCCAGAGAGGGTTGAGAGGGGAGGGGGGGGAGGATTTTTATACACCAGATGTTGAGTTGGAAGAAGACAAATATAATATATCTGTGAAAACCGTATGCAAATCTGTGAAAACCGTATGCAAATCGGATCAGTAGTTTTCGTGTTAAAGAAAAAAGTTTGATACAAAATCTGACCCCCTCTTTTGTCCCCTTAGAGGGGTGGGGGGAAAAAAATTTATACACCAGATGTTAAGTTGGAAGAAGATAAATATATCTGCGAAAACCACATTCAAATCGGATCAGTATTTTTCGTGTGATGCTGGAACAAACATACAGACAGACAGAAAGAGTGACAGACAGACAGACAGACAAAATACTAACCACATTTTTGGCTTCTATAGCGATGTAGTGACAAAGGTGTAATTTCGGGTGTCATTTCTTATCTTTTATGTACAGAATTTTCATTTCTACAACAGAATATTGTCTTCCTCTCGCACGCGCTTTGGTGACGCCCACTATCGTAATATTTTAATTTCGCCATAATTTCAAAACCAAACGTCCAATTTTAATCATTCAAAGACCAAATATTATCTACATAAACTGTACTTAGTGATAAAATAATTTATTTTGATAAGGATTAATAGCGTGAGTAAAATATATCCGTTTAAATGTAGTCCAAAAAAAATTCAGGATTTTTAAACAAATAAATGGTTATTGTGCCTCACTCGACATAGATAGGTATAGATAGGTGTGTCGCGGACTTTTTTATAGATATTTATAAGATCTACAATTACTTAGAACATTTTATGGTTCTATCTTTTATGGTTTAGGCAGCGTACGCAAAATAAGTAACTTTTCTAGCTGATTTTTTACGCCTTGCGTCCGAAAAACTCAAATATCTTACGGAACCCTACTTTTTTCCAAAATAATATGTAGCCTATGTTCAGCAGAAATAATGTAAGATTCCAATAGCAAAAGAATTTTTCAAATCGGTCCAGTAGTTTCGGAGCCTATTCGACTCAAACAAACAAACAAACAAACAAACAAACAAACAAACAAACAAATCTTTCCTCTTTATAATAGTAGTGTAGATGAAAAGGAGCAACCATTTACTTCCACTCATAAGATGAAAATGAAGTTAATACATAGAGCTCTTTCTAAAATGGCCATCTTGCTCTGGCACTTTAAGTGAGACATGTTAATAACTAAAATAGAACTAAAATAGATTTGTTTTGAGACCGCAATGAAATATAATAATAAACTACAGTGAAACACACATTTGTAACATTTCTTGGCACGCTCGTATGTTGGTATTTTTTAAACCTCATTAACAAAGTCCATAAGAGTTGTTTTGCTTTCAAATGTCGAAAACACTATCGAGTTAATGTACCACTAAAAATAACAACATGTTCTTACAGAAATAACATAAAAAAGAAACTTGTAATTTTTAACTAAAAAAATATTTAACTAGAAAAAATATTTTTCCCAGAGATTAATCTGCGCTAGTAAGTAGTAAGTTAAATGTTAATACAATTTAAACGCCTTTTAACAATTTTTTTATTGTTGAGTCTTTAATGATGCCCAATTGCCCACACATAATGCTAAATATGCCTGCCACCAGTTTGGGAACTAGCCTGTTTGAACTCCAGTTAATGTAGACTCTACACTCTACAGTCACTTAAAAGGTTACGCTAACACTTTTTTCCATACAAACGTATTCCCCAATTTCCTCCCTGGATAATGCGTCTAGACAAATGTTTTTTTATACAATATTGGGATCTGTGAAAGCTATGCCTCTACGTTCGATTTTTTTAAATTCACTAATAAATAAAAAAATATGACCCTTCAAAAATCGCAAAAACTGAATGTTCCGTACCCCGTCAATCAACCGACCATAAAACAAATTTGAAAGATCTTTAAGGTAAAATAAAAACGTAGAGGCATAGACTCACCCTTTCTGAAGATATTTAAAAAAAAATATTCGATAGGCTCTATTTTGAAGGAGAAATCAGAGGAATACGTTACCTCGATTTACTGTATCCTGTCTCTATCACAATACACGTGCCAGCGCAGGGTGAAGCGTGATGGTAATAGTTTCTTCGTTCAAATTTTACTGTATTAGCATTTTCTCATGGGCTCTCTACATTGTAGAGATGCGAATGTATGTAAATTTTATAGCAATACATAATACAGTAATATTATATTTATCTTATTAGTTATTACTTTCATAGAGAAGTCATATAGAAAAACATTTGTATCGAAACACGGCACTTTACAATAGCTACTGAAATCTAAATGGATACATCAATTGTCGCCTCACATTTGGCCATTTCGAATGTAACAGCCAACAGGTGTTCATATCATAACAGTGAACCAATAAAAGAGCATTAGGCGGGCGTGATCAGAATGCCGATTGAGACATCAAATTTATTTCACTTTAATACACGCAAATGAAAATGCTAATGTAATCTAAACATTTCACCCTCGCAAAGGGTTCACGCTTGGATTTGTATAACTATTAAACAACAATATATTCGTATGCCATTTATTATATTTGAATTTTTGAACTTCGCTCGTGGTCGTTCGTTTGGTGGTTTTTATTGAAACTGATATCGATCCTGATTCCCGAAACACAAAACCGCGATGCGCCACCGCACTGCCAAAATTTACGGCAAAATTATTATCCAACCTCATAATGAAAATAAAATGATCCGCCAATTTCAGAAAAGTTATTTTTCGAGTTCTACAAAACTCTCTACCTCTACAAAACTAGAACAAAGTCTGGAAAATCGTACGGATGACGAGGCTAACACAGAAAGGATATTGGGGACAACTTGTCCAAAATGAAAACTAGCTATGCATAAAGACGTCAAGGCAGAACAATATTTATTAATAATATTTATTGTCATAATCGAAAAAAAAATTATATGGACGAGCTTATATTGAGCGGCGAGTCGGGTGAGATAAAATTCTTACTTGTGCACGACAATCATATTTGTGGTTTTTTTACACCTTATTTTAGGACGTAAATATAATATAATTCTATTATACATATTTCGGTTGGTAATAAACATGTTTTGTTGTCTACAGGGCCTCTAAATTCTAAATACCTACGTGACATATTTACATACGAAAAGTAGGCGGGGGTTCCGTAATCCGGGTAAGTAATTCTCTCTGTGTAAGTAATGCGTTGATAAATGAAATTAAATCGCCAAACAAGTGCATTCGCCCCGCGGCTCCCCTTTCATTCAGCCTCTTGTAAAGGCATAGGGATGTGCTCCTGTCACACCTTATTATCGACACGAATCACGATAAACAGATTAATTATAGAAGAAAATGCTGTTTACATTTACTTAATTACAATAATATTCATTACAACGGTTATTTACAATATTTTTTCAATTTAGTAAGGGACTTTTTCTATTAAAAATATGAAGATCATTAATTCTAATCTCGTTCAGGTCTACAGTAGAATCGGTCTTTATCTCGTGACTTTTCTAACGTAGATACGTAGATACAAAGATATGAAATAGCAATGTAATCCTTGGCTTAAATATTTCGATTAGTTCCTACTTTTACACATAATAATATAAAACAGTGTCATGTTTTATGCTTAATCTTCTAATGACTATTTTTTATAATTGTTAACATTGTTAACATGAAGATTCAAGGAGAGACAGTTAGCTCTCGTTCGTTATCGATAACTGACAACACTAGAGTTCGCAAAAAGCACATCGTATCTCGACATGTGCACGCCAATCTGTCGCTACTACTTCGCTCTCTAGGATCAGTTCTATCCCTTTCTAACTGCTTTCACAACACTGCCATCTCTTTCCCACACCCTACGCATTTTCCGACTATAGCGACTACTTAACGGCGCAACAACAATCGCTTGTCGCGTTCTATAGAGTTGTTTTCGACTGTCCGATTTTGTTAGGGGGTCAAAAAAGTCGACACGGCGCACTTCATTTGATTACAGGTCATATGACCCATTTTGCTGCCATGTGTCATCTCAATTGCGCTAGCCCCAGTCAAGACTAATATTTATTTATTATATCTGTTACTGTTCGGTGCAAGTGAGCCGCACCTCCTCGAATATAATTTTTTTTAATCGTAAGTGCAGGCTGCAAAATGCAATAGTCTCATGTTACTTTTTCAGTAAGAAAGGCTTACCTTTCATAAAAAGATAACTATATCATAGTACGTATATTCTGAAATTGTACGTGTTTTGCTTACAATAAAAACAGCTGTACTTAACATTCTACCCGTGTCAATAAGTCGACATACATTATTTCTGAAACCACAAAAAACTTCCCCCGCAGCATCAGAGGGATAATGTTATTTACGTCCTTTTTATCCCAGGTAAAATGGGGACAGTAAATCCGTAAATTGTTTATGAGGATATAACGAGAAAATCCCGTAAATAATATCAGCATAATATTTTGAACAAGCGGAGATTTGACTTTTACGTATTATATTCTGTAATATATAGAATAATATGATAAGTTGTAGTACTATCAGAGAAGTTGATTCCTAGGCAGATGGGGGACCTACGTAGTTTGGTCGCGTTACGTCAAACCCAGCCGAGAGATCACAATTAACATTGAATAGACATGATGAATGATCCGACCAAATGACGTTGGTCTGTCAACTGCCTAGGAATCAATTTCCTCGATGGTACATTCAGATGCAGATCATGGTGGACTTAAAAAGTGTGGTTAGATTATTTCGAGCCCAAGATCACCAACATTAACTTGACCATAACCCAAACAATTATGGTAAGTCCGCCATCTGTCTCAAAATCATTTTCTTATTGATGGTACTTATTAATGACGAACAAACCTTTTTTTTTAACATGCGGAAATGCTTTACGCATTCCCGGCAGATTGGGGATATCGGCCGGGGTATGTGGGACTCCTGTAACTACCCACTAAAACCCCGTGGTGCTCCACTCATCGCTTAAAGCAGAGTTGCGGATACGATAGAACCTACCGCAACAATGAGGAACAAACCTAAAAAAAATATCATCGATTTCCTTGCTAATAAAGATTGTACTGCCTATGAGTTAACGATCAAAATTCAAAACGAGCTTCAGCAGTCGCCACTCACCAGTCACAGCCAATAACACTACGGCCTACGCACTAACAATAACACGCAACCGTTTTTAGTGCTAAAAACTCTTCCTATTTTCACGCCCGTTTCTCCATTATCAGGTGTTCCATGTGCTCGTTTTCTGATCTTACACGATCCTAACAATCCTATAGCGAGGGTGCAAATCTGATGCTAAGTGCCGTGAGAGAGCGCACGTGGACTTAACACTTGCGCCGTGAGACGACACCGCTTGCTGCTCAATTGGGGGTAAAATATACAACTTTGTATTAGTTGTGTTAAAAATACATCATGTTGAAAATACACGTTTATTAGTTGGGGATTAGGAGATAGTTACAGTGTCACTGTCATAACCAAAAGATCTCTAAATTTGAAAGTGATCCTTTGGTTCATAATTCTAAAGGTTAGGAAGAAGCTTTTTCTTGGGGCTTTGTCAGTGTGAAAAAGGTAGTATGTATTTGCCTAAATGAACGAGAAACACGTTTGAGACATGTCTAGTTTGGAACTTTAAGAATTAAGAGTAGTAGTAATTAATAAAGAGTAGTAAGTAGTTTTACTTAGTATGGGATTAGACGACGTGATGTACACTACCTTGCTTTTATACTATTGTATATTATCATAGAGTAATAAATGATATTATTGAATGATTAATAAAGAATTTGAATTTGAATTTGAAAGAGCCTATTTATTGATCTACCAATCAAATTTGCAAGGAAATCAAAAAATATATTTTTAGATTACGTTAAAGGGTTCTTTCCTACCATGATAATATTTTTTCCATCATCAAAGATGCTTCAACGTGGGTAACATAAAAATCCAGCAATCTCTTTCAAAGCACATCTCTATTTCGCAAAACATCTTAATTATGTGTGGCTCCATTGTGCTCAACACAGTGGGCAAAACAGCCCAGCAGGAGGCACGCAGTGGGGTCCCAACATGATTGAGTGGCGGTCAACAAACATGGGGCAGAAGAGGTGTTAACATATTAAGCTCGTAGGCCTGATTAGAACCCAATACTAATCTTATAAATTATAAGGATAATCCACCAACGCGAAGCGACATCTAGCAGCTAAATTTTCTGTAAGGTAGGGGCAAACTACCTTAAATAGTTGCAGTACCATGGATATGGGCACCAAGTTTTTTTTTTGAAAATACAAAAGTAGGATTTTTAAAGCTCAATAGTTGAAAAATACAAAAAGCAATGAATTAATATCGACGATTTGGTTTGAACTTTAATTTGATTATTACATGATCAATAAAATTTACTTGTGGAAACATAAATTTATGATAAGAGAAAGGTCCTGGGAAAATATTTTCAGAATATGTTTTCAGTGTTGTGCCAGTAGTCGATAATATTTGTCGAGCTCTCTCGGTCGACTCGACACGCACAAAAGCGCCCTGTGCAACACAACGGGGTGCGAATTAAGACGAACACAAAAGAAATATTTTCATTCTTATTCGCATTAATCATTATAATGTACGATTTGAAATGTAAAATCTAAATTAAGGTCGACTTACATTGGTTATTACTTATAATACTTATTAACAATATTGTAAGTTGAGGGTTTAAAATTAAAGAATTAAATCAAAACTAAGTTTTCCAAGGATTTCTTGACCCGCAAGAAAAAAAAACATATATTTCTGCTCTATAAACAGAAATTAAATGTAGCCATTTTAAACACTAAGAACCAGAATGTACACATTCGTTTACTTTTATCTTAACTACAGCTAATAAAAGTTTTCTACCATAACCTGTGCCATAACACAGCGATAAATTTTGCAACTTAACAATTAACGACGAGCGTGTGTCTCTTTGGGGACACGTCACGAGTCCGTAATCGAACCCGCTCTCTGGAGGATACATAGAAACCGCATTACGGCACAACACTATGAGCCTACTGTACAATAATTAAGAACGTTACTGAGTGTAATGTTACAGGGATAACATTTGGTATACTTTTCAGTTGTTTTAACTTAAAATTATAGGGATGTAACTAGTCATATCGATAAAAAATAATGTTATCTAGGGAGCTTTCATCTCGGGGCCCTTCGCGGTCCATTCAAGCCTAAAAAAATATAGCCGTAAAAACCACTAAGGGTCCACTTTTAGCAAGACCGTATGTTCTTTTTCGTCGCAATAAAAACAGATGACAATCGCTAAAGACGATCATTATAATTTATAATCAATCGAGGCAATGATTCGTTCAGTTATTAGGGGTGTAGTGCAATGGCGCGATCTTACATTCGGTCATTCGTTCATTTTCGCGTGTATTTTGATTTGATTTCACAGCCAACGCGCGCATATGTCGCCCTGAGCGATGGACCGAGAGGAATATTATATTAGTTACGCTTTTAACCTTTAATGTGATTATACGGCTTTTTAGTGATTCGCCTGGTGCCTCTTTGATGTTATTAAGAGGATTCCACACCGCCGTTTTTTCCATACAAACGTTGTCCTCTGTTTCCTCCTTGGATAATGCCGGTAGAATTATAATTTTTTTCCTGAATATCTACGGCCAGTAATACAATGTCCCTATGTTTTCTTTTTTTTTCATAATTTAATTATTAAATAAGATGATATGAACGTTCAAAAACCCAAGAAATGGCCAGATTTTCCGCTGTGTTTAAACATCCAGAAAACAGATTTGGCTAGATTATACAAAAAAAACCATAGGAACACAGCTCAATCCTTTCTTTATTCTTTAATGAAAATAGTACCTACTTAAATCGGTTAAGTTTTGGAGAAGGAATCAGGGGACAGCGAAGCGTTGATTTTCGGCAGTTGTCTATCGCGCTCTGCGGTATAGGCTTGAGGTAAGGGAGACAGCTATAGATATTAGTACACGTACTTTTTTTTCATTTCTCTAGCCCTTGGCGTATCCTCTTAAATTGTTTTATTCTCAAATTCCTTTGGCCATTATTTCAGAAATACTTTGTGTGTTTCATTAGTCATTACTCATTTTAGTCATTACAAATAAATAAGTTCCAAATATATATTAATTTAATAAATGCGAAAGTGTGTCTTTCTTTCAGTTACATCTTCCCGCTTACAGCAACTGTATGGGTATACAATGTAAGTACAGGAAATTTTACAAAAAGCCATAGTAATTTTCAACCGGAAAAAAGCAAAGTTTTTAAACAGTAAACGAATTATATCATAGCATTTAGTTGTACATATAATACTAAGGTTTCTTACAGACGTGACGAACGGCACTTGTTGTCAGCACACGTTGATGCCGTTCCGCGTCTGTAAGAGCGCTATATTCTTAAACCATTGTGATTAGTGTTTTTCATCCTTTCCCGTTTATCATAATCGAGTTTAGCGAAACTGCTTAAACCTCTTTTGACGAAAGAAATTATTGCAATTTACAAGCGAATATTGAAGTCACTATTACTTCAAAACGCTGCATCATACCATAATTTAAATCGAAGAGATAATATTTGTAGGGAGGGCACAACCCCTCCAGGACATCGTGTCAATGATGCGAGCTGTAATGGCAGGTGACGTTACCCTAACGCCATAATGGATGCCTCGAGTTCGTCACTTGAAATAATAATTAAGAGAGGCACAAGCATTGATTGATATTAGGGTATGTTTTTGAAACTTGTTTATTAATTCAAAATGAGGAAAACCCGACTTGAAACTCGACCAGGTGAATTCGTGTTTTCAAAATTTTTCAATGACAATTTTCTACCTAAGTACTAACCAGAGACAGATTAAGACTACTTGATGCCCTAAGCAATCCATGCCTGTGGGCCCCCTATACGTATGTCAACTAGAATAGGTCTTTGAACCTTTTTTTTAGTTATTATATTAGGTTAGTTCCCAAACCGGTGGTAGGCAACGTAGTTTCTAACTTCGTTCTTTCTACGACTTTCAAAAAGTGTATCATGATACCCATTTTGAATAAAAAGATATTTTATTATTATTTATTTACTCTTCTGGTGCCCTCTAAGACGTGATGCCCTAGGGCCTAGGCAATTGCTTAATTTGATAAGGGTCAATCCGTCACTGCTATTAACTGCCACCAGGTAGAGCTATATAGCTGTAGAGTATTTCCTGTCAAACAGCTGTGTATGTCATGAACCTAAAGACCCTATTATTCCCGTTCGATTCGTATAATAATAATAAGTACAAATGAGTACAAATAGCTACAAACCCGTGTAAAATATCAATGCTCAGACTGTAGGTGTTAAGACTTGAAAAATAAATAATAATACATAAGTGTTCTCTACATAGAGTAGAGATCCGAATTTGGACGTAGAGGTTAGTAACAGCATTTCATGACGAAGCAGCAGAAAATGCTATTCTGCCAGGCTATGGCTCCTTAATATGTTTACCACCACAGTTCTCTCAAGATTATGTTCCAAATTACAATGTAAGTAATAATTGGCGAACATATTATCTTTTTTTGGCAAAAATTTCTGGTCCTTTAGCTAAGATCTTTTCTTTATCGCTTCTTTATAATATAACCGCCGATCAAAATGTATGAATTAAGAATAAGAATAAGAATAAGAATAAGTTTATTTCGACAATCACACAACACAATATTAAAAGACAATTTAACGTAAAACATACTGGACACAATATTACAATATTACATTGTGTGATGCCAAAACTGGACCCAGCTCAGCATTAGCAGCAATTAGTTTGCTGCACTGATATTCTGCTGGGACCAAAGGTGTGACATCACAACAAAAATTTAAATACAGTTCTAAACAATAAATGAGCAATAAAATAAAAAAGAAACAAAATTAAAATTAAAACTATAAATAAAGTACAAACAGAGAAAATAAATAGGTAGGTAGGTACCTAAAATCTAAATAAAATAAAAAACAAAAGAAAAATAATAAAAAAAAACAAATTCTTGTCTATGACATTGACACATGAGTCATGACACTTCACACTTCTTTGTCGCTAATTGTCACAATTCAATTGACATAAGCGTTCGTTAATAGGTATGACGTTGACGTTCAACTCGTCTAATGTCAATTCCATACATTTTGATCGGCGATTCTACAAAGAAGCAATAAAGAAAACGTCTTGGCTATAGGTTCTGAAGAGATGAAATAACGAACTCCACATTTCAATCAGCCGGGCGCGACAAAAAGCGTGCGACACGCGGCAGAGCCCTAGAGACCGCGACCGCGACACGCGCGACACGTGATCACCAAATTGGTGTATCCTCACACCGCCCATAAGTCAATAATTTCATTAGTTTAGTTTACAATTGGATTAGTTGATTGTGTGAATTTTGTGTAGATTATAAATAGAAAAATGTAAGGACAAAAATTTGTAGGTGCCTAAGCTTTTACATTATGTTACTTTTATAAGTAGAGGAGAGAAGGTAAGAAAGTAGAACCTGATTATTTTCAATCAAAACTTAAGTTATATATTTTATAATACATACTGTGTTAGTAAAAGCTCATAAATTCTGAATACCCATCTGTAATAAGAACAGAGTTAGGTAAAGTGAGCGCTAATCAAAAACAAATATTGATGATGGTAATCGCCGGCCCGAGCTTTAATAAATTAAAAAATGTCCTCGTTAAAATACTGCCGATTCTGGTGGGGTGCCACAACTAGCGAATAATTTTTGTTCAATAACAGATTTACAGCATAATATTTCTTTGAATTATTATTTATTATATAAACAGAACAAAGACAAACTTAAATTCTCAAAAGTATTATTATTCTGTGGGCACAGAAGCAAATTAATCACTTGAATTGACTGTAGCCCGACCGGGGTCATCGGCAACATCTGCATCAGAGAAATTGCAAGTGCATTGCCGGCAATTTATAAAAAATATAAATAATATGTATGTTTCAAATTGCAACTGGTAAGTCAGTAAGTTAACTAGGTTGATAATCCAAACGAAAAGGCAACTTACAAAATATCATATCATTTGAATAAATCTAATTTTCAAACCAAAACTTAAGAATTGGAACAGGACAAGGGATCACAATATTATGCAATATTATTATTATAATTACTTACAGCAAAACGCTCCACCTATCGCGCCGCTGACACTCGCACCGCACCACCCTGATCCCGTTCCAAGAATAAAGAGCTGAACATTTTAATTTCCCAATTGGTGGGCGGAGCGGGGAGCGGACGACATGCTGTCTAATTACAAAGCGGCTCATTGGCTTTTTGATATTCAAACAATCGCGAAACGCGACGTCGCAGTGTACACCCTTATATTGAAGTCAATCGCAAATTAAATTAAAATATTTTGTTTAATAATTTCACGTTTTAGGAACCTCCATGCTTTAAGAAGAAATTCTACCAAAGTACACTACTTTCGTAATGTTAAGTACTGCTTTGCTTATAGCTTGTTGTATAAATAGTCATTTTCGACAATCTATGTCCTATGCTCTTCGTTTATAAATCAACATTTAAGATAATATACCAACTTTTCATGAATAGGTACCTAATTTGAAAGCCTAAAAGCCCCATATAACTAGATAAACGTTCATCTATTTATCAATCTTACGGATACTTAGTATGAGTCTTCCATTCTACTCCAAGATTTTCCATCGACGTTAAAAGCACAAATCGCCAAATGAAATCGCGCCAATGAAGGACGTAATAGCATTATCGAGTGGTAATCGAATGGAGAGTATAATTCGATTCGCCACTCGATTCTATTGTGCCGAGAGCTCTCGATATTGTGCCGATTTCACCAAATAGCCGGAACTCGAAAAAACTGTGACAATGTATCAATTAGTGCACATGTTCTTTTGATGAAAAATATAACAGAGAATGTGAACAAAGAAATAGGAATTTGTTGAGGACAAAAATTCAGAGGGTTAAACTTTCATTACTGAGGGATTTTGTGGCCTAGCAGGTCGTTAATCTTAAACTACCGTCTACCTAGCCCACTTGCATAGATTTGGAGTGTATCAAAATTGGAATATCAAAATATATGATGTTATCTTTTTCATAAACACGAAGGATGAGATAGATTATAATTTTATACTTAACCCAGGTTTACCTTTTTAACCTAAATCTACGCAAGTGGGTTCTATAGAAATTAATATTATGTAACAAGTTTTTTACAGGTATTTTATTAGTCTTCTAAGTTTTGGGTGCATAATATAGTTTTATGGCCTTCTGATTATATCAGATTCAACTATGTAGATTGTAGATACTTTGATACATATATCCCCAATAAATGTCAAACAGAAGGTACATTGCAATAAAAAAAGCACAAGTAATTCCAATGTAAAACTTGTGTCACTATAACAATCTATATGCACCGTTCCCACCCCAATGCATTAAATTGATTAACCCCAGTCTAATCGGGCCGCTATGCCATCGATTATCGTCTGTAATCTACCGAACATTCGTAGCACACCCCTATTCATGTCGCAGATAGGGATGTCCCTTAAAATGAGGTGCTTTTAAAAATTTAAAGGAATTTCCGTCGTGACTTGTAACTATGACGTCATAATATTATGTATTATGGTTTTTCTTTCAAAAAAAATTAAAAGCTTTTTTGTTCTTCATAATTTAGGGGCGCACGCAGTCATTGTCTATTCGACAATGAAAAATCCACACAGCAACTTATCTATATTTTTTTAAGCATTTTCAACTAAATAGATTTTACTTGACTCTCAATATCCTACAATCCTATTTCTTTTGCCTCGTACTTTTTTTTTTAATAATTATAAGGCAACTTTTTACTAAAGTCTTCACAAAATGTCTGATGCATACCTAATTCCGCAATAAGCATAAAGAGCCTAAGTAATAAGTATCAATAAAAAATTTATAGCCATTATACGGTCGGGTCGCTGTGTTTTGATTGTGTCCCGGCGCGGGGGATGTGTCCCCATATGGGGACAAAGCGTCCGCACATGTTCGTACTGCGTACATCTGACCCGCAATACGCTAAGTATATTGAATTGCACGCGTTTTTACGTAATACAAGTTTTTTTAGCTTCATCTTATCTACGTTAAAACCCCTCATTGTATTGACGGAATTGCCGTTTAGAATTCTGCCCAACGCAATAAAATACAAACATCTTTTTTTTTCATCTTCAATTATTCCGAAATAATTTTCTTCTTCTTTCAGGCTTTCATCCAATCGGACGTCATTACATACCTTTTTAAATGCATTTTTGAAGTGTTGGCCATTTGGCTGAAGACGTACCGTCAATTTGCAAACTTTTAGAATTTCGCGATTGTCAAAGTATCTTTGACAATCGCGTTTAAAACGGCGTTCGACAATGCAATCATCGTTTTTCTATGGAAATATGTATCTGTTATGTATGTAAACTGTATGAAAACCGTGACGTAGTTAACATTCAAGTAATTAAAAAAGATAAAGTAAATATTTTTATTAAAATTATGCAGTAAATTCCACCATGAAGTTACAACGTAGTTTAATCAAAATTGAACAATCTAATTTGGCGCTAGGCTCCGGATAATTCGATCAATTCTGCTTTTACATCAAAGCCACTCAAATAATGGCTTTAAACTTGATTAAAATCTATTTTAGTACTCAAGGACAGAATTATTCTAATGCAGGCAGCATTAGAATAATTTTGTACTTCACTACTAATAATAATTAAAATACTAGGTATAAAAAATAAGCCACAAACTTTTGACATATAATTTGCGAGCTTTTGCCCGCGGCTTTGCGCGCGCTAAGAAGTATTATTTTATACAAATTTTCATCCCCTATTTTAAACCTTTGGGGTTGGAATTTATCAAAATCCTTTCTTAGCGGATGCCTACGTAATAACATTTACATGCATGCCAAATTTCAGCCCGATCCGTCCAGTGGTTCGGGCTGTGCGTTGATAGATTACCATGTCAGTCAGTCACCTTTGAGTTTTATATATTATATAGATAGATAAGGTTTTGTTGTAAAGTTTAGCGTTGAGAAAAGGCACGAAGTAACACGGAATTTTGAATAATGTTTAATGCCATTTAGTTTTGCTTCAGCTATGAATTTCTGCGAATCACTTGACATAGCCACTCGCAATCAAGGCGTTTGTCCCAAATGTGAAAGTCCATGTGGGCCTGGTGTTGTGTTCCTTGACAATTGTCATCATTGTAGGGGGTCCACGAGGGATCTAACAAAGCCAGGATTGACGTGCAGGCGCATTGGTGGAGAAATGTTGGCACTCATTACTTGTTTGTATTTATAAGGGTGTTCCATCGATGCGTATTGGCAGCTTTTGTTTTAGCTCTTTCATGCGCCCCCGGTTAATTCGTGTTGAAGTCAAAATATTGTGCGCAGTCGACGTGTTAGAAATTAAATTTAAAGGGTTCTTGAATTGGTTAAACAATTTAAAGGTAGATTTTTTAATGGAAAAGAGTACAAATTCTATTTTTTATAATAGCGTAGCCGTAAATCATCTTATTCCTTAATGGTTTTTAAAGTTTGCTGATAAAACACAATGCTACACTCGTATTAAAATTGACGTCAATATTGCGTTGCAGAGGCCATAAAGCTCATGAAAATTATCTTCATCAGTCAAGAAAAAAATCATCATCAGTCAAGAAAAAAATCATCATCATAATATTATCATTCATAAGGTGATCTATCACTAGCGTAGCGTCCGACCGAAGGTCGATTTTAGACTAGATCCGATTAATTAATTAATCGGTTAATCTGTATAAAATTTCTTTTTCAAATAGCAACATAATGGGTAGTAGTTGAGTTTAATTTTGACATTTATTTGACAGATTTGCGCCGCAGGTCGAAACCATTGATCGTCTGACCAAAGCTTCTGCCAAACAAACGTCAAAATCGAAGTAACTTATCACTCCTCGACCGACTAATGATCGCAAAGCAAGGATCACATACCAGATAAGCAGATGTGCTCTATTCCTCAACACGCTCAGGGTCTTCTTCTTGTCTTTCTTGTCCATCTCCTGGTATACCCTGGTGAAGCAGAGTACCGAGTCGAAGGCGACGGACAGACAGTCCGATAGCTGCTTCGCCAGTTCCAACTCCTTGGGGTCCGACTGCAGGTCTTTCTCCTGGGAATTACATATAAGATGAATATAAATCGAATTTATATAGTGCAGTTTGCCTATCTTCGTCTTTCTACAAGAAATGAAGTAAGACTATGTATGAAAAACGACATTGATATATTGTAACATGTTTTTGAACATATTTTGAAAGTTTAATCATGATATTGTATGTAATCTTATTAGATTTTAGATTTCATATCTTTTTTTTTAATAAATCCTCCACATTTCTTTCTCTAGATTTGCCCTTATTATGAGAATTCTCTTGCTAACTCATTTCGTATTTTTATTTATAGCATAATAATATAAGAGTAATAACATGTATAATAATAATTAGACCATTCGTCTCGACAATAGTTTTTAGGAAACGACAGATGACGGACGATGGCTAGGCAGTAGACAATTTTTCGTCATTTCGACCATTCGTCTCGACAATGGTTTTTACTTTTTAGGAAACGACAGACGATGGACGATGGCTAGGCAGTAGACACCAAGCGTAATTTTTTAACTGTACCTGGTTGAACTACTATTTTTATAAAATACAGTTTTCAAGTGTACAAAGTATAAATAGTGTGGTGTACTGTGTAACAAAATAGGTGGCGAGTAAAAATGCGCCGCACGCCGACCATTAGGCGGGGCTCGTGTGTACTATCAACGCGATACCGCATTATGGAGCTCCTTGACGCCCGCTTACATGTGCCAGCGCTGTTGCATACAGCACTCGAATTTTACTCTACTTATTAATAAAGAAAACATAGATGAATTTGAGACAATTGACGGACCGGCGACAGCCACCGAGTACCGACTATATGATATTTACTTCTATTTGCTTTGAACAAGGTGCAAAATGCAAGTGCATTGTTTGGGGCTCTTACATTTCATAGATTCGGGTGTTTTCGTGAATACGACAAAACCGTTTTGGATGTGTTTTAGATTGCTTGTTTTCTATGGGAGGCTGGCCCGGCATCTCATAGAAACAAGCAATGGAACAGCAAAAAATGGAAAGGGCGTAGCGACAAAACGGTTTTTGTCGCGTAATTTAAAAACCATAAATACATTTCATATAAGCTATGGGCAAATTAAAGTGTATACTAGAACCAATTTATGTACAAATTTTGGAAGCTTATATATCACTCTCCTCTGTTGGCAAAATAGGAATCTCTTTTTTTACAGAGGTCTTTTTGATTGATTATTCTGTGTTATAAAAGTTGACCAATCGTATTATGCTATGGGTAATTCAAAGACAAAGACATGATGAATACTGACAGTGAACTTTAATTTCTTAGCTTTAATCATTGCTGAGAAAAATGGACATCGCTACAGCCAAATTATCAAGGCGTCACCTTAATTTGGGGCGCATTATTAATTTGGGGGTACTGTAATGTGGTCGCGTTATGTCAAACCCGTCCGACAGATAACAGCTAACATTGAATTGACGTAATTCGACTAAATGACGTAGATATATATACGCCATCTTCCAATTAATCAATTTCTTCGATGGTACAAGTAAACTGCATTTTTTCATAACAGGAAATATTATGTGATCTGTATTTACAAAGTTACCATAGCGTAATACGCCAGTAGCTTCTAATCATCGTTTACCATAAGGCATAGTTTCTAACTTAGAAACATAAAATGCGAGTCAAGTGTACCAGGCATTCAAGTAGACGTAAAATGTGAACACTCCCGTCGGATGCATTAGCGCCGCTTTTAAGGCGCCCGCCCACTCGCCGCGCTACCGGGAGCACTAGGGTTGACACACGCCAATATTGACTCTTATCTTTTATTTGTGGCAAAATAAACACGTACTCCTTATGGGTGAATTTTCCACGTCAGGCTTGCACCTGAGCTGGCAAAGCGGCGAAAATTTTAAGACATTTTACGCTGAAAATGTTGTATTTTTTGGCTTACTTTCTAAGATGCATTTTCCAAGCGTGCCATTTTTAAAAATTAAATATGTTGAAGCTTTGTCTTGTAAAGCACAGAATAATAAATCGAATCCTTTTGATGTGAAAACATCTTGAGACACCATCGGCCGCACTCAGAGTTTAATGATGATTAAACTTCAATTTATGTCAAAATCTTCATTTAATCACAGTTAAGTAATTAATGTTCGTTGTTGGTGGATGGACACTGCATCTGGCCGTTTTGAAAACTGACAAATCTAGGTCTAGTTTCAAAGCCATAAAAATAATCATGCTGCGACAAATAAAAAATAGAATTGATTTGTCACAGCCCTAACAATTTGAAGGTGCGGCGCGGAGACTGACGTGATGTATACCGTAGCGTAGTCCTGTGGACTAGAATGAATAATATTTTTGTTAACGACGGATTTAATGGACTTTAACATTATCAAAAATACAGTAATTTCTCTCAATTATAGCGAAATTGTTTCTAATATAGTAATGGCACGGAAAAAGGACAGTGCTTTGTGTAATTTGATTGAAACTTATAGAAATAAAAAAAATGAAAACTAAAACAATTTATCAGCAGGTGTGCTCAAAAGGAATCCCACGAAAACCGTACATTATGTCACAATAAAAAATTTACCTGTCATTTCTTTGGACAAGGACGTCGACCTGCAACGTGCTTTTTATTGATAATAATAATAATAATAAAGTAAACATTTATTCGGCACATACATTGCTCTCTTTATATTATACTGTGCTTTTTAAATCGGCTTTATTTCGAAACCTATACGACGCAAACAAACGAATACTTTGTTTTTACTCTACATAGGTATTATTAATGTATTAAAGATGATAATATTTCTTTAGCATCTTATTATAAAACATCGTGGTACAACTACCGCCGCTATATAATAGACCGGTAGAGGTCTATTGTACTCGCGGGCGAAGCGATAAACTATTGTGCTGACGCGGACGTTTAAATATTTTTTAATAAACGTACTTTTTGTACTTTACATTAAAATAGAGATACAGCTTTTGTTTCGATTGACGGGGATCTTATTTCAAAACAGGGTTTAATAAAAGTAATCCATTCAACTATTCAACATCAATATTAATTATTATATTCTTTTACAATATGTAAGTGCTTTTTGATACCACAACTCAAAATACGTAGATTTTATGGTCAGTGTTTGATTTTTTGGTAGGGTATAAGAAGGTATTTGCGAGTACTTTAATTTTCTGAGTTGTGATTTCGGAATGCCCTGAAAATTGACACAAAGATTTTGATCAAAAGTGATGATAGCTCTTTTGATGAGTAAAACCTCAGTATGTAAGTCAATATGCCAGCTTACTACTTTCCTCGTTAAAGATGAGGCAAAATTTTCGTATACGTACATACCTATAAATATAATATTGTACGTAGCACGTTCCCATACCAATATATTATTATTATTAACAGCCGTTAGTGTCCCACTGCTGGGCAAAGGCCTCCATACCAATATATTATTATGTAGAAAAAATCAATCTGTACAAAACGGGTATCACCAAATGAGATTACAAAGTTTCCCCTTTATCGTAACACAAATTGACTGACGCGGCCCATCAAAACTAACCGCCTGGAAAACCCTTTGACGAAACAAACTAAAACTTTCTACTTTATTATAAACATAATGCTACGGATCGACAAATATAACATGAAATTAGGTTTCTTACAACAGATTGTGTAGTAAAAACTAGGGGTTAAAGTTGAAGTTATGTTCTATATTATGAAACATAAAAGTATTCAATATTCATATTAGGTATGTTGTCGCAGCTCGCAAGTATACCAATGTCCAAAACAATCATACTTTGTTCTTTTAAAGCCAAAGTTTGCAAATACAATTATTATACACAATTTATGAATATCGTAAAATTTGCTGTGCAGGGCAAAAAAATATAAGTAAAGAAAAGAACGAACGGAGAAAGTAGCAAAATCAGTTTTTCACTCCGCTCATACAGTCGACAGAAAATATGTCTTTGTCACCCGCTCTTTGGATTATGAATATTGACACCAGAAAACCAAAACTAGAGCGATAAAATATTATGTTAGTGGTAGATAATTAGCAATCAGACGGTCAGTGCTTATTAGTATAGCTTGTCAAAAAAGAGTAGGCAATTGTGTAGCAAACAATTTTGAAATCACATAAAAAATATGAAAACCTTATTAAATCGAGATAAAAATGTGCAAGATGATAATATTTAAGGTGTATAAGCGTTGTCTGTGAAAATACAAAGAGAAAAATTAATAATGGGCCAAGTGCGAGTCGGACTCGCGCACGAAGGGTTCCGTACCGTTATAGAGCGAAAATAGGGAAAAAATTATGTTTTTGTATGGGAGCCCCCCTCAATTATTTATTTATTATTTATTATTAAAGTATACATATAATTGAGGATTTTTTAATAATTTCGAGTGCCTATATTATGTTGCCGTTATGGATTACGAGGCAAAATGACCAAAAAGATAACGTTTGTTGTATAGGAGCCCCCCATAAATATTAACTTTAGTTTTTAGTATTTGTTGTTATAGCGGCACCAGAAATACATAATCTGTGAAAATTTCAGAAGTCTATGGTTTTAAAGTTACAGCCTGGAGACAGACAGACGGACAGACAGACGGACAGACAGACGGACAGACAGACGGACAGACAGTCGGACAGACATCAAAGTCTCAGTAATAGTAATAAAAACCACCCTTTGAGCTTGATTAGTGACGCAGAACGAAACTTTCTAAAGAAAGTTTTGTTCCGCGTCACAACTGTGTCTACTCTTTCTTGACAGTCTGTAGATAATCAGCAAATGACAAGTTATTGGTTTACTATTTACTATTTATTGTACACACATGCTGAGTATGTTCGAGCAATCTTAAAGAAGTGTGAGGTCTAAAGATATAGAATACGTAAACACTAATTACCAGTTGTCTCGCCAGCAGAGTGATCAAGTGCACGCAACAGTTGGCGGTGAGGCCGCCCTGCACGCGCGACGCCAGCGTCACCGCCGTTGTTATACACCTGCACGCACAATCACTATTAACACCTCTGTGAAAAATAGCGAGCGGCAGTAAAGTAAGATGTCAGAGTATGAACTATGGAGACAAGTGAAATGGAGGAGGATGTTGTTTAACATTTTAACGATGCGAGTGGCGATCGAAAAGTAAGATCTTCCGACCGAGCGAGGTGTTATGATCGGTCAGGACTCAGGCCGAAGACCAATGACGTCTTTTCAGACGTTGTATACAGGGTGTAACAAAAATAAGTGATAATACTTTAGGGTGTGTAACGTGTTTAGTATGGGGAAACTCGTGACGCTCGGGCCCTTGCCCATACAAAAGTGAAAAAAAAATTCATCTTCCAGGGCTGTTACTTTCACAGTGAACTCTCTACTAGGAAGTTAGGAACACGTACACGTCCTAAAGTATTATCAGTTTATCACTTATTTTTGTTACAAGTGTGTACAGTGGTATATCTTGCCGTTCTCCGAAACTTCGATAGCTCATAGCGCGATGCAGGATTGTTAGGCGAATTGTGGGTACCGCCACAACATTATATATGCAACGTTGGCTCGCTTGCTACAATATGTTATACAAGCATGTTCATCTTTTCATGTATGTTCGGATGATGCGAACTCAGACCAAATAAAAACTCAAGACAGAGCGCTGCGAACAACGGGCGTGAAGCAGGTTTTTTAAGCATGTGTGCGCGCCGCGCACTGCGTGGGCTAGTGTTGCAATGTTATTAAAATTACCCCAAAATTAATGAAATAAATATAATATAATATTTACACCCTTTCACGAGTCACGACACAGCTCGGCATTTTGAAGTGTTTACAAATTATTTTCTAAACGCGTGCTGCTGTCACGAGTCGCGATATATACTGACGAAAAATGGCGTAAGTACTTTCGTTTTGCGTATGTGGGCGTAAGTGTGTACGTAGTACATACACAGCTGGCGTACTTTCGATCGGCTTCACCTTGTTGTTCGCAGCGTTCTGTCTTGAGTTTTTATTTGATCTGAGGATGCAAATAAAAAAAAATCTGACATAAACTTACTTAGTAGACAACTGTGACGCCAGTTCCTCTTTCTCGGCTGCAATCTCTAACAGATCTCCAATCACCTTCACTGTGTAGTACCGCAGCACAGAAGTTTTGTCCGACATTGTCTAAATAAAGAAAATTGTTTTATAATAACTACGTACTGAATTATATCATTCTGAATTACATAAAATATACTTCTTTTTACATTTTTAGACCTGATTTACAATGCCGTTGACTCGGATTTGAAAACTAACTACACGGTTATTGGTGATTTTCTAGAGGCAAGTCTACATCGTCTACGATAATAATAATTTATCAATCACCACGATGAAAGTTTCCGGATCCATTCCGAGTCGAACAGCATCGTGAATTTTTTTAATAAATAAATCAAATAAAATATCTTTTTATTCAAAATAGGTATCATAAATACTCTTTTTGAACGTCGAAGAAAGAACGTAGAAAGGATGCCTACCACCAGTTCGGGAACTAGCCCGGCGAGAAGAACCGTCGTAAGAAACTCGCATACTATAGTTTTGAAAGCGAAGTTGCATGGTTTTAGGAGGCAAACGAGCGAACGAGTCCCCTGATGGAAAGCAACTACCGTGGCCCAATCAAATACAATTGGAGTAATAACTAAGAACCCAGGCACCTAACCATGTGTGTTAATAGACTTAATAGTCCTTACCTTATCAAGTTTATCCATAAACCGATACAACTCGTTCATCTGTTTCTCCATCTGCGGCAAATCCAGCACAACTTTCTTCTCACTCTTTCCGCTGTTCCTACTCATATCGCTCATAGAACTACACACAGAATTAGTTTTACTGAGCTTCGGCATGTCGTTATTATTCTTATTCTTCTTTCTATTCTTCTTCTTGGGTTCTTTTTCTTCATTGGTCTTCTCGCCGTTAGTTAATTTCTCATCTTTTTGGGTTTCATCTTTTTCTTTTGCGTGATCGTTGTTATTATTAAGTTTATCTTTGTCGTCGCTTATTACGCTTTCTGTGTCTCCGTTTGTGTGTTTTGACTTCTTTTTCTTTTTAGGTTTTTCTTCTTCGGCTTCGAATCCGTTTACTGGTTTAGTGTCATTCAATGAAGATATCATATTATTGAGGGATGACAGCACTTTGTATATTTTGTTGCTTGCAAGGCAAAAGATGGGATCGATACTTGAAAAGTCTCCTTCTCTAACTGGCGAGACAGTGCCACTGAAATTAAATTTATTCAAAATTTAAATCCACAGCTTAAATTTCCAATGTGATATACTTTATGAAATACAAGATTATGCCCCCGACTATGTGCACGACAATTTAATCGCGCGAGAAGCGTACATTTCGCCAAATATTAACTATCCAACAGGAGTTAAGATATACGCAATGTAATCTAAATCGGTTCAGCGCTTTAAGCGTAATGAGTTTAAGCGGAAAGACTATAACTTTCCCATTGATAATATTATATTGAGTATGCAGTTATTCATTACTTTTAAAATATGTAAATAGGTACCTAGCTAACAGCCTCTGTTTAAGTTTCCTCGCCTTCTTCTTAATAGTCTTTTGTTTCTCTCTCTCCTTTTTCTCCTGTTCCTTTCTTTGAGCCTCCTCTTCTATTTCATTAATCTCATTTGGTTGGTCTTGGCTTTCAGATGTAGTCTGAAACAGAAAATAATATTCAAAACATCTGTATATTATGCACTATCTTTAGTGTGAATATAATAATCATTCACATTTCACACTAAAGATAATTTAAGGGCATTTTTTAAATTTGCAATCGGAACGCCTGCACAGGCGTTTAGATCGCAGTTCGAGTCCGTTTAACCCTCAAGAGGCAAAACACCCATAGATTCCAAACGCCTAGCATAAACTCGTCTGTATCCCTGTATCTTCCCTCTCTTTTCCTCTAATTTCCACCTACTATCTCTGTCTCTGTCCCACATACCGGTTGTCTCGGGCCGGTAGCGCGCTCGCGTATCGCTTGTAGATGCGACTCGAGCCTCAGCTGGCTGGCGTCCTGCTTATCTCTGATGCGGCAACGTAACGCGTCTGCTTCGAGCTCTGCTGCTGCCGCCAACGCCGATAGACGGGACTTCACGCCTTCCGCCTGTAGAACAGATGAAATATTTTAACATCTAAAACTACAGGAATCTGAAATTCTACAATAATAGTTCTGAAATCGCTAACATCAACATCGCAGTCACTGGCAAATCTTGAAACAACACTATAAAAAAGAAGAAGACGTCACACGTCAATGTCACTGTCACCCTTCCCGCGCCGCGTCTCCACGCCGCCGCCGCTCGCGTACCCGCAGCTGCTCGTAATGTGCGGTCCGCTCGCGGCGGCGCTGCAGTGATGCTGCCTGGCTGCCTCGAACAACACAAGCAGAAAAAGACGAAGAAGACGTCAAATCTCAATGTTGAATTCACCTTTAAGTGTGCCGCGTTGTTGCCGCTCACGTTGAGCGCCGCATTTCACTCAAACAATACTAACAGAAAAAAAAAGCCACACGTCAATGTCAGTGTCACCTTTTCCCGCGCAGCATCTCCTCGCCGCCGCCGCTCGCGTTCCCGCAGCTGCTCGAGATGTGCGGTCCGCTCGCGGCGGCGCTGCAGCAGGCCGGCGACGTGATGCTGCCTCGCCGCCTCGAGCGCCGCACGTCGCTCGCCGACAGCCGCCTCGTGAGCTGCCTTTGCCTCCTGTTTAGTATGTCAAAAAAATTAGAATAGATCGAAGGGTCACAATGGTAGATTCGACTGAGATTTAATCATTTAAGCGCCATAGGAAATAAACGCGTGCCTTGTGTTAACCAATATCCGCACGGTAAGTTTTTGAATCAGAGTCGAACGAGGATTGTTAATCAAAGCACACCTTTTAGCAAGACTCGATCTAACAATATAAATGTGCATCCTTGTTTGATTGTTTCAAGTTGTAATTAAGTTGTAGTAAATTAGATATTTAAATTAAAATTAGATAACCAAATAAGAATGCTGGAGCTTGTTTAATAAAACTTCATTGCACTAATATAATAAAACTCCTGATGATCAGATATGAAATATTGTGTTCAAGTTAGGGCCAACCCACACGTACTCACGTACCACAACCACACCACGTGGTCGTAACCACATCGCAACTAGTGGCGACAACGCAACCACGTCGACATTTTGTCGGTACCACAACGCAACTACAAAAAGCTGCAGCAACACCATTCACACGTAACCACTGCTTGACGGCATTTTGTCGTTGCGACGTGGTGTGGTTGTGGTACGTGTGGGTTGGCCCTAATACCCACCAGTTTCTCGAGGCGGTCTCGCCGCATCTGCCTCAGCCGCGTGGTGTGAGAGCGGCACTGGTCAAGGAACTCGTGTCGCCTATTCTCCGCCTCCAGCTACTTTATGAACGCGCTCACCTAATGTGGGGTATGCCTCCCGCCAGTTTCTCGAGGCGGTCTCGCCGCATCTGCCTAGCCGCGTGGTGTGAGAGCGGCACTGGTCGAGGAACTCGTGTCGCCTATTCTCCGCCTCCAGCTGCTTTATGAACGCGCTCACCTAATATGGGGGATACCTTATAGTTATACCCACCAGCTGTTTCTCGAGGCGGTCTCGCCGCATGTGCCTCAGCCGGCTGGTGTGAGAGCGGCACTGGTCGAGGAACTCGTGTCGTCTGTTCTCCGCCTCCAGCTGCTTTATGAACGCGCTCGCCTAATGTGGAGGATGCCTAATACCAACCAGTTTCTCGAGGCGGTCTCGCCGCATCTGCCTCAGACGCGTGGTGTGAGAGCGGCACTGGTCGAGGAACTCGTGTCGTCTGTTCTCTGCCTCCAGCTGCTTTATGAACGCGATCTCCCGCAGTTTCTCCTCCTCGTCGTGAGCTTTGCGGACTATGTCCTGGAATAATTGAATATTACATCAATAATTTTTTTACCGGAGGGGTGGCAAAGCAAAAGTTGACCTTTCTGGATTTAGGATTATTTAGATATTACTCCGGTCAATTTAGACGTTCGAAGCTACATAAATTCCCACCAATCTGAATATCGATAAAATATATAATATATCGATATTATGTATATGTATAAATATTAGCAAACACAACTTAAAAGTAATCTCGACATTCAGATGGAATTAGATAAAAAATAAGTGTATAAATAACATACTTTTAAATGTTGATCGCGATTCTCTGTAGCTTTCTGCAGCCTTCTTTCCATCCTCAAACGCTTGCCTTCAATCAGTTGATTTTTAGCAACCTGTTAAAATAAAAGTAACATTTGTTTAAAAACACGAATAATATAACAAAACGTGTTTTTATATTTACAAATATATTATCAAAAACGGGTCAAAAGTTGCATTAACCTCAGCCGTCATTGACGGAGTTACCTTGACTTCCTCAACTCGTGCCAACAGCTGGTGTATTCTCTTGGCCCGTTCTGTTTGATACTCCATTCTCTGTCGCTCAGCCCGCGCTTGTTTAGTTTGAAGCCTAAAAATTGTAAGAATAGAATCTAATATATAAAATTCTCGTGTCACGGTGTGCGTGGTTGAACTCCTCTGATACGGCACGTCCGATTTTCGTGAATCTTAGAGGCTAGGGTTGAGAATCGGACAACATCTACTTTTTATATTGACATCTACTTTTTATATTGATAAGTGCATTTGTTGAATAAATAATACAATATCTGTATCTGTATCTGTGTGTCTGTCTGTCTTTCTGTCTGTCTGTTACCTCTTCACGCCCAAACCGCTGAACCAATTTTGCTGAAAGAACAATGGCCAAATCGTACCAGATAGGTGGTGGCGTCGCGATATGCCATTGGCAGCAAAAATTCCCTAATATTTTAAGGCATCGAAAAACATTAGAAATGTGTCTATAAATAGCCACAAAAAAAGATCAGTTTCGTTGTTGTCTTTCATATGTTCTGACAGCCGGCGATCACTCGCATTCGTTCTATTTTTTGGGTAATACTCTAGGAAAAATTGAAATAATTAGAGACGAGATCGCCGAATATACACTTGTAGGCTACACCGTCGGAAAAAAGGTAGTTCTTAAGTCTAACCTCAAAATAATTGTAAGCGTTAATAATTTTTTATAAAAAATCGTGGCTATTTAGACATAATTCTCAAACGGAATTATGTGTAGAGCATAAGAACAATCCAATCTAACTATAGTTTATTTTGGGACATCAAAAATAAAAGTCGAGTCCAGCTCCTATACAAATTTGGCCATGATTCTTTGTCATGGGGATACTTTGAGTCCCGGGAAATGACATAGGATACATTTTGTCCCGGGGAATGTACGGTTCCCGCGCGATTAATGAGTTTTGGCGCAACGGAGTTGCGGGCGTCATCTAGTCTAGATATAAAAACGCACAACATTTTCATAAGTAATTAAAATTTTAAAAATGCTTTGACTAAATACAATACCTTCGCAAGGCGTCCTGTAAGCTCCCTCGTCGTTTGATACCCTGTGACAGTTTAGCGTGTAACTGTTGAGCGCGACCTGTACAAATAATATATTTTTATAGCTTCCTTAAAATAAACTAATTTAATAAAATACTTATTAGCCGCAACTTAAAGTCATACGTCTTACAGCGATAAAAAAAAATATCTCTACTTTCTACTCTCTACTATTTCTGGTCTGGAATGGTCTTTTTTAGGGTTCCGTACCCAAAGGGTAAAAATGGAACCCTATTACTAAGACTTCGATGTCTGTCCGTCTGTCCGTCTGTCTGTATGTATTGTTAATTAGGTAACCTTTTCTTTGTTAATTAGGTTTGTACACCTACACGATGTTTTCAATCTCTTTTAGACAATCCGATAAACAAAAGGTTTACTGGAAGAGATTGCTAGTTAGCAATAAGTTCGCCTTTTGTGCATCATCAATATGTTTTCTTATGTAAAATGTTTTTTATTTTGTATTTCTGATGTACAATAAAGTGTTTTTGTATTGTATTGTATGTCTCCAGGCTGTATCTCAAGAACCGCTATAGCTAGACTTCTGAAATTTTCACAGATTGTGTATATCTGTTGCCGCTATAACAACAAATACTAAAAATAAAATAAAGTTTATTTTTAAGGGGGTCTCCCATACAAGAAACGTGATTTTTTGGGCTTTTTTTGCTCGTAATCAATAATGGTAACAGCTACGCACTTTTTTTCACAAAATCCTTAATTGTATTTGTACTTTAATAATTAATATTAAAATTAAAATAAAGTAAATATTTAAGGGGGGCTCCCATACAAAAACACAATTTTTTTGTCTACTTTCGCTCTATACCGGTATGGGACCCTTCGTGCGCGAGTCCGACTCACACTTGGCCGATTATTTATTAATTTTCTTTATTGGAACAAAAAACAGTTAAATGTCATAATCTTAAAATCAGTACAATTCGATGAACAGAAGAGATAAACACATTTAAACCCACACATTGTTTCCGGCGTAAGACGTTGTCTTTGGCAAATTGGAAAAGTAACTTTATAGATAAAGACAGCGGAACCCTGAATAGTAATACCCAAATGCGTAAACATATGTATGAATGTCTTGTTACCTGGATCTCTAGCTACCAAAGCCTCCAGCACGACTAATGTGTCCACTCGCTCTGCCCAAGACATGCCAGCTAGGGCCGTCTCATACTGGTCTTCCAAACTCGCAGCCAGAGATCCTAGTGACTCTTGTGATGGCGTTGATTCTGGTGGACCCTCACAGAGAATTTCAGCATCAGTCTGAAAATTTTGAATAAAAAAACGATTTTCAATTTTATTGCTTTCGATATACAGTTCAAAGTAGAATACCAGATTTATCGGTGAGTGTAGAATAAATTCAAATAATAATAATAATAATAAGGGGGTGAAGCCGGTCCCTCCTAGTTGGTGTCCCCGGGCAACACTTGGGTGCGCCACCCCACTTTCTCCGGGGTGAGGTACTCACGTGGCTGATCGTCGGCTCTTTCTTTTTGTTTACTATCCTTTCACATTCTTTTTATAATTCAAGTCTTGTTGCTGCATTATTTTTGTTTTGTTTAATCTATCATTCACCACCTTTGTTTCTCTCTTACTATCTTTCCTTTTTTGTTCTCTCTTCATTTGTTTGTTTGTTCATAAGCTACATGATGCGCCTACGAAATAGAGTTATACCCCAGGCGGGTACCGGAGCTATATGCGATGGAGAATCCCGCCCCGGGCCCTCGGGCTCGGGCTGCCCTTCGTATTCTGGGGGGGGCAACGAGTCGCACCAAGCTGCCCAGTATCGAACTGCTGCAGAACGGACGTATCATACTTCACCAATTTCATCAGCACCATCATCATTATTTGCATCGCCACCATCGTCACCTCCATCTTACCTCGCTGTCTACCGCACAAGGTCATCTACTTCATCTAATTCTTCATTATCACCACCCCGTACCGGAGATGTTGTGCAGGAGGCTTCTACAGCCGAGAATACTGCACCCGCTCTTGGTACACGACGCACACGTAAAACGTGGACTAAGGATATGAATACTTTTATCATGCGTCATTATTTCATCATAACCGAACTAGAATCAAAGAAAAAAGCTTACCTCTCTCAACTTCACTCCATATTTACAAATAAATACCCTGAAATGCAAGCAAGCAAGCAACGCGTAGGTGACCAAAGAAGGGCTATTATAAACTGTAATTTACTCTCTAAACAAGAAATATCACATATCCAAGAAGAAGTGAAAAATATTTTATATAATCCACAATCTAACACACTGCTTGAAACTCATACAGATCCACATGTAACACTTACTCAATCGCGATTAACTTGGACAGATGATTTGAATGAATATATACTTATAAGCTATTATAGAATTACACAGCTAGAGACAAATAGGACATCATACCGAAAACCATTACACGAAGCATTTATAAATAAATTTCCTGCCCTGGCACATCTTACAGAACAGAGAATTAGTGACCAATTGAGAGCAATTATCAACAATAAATATTTAACAGACGAAAGAATAAATACATTAAAACAGGAAGTAGCCCATGAACTGATAATAGATAGCACGGAAAGTTCAGTAGCACAAACCAATATTTACAATATTGAAAATATACAACGACAAGACATAGGACCTGACCTCGAACTAGAGACTACTACTGACGCACATTTACCTGACAGGAATACTTACATTGACGAAACGTTTAAACTGGCACTACAACATTTTAAAAATACTGATCCAACTTGCAGAGTATATATACCAAAGCAAAAATCTTCTAGAACTTTAGCTTCCACCGTTAACTATCTTAATAAAATTACGCTCCCAAACCACGTTAACAACGACACAGACTTTAATGATTTTCAAACTGTTATATACTGTGCAGCATGGACTGCCGCTAAAGTAAATGGAACCAGATTGTCACTTAGTACTACAAATAACTTACATCCCTCAGATAATAATAATAATAATAATAATAAGAATAAGAAACCTCGGTGGCAAATACGTCTAGAGAAAAGAATAGAAGATTTACGAGTTAAAATAGGTAGAACAACACAATTTTTAAAAGGAAATAGAAGCAGGAAACTAATAGAACATGTAAATAAAATTATTGAGCAATATAAAATACACGCTATACATGAGGAACCAAATACAGAAATAACAGAAATACTAGATACACTAAAACAAAAACTTTCTATACTAACAGGACGCTTAAGAAGATACAATACATGCACACTTAGAAAACAACAAAATAACCAGTTTTGTAATAATGAAAAAGAGTTCTACAGAAACATCAGGACGGCTACCGCTAACACATTACAAAGTGATAGCGGCACGCAGATAGAGCTACCAGACCCCAGCGACTTGCAAAGATTCTGGGCAGAAATATGGGAACAACCAACTAATCATAATTTTGAAGCAGAGTGGATTAAAGCTGAAAAATCTAAAAGTAATACAGTTGTAAATGACATGTCATTTGAAGTAATTCCGATCTCCATATTTCAACAAGTTATCCGTAAGCTTCATAATTGGAAATCACCAGGTTCAGATTTTATTCACAATTACTGGTATAAGAAGTTTACTAGTATTCATAACATTCTTTACAACTTTTTAAACCATTTTATCGAAGACCCTAGTAAAATCCCACCCTACATAACATTTGGAGTCACATTTATGATACCTAAAGACCACAGCGAACCTGTAAATCCAGCTAAATATAGACCAATCACCTGTTTGCAAACTATTTATAAAATATTAACTTCCTGCATATCTGAAATAATATACGAACATGTTGACAAAAACAATATACTAGCTGAACAACAAAAAGGGTGTCGAAAATTTAGCCAAGGCTGCAAAGAGCAATTAGTAATAGATTCTGTAATTCTCAAAAATGTCACTAAAACTAAATCTGATTTGTATTCAATGTATATTGATTATAAGAAAGCATTTGATTCTGTCCCCCACACCTGGCTACTGCAAGTTCTAGAAATATACAAAATACATCCAAAAATTATTTATTTGTTAAAAACCATAATGACATCGTGGAAAACAAAATTAAAATTAAAAACACCTAGGAAATTCGTAGAGACTGACCCTATACAAATTCTAAGAGGCATCTTTCAAGGCGACGCACTCAGCCCACTTTGGTTTTGTTTATCCCTAAATCCACTGTCTAACATCTTAAATTCTACAGACGCAGGATATCGCTTGCACTATAACGACAGACATAGAAAAACTGAAACTATAAATCATTTAATGTACATGGATGACATAAAAATTTATGCTGACAATGAGTTTGACCTATACAGATTGACTGAACTAACTGAACAATTTACAAATGATATTAAGATGAACTTTGGGATTGACAAGACTAAAATAAATTCTATAAAAGCAGGACGTTCGTTTCAACATATTTACAAACTTCAATCCGGTGAATATATAGAGCCCCTTGATGAGGGAGAAACGTATAAATATCTAGGATTCAATCAATCTCACCAAATAGAACACAAGAATACGAAACATAATCTACGACAAAAATTTCAACACCGTCTCAACGCAATCCTAAAATCAAACTTATACGCCCGAAATACCATTAAAGCAATAAATACCTTCGCAATCCCAATACTTACTTACTCTTTCGGCATTATAAAGTGGAATAAATCAGAGCTAATAAATATACAAAGAAAAATCAACACGACGATGACTAAGTACCGCAAGCACCATCCGAGATCATGTGTACAGAGATTGACATTACCCCGAAAAGACGGTGGAAGAGGCCTTATCGATGTGACTAATCTTTATAACAGACAAATATTAAATCTAAGACAATATTTTTTCTGTAAGGCTGAACTCTCTACACTCCATAAAGCCATAGTTAAAACTGACAATAAATTTACCCCTCTTAATTTAAAAGACTCTCAAAATGACCGACATACAGTAGTAGATGACAAAACCAAACTCGCAGAATGGGCCAAAAAGTCTCTCCATGGAAGACACCTGCACGACTTATGCCAGACAAATGTCGATAAGGAAGTATCGAACGCCTGGCTGAGTCGTGGAGATCTCTTCCCAGAGACCGAAGGGTTCATGATAGCCATACAGGATCAAACAATAGAGACCAGAAACTACCAGAGACACATCACTAAAACTCGAACAACTGACAGATGCAGAAAGTGCCAAAGCTGCCCGGAAACCATACAACATATTACTGGAGCATGCAAAACAATAGTACAGACTGACTACAAACACCGACATGACCAAGTTGCTGGTATAATTCATCAGAGACTTGCTAAGCAAAGACACTTCATAACTGACATAGAACCTTATTACAAATACAAACCTGAAAATGTCCTGGATAACGCCTCTACCAAACTATATTTTGACCGAACCATACTGACTGACAGAACTACACACTACAATCGACCTGACATAACCTTAGTGGATAAAATTAATAAAGCCGCATACCTGATTGATATAGCCGTACCGAACACACACAATTTACAAAGTACAATAGCCGAGAAACTTACTAAATATATAGAACTCAAGGATGAAATAGCCCGCCTCTGGAACCTGCAAAAAGTAACCATAGTTCCCATAGTCCTATCAACCACAGGTGTCATCCCGAAACAACTACGTAACTCTCTAAACATCCTCCAACTACCCCCTAACTTAGTATATTTATTGCAAAAAGCAGTAATCCTAAATACTTGCCGCATTGTAAGAAAATTTTTACAGACTGATGATGAAGCTACTATACATACATCTCAATCAAACCCACACACTCACACATCATACATGTTAGAAACCGATCATACCAACCCTCATTGTTTTGACACTTCTTCCACACATGCTAACAGCTAAAACACAAATTACTTACCTGGTGTGTACTTGGCTTCGGCCCGTACACATCAGTTTGCCGGTGAAAGCCGAGAAAACAAAAATATAAAATTAATAATAATAATAATAATAATAAAAATGTTTATTTCAATTAAATCGATTTTACAAGAGTTTTACATAATATGGAGAACGCAAACAGTATAGTTACTCAGTATAATATAGCGTTGGGAGCCGTACTAGTATAAACTGTGACACAGCTCCCAGCGACTTCCACTCTGGACCCATCGTTTACAATATTAATGTAATTGACAAGTTTGAGTTATTACAATGCAAAATTTAATAAAGTATTAATAGTTATAGACACAATTTTGGTAGAAAAGTTTTACAAGCGTTGGTGTAACTAACCATCTAATATCTAAGTACACTGATCCTCCCTAGCCCTACGATATATTAATCTTGGGGTCAGTAACAGGTACATACTACTAGGGAGGCAGTGAAGTTTGCAAGTACCTGTGCTGTATTATGGTTTATAATGTATGAGAGGATGTGCTTGTGTTAGAATGTCACAGAGTAAAAGACAAGATCATCTCCGTTTCCCTATAATTAAGATTTCGCAGCCATCTCTGTAATTCTTTTTTACATTTATAATTATTTAAGGAAATCATATTTTTTATGGCACGATTTGCCTGGTTATAAATACGAGAGCCAATCGACAAGCCAAATAACAATCTTACCTCTGTATCATCCGTTTCGGTATCAATATCTATGTCAGATACTTGTTGTAGCTCCAAAATTTGTCTATTTAGTAAATCTTCTTCCTCACATAGTTTTCGTTGATCAACTTCGCATTGGAAGTCGAGTGCTAAGCTCATTTTCCTCTCGTTCTCTTCTATGAGTGACGTCATTTCTGCTATCTCGGACATTTCTGACGGATCCGCTGTCTTCAATATTTCATTATGATCTGATATACCATCGTCATCGTCGAAATATTTAAATGTCGATTTAAATTCAGCCTTCCATTTGTCAAAATCGAAGGCGTCCTCTGTACTCTCTTGAGATCGAGCTAAGGCAGTTGTTAGGCTTTCTAAAGATGAATGCAATCTACTGCCAGCCAATTCAGAATCTTCTTCTTTGGGAATACCTTTTCTTTCTGAACGTCTGCTCATGGCTCTGTTTTTAGAAGACCTCGTCTTTAAGCCGGTAACGTCAGACTTTTGTCTCACCATTGAAGAGTCTTTGGCTCTATGGCTCGATTTGTGTTTGGACGCCGGCTTGCTTCTCTCATGTTTGATAGAAGGCTCATTCTTCTCAACTTGCTGTGGTTGTTCCGATTTTGCCCTATCTTCTTTCTTAACTTCCTGCTTTTCAGTTATACTTTTGTTCTCCTGTTTTGGCGATTCTAACATATTGAGAGTTGGCAAGCTTGTTGTAGCTGAAGGTTGATTAAATCGCTTGGCCCAATGAGACTTCGAATGTTTCTTAGATTCCCTTATTATTCTTCTCGATTTGACAGTCAGCCAGCCGTCATTATCGCTTTTGTTGTCGATATTCAGTACCTCAACAGAGCTAGATATATCTTGTAACGATTCAAAATCTTTTGGGACCAAAGTTTTAAGACTTTCATTTGATTCAATACGAGATATTTCAAATTGAGCAGTTAAAGTTTCTGAGCTGCTATGGTCTTGGCATTCGTTCAGTTTTTCTGAATTATGGGGCTTGGTATCCTGTTTTGTAGGTTTCTCATTCACTTTTAATGATGTTGGTCTAGAAAATTTTCTCTTAGGTTCTATTTTGCCGACCGTATTAAACTTTCCATCGCCTGATGCCATTTGAACACTTTTGTTCAAAGACCTTTTCAAAGTATTTCCCTTACTTGAAGCACTTGCGGGTGTATCGAAAAGACTAGTTCGCCCAGTAGTTAAGTTAAAAGGATAACTGCATTTATTGGTTGGAACTTTTTTCTGGAATGATCGTTGAGTTTTTGGAACCATTGGTCGCATTTCAACAACTGTCGAGCTGCGAACTAATCTTGTTGGAGTTTTAATTTCAACTTTGGAGATATTGGGAGATTTGGGCTTTGCAGCAGCTTGAGAATAAGCTGGTCGGACAGTTAGTTTTGCTTCGCTAATTTGTTTCGGTTCTATTTTTTTAACTTCAGTATCTTTTTTCTGGCTTTCATTTTTTGAATTTTCTTTACATGGAGAAGTAGCATCCATTTTACTTTTAACGTTTTCCGCATCAGAAACTAGTAATTTATCTGTAGACACTTTTATCGCTTGCTCTTGGCGATCATCTACTTTATTATTTTCTATACTGTCTTTGTTCGTGTTTAGTATTGTATGCCCATCAATTTCAGGAACATCCTTTGGTTGTGGTGAGGTGGTTTCATATACAGCATTAATATTCTCGTGAGTTTTTTCTTTAATGGTTTCGCCTTCTTTTAAATTTTCTAGTGTACCTTTTTTGTTACTATCTTTCAAAACTTCTGTCTTAATTTCATCAGACTTATTAGAACTCTCATTGGATATATCTGCAAAATTGTCGTCAGATATATTTGGAGATTCAGTAAATAGTGTTTCTTTAGAATCAATTGAGTTATTTTCTTGTGCTTGGGGCGAATCAAGAGTATTTTGACGATTTTCAGCGACTTTATTCATCATATTATCATTTTTAGCATAACTTTCTTTTAGATTTTTCGCTAAAAATGAGTTTTCCATCTCATCTAGTAGTTTTGAAGTGATTACTGCACCAGAAAGGTTCTCTGGGGATGTATTTGCATAGATAGCAGCAGGTTCCGCATCTTGTAATTTAGTTTTACCAAGTTTAAGCGGAGACCTTTGTCCATCTTTATCCATACCTTTTGAATTTACGATTGTAGGCCGTTTCTGTTCATCTCCGAGATGGTTACGGTTATTTAAAATCTCATCGTCGTTTGTCTCCTTCGTTTCTTTTTCTTTGATATCCGATAATCGAGAAGTTTCTTTAGCGAGTTTAGGTTCTGGTTTGGCCGTTATCTTCGAAGCGACAATTTTGTTACTAAAAAATTCAATATTTCCCTTTGGACTAGAATTGTGTGAGACTATTCTAGGACTTATCTTACCACTTCCGGGGCTCGCTTTTCCAGTTAGATTAGGACTATTTTTTCCACTGGGAGTATTGTGTCCCGATAGACATGGGCTGTTCTTTCCTGAAACCGATGGCGAACTTTTTACCGAATACGCACGTCTCGATTCTGGCCGCACGAAGTCCGTTTTCCGTATTTCCCACGCCAAGCTCTGCGGCCTCTGAAGAGGAGGCGTGTTATCGTACTCCCATTTTAGTCTGAACCACTCGGCGAGCGCTTTAAAGTCTCGAGTATAATTTTCAAGTACAAGTATAACTTCTTGGCACTCGTTTACATTTTCATGGGCTTCTACGGTGTTGTAAATTTCTCCCACCTGCAAAAGAAGAATAGGTTTGATTTTATAAACGCTGCGTCGTCGTTAGATAGCTCTGTTGCAACTTGTAACTTAATAAAGAATCTAATGGTCCTAACGAAAACAGTAAATGACCTTAAGACATTAAATGTTTAATCCTCACCGATCTCTGCAGGTCTCCAAACAGCAGGGCCCAGTATCTGGCTCTAAGCTCGGAGCGTTTGTCGCGGCCGGCCGAGGCGGAGCGAAGTCGAGTGGCGCGGGAAGGCGCCCGCCGCGCCGGGGGAAGCGCTTTCGGCGGCTTACGAGACACTCGAGCTGAAAGTGAAATAAATTTCAGGTATGTCTAGACTCCAAATTCTAGGCTGTTAGCAACTTCTAGTGGATGTTGTAGTAGTAGTAGTGTAAAACTTGATGGACGATTTACAGATTTTTATTTGCAGGTTTATAATATATCCACGAAGTCAATTTCAATTTCACAAGAAAATACCGCAAAAGCATTTTACCTTTGAAAAAGTATTTGGAACCAATTAACTTGTTTTTCACTATTCCCATCCAAAAACCAACACCGTTGTCCGTTTTATAGGCAAGATTTATGAGTTATGACTTGATATAAGTCTGTGGTTATGACCTTATTAATTAAAGTGTCTTCAATCTTCATTCTTTGAGACAAAACAGACGTATGAACTAAGTACCGACAATAGTGCTTTTATATCGACACGAGTGTAATAAAATTTGTATGTATTGTTCCCATTTTATCTACAAGGTCGGAAGTTTCTAACAAATCGATAGAATATGTTCGACACAAGTTTCTGTATCGATTCAAAAATAAACCAGCGATGCTATCACGTGTCTCTTACATTAAGCACATCAAACGCAAGCCACAAGCAGAGATACGGATGCAACTTAATTTTCAGCCAGAGATCATTATTTTATTAATTTTTATTTATTTATTAAGGCAAGAACATTTTCTTACAAGGATTATTACAAATATGATTACAAATGAACCTAAATTACAATATGATACAATATGAATTGCGTTTTTATATTCGAGTTCTGGTTATTTTATTTGTATCATTAAAAACAGTCGGCAGTTAGTCGAAAAGAGCAGAATTTAAGCTAATCTATTTATCTATCAGGGGGTGTAGTGCGAGTTTTATTCGATCATACGCATCGAACACGTTAACGCGAATTTGTATGGGATCAAAGCAGCGCCACCTACTGGCTTACGTGGATACCGCTTTGATCCCATACAAATTCGCGTTAACGTTCTCGATGAGTATGATCGAATAAAACTCGCACTACGCACTCTGAGGGGTTAGTGCGAGTTTTATTCGATTATACGCATCGAGCACGTTAACGCGAATTTGTATGGGATCAAAGCGGTATCCCCGTTAGCCAGTAGATGGCGCTGCTTTGATCCCATACAAATTCGTGTTAACGTGCTCGATGAGTATGATCGAATAAAACTCGCACTAACCCCTCTGAGCGGTATCCCCGTTAGCCAGTAGATGGCGCTTCTTTGATCCCATACAAATTCGTGTTAACGTGCTCGATGAGTATGATCGAATAAAACTCGCACTAACCCCTCTGGTCTAAAAACTCATGTATGATAATCATTATTGAACTTAAAAATCCTTGTCCATAATATCCCTCCGCTCTTTTTGGAAAAAAAAATAAAGCACATTTCATGGAATTGGCGGGAAACCCAACACTAGAATGCGACAACATAAAATTACAGCCAATTTACTTAAACGGCTTAAACCCCCCTCGACATAAACGTCTGAAGTTGCAAGTCGATACTGCATGAATAATTGATTCTAGGGAAAGGGGTCGTTAAAAATAACCGGAGAGAAATTTTACACCTATGCAAATAGCAAGAGGTCAGACGGCATAACTTCGATATTTGTAAGTATCCACGTGTACTATCAAGTGTTTATTTGATACAGATAAAATAAAGAGTCCATGTTGGCCTCGTTATATCGATTTTTCTTTTTAGGGTTGCGTAAAACGTCCTATTAATAAATCTTCGACGTCGGTCCCTCTGTCCGTAATAATAAAATAAATTAAGGGGTGCTCTTATACAAGAAACACAAATTTTTGTTTTGCCCATTTTGCTGTATAATGGTACGGAACCCTTCTTGCGCGACTCCAACTCACACTTGACCGACTTTTGTATATTTGGCAGAGACAAAATTTCTTGTAGCAACTTAACCAACAGAGCAACGCAAATTTCAACATTCACACACTGATGAAACTAATGTTTAATTTTTAGTTGAGCAAGTGTTTTTGGGATCTCTTGGGGGACTCATCCACAAAAAAGGGGACAAAAACAAGATTGATAATTACAGGCCCATCAGTCTAATGGCAAACACTTATAAAATCTTCAGCAAAATTATCCTAGACCGCCTAACCAAAAACCTTGATGAACAACAACCAAAAGAACAGGCAGGCTTCCGTAATGATTTCTCGACAGTTGACCATATTCACTCTCTAAAGCAACTGATAGAAAAACAAAACGAATATGGACAACCCTATTATATCGGATTCGTGGACTATAATAAAGCATTTGACTCGCTTATTCACACTTCCATCTATAAAGCCCTACAAAAGCAAGGAATACAACAAAAATACATAAACATAATTAAAAAAATTTACAGTGACAACACAGCAAGAATACAGCTAGAAGGAATAGGCGAAGAGTTTAAAATTCATAAGGGAGTAAGGCAAGGAGACCCTCTGTCCCCAAAATTGTTTACGGCTGTTCTAGAAGACATTTTTAGAAGATTAGACTGGGAAAACAATGGCATCAGCATAAATGGACAAAACATAACACACCTCAGGTTTGCCGATGATTTAGTATTATTTGCAAAAACACCAGCAGAACTGCAAAAAATGCTCAATGAATTATCCGCCGAAAGCCTAAAGGCCGGACTGTCCATGAATGCAAGTAAAACAAAAGTTATGACTAACAGAAACAAAGATGCTATAATTGTAGCAAACCAAACAATTGAATATGTCGATGAATATGTGTATCTCGGTCACATTATATCTCCCACGAATTTGATGTCAAAAGAGATCGAAAGAAGGATAACAAACAGCTGGTCAAGATACTGGTCCCTAAAAGAGGTAATGAAAAACGAAAAAATACCAATACGACAGAAAGCAAAAATATTTGACACATGTATCCTTCCAGTGATGACCTACGGATGCCAAACTTGGAGTATGACAGAAAGAAACATCCATAAATTGAAGGTATGTCAACAAAGTATGGAAAGAAGTATGATAGAACTAAGAGATAGATGGAAACTAACCGATCTAAGGAAGGTAACAACAGTTACAGATATAATGGAAAAAGTCAAAACCCTTAAATGGCGCTGGACTGGGCACATGATGAGGTCGAACAAAGAAAAGTGGACCAAATATCTAACAGAATGGTACCCAAGAAATGGGAAAAGAAAACAAGGAAGGCAAATTAAAAGGTGGGAAGATGACCTACCAAAGAACTGGAGAAAAGATTGCAAAGACAGGACTATGTGGCATAATCTGGAGGAGGCCTATGTCGTAAGACAACCAACAAGGAAATAATGTTTTAGTGTAATTCGTAAATGTAAAATATTTGTTGTGAATAAAGGCTTATCTTATCTTATCTTATCTAAGTGTTTTTGGGATAATGGTTAATGGGCCTATCTAAAAGAAATGTTTTTTCAATTTAAAATAATAAAAAGTAAAATTCAAGTAAAATTCGGCTTCATTAATTTAACACAGACCATATTATTTATTATATTATGAAAAAACCTAATGTTTTCCTACCCTACCTACCAATGGGTATGCTATGGGCATTTTGCCAGTTGCCACCCTTGCCCTCATAAGCCATAAAATCATTATCAGTCATTTTGCTACTACATTATGGTCAGGGAGCCCTAGAACAAATTTTTTTGTGATTACTAACAATTTTTTGTTTGATAAGACGAACAACATTTTTATTTTCGAAAAATCTCGAAAGTGGTAGCTAACAGAGATAGAAAGGATTTCATACTTTGACTTGATGGTCCTAAAATATGGATTGTTTTATTTGTAGGAAAAGGTTACTCTTAAATTATATAACTATTAATTAACCTACCAATATACAAAAAATTAGCTGGTTAGGGTTCCGTTTTAGGGTTCTGTAATCAACGAAACTTGGTTGACTACTGGACCCTAAAACGGAACCCTAACCAGCTGATTTTTTCACAGCTAACATTAAATTAACAGAAGTCGACCAATGACGTAGGTCTGTCAGACAACTGCATAGGAATCAATTACCTCGAGTATACAATATGACATTACAATTAAGTAGAGTTTGTCTAACTTAAAATGACGCGTCCCTCTCTCATATTCACAGTACAAAATTGTTCATTTATTTAACTATTGAAGTGGTGGGGCACATCATTTCAAATTAGATAAGCTCTATTATTACATTTATATGAAAGTAATTGAAGCAGAGCCTAGTCTAAAGTACACATTTATTACAGTAAACAGATTATAATATTTATGTCTCTCTTCGGTGGTTTGCCTCTGCACAAAATCAAGCACAAAATATTCACCTCAGCAATCATTTAAATACTATTATATTATGTATTTATGTATATTGTAATAAAAAGAAACATATTTTCATGTTTTTAGTTAAAGTCTTAGTACCAGCTCTATGTACCAGCAAATAAACCAACAGTCTTTGTTGGATATTATTTAGGAGATTTAACAACATTTGAGATAAAGACTAGTGAGATGAGAAAATAAATTATAATAGCGTTTGTTGGTTCAAATTTAAAACTGCGATGTATTCATAAGTCATCAAGACGTGTTTGTTCTAACGCCCACGATTTGAACTAGCGTATCAAACAAGACAAAGAGTATTTTATCCACTTACCAGGATTATCCACCGCAACATGAAAAGCTACTAAATTGCGCGCCTCCCGCCCTTCCTCTTGAACCAACTGTCGCACCTCTTCCATTGCTCATCAAACAAAATAGTACATTTAACGAAATACGAACAGTAAAATTAAGTACATAGCTCGTATTCATAAATAGAAAGATGTTGTCTTCAAATGCAAGTAAATATGTAATAACAAAATTGTATATACAAAATATAGAAATCAGTATGAATTTATACTATAATATTGCACTAAAATTCACAAATATTTATGAGCAGAAAAGCTTGCGACTGTAGCAACACAGATTAAAGTATTGTAGCAACTAGCAAAATATTTTCATAACAATTTTTCAATTGGCTAATGGCTTTGCATTTGGCATTTTTTGGCAAATTACATTGACATTTGACTTTTGACTTTTTGATTTCACTGTCAATGTCAAAATCCTTCTCCTTTTCTAATATATTTTTTTTTTTCTTATAATGGCATTTCGGCTTTAACCATAGCCAGTGTCGAGTATATAATATTATGGCGGGAAAACAATATTTTGTAATATAATTTTCAGCATCGTTATTCTATTTCGTCAGGTCTAAAGTCTAGTCAAAGTCTAAATAAAAGTCATTACAGTCAGAAAGTCAAGTCGGTTGATTCAGTAAAGTGGTAGACGCTAATTTACTGAAACTTTTGATGGGGTTTTGGAGGGAACACAAAATAGCACGTTTCTGGATAATGCATCACTTTCCCACACTTGTGCACGATAACGAATATCTAATGGTTAATATCCTACCAATATTATACATTAAAAACCCAACTTAACACAATTTTAGGAAAATAATACAAAATCACAACATCACACTTTCACATTCCCGACAAAAACCCCCTCTCCTTTTCTATGAGCAAGCAAAGTTTTACAGCGGGCCAGATATTTTGTCAAATTCTGAATAATATTGGCAATGAATATTGGTCACTCTATAAAACAGGAGTTCCCAAACTTTTTTGTCTACTGCCCTCCTCTAGGAGTAAATCTGTTCTGTGCTACTGCTACTGCCCACTTTGAGAACAAATTATGCTGTAGCGCCCTGGGCTGCGCCACCAAATCACCATTGTTTCAATTTAGGAGGCCCATTCACTATCCTGCATGGCAGTGAATGGCGTCGCAGGCCTGCAGGCTGCATGGCGGCCGGCCTGCGAGTTGAGAGTTGCGACACCATTCACCAATCACCATTCTAGGTTAGTCGTGTTCGTTTCGTTTTTCAATGCACATTGCGCATGCGCAAAGTTAAAAATTAGTGTCAGTGTGAGTGTCATGCAAGTGTCATGTTCTAAAATCTGACAGAAATTGTAGGAAGATGACACAATTATGAAGTTGACAGTCAATTGCCAACCTGCAAAAAAAGCCGCGCATGCGTAGTTGAAAAACCAAACGAACACGACTTAAGAGGCCCATTCATTATCCTACATTGCAGTCCGCCGTGCAGTCCGCCGGCTCATGCAGGATAGTGAATGGTGTTGCAGGCCTACAAGGCGGACTACAACACCGAGTAGGATGCGACCTGAGTCCTGCACAAAGTGTGCAAGCTCCGCCCACCGCTTGCAGTACGCCGCAAAGGACCGTGAGTGGCTTGGCGTCCGTGTCCTGCGTGGCGGACAGTATGTAGAAAGCAGGAGCGTGAATGTGGTTGCAGGACTGCATTTTGACATTTTGTTGACACTTGACAGCAAAGAGAATAATAATACAATATGAATCAGTAATTTTGCGCGCGTAATTTGTATTCTGTGATATGAATATAATTTCTAGAAACTTAAATTTTGCTTCTTGATTAATTTATATTTTCTAGTTGCTACTTAAATATCTGTTTTAATCAGTAATTTGAATTCTGTGGTTATAATCACTACTAGACAATGGACAACACAGCCTTGGTAGAATTCATTGAATCTTATATTAAATAGAGAAGATACCTACGTAAAGATAGTTTTATTTATTCTTAAGTAATTTTGATAATCATCTGGATCAATATCACTTATCAACGTGGTATCACAGGCGCAAGTTTTACACTTTCTTAATACGAGAAATATACATAACAGAATAGCTATGTTCTTTCTTTTAGAAATAGCGCGGAACATCATTGCAAATGCCCGACAAGATGTATGCAACAGTACAGCTGCTGATCACAGACTGATTTGAGATTTCCCGTATAATGAATTAGTTCTCTGTGGTACAGCCCGTCAAGAAAGTCACGACATTAATAGAGTCGCCACTTGTTTCCGGTGTGGCCTCTTATGGCCACACTGTATCCAGTCACTATGAAAGATTTTGATACTTTATATTAAATAGTTATGTAAAGTATTGTATAGTCCGACATGGCTTTATATGAATGTGTCAAATGTGTCAATAGGCGCTGCTGGTAAAGAACTGTAAAACACAGTATGTCAAAAATCAAAAATGATGTTTTTGTATGATAGAAGCGTTTACTTCCTTTTCTCGCCACGTTCATACAAAGCCTTGTCGAACTGTAATCTATATATTATATTATATAAAAATGGATTTTCAATAATTATTGTGTTAGTCACGCTATAATTATTAATAATGCAATAACTCGATAACGGTTGAACCGATGTGGCTAATTTTAGTCTTAAAATATTCCTGGAAGTACAGGGAAGGTTTATAAGTGATACAAAGTTCACCGGGACATCAAGTCACTAGTGTTATTATAGGTCTACCAGAATCTAATGGCAAAAATTGAGAAAATAAATTGACACCTGTTATTTAAATACCCTCGTCCCTATCCCTGAGAGCTGCAGAGCTACTTTGATGACTGTCAGTGAGAGCTGAGAGAAGCTAAATTTCACTCATGTTTTATTTAAGAAACTACTTATATAAAAAAATACAAAAAATAAATAAATGAAAAACAGAGTTTTGTTATTTTAATAAATTATGATCATCCAAATAATATTCTACAATGCAGCCGGAAACAGAATCATCACCACTTTCTAGGTCCATGTAGTTACAGCAGTGCTGTCACAGTGAAGAGGCACATTCATCTTCAATTTTTGAGGTAATGCTGCTACCGCCTACCATCTTATTAACAATAATCAGCTCTTCAATGTCCTAATAAAGGGTTAATTCCCTCTCCTTGTGTTTATTTTCAGTGTTTTTTTCAAAATGATAGTATAAATTCTCCCAGTCATTTCGGTTATTTCGTTAAACGCTTTTTCTGCTACCTATAAACATAAAACGTAATAATTATAATATTATTTATCGCTGCATCAAAGTGTTGAAGGAGTTCGTGCACATACACTGTGATACGAGAATTTTATATTATCAAAGATACCTAATTACGCAAAGCACCTAAGTCAAAGTATCAATAATTGTTAGGCGCATTATATGATAGATTTCTTTGACAGTTCATTGTTTACGTAAACAAAAGGCTTATGTAAAGTTATTGTTTTGTTATACCACATAATACTTACTCAGGCTACTTAAAATTGCATTATACAATAAAATTAACAAACAAAATAAAACAAATGCTTAATTACCTGCTACTATGGCGATTGAGCGATCAGAATCGGAAAGGTGGACGCGAGAATTTCAGTGATATTTTCGCGTTTTACCATTTTTCTTCAATGAAAATTCTCAAATTTTCAGCACTCTGACATAAAAAACATATATTTACCGTTATAAATCCTATATTTTAACGTTATAACATTTACCGTTAATGAATGTAAATTTTTACCGTTATTCCTAGTATCGGTAAATTTTCATACCGCTAGGCGCTAACTATGCCCTTGACTTGAAGCAGTAACGTTATGAAAAAATTACGGTATTTGAAGCCCTGCTGCACGGCGGACTGCAATGTAGGATAATGAATGGACCTCTTAACTCTTAAGAAGAAAAAAAAGAATTGTCGAGCAAATAATGTCATTTTGACGTTTCGTACAGTTCTTTTCGGTGTCAAGCAAAATGGCGGATCAGGTGTGTAGTGATAAATTCCTATAAAAATATTACTTTTCTGATTAAATTAACGTTTTTCTTGTGCTAGGAAAGCTTATAATATAAACATTAAATTATAGAATTATTGGATCTAAAAGAGACTGCGTTAAAATGTTATTTACATTGAATTTTACAACACATTCTTCCACGTGGGTATACGCTATCGAAAGCTCAATAGTCTTAAAATTAAGTTAATTGTGCAGATTTTTTCGAATCTATGTGTTTTATCGAATTTCGTAGTTAAAATAAGTCTACTATATCAAAAAAGTCTCGTGGACCATGGTCTTTGCGAAGTTCAAGTACAGTATTTTTAGGTTAGCTGTGGATTTTGAAATCTATTGATTACCGAAATGTGGTATAAAATATAAATTTTCTTACTTAGTGTATATTCTAATAATTACATACTTTAAATACTTATTACAATCATTTTATGAAATGTTGCGGGAGTTACCTGACCCAAAACAAAAATGTCATTTCTTCATTAACCGCTTATGTAGTTCTATCAACAGTGCTTATGTTCGAGCTTGTGTAGGTACATAATATTGTAAACTAATTTTCAACTGAATTACAGACGGAACGTTCATTCCAAAAGCAACCTACTGTGTTTTTGAACCGTAAGAAGGGAATCGGTGTTAAAAGGAGCCGCAAACCACTGAGATACCACAAAGATGTGGGACTCGGTTTCAAAACACCGAGAGAGGTAACGCATGCTGTGTGATAATAATGTTTTCTTTTTTTTTCGTAGACAGAGAAAGCGTTTCAAAAACAGGCAACGGTTTTCCTCAACCGTAAAGGTGGCCTGAAGAGGAAGGATATGCGCCACCATAAAAATGTCGGTCTAGGTTTCAAGACACCACGTGAGGTCTGAGCAGTATTTTATATTTGGGCTAGGTGGTGGGCTTACACGTTGCTAACAATGGGAATAGAATGGATCACTTTTTGCATATAAAAATGTTTATCTTGTATTGCATGTTACAATATAAACATTCAAGTGTACCATTCTTTTGTAAAATGGCGCTATTCCATGTCCGCTCCAAAAATTCATGTTAGTATAAGGTTCATAATTTATACAAATAAAGTTTCTTAAAACAGGTAAGTTCTTCATGTATTTATATTATAATTATTCTTATCCTAAGTTTTAGTATAATATTATTGTTAATTTGTAGTAACTCTGTTAACTGATACAGAATGGTTGCTATTGTTTTTTAATATTATATAATATAATATTGTTCCCTATGCTAATAGAATATACACAAGTAAATTATAAAATGTTGCTTTCTTTTTGTCAAATGCTTTTCAACATAATATCTGAAGAAAGACACCTACAGTGTACAACAATATATTTTGTTAGTATGGGGAAAGTTGAGTCTGCATGTCTATAATTTATGTTAATGTGCTGAAATTGGGTGTCCAAGGTCTTAACAAAATGTTCATAATGCTTCAGCCATAAAAAATTATGATAGTGATTTTTTATTAAGTAATATCAAGTATTAAGATATTATTTCCAATAATTGTAGAGCAGGCGCTGGGTGAAGTAGCAAAATATGAGAACCACATTTTATTAGTGGGATTGACTCGTAAAAGCATGCAGATTAAAAAAAATGGTGTAAAGAAATGGACCTATACAACTCCTGGCAACTTTCATAATTGGCATGTTATTCTTGAGTTCAACCCCATTCATGGAATGCGGTCCTCATATTTTGCATTCTCGACTCTACCCAGAACCTGCTCGAATGATCCATATTAATGTATTGCTGTTTACTTTATCATGATGAAACTCACACGACGGTCTTCTGATTACAAAATGATGAAGACTGTGTTCTTAACCCAAATTCTGATTTTTTTATCATTACTCCCTAATAAGTCAATAACCCCGATTCTGATGAAACTGACAAGTTGTCTGTTTTACTTTTCAGGCGATTGAAGGCACCTACATTGACAAGAAGTGCCCATTCACAGGCAATGTGTCCATCCGTGGACGTATCCTGACTGGTGTCGTGCAGAAAATGAAGATGCAACGCACCATTGTCATCAGACGCGACTACCTGCACTACCTACCCAAATACAACAGATTCGAGAAGCGTCACAGGAATATGTCTGTCCATTTATCGCCTTGCTTTAGGTATGTTATCTAAACTTGCCTTGTGTAAGTTTTTTCATATTATTACGAGCAAAAGTTTTAGCAATGTTTTGTAAGGAATATGATACTAAGAGGATTTTTTGTCATAAGTATTGGTTCCATAGAAAATGCTGTTTTCAAATGATGAAACTCACACGACGGTCTTCTGAAGACTAATTGACGATAAGAGTGTTCTTAACCCAATATCTGATTACCTTTTACCATTATTTTTATAAGTGTGATGTAAAAATTATTAAACTAATAAATTGAAATTGCATTTTCCAGGGACGTCGAAGCAGGAGATATCGTCACCATTGGTGAATGCAGACCTCTATCCAAGACAGTCCGTTTCAACGTATTAAAGGTTTCTAAGGGCAAGGGATCCAAAAAATCCTTCAAAAAATTCTAATAAAATTATTTGCTAAGTATGAATAGTTTCATTACTGCCTTATCTACTATAGTTATTTGACAATAACGAGTAAGGGTCTATGCAGACGGACCGCATTTCAACTGCAATTCAACCGCAAATTGCAGTTCAAGTGCAGTTTAAATGCAGTTGATACGACTGCAATAGAACTGCAAACCAAACGCGCAGTCGGATTGTAGTTCAATTGCAGTTGGCGTGCAGTCGTGTGAACCCGTTTGGTTTGCAGTTCTATTGCAGTCGTATCAACTGCATTCAAACTGCAATTTGCGGTTGGATTGCAGTTGAAATGCGGTCCGTCTGTATAGACCCTAAGGCCTTATCACAGCAGCGGTTTGTGAGCGGACCGCGTAGCAGTTGCGTTGGCGATCACAAAATCGCAGGCAGTTTGCGACGAATTAGTATCGCCGCGTATAACAGTATAATCGCTTAAACCCACAAAGCCTCCTAAACCGCTAGTGTGATAACTGATAAGGCTCCTAGAGTGGGTTGCACCAACTTACATTAACCTATAACCAGTATAACTTTAACAAAAAGTCAAATGAATTGTCAAATCCCTAGTAAAAGTCCACTACGCTTCTGCAATTCACCCTGAGCGACAATTCCTTTTGGCAAATTGTTGATATTTTAGATAAAACCTCAAATTAGGTGTACTCGTGAGCCGTGAGGAGTTGAGGACCCATAATAATCACCTTACACACTACATACTATATTGTGTAATGTAAATGTGCAGTAGGTATACTCTATGGACTGTGTCAGAGTTCTAACGAAGTAAAGGGAGGTAATATTGGGAGGAAAGATAGCTAGTAAATTTTTCTTCTTATCCCTAGCATCAAGCGCGGTTATAATAGTGATTTTACGATTCACGCTTTTTTGGCCCTATGGGCTATGGCCCTATTTTATCAGCTCGCACGACGATTATGCCAGAGTGTGCAAGTACATAGTTATAAGTACATGTGATGATGTGATTTAAAACATTTAAATATTTGCAAAATATTTTATTAATATAAACGTAATTTATAAACGGCATATAATTTACAACAATCTAAAATAATTCTACTTTAAATCATTTATTTATAGACACAAACAGTGGAAATTATTACAAAGTTGAAATGACACAGGTAAATAAGTACTATCGGCCTCAAAATAAAACTGGTCTGATCTTGCACAAGACTACCAATAACGTATTTAAACAATATACCTTTTGCTAATAATAACGGAGATGCTTCCTAAGTTATAAAAAATCCAATATTATTCAGAAAAAGCAATATTGAATAATAAAACAAAATAATATTGTAAGTAACATAATTTCAGTTCACAAGATGGCGCTTTATGTTTGTAATAACGCGAATGAACGCGGTGCCCGCGGTGGGGCTTGAAAGGGATGTTTCTTGCATTTCATAATTATTATTATTGAAACTCAGTTTTATTTTAAGTATACTAACCATTTAAAAAGTCAATGTTGTTTCCATGTAGATTAAAATACATTCAAAACCTAAACCGTTTATGGTGACATGACATTGTTTATTTAGAACAACATACCGGTTAAATTGACCAAAATCAAAATTCACAGGTCCCGGCTGAATGCTATATGACCACCTGTCACTGTTTACTACAACCATCTACAACTATCGGTTTTTAGGGTTCCGTACCCAAAGGGTAAAAACGGGACCCTATTACTAAGACTTCGTTGTCTGTCCGTCTGTCTGTCTGTCTGTCTCCAGGCTGTAACTCAAGAACGGTAATAGCTAGAGATTTGATATTTTCACAGATTATGTATATCTGTTGCCGCTATAACAACAAATACTAAAAATAAAATAAAATGAATATTTAAGGGGGCTCCCATACAACAAACGTGATTTTTTGGCCTTTTTTGCTCCATATCAAAAATGGCAACAGGTAGGTACTTGAATTTTTTACAAAATCCTCAGTTATATTATGTGTACTTTAATATTTAATAATAACATTAAAATAAAATTAAAAAATAAGAGGGGCTCCCGTACAAAAAACACAATTTATGGCCTAATTTTGCTCTATAATGGTACGGAACCCTTCGTGCGCGATTCCGACTCGCACTTAGCCGATTTTTTTTACGACTAATTATATGAGTAGTCCCTTCAATGTCGTTATAACAGATTTTGACTATATTTAATATGTTAGCATTCTAGGAAATAACAAAGCAGTAGGAATGTAGAGCATCCAAATACAATGAAAAAATAGGCAAATTCATTGAGTTCGTTCCATTTCAGACAATTTTGCTAATATTTGACTTCTGAATTTGTGAATGATTTAATTTAAAATAATCGTGGGCGGTTAAGACTTTTTAATTAATAACTAAATCTTTTCAGACTCGGATCTACAAGTAAAGTTAGTAAACATAGGCCATTATTTGAGCAGAAAATATGGCGGCAAGAAAATCCGACAACCACCCCCGAGTTCTAAAGACGTAGGTCCGTGCCTGATACAATTTTAACAATGTTTCTAATTTCAAACTCTCACTTTATCGGCTACACTCCGAGAGATTCAATAACTACTTAAGTTAGGCATTGTCAAAATTTTCATTGATAATTATTAAAATTTGATGAAGATTTTGACATCAACTCCATATATTTTCTGGCAAACTCGTCATAAAACTTAAGTTTCAGAGTGATCATAAAATGTCTCTGAGTGCAATAGTTTAACATTTCGAAATAGTATCGTACTTTATGAGATTTATATAGGAAATTGATAGCAATAAAATTTACTAAAACAAAATAAAAGTGTACCAATATATTTTGTTACTAAAAGTCTACATCAGTCTTCCATCACCACTTGTTCCCCTAATTCCCACTCCACTCGGCCGACCTGCACATATCAGCGAGCAACTCGTCAAATTCCAGTAGTGAACTTTCATGAAGCTCCAAATCCTTTGATAAGTCGGCGTCATTAATTTCGGTTTGGTCGGAACTGCTCTTGTTGAAGTCATTACTCAATTTCAGGTGGGGAGCGTTGAAGAAGTCCTTATAGAACTCCGCCAATTCCCGTATCGGGTGATCGTCGGCGAATGGAAAATGAAGCAATTTCAAAGGAGGTTCATTCTCGCTACGAAATCCCGAGAACTTTTTCGGAGGCATCTCCAGTTGCGTTGGGCTCTTCGATATTATTTCATTGTCGAGATCTTGGGTACTTTTAAAATCGACTGTCTTATTTTCTGAGACGGTGGTCTTTGGACGTATCTTCAGCGCGGGCATCGGGAATATTTGAAAGAATTCATTGATGGCTTTCTGTAGAGCAATTTCATCGACGAAAGCCGCTAGCCGCAGTGGTTTGTTTAGGTCAAGAGTTACTGGTGCTTTGCAATCTTTTTCTTTGTTCTTCTTCGAATCAAAAATGACGTGCTTTGGGCTGAGTTCGAAATGATCACTCTTGTACAACAACAGAGACTTTTGTTTCTCCGATTTGTTTGGAGAGATAGAAAAATTTGTTCTGTAGGATACGGTGAAACAGAATCCGCCCATGGGTGTTTTAAGCAGGCCTGCTTGAATTTTCTTCACAGATTTTTCTTCACCCAAGGAGTTTAATTTAGGTTCCCCATTATAGACCCTGTAGAATATCGTAAAGTTTTCCGTCCTCTGTTTCCTAGACAAATGATATGCGGGCGTGATTCTGGTGATCGTGATCAGAGATTTCAAGAGTATACCCATTCTAAAGTACACTGTATTCATGGCCTTCAATGACGTATCGAATAATGCCTCATCTAAGTATAACGTCCAGAGTTCTAGAACCATCTCGTCGCCGTCCTCGGTCTGGACAGATATTTCGACGTGTAGTTGGTTCCTCAGAGTTTCCATGATCCTATCAGACGGTAGAGCGCCCTTGGTGGCCTGGTTAACCTCCGGCGAGTCAGGTATTTGAAGGTTAAACCAGTCTGTATCTGACGCATTGGTTCTTTGTTTCGTGTTCGGCTCTATTTTGACTCCCTTCCTGGATTCTACGATTACTTGAATGCCTTTGTAGGCGAGGAACTTAGCGAATTTCGTGAATTCGTTCTTGTCTCCCGTGTTGGAAAATGCAGCGTCCGGCGCCATGGTATATGTGCAACTATACAAACGAAAACTACGTCTAATCTAACTAAAGTTTATTCTTCTTCGGCGATACAGTTCTCGACGAGGTTTCTTAGATTGGGATTCTCCATAGCGGCAGCAATTCTCTCTTTGTCGTTGATTTGTTTGTTGACTGAAACAAGAGAAAGCTACTATAAATTTAGGTTATTGCAAATAATAAACCTGTAGCTGCTAAGATCCACTAGCGCCGGTTTGGTAGATACTAGCAGATATCATAACTAATATGTCACGATGTCTCTTTCGTTTTTCATATTACTAAAAGAGAAGGCATGTCAGACAGCTCGTGGTATAATTAGAGGCTAGTTGCTAGGTATAGTAATTATGTACCTCGCTAAGTATTCTTTACTACTGCAGAGCTATAACGAGTTTATTGTCTACTACCGCCGGCGGAGCCTGCGCAGGGGTCAAAGACCGGTATGCGGAAAATAGTTTGACATTTTGAATAAACAGATATATACGTTAATGCTAATGAGTCACGAAGGTAATTATCAACTAGCTATTGGAGCAGCCAGAGAAATAGCGTGCCTTTTGTCTTACAGGGCCCCGTATAAAAATTTGATTGAGGCCTTTAGGAAAGGTGCCTATTTACTTGGTAATATTTTGTGGAATAATTAAGTTTTTATTAATTTTTGGTAACTTGGCCTGTGGGCTGTGGCCCCGTATGATTGACATGGCATATCACTTATCGAATGTTAAATATTATTTGTATTAGGATTAGAACAGCACTCTTAGGACCTATTTCACCACTTCCTGACAAGCGCCGGATAGGCTATCCGCTATCCACAATCCACAGTATAACTTGACAGATGAAGTATGGACAATCTGTCAAAAAAATTGTGGATAGCCTATCCAGCACTTTATCAGGAAGTGGTGAAACAGGCACTTAGTCAAAAAATTAAATTTAAACACCATATTTAGTATTTATTTCAGGTGAGAAGTTACAAAGACTCACATTTAGCATACATGGAAGATCAACTATGAAGTCATAAGAAGGCAGAAGCTGTTATCATATTTTGAATGTAGATTCAACCTTTATATTCTTTTCATCTTGTTTACTTTATATTAGCTTGTTGATTAATAATTCAGTACATTTAGTGCACAGCTACCTTATTTCAATTTGACAAGTAACAACAATATTATTGTGTTAAATTCATTTTGTAGTATCCACTGTCTGGATATGGTGTCATGTTAATTTAAACTGTGATAGAACCAATTAAGATTCATTTTCCGCCATTCAATTGTCTCTTCACATGCATTTGCGTAACACAATAGTCGAAAACATTATGATTTATAATGACCCGAATATTCATAGGTCATATTGATATAGAATATTATTGTGCTCAAAAACCAACATAATACCTATCTGTATAACAGTCGCCAATAGGCCTGTTATATCATTTTCAATCTAGTTGCCTAGCAATAAGGTCCAAGTGCTATACCAGTTTTATTTTAATATTATAATCAAATATTAAAGTACAAGCATAACTTAGGATTCTATGGCAAATTCAAGTACCTACCTGTGTTGCCATTATTGATATAGAGCAAAAAAGGCTAAAAAAATCACGTTTGTTGTATGGGAGCCCCCCTTAAATATTTATTTTATTTTGTTTTTAGTATTTGTTGTTATAGCGGTAACAGATATACACAATCTGTGAAAATTACAACAAGAGAATTGAAATTTTAACATGATTCAGTCACGGTTTTTCCTGTGTACAGTTCAATTAACTTAGTAGGAAAATATTTGTGGCCTAAAGAATTATTTATCTTGAAGAACTTTGGTTTAAAAGCTTAGATTTTCAATAATAAATATTCAGGAATTGGAATGGATATGAAAAAAATGTTTAACACATGTTTTGTTATTTTTGAATAACCTTCACATACAATCAATGTTATTACAGAGGCAGACTACAAATTACAATAACACACGGAGCTCAAGTGTTTATCAATTATCACACTGATAATAATATAGTACATTATTCACTTTTTTTGTATGTGTTGTTAATAATTGTTATGTAACAAATAACACATTTTTAGTTCTCTGATTGTAAAAAAGTTATTTTATTTGGTCACTCAATGTCCAATGATAACAAGGTGAAAGAACAATATATTATTTATGTCTTAATGATTACATAATACAATAATGTTTACTAACATTTTATAACATCTAAATCTGGTATTGGCTCACCCCATACCCCGTCGTCCTTTATAAAAGATTTACTTGACAAACAAAAGTTAACACAAAAAGTTTTATTTTGTTCTAATTTGTTTTGCTATAATTTGTTACTTACGTTTACTAAACATTTTCTAACATGAAAACATTTTTAACATTTGTGACTAAATGTTTGCTAACAAATGTTTACTAACGTTACTAAACATTTTGTAACTCCGGTGTGGGAGCACCATTATAATATATTTGTTTATTGACATGATTATTCAGGCATTTTAATCGCAAATGAGTTACTTACAAATCAGTAATTTGGGTAGTCACCACAATAAAACTAATGAAAACAGTCTTATTATTTTAACTGTCAATTCATTGCCCGAGTAAAGATTTTTTTTGTTAGGTAAATCTTGCTCTAAAATGTAGTTTATCAAGAGGGACCATACAAAAGAACTGTTATTTTTCAGGACTCAAGAGTATTGCCATTCAAATTTAAATTGGTTCAAACATTTCAACTGAAGCTGAAGTGCTAAAAAATCTTCCAAGTGGGAGATGGACTCACGCACAAATGGTTCCATACCATTATAGAGCGAAAATAGCCAAAAAATTGTGTTTCTTGTATGGGAGCCCCCTTATTTATAATATAGTTGTATTTTATTTTTACTATCAAATAATAAAGTATGAATAGAATTAGGTATTTTGTGAACATTTTAAGTGCTTACCTGTTGCCATTACCTATTGATTTAAAGCAGAAAATAGCAAAAAAAATTGTGTTTGTTATAAGGGAGCCCCTCTTAAATACTTAATTAATTTTGTTTTTATTTTAGTATTTGCTGTTATAGTGGTAACAGATATTATATATACACAAACTGTGAAATTTTCAGAAGCCTAGCTGTAGCAGTTCTTGAGTCTGAGCCTGGAAACAGACAGACAGACAGACAGACAGACAATGAAGTCATAGTAATAGGGTCCCGTTTTTACCCTTTGGGTACGGAACACTATTTAAAGACACTGTCACTTTTTCGTCCTTAATTTTCCTTTACTTCTTATATTTTTTGCAGAAAAACAGCTGTTATTTTATGTCCTTGTCGAGTTGTTGTCGAGGCTATCACTAGCATTAAGACTTCTGACCTTTCAAGCAATAAATAAATGCAGAGATAACTATCATGTGTTATGCTGATTTAAAAATAGCTTATGGAATGTTTTATTACCACAAGAATGACTACAAATGTATATAATATATTTTTATTTATTTGCTTATTTAAGTAATAATAATAATAATAATAAATATTCTTTATTGTGCACACACTAGTAAGTAAAACAAAAAAAAAACAACAATTATCAACTATGTACCACAATGGCGGCCTTATTACTAATGAGTAATTTCTTCCAGGCAACCACAGGTGAAGGACAGTATATTATTGATATTAAGTGAATGTGCAATATTACTTAAATAAAGATTTTATATTTTTAAGTAGTATGATATCAATTGCATATACCTACATAGTAGGTATGAATATAATAATGATTCAAGTTTACACATTTAGCACAATAATTAAACTTGGCTTTTATTAACAATGAAATATGTACCATATATTATTATTAAAATTCTTTCCTTCATTAAAACATAAATTGTTATACTTTTGAGGTTTCTTATCATATTTAGTACATTGTTGATAAATAATTTTCTTTGTTAGATATTTCATTGTTAGATACAGTATGATTTTATCAGATTAACAATTAAAACAATGTACTATGAATGTAAGTAATTAATATGTTATATATTATGTTTCATTAAATTCAGATCTAAAATACTATAGTAGGTATTTAGTTATTTACTATTTAATGAACGCCTATGGAGCAAAAACCAATAGATAAACAATATTTACTTACTTTCATCTTCAGTTGTATGAGCCCCTTTCTTGATAAAAATATCCAGTTTTACTGGATGATGGAGTGACCTCTGTATCTTTATCCTGATACAGAGCCCGATGAGGGTGGCGAGAGAACAGTGCGGGATCGTGGGGTTGTATTCTACCCGAAGCACTGGGACGTTATCCGCGGTAGGCTCCTTCACAAAAATTCCTTCCTCATATATCACCTTCAAGTCCTCTAACGTGCTGGGCTTCTCGGGATCTCGAATGGTCCGCAAAAAGTCTAAAACACCACAACACTGATTAGACTCACGAACTGTCTCGGAAACCACAAGAAATAGCTCAAAACAAACCGTAAATTGTTTCTCTCAAGTCGTTATCATCCTTATACCCGAGCTCTTGTAGGGATGCACTTTTGTCCATGTAAGCTGGTTTCGCGATCTCCTCTGGCGGCTTATCAGTTTGCTTTAATGAAAGTTTAGAGAAAAACGATATCATATCGTAGGTACCTAGTAAAAATAAAAATCTCTGACACTTTTTACGACACGCATGACGCAGAATCGGTCGGCCATGTTGGAATATATTTTTTTTTTCTGAAATTATATAAAGGCTTCTACTGTCTAGTGTCTACAGAGTACAGACGGAGGAACCCGGTCCATGCAGAAGTTAGGGATTGGTAGGCGTAGATGACATTGACAGCTGGAGGTAATATTAGAGCGTTTTCACACGAGACACGACACGACACGACAAAAAGCGGTGACAATTCAGCGCGCCATACATTTCTATCATGGACGTACTAAATACATGGACACGAAGTACCTAAAAAAAAAACGTGCCAATTCTTGTCGCTAAAAATGGCTGCCTTTGATAAGGGTTGTCACTTAACACTATTTTCCAAAAAATAATAGTATAATATTTTTTATAATAAAATAAAATTCTTTCGTGTTATATTTATTATTTTATGTATCTTACGTGTAAATTGTAATATATATATTATGTTAAAAAATCGGCCAAATGCGAATCAGACTCGCGCACGAAGGGTTCCGTAGTCCGTACCGTAATTGTGCGAAAGTAAACAAAAATTGTGTTTTTCTCTATGGGAGCCCTCCCTAAATATTTATTTTGTTTTAATTTTATTATTAATTATTAAATAACACATACTTAAAATTATTACGGATGTTATGAAAGTTTCGAGAGCCTAGCTGTTGCCATTATTAATTACGAGCAAAAAAGGCCAAAAAAAATCACGTTTTGTTGTATGGAAGCCCCTCCTAAATATTAATTTTATTTTATTTTTAGTACTTGTTACAGTGGCAACGGTTATACACAATCTATAAAAATTTTAGAAGGCTAGCTATAGCAGTTTTTAGAGATACAGCCTGGAGACAGACAGACGGACAGACATTGAAGTCTCAGTAATAGGGTCCCCGGTCCCGTTTTTAACCTTTGGGTACGGATTACGGAACCCTAAAATGGTGGCTACGAAAATTCTAGCTATTAGCTAATAGTTTTGATTGATTACTTGTCTGTACTGAAACAAGTTTGTATAGTATAATAGAGACGAGTGACGACTCATACTACTAACTCATTATTATTTATTAAAGCAAAGCATAAATATCGCTGTTGCACACGACTTTGCTCGTACTTTTACAAAATGAATTCTATCCTATTTGTTATTTATCATCCTGTATCAAAATAATATTATAATCAAATGTAATAACCTGTTATTATTTTTTACCAACTGTATAGTTTTTACTTTTTTTCTATGTTTTGATTAAGTTTAACGTTATTTGGTTGTTCCACTCTACTAAACGACCTACATAATAAAATAAAAAAGTAACAAAACAAGAAATAAAATAAAACAATAAGAATTAAAATAATTTTATTATTCGTTTCTGAACATTTTTCTTTGTGCCGAGGATTGATATTTTCCTCGCTAACAGCCGCTAACCAATTTCTTCGCAATCCTTCATTCTTAGGAAATCTATTAAAAAAGTATTTACATATAATTAATTTATTAAAATAATTTCCAATGAAGCACAACCCTATTTTACTACGAAAACAAATAACAACAAAATATACAATAATAGTACGTTTTTTACAAAAATAACACTAAATTTATATAATTTAAACATAAATTGATCGTTGTGATAAGTTTCACTTTAGCATCTAATGAATTTTATGAGCTATTACTCCAAAACGAAATACAAACCTGTGATGCGTCAATTGGGGCTGATTTTTGGTTTTCCGCGAACCACACTGCAAAATGCAACAGACAGGCATATTGTTGCGTAAATTCTCCACACTCCTACGTAATTTGAGAATTTAACTCCTTGTATTTATTTATAAAATCGCAATTTTCAAAAACATAAACAACAATCTGACAGCAGAACTACCACGAAACTCCGCGCTAAAGATGGCGGATTGTGGCACGTTCCGTGATTTGGTAAAGCGCGTTGACGTTTGCTGTCGTAATTGAAATCACATTGAAATATGTTTATCTCTTTCGTCAAGTGCAAAAGTTTACAAGAAAAAAAGAGACCGATATAGTTTTTCGGCTCTGGCGCTGAAATGCATCATATTTGTATAATTAAAAAATGTTGTTTGGGGCCACTCCATATTATCTATATATCTCTATGATTTCTATGCACCGTTTTCACACGGCACAGCACGACACACGTTTTTGAGACGACAATCCGCTATGTCGTCACGTTTTTTAGCATAGATAAAAAATTTACAAAGATATTATGACAGTTATCTGTGGGTTATTGGTTTACTTTTAATTTTGTTTTGAAATTTAAAATTTGTATGGCGGTGTGCTGCTAATAATGGAAAAGTTTAAATAGGTACCTATTATTATATTTATACCTTAATAGAGGTAGTGGAAAATAATCCGTGTTTATGGGACCAAAGTAGTGAACATAATATTATAAAGATAAAATAATGAGGAAAAATGCGTGGCGCTTAGTCTGCACTCTGCAGTATTTTGGAGCCGGAGTTTGAAAATTTTGAAATAAAAAGTCAGGAAGAAAGAAGTGTTTTATTTATTTAATAATTTATAATTTTAACTTGCTACTAAATTTTGTGTTTACATGCAATTAACAACTTAAAATGAGTTAAAATTTAGTCAACTAGGTACTTATCAACTAATACGTGTAAACCAGCCATATTACGTGTAAGCCAGTTATAAATGGTGTCGTCGCAGCAGAAATCTCTAATCTGTGGTGGCTGCGGTGTCGTCGCGAAATCGTCGCTCGTGTGAAAACGTGCAAACGACAGCCTGTGTGACGTCTGTCGTGCAGTTCCTAAATCGTCTCGTGTCGTGTCTCGTGTGAAAGCGCTGTTACTCAAAGTTATAAAGATATTACTTGTGTTATTAAAGATCAGTGTAGAGATCAGTGGATCAGTGTGGTGGCAATCCTATAAAGATCCTAAAAGGGCCCATTCACGGCAGTCCGCCGTGCAGCCTGCAGGCTCCGCGCCGCTAGGAGTAGGAGTAGGAGTAAATCTGTTCTGTGGCCTGCACGGGCTGCAGGACTGCGAGTCTGCGAATGGACAATAATAATTAACCACCTGGGAAAACAAATTACTTGCAATTAACAAAGCTCACTCAGGTTCACACTCGGTGTTGCCGGCCGAAATTGCAGCGGACTGCACGGCATAAAGTAACTTATAAGCTAAATTATAGTAGCTGCACGCCTGCACCGTGCACGGCGCGGCGGCCTGCCGTGAATGGGCCCTTTAAAAGTTTTTTCCAAGAAAAACGATAAGTTTTCTTATCATGCAATGTAACACAAAGTACAAACTACGGTACAAACACAAAGTGCTTCTTCTATTCTAAAGTTGCAATATTTTCCTGTTCTGAGGTTGCAATCGACACGGAAACTTTTTGCGATAAGTCTTTGATATTCTGTTTTGCTTTTAATAAAAAGGACAATATATCAAGGTGACACCTGACGTTTGAAAAAGAAGAAGAAAATTTTGAAGTCAAGCAGTCAAGTTTGGGTCAAGTACCTACACAAAATAAAAGCTTTCAGAGTTTAGTTGCAAATTACAATAAAATTTATATTCCTACATAACTTAAATTGTGATTCCTGGGTCCCTTTCACTTGTAGAAATTAGATTCTTTCGTATAATGCCACTTGTCTGATTGTTTCATAACCTTTAAGTTAGTACCGTTAACATGTTTTCAATTTGCCGACAAACGCATCCCGCCACGGGGATAGAACATTCTGTTAGCTGTTGTTTCTTCAATAACGATGAAACTTGTTTGGTTACCGCGGGTGCCAATATAATTAAAGTATTTAGACTGGTCCCTGAAGGCCACACGAAAGAGGTTAATGCCGGTATGTATTCTGTTGAATTTTTAAGAATTTGTGTATTAAAAATGGTTTAATATAAAAGTAATAGACTGAGGAATACTTCGATCTTAATTCTCAATCTGTTTTACAAGCTAACTATAAAATATAGGCTGCCCAGTGCCCTATATCTAAAAGGGCCCATTCACGGCAGTCCGCCGTGCAGGACTGCAAATGGACACAGCTCACTCATTGGTTCACACGCGGTGTTTCCGACCGGAAACATCGAGTGTGAAGGCAGTCCGCCGTGCAGGACTGCAAATGGACATAGCTCACTCATTGGTTCACACTTGGTGTTTCCAGCCGGAAACACCGAGTGTGAACCAATGAGTGAGCTATGTCCATTTGCAGTCCTGGACGGCAGACTGCCGTGAATGGGCCCTTTAACCTATATATTTTCAATGATATACTTGACTTTCAGCTGGTCAACCAATCCCACCAAAGATGAAGTTGGAATGCCTCGCATCATATACGCTGTGGGGCAACGTCATGTCAATTGCCGCAGTAAAATGCCCAAGTGCAGGCAGAGATTTGCTCTTGTTGTCATTCAGGGAGGCTAAACTGTCAGTGGTGCAGTATGATCCACAAATCAACAATTTGGTTACATTAAGCATGCACTATTTCGAAGAAGATGATATGAAGGTAATTATGTTATTATTTTTTTACATTTTTGCTTACAAAATGATTGCTACTTTCTACAACCTTTAATCTTAGCCTAGTGACAGTTATTGAAACAATCTATTCATTACAAAAACTAACAAAGGTACCTAATTCTTTAAGTACTTAGCACGGGGCCTTTGAGTTCTTAGAATGTCATTGAATAAAGTGTCTGTAGATATTTTTAACAACTGCCCATTTTCTAAAGGCTAAAGCTATACCTATCATAGTGTTGTTTCTGCAAATCTACATTTCTATTGGGTGTGCAAATAATGTCATTCTATTCTTTTCTATTTTCCAGGGCGGCTGGACAACACATCCACATATTCCCTGGATCCGAGTTGATCCAGAATTCAGGTGTGCAGTTATGCTGCTATATGGAAAGAAATTGGCTGTCCTTCCCTTTAGGAAAGACTTAACCTCTGAAGACGGTGATCCTCTTGAAGCAAAACCACTTTCAGACAGCAAGAAGATTGTAAGTATATTTTTACTCGATGGAATTTCTTAGGTGCAGTACAGTGTATGTCAGAATTAACGGTTGTTATGCATGACAGTGAATATTCATACATCATGCTTAGTGTTTATCAATAACTCCACTGTTTTGAAATCCGAGTCAAAAAGGAATTGTTAATAAATTATGGAATCTTCATTCTGTCATTTCCTTTTAATTCAAAAGCTGAACAGTTAAACCCAGTAAAAAGAAGTTCCATAATATACATTTTTTACATAATATTATATAAAGTATTTTATAGGTTGGACTGTTTAATTTATATTTTTATTATTTTAATTCATTTCAGCAACCACAACAACAAATAACAAGATCTCCCACGTTAGCGTCATATGTGATAGTTTTGAAGGAATTAGATGAGAAAATAGACAATATACTAGATATACAATTCTTGTATGGATATTATGAGCCAACCTTACTATTGTTGTATGAACCTGTCAGAACATTTGCTGGGTAAGTGCTTAAAAAATAAAACAACTCTATAAAACTACCAGAATTTTGGTTAAAAATGTCACAACATTCTATATGACAAATATTTAAATATGGAAAATCAAATGTATCATCGATCCACCGTACTTGTATAATAAAGATCAGTGTTCATGGCAGACTCAATATAATACTGATATCTCCACTCTCATACTAGATTGCAATGATTTCACACATCTTAATAATTGCTCTAAAGATCTGGCTGCACTGAGCCATGAATCATGATACAACAGGAAATATTATAAGATGTGGTTATAATAAATTATATTATAACGATTTTATTACAGATTTTTTAATAGATTTAGATTCTATAGAATAAGTCTATCCTATATCATGTTATTTTCAGACGCACAGCGGTACGCAGCGATACGTGCGCGATGGCTGGCGTGAGTTTGAACATGAGTGCGCGCGTGCACCCCGTCATCTGGTCCACCAGCGGCCTGCCCTTTGACTGTCTACAGGCGGTGCCTATAGAGAAGCCATTAGGTGAGTAGATGTTATACTGAGCCACCGGATTCTGGTTACAAAAACGTTGTTAACCATGTTCAGTTTGTGTGCTGTTTCAGTACAACACTTCAGGCTTGTGTAAATAAAAGCACCATGTAGAATGTAACATAATTCTAGAAGTTATAAGGAATGAAAAAAAAATCTGATAGGAGTTGCATAGAATAGTAATAAATTCTAGTTTTTTTTGGAGATTTTGATTTTGATAAATTTGATTGCTTGTACCCATAATATTTTGTAAATTTTGTCATAGGTGGCTGTTTAATTTTGGCTGTGAACTCTCTCATATACCTCAACCAGTCGGTGCCGCCGTACGGAGTGTCACTCAACAGTATTGCCTCACACACTACTAACTTTCCATTACGTAAGTTGTTTTTGTAGACTTAAACATTTGTATCGATAGTTTCACTAAGTAATTTTTAGAATGTGTGATTTTGGCAATTAAACACGTGAGTGTCTAAAGACACTAGGCCGAAGTTACGCCGGCGTAAATTCCGCCGCGTTTCAAACTCCTACAAAATACGGACGGAACGCGAGGGATGACACACTATTCCGTCGCGTTCCGTCCGTATTTTGTATGGATATGGTATTCGGCCTAGTGTGTTTAGACACTAAGAGATACATATTATGTGGCTAAACAGCGCCAGATCCTAAATCGCACAATTGAAGTTTTCGGCATCAACTCAATGAAAACAAAGTATCTAAAATAACTAGAGTAAGCGGGCTTAGGCCATAAATAGCATTGCAATCGGTTCTTTTGGGATATCTTTCGCTGAGGCTTACTACCATTATATTATTATTCCCAAGATAAATCACCAAATTCATATGTTGCAGTCATTGCTAGTTTGTAAATTAAAAAACTTAATTTATGTTCGAATAGTGTATTACATAGGTTACAGCAGGTTACAGGTACGTTTTTATGTGCGCATCACATTATGTATTTTGAATCATTAACAGCACAAAACCAAGTTATTCTTTTCTGTTTTTTATAACGCAATCTTTTATGTCCAGGTGTCCAAGAAGGCGCATGCATCACATTAGACGGCGCACAGGTGGCGCCACTGGGAGAGACTCGCCTCGCGCTAGCGCTTCGCGGCGGTCAGCTATACGTGTTGACGTTACTCGCTGACTCCGTGCGGTCAGTCAGAAGCTTCCACTTGGATCGCGCTGCTGCGTCTGTGCTGACGTCATGTGTGAGTATACATGTCATTGAAGACGTATCTTTGATTCTGACTCGCCACTGGGGGAGACTCGCCTCGCGCTAGCGCTGCGCGGCGGTCAGCTATGCGTGTTGACGTTACTCGCTGACTCCGTGCGGTCAGTCAGAAGCTTCCACTTGGATCGCGCTGCTGCGTCTGTGCTGACGTCATGTGTGAGTATACATGTCATTGAAGACGTATCTTTGATTCTGGCTCGCCACTGGGGGAGACTCGCCTCGCTCTAGCTGCGCGGCGGTCAGCTATACGTATGGGTGACCTTTGATGTTTTGTGAAATAAAGACCTGCTTACTGTTTAGTTTTTTGTTATTACCATGCACTAAAGACGTCACTATGACACCAATAAGAAATTGTAGCTTATTTAAATTGGTATTTTCAGATGTGTGTGATAGAAGAGGACTTCCTATTTCTGGGTTCTAGGCTCGGTAACTCTTTGCTGCTACGAGTGACAGAGAGGGAGAACAGAATGCTGTTGTCTGTCGACAAACCGTTAGAGGCGACCATTGATCTCACTGTGTCTGAAGCTGGTTAGTATAATATTATGTAGTAGTAAAATGAATAGATTTGGCATAATATATTATACCTAAACCACACGATAATACCATTTTCCACAATAATAATATAATTATATTTAAGCAGTGGTTGGTGTAGAATATTTTATTAAAAGGCAAAACTGCTTTATGAAGCTCAAGCCTTTACAAAAAAGTACAAAGTTATAATAAATACTTTTTTAATAAAAAGTATTTATTCACTTATTATGATCACTGTAAAATCATAAATTGATCCTCAATAATTGTAGAACAACAAGCGGCTGCAATCAAAGAGGCGGCTGCTCAAACACAGAATAACCAAAGCACAGAGCCGGCTAAGCGACGTCGCTTAGACACTTTAAGCGATTGCGTGGCGACGAACGTTATAGAGATAAGCGACAAAGACGAACTGGAGGTGTACGGGTCAGATATACGCACTTCCACACAGCTCACCAGTTATGTGTTCGAGGTTAGTAACATTGTAACTGTTATAAAACTAGTTATTTTGTTTAAAAAACCCTTTGGAAGCGTTTACAGCACCGGAGAAAACAGTAACACTTCATCGTTCTTCATGATGACCTTATTATGTATTTGTTAAAAACCTGTGGTAAAAGAAGAACTACCATTAATTATTATTACCTATAATTTTTACCTATAAAACCTAATAAAAAACACGGCACTCTCAAAATTATTACATAAAATTAGCAGTTTATCTGGTATGTTTAAACGTAATGAGTAATGACTGATTAAATGTAATGCCTATTTTGAATAGCAAAAATGTGTTGTATTTTTAATAATTTAACATTTTCCAGTACAAATTAATATTGTATTTAGTAGATTAACGGCCTCATAATATAGCTTCAATATAATGTTTCTAGGTATGCGACTCCCTGCTCAACATCTGTCCTATCGGCGCGGTGTCAATGGGTGAAGTCCAACTTTTAGCTGAGGGGGAAACGGGTGACGCGGGGGAGGGGCGAGCGCTCGAGCTGGTAGCTTGCAGCGGCCGCGGGAAAAACGGCGCGCTCACTGTGTTACAGCGGTCTGTGAGGCCTCAGCTACTGACGTCGTTTGAGTTGCCAGGTTAGAAAATATAAAGATAATATATTATGGGAAGGTGAGAAAATATATTGAATGTTGAAGGTTGCCCAGTGAGAAAATATGTTAAAATATAGTGAGGAGAGGCATACGATAGCTAAGAATTAGTGCAATGTAACGTAGGAAAAATGGCGCGTCTACTGAAGTCGTTTGAGTTGACAGGTTAGAAAATATAATATATGGGATGGTGACAAAATATACTGAATGTTGAAGGTTGCCTGGTGAGAAAATATGTTAAAATATAGTGAGGAGAGGAGGAGAGGCATAAGTTAGCTAAGAAGTAGTCGCATGTAGCGGACGCAGGAATTAAATGACGCGTCTACTGACGTCGTTTGAGTTGCCAGGTTAGAAAATCCACACTAATTTTATAAATGCGAAAGTACCTGTCTGACTGGCAGTTGCCATACAACTAACAATTATTAATGTTTTATCTATTCCACAGGATGTATTGACATGTGGTCAGTGATCGGCGACCCGGGCGAAGTGGTGCGCGACGCACACAAGGACATGGAGGGCACACACGCGTACCTGCTACTCACACAAGCGGATGCAACTATGGTACACTATCTAAACTCCTTATTAGTAAACGACGATTGAGACAGGACTAGACATGTATTTAATCTATATTTGTTTTTTTTTAATTTGTGTTGCTGTCTTTTACTTACGTAGTATGACGAACACGATATCAATGACGTACAGCAAATGTATTGCATCTTTAACGATTCGGCTTTTATAGTCCTTAGGATAAAGTAGTCTGAAGAAGTTAAAACAGCATTTCCAAAAATTAGGAAGAAAAATAAACCAGAGAAATTATATGCAAGTGTTGCAAGCTATCAACTCTCAGGGCTATCCCACTCTGAGGTGCAATGACAAGTTGTGTTTTCTTTGCAGGTGTTACAGGGCTATACCACTCTGAGGTGAAATGACAAGTTGTGTTTTCTTTGCAGGTGTTACAGGGCTATACCACTCTGAGGTGAAATGACAAGTTGTGTTTTCTTTGCAGGTGTTACAGGGCTATAATACCACTCTGAGGTGAAATGACAAGTTGTGTTTTCTTTGCAGGTGTTACAGGGCTATCCCACCCTGAGGTGCAATGACAAGTTGTGTTTTCTTTGCAGGTGTTACAGGGCTATCCCGCTCTGGGGTGCAATGACAAGTTTTATTTTCTTTGCAGGTGTTACAAACCGGTCAGGAGATCAATGAAGTGGATAACTCGGGGTTCAGCACGAGCGCGTCCACCGTGTTTGCCGGCAACCTCGGCAACAACAAGTACATGGTGCAGGTCACCACCGGCGCGATACGACTTGTTAGAAGTGAGTACCTTGCGTATGCAGGCATGTCGCAGAAATAAATAACATTTGGCTATTTATTTCTGAGAAAAGACAAAGCTCGTTTAACCTGAGTAACCTTTTGTACGCGTTTGTCAGGTGTCGCGAACCGGTCAGGAGTCAACGAGGTAGGCAATATCCTTCCTCTTTATAAATTGCAATTACGTAAGGCGCTGGCGTTACGTAATTTTTTGTTAACATTCGTAAAAACGACAGAATGATTTTTTTTTGAAATCTAATGGAAGCTTAACGACGACTTTCTATACGGCATAAGTATATTTAGCACTATCTGTTTACGGTATAACGGTATTCATTATTTATATAAATATTTGTATTCCAGACGGCGTTATGCTCCAATCCATCGCATTGGAGTGGACGGCGCGCAGTGCGAACGTTGCAGACCCGTACCTGTGCGTGCTGTCGACGTGCGGCCGCGCGCTTGTGTTAGCGCTGCGAGAGCTGCGGCCCAGAGACCCCACGGTACAGTACCCCTGACACTGTGTTGCCATGTTGTGTATTTAGTGTAATTGTCATGTGTATACAGCAGTGTTGCCATAATGTATTTAAGTGAGAGTGGACGGTGCGCATTTTTTTATCTATCATTAAACGGTTTCCAATATTTTACAAAGAAAGCGGACTTTTAATAGGTATACGCCTGTTCAAGGTTACTATCAAAAGTCTTCATACTTATATTGACTATTAAGTAATCATTTTGTGAACAGTCAGCGCGTCTAGCCCCCACTCGTCAGGCGGTGCCGGCGCGGCCGCGTCTGCTACGGGCGGCACCCTACAGAGATTTATCCGGCCTATTTGGACCTCCGGATGAGAATATACAGGTAATTTGAAGAAGATGAAATTTTTGATTATATAAGATTGTATAATATTTGGTCTCATAGTATGGTAGAAAATTCTACATACGCAATGCGTAACGGAAGGTGTTAAATTCAAAGAAAAAATTTATGGTTAATGGTTATGAACAGAAAACTAGTATGATTGTATTATGTAAGTATTAGGAACAACTTGACCCCACTACAATTTTGCAAACACTACAAAGCGAAGTTAGCTATATCAAAATGTATGAAACTTTACCTCGTTATCAAATCTATCGAATGCAATAAATACAAATAAAGAGAAACTTTTTTGACTGAGTACCCTGATTTAATTTTTTACATATTATTCATATTATGGGCTATAAAATGTGCATATTGTTTTCCCAGATCAAAGGCGAGTTTACTGGCAAGAAGAAGGGCAAGAGCGTGAAGGCGGAGGGCTTCAAGCCGGACACCGTGTATGAAGTTAACGACGAGGACGAGCTGCTGTACGGCGGTGACCAGACACCCGCCTCTATGGCCAGCGTGAGTAACTTTATGTATAAATTCGCATGGCGGATGAATATGTCGCAGTCATCTGGTTTAATCTGCGATTCGATCGAATGACTAGCGCATTCATTGAATGACACCATTCAATTGAATGACTAAAGGACAACTCGTCAAGACGTTGACTGTAACGTTTAACGTCTTGACTGAAAGTCATATAGCGAAGTCATTAAATGGGATGCTATATTTTTTTCAAGTAGCCGTTGACGGGGTAGTTTTAGGTAAATCCACGCTTTCATATTATTTTATTAGTTATTACAAATAAAGCACTTATTGTAAATGTATAAATGTATAAAATATCAACACAGTGCTATCAGCTGTGCGAGCTGTTTGACGCCAATTTGTTTTAGTGACTAGTAGCGCCGTGGTAGGAAGAAAATTAAATACGTTCAATTACTGATTTCATGTCCGCTATCTTCAAAACGCTATGCTACAAATCGTTAACTAGTTGAACGTTGAGGGACGATCGTTCAATCGACGTTCGGCCGAGTCATTTGATTGAATGGTGTCATTCAATGAATGCGCTAGTCATTCAATCGAATCGTAGATTGAACCAGATGACTGCGACAAATATACCAGCCAGTCAATATTTTAGTTTAATCAAGTAGATTTTTGAAACGAGATTAAAACTTTATATTAAATGTGAAAAGTATGAAAATGTTAACTAGGCTCCTTATTACGGTTCATGATTAAAACAACTTTTGTTCCCTCCAGATAATGTTAGCGGAGCAATCTAAGAACCCCGGTCTACCAAAACGCATGTCTCGCTGGTGGAAACGCTACCTCGCCGACGTGAAGCCCACTTACTGGCTGTTCGTGGTGCGAGACAATGGGAATCTCGAGATATACTCGCTGCCGGAGATGAAGCTGAGTTTCCTGGTGCGAGACGTCTGTGCGGGGCATAAGGTGAGAAGTGTGGGAGTGTGGGCGGGGCTAAAGATGAGACTTGTGTAAGTTAGGCGGGGCATAAAGTCAGATGTGAGGTGTAAGTTGGCTGTTCGTGGTGCGAGACAACTACGACATGTACTCGCTGCCAGAGATGAAGCTGAGTTTCCTGGTGCGAGTTTTCTGCGTTAGGCATAAGGTGAGGATTCTGTAAGGATATATGGCGCGGCTCATATTAACTCGGAAAGGCAGCTCTTATGAAGCGGCTCGTATATAATATGTACTTGACGACCTCTGTGGCTCAGTTGGTGGGCTGTTGGTAGCTCAAGCCGGGGGTCGCGGGTTCGAATCCCGCCGACGGAACAAAAAGTTTTCAAAGTTCCTGGGTCATGGATGTGTATTAAATATATGTATCATATAATAAAAATCTTAAATATATATTGTATAGTATAAAAGTATTAAATAATATTTCCGTCGTCTGGTACCCGTAACACAAGTCCTTCAGGTACTTACCACGGGGCCAGACTGACGTGGTGTGAAGCGTCCATAGATATTATTATATTTATACTCATGTAAGCGGGGCTTATCGAGCAGCTCGTGTGGGTGGGGCGTAGGTCGAAGTGTAACTGGCTGTTCGTGGTGCGAGACAACGGCAACCTCGAGATATACGGAACCTCGCTGCCAGAGATGAAGCTGAGTTTCCTAGTGCGAGACATCTGCGCGGGACATAAGGTGAGAAATGTGGGAGTGTGGGCGGGGCTTATAGCGCGGCTCTTATAATATGGGCAGGGCGTAGGTTATTTGTGTAGGGCGTAGGTTTATATCTAACAAATCTCCTGGATTTACTTAATAACAACTTTAAATAGGTGACAACTTACAAAACAACATTTCAGATACTAGCCGACAGTCTCGAGTCAGTACCGATACCTGTGAATCCCGAAGAGGAGGAAGAGTTTATCTCCACCCACAGTGCCAACGCTGAGAAGCTGCAAGAGATATTAGTAGTGGGGTTGGGACATAAGGGCGGGAGAGTGCTCATGCTGTTGAAGTGTGATAACGACCAACTGATGATTTATCAGGTGATAATGAAGCCTATTTTAGAGTAGACAATAATAATTAACATTGCATTGAAAGCACAATATGAATTAGTGTAAGAGTAGTGTAAGTAGTAGTAATTAATAAGAGTGAGTTGCATCAACCTACTTTAACTATAACTTTAACTTTAACCTTAACAAAAAGTCAGAACTGTCAAATCTCGAGTAAAAGTCCACTATGGACGCCATATTTGACGATATTCTTTACTATAACTTTAACTACGCCTCTGGTGCAATCCACCCTTAGGGTGAATTGCACCAGAAGCGTAGTTAAAGTTAAGGTTAAGGTTATCGTCAAATATGGCGACTTTTGCTAGGGATTTGACAGTTAATTTCACATTTTGTTATGGTTAAAGTTACAGTTATAGTTAAAGTAGGTTGATGCAACTCACTTTTAGTGGGTTGAAGTCTAAACGTAGAAGGACGTCACCTCTTTAAAATCGTACAGGCAAAGTCATAAGTTGAGAAGCGTTAAACTTTTACGGTTATATAGCATTTTAAAGCGTGCTTATTTATTATGCTCATACTCTGTACATATATTGACAACCTATATTTCTTTCAGGCATACAAATACCCCCGCGGGAACCTAAAGATGCGTTTCTCCAGGATGGCAGTATCGTTCCCGTTCGGCTACAAGAGCGAAGTGGTATCTTGTCCCGACGACTCGTACGAGGCGTCCGCTTTGAGAGAAGGAGTGAGACAGTTGCGGTACTTCGGTGAGTTTCGTTTGAGGTTTTTATCAAGTAATTGTTGTATTGTAAATATAACATATTTATATATAAGAACACTTGTAACGTTTTGTCCGCGATGGACTCCTAAATTATTGAACGTATTGAAAAGATTTGTACACGTGTGCAATTTGATTCAACTTGGCAGATAGGATAGCTTACATAATATCAATTTATAGTCTCAATATTATTTTATTGCAAATTATAGGGGCAACGGTAGTAGAAAATCAGTCATGGAGGTCGCCATGTTTTTTTACAAATGCCATCTATGTAAAAAGGATGACTGGTCTTCATGACTGATGTCCTCCTGGCTCCTACTGTTCCCCTTGAATAGTTTACTACAATGTAATATAAACATGAACCTTAGCCACAGCAACGTGTGGCCGAGTCTATATTATGTTTATTTAGTAATTACTATCCCTCTTACTAATAAAAACTTCTTAAACATGCGTTCAACGTGTGAATAGTTAAACAGGAGTTTTTAAGTTACACACACGCTATACAGAGTCTATACAGAGATATTTGTATGGAAATGACAGCATCGTTATACAGGCTTTATGTCAAAAAATGATTATTAGTAGAAAAAATCTTATGCACCCTCTATACACGGTGTGTAACTTTTTATTAGTAAGAGGGTATATATTTACGCAGCGAATGTGATAGCAAATTATTTGAGGTTCGCCAGTCGGTCTTCTTTATGTTTATTGACATTTCTAATATTATGTTAGACATAGACCGGTAGGCCTTGTATAGTAATTATTCGCTGAGCAAATATTTTATTAGTAAGGGGAAAAACGTTTCTAATTTGTGCTATCGCCATGCTTTAATATTTTGCTAATATATGACGTCACACTTCGCCATTTTAAAACATATTGCCATTTTCTAATGCCGCACAGGTAACGTGGGCGGGTACAGCGGTGTATTCGTGTGCGGGCGTACGCCCCTCCTACTTCTGCTCGGTGCGAGAGGCGAGTTGCGTGTACACCCGCTCTCGACGTCCGCGCCCGTGGCCAGTATGGCGTCGTTCAACAACGCTAACTGTCCGCAGGGATTGCTGTATTTTAACGCACAGGTAAGTTTAGAAATATGGCTGCGAATCTTATCGCAAATATCTGCGATTTATTAAAATTCGTAGTTGAGATTGGATTTTTTATGCTTTTCTTGTAGATATATATTATTTTTTATTGATTTTGGATTGCACTTCACAAAACTTTGCACAAAAATTATAAAACCTTTTTAGGGTTCGCTACGTATCGCCGTGTTACCCACTCATCTATCATACGAAGCGGCGTGGGCGGTACGTAAAGTGCCGCTCCGTGAGACGCCGCACTTTGTGACCTACCACGTGGAGTCGCGCACGTACTGCCTCGTGACGTCACTTTCCACGCCCACACACTCCTACTACAAGTTCAACGGTGAAGACAAAGAGAAATCGAACGAAAATAAGGGCGATAGGTGAGATAGAACTAACTTGATAAGAATTGGATTACTTTGCGCTAGTTCGAGCCGAGAGCAGGGCCGGATTTATATTTTTTATGAGTATAGGCATGGACCAATCATACACTTTAATTTTGCCACCCCCTATATGTACGAACATTGTAACTTGTAAGCAAGAGATAAAGTAATTAGTTTTGAGTATTTACATTTATTTTTGTTTAAAACGACAGTTATTCTAATGATGTCTCTTTCCCAATATGCCAACACAAAAAGGATGAAACCAGAAAATATGTAAAATTTTTCCATGTGTAAGGAACACAGATAAGCTGGCCACGAGCATACTCAAAGAAACTAATGACGTATTCTGTTCAGACTTTAGTTAGTTAAATAAGTAAAACCAAAAAAAGTACAGTATGTAACATGTAATTTCTCAGGTTCCCGTACCCTACAATGGAGCGTTTCGCTGTGATGCTGTTCTCTCCAGTGTCATGGGAGGTTATTCCTAACACGAGGATAGAGTTTGACGAGTGGGAACACGTCACGTGCTTGAAGAACGTGTCGCTGTCGTACGAGGGGACGAGGTGAGTGAATTTTTTTTGTATGTATAACGTTATGTATGTGTTCTTGTATAGTTGGTACTGTTTTGCAGCACCCTCTGTGTAAGTTTAAAAAAAAAACAAAAGTTCACCCCAACTAATTTATTAACCCAAAATTAAATTAGTTACACTTTACTACGACTTCCCACACGTTACTTGCCCGGCTTCCAGAATCTAACTGACTTATGAAATGAACTAGAAATGAATGCTAACCGAAAACTGCAACGTAAATGGAAAATTATGGAAGAATATAGAAATGCTTTATAAACGTAATGTGCTAACTAAGTAGGGATGTAACAGTACGCATGTGCGTGTACGTGTGCGTTCTTACGTACATGCGAATGTAATGTATACGTAGGTCTACTTGCACAGCTTTAGGTACCTAATAATTTGTCAAAATTTTATTACATTATGTATCTTCTTCTCTTTCAAAAATATTATGAAGAATCGTGCAAATTAATTATTATAAATTAAATCCCTTTTTTGTGACTTAGGTCTGGTCTTCGCGGTTATATCGCTATTGGTACAAACTATAACTACGGTGAAGATATTACATCAAGGGGCAGAGTAAGTTATCTCCAATCTTTTAAAATTAACATTCATAGCTAATAATTAAAAACTATACCAAAGTCCAAAACTAAGCAATTACTAGTTATTTAAAAGTCTAACTCGTTCAAGGCATAGTTCATGCAGAATACGAATAGGGCACAATAAATTACTTAAGTAGTAGGTATACTTTGGTATATTGTATATGAATATAATTATTATGTATTTCAGATATTAATTTACGACATCATAGACGTGGTTCCCGAGCCGGGACAGCCGCTCACCAAGAACAAGTTTAAGGAGATTTACGCCAAAGAGCAAAAGGGTCCGGTGACTGCGCTTACGCAAGTTCTAGGGTTCCTCATATCAGCTGTTGGACAAAAGGTTTATATTTACGTAGTTTATTACCTTAGGAGATGTCAGATACTAGCACATAATATACTGAAAGACTATCCCCGTTATTTTACCCCATTAAACATTGTATCGTTTTGCCTACAAAAAAGACGTTTCATTTATAGATAAAAGAAGTCGGTTAAAAATATGAAAGTTATGTTTGTATGAATAAAGTGTTGTGTCGTGTCACTTATAAAAAAATATATTATTTATACAACGTAATATTATTCAGTCATGTTGTAGGCGCCAAAGCACATTAATTAACCTACATTTTACTTCGAAATCCACAGATCTACATCTGGCAACTCAAAGACAACGACCTAGTGGGCGTGGCGTTCATAGACACGCAGATTTACGTGCACCGCATGTTGGCCGTCAAGAACCTCATACTAGTGGCCGACGTGTATAAGTCGGTATCGTTATTGCGGTATCAAGATAAACAGAGGACGCTGTCGCTTGTGTCACGTGATCTGAGGACGGCTCAGGTGATTGCCAGCGTTAAAAATAAGTAAATTTTTTAAAGGAGGACACTCAAGTTTAAAAAATGTGTATAAGTGTATTAATTGTAACAAGATTGTAATTGTGTGTAATGTATGTTAGACATAATAAAGCGAAATCATCTAGACCAGAGGTTCCCAAACTCCTTTGTTTCGTGGCCCACTTTTAAGGTGTTGTCGCACACTGCTGACCCCCTGTAACCAAACACACAATACAATATTCGCTCTGACTTTCTTATATTTCGTAAAAATATTAATTATTCTTTTAGATTTACGACATGGAGTTTATGGTGGACAATACGACGTTAGGTTTTCTAGTGAGTGAGTCGGAGGGAAATCTCGCGCTGTTCATGTACCAACCGCAAGCTAGAGAGAGCTATGGAGGTACGGCTTTCAATTTAGCATGTTATTATAACAATAGGAATCTGGAATATACTATTAGAGAAGTTGATTCATAGGCAGTTGACACATCTACGTCGTTTGGTTGGATTATGTCAATTCAATATCAGTCATGAACTGTCGGCTGGATCATGGGTTTGACATAACGGGACTAAATTACGTAGGTCCGCAATCTGCCTATGAATCAACTTCTCTAATAGTACATACAAGGGAATATGGCTTGTATTTGTGTTCGTTATTCAAAGATTTTTTTTTCATTTATCGGATTTCATTTCGGACTGAATGAATGTCAATAATATGTTCTATATTGACACATCACACAATATACATGTCTATGTCTATCTCTTAAGATTAAATTATCCGATTTCAGACTGAAAAACACCTAAACTTGTAACTTTTAACAATAAGACAAAATACAACTTGTTAAAGTCTGTCAAATCAATACAAATTTAGAAATGCATCTACGCGTCGCGTTGTGGTCTGAATTCACCCTTACACCTGATTTTATAATTAGAAGTAGGTGTTATTATTAATTAGGTATCAAAGTCTCAGCCTGATAAGTTTAAAATAGCAAGTTTCATACAAACTTTCATTCCCTATTTTAACCCTCTTGGGGGTAGAATTGATCAGAATCCTTTCTTAGCGGATGCCTACGTTATTTAAAGTTATAACAATATATCTACCTGCATGCCAATTTCAGCCCGATCCGTCAAGTGATTTGGGCTGTGCGATGATAGATCAATGTGTGAGTCAGTCAGACACCTTTGAGTTATATAAATTTGATATGTATTTTATTGTCCAGGTCAGCGTCTGATCCGCAAGTGTGACTATCACGTGGGCCAGCCCGTGCACGCCATGTTCCGTCTCGCCGCGCGCCCGCTCGACGGCGCCCCGCCCACTAGACACGTTACTATGTTCAGTGAGTATACTGACCGCTGTAAACGAGGATACTGCACGAATTTCCGTATACTATTATTGTTAAAATCAACATTATCTATAATTATATCATGTTTATATTGATATCATGCGTATAAATTTAATTTATATGTATCATAATAATTATTATAATGCGAAAGTGAGTGTGTCTGTCTGTTTGTCTATCTGTCTGTCTATCTGTTACCTCTTCACGCCTAAACCACAGAACCGATTTTGTTGAAATTTGACATGAATACACTTTGAGTCTCGGGAAAGGACATGGGATACGTTTTATTCTGGAAAAATGTGCGCTTCCCGCGCGATAAACGAATTTTGGTGCAACGGAGTTGCGAGCGTCATCTAGCAATCTGTATCTTTTTCTTCTTTTTAATTACTTTAGTCGCTCATTTATGTCTATTATTCCGCTAATAAATAACACTCATGTTGTACAGCGACGCTGGACGGCGGGCTGGGGTACGTGGTGCCGGTGTCGGAGCAGGTGTACCGGCGACTGCTGATGCTGCAGAACGTCTGCAACAACTACTGCTGCCACATCGCCGGCCTTAACCCGCGAGCTCACAGGTACGCTGTATATAGGGTGCAAAAATCATGTTGTACAGCGACGCTGGACGGCAGGCTGGGGTACGTGATGCCGGTGTCGGAGCAGGTGTACCGGCGACTGCTGATGCTGCAGACCCCAAACTAGACAAGGCCGACATAATATGGGGATTTTAATATATTACTTTAACTTACAATAATTATCTTGTTTAATGACAACTTCATGTTTTGGTAAGTAATTTTAAAGTAATTATTACCTTATGTCACAGAACGTATAAAAGTGCGCGGCGCGGTTTGGGCAGCGCGCCGGCACGCGGCATACTGGACGGGGATCTCATAGCGTTGTACTGCTCCATGCCGCTAGCAGACCAGCACGATGTGAGTATATTTAATAAATTCAACTTATAATCATTATGTCCACTATGCAAAATCTATAGAGCTGTCTCGCAACATTTCAATAATTCAGCCAGCAACGCAATGCAAAAAAAAAACATGTCGCAATTTAGCACGCCAGCTGGCAACGTCGCGCACGTTGTCAGCTGGCGTGCAGCGTGCTTCGTCAGCACGGTTTCTCGCAATTTTTCTTGAGATTATATGACTGTTAAAATCTTTATTGAAGATGTGTTAAATACAATAATTTTGAGTAGCTAAATTGATTAAGCTATCGAGTTTCATTGGGACATTCAATTAGCAATTTTGTAAGACCAATTTACTTGATGTTGTTTTATACTTTATACTGTATGTAGCGTAGCGCATAATATATTCTATTAACATTGTGTATTTTTTTACAGATTGCGAAGAAAATAGGCACAAAAGTAGAGGAGATCATGGCGGACTTATTTGAGATTGACAGACTGACTGCGCACTTTTAGCTTAAGAATATACCTACTTGTACATATTAAATGATTTTAAGAAAGTAAAGTGTTTTGTTATGGCCTACTCGACCCCATCCTATTGATGGAAAAACATACTTATTTTTACGTAGATGGTTAAAGGTGACTTTTCGATCTATGCCGTCAATGACCGCGACCTACTAAAATTCAGATAAAATGCCACTTTAGGCTTTAAGTTTCATTTTGCTCTATAACGTGCGCGTACAACAAAGCAGCGAGGGTGACACGGGTGATGGGTCGCTAGACCAATGTCGGTAGAAAATAAAACCTATGTAAGCTATAGCCTAGAATCTAGATTATAAAGTGGCATTTTATATGATTTTTTGTCGGTGGCGGTCGCTTACGATAAAGATCGTAAAGTGACCATAAGCCCGCGGGTTGCTACAGTTATCGCGCAAATCAATCGCATAACAGGGAAAGATCGCGCGATATAGTCGAGAAACAGAACGAACAATTTCATAACACAATATTCTTCGTTTCTAGAGACTCTAGAGCAGCTATCCCTAACCCGCGGCCTTTATTTGTGGCCCGCGTGACGTTAAACCATTTTGAAATTCACGCCCACTGGCAAAATAATGTAGTCATCGTGAAAGTCATGATTTTTTTTCACTTGTAATTCGTTGATTTTGAAGAACGTTATTTTTAAACCTAAAAATTTTTGTTGCGGCCCGCGACACCAAGACCAAAATATGTTTGTGGCCCGCATGAAAATAGTTGGGGACCACTGTTCTAGAGGGGCACTTTATGTAATTTAGATAATCTTGTCATGTATTGTATATTATGTAACATACCTATTAAGGTTAGTAAAGTTCTAAAATAGAAGTAAGTATACGTAGATAATATTGTAAAGGTACCTAATTGAGTTTATTTGAACGCTTTTGTCTCACTAACTACAGGATAATATTTATATCATAGAGTAGACCACAAGGGCATAGCTGGCTACTTTTTGCGGGAAAATGTACTGTTTCCGAGAGATTCCTTGTTAACGCTAGCGAAGCCACGTGGAACATCTAGTATCCTTACTTAAATTATTATAATTGCGGAAGTGTGTCTGTCTGTCTCTGTGCAGAGACCCTCTGTGTTACCTCTTGAAGCTTAAACCGCTGAACCGATTTTGATGAAATTTGGCGTGCAGATATTTTGATTTTTGAGTACCGGAAAAGAACATAGGATACTTTTTATCCCGGAAAATGTACGGTTCCCGCACGATAAACGCATTTCGGCGCAAAGGAGCTGCGAGCGTTATCAGCTACTCTTGTATAATACATAAATAAAACAGAGTATAATATCAAAATGGACTCATATCGAATAAAACGTGAAGAGATAAAGTGACAGAATGAACGTGGATGTAATACGAATCTATTTGGAGTTGAATGAGACTTCCCGATCTGATTAGTGAGACAATACCGTCAGTAACAATGCCCCAATTATCTACTTCTTCTGCCGCCTTTCCGCCTCGAGAACGGTTTATATAAAAGTAGATTTCGTTAATTAGGCCGTTATTACATCCATACTAATAAATTTACGGTTGCCTGCACCACGTCCTGTGGTCACCACGCTATAATAGTAAATGAATTTTGGCGGAACGGAGTTGCGGGCGTCATCTAGTCAGGCGCGGTCCGAAGGGACATGACCCCCCACCCCCCCTAGGTCCATCTAAGGTCCAATTGAAAATCTCAAAATCTTGCCAAATAATAAAAGGAAATTTTTGCCAATTTTTTTGTATACTGAGTGAGACCCCCCCCCCAAATTTTAGGCTGCGACCGCGCCTGCATCTCGTATTAAATATATTGTAGTACTTACCCTACCTCCCAAGAGCCACATCGGTTTCGGTCCGTTCATTGAAGGGACAGTTACGCAGGAGTAACTTTATGGTGCCCAAGTATGTGCGCAGTATACATGAGTCTTTTCCTTTTCTCTCAATTTTTAATTATTATAAGCACTTCTACAGCATAATAGAATAGGCTACAAAGCTATGTAATCTGCGATAAAAATATAATTTTTCAGTATTAAAAAATCATAGTTAGGTTCATACATTGTATCTGGACGTTTCACAAATCATAGATATTCTCCGTTCAACGGTTGATGACAAACCGCAGGTGCTTTTGGCACACTTTCGGTAATTAAGATAACATTTTAAACTTTCGCGTTGCATTATAAGTAATATAAATAAAAGTATGTACTAGTAGTAGCATTACTACTTGAATAAATCGCGTTAAGCCCCGATTTATTAGTTTTAAACACTTTCGGTAAGTCGGCAGTTGGCTGGGGCCTCTTGTTAGCTAGTCCCACATACCCCCAAGGCCCAAGGTGCTTCAGTAAGGTACATCCCCAACCCGGGGCACGCATAGAGCGTTTGTTTCCACTGAGAATAAAAAACAGATAGGAAACGTTACGTTCAAATTCTTGGCCATTTGCATCACAAATCACAATGTCTGTTACATAAATTCGCAGCTATGGGAAATAGTTTTAGTGCACTTACATCATCTCACGGAACCAAATCGATATATTATGATACTAACAATTATTGTAAAAACAAAAGATGTGTTACGTAGATAAATATACATTTTTGGTTCCATTAACGTATCAACCAGTTAAAGATCTGTGTCGCCAAGTGAATTGTATGATCGCGGGTCTTTAATTATGTTGGTCGATCGAGATTAAAAAGGAAAGGTCTTATAATACACGGTACGAGTGAGCCATTTTTTGGTGATGCCAGCTCAAAATTGTAATTACCAACATCTTAACATTATTTAGGTCATAGAGTTATTATGTACTTACTAGCACATACGTTTAAAAATGTATATAATTATACATACGTATATATTATTGCATAGTGCGTAGGTAGTACCTACATAAACTTTATGATATTTTATTATTAATTAATTTAAATACTATTTATCCTCTGTGGCCCAGTGGTAAGCGCGTCGGTAGCTCAAGCCGGGGGTCGCAGGTTCGAATCCCGCCGACGGAACAAAAAGTTTTCAAAGTTCCCGGGTCTGGATGTGTATTAAATATTTATTTAATTATATATAACATTATTTATTTATATTATACACATATATATTTAGGAACCAATAAATATTTAGGTTACTTTATGTTAGGAACTTAGCACGGGGCCAGAGTATACCTATATACATTATTTTATCTATATTATAATATTATGATTAAAGTTCCTATTAGCACTTATTTATAAAATTACTATTGCAATTTAAAATTGCTTGCAATTTCGAACGAGAATACAGAAGAATAAAATTGGCCAAGTGCGAGTTGGACTCGCGCACGAAGGGTTCCGTGCCGTTGTAGAGCAAAAATAGACCACAAACTGTGTTTTTTGTATGCGAGCCCCCCTTAAATTTTTATTTTATTTAAATATGATTATTAATTATTAAAGGGCACATATATTTAAGGCCTTTGTGAAATTTTCAAGTGCCTACCTGTTGCCATTATTGATATCGAGCAAAAAAGGCCGAAAAAATCACGTTTGTTGTGTGGCAGTCCCCCTTAAATATTAATAGATATTATTTTGCTTTTAGTATTTGTTGTTATAGCGGCAACAGATATACACAACCTGTAAAAATTTCAGAAGTCTAGCTATAGCGGTTTTTGAGATACAGCCTGGCGACAGACAGACAGACAGACTGACAGACAGACGGACAGACGGACAGACAACGAAGTCTTAGTAATAGCGTCCCGTTTTTACCCTTTGGGTACGGAACCCTTAAAAAAGATCGCATAAAAGTTACGATTCAAATGAGGCAGCCAATTAGCTTTTGAAGTTCTGGCATGCATGCTCTTGGAAGCAGGTAACCCTACATAAAGTACGAGACTGCTGCCTACTAATTTCCAGCTTGCAACTTGTTTGAGACTTTTCTCTCGATTTCATACGGAAATAGGATGCTTAAAAATAGAGTAAGCAAAGTATTCAAATTTTACAGTCACATACACACTAAATTACATTGCTGGACAATAATATTATCACAATAAATTGAGTGGTTAACTTGACATTATTTTATTACTAGAAGACGCCCGCAACTACGTTGAGCCAATTTGCCGTTGGATGAAAAGTATCCCATGCTTGCACCCGGGACTAAAAGTATCTTCATCAAACTCCATACCAAATTTCAGAAAAATCGGTTCACCGGCTTAGGCGTAAGGAGGTAATAGACAGACAGACAGACACACTTTCACATTTATAATATTAGGTACGTATGGATTATAGCCACGTTCAGATTTGTTGCTTTCAAAAGCGGAAACGACTTCGTGCTGGCAACACTAAATAAAGTTACTGAAAAATAAGTCAAATAGAATGCGTTTAAAACGCCAACCCGTCACTTTTCTATATAATGGCGCGGTGCAGTTGTGTCATCGCAGTTCGAACACAGGCGTTAAGTTCCGCTCTTTAAAATGTTCGCACTTCAGGCATATGTGAGTGTACCATTTTATTGTAATTAATCGATTTATCGATACATTAATTATTTATTGTTGTGTAATATTCGCGGAAAAGTGTGTGCCGATTTAAGTTTATTTAGTGGTTTCGTTAAATGCTTATTGACTCTATATATTTTCTTGAAGCGGGAACAACTTTGCGGGTATTTTTTAAATTTAGGTACGCTAATATTCCCCAAAAAGAATTATGCAATGTTGCCATAAATGTCTCGATATTTGAAATGTCATTCTAGAATGTATTTCAAAAGCGATATATTGTGAAAATAAAAGCACAGGAATATTGAAAAGTTACTTACATACTCATACGTCTCTAAAGGAGCATACTTTTTAAATTGGCTGTATACAGCATTAACTGAGCAAACGGGGGCATTCAAAAGAAATGTAAAGGCCGTTTGACTTGTGACTGAGTCGTTTCGAATTAAAAAAGTCCGCAATAAGTCGTGCATTTAATTCCAGTATAAATAAACAAGTCCACTACAGCATGCATGGAGCATACAGGACAAGCCAACTGTAAAAAGCTTTAACAATATCAAATGTAAACACACGAGCCAAAATTGTATGCTCACACCGCTTACACTGAAAACGCTACAAGTATTTACCATTATGCTCCATTAAATTACGTTTATTATTAAATGCAGCCAGCTTTACATACAAAATTTGGAGGATGGAGTATGGACTTATTTACTTAAAAGTTAAAACGTGCAGGAACTGGCAGCACATTATTTAGTCATCTTCATTAGTGTGTTTCCTAAATTGATGATTTGAATACCTATGCATTTGACACGTCTTTTGGTACTACTGTAAAATTATTAGGGTGAATTGCACCAGAAGCGTAGTTAAAGTTAAGGTTAAGGTTATCGTCATATACCTAATATGGCGACTTTTGCCAGGAATTTGACAGTTCATTTCACATTTTGTTATGGTTAAAGTTAAAGTTATAGTTAAAGTAAGCCGGTGCAACTCACTCTTATACTATTTCAACTATTGAGTTATCCATAATTATGTTACTCTAAATAGCTTATCTTAAGAAATTTTACTTTAAAGGTACATACAATGTTATAATATTATCGTAATTTTTATTTCGTAGTCTGTTTCGTAATTCTCTACATTTTCAAAAATAGAACGTAAATATTACGTAGCTTTCTGTGTTAAAAAAGTAAAACGTTCCTCAAAGAAGGTTTTATGTGGGATTACGCCTTGTATTTTCTTCCCTTGCGACATCTACTTAACAAGCTCTTATTTGTAATTCATTTCAAGCTGCTTGTTCAGCGCATATGAAGATATTAATTTATATAAAGAGTGCATTTACCTTGCTACGTAACATTTCTGTGCTATTTGCTGTTTTCTTTGTAATAATATTTTGTTCCTTTTGTTGTGACTTGTGAGACAAAGAATTATAGACTACGACGGTGAAAATGATGTTTGTTGTTCTTTTGTATACTTTTTAAAATGGGCTCTCGAGAACATATTTTGGGTTTGATTACCTGCAAATGGTAAATCTAAGTCCAGACTTCGTTACAACTAAGTTTTATTTAGAATGTATTATACCTTTACCTATATTAATTATAATATTACAGCTTTAAGAGATCTCTTACTAAAGATCATAGAGATGAGATATTCTCTACAGTTTACTTTTTGCTAGCTCTACATACAGCACGTAGAATTCCAGGAGTAGGCATATTTTCATATTTGTTTATTGTTCCTAATTCCCTGCGCTGTCCCTGAACTCCCTGTTAAGTGCCATGTCATGTTACGTAGTAGTGCTATCAGAGAAATTGGTTCACAGGCATATTATGACGGACCTACGTTATTTGGTCGGGAAATATCAAGTCGATTTTACTTGTGATCTACCGGGTTTGATATAAACCTACCAAATAAGTAGGCCCGCGGCGCGGCGGTCTGCTAGTGTCTATAGCTTGTCCGCTGTAAAGTCGACCCTCGTATAGCATACACGTAGCATACATTTAGTATGCTACGAGTATGCTACAAGGGTCGACTTTACAGCGGTCAAGCTTTAATGCCTATGAATGAATATCATTATTCATTGCCATTAGACATTGTTTGTGCACATATTTAGATATAGCTCCGTATACTTTTCCAGGACAAAAGTTATCCAATGTCTTAATAATTGAATTCAGAACTTTTAGGACAGAACATAGTTTAAGGAGATTTGCAAATATTTTTAAAACGTACCTAATCCACTTGCTAATAACTATACTTATATTTAATTCGAATAACTATACAAGGTCTGCTTGTCTGGAACACTGAAAAAGTCATGTGACAGACATAAAAACAGCGCAACTTTTATACTTATATGCAGCGTATCTTTTATAGTGCGGGGGATATAGTACAAACGGCGACGTGTTTAAAAAGTAATTTAATTGGGAACGAGCGTATAAAGTTCTTAAACCCTCACCTATTTCTCTGACCTTAATTAGACGCCATTGATGTGTTGTTGGTCGTTAAACGTCCGTTTACAAACCTGACGTTAAACTTTCAGGGTTCCGTACACAAAGGGTAAACGACCTGCAAGCTTAGGCTGCGTTTCCACCAAAGATGTATTGCGAGGAATGTGTTTTTAAGATCTAAATTCTAATAGAGTCACTGCGCTGAGCGAGGTTACGGCAAGCTCACGTCTATGAAACGATTCTATTGGTTCTCAAAAACACATTCCTCGCAACACATCTCTAGTGAAAACGCAGCCTTAGCATGGTCACTATAGAAGCGGTTTCATTCTACGGAAGAATAGACATAATGACAGTTAGACCGCCGTTATTTAAATAAATCGTTAGATATATTATTTACGCTTCTTATCTCGCGGTGTAGCCGCGAAATATAAATTCAGCCGTAGGCGATCAGCCTGCGTGATTGTAACTAAAGTTAAATTATTTTCCAATGCGGAAATTAAACCCATGAACTTTCCATCAAAAGTCACTCTTTAAATCACGTCACCCATGGGCGTACCCAGGATTTCAGCTATGGGGGGCAACATACCTGTTTCGAGAAGGTGGTCGCTGGTATAGTCAAAATTGTCTTTTATTTTATCTGACTGAAAAGTTATATTTTTGTTTCCAATACTCCATTTTTTCCTATCTAATACTTCATTTTTCGCTGTGTAGGTAACCCCCCTGCCCCTACCTGGGTACGCCCATGACGTCACCTAATAGTATTTACAGGATACCTAGTCGATCTCTTAACAAACGTGATAAAAATTTTAAAGATACAGTACAGATAAGTGATAACAGAACATTTCTGTCGCGAATCCGACTCGCACCTGACCGGTTCTTTCACTTTATAACCTTTTTACACAACTCTGCTGAAACCGTTTAGAGGATTTACCGGACGGTTATAAGATAAAATATATAGAAATTCTATTTTAGAAGCTCCATTCAATAGATTCTCTATTTAAAATGGATAAACGTGACGAAGGATACCAAAAATATCTTAGGATTATATCAGTTGAACGAGTCTGGATGTGCTTGGATAAGCGTTTTGGGTGCACACCAAAATGTATCCTGAAAATGAATAACTGAATAATCTTGCTCTATTCATAGATTTGAAATCGAATGAAAATTTCTTATAATAGGTACATAATAATATTGTGATTCATTCTATGATACATTTCTTTATAAAAAAGTGTCTTCTTTTACTTACAGTTAACTGTTTACTTCCACTATAACTGATTTTGAGAAAATTTGGTATTAAGATAAAGTTCCGGAATTAAAGAACAAAGGGTTCCGGAAAATCTATCTACGGATCGTGCACGATAAGCATAATATTATACACAAACAAAATATCCGAAATAATTTCGACGTAAAATTTAATATTATTTCTGTAACATAATATTATAATATTATTATTTACTGGGTCTTAAGCCTCTTACAACTTACCGATTAAAATATATCAACGAACCACTTTTTAGCGAAATTCAAGCAAAAAGTTAGCAGAGCCGTTATACAACGTGAAATTTTAGTGGTTGTATTCCCGCAGCAGAACGATTTATCTATAGTAGTAGTACTATCGAACCATGCATGTTATTTTTTGAAAATAAAAAATATTTTGTATGACGTACTATGAAAACTTTATGCCGATAGGCGCGAGTTACTATGGACCCGACCGATTTTTTTTTTTATTTGAACACGGAGTACTATTATATATTCTGTGTTTGAACAAAAAAAAACTTTACAAATCTATTGTACTACTAAGATAGAATCATTTTACTGGGGGAAAACAACTATTAAAATTTCACACTGTATAATACTATGCGTTCCGCGCGGCTTCGCCCCTGTAAATTAGATATTTCACAGACAAATTAGTCCACAAAAATAGCCTATGATCACGATCACGTACTTCAATCTATTTATTCGCTTCTATTCTATTAGTCATAGCGTAATAAAATACAGCCTATAGCCTTTCTCGATAAATAGGCTATCTAAAACTGAAAGGGCGTTTTTCGACTCGCCGACCCGGTACCAGCACCAGCCCGGCACTGGCACCGGCCCGGCAGCCGGGGAGGCAAAAATGTATGAAAATGTATGGCACGCTTTTCCACTTACCGGGCGCCGGCCCGGCGATGGGTCCCGTCGGCGCTTGGCCGGCACCGGGCGTAGCGGTGCCGGGCCGACAAATCTGCATATTGTGTTGTGTATGAATTGTAGTCGTTGCCTATGTGTGCGTATGTGCACTCACCTAGGGCTGACAACTTTTTTGACAACAAAAACATGTAATGTGAACTAATTTGGATAAGAAAAAAATAATATTAGGGACAAAATCAGTAATTATATTATAAATCGTTTTATACATCCGTTTCAAACAGTTCGTTCAGCAATTGTCAATCGTTAAGTACCCATAATGAGTATTTTGTTTTACGCATCACAGTAAAGGTTGAAAATAAAGTATTTTGCATACTTTATTAGTATGTAAAAGTATAATCTATAAAGAATAGTTGTAGAATACGTTATTATAAAGTATGGCCGTAGGCAACCCCAAACTCACCGGGGGATATATTATTATTATCTGGATATAAGTAGGTACTTTACTTGGAAAATTCTAATAACCAAAATTATGTTCTAAAGTCTAATAATTATAATATTAATGGTAATTTCCAGACACTCAGCGCAGTACTGCTGGCGGTGGCGGCGAACCAGCAGTGGTCTCCCTTCGTCCAGAACTTCCAGAACATGAAGCTCCCAGAAGTCTACTTCCAGCAGCAACAACAGGACCAGCAGGTATACCACCAGATGTTCCACGCCTTTGTACCATCGTGGAAATTGATTCCTAGGCAGTTGACAGACCAACGTCATTTGTTCGGATCATGTCAATTTAATGTTAAGGGTCAATTAAGACCGCAAAGCGACGAGGCGAGGCGAGGCGAGGCACAGACACAGATTTGACAGATTTCAAATGCGTATGAGATGTCTTGCGAATCTGTCAAATCCATACTAATTTAGAAATGCATCTACGCGTCGCGTTGCGGTCTCAATCAACGGTTTGACGTAACGCGACCCAACTAGGTAGGTCCCCCATCTGCCTATAGGAATCAACTTGTACTATCAGAGAAGTTGATTCATTGGCAGACGGTGAACCTGCATATAAGTTGGTCGCGTTAGAAAAGCCCACCCGACAGATTACGAGTCATATTCAATTGACAGAACCCGACCAAATGACTTAGGTATGCCAACTGCCTAGGAATCAATTTCTTCGATAGTACTAGGACAAATTGCCTCCGTCAAAGTTGCAGCTTTTTTCGATAAAGAGTACCATGTTTTCTACCTCTCTTTATAATTACTTAAATGACGTGCGTTTTAACTAAATTGGTATTATGGTCAGGGAGCCCTAGAACAATTTTTTTTGTGATTACTTACTAACAAGCTAATTTTTTGTGAGTAACTACATTTTGATAAGACGAACAACATTTTTATTTTCGCAAAATCTCGAAAGTAGATAATATCTCGAAGGTAGTAGCTAACAAAGTTAGAAAGTATATTTTCATACTTTGACTTGATGGTCCTAAAATATGGATAGTTTTATTTGTAGGACAAGGTTACTTTTAAATAACATAACTATTAACCTACCAATATACAAAAAATCAGCTGGCTAGGGTTCCGTTTTCGAGTACAGTAGTCAACCAAGTTTTGTTGATTACAGAACCCTAAGTTTAGTAGTTTCAATTCCTTTGCGACACTTACAGACAAAACATTGGCTGCATTATCAAAAAAATCGTTGATTATTGTTTTAATCTTATATCTTTAAACGAGCAATTCTTCTGCAATGTAGACCAAATATTATAAGTAGAGTTTTTGCCTATTACACTGCCCTATTTCTCCATTGTCCAACATTATGTCACCTGCAATAGATCGATAAGAATTACGACATTCTAGTTCCGCGTTTGGACACGACAGAATTACTTTCGACTAGGTTTTTTATTTTTTATCTGATGCGGCAAGCCGTCGCGCGTCGCGTCGCTACAATGTTTAACTTTTGTACGACTTGTTCGTTTTCTTGCTTGTGGCATGGACCAATCATACATGTGGCGATTTCTTTTGGTCTTAGGACATAACTCTCTTGCCTCTGGGGCTTAGTGGTCCAGAGCTTGGCTCTACGTCACTTTGGAACTGATTGGAGCAAACTTCGGAAGTCAGTTTATATATGAAGACGATTCGTTGATAATAAATACTTTCATAATCAACGAATCGTCAATGTAAGTATATTATTGTCGTACAATTATCTATTAAAATAATTAATAATATATTGATTATTGATATCCTTGCATTCCTTGCATTAGAATGCAAGGATATCAGGGGCGGAAAGGTCGAAGAAAATCCGCTCTATTGCGAGATTAACAATCGAAAATGGCGGCAAATGTCTATTCAAATGAAAAATTTTACAGTTCTTAATTTGAAACTACGGCCCAGATATGCAGACATTATATCTACAGCCGTATTTGCTCGAAGAGATTGAAAAATCATTTTTTTATTTTCAATCTTTGAACCAATTCCAATCCGAGTTACGTATTCCTTTGAATAGGTTTTTGATAATCCGAAATACAAAAGGTTCCTTTGCTAAGCACTTTTAATAACTTATAGAGAACGAGAATTTATTCTTAAGTATTTACTTACATAGAAATAAGTGTGAGGTTTAACTGTTTCTATTGTGAAAGCGAGACGGTGAGAGCAAGACGAGAAAGAAAACAGAATGAAAATATGGCAACTTACGTATACTCTACTGGAACTTGGCCGCGCACTCCGTGCGCTTTGATTTTCATTGTGTTTTTACCATCACTAATATTAATAAATGTGAAAGTTTCTTTTTGTCTGTTTTCTTATATTTCGTACATATTTTGTGTGTTCGGAAAGGACATAATAATATTGTTATGACTTATGATGCTTTTCCGTAGATTTAATATAATATGCGACTTAAATGTTACTTACTCGTTTTTCAGAACTATTAAGCTGTAGAGGTTGTGACTGAAAAACATAGTGTTGATAATAGTTTCCTCAATTAAAATATTAAAAAAATCTAGCAACTTGGGTAGGTTAAAAAATATGGAATAATATAAAAATGCAAAGAAAAATACTTTAGCAATTAATTTTTATTCTACCCGCGTTCGTATTTAAAGTCATTAATAATAATTTGGTCAATCAAATGAAAAAAAGTTTTCAAAATTCGCTTTATGTAGCTCGAATTTCAATACTGCTTCTCTCGGAAATATAATATTATTCCGCGAACTAATAATAAAGTTGGATTTATTCTTGGCCATAGAAAAAAGTGGAAAGCTACATACGGCAACGCATTTTAATAATAATTATTTTGCGGATAAATGTTTAAAATATTATATGAAAGAGCTGTTTTATTTTATTATTATTCGGAGAATGCTTAGTAGGTAATATTGTTTGGAATGTTCATTTGAATAGGGATTTTGTTGTTAAATGATTATAATAATTAATTAAAGCTAATAATATTAGTTGTATTTAACATAATATTATGCGCATTGTTCTTAACATATAGAAATAGGTTTACTTTTAATAGATACCATTTAGAGAACTTAATTACCAGTCTAGGCCAAAAGCGGGATTGCATGGATGTTTTATATTTTATTCTTCATGATATTTTGTCAGGTGATTAGTATTAAGTTAAAAATATTAAGTTTTATCAAAGTCTAACCTATACATAACAGATTTAATATAACAATTCCCATTTCTTTCAGTTCCAACCCAGCGATTACTCCGGCGGTTACGACTTTGGGGGCCAAGGCCACCAAGACTACCAGGACCACGGCGACGCGGACCACAGCTATGATCACAACTTTGGGAGCCACCCCCAACCCCACTCCTACCCCGTCCACCAGCACGTCGAAGAAGAGAACCCGGAACCGATTAAACACTACAAGGAAATAGTGGTCCCTGTTCATAAGAACGTAGAGTTCAAAATCAACCAGCCCGTACTCATTCCTGTCCCCCATCCCGTTCCCATACAAATACCGGTACCTAAAGCCGTCGTGATCCCGATTATAAAGGAGGTTTCGATCCCCGTTGAAAAATCTGTCCCCTACCCCGTTGAAAAAACGGTGCATGTACCCAAAATCAAGGAGGTTCCTTTCAAGGTGGTGAAACACGTCATAGTACCAGTGGAAAAACCTGTACCTTTCAAAGTGCCCGTATACGAAACAATCATCCACACCAAAAAGGGCTCGCACAAGATTCGTTGATTCAACTAATGTCTTTACACGTAACAATATCGTGGCTATTTTAGACAGGGCATTAATTGGTATTTTAGGGGTTGTGAATGTAGCACAAGATAATATTGGTCAATAGTGATATTCGCGCAGCCCTATATTAATTTATGCGAAAAATCTCTTTGTCGCACTCAGAGACGAAAAATTTTGACATAAGCCACATACATTATATGTCAAAATCTTCATTAAATTGAAGGTTAATCTGATAATTAAGGGTGAATTGCACCAGAAGCGTAGTTAAAGTCAAGGTTAAGGTTATCGTCAAATATGGTGACTTTTGCTAGGGATTTGACAGTTCATTTCACATTTTATTATGGTTAGAGTTAAAGTTATAGTTAAAGTATGCCGGTACAACCCACTCTAAATTTCTTCTCGTATCTGAGTGCGGCAGTGTCATCGTCAAACTGCAATATTTTAAAATTACAGTCTTATATTTTACACTTTGACGGTAACTACTATAGTTTGTGCGTTATAAGATGATATGGGTGACACTTCTCATATTCCTTGCTACGGATATTTTTTACAAGAAAACAAAATTATAAAAATGTAATAAATTATATTCCATCTACAAAAACAAATGTTTCCTATATTTATAAATGAATAAAAATGAAAAGTTGCTAAATCCTAACTTATTAATATAAAATTATAAATATTAACTGTGAAATAGGAGTATAAAATTATTGTTAAAAAATATTTGAAAAATCTCAGATGCATGAAACGGAACTTTTGCCGATAGAGATTGACACTGTTGAATCGAAATCAAATCGATAAAAAGAGCGGCCATCTTAAATCGCCGGCGCGGAAGAAACTTCAGTACGAAATCGATAATTTCGATTGCAATTCCTTTACGAAGTGATTCGATGTTTTTTAAATTATCGAATAATTTTTTTAGGTAACTTCCCTACTATTGTCAATTACAATGTGTCACGCATATTATCATCTTACAACGCACAAACTATAGATATTCTTTTTAACCGACTTCAAAGAAAGGAGGTTATCAATTCGACGCGTATGTATGTAATATTTCCAGAACTGCCCAGTTTTTGCATATGTTAATCTATATAACAGCTTCTGAACAAATGTGCCAAATTTCAAAAGTGTATGTATGTATGTATGTATGTTTTTATGTTTGTTCACGCATATCTCCGGAACTACAAGTCCGATTTGAGTGATTCTTTTTTTATTGTACTAGGTATTGTTCAACTTAGGGAATAGTGCAAGTTTTATCAAAATCAGTTCAGTAGTTTTGGAGATAGGAAGTTTTCGTTCTCAATTACGTACAATTTTGAAGTCGGTTTTATCTTTTAGGTAAAACTGTATTTTAAAAAGATAAAACCGACTTCAAAATTGTACGTAAAAATCCCTATCTCCAAAACTACTGAACCGATTTTGATGAAACTTGCAGCATTCCCTAAGTTGAACAATACTTAGTACAACAAAAAAAGAATCACTCAAATCGGACCAGTAGTTCCGAAGATATGCGTGAACAAACATAAAAACATACATACATACATACATACATACATACATACATACATACATACATACATACATACATACATACATGTACATACACTTTTGAAATTTGGCATATTTGTTCAGATGCTGATATAGATTAACATATACAAAAATTAAATTAAGAAATTTAAAAAAACCCCCGCCAAAAAACTTTAAAAAGTAATGAAATAACATTTCCTGACTTTAAGTTTAAATCATTCCTAAGAGTAAAGTAATATTTTAGTCCATAATTGTTGTCAAGGTGTGTCGGGGGACCGCTAAGTAAACTACCACAACAGCGACTTTTGCATTTTGTATCGCCATAATAGTCGCTGATTCTCTCGATTCGGGTCGCTGTAAACAGACCCTTAATTTATATTGTTATGTGAAATCAAACATCTACATTAGCGGTCCCCCGACACACCTTGACAACAATTATGGACTAAAATATTACTTTACTCTTAGGAATGATTTAAACTTAAAGTCAGAAAATGTTATTTCATTACTTTTTAAAGTTTTTTGGCGGGGGTTTTTTTAAATTTCTTAATTTAATTTTATTTTATGCTTTTTAAACTTGTGCAGAATAATTCCTATCAACTGGATCATATCCCAATGAATACCATCTATAAAATATGTCCTCTTGGATGAGGCCATCAATATGAGCCCAAACATGAAACCTCCACTTTAGGTTCATACGGAGCTTGGCTCCTATAGAATCCAGGTGATGCTGCAGCAGCAGCATGCAAATATTTACTGTTTATCTACGTCTTACTGGTTGTCGCAATTAAAATGAGCCCAAACACGAAACCTCTGTTCTAAGTTGGTGAGGAGTTGGGTATCCTATTGATTACCAGGTGATGCTGCACCACCAGGTCAACTTTCCAATAATGTGTATATATTCATAAGTGTCTCGAACCAGGATGCAAAATATAAAACCTATCAAACGACTGCAAGTTGCTAATCGTCCTATCACGAACCAGATATACCGTGATATTTCAGCAATGAGCAGGCTGATGATGATGAACTATAGCTAAGAACACTCACCGTCATGTCAGCTTTCAAACAAAAAAAACTAGATCAAAATCGGTCCACCCGTTTGGATGCTACGATGCCACAGACAGACAGACAGACAGACAGACAGACAGACAGACAGACAGACAGACACGTCAAACTTATAACACCCCTCTTTTTGGTCGGGGGTTAAAAACTGGGCAGTTCTGGATATTATATTACATACATACGTGTCGAATTGATAACCTCCTTTTTTTGAAGTCGGTTAAAAATACAGTTATTATTTACACTAGACGGCAATTACGATATATCGTTATGTGTAGCATCGTTTAATAAGACTTGGCCATATTACATTCACATAAATGAAAAAGTTGGTTATACTTCTGAGGTGTTAGCCGTTAGGTACTGTTTTTCTGTATGTTTGTATATTTGCCAGTTGTGTGTGTGTTGTAAATATGTTATTGTTGAATATTTTTAAGTGTTATTAAAATTGTTTTTGTTATTATTGTTTTGTTTAATTTTAAACTATTACTTTGCCTTCTATTACAGAGCAGCCTGTAGTCATAGTCCCTTACTAATAAAATATGTATTTATGTTAGAAACAAACAGAACATTGTAGTAGCCATTTTAGTATAATATAACATTTTCTTTTAGCAGAGGATATTTTTAGGGTTCCGTACCGAAAGGGTAAAAACGGGACCCTATTACTAAGACTTCGTTGTCTGTCCGTCTCTCCGTCTGTCTGTCTGTCTCCAGGCTGTAACTCAAGAACCGCTATAGCTAGACTTCTGAAATTTTCACAGATTGTGTATATCTGTTGCCGCTATAACAACAAATACTGAAAATAAAATAAAGTTAATACTTAAGGGGGCTATACAAGAAACGTGATTTTTTGGCCTTTTTTGCTCGTAATCAATAATGGCAAGAGCTACTAGGCACTTGAAATATTCAGAAAAGGCTTAATAATTATATTTATACTTTAGTAATTAATAATAAAATAAAATTAAATATTTAAGGGGGGCTCCTTTACAAAAAACATATCCCTACATATGAAAAAAAAACAAAAGATCCATTAATTTTATTTTATCTTCAATAATTTACTGACATCGAATTTTGACTACATCTTTGAACAGATAAAGACAAATACACTCAGACCAAAGGCGTAACATTTTACACAAATCACAATATTCCTTTGTTTTTATTTTCTGGTATACATCTAGGCCTAAAGTAAAATTTTCATAGTCATATTTCCTTTCTATTTAGCAATTCCTTTATCACACATTTTTCCTTAAATACAAATCGTGGACGTTAACATATTCAGTCGTAGTTTCTCCAATTTCCACCACAGTCTCATTATCCTGGATGCTCACTAGGCGTTCCATGAGGAAATTATCACTGAAACTCTCGAAGAGTGCTTGGTCGTTTTCAATCTCATCACCACAGCACCGCCGGAATCTCTTGAAGGATCGACTGTATATACAGCCTAAGATGATGAAGATGATCAGAGACACTAGAGCACAGAACGTCAGGAATCTACACAACATTTTCGCGCTGGTATTGGTACTAGGATCGCAGTGTCCCAAAAGGTTATTGCAGAGGTTTTAGTTTGCACATAGTATTTCCTTAGGACTAGGATGTCAGAAGCCGTTAGACGCTATCCAATCGGACTCGAAACTGAGACTTCTTACGAGTTAACAATACAATAATTGATACTCTATAAACGTATCACAGATATGATCGTTATGGTATGTCTACGTAGGTAGAGTCCAGGTGCATAGCTACCGCCGTCCGCCGTATCTACTATCTACCGTATCAATTATACGGGGCCCAGGGGCCCCTAAAGTGCGTATGGAAAATTTATTAAAAACTTTCCTAATTTGTTAATTTTTTAAATTCACAAATGACAAAGTTAAAAGGAAGCAATTCTTTTGCTACCCGCGTAAAGAGTGAGATCGACAGTGGGTGACTGTGATCTGCTGATCTGCGATTTTTTTGTTACGAGTTTTAATTTAAATATTTTTATGCAAGGCCAAGGCACGCGACGCTTCTAATACAGTCGAAGACATATTGTCCGGTTTGAAAAACTAATTTTTTTGCCAAAGATCGAAAGAATGATAGATTTTGATCGTATCGTATGTTTTTTTGTCATGGGCCTCTATGGACTAGGACGCTGCCGCCTCTAGGCCGTGGCCTATAACGGCCTATTTTTAAATCCGAGGCTAATACCTATGAATTGTTGATACTCCATTGTAAAATAAAAGATGACTTATGAAATAGAGAGCACTATGAAAATAATGGCCTAGCTGTAATGTAACGTTTTTTGTGTTTTTTTTTAAATTTTAGCCAACTACTTATTTAAAAGTACTTAACAAGTTTAAACTTCTTCTGGAGTTGGTAAGCGTGCTTTTGTGATACTTTCTTGATAGTTCTCGTCATATAATATGCGCTCAGCCTGAATTCCCGGTCAACAAGAGAATACTAACACCACACTGCTACTTAATTTAAGGACAAGAAATATCATATTTTTTTTAACAACTAAAGGGTACTGGGTATATCTAACAAAACCAAGTGATAAATTGTAATACTTTAGGGTGTTAATGAGGCCCCTGTATATATTTCACTGTAAAAGTAAAGCGCTGAAAGACCTACTGTTTATTTTTGTATGGGCAAATTCATGACGTCCATACAAATCACAAAAAAAAAAAAAAACTTTCAGCGCTGCTACTTTGACAGTAAGCCCTATATAAGGGACCCATATATACCCTACAGTTTTATCACTTTGTTTTGTTACATCCTGTATAGCACAAAAATGTTATAAAATACTTTTACTTATCCTTTAGTATTACATTGTATATTAAAGAGTTTCCCCATACGAAAGTGAAAAACAATGGTCTTACAGCGCTGCTTTCTTTTGTTACACGGTTACACCCTGTAGATCACAAGAAGGTAAAAATTAAGTTAGTGTGATTTTCGGTTGTGTAAGGAGGTTTTTATCAATCAATACTCAATCATTTGTAGAAATAACATGAAGTTAAATTAAAAACGTCAACTTTATCTGTACTAGTTCCAAAGTAATTTGTCAAGCGAGTACTTAATGTGTGAGTACTAACTTTCATACGTGCAGAGAACTTACCTTGTCTTGAATGGATACAAAGTCTTTTTCTATCCATAAACGGTATGACGTATAGATGGTGGACATGAACACGAACCTCATCTTTTTTCAAAACAAAACCTTTACCACAAAGTAGATCATATTGGATATTGGAATGAAACCAAATTAGTGCAAAAATTTGTGAATTGAAATTAATTTTTTTTTGGTTTTGCTATATAATATTTGAATTTTAAATTGCGTCTGTTTTCATATTATGTACTTACTTGTAAATTGTGTCCTGGGGACTGGAGTGTTAAAAATTATGGACACGGCATCATTGTACTTGGAATTTGTATGCAGATGCGTCACCGTTCACCATACTTCAACCAACGATGTTTATCCCGCTTATTACAGACGTGTGGTGAATCTACAATGTTTAGAGCCTCGGCCTGCCCTTGGTCAGTCACGTATCTTATTTCCTACCAATATCCTGCCAATGTATATTTTAATTAAAACTTATATTGAATTTCGAGGTGTCTTGTTTTTGGCGAAAATTTTCGGGAAGAAAATTGAAATGAGCAAAGAGTTTTTAAGGGGTACGAAGGTTTTTGGCTATTTTATATTAAAAAAGTACGGAGATTTAATAGAAAAATGCGTTCCTACGACAAAGGCAACGTTTTCGAAGGCAGGTTGTAGAGCCCTGACGTCACTCTGAATCAAATGGATGTACGCCCAAATGGAGCTACTGCTTAGGTACGTAAATAGGAACAATCATCAGAATTATTATTAAAAAAATTACAAAAACATTACTCACCTACGAGCGAGTTGTCATTTGGTAGAGAATCACCCATTTTTATAGAGGTACCCAATACAAACTTTTTTCGAGGAGACATCATTTTTACCCGACTGCCAGGAGGGTTATGTGTTTGGCGCGTATCTTGTATGTTTGTAATATTCTTTATTACCTCGTATCTTCAGAACCGCTAAGCGGATTTTCATATTTGAGGTATCGTTAGATTTGTCTTAATGGCCCAAGTGTTCTTAGATAGGTGACATGAAGAAAAAACCAAAATGGTGGACGTTTGACGCCATATTGTGAGGTAAAAAAAAATAACAATTTACCAAGCATATCGAGTGGGGTATCAAAATAAAGGATTTTAAACACTGATTCTAAATATGTATATAACTTGCAGTTTTATTATTAAATCGAACGATAAATCTACACTAATAGTGCCAAGAGGAAAGATTTGATTTTTTGTTTGTTTGGCTCGGAAACTACTGGACCGATTTGAAAAATTCTTTCACCATTGGAATTCTACATTATTTTTGCTGAACATAGGCTGAATTTTATTTTGGAGAAAAATAGGGTTCCGTAAAATATTTGGGTTCTTCGGACGCAAGGTGTAAAAAATCAACCAGAAAAGTTACATATTTTACGTACGCTGCCTAAACTATAAAATATAGAACCATAATATTATGTTCTAAGTAATTATAGAACTTGTAAATATCTACAAAAAAGTCCGCGACACACTATACCTATCTATGTCGAGTGAGGCACAATAACCATTATTTTATTTAAAAATCTTGAATTTTTTTGGACTTTATTTAAACGTGTTTAATTTATTCATTCTTTTAATCCTTATCAAAATAAATTATTCCATTACTAAGTACAGTTTATGTAGATAATATTTGGTCTTTAAATGATTAAAATTGGATGTTTGGTTTTGAAATTATGGCGAAATTAAAATATTACGATGGTGGGCGTCACCAAGGCGGGGGTGCGCGTGCGGGAGGAAGCATGGACGGACCTCCGTCCATGCTGATTGTCTACCTAGACAATCAGCTGTGCAGGTAAAAACCCGCCTGCATGGATAAAATATACAATCTATAAAAATAAGAACATTGGCTACATTACTGCAAATTGCAAAATTTGCACAACAGAGGTGCTTCCGCGGTACGCTTACTTCAAACTTCAATGTTTACAGACAGACAGACAGACACAAAACTCTTCTTACTTATTATTTTTGCGTAGGGGGTTAATAATTGGGGAGTGGGGTCGAACTTCGAAGAAGAGAATTTGAACAAATTTACCTACGCATTTTACCCCCTTACAACTCCTTTTTCCAGTTAAAAAGTAGCCTATGTCCTTTCTCAGGCTTTAGACTATCTGTGTACAGAATTACATAACAATCGGTTCAGTAGTTTTGGCGTGAAAGCGAGACAGACAGACAGACACAGACAGACAGACTGACAGACAGACAGATATACTTTCGCATTTATATTATGTATAGATTTGTATTTAAAGCGACATTTAGTTCCAACTTCCGTCAATAGATTTCGCTGTGCTTTCTTTAGATCGCGCTATCGCTTGTCTGTACACGTTTGTATAAAGTCTTTACGTTTTTTGATAGTATAACAACTGAGTAATTGTCCGTGCTAAATTACCGTCAATGAAAAATGTAAAATTGAAATATAATAGTGTATCTATACATATAATAAAATCGTAGGAAAGTCAATTCTGTACATTGAATATTTAAAAAATAATACTTGGGACGTGATCTACAATCGATATGGAAGCCAAAAATATAGTTTTTAGAATTTTTGTCTGTTTGTCTGTATGTATGTCCGGGATAAACTCAGAAAGTACTGAATGGATTTACTTCAAATTTTGCACGAATATTATATAGAGGTCGGGTCAACACATAGGCTATATATTATGACGATATCACCTAGGGCGGGGGGAGGGGCTCAAGTTTCAATATTTTTAGTTTTTTGCTCATATCGCTAAAACGGTGCGTTGTAGAGAAAAAATGTCCTGTACGTAACAAAAGCCCATAAAATTTCCTACAAATTTCTCCTTCACACTTTGTATCTATCTACACTTCCTGCCATGCTATGAGCTTTTGTCTATCTTTTCTATACAAATTTCGAGTGTCGTTTGATTAACATGCTGGGAGCTTTGGCATCGGTCTTTTCTTGGGGGGGGGGGGGAGGCTTCTCTTCGATTCTAAGACAGAATCTCCTATTTCACGTAAAATACGCCTTGATAAAATGAAAGATAGAATGAAGTTAGCATAGGATCCAGATGCAACCACATGACATAAACTCATTTACAGAATTAATCCGGTTACGTAATCTTTCTTAACTAAAAAGACATAAATAAAGTAAATTAATTAAGAAATCAAAAACCCGACTGCAAAAAAGTTTAACTAAAAAGACCGAAACAAGACCTAATTCTGCCGGAAGCTTCAAGCCATGTTTAAATTGATACGACCATTGCTTACGAGATTCATGTCAAGATGAATAGAAGGCTACATTGAAAGATATAGAAAAAAATGGACTACAAAATGCAGTCGGAGGCATGTCGCACCAATTTAAACCTTTTAATAAAATCATAAAATATGCCTCCGACTGCATTTTGTAGTCCATTTTTTTCTATATCTTTCAATGTAGCCTTCTATTCATCTTGACATGAATCTCGTAAGCAATGGTCGTATGACGTATCAATTTAAACATGGCTTGAAGCTTCCGGCAGAATTAGGTCTTGTTTCGGTCTTTTTAGTTAAACTTTTTTGCAGTCGGGTTTTTGATTTCTTAATTAATTTACTTTATTTATGTCTTTTTAGTTAAGAAAGATTATTAAGGGCTGTTTCTAATATAATAAGATAATATTTAAGAAGTTGTCTACCAATGATTTTTCTGAACCGTATAATAATGGCGTAGCACAGGCGCTACGTAGAGCCAAACCTTTTCAATGTGTATTGCGTGGAGACAGTTATACCGTAACAACGTTTGACTTTCTGAATATTTAAGTAACTAGTAACTACTTGGCATCCATATTAATATCATAAAAGCTGTGTTTGTAAATCTTTCTGTCTGACCGCTGATCCGATTTTAATGAAGTTAGTCACGAAAAGTTCCGTTAGCTATGTCCACACTGTGCACATTCATTTTCAATTTTCATCATCTTTTGACATTCAACTTTCATATTAGCGCATTCAATAATTGAATGCGTCAACGAACGCAACGCCAAAATTGTTATTAAAGAACAACGCGAAAGTTGTGGATACGGTCAGAGGGCATGCGTCACGGGCATGCCTCACTTGCTCTGTTGACTGCGCTATGATGCATGCCCTTAATGAATAAAAAAAGGCACAGTGTGGACATAGCTATTGGGTAGTTCTTGCCCCAAATATGTACAGTTTTCGAATTTAGGCGTAATGAAGTTGCGGGGCAACAATCAGGTCAAAATAAAGTAGTTAAATATAATAATATATTCTAGATATATAAGACGCGCCCTAGGAACCAAGTACTTGAATTGTTTTCTTGTTAACTTTGTTACTTAAATTTATAACAATTTGAGTTTTTGGAAGTGAGGAAAGAAACGTAAATCAATGTTATGAAATTATCACGTTATTTATGTTAAAAACAATTTCGCTGGTAATTTATGAAAGTCGCAGTAAATCTACGTAATTAGCTGTTGGCTACTGGCTTGGCTAAATTACTGGCTTGTCTAAATTATTGCTGTAATCTAAAAAGCCGAACTCTGCGCGATAAATATGGCGCTATCTCAAATGGAGTGATATCAATTCGCCCTGGAGCCTCCAACTTTATAACAAGGGGTGAGGGCGAAATCGTACCTGTTACGGTGCACGCACACCGTGGGCAAGTAGCTTGGACTGTTGATCGTGGCGCGGGGTTCAGAGTACCAGCCACAAAAATAAAAAAAAATCGGCCAAGTGCGAGTTGGACTCGCACACGTAGGGTTCCGTAACATGATAGAGCAAAGATACGAGAAAATTGTGTTTTCTGTATGGGAGCCCACCTTCATTATTTATTTTATTTTAATTTTACTATTATTTATTAAAGTACAAACACAAAATATAAGTTTTCTGAATATTTCAAGTACCCTAGCTCTTGCCATTTTTGATTACGAGCAAAAAATGCCACAAAAATCAAGTTTATTGTATGGGAGCCCTCTTTAAATAATAATTTTATTTTATTTTCAGTATTTGTTGTTATAGCGGCAACAGAAATACATAATCTGTGAAAATTTCAATTATAGCGGTTCTTGAGATACAGCCTGGAGACAGACAGACAGACGGACAGACATCGAAGTCTCAGTAATAGGGTCCCGTTTTTACCCTTTGGGTTCGGAACCCTAAAAACAAATCGCAATGCTACGCGCTACGCCTATATCGCGGTTGCGTAGCGGTAGATTAATTGTAGACGTATTATTTTAAACTCAATGTTGCCACTTGCCTGCAACTTCAGTATGCTAAACTTTTTTATATCACAGGAGAGCCTTCCATTTTTTTGTTCTGAAAATATATTTCTATTTTCAGGGCTTAAAGTAGGTTTCTATAACAATCAAGAAAATCGGTTTAGTGACTTAAGTGTAAGGTTATTATAACAGAAAGACACATATTTTAGCGTTTTCAATATTAGTATTGAATACGGATTCCTGGCATAATATTATTTAACTACACTGTAGCTCTACTTGAATTTTCTAATTTTAGACTGTGTCATATATTCTTCAGAGCAGAACATAGTATTTTGTCTGTTAGAACATGTGAAGTTAGTAATAAATAAAATACAGCCTTTACACAAAACTAAAGTGGTGTAGTTTTGTATCAGAATTTACTGAAAATGCGGCGAATTCGTCGCATCTGGCAACACATTTTGATTATCATACAAATGAATTTTCTGTCGAGCGACGACGGGACGTGTCTAGGAAATTATTAAATAATGGATAGCTGATGGAAATGTAAATATTTTCACGTTAAACGATTACGCACATATTAAAATGTATGAAATATATAAAGTTTATTATTAATTTCTGTTTATTTTGCATATTTCATAGTCAGTAGCATTATAAAGATAAAAAAACTGTCAAGGTCTGGCACCTCTTTTGTTCAAATCCTACCTGCAGTAGAGTTAAGACGCTACGAGGGCACATGCTTACAAAGGCTATCAAAATCATTACCTTCTTTTGGCTTCGTCGTAGGTGGGTATTAAATAGATCTACAGGGTTGCGACACGTCGATTTAGCACCAAGACGTTAGCTTACCGAGCCCGCGCCGTGTGATTGACACAACAATAAGGGCAAGGAGCCATTGTGCTAAACAAAGCGAATCGATTAAGCCCCGATTTCCTAGTGGGAACGGCGGGACAGCCCGGCTACGGGCTCCACTGTATTTTAGGCTGGATATACATTTGTGACAACTAGGTAGAGCTTGTCTAACTTAAAATGACGCGCCTCTCCCTCGTATTCACAATATTTAAATATCAACTAGTGAAGTGGTAGGGCGCGTCATTTCAAATTAGACAACCAACATGCATTCGATAATTTCGACAAGGGAATCGTACTTACAGTGCGAAACAACTTTCTCTGCGCTGCTTTATTTTACATATCTTTGTTATTTAATTGAATGTTTTTTAACTCAAACTCAACATTTTTTATTCAGAATATTTTTTTTACAATTATTCTCTGAACGTCGAACTAACTTAGGTATAGGAATAACGAGATTCCTTGAGTTATTCTGAAGAAAATAAGATGAAAATATTATATTTTTATATTTTTATACTTTAACAAAAGTTGCATTTACCTCCTAAAGTTACCGCAACCCAAAGTCCATAGTTGCTGATCGTTATTACCTCTATAAAGGGGAAATGTACAGAAAACTTTTAACTTTTATAAACGGACAAAACATGTCTGGCTGCCTCTGCCTCTTACAATAAGACATATACCATACACATCTTAAATCGGAAAGTATTATTATCAGTTATTTATTTCACTCCTTGTACATTATATTATACACTCACTGTCTTCGATCAAATATAATATTTTCTTTTACGACTCTGACAAACGTGCATTGAAAAATAGAACTTAACCAAACCAGATAAAGCTCACTATAGACTAAGGGAGAAATAAGGCGTAAGCCTTTATTTGCCGGTGCCACTTTTCTAGACGGCAACTAACTGTGCATCTACATACTACAGAAATATTTGATCAAAGCTCACTATCGAAATCCGGCATCTTGTCCACTAACATATTTCCATTCAGCTACAGGTATATTGGGGTAGTGGACTAGTGGGTAATAAAAGTTGCATTATGCAGCAGCACGCCGCCATCTAACTAAGTGCCGGCATGTGGCCTCACATAATTAACGATTTCGCGTCTAACAAGGATATTGGGTGCTTTGTATCCAGCTGAACAGTTAATGGTATAATGAATAGACTAAAATTTGCTCATTTTTAATGGAAGGCGAATCTATGGCGATAAAGGTAGTCCGCCATAGTAAGTTATAGTCAAATTGCATTTCAACAGTAACATTTTATAGGAATATTGGGATTTGACATACATGCAAACACCATACGAGCCGTCTACAGCATGCTCGAAAATGTACACGCGTAGTCGAGTCCAATACATTATACACGTACATAATGTAAATTGGGTACTTGTTTTCCCGTGGTTTCGTTCTCTCGACAGGAGCTTTACCCTGTAAGTGTAAGTATATAACGGACTGTAATTGAAGTATTATAGAATAAAAAAAGCAATATAAAAAATACTTAATAAGTTTTATTCTTAAATTAAACGAATTGCGATAACCAAGGGTAGTAATACTCCAGCGCTGTGAAGACCACAGGTCTGTTGATGCAGATGGCCTGTTCTGTTGGATCAGCTGTTCTTATACCCTGGAGATACCAGGTGCTGTTGGCTTGGACGGCGTAGAGACCGCCGTAGCTCGGACATACTGATACTTCTGAAACAGGAATTTAAAGAATTGTTATGGGCCTGTTTCACCGCTTCCTGATAAAGTGCCGGATAGGCTATCCACAACTGTTTGACAGATACTCCATACTCTATCTGTCAAGTTAAGTGGTAAGTAGCCTATCCGGCACTTATCAGGAAGTGGTGAAATAGGCCCTTATGAGTTATGACTTACGAAGGCATATATGTATATGATTGATACATGTATTATGACTTTTCTAAGGTTACATAGTAACAATATATAGTAAGCAACTGACGTTTTGCGGTAAACTAGCTCCATATTAGATGGCGATAGAATATGGGACATAATATTATGCCGTCAGAAGATTAACATACTATAACAAAACTTCTCCATAAGTCGCTTATTGTTCAACAGCTCAGATACTTTTTTCGATAAAACTGGGAGAGTTTTATCGCAAAAAAGTAGAGCTGTCCTTTTCCGATACTCAAATTGTCGTATTAAAGATTCTTAATTTAGTTTATCGATAACTAAAAGCCGTAATACAAATAGCTGAGAATAATACTTTTGCCGATAAAATATGTCGCAGCTCAAAGTAATGAGCAGATTGCATGTTTGCCACATCTATTACGGCTACGTTATCAACTAAGGTAGATAATATTTTAAAATTCATTTCTTAGGCGGACTTGCGTAGATCTGGGTTAAAAGTTAATTCTGAGTTAAGCATCTTGTCATCTGTATCACTCTCTTGGTGAGTGATATCTACAGATGACATGGTGTTTAACTCAGAGTTAACTTTAACTCAGATCTGCGCAAGTGGGCAGATCTGAGGTTGAAAAGGTTGTATAGATAACACTACTAGAGTGAAACGTGACTTCGTGTTGCAGCCAATGTCTAGATAGCATAAATCACAATTTCTGATATTTTTTTCTGTCCATTTAAATGGAATTGAAATCTTTTTAATTCATAGTGGGATAGCACACATTGATAGCACACGAAATCAACTCATTTTGAAGAGAGTCTTAAGTTGATGATGATGAAATTGCAGTCTATAATTTGTTTTCCTACTTTCCTAGTTAATTGCTGTCATATAACTGTCGTTATAAAAAGTTGAAAAAAATTATAAAGACGATCGCACATTTGCAACCCTACGCGTTCGCGTTGAAGTGTTGAACGCACTGCATAGTTAAAGTACAAGAAAATCGAAATAGTGCTGACGAATGTGCGAAATTTCACATACAGCAAATTCTAAAATGCGGAGCGTGTGCGTGCTGATAAACGTGCGATCACTTTTAAAGGGAGCAAAGTGCACGTATCTCCAGATTTAGCTCATTCACCGTTAAGTTATGAACTCTGGAATGAACTGTCACCAGCAGTATTTGTGGACCAATACGTCCAGCAAACTTTCAAGAAGAGAGCGTATTTCCTCTTAAAAGGCCGGCAATGTAGCTCTTTAAGTGTTGCGAGTATCCATGGGTGACAATATTAGCTTTCCAACAGGTGACCCGTTTATTCGTTTGCCCACTTATTTTATAAAAAAATACGCTATATAACGGCAATGCCATTAAAATTTTACCGTTTCCGTAAGCAGCGCAGAACGTCTTGTTGTCTTGCAGGTAGTGGTTACAGTTGCTGTCCTTCTGGAAGTGTATCGCTGACAGCTCGCCGGTAAACGCCCAGCCTGTTGTCTGAAAAGAAAAAATCTTTAGCTTCATTTGCAGCAGTTTGGGTTCAATTGGAGATAATCTTTCCCTTTAATTGTAGATATTTGACATTGATTATGCGCATACGTTTACGTACATAATAATATGGTTATTCATCACGAGCCTACGTGAAAAGAAGCATATAAATTTAAGATTGATAAGGCTATTTATTAAAATAAATAATAAATGCTAATTAATTGTTAATAAATAACAAGAGGTCAGTTTAATAAATTTTACCACCCAATTAGATGAAAACACTTGAATATCCTGTGCTAAGGACTTACGACCTTTAACTTAAATTTATTCATACTTATTTTACTTCTGACATAACCCATATGTTCAAAAACTTAAAGATCACTTTCGTTGTAACTTCTGAACTAAATGAACCACCCACGATGTAAGGGATTGACGTCCACAGGGTTAGTCCGCCTACGACTATCCCAAGTAGGTAGTTGGAGAGCCTCGATTCTGCCATTCTATATTCTATAATGCAACATTGAAGTATCTTTGCTGCCTGTCTGCCGCATTCAGAGATATTTTATAGTGATTAAACTTCAATTATTATCCCACCAAAAACATACCTGTTAAATGGGGCCACGTTCCTTAGATTAGCTAATTATTGGCCTAAAAAAGAGTTGAAATCTAATCCAATGCCAAGTTTAGATGCACTTCCATCGATCATCATCATCTTCATCAACAGCCTGATCCATAATACTTCTAATTTGAACTTGGCATATATATTTTTTTCCTTTTTCGTGCCTGATAGATGGCGCTAAACAGTGCGCATTATACTCGACAATATTTTATACTCCCCCTCGTCCTCCCAGTTCCCACCCTCCTCATCGTTTCTCATATTGTATAACTAGAATTTTTATCTAAAGTTCGTAGATGAGCTGACTCACGTTTGACCGATTTCATCAATTTCTTAATTTTTTGTTAATCTGCATATAACACACGTCCTTTGTGCCAAATTTCATAATACTGGGACGTTGGAAGTGGCCTCTAAAGTTTGAAGACGAACCGACTCACGCTTGACCGATTTCTAAAATTCTCAATTTTTTGGTGATCTACATAATTATAACAGACGACCTGTGTGCCAAATTTCATAACGCTAGGACAATAATTAGAAGTGGCCTCTAAATTTCGTAAATGAACCGACTCACGCTTGACCGATTTCTTAAATTTCTCAATTTTTTGGTAATCTACAATCTACAAAACACACGACCTGTGTGCCAAATTTCATAACGCTAGGACAATAATTGGAAGTGGCCTCTAAATTTCGTAGATGAACCGACTCACGCTTGACCGATTTCTAGAATTTCTTAAATTTCTGAATTTTTTGGTAATCTACATAATATAACACACGACCTGTGTGCCAAATTTCATAACGCAAGGACAATAATTGGAAGTGGCCTCTAAATTTCGTAGATGAACCGACTCACGCTTGACCGATTTCTATAATTTCTTAAATTTTTGAATTTTTTGGTAATCTACATAATGTAACACACGACCTGTGTGCCAAATTTCATAACGCTAGGACAATTGGAAGTGGCCTAGAGGTTTTGATTACCGGTCAGTGAGTGAGTGAGTGAGTGCCAAAATTAGCTATTTTTACAAGGACATATTTCAGGATCTATCGAAGCTATATCTATGAAATTTGGTACACTGCTGTACTAGTATATAATTACGTAGATAAAATTTTATCTTTGCACTCGCAATAGGCACTTAGATACAGGGGGGTCAAAAGTGCGTCGAAGCGGTTCGTGTAAATAGTGCACGGCATGTGCGCGGCCTGCTGGAACTTGGCCAGTGCACTCTGTGCGCTTTGATATTTTGATGAAGAAATTGACTTATAATGTATGGGGCTTGTGTGAAAATCACCATAATATTTTAATAATTACAGTTAAGTAATTATTCATCGTTTGAGTGCGGCTGCAGTTACTTAGCTAAACATTAAAAATTTGTTTATAGTATTCGTACGCCTTATCGAGGCACAAAATTGCTTTATTAAGTGCCTCAATTCGAGACTGCATCAAAACCATATCGTAATAATTATCGAGCTTATATGCCGGTTCTTCTCGCCGCCGGGTTAGTTGCCGACTCAGTGGCAGAACGTCCAATTAGTTTCTAGCCTACTTGGAATTTTTATTTAATTTTACTGATGTCTTGTAAGATTATTTAATTTAGCAGAATCGACGTTTCAATTCTGAGATAAGGGTCGTTTAACACCACGTCAATATAGGTCTCGCCCACTCGCCTTGATAATTCAGGTAAAATTTCTCTCGTTTTAGCCTATAACGAAATTTTCTATTTAATTATGGCGTTGCCGACGAAAAGTGAAAGGTTTGATTTTGTGTGTCAGGCAAAAAAATTATTTCCACAAGTTCTAACAGGTTGTAATAAAACTAAGTAAATTTTCAATTAGTTTTGTAGTTTTAGGGTGTGTATGTGTCCCTTCTATAGTAGAGTTCACTTTTAAAGTAGCAGCGCTAAAAGAGTTACTTTTTTTTCTTCTATGAGAAATACCCCAACCTCAAGAATTTGATCATACAAAAATTAAAAACAAACTTTTTCCGCGCTAATACTTTCACGATGAACTCCATAAAGGGGACACATAGTACACACCCGAAAGTTAATACTTTAAGTTTAGGGTGTGTATGTGTGTCTGTGTGTTACTTTCTTTATATAATTTTAAAGACTTCAAAAGAAAAATTTCAAAAGACTTTTTCAGTGCTTCAAAACAATTTTACTACCTGCTTTATGCGGTTTTCTCTCAGACATCAGCTATATTAATATAAATGTATTTAACTATGTATGTGGATATGGATCCAGTTAACTTACGTATGCTTCATCATACTCCATCTCGTCACCCAGGCGCGCTGGGTGTATGCTCTCGCAGAGTTCCACCTCATCCTCCAAGGATAGAACGGCGATGTCGTTCTCAGAACCCCCGGTGAAGTTGTCGTGAATGTACACTTCGTCTACCTGAAAATGGAGTTTGTTGGATGATTGATTTATGTAGGTACCAGATGACGTCCGCAAATTCGATTGCGCCCAAATAAGTTTCTCGCGGTGCATTTTCTCCGGGATAAAAAGTATCTTATGTCCTTTCCCGGGACTCAAAGTATCTTCATACCAAATTTCAGCAAAATCGGTTCAGCGGTTTGGCCATGAAGAGGTAACAGACAGACAGACAGACAGACACACTTTCGCATTAAAATATTAGTATGGATATTTAGGTGTGGGTATCACGTATTTTCTAGACAGCATCAGTGTTGTTTATTATGATGTACCTGTCACCTTGACTAGTAGAAATTGCCCTATGCCAATATAAGCTATGTCCACATTGTGCACTTTCATCTTCAATTTTCATCATCTTTTGACATTCAACTTTAATATTGGCGCATTCAATAATTAAATGCGTCAACGAACGCAACGCTAACATTGTCATTAAGAAAGTTTTGGATACGGTCAGAGGGCATGCCTCACGTGCTCTGTTGACTGCGCTATGATGCATGCCATTAATGAAGAAAAAAAGGCACAGTATGGACATAGCTAATGACTAATGAGGCATTAAGTCCGTCATTGCACTCTCAGAGAAGTTGATACTTGATTCATAGGCAGATGGTGGCAAATTACAATACGAAATACGGACTGGTTTTGTCAGAGGGCCTGTGCCCTGTCCACATCTCCACATCACGACGTCATCAACGTGGAACGGTGCGGTAACGTGGCCAGGTACGTTGACGTGACGTGTAAATTTACGTCAACGTAACGTAAAAATGCACGTCTTTTTACTTCTCTTTCTCCGTTTTTAACAATAGCAAAAGCAGAATACGTATTGTGCGGTCCACACCTAGATGAATGTAACAGTTTTATAAAGCATGGCGACGTCACAGGCGACGTACAATGTTGCTATATCGTGATGTACATTTTACGTTACATTGCACGTAACGTCAACGTACCGTGCCGCGTTACCACATCGTTCCACGTTGACGACGTCGTGAAGTGAAGATGTGGACAGGCCCAAACTCAGCTGACAGGTCTCGACTAATATTGAATGGACATAACCTGTCCAAATAATACGGGCAAATTAAATATGAATCAATATTTCCTTATTAAAAAAGCTTCTACATACGATAATGATATTATCTTACCTTGGCAACTCTCTCATTGTCGCTGGTAGTTTGCAGGGAGTTTTTGCCGAGCAGCACTATAATATCGTCCGCCTCCACGCTGCGGTTCGTGCCTCGCATGCACCTCGCCGCTGCAAGATATTATATTTAATGTAAAGAAATTAAAGCATGATACATTTTATTAGTTATTGCACACATTTTTCATAGACATCCTTATGAAGCATGATTTCCTATGTGTGTGCAGCTAATATATTGTTCGGTTGTTTACGTTATAATATTATTATGTGTATAATTAGATGTCGCCTGCAACTCCGATGCGCCAAAATTCGTTTATCATGCGGAAACCGTTCATTTTCCGGGATAAAAAGTTTCTTATGTCTTTTCCCGCAACTCAATGTATTTAAAAAATAAAATTTCAGCGAAATGCGGCTTGGGCGTGAAGAGGTAACAGACAGACAAACAGACAATCACACTTATTACAGTTACAAGTCCCATTAAAATACTAGCTTCAGCACTAGTAGCAAGTAGCAGTAGATTAGATAATACAATTCGCTTAAGAACAACGACAAAAGCGTATTAAAGTCTGTTTTATCAAAATATTCCATACAACGCAAACTCGAACAAAATGTAGAGAAAAAATAATACACTTATTGAGATTTGAGAGTGTTCGTAAGCACACTTATACACCCTATACGTCTCCTTAGATATTATTCAAGAAAAAGGGCATACATAATTGTGTATTGTAACAAAAAATATCTCGAGATGGAAAATCCTTATACTTCTTGAGAATAATCCCCTTACTAGGGCTCTGGTGCCTTTGGGGGCGATACCGGTCCGTCCACGTCGTGTCCCTGGGCACCTCCCCCGTGCCATCGTGAGCTTTTTCACGGTGACACGGGAGGGGTGGCTGAACGCCGGTAAGGGCGAGTGTTTGTGTGTGTGTTTGGCTGCGCCCGCAGTGTGACGAACGGGCCCGCGACCCGGGGTGTCGGAGTGAGTAATGATGGAAGATCGTAATAAGCCAAGTATTCTCCGGGTGGGTCCCGGCTCCTCAGGAGCCGGAGAATCCCATGCGCCGTCTTCGGACGGTGGCCGGCCCTCGTATACGGAGGGGCCACTTATTGCGAGGAAGGACGAGGGGGCCGCTAAGGCGGCGAAGAAGGACGAGGAGGCCGCTAAGGCGGCCAGGCAGAGGGCCATTTTAGCCGCATTGAGCGGCGATGGCGGAATTAAGAAGACCGACAGCCCGAAGCCGGCGCCCATTACCGCGCCGGCGAAGGAGCTGCTTACTGATGAGGATGTGGACTTCAGCCAACCGCAGCCCAACGGGGTGGAGCGGAAGCTGAAGCTCCTGCAAAAGATGAAAGACAGGGGGGACAAGAATCTTCCGCGGGTTCTTTTGACCCGCGATGTGATCATGCCACCCCCAAATACCGGACGAGGCAACTTTACTGGTAGAGACTCCCCTCGCGGTCGAGTCTCCCAGCACGGCTATGGCGCGCATGGACGTGACAGCGAGGACTGGCTCTCGGACTCCAGTGAGATGTCCGGCATGTCGCTGGACTCCGGGGGCCTGCCCGCATTCCTGGACAGGACACGCCGAAAGAGGCGATCAGACGAGGACATGGCACCGCCCCTTGGTAAGGGAGCGATGCCGAAATCCAAAAGAGGACGCGGCCGCCCGCCAACGACTGGACAGTACGTCGGTCTGGCGAAGGCGCAGGCCGATTACAACCGGCAGAAGGAGGAGGCCCTTCGACCTCGGGTGGAGGAGGAGGTAGCCGAGGCGGCCAGGGCTGCCCGAGAGACGCGCTCTTCGCTCCTCGCAAGCTCTGCGCCTATGGAGAGTGACAAGCCGGAGCAGACAACCAACGCTCTGGCTCAATGCGTCGAGGCTTCGTTGGATTCGATCATTATGGTCGCAACGAAGTCCAGAAATTTGAAGGGGACGTTCCAATGTCTTCTCAAGGAGGCGGTCGGTGACATACGCGCGACCGTCGCCGAAATGAAGAACCGCGGAGCGACGGACGAAATAAGAGCCCTCGAAGCTCAAAATGCGCGGCTCCAACAGGAAGTGGAGTCCTTGCGCAGAGAAGTCGAGGGCCTACGTCGACAGATGTCGAAGCCGGCTGAGCAAGACATGCGCCAGCTGTTGTCTGAAGTCTCTCGTTCTAACGTGGAGACATTCAGCAACATGCTGAACGCTCGGCTGGCCGGATTAGAGAGTCGGCTCTTACCGGAGCCACGACTCCGACCTCCTCTCGCGGCGGACAGAGCCCGGAGTGTTACTTCGGCCGCCGCTGAGAGCGTTGAGGCACTACCGGACGAGATGCTGGGACCCCCGAGGCCAAAAGCCAAGGGGAAACCGGCCCCGAAGACGCGGCAGCCAGTTGCCGCAGCGGCCCCGCAAGAGACCCCTGCCGCACCTACGGCGCCAAAGGCCAAAAAGGCCCGTAAGAAGAAGAAGCGGCCTTCAATGGCCGCTCAGGAGGCGGCACAAGGGGGAGCGAACACTAGCTCCCCCCGCACGGAGGCCCAATGGACCACAGTGGGCCCAAAGGGCAAGAGTAAGAAGAAAGGGGCGACTACTTCACCTAAAGCCGCCCCTAAAAGAAAGAAGAAGGCCAAACTCCGCGCCCCGGCCACCGCGGCAATCACCCTCACGTTGGGGGCGAGCGCCGCGGAAAAGGGCGTCACTTATCATGACGTCCTTCTAAAGGCTAAGGAAGCGGTGAAGACGAGCGGACTTTCGGATATGGACATCCATAATCTGAAGCTCCGCTTCCGTCTGGCCCAGACCGGCGCGCGCGTCCTCACCATCCCTGGTGAGGGCGCCCAAGAGAAGGCGGACACCCTCGCTGCCAAAATGAGGGAAGTCCTGGACCCGGACGTGGTAAAAGTCGGCCGTCCGACGAAATGCGTGGAAATGCGCATCGCCGGGCTGGACGACTCAGCGACGGCTGCCGATGTTGTTGAGGCGGTGTCGAGAGAAGGAGGATGCCCGGCCAACTCCATCAGGTCGGGCCCAGTAAAGGTGGGAAGATGGGGCGACGGCTCCGTCTGGCTGAGCGTCCCGGTTGCGGCCGCCAAAAAGCTTATTAGCTTGAAGCGGCTTCATGTGGGCTGGGTGTCGGCTAAGGTAACGCTGCTGGCCGCGAGGCCCATGCGGTGTTACCGGTGCCTTGATACCGGACACCTTGCGACGTCGTGCCAGTGCCCGGTGGACCGCAGTCGGAATTGTTTCCGCTGTGGGAAACTGGGGCACAAGGCAGCCGAGTGCCAGGAGAAACAACCCAACTGCTTCTTCTGCGAGGCACTCGGCAAGGAGAGCGGGCACGTCCTTGGAAGCGGCGGCTGTCCAACAGCTAAAAAGCCGCCTCCCACCACGAAGCGCCGCAGGAGAGGAGCTCCCTCTGACAAGGCTCGGCCGCGTGAGCCTGGAGCTGGTGGTGCCGGGGTTAGTCAGCCCCAGCCCGCCATGGAGGTGGAGCAATAGGCCCGTGGGCTGTCGATCGGGGGATCACAGCCCGCACGAAGGGCCCCGAGAAGAAAGCTCCCTAGATGCCCGGGGAGCTCTCGGTGAAGAAAGCGGCGGCAGAACACCAGCCGCCGCAATGGAGATGTGCCGGACGTGGCAAGCGCCGTGAGGACGCGGAGTTTAACAACAGAGTTCCCGTATCCCACGGCTGGAAGGAGGGCATGGGGGGGTTTTAGTGGGTACACCTCTTGTAGGGAGTCCCACATACCCCCGCCCCTTTCCCCGAAGGGGTGGGGGATACGTAACGTATTTCCCCCCCTCAAAAAAAAAAAAAAAAAAAAAAAAAAAAAAAAAAAAAAAAAAAAAAAAAAAAAAAAAAAAGGGCTCTGGTGCCTTTAAAAAATGAAAATGTCACCCCGCCCGCCTCGATGTAAAATTATAGATTAAACAAGGTAATAATATGTTATGCGTTGCGTACTATCTAGAAAAATATAAAACTTTTACGAGATACAATGGTCCTGTGTTCTTTTTTGGAGCCCAAAATAATTTACATTATCAGAGAGGTTTAAAGGCAGATGTCGTAATATTTGGTCGCGTGAATGTCTAATCAAGAGGACAGATCACGACTAAATATTGAATTGACATAGCCCGCCCAAATGATAGGTCCGCCATCTGCCCATAAAGATAATGTACCTAGCGGAATAGAGCAACAATCTCAAGATCTCAAACAAAACCGAAATTGGTTTTCATCTGTTTGTAAAAATTGTGTACGTAATACGTATACACTTACACAAGCATGATTCAACATGAATTCTATGAGATTAAATTGTCAACGTGCCGATACGTGCCGACTGGACGTCAAAAAAAGAGTTCTGCTGTCATGTATCACACGTCTCTTTTTACCACGCAGTGTTACTGATAGTATATTATGACATCTCGCTTGCTCAGGCCTTTGTTTCTCTATTACGCTAGGTATATTAATTCATAAATGCATCTGCCTAATCGATTTCTTCGATGGTACAAACTAAAAAATTAAGTAAAGAGATGGACTTTTACAACAATGATAATTGATAGTATAATAATATTATGGACATTAAAAATATTGTTATTAATTACCTAATATCCTACGATTGTACGAATATAATATATTTTGTGGCTAACAAAAGTTCATTTAATAATATTGTGTATTTGATTCATATAATATTTTAGTATGTGAGCAGTGATCAGCAATAAATGGGATACAAAATTAATGTGGATTCATAATATGCGGTTGATTAGCCGCAGACCAAATACAACGCAGTGCAGACAAATATTGTGTAATATCATAATATTTGTTATGATCATTTCATCGCCTATGTGATGTAATTATTACTGATCAAAACGATAACTTAAACATGATAACATAAAATCCATCATATTATTAGTATTATAATTAGAAAATTCTTTACAACAATAATTTGAAAGTTTGACAGTGATTTTGATTCGTTTTTGGGGTTGGCCTTTATAAATAAACTGCCTCAAAATATTAAAATACTTAGAAAATGTTTAATAGTGACATTTATTAATTATTTATTAACTTCTAGATGACGCACGCAAAGCAACGTTACGCACAAAACTCGTTTATCGCGTTATTGTAAATTTTTCCAGGATAAAAAGTATTTTTCTCGGGACTCAAAGTAAATAAATACCAAATTTCAGCAAAATCGGTTCAGCAGTTTAGGCGTGAAGAGGTAACAGACAGACAGATAAAATTCTAAAGCGTCGAATGTCATTTAAAATGAAACAAATTAAAAACAAATTTAAAATGAAAAAAAAATAAAATTGAAAAGAGCTTGAGCAGCGCCCATCTAGTCAAGCATCATTTTATAAAAAATACACAAATCTAGAGTTGATACTACATCGTTGCGGCAAATTAAGGTGGCGCTGGCATCGAAAAACGCGCCATTTATTTTGTTTTTCATCCACAAGCGGCTAATTTGATAAAACCTTTTACGACATAACGAGAACAATCGTTATGTGGCACAAACAGTGGTACTATCAGAAAAGTTGATTCAGAGAAATAGGCAGATGGGGGACCTAGTTAGCTTGGTCGCGTAACGTCAACTCCATCCATTGAATTGACATAATCCAACAAAATGACGTTGGTCTGTCAACTGAATCGGAATCAATTTCCTTGATGGTACATTGATAACAATAGCGCACAGGGGTGGTGCGCAACCACTAACCATGCACTTTAGAAGAATTATAACTCATTTCCGAAAAGTAACGATGTTACCCAGGTGCTGCCAGGTGCAGCCCGCCCATCGGCGGTCCCGGCATCTCGATTATATTGTATTCTTGCCCGCCCATTGGCGTTTTCGGCATGAACCTTCAGATTCCGACATGAATCTTTTCAAATGCTCTGTTTACATGTACTGAATGGTGTGTAAACGTGAATTTGCAGTTTAAAATCAACCCGCCCATGGGCGGTTTCGGTATGTGAGTTAAAAAAAATTGCCCGCCGACGGGCGGGCTCGGCACTGAATGAGTTAAACACTATCCAAACTTTTAGAAGTGAATATTATACCTACTCATAATAACAAGCAACCTTTAGCTTGCAGTGAACTTTCTAAGTAGAAAATAAAAGCGACAGTTCTTTACAAAAACGCCTTATACGGGTGTAACAATAATAAAATTGATCTTTCAGCGCTGCTACTTTCACAGTGAACTCTCTACGAGGAACACGTACACACCCTAAAGTATTATCACTTATTTTTGTTACACACTGTATTGTGCCTCGGCACTTTTGTAATGGACATTTTTTCAACTAGAAACTTGCCTGCATACTACAAGTTGCTTATGTTCCTGAGTATATTATAATATATATTATATTCACATGTCTGGCATGCATGGCTAGTGAAAGCCGATAGCAGATAAAATGGAGGGGAAAAAAAACTCCTAAAAGTTTGATATTTTATGTCTGACCATAGGGTCTGTCATGTACTAAAACATCCATCTAATTTTAGCGAAACATACAATGACACGGTTACCTAATCGCTTAGAAAATTTCGATAGCGCGATTTAGCAACATCTTTTCTCATACCTGTGACAATAGTTTTGTTGGAGAGTAGAGTGCCATCACAGTAGTAGTTGAACTGGTCGTCGGTGTCGTTCTTGATGTATATGGCCGCTATCCACGGGAATATTGCCTGCGCATCTTGCACGTTGTCTTTGTCCTGAAAAAAAAAAGAATAGAAAACGTACAGTAAAACTTTATTTTTTATAAAATGACGAAGGTCTGGCTGCTGGCTCTTGGGCCATTAAGAAAAACCCGTGGGAATTGTACCATTGCGACATTGTTTATGTGCTTTCCCGACGCCAGTAATTATTATTATTGTCGATTAATTTACCAAAAGTGATGATTTTACCAAAAGTGGAACAGTGGTTTTAGAACCTATCTAATTCACACAAACCTTTCCAAGTAGATACTTATAATATGTAGGTTTATTGTTTATTATAGTAAACAGTTCTATAACTATGATGATAATATATTATTGGAATATCAGCTGCAACCCCACCTTTGCCGCAATGAAACAAAACAATGACGAATGTGTTTTAGCGACCGACACTTTTGTATGTTTGGTTCAGTTTTCCTGCACATCCTTGAAGGTTCGTGAGCATATAATAAGGAGGTCTCAAGGTTCTTTGTGATTACCATCATTATAGTTAATAAAAAAGTGTTGTAAAACAAAAAATACTTTGTTGTTGTAAAAAGAAACTTTTGTCAAGACTTAAGGTTCAATTTTTTATGTAGGTATATGTTTATTGTTTCAGCAACAACTACCTATCAAGACATCCAATAAGTCTGTACTATCAGAGAAGTTGATTCTTAGGCAGATAGACCTACGTAGTTTGGTCGCCTTACTTCAAACCCAGGCGACAGATCACAATTATTAACATTAAGTTAAGTTGGTCTGTCAACTGCCTAAGAATTAATTTCCTCGATGGTAGGTACATACTTACTGAGCGCGTCTCCCAGACAGACGCGGCCTGCGGTGGCGGTGGCGCGGGCGGTGGCAGTCAGTTGAATGACTTGAGAGTTCTAGGAACGATGCAGACACACGCGGCCATGCGGCCAAGTCATCCAACTGACCGCCACCGCCACCGTAGGCCGCGTCTGTCTGGAAGACGCTTAAAAAGCTTAAACGCCCTTAAGTTACAAATTGCACCAAGCTTGTTAAACTAATATGTATTCTGTGACCAAGCTTAAAGTTCACGTCGGTGGTGACTAGTGGTGGTCTAACCGTAGCATTTAAGAATGCCGACGCGACTCGTTCGTGTCGAAGGTTCCACGTTTAGGGCCTCCGTTCCTTACGCACGTGATTGATGTACTGCCTTGCGTGCCGGCGAGAATTAACCACAACAATCCATTACTTGTATATTATACATTATACAAACACAATAATATATTATCACGGATATATACATTTGTTTTATTGTATAACTTAGCTATTTCTTTTTTTGATCATTGTGTACTTATCTACCTATGTACCAATTATAATACGGCTGCTCTCAGATACATTTAATAATTAATTGATAGTTATAAGTTCTAACTTTTCATTGAATGTCTTTTCTAAAATGTATAGAGATTATTTTTTTATATTATAAAGTTACAGGTAAACGAGCGAACGTGTCATCTGATGGAAAGTCGCCCGGCCGGTCTTTTAAGAGAGAATAAGCTTTCATTGTAGTAATATACTGTTGAATTAATTGTTTAAACTTAGAGTTCCTTATATCTCTAAAGTCAATGAAATTCTTATCTTTCGTTTCTTAAAAACCTAAATTACTTACACGTGTACACCGGATAATACAATACTTTTAACAGATTATGTAGAACAAAATGAATATTCTGTGGAAAAGGAAAACATTCTGTGGAAAATGAAGGTCGCCTTTTAAATATAACCATCAGAAAGTATAAACGATAATGTCAACAAAAAATTCTTGAGATACAGCCTGGAGACAGACATACTGACGGACGGACGGACAGACGGACAGTCTTTACTAAGACTGTCCGTCAGGTAAGGTAAGGTCCCGTTTTTACCTTAAATTGGGTACGGAACCCTAACATGGTCATGTCCACAATAGTTAATAAAATTTTCTTTTTTTATTAAAACAATTTTAGTAACTATTGTGGACAAAGGTTACGTCATATTCAATACTATTCAATAGGTGTGTACTGTATTTAAATGGGAATAAAATGTTGATTCTATTCTTTAATTTACAAAGTTCTTACAATAACCCAAGAGCCAGACACTTTTCCTGTACGAAACCCCAGACTTCTACTAGTAACTATCAATGATATTCTACATATATATGTATATAAATTTTTCCTATAATATCATTGACTACTATAGAGTTTCGTTCGCGGTTAAAGTATAATCCTTCGATAAAGTATAAAACTAAACTTTTCAATTAATTTCTTCGGGATAACTGTAGGAATCTCATTTCACACTGCCGGAAACTTATCATAAAATGATGAAAGTTGTCGCTGGCTCTTGGCCTATAAATTTTATAGCTTGTGAGATAAAAACGTTTTGTAAGACGTACCTACATGAGGCGAGTATAATAATTAAGTAACCATAAACAATAGTGTGAATTAATTTCGTCAATGTAAATGTATATTTTGTGTAATTAATTGTGTTTAATTGCGATAATAGCTACAAAAAACATGTTCCGCGTTTGATCATTACATAAATTAGGGTCAGTGTACACTAGAGACCGTGGAAGGTCTCCATCGACGTATCTACGATGTCTTTTGTGTTTTGTGATAATTAAATGTGAAATTTAAAAACACGGCGCGTTGCGTCAGCGTTGCGTCGACGCAGCGCTGCCGTTGCGTTGTTTTGCATACAAATAACCAAGGTGTCACAACGCACACCTGACGGACAGCAGCCCCAGAGACGAAGCGGAAGGGGTTGAGGTGTTGACGTTAAGAGGATACACCAAGGTCTAGAGAAATGAAAAAAGTACTTGTAATATAAATTTGCTGTCTCCCTTACTTCAAGCCTATACCGCAGAGCGCGATAGAGACAACTGCGGAAATTCAACGATTCGTTGTCCCCTGATTTATTAATTCAAATTAAAGCAAGATTTGAGCTGTGTTCCTATGTTTTTTTTTATTTTATAATCTAGCCTTTGTTTTCTGGATGTTTAAACACAGCGCAAAATCTGGCCATATTTTGGGTTTTAGAACGTTCATAATATATCTTTTTTAATAATTAAATTATGAAAAAAAAGAAAACATAGAGACATTGTATTAGTAGCTATAGTATTCAGGAAAAAAATTATAACTCTACCGGCATTATCCAGGGAGGAAACAGGGGACAACGTTTGTATGGAAAAACGGCTGTAGTGACTGCTTCGTAATTATAGCGCCGCGCTGCGATGATGCAGCGCCCGTGTGGCCAGCTATGCGTCAAACGGCAGCGCTACGTCCATCTCAGAGCCAACAAAAGCTAGACCTTCGTCATTTTATAAAATCTGAAAGTTTGTCTGTATAATATTATATACCCCTATAGAGGTAAGAACGACCAGCAACTATGGAGTTTCGGTCACGGCGGTAATAGAAAATAAGTTTTTTTTAGTCTCAATAAAACTCGGAAACGGCTGAACGGCTTATTAGTTGTTAGTAATTTTTCTTTAAATATTTGTGGAAGTATACCCACAGACAGGTTCATAATTCATATTAATTAAGAGGGAAGCTATACGAAGTTCACCGGATCATCTAGTACTTACATAAAATATAAATTAGGATCAGTCACGATTCAAATTCTGAGCCTTGTCTTTAGCCGTTTTGTGTCAAAACTTCATGCACGAGTTTTTTATGAAAAGTTGTCGTCAAAACAAAATTTACTGCTTATTATGGGATTCGAAGTTGGGACAGTAAAAACTGAAACTGCCACATAATCAGTCTTCGTTTTACAACGTCTACACCGGTGTTCGTATGTTAAGGGTACATTCAGATGAAGCGTACCATATATTTTACGTTATTTGGCAATAGGAAATATTGCGCGAAGGTTGGAGTAGAGGTCGCTACATGCACATACAGTAAATAATCCACATGCCATGTCAGAATATTGACAAAAACCTCGTCAAACGTTGAACAAAACTTTTTGTTTACTGTATAGGTACGCTGGAGCTGCCTCTAACGTGAAAATATTATTGCAGTAGTATTATAACTGCAATATATTATAATTATTGCGGTAATGATATTAATACCATGATAAATATTACTGCAATGTTTTCTAATCTAAAAAAAGGCCTATTATGTCCTATAATAAAACGTAAAAGTTAAAGTAAACGCTTACGGTATGTAAAACTAAATAGGTACACTTCAAAAATATGTGTCGTAACTTGTAGGTCTAGGTCTGTAATAAAATATGGTTGCCCGCTTGGCGGGGTAATAATATAACAATAACCCTCGTTCTGATGCTGTTGAGCGAAACAGTACAGTATCTCACGGTATCTCTGAACTTTAACTATAACTGGGATAAATAATGAGTAACGACCCTACGTGATCCTACCATGAAACTAAAATCAGATATTATCTTGTTTTTGCGTGAAAAGAAAAAGCATACAATGCTAATCTGATTAATCAGTTAATATTATCGTCTAAAAATCGTAAAGTCCGAGAGTCGCCTTATATGATAGTCGTAAATGAAACTTTCATTTCAAAGTCATATACAGGGTGCAATTATACCTTCCTGCCAAATTTTGATATATTAGTCCTTGTTAAAAATAAAAATACACGTATTTTTTCTTTTATAATCACTCAGTACTAAAATGTTGAGAAATAGCTTCTGAAAGTTATCCTAAAAAACACTACAATTAATGGACACGACGCGTCGCCCGCGCGTAACGTGCCCCCGCGCGCGCGCCTCACCGCGCGTTACCCCCTCTCATTCCCCCGCGCTGCGAGTAACCATTCTGGAACGATTTTAAATGGGATAAAGTATGTTATTAAAAAAATATAACACCCATTTTTTTTTGGTTTAATGGACTCTCCTAATGATACCTAAGCTCTGGAAAAAATTTGGCAGGAAGGTTTAATTGCACCCTGTATTTATGTTGCAGTAACGTAAAATGTAAATTGAAAGGACTGAGTGGTGAATGTTTAAAGTGATATAACGTACAAAGAACTTTGTGAGATTAAAAATTATTTGATTGTACAAAGATTAAAATCGCACTGAAAAAATGTTTAAAGCTTTTTTCTGTAACACTTCTTGAGTTTTTCATAATATATCATTGCTTCTAGTAGTTACTTTTATGCTTTTTGAGGCGATAATCGATATTTAATGTCTATCATTTTGTAACAGTAAGTAATAAATCGTTTTCCGTTTTAATTTTGACGTCTCTCACTAAATGCTGCTCATTTAATTTGTTACCGTTTTAACATTTCAATGACAAAATAAACAACCCTCATTAAAATGAAACAATCAAAATATTATAACCGCGAGCAACGACCGCGAGTGTCTTTGTAAAACAATACACGTCAAAATATTTTGAGGCTAATTAGAACGTATTCTAGAATGAAGGAGAACACTTACGTCAACCGTATTGTCTTCGTATTTCTTAACGTGACCCTCCTCATTGTTTTGGTCGTTCCCCGCTTCATCGATATCGTACCGGTCCGTCGAATTCGATATTTCATTAGTCGTATCTTTGTATAAGTCTATGTAATCGATTATGGGGTAATCGGTGCTGTTATCTTCGTTAAAATCGTAGTAATCTTGGAAATCGACGCCGGAGATTTCGTTTTCTCGCTGATCTCTTTCGGGTTCATATTGTTCGATCTTTATTTGCGGGAATAGTGTAGTATTGAAATTAACAGGCACCAGTATCCCACTGAAATTAAACACTAAAGGTTGGAATGTAGAGTTCCTGCTTATCGTCTCGAGTATTGAGCTGGCGTTGCCGGGTAAAAATTCTTCTACGCCGAATTCCTCCGGTGATACCAAGGTTTGATTCTCGTCGAAGTTGTAGAAGTCTATATTTTCGCCGATGTTTATCGCTCGCACGAAAACCGACGTATCGTTATCGATTTGAAAGACGTTGCGGCTGACGATCGTGTTGTTATCGGCCACTTCGGTTTGCAAAAAACTGGACACGTTAGCGAGGATATTATTAAAATTGTTCTCCCCGTGTTCTGTATTTAAACTTTTTATATTTTTAAAATAATTAGCGCCGAAAAAGTCGCTCACGAACGATCCGACGCAGCTCGAGTAGCTATCGCACTCACACCGCGCACCGTTGGCAATTAATAAAAAAAACAAAATATTTTTCCACGCCATTTTAAAATACGTAAGCACTTAATGCATGATAGTACACAAATGCGCGGGTTTTTTGCTCGTACGTATTGTTGTAATGAACTTTGGCGATCTAAGCTCATGCTCATTATATGTTTGGTGTTACGCAATGGCTTCGCCTTGAGAATTTCGTGGCAAAATTGACTTTGATGGATTAATGTAGACAAGAATGGGATGATACTCGAGATGTGCTTGCGGTAACGAGGATAAATAACAAATTGTTTTTGATGCCGATGATTTATTAAAATATTGACGAAATCAGATTTAGGTCAGTACAATAATTATTGTTATAATGACTTAATTTCAATTAATAAAATATAAGTAGACATCCAAATAAATTTTAATTTGAGTGTGTTGCTTAAACTTAAAAATGTCTGCAAGAATAGATCCTGTTTTCGTTTCATAAAATTCCTATCAGTATAGAGAAGATTGACATCGAGTTATATTATTAAAATTGCGAGTAAAATACTAACAACACCAAAATGCTAAGCATTAATTTATTAATGAGAATAATAATTATTATTTCAAAAACAAGATACCAGATAATAATAAAAATTAAGGGGTTAAAATAACTAACCCTAACTTCATAACTATGAAGAAGACTAAAATTAAATTAGACCACTTACCTCCTTTTTATGATGAACGTGATTTTCAAATATCTCTACATCATTATGATTGGAAGTAGTCAATTTGCTTTCATCTATCAAATCCTTTATAACTTTTAAATTGTCTTCCGGATTAATACCTTCAATATCTTCTATATTGAAGTGATTTCTCTTCTCTCTACTATTTTCTACATCGTTTAGAGAAAAGTAGTCGTTATAATCGTCAATGGTACCTGTAGTATCATCGTACACTTCAGTCGTTGCGTTAATTATAATCTCATCCACTAACGTTATATTCATTTCAGTTATTGTGGGAATCCGTTTTATTTTGATATCTGCATTTATGTAATTATGTATATCCCGCCAATATCGAGCACTGTACAATATCGTCGATAGTATAAATAACATCACTATCATAATTAACAAAATTAACAACTTTATTATCATTTTCGTTAACGATAAATATTTCATTTTTTATTTCTTTGTTAACGAAATAGTTGACCTATATGATTCGAATTTCGATTTACAATACGCTATTGTACCAGGAACATGATATGAACAATAGGTAATAATAAATGTCTTAAATAGAAGGCTCTACGAACATGTATTGTGAATTGCCTACTTAATAAAGTGGTAGCCGCTTGATTAAAATCGAAGGTGGTTTATACTAATTTATTTAAGGGTCTGTCAGCTGTGAGCTGATTAAAACAATTGAAATAAACAGTGTACTAAGACCTATTTAACTGGAAGTACGCACTAGGGTACTTATAATGTAAAATAATTGCTCTAATAATCTTTTTATTTAAATTCTCCTACAATAATTTCTGATCTTTTTTGTTTTTTTTTTCACGAATTCTTTCTCTCGAACTCTAGCGACTCCCTACAGAAAGCCGAGGGTTCGCGACCTACAAGTTGAAAAATACTGTATTAAACAATACAAACCAATACGCCATCGACTTATTAGTGAATCTATTGTTCATTTTACCAATTACAATTGCCAAATCACGAGGCTATTCCAAATTCCAATTAGGGGAATATGAAGCTCCGAATTTTGAAATTTCTGTAATAATTACGAGGATTTTTCGATTGTGCTTTTCAAGGATCGTGTATGTTTTTTCGGCCTTACAGCTTACTCCTAGTTTCGGCCGAAACCGAAACTTATGGAAACATTTAAAAATTTCGATTAAGTATTTTAATGATTTTTAGGGTTCCGTAGCCAAAATGGCAAAAAAGGAACCCTTATAGATTCGTCATGTCTGTCTGTCTGTCTGTCTGTCTGTCTGTCTGTCTGTCTGTCTGTCTGTCTGTCAGTCTGTCAGTCTGTCTGTCAGTCTGTCTGTCTGTCTGTCCGTCCGTCCGTATGTCACAGCCACTTTTCTCCGAAACTATTAGAGCTATACTATTGAAACTTGGTAAGTAGATGAACTGTGAACCGCATTAAGATTTTGATGCAAAAATGGAAAAATTATTAAAAATTTTAGGGGTCCCCATAGTTACAACTGAAACAAAAAAATTTTTTTTTCATCTAACCTATGCGTGTGGGGTATCTATGGATAGGTCTCCAAAAATCATATTGAGGTTTCTCATATCATTTTTTTCTAACCTGAATAGTTTGCGAGAGAGACTCTTCCAAAGTGGTAAAATGTGTGTCCCCCCCCCTCTAATTTCTAAAGTAGGGGCATTATAATTCTAAAAAAAATATATGATGTAGATTACTATAAAAACTACCAACGAAAATTGGTTTGAACGAGATCTAGCCAGTAGTTTTTTTTATACGTCATAAAAATGGTAAACCTTAATCAAAATTTCATTAAATCGACTGAAATATAAAAATAAATCAAAAACCATTTAATTTCATAAAAATTAAATGGTTTTTGATTATTGCTGCTGCGGAACCCTTCATGGGCGAGTCCAACTCGCACTTGGCCGCTTTTTTAATTTTTTTTTCATTTATTAACACAGTGTAGTAGTGCTCCAAGTATTATACACTATAATATATAGTTTAAACAGAGAGTTAAAAAGTTGTGTCAAAAATAAAACAATGATTAACATAATAATATGTAACACATAATATATTTTTATGACAATATGATATACAAGACTCTTGGAAGTTGAATTAAGCTAAACTAACTTTCAGTTCAAGAGTCCTTTAGGTATAATACGTGTTCACAATATTTTAAACATAAATAGTTATTGTTGGAAATGTTTATTATTTTTTATTTACCACTTAAGTATAATCTATTTATCACAATAATCAGAATAATTTAGTTAACTGATTATTGTGAGGGGGCGGGTTGCTTGTCTATACCATGTTGCTTGTCATACCTAAGGCGCGGCCAACTAGTTCCGCGCGGACCATAGCTGCGAAGTTTACCGTACGGCGCACGACATTTCACGAACGTGCGAGTTTCGGCGGGGCCGAAAGTTTCGGCTACATTTTGGCCGAAACCGAAACTATGGCCGAAACTCGATTTTTTGACCGAAACTGGCCGAAACCGAAACCGAAAGTTCGGTTGGTCACTATTAATTACCCATATTGCAGCTGTGAGTACCATCGAAGAAATTGATTCATAGGCACATGGCTTATGACTTATCTATGTTATTTGGTCGGGTTTATGTCAATACAATGCTATTCGTAATCTGTCGACTGGGTTTGACATAACGCGACCAAATTACGCAGGTTCGTCATGTTCCTAGGAATCAACATCTCTGATAGCAGTGATAGCACACTGATATTTAGTTATATACCCATGTTGTGGGTAATTATTAATTACAACCTAAAACATATTACAATACAATATTTTCAAGTTTCGTAACCGCCCGTTCCAATTTGTTAACCGCGATTCATTAGAGGCATTTTTTTTTTTTTTTATTTTTTTTTTATTTACAATTTGGGGCCATCTATGGGCTAACAGCCCATATCCTTTTTTTGCCATCTTTATTTAGTTTATTCGCACCAAGGATAATTTATTATTTACAATATATTGTGATTGTTGTCCATCACGCCATGGACCTTTTTTTTTTTTTTTTTATATATAATATATAAATATATAGTATATAAAAATTATAAAATATAAATTAAATACTAGAATAGAATATAATATATACACATATTATATGTAATAAAAATACATATTTTCCTATCTTTTATATATTTTATACTAATTATGAAGTTAATTTTTTTGAACGGTGTGGTCCCAGTGTCCTGGCGGCCAGTAGATCCGACATTTTTAGATTTCCTTAGATAATATTATGCTGCTCCACCCTTTGCCTTTAGATGTTGTGACATTGGCTTGGTGGAGAGGGGTCACTCAAGCTGGGTGGAGTTTTTAGGGTGTTAAAAAGATATCGTTCTGTGTCGAATCTACCAGATGCCAGCAAGTGGGATCGCCAGGACCGTGTCCCTCCTAATGTTGCAATATGTGAAACGCCAGGAAAGGACGAGGGTCTGTCGATCCCGCTGACTAGTCCGGGATCCACACTTGGGTTTAAACAGTTTAATTATTATTTATATTATTTTATTATTATTATTATTTTGCCGAACCCTGGGGATCATAATTCACGACCTGCTATGTGATTTATGACTTGATCGTTCCTGTCTTTTATTGCCATTTTTAAGTTGTAATCTTTTATTTGTTTAGTTGACACCTCCGTGGATCTTTTAATGAAGCTGGCCACAGCGTCTCCATCAGTGTCAGTGTAGTAGACACAGGTGTTAGTGTGCCGGGATATGGCTACAACTGCATGAGGAACGCTGTCATGGATTGCCAGCTTACGGGATTTGGTCTGTATGATTATCACCGAAGGACTTGTTAGTCCCTGAGCTTCATGGATTGTAAGGACGCGAGAGTCCGTTCCCGATCCATAGCCTGCATTAGTGAGGGCTGCTTTCTCCTCCTGTGTGTGGACAAGATACAGGGTATTTAGATCGGTTTTAGGTATTCTCGCTCCTTTATACTTCATTAGCTTTAGAGACCGCACAATTTCCTTCGATGAATAGATGTTATTATAGACCATACTTAGGGCGTATGCCACATCCATAGGGCTCCTGTGTGTGCAAGACAACTCCTGGGTGATGCTGGTTACCAGGTTTGGACGAGAGTAATTTAGTTTAAAGAGGTTTTCACGCTCTATAAATGGAAGTTGGTTAATATCTCCAATGAGGATGACGTCTTCGGCGCCTGTTAACTGAATCGCCATGACGATTGAGCCGAAATGGTTCATGAGAGCCTCGTCAACTGTTAACCTTTTGTAGGCTCCTTTTGTCCCATTTACCAGCAAAGAGGCCATGGTACGAACATTATCTTTAACTTTGTTACCAGTTCGTAGCGTTAGCCTTTGCTTTAGATCTTCGGCTGCTTCGATCGTAGTTGTTATTATAACGTCCGTTTCCTCATTGAAGTTATTAATGATCCAAGTTGTCTTCCCACATCCAGGAACTCCATTGACCCACGAGTAGTTGATGGGTTTCGCGAATATATCCCAGTCCATGCTGGATTCAGGGTCCCCAGATAAGACTTCTGCCATTTCTAGTATCCTGTCTTCCAACATTATTCTGGTACACTCCGCTATTACCACTATTGGATCCTCAGATGTTGTAATATATTTGAGTTTTCCCGTGCGTTTTGACTCATCATCGTCCAGAGTCACGAACCCGCATTAGAGGCATTGGGAATGTACTAATGAACAGAAAAGGCTTAACTCGCATAATCCAAACTCTACAATTTCGGTTTATTAAGTTTATTTTATTTTAGAAAACGAACAAGCAGTAGGTTACTTTTCCAAACTTCATACTTATACAGCTATACCTAGATATAGGAAATATTTACAAACAATATGTAATAAAATTTTTCTTAAAATTGTATTTATTATAAATGTTATTTAGACATTTCCAAAGAACATTTTTAATAAACACAACCATAAACAAGACGATGGTCACTGTATTATCTGTCTGGAAAATTCCACCCTCTTATCTCCTTACTCCTGGAGGGTTCGTTAGCCATCGCAGACTCTACACAGTCTTCAACACTTGTTACTATAATTTCAACCCTTCAACTCTGTGACGCTTGCTTTCACTATTTTAAGGCCGTCACAGACTTAGCTATAATATATTATATTAATATACCGTACTAAACACACTCGAGACCAGAAATATATATTATAGCTGAGTGTGTGGTCACGCGAAAATTGTATAGAAAATATATATTAATATGCCTAGCTATAAACATATTAATATAATAATATTATACTTAGCTAAGTCTGTGACGGCCTTTAGGGTTAATAATTTCAATATTCGATATTTGAAATTAAAGCAATTATCGAGCTTTTAAATTATTTTTATTGTCACAAGTCACAAGTTTTTAATTTTTTTTGAATGTGCCTTTGTTTTTATCGTAAAATGAAAAGGTGCCTAGATGCCTTTCCTACATTGGGTATGTACCCTTTATGTAGTAACTACTCTAGTAACTATCAGTAAACAGTGTCTGGACACAGAGTAATATAATATAATTTTTACAACATAAACCTAGTAGGTATACCAGAGTATGAAGGCACATGATAATATTATGTGGCGACAGCATGGCGAGAGTCGAGAACTCGAGACTCGAGAGTCGTCAGTACTCTATCATCAGAGTAAATTCTTTAATATGGAATACAATAAAAAAACACGTCTACACAATTTTAATAGTTCTTCTTCTTATAGTAATTAACTTATGTTTTTATATTACTTAAATTATTTTATTAGTAATTCACTTATTTTTATATCACTTATTTAAAATAATTATTATTTATTTGACCGACGCGAGGGTATACGCGAGCGAAAAACATTGTAGGTACTTATCCCTTTTGACGAAAAATGGGGAAACGTAGGTGATTGAAATTTTGCAGTTATAGTTTATATGGAGACGGAGCGCATATTATAATATTTTATACAAACAACTGCATTTATAGTTATAATAATTTATATTACTTAGTCGTTTTTGTCGCAGATAAAATGAAGCGGGCATCTCATGCTGATGTAACTGAAGTCTGAACGCTTTTTACATTTTTCGTAACAGAGACACAATGGGCTTAAACAACAGAGACACAATGGGCTTAAACAATGCTGCAAAAAACTCCGTTCATCGGCTTATCTTACCTTAGCTCGCTTTTTTGCCTTGTACAACTAAAATATAACGCAATAAAGAGCCCCATTTGGCAATTAAAAACTTCGCGATGAAGCAATTTGTAAAAGTTGAATAAAACTCCCGATAAACAACAAGTTTTAGACAGAAATTCGTTCCCGACGCGGGAACCAAATTACTATAAACAAGAGAAAATTAATTTTTCGCCGTGCCATAGTTTAATTACTTGGAAATTATTATAAGGTAATCAAAGTTTGTCAATCTGTGATTCGGAGACGGTTTGACAAATTTGATGGGGCTGAGGTGAGGGCGGGGGGCGAGGGGGGGGGGGCGGCTGATGAAACGGGAATGTGCAATTAAAGGGATTGTCGGGGGAAGTTTGTAAGAGTTGTGGACAGGCACAGCGGGATGTGCCACGTAATTCTCTACATTATCTTTTCTTCTTTATACAGAGTGTAACAAAAATAAATGATAATACTTTAGGGTGTGTATGTGTTCCTTATAGAGAGTTCTCTGTGAAAGTAGCAGCGCTGAAAGACCAATTTTTTTCCACTTTTGTATGGGCAAGCGCCCCAGCGTCACGAGTTTCCCCATACAAAAGCTAAAAAAAAATTTGGTCTTTCAGCGCTGCTACTTTCACAGTGAACTCTCTACAAGGAACACGTATACACAACATACACACCGATGCCCGCAACTTAATTGCGCCAAAATTCGTTTACCGCCACTGAGGTAATAAGTAATACGTACGTTCGTAGTACTTTATAATAATTATGTTATTTATGTCACACTTGTCTCACCACTCACCAGTAGCCCTAGCATGGTCACCTATAGTAGAAATGCGAAAGTATAGACAAACTGTGGACATAAACTTAAGGTGCCGTTCCGATCTTTACCGCGGCTAATCGCGACCGACTAAAATTCTATTAAAATGCCACTTTATGACAGACTATAGACACTATAGTATATTATGTCGTTAAGTAGGATATTATTTGAATTTTAGGAACGAAAAAAGATCGGAACGGCACCTTGAGTTTGTCTCCACAGTTTGTCAATACTTACGCATTTCTACTGGTGGCCATGCTAGGGCTACTGGTGAGACAAGTGTGACGTATTATAATGACATCCCAAACAATAATATTATTATAAGTTAATGGATGCACTGGTGCATATTTCAGAACATACTTCTTAGGCTAATATCTAATGTATAGCTCATATCATATTATAATAATCTTGACTGTCAATGTACTATCGAGGAAATTGATTCTAACTGCCTAACAGTTGACAGACCCACGACATTTGGTCGGATCATGTCAATTCAATATTAATAATTGCGATCCGTCGGCTGGGTTCGACATAACGCGACCAAATTACGCAGGTCCCCCACCTGCCTATGAATCAACTTCTTTCATAGTACATGATACATTTTCCCATGTCTTCGAGCGTAGAGTTAGCTCGAATTGTGAACGTATTCTATTCTTATACACTAGCGTTAAAATTTCTACCTATGTCCGCTCTGAGCAATGATCATAAACATCATACCAGGTATTAGGAGCAGAAAATTCTTGGTATGGAACGTAATATCCCCTGCTGAGTCACGGTAATAACATAATTAATAACACATACGCGCTAAGGATCTGATGACAAGTGTCCTCGGTACCTATTCTGGTATCTACGATCTTCGTTCGTATGGAAAGCACGCCATCTAACACGATATCAAGCGTTCGTGAATCGTTAGTGAGCTGTGAGGCTCGAAACTCGATTATTATACATCAAACACTACTTCAATCTCTTCGTATTTTAAGCTCAAGTAGGATAGCTTGACATCGTAGCGACATTCAAGAAATAAACCGTTTTGAGACTCTAATCACTAATGCCGCGTCCTACTCTAACAAACGAGAAAATATGACGTTGTTAGAGTAGGACGCAGCATTCTTGTTGTGTATTTATATGATTATTTGAGTCTCAAAACGGTTTCGAAGTAGGCCTAAAGAATCGTCACTTGGATCGCTGGCTTTCTCACTCGTTCCCAAACATTGGTGTATCAAGCGCGAGTTTAAAATCGAAGCGATATTTCGAGGAATGAGAATCAGGCACCTGGGCTCAGGCAATAGGAACAACGTACGTGACTAAATTCTATAAGGGAGCGTGCGAAGCTTCGTAATTAGATCGAGATATGGAGTGAAAGTATGATAACATGCCGCCTCATAAGCGAAGCTAAATTGAAGTTTTGGGAGTTTACGTGGAAACGTGGAAACAGACAAATACATAGTACATACCTACTTTACTTATAAAGGTCCATGGGCAAAATGTATTTTTAACCGACTTCCAAAAAGGAGGAGGTTATATGTTCGTCTGTTTATATTTTTTTTGTATGTTTATCGATCACTTCGCCGTTTCTGCACCGATTTTCAAGATTTTCTCGCTATTGTATTGGGTTTGATCCGAATTTGGTACCATGTTCATAAAAAGATGACTTGATAATGGGATTCATAAGTAGTCGAGGGAATTCCTCGCTATTTATACTAGAACCCTAGAAGTATTTGAAGAAAAAAGATTTGCTTTGAAAAATACTGTAATCATAACAACATCCCTTTTTTCGGTGGAAAATAACCGAAGTTTCCCAATCATCGGAAAAGATTAAAATATGATCGATACTCCGTTTCGAGGAAGTATTAAGTTCCAACGGATTTCTTAGATTTACGAAATCGCGTAGGGAAAATTAATTTAAAATTTACAGTAGAATACCAAATTCGTTTACATATAAATGTGTTTTCTTGGCAGGAAATTGGGTTGGCGTCGTTTATCAGGGATACGGTCGAGGCCGGTTCCGCTGAGTGCGAGATTAAAAGATGAAAGCCTGGCCCTTAAGACGTCACTTGATTTATTTCGCGCCGAAAATTGGTTAACGATTTTTTAAGTGACAGTCGTTTTTTGGGGTTCCGTGGTATAATGTAAGACGGCACTGTAGTAATGGCCGATCCATTTATCCCATCCAGCGCTGGATTGCTGCTGGAATTATGTAAACGAGCACTGAGATCCACTGGAATGTACAAAATTTTGTACCCGCTTACATTATTCCAGTAGCAATACATCGCTGGATTAGGTTACTGGATTGGAATAATGCAAACCCGCTATAACGTTATGCCACTCACCCCAATGCTGTTACGTCTGTTGGTATTGTTGGTAGTATTGCTATTGGACATGTCGCGTCGGTGTACGTTACACCTAGTCAAGCTGTCGTATAGTGCGGCTTAGCTCATACAACAAAATCTATACATATAATAAAACTGTAGAAATGAAAATTCTGTACAATAAAGATATTCAAAAAATAATAAGCAGGGGGTGTCACTACATCGCTATAAAAGCCAAAACTGTGGTTAGTTTTTTGTCTGTCTGTCTGTCTGTCTGTCTGTCTGTCTGTCTGTCTGTCTGTCTGTCTGTCTGTCTGTCTGTCTGTCTGTCTGTCTGTCTGTCTGTCTGTCTGTCTGTCTGTCTGTCTGTCTGTCTGTCTGTCTGTCTGTCTGTCTGTCTGTCTGTCTGTCTGTCTGTCTGTCTGTCTGTCTGTCTGTCTGTCTGTCTGTCTGTCTGTCTGTCTGTCTGTCTGTCTGTCTGTCTGTCTGTCTGTCTGTCTGTCTGTCTGTCTGTCTGTCTGTCTGTCTGTCTGTCTGTCTGTCTGTCTGTCTGTCTGTCTGTCTGTCTGTCTGTCTGTCTGTCTGTCTGTCTGTCTGTCTGTCTGTCTGTCTGTCTGTCTGTCTGTCTGTCTGTCTGTCTGTCTGTCTGTCTGTCTGTCTGTCTGTCTGTCTGTCTGTCTGTCTGTCTGTCTGTCTGTCTGTCTGTCTGTCTGTCTGTCTGTCTGTCTGTCTGTCTGTCTGTCTGTCTGTCTGTCTGTCTGTCTGTCTGTCTGTCTGTCTGTCTGTCTGTCTGTCTGTCTGTCTGTCTGTCTGTCTGTCTGTCTGTCTGTCTGTCTGTCTGTCTGTCTGTCTGTCTGTCTGTCTGTCTGTCTGTCTGTCTGTCTGTCTGTCTGTCTGTCTGTCTGTCTGTCTGTCTGTCTGTCTGTCTGTCTGTCTGTCTGTCTGTCTGTCTGTCTGTCTGTCTGTCTGTCTGTCTGTCTGTCTGTCTGTCTGTCTGTCTGTCTGTCTGTCTGTCTGTCTGTCTGTCTGTCTGTCTGTCTGTCTGTCTGTCTGTCTGTCTGTCTGTCTGTCTGTCTGTCTGTCTGTCTGTCTGTCTGTCTGTCTGTCTGTCTGTCTGTCTGTCTGTCTGTCTGTCTGTCTGTCTGTCTGTCTGTCTGTCTGTCTGTCTGTCTGTCTGTCTGTCTGTCTGTCTGTCTGTCTGTCTGTCTGTCTGTCTGTCTGTCTGTCTGTCTGTCTGTCTGTCTGTCTGTCTGTCTGTCTGTCTGTCTGTCTGTCTGTCTGTCTGTCTGTCTGTCTGTCTGTCTGTCTGTCTGTCTGTCTGTCTGTCTGTCTGTCTGTCTGTCTGTCTGTCTGTCTGTCTGTCTGTCTGTCTGTCTGTCTGTCTGTCTGTCTGTCTGTCTGTTTGTTCCAGCATCACACGAAAACTACTGATCCGATTTGAATGCGGTTTTCGTAGATATATTTGTCTTTTTCCAACTTAACATCTGGTGTATAAAAAAATTTCCCGCCACCCCTCTAAGGGGACAAAGGAGGGGTCAGAATTTGTATCAAACTTTTGTATATAACACGAAAACTACTTTTCCAATTTGCATACGGTTTTCGCAGATATATTTGTCTGCTTCCAATTAACATCTGGTGTATAAAATTTCCCTCCTCCACCCCTCTAAGGGGGCCAAAAAGGGGGTCAGATTTTGTATCAAACATTTTTCTTTGACTTACTTCATATTATTTAAGTACTGTGTTTTCCAACTTAACATCTGGTGTATAAAATCCCCATCCCCCCACCCCTCCCTATAGTATATTTTGCAAACCTATTTTGCATTTTTTTACAAAATTGCAACGTTGCACAGACTAGAGTCAACAACATGCGATTAGAAAACTCTCATTATACGTATACGGTTTATTTATAGGTAACGTTAAGGAAATTGTAAGTTGTAAGCAATGCAGAAGTTGCGACCGCTTAAGTTTGACTTGAAAATTTCCAAGAAATAGCTATTAAATATCGGTTATTGCCAGAATGACTACCAATTTGTGTTTTAATATTAACTTTGTGGTAACTGGTAAGTATTCGCATTTAGTTTTACCTCTGCATTCACTTTTAAATTACTAATCGAAAAGAAATAACTTCAGAGACTTACTAAATGTAAAAATGTAAAAATCTGGGAAAAAATGTTTAGGATAAGCCAGACGTTACGCAGGAGTAACTTTAGAGTTTAAAGTGCCCAAGTGTGTACACAAGAGCACTCTCTAATCCCTATTCCTTTACTCTCATAACCTTGTGGGACGGGCGACCGACACGACTGGCGACAGGTCAGGTGCATGACCGACTTTTTACATGACCATCTGACGCATCGGGGAATCGAACCCACGATCTCCGACCTCGACAACAGAAATAGTTTACTAATCTGTGAGGATTTCAGAAGTCTAGCTATAGTGGTTTTTGAAATACAACCTGGAGACAGACAGACAGACAGAACGGACATATATTATATCAAAGTCTCAGTAAATTAGGGTCCCGTTTTTACCATTTTGGGTACGGAACCTTAAAAAATCATTCGCATTAAATAGTTTAAGTGAGCTTTGTCTTCACTTTCATTCAGTTTGTACAATCAAATCGCTTGGAATGATAGCGTTTTGTATAATATAATAAAACTTTAGACAAATGGCTCGTTCAAATGAGGTCGAGTAAAGTGAAGAAGGCGAGACATCAGAATGTAATATACTCAGCGGGAGCGGATTCCCCCTGGTACAGGAATACTGAATATCATTGATTTGTTGCGCATTTCAATTGGCTAAATCAAATATTTTATTAGCAACAAAATGACGCCCGCAACTCTGTCGTCGCCGAAGATCGGCGCGGGATCTGTACACTAATATTATATAAATAACGATAAATAACGATATTATATTATAACGATAAAAAGATCCTAAGAGTAACGGCCGATGGGACTCTAAAGTATCTCCATATTATAGTCCATTATACCTTTCAGAAAAATCGGTTTAGCGGTTTGAGCGTGAAGAGAAACAGACATACATAATATTGCATATTTTATAATATTTTTGCTTCATATAAAGATATCTATGAAAATTAACTGAAAATCTGTGACTGCGACAGTTTAAGTTTCTGTGGAAATTTCAGGAGTGCGGCGGTTGGACGGGGCAATTTGTCACAGACCACAGTCGAACGCGGGCTGCGGCCCGTTTCTCCACCTCAGGGGGGCGATTCTAATAAGTCGAATCATGTCTCTTCGAGTGCAGGCTATGATATTATGTTGTCTAGGCGTGAGTGACAGCTTGCAAACGAGGCCATCGCAGACGACAAGGAATACTCCGTCCTTCGTGCTCGCGCATTGAATATACAGGGGTGTAACAGAATCATGAATATTTATTATCAGTTATCACTATAATCTGGGTGCACGGTAGTGCACCCGCCGAGATGAGCCAAGCGAAGCGCAAGGGCACTACCTACCTTTTCTCGAAGTGTTTCGCCGTTTTTTTGAACCTTCATTCATAGAATTGGTTTCCGTTGTAGCAGATAGTTCATATTTTCAGGATATGATGTCATCAATAGACTTATTATGCATACAAAGTATCAATTGAATAGCTTTTATACTTTAGATTTTATAGATATCTAAAATACGCCGATTTCGTCATTGACACACTGATGGTAATCAAAATGTTTGGCTACTTCCTGAAGTGCTAGAAAGCTGAAATTTGGTATGTTATCTAAGTTTAGTATACAACCAACAAAAAAATTCAAAAACTAGTAATTTTCACCCCCCAACCCCTAAAATGCGGGAGGTGGATGTTTTCCCTTATAGAGTTGGTTTCCGAAGTTCCAGATAGTTTATATTCTCAGCATATGATGTCAATAATAGACTTATTAAATACACAAAGTTTCAATTGAAAAGCTTTTATACTTTAGATTTTATTGATATCTAAAATAGCTCTTATACTGTAGATTTTACAGATATCTATCTAAAATACGCCGATTTCGTCACTGACACACAGATGATCATCAAAATGTTTGGCTACTTCCTGAAGTGCTAGAAAGCTGAAATTTGGTATGTAATCTAAGTTTAGTGTACAACCAACAAAAAAATTCATAAACTAGTAATTTTCAGCCCCCAGCCCTTAAAATAGGGGAGGTGGATGTTTTCCCTTATAGAGTTGGTTTCCGGTGTACCAGGTAGTTTATATTCTCAGGATATGATGTCAATAATATACTTATTAAACACACAAAGTTTCAGTTGAGAAGCTTTTATACTTTAGATTTTATTGATATCTAAAATCTGAAATATACAGATTTCGTCACTGACTCACCGACACACTGGTGATTATCAAAATGTTTGGCTACTTCCTGAAGTACTAGAAAGCTGAAATTTGTATGTGATCTCAGTTTAGTATACAACCAACAAAAAAATTCATAAACTTATAAATTTTGCCCCCATCCCCTAAAATGGGGGGTGGGGGGTGGAGGTTTATATTAGACTTTTACCAATTTTATGATTTAGGATATAAGTTTACACGGGACTGCAGACAGTAAGTGAAAAACCTTTAAATAAATACTTACTAAAATAACCAACCTACAAAAAGAACTGAAATCCCACCAAAACATTTCATGTAAATGATGCCGAGATGACCACATAGGTTTACCCTGTGAACAAGATATGAGATCTCATGTGGACAGTGGAGCCAAGCTTCTGAATCTACATGGCCTAACTCTACTGACCCTAACTTAAACAAATTCTATATTTCAGTAAATATGTATGGCTCGGCTGTTCGTTACTAACTTCAGATCAGAAAAGAAATATTCGCATCACCTCCGCGACGGTAGCGAAACAGCTGAGCCATACATATTTACTGAAATATAGAATTTTTTAAGTTAGGGTCAGTAGAGTTAGGCCATGTAGATTCAAAAGCTTGGCTCCACTGTCCACATGAGATCTCATATCTTTTTCACAGGGTAAACCTTATGTGGTCATCTCGGCATCATTTACATGAAATGTTTTGGTGGGATTATTATATTTAAGATTCTTGAACAGAACTAAGTGAAAATAATTTAGGGTGTTTATGTGTCCTCTATATATTGTATAGAGTTCGCTGTGAAAGTAGCAGTTATAAAAGAGTAATTTTTTTTCACCTTCATATGAAAAAAATCATTAATGGGGGAAAAACATGGGAAAAATGAAAAATTTCTCATACAAATCACAAAAAAATTAAATGCTCTTTTAGCACTGCAAACTGTAAAAGTACAGTGAACTTTTTGGAACACATACCCTATCCTACTAAAGTAATATTATCACTTAGTTTTGTTACACTTTGTAAATAGAATAGAATAGAAAATTATTTATTACAATACATACCTACTTATAGGAAAACTATATGTACAAATAGGCGGTGTTACTGCTAACAGCAGTTACTGCGAGACTACCTTCCCAACAACAAGTACTCAACCTTCCTTTAATGTCAAAAATAGCCCTTCTCTTATTGTTTATTCAGTAATAATAATTTTATTAGTGTGTAAAAATTTTAGGACAACTAACTACGCATGGCATAAAACTCAATTCAAAAAGTTTGCCGCTTTCAGGGCGCACAATTACAAAATGATTGCTATTTACAACACTTTATTTATAACTTAAATAAAGCTAATCAATCGTCCTGAATAGCTTTTGAGGTCTTTGTGAACTTCACAATGCCAGCAGTAAATTATTGGAAACCTGAAAGGCGCCATCGCTAAAGAAAATTTATTGTGAACTCGACGCTAACGGTTTTTAAAAAATAGAGTATTGTCAGGGAAGAAAATATGATAATTTACCTAAAATCTAAATGGATTTTTCATGAGCCCTATATTGTTTGCAATCTATTTTTGGTGAATGAAACGAGCGATAGGTAGGTTGTATAATAAAGTAGCTTTGGCACAGAATATATTATAATAGTACTCCGGCTTTGGTGACTTTTCAACGTATCAGACAAAAACATCAATATAGTTGATTCCTGCATCATCATAATATCCTAAACACTGGCAAATAACAACCTTGATAATATTATGTTGCACACGAGTACACGACAGCAAAAAGCTTATTTAGAAAAAATAATAATATACATTTTATAAATATACCTACACTTCTAAAAATGACGCCTCAAATATGACGAAATATCGTAAATATTTGAGGCTTGAGCAAAAATCTTCATTTACCTGTCAATCCAAAATAGCGCGCGAGCAGCCGCTAGGACATGAGTGCTGCGCAGGACATTCTGTGGCCCACAGGGCACCCCTCCCTCTTCAATAACCCACAGGCTGTGGGTTATTGAAGAGATATTTACAATGTGCACACTTAGACACTGCGCACACTTGACCCACAATGTGTGGTCATATTGTCATGACTATACCATAAAAATATAATATTATACTTTAGGTATATGCCTTAGATGTTACACAGATACTACGATGCCATCGTACGATGCACGATGGTGGTAGTTATTGGTGGTAGTACGTTCTGTAGGCTGTAGTCTGTACATTGGCTAGCCGCTAGTGACTAGAAAATTTAGTATAATGCCGCGGCCGCATATGCGTGGTGCTTCGCGCTAAAACCGATACTATTCATGGACGATCTGCGTGTATCGTCCAATATATTATTATGGTATCGTCTCATAGTACGAAGCTTCGGACGAATGACGATAGACGTAGATACGGCCGGGCCGTAACATTGAAAACTTTGTAGAAAATTCAATTTTACCGCTCTTTACTTGATACTAACAACTGTTCAAAGCCTTGACAAAATATTTAAAAAATATCTGACATAACTCAAGTTGACTGTCGGGGTTTTGTCAGGAATGTGAAAGTGTGATGTTGTGATTTTGTATTATTTTCCTAAAATTGTGTTAAGTTGGGTTTTTAATGTGTAATATTGGTAGAATATTAACCATTAGATATTCGTTATCGTGCACAAGTGTGGGAAAGTGATGCATTATCCAGAAACGTGCTATTTTGTGTTCCCTCCAAAACTCCATCAAAAGTTTCAGTAAAGCGTCTACCACTTTACTGAATCAACCGACTTGACTTTCTGACTGTAATAACTTTTACTTAGACTTTGACTAGACTTTAGATCTGACGAAATAGAATAACGATGCTGAAAATTATATTATAAAATATTGTTTTCCCGCCATAATATTATATCCTCGACATTGGCCATGGTTAAAGCCGAAGTGCCATTATAAGAAAAAAAAAAAGTTGACTGTCAAGTGTCATTTGGCGTGTCTAATTTCTATTCTATTTTAGCTTTGTTTTGATATAAAATATAAAACTATTTGGAATTTTAATGCTAAAAAGAAAATATATTCGTGTTAAAACAATGAATTCTATTGAAGATTTAAATAAAGCAATATGTCGTTTGTGCTTGAGGTTTGAAAACTCTAAAAAAATGGTATCATTAATTGATAATACAAACGAAGATGGATTAAGTTGTTATGGTAAAGGAGTTTCTCAACTAACGAATGTTGAGATAAATAATTTAGATCCGCTGCCGAACAATATGTGCCAAAATTGTTTGCATCTTCTAAAACAAGCTGTGTACTTCAAACTGCAATGCGAACACACTGATAAATGTTTCAAAAACATCGCCCGTCACCACTCCGAAAATACAGATATTATGCGAGCTATAGTTAATTTTGCGAAGCAGAACTTTTATTCCAACTACAAATATTCATTTTCGGCTACTTTAGCAAGAAGAGATACTTGTGAACGTAACAAAAAAGATAGTGACAAAAATAATGAGGACAATTTACAATATGACACTGATGGCTCCATGGATAATAATTCTGTAACAAATTCACATTCAGAAAATGTTGCTCAAGATCACCCAATCGATGGCGCAAAATCAGAATATGCGGCAATTGAAAATAATGCAAATTATATTATAGTGAAACCGCTTCAAAAAACACCAACTTCAAAAGAAAATGAAATAAAAATGTTGGATGTTTTAGAACAAATTTATGTACCGAAAGAGTGTAACATACCAATAAAAAAGTTGAAAAAAATGCCTAAGAAATTAAAAAAACCTGTAGTGACTGGTGTGAGAAGGAAACCAAACACTCAGTGTGACAATATTATTAAGGACCTGGAAATGCTTTTTGGAACACCATCAAGGGATGAGGGAGCGACCGTAGAGCCATATAGCAAAGATTTTATAAGTGCAAGACGCAGAAGAATGAAATTTAGTCGAAATGGGCACAATGACAATCAAAATGAACAAAAACAAGATTTAAAATGTAATGTTTGTGGAAAGGTTTTGGCAAATCCACACACATATAAACATCATATGGAACGACATACTGGTTGCAGGTATTGTTAGTTACTATTACTCATGGCAGTATTAAATAAAACATTATTTTAAATCGATAGTGATCAACAAAAATGCTATTATGCTTATTAATTCATCAAGCCCCAAGAGGTTGCATGCAACCGCGATAACAATAGATAAGTTGTTTTTCTCACAATCAACGGGTTAAAGTTTATGAAAATATTATTTCACAACCTATCAAGCCCCGTACGAGCACCAGTGATTGCGACAACAATAGAATACAATGGCATTTCCAGAATCGCCAATCGACGGATTAATAAACAATATTATCTAAAACTAATTATATTTTAATTTCTTTTATTTTCTTGCAGATACATTTGCGAGCACTGTGGAAAAGGCTTTCCTGTATTGAAGGAGCTCCATATTCACCAGGTATGTCGACACGGAACGGGCCCTGGCCTTCCATGCTCGCAGTGCCCCTTCAAGGCCTCAAGGACAATAGAATTAATAGAACATGAACGCATCCATACCGGAGAGCGACCATACACATGTGATAAATGTGGCCTCACCTTCCGCAGAAGAGCAATATGGAGGAAGCATCTGATTATTCACTCAGAAAAGACGGTGCAATGTCCACAATGTAACAAAAAATTCTTCCAACGTGGTGAGATGCTGTCGCATGCTAACAGCGTCCACGAGAGAGTGTATATGTATATGTGTACTAAGTGTGATGCTACGTATGCCAGAAATACAACGGTGAGACGGCATATGACAGAACGGCATGGTATACCTCGCGAGGCACAAGGAAAAATAATCAGAATTAACAAAAAGTCCGGCACCATTAGGAGTAATAATATGAATGCTTAGATATTTTTAATTATTATTAATGCTAAAGTTGTATTACACCTATAAAACTGTTACACTATGAAATATGAAAATTTGAAGTTTTTAAAGTTATCTCTAATATTTCTGGCTCTGTATCTCAATAAATAAATAATATATTATGTAGAATTTAATTCAGTATAATTAAACTTATAAATAAAGCAATGTGCATGGCAAATTATTATTATTTAAAAATTATAACATAGGGCAAAATAAAAAAAAATCATGAATTGATATTATCAGCCTTTAGTATTTAAATATATTATGGATGTGTGGTAAAATAATATCATGTGAAGATCAACTGAACAGTTTTTTTTTTGATTTAGGGATTTTTTGGCCTTAAAGGGCGCGTTCACACGTGTGCGGCTTATCCACCTTAAACGTCACATATTACATGACGTATACATAATCTTAAGGGCCCGGGTTACCCTCGAAATTTTCATACATTCTTAATACCAAAATCATTTTCTCATACGAAAATATTTAACATGTTTGAGTTATTTTTCAGCTTAAGATAGTAATTACCTAGGGTCCTGAACAAATTTTTTTTACAAAATATTTAAATACTAAAAAAAAAATTTTGTGTCTAAATATTTTTTAGTAAATTTACTACTAAATATTTAAACACCAAAAAATAGACAAAAACACTAAAAAATATATAAATAAATAGTAAATTTACTACAAAATATTTAAATAATAAAAAATATTTTTTAAAGTTTAAATATTTTGTAGTAAATTTACTATTCATTTATATATTTTTTAGTGTTTTTGTCTATTTTTTGGTGTTTAAATATTTAGTAGTAAATTTACTAAAAAATATTTAAACACAAAATTTTTTTTTTTAGTATTTAAATATTTTGTAAAAAAAAATTGTTCATGACCCTAGGTAATTACTATCTTAAGCTGAAAAATAACTCAAACATGTTAAATATTTTCGCATGAGAAAATGATTTTGGTATTAAGAATGTATGAAAATTTCGAGGGTAACCCGGGCCCTTAAGGGTTAAATCAGACCGCAACAACGCGACGGATGCATTTCTAAATTTGTATGGATTTGACAGACTTCAATTGAGTGAGACGTCTTGCAAATCTGTCAATTCAGTGTTGCGGTCTGAATGGGTCTGAATTGACCCTAGGATGCCTAGTATATGGGCCCGGATTTATATGTAAATACATATTTTTATTTTACGCGATTTTCGGCCCAGAATGTGTTTTTTTACACGAATTATCATGTTTAGACTGTGAAAAACGCAAGTTTTATTTTCCATATTTTTCCATATTTTAGGGTTTTACAAAGATAAGTCCATATTTTGCAAGAAAATGTCACAATCGTCCATATTTTCCACTGATCTCTATACAAGTACGCTGGATTGCTGATAGCCTTTGAAATGACAGCTATTTTTTGTGCCTATTTGAAGCGGAATCAGCGCACCTATTATTCGGGTAGAGAACTAAATCTGACGTAAAAATGACGTTTGAAAGCCGCCATATTGGCGCTGATAGCAGTAGTGAGAGTATTTGGAACTAATACTAGTGATGACAACTGTTGTTATTGGTTGTGGTTACGTCAAATTTAGTTCTCTACCCGAATAATGGGGGCGCTGATTCCACTTCAAATAGGCACAAAAAGCAGGTCTGTATCAGTAATCCAGCGTACTTGTATACTAGAGATCAGTGATATTTTCACAAAAAATACGTTCCCGCCACCATGCGGCTGCGTATTTCGTTCCTGACTTCCTGTTGCGTTTTATCGGCGTATTCTGTTTACAAAGAAGATTATGGAAGAAATAGAAAATAAAGTTTCAGATGCTGCAGGTCCTGTTGCTGACATGGTTGATGGATAAACAAAAACTAAAGTATGTTTCGGTCTTCGGGTAAAATAAAAGTTTTAAGTAACACATAATATCACGTCATGTGAATTTTGAGTTGTGAATCTTTAGGGGTCCCGTTTTTACCCTTTGGGTACGGAACCCTAAAAATTAGCTTGTTAGTAGGTATGTAATCACTAATCACAAAAAAATTTGTTCTAGGGCTCCCGTACTAGAGGTATTTTAGACGGAAGAAACCGCGCTTATACCTGCCTATCGGAGTTGATGTTAAATCAATAAGCAATTTAAAGTTGGGAATGTGTGCTGTCACAGTTACAAATGATAGAGGACTCGATAATGATCACGCCGGGACTCATCTTAAATTGTTTCAAACAAGAAATACGCTGTGGAAGTTATCCTTACTTCTTATCTGCCTATCTTGTCTGTCTGTCAGTCAGTCTGTCTGTTAGCACTTAGCTCTTACCTCTTACCAATTAAGGTGACGCCTTGATAATTTGGCTGTAGCGATGTCCATTTTTCTCAGCAATGACTAAAGCTAAGAAATTAAAGTTCACTGTCAGTATTCATCATGTCTTTGTCTTTGAATTACCCATAGCATAACACGATTGGTCAACTTTTATAACACAGAATAATCAATCAAAAAGACCTCTGTAAAAAAGGGATTCCTATTATGCCAACAGAGAGTGATATAAGCTTCCAAAATTTGTACATAAATTGGTTCTAGCATACACTTTAATTTGCCCATAGCTTATATGAAATGTATTTATGGCTTTTAAATTACGCGACAAAAACCATTTTGTCGCTACGCCCTTTGCATTTTTTGCTGTTCCATTGCTTGTTTTCTATGAGAGGCCGGACCAGCCTCGCATACAAAACAAGCAATCTAAAACACATCCAGCACGGTTTTTTACTTCAACATGGCGTCACCTTAAGCCGCTAATTTTGATCATATTATTCTCAAGAAAACGGCGGATAATTTTTATTCCGAAAAATATGGTTTCTGCGCTTTACTTTAGGTAACTGGGCGAAACGAAGTTGCTGCCAACGTCTAGACTAGTAGATATTATTACATACTAATTATAAATTATGTGAAAGTGTCTGAAACCTGTTCTTCTTTAAAAGTCACTGAACGGATTCGGATGAAATCTCGTAAGGAGATCAGGTCCGGGTCCCCGAACAGACCCCTCAATCCTAATAGGAAAGTTATTAAACATACGCCTAGGCTGAGATTGAATTGCCTGTCTGTTCGTCTGTCAGTATTAATATCCTAGAAACTTAGACCTACGAAGGTGCTCAATATACGAAGAGCTCAACAGATTTTTAACAAGACATTTGGGAATTCGGTGCCTACATAGCGTCAAAGCTTTGAAAGTGCTTTGTAGCGCCGATATGAGTTTCCTGATATAGGTGAGTCACATTAGAGAAGCACGCTTCAAAGAAAAGTTAATGTAATGACATCGTTACTGTTCATAATAAACGGTCATATCTGTTTTGAATCTACAACTAAAGGCAGACATACATTGAGAGTAACTGACGTCAGTCCATTCAGTGGCGGCCTTACCCATTGCGAGGCCCCGGGTGGAAGGTCTTTGTGAGGCCCTGGGCCTCGGGTCTTTGCGAGTCCCTTTGTGTCCAAAGTCCAAAAAAACATCTTGCGAGGCCCCGGGCGATTGCCCTGTTCGCCACCCCATACGACCGTCGACCGCCACTGAGTCCACTGGCGTGCTGACCTGGCGGCTGGTACTGTCATAATGTAAAGGCAGATTTACATTGACTCAGTGGCTATTGTTAGTGTACTTGGCATTTGGCTGACTGAAAATCAATTTACCTACTGACAGGGTCAGTTCACATTGCAACGACAAGGCGATGCATTTTTATAATTATAGACTATTTAAAATTGTATTATGCAGCCTAACACCGGTGACACGGATAAGGCTCGATTTATATCCATCTGCGGGAAGGGGCGGTTTGGCCGCCACACAACGAGATCACAAGAAATTGTTTACAGTGCGGTCGTGCTGTCATTTAAGGCTGCTCTCTCGAAAAAAACTTAAAAAAAAAGCGTGCAGATGAAACAACTTTTCATCGGCATTAACAGAGAAATTATATCTGAAAAAATAATTAGTAAGTAATCTACATGATGATACGTAATTTGGTCTTGCCATATTTTTTCTATCGGTAAGTATCACATAAAAAAGAAATAAAAAACCAAATCACCTCCAAATCGTTGCAAATCGTTGAAATGAAACCACTTTACTCCTTTATTATTTATCTATACATAATATAATAAAACTGTAGAAATGTGAATTCTCACGAAAGATCACGTCCCAAGTATTATTTTTCAAAAATATTCAATGTACAGAATTGACTTTCTTACGATTTTATTACAATATGTATAGATGACTTAGTTTGTTCCTACAAAGGATAATTAAGACGCAGTACAAACTCCACGATACCTTTTAATTATGAACAAAAGTTTCATGAGGAATAAGGGGGGGGGGGGGGTTTGTTTTGGGGGGAAACGACACTGGAAAACCGTATGTGTAGTTTAGTTTTTAACTTTGTTCTTAAAAAGATGTATAACGCCGCAACACCGCTTTGTTTGAAGCAAAATTTGGGGAGGTGGGGGGGGGGTGGTTGGGGGGGCGCAGCCCCCCCCCCAAGAAAAGACCGATGTCAAAGCTCCCAGCATGTTAATCAAACGACACTCGAAATTTGTATAGAAAAGATAGACAAAAGCTCATAGCATGGCAAGGAGTGATGATAGATACAAAGTGTGAAAGAGAAATTTGTAGGAAATTTTATGGGCTTTCATTACGTACAGGACATTTTTCTCTACAACGCACCGTTTTAGCGATATGAGCAAAAAACTAAAAATATTGAAACTTGAGCCCCTCCTCCCGCCCTAGGTGATATCGTCATAATATATAGCCTATGTGTTGACCCGACCTCTATATAATATTCGTGCAAAATTTGAAGTAAATCCATTCAGTACTTTCTGAGTTTATCCCGGACATACATACAGACAAACAGACAAACCGACAAACAGACAAACAGACAAAAATTCTAAAAACTATATTTTTGGCTTCCATATCGATTGTAGATCACGTCCCAAGTATTATTTTTCAAAAATATTCAATGTACAGAATTGACTTTCCTACGATTTTATTATATGTATAGATATTCAAATTATAATAAGCCTCAAGATAGATTATAATAAGCCTCAAGATAGACAAGATATTCAAATAATAATGGCTTCTATAGCGATCTAGTAACACCCCCCGTGTTACTAGATCGCTATAGAAGCCAAAAATGTGGTTAGTTTTTTGTCTGTCTGTCTGTCTGTCTGTCTGTCTGTCTGTCTGTCTGTCTGTCTGTCTGTTTGTTCCACTATCACACGAAAACTACTGATCCGATTTGAATGCGGTTTTCGCAGATATGTTTGTCTTCTTCCAACTTAACATCTGGTGTATAAAAATTTTGCCCCCCACCCCTCTAAGGGGACGAAAGGGGGGTCAGATTTTGTATTAAACTTTTTTCTTTAACACGAAAACTACTGATCCGATTTGCTTCCGGTTTTCGCAGATATATTTGTCTTCTTCCAACCCAACATCTGGTGTATAAAAATCCCCCCCCCCCCTCTAAGGGGACCAAAGAGGGGGTAAGATTTTGTTTTAAACTTTTTTCTTTAATGGAGTTACTTCATATTATTAACTGTATTTTCCAACTTATCATCTGGTGTATAAAATTTTTCCCCCCACCCCTCTTAGGGGTCAAAAGAGGGGATAATTTTGTATCAACTGATGAAGTAGAAATACTTTATACTTATGGCAAAACAACGTTTGCCAGGTCAACTAGTTTATAATAAAAACTAGACGTGCCCCGCGGCTTCACCTGACGCATCTAAATTGTCAATTTAACAGACAAATTAGCTCACAAAAATTGCCTATGATCCTTCACGTGGTCTCCTATTTATCTGTATTCTGTGCCAAATAACATAAAAAAATTGCTCCAGTAGTTAGTGAGATAAGCCCTTTTAAATAATTTTCCCCGTTTTTTCCACATTTTCCTCCGTTTCTTAGCTCCTATTAGACTTAGCATGATATTATATAGCCTATAGCCTTCCTCGATAAATGACCTATCTAACACTGAAAGAATTTTTAAAATCGGACCAGTAGTTCCTGAGATTAGCGCGTTCAAACAAATAAACAAACTCTTCAGCGTTATAATTTAACGAACTATAGAATAAGTATAGATTGCTTTTGATCTCGTGGTGTAGCGGCTAAGCCGCTTATTCGGGCGGACGCATATAAATTGTGCCTTAGTAGGTATATAAGGTACCCGCATAGTAAACGACATTTAAACAGTAATTATCTAGATTTTGGGGGGCCCGGGTCTTATTAAACCTCCCTTTGGACCGCGTGGTGTCAACACAATTAAAATTTATCACAATTTAAATGAGCCCGGGCTACGTTAAATAATTATAAATTTCTTGATATTTTATAACAATCTCTGATTTTCCCGTAAATTGGACGAAACGGGAGGACCGTTGCCATAAATCATGGTCTTCGAGGAAAATATTGCGTGCCCCAAGTATAAAATGATAGCGAAATTTCAGTTCAAGATACAACACCGACACAAACATAATATGTTTTGTAGTTACTAATTAGTTATTTATAGCGTTTTTTAAGGTAAAGTTATTAAGCGCCTGTTTCACCACTTTCTGATATGTGCCGAATAGGCTATCCACCAATTAACTTGACAGATCAAGTATGGAGATTGGAGAATCTGTCAAAATAGTTGTGAATAGCCTATTCGGCAGTTTATCAGGAAGTGGTGAAACAGGCCTTAAGTAAATCTGTGTACCGGCTATTTCTTCTAGATACCAATAGGTACCTAATACCAAAATTATTATTATTATTTAAAAACTTGTTCCTATGAGATATAATAATTGTAAGTTGTAACAAAACAAAGTGATACTACTTTAGCCTGTGTATGTGTCCCCTGTATAGTTGACTGTGAAAGTAGCAGCGCTGAAAGGGCAATTTTAATTTTTTGTATAGGCAAGGTCATGGACATGGACACATTCATTCGTAATGAATTTGTCGCGAAAATTCTTAAATGGACCATTAAATGACGTCCATACTAGTATCTATATACATACTAATATTATAAATGTGAAAGTGTGTCTGTCTGTCCGTCTGTCTGTTTGTCTGTTTGTTACCTCTTCACACCCAAACCGCTGAACCGATTTTGCTGAAATTTGGTATGGAGGTACTTTGAGTCCTAGGAAAGGACGTGGGATTATTTTTATCCCGAAAAAAGTACGGTCCGCGCGATGAACGATATATAAAAATGGATTTCCAATTGTGTTAGTAACGCTATAACTCAATAAGGGCTGAACCGATTCTGCTAATTTTAGTCTTAAAATAATCCTTGAAGTCCAGGGAAGGTTTTTAAGTGATACAAAGTCCAAGAGGACAGCTAGTATTATTATAAATGCGAAAGTATGTCTGTCTGTCTCTCTCTTCACGCTCGAACCACTGAACATATTTTGCTAAAATTTGGCATGGTTTTACTTTGAGTCCCGAGAATGGATATAGGATAGATTTTATCTCGGAAAAATGCACGGTTCCTGCGCGATAAACGAACATTGTCGCAACGGAGTTGCAGGCGTCATCTAGTGGGATAATAATAATTTTCAGTCGAAACTACATTCGCTATCGCTTACGTTTCGAGGCATATAAATTGGAAGCTAGGTCGGGTTCTCGGATGATATTATGCTAAGGGAGTAGCTCAGTTAGATCTAATCCCAGAATGGGGGCCGTCGTTTAAGCCGTTGTGCCTACTGCCTCTATTTTACCCGACTACGGCGAAGCTAAACGGAAAATAAATTATTCACTAAATGAAGTAAACTATGTAGTGTGCACTATGCATATATATTGCATGTATTGACTATAATTTTGTACTTAAAATAAAATTAATATTATAACCCTATCCGTACTTCTATACTGTATACTAATATTATAAGTGCAAAGGTGTATCCGTCTGTCTGTTTGTCTCATTATATTCCGTGGTTTGTCTGTTAGCTCTTTACGCACAAACCACTGAACCGATTCTGCTAAAATTTGGTAAGGACTCTATGGTACGACACCCGAGAAAGAACATTAAATAAGATACTTTTTAGTCCGAAAAATTTACGGTACATGCGCGATAAAGAAAGTTTGGCGCAACGGAGTTACCTACCTACCGTATATAAACCCCGTGTTCCATTTGATATTAAAATAGGAGGCATTTTGAGCGTTTTCATCGTTTTTAACATCAAATGGAACGCGGTGAAAGTATGCTATTTTGTCTCTGTGATCAGTGATGTAGTCACGTTACTAATATTATAATATGCCAGATAAAGACAAGCAGATCATATTGTGTCTGTCATCTGTGAATGTTTTTATTAAATAGTTAAAGAGGGTACGTCATTTATTATGGTGACACATCACTAGACGTACTTAGGTCGTAACTCGTAAGGTTATTCCAGGTGAATTTAATTGTGTAACGCATCTTCGGGACAATCGGGACTAAGGCTGGCAAGTGGCAGCATACGTACGTTTTCAGAATTCGTTTTCCGTATTCGGGGTATGGAGATACTTTGAGTCCCGAGTCCCGGCAAAGGACACAAGAAACTTGTCCCAAAAAAATGTACCGTTCCCGCGCGATTAACGAACTACGCGAATTACAACGGAGTTGCGGCCGTCGTCTAGTTAGTAAATAACTAAATACTAGATGACGCCCGCAACTCCGTTGCGCCAAAACTCGTTTATCGCGCGGGAGCCGTACATTTTCCCGGGACAAAAAGTGTCCTATGTCCTTTCCCAGGGCTAAAAATATCTCCATGCCAAATTTCAGCAAAATCGGTTTGGCGGTTTGGGCGTGAAGAGGTAACAGACAGACAGACACATTTATAATTAGTAAGTATAATAATTATGTTAGTATATATGGAAGTATGGATAAATCAGTGCAAGTGTTACCAGAACAATCGGGAGAATATACACCGTCTACATACCCGTCAATTTATTCACCGACGTAGTACTTTTATAAAAACCACAGGGCTGATGGCAAATTCTCCGTACCAATATCTGGTATCACTTTTGTGACAACGACGCTGACCTCAAGCATATAATCTTTGATTGCAAAGCGCTAGGTCTAGACAGAATTTTACTCTGCTCTGAAATAGATAATATTTGTAAAGACAAAGACATAAGTGTACCCCGCCGCCCAGAAGATTTACTATCCAATTACGATTTTTTCAAATGTGTATACAGATATATATGTTCAACGATGGAAAAACTGTAAAAATTTTAGTGTTTTTTTTTTTGTTTTGTAAATAGTGCTCAGTAATACTCAGTAAGAAGAAAGAAGAAGGACATTATTATTTTTTTTTATAGTTATTTGACGTGTGTAAATTTGTATTTTTTTTCTGGAGCAAAGGACTTGTTTCCAGCTCCCAATAAATTAAAAAAAAAAAAAAAAAAAAAAAAAGTTGCAATAACCACGGCCCGGCATGCACGATATTTTGATGGAAATTGTCTGTAACGAGGCGGGTTATTGTGAAATAGTTTCAACGCATATTGCCCGACTTCATGTCATTTTGCGAGTAGCAACACTTTGTCGTTTCAAGCCAGTGGCGACCTTACTCATTGTGCGGCTCCGGGCGACATGTGTTATCGCGAGGCCCCGGTCAGCAGGTCTTTGCGAGGCCCTTTGGCTGACTGTACACTGCCGCCGACACCGGGACCACATCGCCAAAAATTCAAATAAAATGCCACTTTATGACCTTTTGCTTGACGCGTGGCCCCAGCCAGAACGAGGCCCCGGGCGAATGCCCTGTTCGCCATCCCCTTAGGCCACCACTTTTTCAAGCAATGGGTGCAATCTAAGACCGAAAATGAAATTTTCAAATCTCTAAAGTCTTATAAGAGTCATCTAGAAGAATTCCAATCGTATAATATATAATATTATTTACATGCCGTACCATTTACGCGTGTTCTGAACCCCCGACAGAAAAGAGATTTGTTATACCTCAGCGTGATGTGCCTCTGCCCTCTTTGTCTCTCTGTCTGTCTGTGTGTGTCTGTCTGTGGCATTGTAGCATCCAATTGGCTAGACCGATTTTGATTGGTTTTTAGTAAAAGTTTTTCCGAAGTCTCATAATAGTATGTGTTTTTAGCTTCAATTTTTTTCTTAAGTTAACAGAACACAGTGCGAGCATTTTTACGTACCTCCTAAGTCCTAGACTAGAAAGGTCAATGACCGCTGGTGCCACCTTAAATTATTTTACCTATAGTGTCTCATAATATGTGCTAGCTGTGAAGTAGTGTGAAGCCAGCCTAACTTTTTTGAAATTACCGTTTTACTTGTTTATTTAAGACCTGCAAGCTCTAGGTGAGGTGTGCTGAATTGTGTATTGACAGAGTGTGCTCCGAACTGAAATGAACGGCTTTAAACGTTTCCTTTTTTACGTTTGAGGCTCATTTAAAACTGTTGCTTGTTTAAATGTAAGCACTGGCCTATATCGTAGGATTTTTGCCATTTTTAAACTTAAAATTATAATAAAATTAATAATTATCTGAAAATCCCAATCAATTCTTTTTTTCTTCATGTAGAAAATATTATACGAAAATAAAATCACAATTTTAGTCAAAACTCGAATCCTATGGCAAGATTTGAAAAAAATCAATGCCGCTAAGTAGTCAGTCTTTATGGGACTAAAGACAATTATAATATCAAAATAAATTCAAAATTATAGTTCGACAAGGCTCTACATGAACGTGGAAAAGAAAAGGAACTAAACGCCGTGTTTGACAGTTCTCCTTTACCAGCAGCGCCTTTTGACATCATTGACACATTCATAATGTGTCAATGATGATGATAAAGCCTTGTCGGACTATAGTAAAATATTAAGCACTTTTAAAAATAAAAAAGAAACCTTTTTCGGAAGTTCGTTAAAAATTCATCGAAGCATAGACAAATGAAATTGGTCAATGATCGAAGTGAATCCAAAATATCGAGTCAAACCAGCGCGACGCATTTTGCTTTGCGTCTACCGTGGATTCTAATATTAATTAGATATATTATTATAATAATGAAACAACTCAAACTCAACTCAACTGCCAAGAGCCTTGCGTGGAACTCACAAAGTAGAACATTCGTTTGAGGCACATTTAAATATAACATTGTAACAGCGTGGCGTGGATTTATGTTGCAAACTTTATTTTCTTCAAGTAAGTAATTGTCTCTGAAGTCTGAACTTCGTGCATTCTGTACGCGAGGATCTCTTAATTATTTAAGGAGCTGTTTCACCACTTCCTGATAAAGTGCCGAATAGGCTATTCACAACTTTTTTGATACATTCGCCATAATATACTCGATCTGTCAAGTAAATTGGTGGATATCCTATTCGGCACTTATCAGGAATTGGTGAAACAGGCCCTAAATAAAAATAATATAAATTACTTGAAAATTAATTTAAATAACTTTTTTTTTACTATGGGTAGTGAAAGGACGCACTATTATTTCTCTTATTATTTTATCAGAGAAGTTATTCCACAGTCAGAAGTTGGTTGGCTTTTGTGAACTCGTCGTCGTGATTCGCTGCCACATTTGCTGCAGTTAGAGCGACCGCAGACTTACAATTTCAAGTTGGCCAACTACAGTCTGTCAAGAAAGTCATGACAGGCGGGAAAATTTTCTAAACGTAATCACACTTAAAAGGTGTATTGTTTTCTTTGTATTTTTACAGAGAACGCTTATTAAATTTTAAATATTGTCACCTTGCACATTTTTATCTCGAAATAATAAAGTTCTCATATTATTTTTTTATACGCTTTTTATTAGCTTCACCTGTATATTTGTTTGTAAATTGTAACCGACTTCTTTGGGCGCGATTTTGACCCACTTTAAACAGCCAGATTTCGTTCAAACTTTGTAGATTTATCGAGGACCGATGACAATACACTAATTTGATATAATTATTCCATTTTTCAATTTCTATGTTTAAATGTTGGTTTGTAATCGACGCTTTATATAAAAAGCGTGTTTTTAGTTTTTTTAACTATTACTTATTCATTTAAAAATTGTAGTTGACTGTACTTGGCCAACTTGAAATTGTAAGTCTGCGGTCGCTCTTAGGCTTACGTAACCCGACCGACCGACGTACACCCACCATTTTGGATAAATTAACTATCTAAGTACAATATAAAATAGAGATCAGAACCCAACCATAGAGTTCAGATAACTACCTCAGTATAGGCACAAGGTATTCCATTACATTCCCTAATTGAAGGAAGCTACACAATTTTATGTTAAGCGATATTGGGTAAATTACTAAATTCCCACCAATCCCACCTCACCCGATTATGTATTAAGGGCTAGTTCGCACTGCGACACGCGTTACTAGGGCCCGGATGTACGCGAAAACTTCCGCAAACATACTCGTATTGTGACACGGGTGGGTTGCACCAGAGGCATAGTTAAGGTTAAGGTTATCGTCAAATGGACGCCATATTTGACGACAACCTTAATGTTGTATAATGTACGGGCCTATGACCTGTATAATGTACGGGGGAACTATAAAAAAAAAAAACACTGCGTGGTAAAAAGGGACGTGTAATACATGATAGCAGAATTTTATCGATTACATTTACATTAAGTGCTTTATTTGTAATAACTAATAAAATAATATGAAACCGTGGATTTACCTATAAGTAACTACCCCGTCAACGGCTACTTGAAAAAAAATATAGCATCCCATTTAATGACTTCGCTATATGACTTTTAGTCAAGACGTTAAACGTTACAGTCAACGTCTTGACGAGTTGTCCTTTAGTCATTCAATTGAATGGGGTCATTCAATGAATGCGCTAGTCATTCGATCAAATCGCAGATTAAACCAGATTACATCTCTATACAATTTATGATAAAACTGTAGAAATGAAAATTCTGTACATTAAAGATATTCAAAAAATAATAAGCGGGGCGTGTCACTAGATCGCTATGGAAGCCAAAAATGTGGTTAGTTTTTTGTCTGTCTGTCTGTATGTTTGTCCACTATCACACGAAAACTACCGATCCGATTTGCAAACGGTTTTCGCAGATATTATATTTGTCTTCTTTAAACTCAACATCTGGTATACAAAATTTTACCCCCCACCCCTCTAAGGGGACCAAAGAGGGGGTAAGATTTTGTATCAAACTTTTTTCTTTAATGGACTTACTTCATATTATTTACTGTGTTTTCCAACTCAACATTTGGTGTATAAACCCCCCCCCCCTCTTAGGGGACAAAAGAGGGAGGGAAGATTTTGGATCAACTGATGAAGTAGAAACACTTTACATGGCAAAACAACGTTGCCGGGACAGCTAGTAGAATTTATGTTCAATCATGCTCGTGTAAGTGTAAACGTGTACGTACACATATTTTGCACACAGAATATGAAAACCATTTTCGGTTTCGTTTGACAGCTCCAGATTGTTGCTCTAATCCGCAGTAAATGCTTTAGTAGGAGTAGGTACTTTTTTTTTTTTTTTTAACGCCAAGAAATACATTTACGCATTCCGCGGGGGATGAGGGAGATCCTGACGCGGATATGTGGGACTCACTCAAAAGCCCTACCCACTAAAACTTGGCGGTGCGCCCTAGGAGTAGGTACCTACTGCAGGCGCCGGCCGATATGGCATACTACGTCAAACGTACATAAATGAGATCTCTTCTGAGTCGGCCTACTCCTTAGTTCTGTTTATACTCTGCTATAGATATTTGCCAGCATCCTACTACGTACGAGCGCCGACTTTATTCTCCTATACAATATAATACGGGAAAACCGTATCCCGGAAACGCGACCGCTTCACAAGTTATATCCGCTAAGACGTGTCGGCGGAAATCGAGCGGGGACGGATGGCCTTAATGCTAAAGGCACATCTCTAGTTTGACATACGATAAAGAAACAATCGTATCTAAATTTTTAGGGTTCCGTAACCAAAGAGTAAAAACGGGACCCTATTACTAAGACTTCGATGTATGTCCGTCTGTCTGTCTGTCTGTCTCCAGGCTGTAACTCAAGAACCGCTATAGCTAGACTTCTGAAATTTTCACAGATTGTGTATATCTGTGTCCGCTATAACAATTACAAATATAATACCTACTAAAAACAAAAGAAATTAAATATTAATTATGGGGACTCCCATACAACAAACGCGATTTTTTTGGTATTTTTGGCTTGCAACTATTTTTCAAATTAATGTTGCCAAATTATACATCATCACCAGTTAGGTGATACCTTTAAAAACTGTCACTGTTGTATGTGAATAAAAGAATGAAAACCTACGAAAAAAAAATTTAAACTATTATTACTTATACATTAATTTATATTTACATTTCACCGCTAATTTAATTTATTGACATGATATTTATTTTATTAAATTTTATGGACATTTTAATTTATTTTTGACATGATTTAATTTAGTTTAATTTATTTGACATTCATATAGATACAATTTTTATAATTTTAATATTATGGACAATTCAATTAAATTACTGGTGATTTAATTAGACAATTGTATCGTCTTATTAAGTTTTATTAATGTTAGTTTGACATCTTTTATATTAATTTAATTGACATTTAATAATTTTACGGATATTTTGTGACATTTTAATTTTAATTTAGAAATTTAACAATTATTACTTAATTTTAGGCTCTGAAATCTGTATATGTGACATTACCAGCATAATATTATTAATTTATCAATATAAAATGAGTAAATCCAACTAAATATTAATTTTAACATCATTAAAAAATAGTCATATTTGGAAGAAAAATTCTACCAAATTGTAAAAAATACCATGATGCTGACAACCCTAATGTTTGTTTTGATTGTATTTAATTATTTAAAACTACCGACGTTAAACTTACACCTGATGATGATTTAATTCGAAACCGGTCGTGTAATTTGTTAAAATTGTTATAATTTCTTAAATATAGTGGAAAAAGTGCACGAAAATTGTGTTTCATTAGTGTTCAATATGAATTTCCACCAAGAACCAACAGTACAATCAGTTACATATATGAAAAAAAAATAACTTGTGTGATGCGTAGTTTTTTAACTTTTTTCACTAGTTTTGTTGATTAATTATTGATGCTAGGCGCTAGCCAATAAAAAGCGATAGTGAATATGATAACCAGCAACACACCTGCATCTCTTCTAATGATGCGAGTGTCCATGGGCGACGGTAGTTGCTTTTCATCGGGTGACCCGTTTGCTCGTTTGCCTCCCTTATCTTATTCTAAAAAAAAGATAAACTCCTTTAAAAATAACTTAGAATATGGGAAAAATAAGAACCTTTAGTACTGCTACAATTCTTTGGTAAAATTGAAAAACGATTCTACTGTATTACGGTCAAAGAAATATAAGTAATAGTTAAAAAAAACTAAAAACATGCTTTTTATATAAAGGGTTACAAACAAACATACAAACATACAAATTGAAAAATGGAATAATTATATCAAATCAGTGTATTGTCATCGGTCCTCGATAAATATCTACAAAGTTTGAACGAAATCTGGCCGTTTAAAGTGGGTCAAAATCGCGCCCAAAGAAGTCGGTTACAAACATGTTACAAACAAATATACAGGTGAAGCTAATAAAAAGCGTATAAAAAATGAATATTAAGACCTAAATTATAATTATACTATTTAGATCGTATCAAAAACTTTAAACAAATTCTGCTTTCTAGGTAAATAACAGGTAAATGTATCTTTCAATATAATAAAGTTTTATAAAATGTAACAAGAGCATAAAAGTAACTCAAAATACAAATTGGGAGACGAAGTTTCTAAGAAAACCTCACACAAAAAGTACGAAAATAACATAAAAGTATGAATTGTCAAACGTGTGTTAGGTACAAATAATAATTTTACATATCTGGTTAAGTTGCAAAGCTCGGGGGAGGCACCTGGGATAGCGATCAAAATATCATTAACCAGCTGGAATCTAAGGGGTGATCACACCGACCGAGTAGAGCTGAGAGCTGGGCCGAGCACATCCATAATAATTTACTTGGCCGATGAAATTGGAATGCAACTCGGTACATTCTAATGCATTCCAGTACCCGTTAATATTATTCCAGTAGCAAAAAAACGCTATATGGATATTGGATTCCAATAATCCAGTGCAACCCTAGTACAGTGCACAAAATGTATGGAATTGACATAAGACATCGTTCGCTAGCGAATACTAATGTCAAATCCCATACATTGCCGCTTGTCTAGGCCCTCTGGATTGCATCAGTTGGAATAATGTAAGCCCGCTATTATGAGTTAAACACTTTTCTCTGCCAAATTGCTAGCAACGTCATCGGCTCTTTAAGAAGACATGAATGGAAGCAGCAGGTAAGTAAAAGTTAAAAAATTGCCGACTTTTTCCTGAAATGGAGGCTTTAGGGCCCGGAAAATGATTTGAAATAAAAACTGTGGATTTTATCTATTGCCAAATATGTTAGCCAGACGAATGATGAGTAATATCATTGAGCCAGACGATGAAGTAGGTAAGTTACAAGGTTTGTTAAAATTTGAAGGGAAAAAAATATGATTAATTATTGTCCTAATGTTATAAAATGTACGTCAACTTGTTCTTTCACTCTCGTCTTCAACTGCGTCGGCTTATAGTTTTAATTTTTTTATCAAGTATAAATTAAGAGAAGAAATGAAAAGCACTTATCCGAGTAATATCAGGATCTTCTATATGTCGGACGATACTGGCCCTTTAGGCAAGATCTTTTCTTTATTGCTTCTATAAAGAATCGCCGATCAAAATGTATGGAATTGACATAAGCGTTCGTTAATATGACGTTGACGTACGACTCGTCTTATATGAATTCCATACATTTTGATCGGCGATTCCATAAAGAAGCGATAACGAAAAGACCTTGGCCCTTTAGCCAAGATCTTTTCTTTATCGCTTTTATTAAGAATCGCCGATCAAAATTGGCATAAGCGTTCGATAATATTATGACGTTGCCGTTCGACTCGTCTAGTGCCAATTCCATACATTTTGAACAGCAATTCAGAAAACGTCTTGGCTAGCTCGGGATCTCCTTGAAGTCGGACGATACAGCTGAAGTTCGCCGGGACGTTGTAGCACAGATTAAAAGTACTCTCAAGGAATTTCTCCCTCAAATTAAAGTTTTAAAAAGATTGAAGTGTCAGGATTGTACTTTTGTAGTGCTTTTTACTGTTCGAGTTTGCACTCAGGTAACCGACAATGTTTCAAAGGATTATAATATTTTAAAACTCATTTTAAAACGTAGACAAATATTTTTAACTCCGTGCTGCTTGGGAATTAGTCTATCGCGCGGGAACCGTAGATTGTTCCGGGATAAACAGTACATAATGTCCTTTTCTGGGACTCATAACATGTAAAATGTAAATGGATGTTTCATAATATTATGGAGAATTAAAGCTACAAGTAGCTTTACGTCCCAGAAAAGGAATGTATGTGATAGTATTTATATTGCAAAAATATACGATTCTCGCGCTGCGAATCTACAAGTTGTGAGCATATTAAATTGTTACAACGTCGCTCGCGCGTCGTTTCAAGTGAATCAGAAACAAAATATTGATCAAAATATCAAATAAAAATAATAATATATTGATACAGACAGCAGATGTAAATACGTATACATTATGGAGTCTGGAAAACATATAATTTTATTACGAACCGTTAGCAAAATATAGTATGTCATAAAAATATAAGGCTGCTATCCATTCTGGAGGTAGTTTATTTTATCGGGTTTCAGTGTGCGTAATCCTTATGTCTTTAGCAAAAAGGGCTTGTCAGAGGTATATTTACCTCTGACAAGCCCTTTTAACCAAGCCACAATACAAATAATATACAGTAGACATTCTTGATACTAAACCGCCCGACAGATGCACTAATTAGATAACTTAATATAACAATGTAGTATGATGTCGCATGCACGACAGACGTTAAATATTATCGGCCTTACTAAAATTTAAGATTTAAACATCTATTTGTTTTGAGACCATTATGTGTTATTTTTTTTTTCTAATCAACTGTTCAACAGGTGATCTTTTGTAGTAAGACCATAATATTATGTCTCTGAGAGCGCAATGTAAATATCGTAAAGCCAGACTTGTACAGCACAGATGCTATAAGTTTTAACTCCACGCGACGTGGCACTGTATTGTTTTGCTTTTTAAGTTCTAACTTCTAAGTATCTAAAATTACTCTTATGTGCGCATAATGCGCGCCCGATACACTAATATATTATACGAGCTTTTGTCCGCGGCTTCGCTCGCGTTAAGAAGTATTATTATATACAAACTTTCATCCCCTATTTGAACCCCTTGGGGTGAGAATTTATCAAAATTCTTTCTTAGCGGATGCCTACGTTATAACATCTACCTGCATGCCAAATTTCAGCCCGATCCGTCCAGTGGCTTGGGCTGTGCCTTGATAGATCACCATATCAGTCAGTCACCTTTGAGTTTTATATAATTACGAGCTTTTGCCCGCGGCTTCGCTCGCGTTAATAAGTATTATTATATACAGACTTTCATCCCCTATTTGAACCCCTTGGGGTGGGAATTTATCAAAATCCTTTCTTAGCGGATGCCCACGTCATAACATCTACCTGCATGCCAAATTTCAGCCCGATCCGTCCAGTGGTTTGGGCTGTGGGTTGATAGATCACCATGTCAGTCAGTCACCTTTGAGTTTTATATATATAGAAGATATAGATTCTGTGCCGATACAGACTAAAGTTAAAATCGTATCAGGCTTAACTATCCTGCAGCGATGCGACACTTTAATTGCCATTTATTACTAGAGTTCAGTGCCTCTGCAGCAATTTGGTTTATTCTTTCTTATAAAAATTGTATCGTATTTCATTTGTGTTGCAATGTACTGTTTTTACCATAAATTATAAATTTATTATTGTTATTAGGTACTACAGACTCACATATTTTGTGTCTAAGATTTTTGTTCTTTGGTTACCTGTGAAAACTTGTAATTTGGCTTCTTATTCATGTCATATGTATTAATTGATCTTGTGTTTAGCCGCAAGTTTTCCGAATTTCATAAAATAAAATTAAAGAAATAATACTTGGCCGCGACGTGACACATCGCACCACAAATTTTTGTCGAGACATAGCTGAGTTACTCTACTGTGATATTATATACTGTGTACATACATTAACGGGCGGATCAGACGCAGATGTGGTAAAACTTTTCATACTTTCCCAATACTTTGATGCCGCGAGCGATTTGCCGAGCTTCACACAACACACTTCGGAAAACAAAAACCTTTATTATACATTTAGGAAGGTGTTATATTTAATGATCAAAGAGTTATATAATACGAGAGAGTTTGGAGTTTTTGTGTGAGTAAAATTGAATTTGGAATAAACATCTTCTCTTCCAAAGGATCCAGAAATAAAATGTCATTAAACTGTTGTGATAACTTCTTTAGCGTCGTTGTGCACTTTTTGTGATGGGTTTGTGATAATTATTATTATTAACTGATTAAACTCGTAAATTCGTAGGACGGAGTAAGTTTTCACTTTTGCCGTTAGCGGCAGAAAGCAAATTGGTATTTTAAATAAATATTCGTCTGTAAATCAATTTCATGCCGCATGCGTATAATATTATACTAGCTGACCCGGCAAATGTTGTTTTGCCATATAAATTATTTCTAGTATCATAAAAGTAGATAAAAACTTAATCACAGGCCTAACGAATGTACTTCTATCAGAGAAGTTGATTCTAGGCAGATGGCGGACCTAAGTCCTAAGGTCGCGTAACGCACCCATCCGACCGATCACAGCCAACATTGAAGCCGACCAAATTATCCAAATCAACGCCTAGGAATCGATTTCCTCGATGGTACATACAAAATTTCATTAAAATCGGTTGATCCGTTTTGGTGGAGTTCCCGTACAAGCACTGTGACACGAGAATTTTATATAATAGATTGGACAAATGACAAGAAACCATTATGGTCTGGACTATACAGGGACATGCATTACATGTGATTCGTAAAACGTTGCCTTCGGTCGTGGCGTGGCGTTTGAAAAATGGGAGCTTTTAATAACCCAGCGAATAGTGCAGGGGCATAATAAAATACAAAAGAGAAAAATATTAGCACAATATAAATTACTGGACTATCCGCGCGAGTCTGCCCGCTTAAATAAAGAATTTTGCAGGAACCGTACCTTTTCCTGCAAAAAGTATCTTATAATCTTCTCCGTAGTCTACTTTATTAGTTATTACTGTGCTAAATCAGATAAAAATCGGTCCAGTAGTATGATGGGTGCGTTAAAATAAACTTTTCCGCTTTATCTATACATATAATAAAATCGTAGGAAAGTCAATTCTGTACATTGAATATTTTTGAAAAATAATACTTGGGACGTGATCTACTATACTAACGCGGACGAAGTCGCGGGCAACAGCTAGTAATGTTAGTATATACAAGGTGTAACAAAACAACACAATATATTGCTGTTAAAACTTGAATATAGAATAAATTACGTACAGGTATAGTCTGTCAAAAAAGTGAAGAAATTAAAAAGTGGCAACAGCGTAGTGTCATCCCTTTTTTCTTAGATTGATTTGAAAGGGATGATACAACGATATTGCAACTAACAAATATTGCAACGAACTGTCACCAGCAGTATTTCCGGACCTATACGACCTGCAAACCTTCAAGAAAAGAGCGTATTCCCTCTTGAAAGGCCAGCAACGCACCTGCAGCTCTTCGGATGTTGCGAGTGTCCATGGGCGACGGTAGTTGCTTACCATCAGGTGACCCGTTTGCTCGTTTGCCCCCTTATTTAATAAAAAAAAAAACTTTTTAATTTCTTCACTTTTTGACAGACTATACATAAGGCAGGTAAGTAACAAAGTCTTAAGAAAATTTGAAAAATAATTTAGTGTGGTAGTCGCTACTTCAACAGATATTAATTAAGGGATTTTCTATAAAACTAGACCGTTAATTGAATGACTAATTAACCTAGTTGGCAACCTAACGCGGACTTTAAAATGTGTACAAAATTTTTCTTGACACCATCACAAAATATAAGACCATTTCAAATTTGATAATTTTTATAGGGACCTTGATTCTGCTATTTTATTCAACACTAGATGATGCCAAAACTCGATTATCGCGCGGGAACCGTACATTTTTCCGGGACCAAAAGTATCCTATGCCCTTTCCCGGGACTAAAACTGCATGCCAAATAATATTAAGTATGAAAGTATGGATTATATCTTTATGGTTTGGTGCTTGTAAGATGGATAGTATATTAATAATTATTACAAAAAATCTGTTATAGTGGTGTCAGCCTTAGTTGTCTGTAGCGTTCTTTGGGCCTTTCTTTCATCAATGCATTCTAGATTTGAAAAAAAATGTACTTAGTGAAGATTCCTTTTGAAATTTCTCGTTTAATAACTTGACTTTTCGATAGCTTAACCGTTCGAAAACTTGATAATTTAAGCGGGCTAAGGCTCTATAAGCGGTGTAAAGCTCTAAAAGCGCCCTAAAATATATAAACGGCCTAAGGCGCTCCACCTGCGCATTAAAGCTCTACAAGCGGGCTAAGGCTGAGGTTCTACAAATGGTCAAAGGCTCTATAAGCAGATAAGCGATCTAGATCCGATCGGATCGATGGGAGTCCGGCCGAATTAAAATGACCCCGGATTGCAATTCCTACGTGTTGGTTCGGGCATCGGGGAAATGATTTAAATGTTATTCTTTTTATTTGTAATTGACGAATAAAAACAAAGAATAATTTTATAATTCGTATGAGACGAGATGGTCGATTGTGATAAAAATACTAATTATCCATCTTTTGTATACCATATTATATTACTTTAGTCTTTAACATTCTAAAAGTAGTTTTATAAATAACCTTTGAAAGAAGAGGCGAGATTTCCAAGTGCATAGCGTAGTACTCGTCCGTTTGCATACCTATCAAGCCCTCTTTACATTACGCGATGCGACAACAGATTGAGTAAAGAGGAACCTAAGAGGAACAGATCACGAGCATCCTTGTACTAAATGAGCGTGCCTTATGTTATGGGGCATCGCTTATAGAACGATGCCCCATCCTCATGAATTTACCAATAGAATTAATAAAAAGCAACTTTTTCAGTGCTGCTACTTTAACAGTAAACTATTTATAAGGGACACATATACACCCTAAAGTATTATCACCTGTGAAACAGTTTTATACATATTGTATTGTTCCCAATCCAATCTTTCCATCCAATTTTTATGGGCCACTAGATGACGCCCGCAACTCCGTTGCGCATAAATTCGTTAAAACGAGAACCGTACATTTTCCGGGATAAAAAGTATCCTATGTCCTTTCCCGGGACTCAAAGTATCACCATGCCAAACTTCAGCAAAAGTATGGAAGTATGGATATGGATTATATGGATATGATTGATGTCGTATCGCCTAGGTGTGAAAGAGCTTTTTACTCAACTTTCTAAACTTATTGTAAAAGAGTTTCTATGTAACGGAAAACTTAAGAAGCTACAAAGTTAGACTTTAGAGGTAAGAATATTCATCTTTTCTACTTTTAATAATATTCTCTAAAGTAAAATAATTAAATTGGTTAACATTTAAGTACTACTTTTTACATAAAAGGGTTTTAAGCGGTATAGAATTGTATTTCTTAAAAAATGTATAATAAGTACAACAGTACTCTACTACCTAATTTGTCTCGATACTATGCAATCACTTAATTCAGTACCTATATTTTATAATTTATGGGACTACAATTAAGTGGCTTACACTAAAACATTTTTGATTTGGAAAGCAGAATTGAGTCTCGGATAAGGATATCTAAGTACAATATTTAGGCAATCTAGTAGTATCTTTAAAATTTTTTTATGGCATTGTTTAGTAACATAATATTATTATCTATGCTGAAAATTTTCTAATATTTACTATATAATATAATCAATTTTACAGTGGACGCAAAATATTAAAACTATAACTTTAGATGCATAAATTAAACTGTGCACGTAGAAATCGGGAGAAACTTTATTACTTTTTAGTTAATTGAGGAATGATATAGTATTGGGAGCAGTTAAAAATTCCGTCTGATATAGTTAAGAGGATTATCTAGTGATTCAGTGCAGTGAAACTTTTAGCTTCTGACGAGGGTCTGTTCGATAGGGTTGCTACATCGAAATATAATAGTATAGAACGGTAACTTTGATACATTTGAAAACGGATAATATTATTACTTATTATTATTATTTAAAACTTTAAGAAAGAAGAAACTTTACTTGGTAAACAATACAAAAAAAAAACTAAAGAATTATGGATTGACCAGAGTATGACTACAAACAGAAAGTACAAAAGTTAACAGATAGTAATAATATTATTATGTAATACTAGATGACGCCCGCAACTCCGTTGCGCCAAAATTCGTTTATCGCACGGAAACCGTACAATTTTCCGGGATAAAAACTATCCTATGTCCTTTCCCGGAACTCAAAGTATCTTTATGCCAAATTTCAGCAAATTCGGTTCAGCCCTTTGGGCGTGAAGAGGTAACAGACAGAGAGACACACTTTCGAATTTATAATATTAGTATGGATATTATGGATATATTATATGGACGTTTCACAGAGTGCATGTGTTGGAATATTTTTTTACTCCGTTATTCTTCTATAATATTATTATTCGTAGGGAAAGTAGCAGATTTAGCAGTCTCCTAACTTAAATACCTGATACCTTCGTATAGGTTTGTTTAACTACACCGCAGACTAGTAATCCGTATAATCTGTGTAGATTCAGTTCTACATAGTCCTACCAATTTATAATGTTAAGGACCTGTTTCACAACTTCCTGATAAGTGGAGGATAGGCTATCCACCACTTAACTTGACAGATAGAGTATGGAGAATATGTTAAATAAGTTGTAGATAGCCTATCCGGTACTCTATCAGTATATGGAAGCTATAATACGATGACGCCCACAACTCAATGCGCCAAAATTCGTTTATCGCTCGCAAACAGTATATTTTTCCGGCTTAAAAAGTATTTGTCCTTTCCCGTGAGTCGTGCCTCGAAAATATCTTCGTATCCAGGCTCCAGCAAAATCAATTCAGTGGTTTGGACGTGAATCATTATAAAAATAAAGTTTAGAAAACTAAAACCCGACTACTAAACCACGCTCCAAAAGGTACGAAGCAAGAAAATAGTAAGTAATGGAAGTTTAAAGGATAGTAGAGGTCGTATGCCACCTACTATATCAAAAGTCAAAACAGATAATATAATTAGTGTTAATAAAATTAAAAGGGCATACGACCACGACTATCCTTTTACTATTTTCTTGTTTCGTACCTTTTAGAGCGTGGTTTAGTAGTCGGTTTTTAGTTTTTTAAACTTTATTTTTATAATGATTTGTTTTTCATGATGGCGAGTCAAATACAGAATCTTGCAATTGGCAACCCTAGCTGTAATACTATAACTAATGAGCGATATCTCAAGATATTCCCAATAGATATGTTAAAAATATCTACTTTCCACATCTTTGCCCTTTTTCGAACGTGAATTAAGATGAAACAACTTCCAAGGATTTGATTTATCAGATTTGGCAAAAACATATATCTGTTCGACCTCATTCATAAAATTGGGAACCTTTTGTGGCTTCGACGCGTGTATATGGTTCGATGGTATATATTAATAATATGATATTTATATTTTTGCGTTAAAAGGAATAAGATAATATGGGATTTTTTATGCTCTAAGGTACACGCATTAAACCGATTTCAAGATATCCCTATGTAATACCTTTTCTTACGATTGCGAGAAAAATAAATAAGGTAGAGTAACAACATAAGACCCAGGGTTAACTTTTATCGAGGCTGAGCCCTAAAATATTTTAGGTAAAATGCGGCCAAGCACACATCATCCACATATAATTTAGATTCCGTAATCAAAACTTGGCTTAAGACGCTGCCCCGTATTTAGATTTGTTGATGTTGAGACTTGTTTCTAGAACTAACCGTTTGGGTGGTAGACCGAAGGTGGATGGACAGCTAGTGTACTAACATAGTTTCAGTTTTATTAACTGAAACTGTGTTAGTACACAGAAATTAAGGGTCAATTCAGACCGCAACGCAACGAGACGAGGCGAGGCGCGGCGCGGCATAAAGTATTTGACAGATTGCAATAGCGCGAGGCGACATGCCAATCTGTCAATTCAGTACAAATTTAGAAATGCATATCTACGCGTCGCGTAATTGCGGTCTGAATCAACCCTAAGAGACAAGCCAAACCAAATGTTCCCAAAGTCACTAACTTTCTATGGAGGTGCATACATTTTGGTAGCAGCAACAGCTGGTTGCCACGTTATGGCGTCTTTGTGAAGCAAGCGATCGCGACCGACAAAAATTCAAATAAAATGCCACTATATGAACTTATCTGTAGTTTTCATTTTCTACTGACATTGGCCAAGCGACCCATAGCAGCCGCTTTGTATTAGCGTAGAGCAAAACGAAACATAAAGCCTAGGTCATAGAGATACATTTTATTTGAATTTTTGGTAGTCGTGGTCGCTTGTGGCAAGGGTCAGAAAGCCGAGTCTAAATGGCGGAGTCCGAATAGGTTATTTGCATCAAGCAGGAAACTCAAAACTAATAATAAACTTTAAGAGACTTAGACACTTAGAAAGTAATGAAACCAAGCGCAATTGTTTCAAAGTGCTAAACTAGAACTATTAACACTAAACTCAGGACACCTAGCTTAGTGCTAATATGGAAACTTATGCTCTTCAATTAAACTTGTGATTGATCTTCACACGGTGTTTGTTTATCATCTTCTTATTATATAAAATGTTCGTGTCACAATGTTAGTTAGCGTACTGCTCCGAAACGGCTTTACTGATTTTAACCAAATTTTATATGCATATTCAGTGGGTCTGAGAATCGGCTACTGGATACTTTTTATATTGATAAGTGCATTTGTTGAATGATCGAGACTGACGGCTACCATTGTTTGTGCGACGGGATAGCGATGGACGTTGCCATGGTGCCGTACTTATTTAATCACTTTAATTAAATAATATGGGTTAAATACATTATAATATTATGGCAAAACAATTACTATCCACTATGTCAAATATTAATAATATCTTGATTAATATTTGACATAATGGCCTCTTAAGCTAAGTCGAGGTGAATAAGTGAAGGTACCGCATTGTTAAGTTTACAGTCATTCAGAATGAAACTATCTTTTGTTCGAGACTCAAGATGTATGGAGGAGATACCATACTCATTTTTATCAGCTTAAAAGTTACAACCAGATGCATGGGCACGCGTTCATAATCTTATATATAAAAATGGATTTTCAAATGTGTTAGGCGCGCTAAAACTCGAAAGCGGCCATATATATAGGTCCATAGATATTATTATTATTATTATTACTGATGTTGCTGACTTTACACAAAAGAAATAAACTTGTAAATCATAACACAAAAATACTGCATTAATTCATCATAATAATTATTCTTAAACACTGCAATAAAACCTTATATTATTATGTTTGAATTACACACAAACCTAAAAACAGTTAAGTGCATTGAATTGCTCGGTTTATAAAATAAATCTAAACGTAGAGAGAAATGTTTAAGTTTCTTTACAATAGCATTTACAAATAGCCTTATACATCAAGCGCGGGAGGTTTGTGAGAAATATACTTGAAAATTTAAAAAGGAACGCGAGTGTGTCGTTTATCCGACTTGACGGACTGTTACGTCACTATTCCATTTATTTTGTTACGTTTTAACGGTATTTTGTTAATATTGTGCATTCGAAATACTTTTACAATGGATGATTACAGGTTACGATTGTAATAACTACTATGAGTAACAATTACTGTTACAACTTATAAGATTCTTCCGTATTACATAATTTGAACATTCGACATGTTTAAATCACATATTAAACGTATTATATTGCTGGGATGCTTTTGCGGTCGGGTATAGCAGTAATTTTATATTATTTGAGACGAAAGGATGTACCATCGAAGAAAGTGATTCATAGGCAGTTAACGGACCTACGTCATATTTTGGTTGAGTTATGTCAATTCAATATTAGTTGCGATCTGTCGGTTGCGTAATGCGTTTGACATAAGGCGTCTCCCAGACAGACGCGGGCAGCGGTGGCGGTGGCGGCGGCGGTCAGCTGGATGACTTGAGAGTTCTAGGAACGACACAGACACACGCGGTGGCGGTGGCAGTACAAACAACTGACCGCCGCCGCCACCGCCACCGCTGCCCGTGTCTGTCTGGGAGACGCCTAACGCGACCAAATTACACTAGTCCGCCATCTGCCTATGAATCAACTTCTCTGATAGTACTATCAGAGAAGTTTATTCCTAGACAGATGGCGGGACCTACGTAGTTTGGTCGCGTTACGTCAAACCCAGCTTAACATCAAATTGACATGATCCGACCAAATGACGTTGGTCTGTCATCTGCCTATAAATAAACTTTTCTGATAGTACATAAGTGTACTCCTATCTAGTAAGGGTGGGCTGGAAAACCAATATGAGAGATCAGATGTATGGCTGACATTTTACATTTACATAATTCTTGTCAGACAGTCAGGCAATCAGCCTGCATCATCAATCTTGGGAATATAAAATCTTTTGTTGGTCCAACACGTAAATAAAACCTATGATTTCCGAGCCATCACTGGATGTTGTTATTTGTTCACGGAGGAGATCACTATCATATTTCAAGACGTAAGTGGAAGAACCAGGTAAGTAACAGTAAAAAATGCCGTAATGGAGACTCCATTAGGGCCGGAAAAATGATTTGAAATAAAAGAAAATATGGATTTTATTACAGCCTGATATATTAGCCAGGTGATGAAGTAGATCAGTGACAAGGCTTGTTCAGATTAAAAATAAAATATAAATGAGTAATTCTCCATAATTTTATTATTATGTAATAGTTTTATAACTAACATTTTATAATGTTAGATAATATTGTGTTCTTCCAATCACGTCTCTATAGACGCCCCAAAAACGAGACAATTAAACCGTTTTGTCACGTGAAAGTTGTACATAGTTTATCATGACACGCGCGGGTCACCCCGCTGGGTATTATCCGCGACGGACCGCTTATAACTTTCCGGGTTGACAGTTATGAAGAATCAAAACCGCCATCATATAAACTGAAATTCAAAGTTGAAGGGTTCATGCCTGGTCTTTTGGGTTTTTGAGTGAAGTTTATATCTTTACTGTAGTTTTTAATAGCTAAAGTTAAAATATTATTTAATTAACTAAGCTGTTGAAGACTAGCTAAAAGCAGAGTTTTGTGAGGGATTGTGTCGTCACACCTTGACTGAATGATGATAACACTTCTACATATTAATAGAAATTACTTTGTTAAAGCAAAAATCAATAGGTGATAGTTTTTCCGTAAAGTGTAATACAAAATATTCAGGTTGTGGGATATACTAGGGCTCGCTTTGCTCGTCCTAATAAACTACAGACAAAAACGATTAGAAACTGAGAATGTTATAAGTCAAAACAACAATCTATACATAATATAATAAAACTGTAGAAATGTGAATTCTGTACATTAAAGATATTCAAAAAATAATAAGCGGGGGGTGTCACTAGATCGCTATAGAAGCCAAAAATGTGGTTAGTTTTTTGTCTGTCTGTCTGTCTGTCAGTCTGTATGTTAGTTCCACTATCACACGAAAACTACTGATCCGATTTGAAAGCGGTTTTCGCAGATATATTTGCCTTCTTTCAACTAAACATCTGGTGTATAAACTCCCCCCCCCCACCCCTCTAAGGGGACCAAAAAGGGGGTCAGATTTTGTATCAAATTTTTTCTTTAAAGGACTTACGTCATATTATTAACTGTATTTTCCAACTTAACATCAGTTTTTCCCCCACCCCTCTTAGGGGACAAAAGAGGGGGGGGGGTCAGATTTTGTATCAGTTACTGATGAAGTAGAAATACTTTAAATGGCAAAACAACATTTGCCGGGTCAACTAGTTCATAATAATTTAGGTACTACGATAAAACTTGAGACTTATAATAATATGAATTGTGACTAATCTCATGTCTTAGACCGTCGTTAAAAGCTGACCACGCCTGGACTACGCCAACTTTATAGCCGCTACAAAGTTTCGTAGCACCTCGTAGCACCTCGTAGCCACTCGTAGCACGTAGCAAACTAGTGCTACGAAATGCTACGCTATTTTGCTGGATATACAGTCATAACGCATAATATTATGTTCCATACTTAGGACCTGTTTCACCAATTCCTGATAAGTGCCTGATAAGCCATCCACAACTTTTTTTGACAGATAACTGTCAGAAAAGTTGTGGATAGCCTATCCGGCACTTTATAAGGAACTGGTGAAACAGACCTTAGGGCCTGTTTCACCACTTCCTGATAAGTGCCGTATAGGCTATCCACCACTTAACTTGAGAGTTGAAGTGTGAAGAATCTGTCAAAAAAGTTGTGGATAGCCTATCAGGTACTTACTTTAGGAACTGGTGGAACAGGCCCTTAGAATAATAAATTCCACATTATACAAATTGCATATTTTAGTAGAAATATAATATTATCCTTTACGAAATAATTTAAATATAAAGTAGGGCGTTACAAAGAAACCTGAATAAATAATATTTTCTGTTTTACTTTGTACGTACGGCATTCTGTTTTTTTACCTGATTATTACGAAGAAGCCAAAAGAAGGTTAGAAGAAGAAAGGAAGGTTAATGCATTGCATGTATACTAAAATATTTGTTTGTTATAGCAATGACAGTAAAAATGTTAATGAAATATGTTCCGATAGTTAAGACAGAACTTGTTAAAAGGAAAAATGAGAATTGTAAACAAACACTTTCTACCAAAACGGAATGCAAATTATTATTTGAATAACAGAGCAATGAAACTGTCGCCTGTCACAAATTCCTGCTCGATCCGTTGTCCACCGCCGCCGTTAACGGGAAACCGACAAAAAGTCAAATAAAATGCCACCTTATGATTTAGGCTGTAGGTTTCATTTTGCTCTACGCCACTAAAAGCAGCATTAGCATGGGTCGCTAGACTAATGTCGGTAGAAAATGAAACCTAGGCTATCCATACTAATATTATAAATGCGAAAGTGTGTCCGTCTGTCTGTTATCTCTTCACGCCCAAGCCGCTGAAACGATTTTGCTGAAATTTGATATGGACATATTTTGAGTCCCTGGGAAAGGATATATGATACTTTTTGTCCCTAAAAATGTACGGTTACTGCGCGATAAACGATTTTTGACGCAACGGAGTTGCGGGCATCACTAATAAGTCATAAAGTGGCATTTCATTTGAATTTTTATCGGTGACGTCCCGTTGACGGCGGCAGTGGACAAGCGGCCTTATGCTTCCAGTTATTGCACTTCTGTTTAGAATAACAATGTTCTTTTTCGTTTAACATTCCAATGGGATATAATTACTTTTAATTTTCTAAACAAAACAAAATAACTGTGATTAAACAATTTGATTTTGGTGGAGTTGTGAAAAATTGTTCGTTGTTATAAGTTATATATGTTTACTGTTCCTACTTCTTGCTACCTTAGGCCGTGTTTCCACCTGCAAGCAAACTCGCGGAAGTCTTGCGTGAGTTTCTTGCAATATTGTTTACATTTCATACTAATTCCTGCAATTTATTGCTGCAATAAATGTCGTGCGAGAAGCTCGCGGATAAATGCTATACGAAACTAGACTGTATATCTGCGGTGACCCGCAGCGAGATCTGTCGCGAGTCCTCGCAGACGTGTTACTACTCGCAGGAAACGCTCGACAAATTGTCAACAAATTGTCAAGCTCTTCCTGCGACCCTGTGAGTAGTTGCTACGGGGTTCACTTGCAAGCTGCTGTCAGACAGACTGTCAGACACTTCTCGCGACAGTTGTCTTGCAGGTGGAAACAAGGCCTTAGATAGTTTGCTAAAAAGTTGGAATATTAGATCAATAATCTAATATACATATAGAGACATAGGACTTTAATAAGTACTTACCTATGCGTTCTGCTTTTTAGGGCTAGGTCACATCGATAGACAAATCGATACCTAGGCACAAAATTTCAAGGTTTTCGACATACTTATTACTTACACTTCGTTGTACTCGTCTTGACTTGGTATTGACGCTCATTTGAGACACAACAAGTCTTAAAACTTCAACAATAAATATTTGTCCGCGTGTGCATCTTATGTTTTAGAAATAGTCTGTCAAGACTTGTCCTTGATTGAATTCTTTGTTTGTTGATAATAAAGTATTTCAGTACTCTTGTTTTCATTGAAACTAGGCCAGGTACGCATGAGTAATTTTATAGTCCCCAGGTGTGTACGCAGTACGCAAGAGCACTCTCTATTCCTTCACTCTCATAACCCAGTGGGACGGAAGACCGACACGACTGGCGAGACATCAGGCGCAGGACCGACGCACGGATCATCTTGTCAGACAATCAGGTGATCAGCCTGCATTATCCTAACTAAACTTGGAAATAACATGTTTCTAACGCGGGTATCGAACCCACGACTTTCGAGTCAAGAGTGACGCTCTAGACCACTGGACCACGGAGGCGTTCAATTTTTCGATAACCCTTATTAGAAGAATATTTCCCACAACTCCACCACTATAAAAGTTACATCTGTTGCGTAAGTTATATAACGTTTAAAAAGGGCCGAGGGTGCGAAAATCCTTAGATAAACTTCGAACAATGAAATGTAAAATACGGACCGACGATTTATCGCGGATTTGTGCACTGAATATCTTTGTTTATCACTTATTTCTTAGAAATATTGTTAGCTGTTATGATCGTTTTATCCCATAAAAAGTAGGCTAGTAATAGGGTCCCGATTTTACGTTTTGGGTATGGAACTCTAAAATTCAATTTCATGTGTTATATTACCGAAAAATATTAAACACATGTATTTTACAAAGTAAGAAGCCAACTAGTATTTGCTGCCGCCCGCAAAAAAAAATATTTTCAACCTACTTTATACCCCACTTATCTACGATAAAAGCATTCTATATATCCTGGAGCAAATAAAAATTCCTTCAAGTTTAATAAAGCACTTTGGCGCGACACATGTAGTATACACACAATACAAATGTAAACAGTAGGTTAAACGCCTTCATAGTCGAGTGGTTTAGAGCTTGTGTCTCGACTTGCGCGGAGGTCGTGAGTTCGGTTCCTGCGATGTGAAATGATGAGAGAAGTATAAAAATGTCTTTCCCTAGTTTAGTTAGGACAATAACTGAACAACTGATTTTCTGACAAGAAAGATATTGTAACACGTGTCGGATGGCCACGTAAAATTCCGTCATACGCTTGAACTCTTGCTAGACTAGTTATTATTCCCCAAAGTAGTGCTCTTGTGTGCAGCGCAGGCTACTACAGGCTTTTACGGATGGAATATTACTGTATGAAGAGGGTCTACTTTATAAATAACTTACACTGTGGTTTACAGGCACCAATATATTCAGATAATAAACGAACAACGGAAGGCAGCGAAGTGATGCAACGGGAAAACGCTTTTAAATCACGCCCCGGCGGAAACGGAAGTGGCTCGCTAATAAATACGCGCGGTTAGCGGGGAATATTATTGCTCAGTACTGTTCCACTTGCGACCGATTGTTATCATCATCATCAACATCAATGTAACAAAATTGTAAAATAAGGAAATAATTTATTTATTTATATCTGCTTGAAACGATTAGTACTGCATATACTTTATATTACATGCTAAAATTATAAATGCGAAAATGTGTCTGTCTGTATGTTACCCGTTTACGATTAATCCATTGAAGCGCGGCTCACGCAAGACCTGGAAGAGGACACGGTATCATTTTTATCCCGTTAAAATGTACGTTTTACATACGATGAGCTATAATTTAAGCTCAATTTAGGCCGTGATTACACCAAACCGACTATACGCCGCTGAATGTGATCGAGCGTTACGCAGTTTATTGTATTTCCATACGTAGATATTCAATTTTTCGTTCACACCTAACGGACAATACGCCATTACGCTAGTCGCATTACGTTGGCGCGGACATTCGATACCGTATATTTTGTATGATTTTCATGTTCACACTGGGGCTCACAGTGAGCCTGCTCATATTCAGCGGCGTATAGTCAGTTTGGTCTGAACACGGCCTTAAGCTTCGTTGCAAGCTTAAATTGAGCTGATTGGCCAAATTATCTTCAATACCAAAATATTAAAAATACATAAAAGAGATAGTAATAAAATAATCAAGATATATAAAAACTTTTTGAGAAAAATTTATTGAAGATAAAACCTCGCCCAGATAAAAGCGTATATTAAAGTAGAGATAAGTAAAGATAAGACGAAAAGGTCAAACTTAGGGGAAATCTCCGCAAACTTATGGTAAAAACATGCAGCAAAGTAAGGGTAGTCTTCACACAATATCGTTATATATTTATTATTTATATAATATACAGGTCGATGTCCGCAACTCCGTTGCGCGGAAAGTTTATCGGGTGGGAACCGTATATTTGTCCAGGGTAAAAAGTATCCTATGTCCTTTCTGGGACTTAAAGCATATTCATACCAAATTTAAGCAAAATCAGTTTAATCGTTCTAGCGTAAAGAAGTAACAGACAGGCAGACACACTTTCGTATTTATGATATTAGTATGGATATTATTTTATTTAACACATAAACTTTTTTAATTGTAGATAATATACATAGTTCGCGATTTTCACCCGTCGATCGTGGAAAAACGAGACCAAGCTGCTTATCTTTTGTTATCGCGGTTGCAAGCGACCGCTTGGGGCTTGATGAATTAATCTCGTAGACACTTGTTTCACAGGGGAACAATACATTTTGGCTGGATAAAAATCCCCAAACTCAAATAAAAAGTTGTAGATTACGAGGAACATTATTTATTAAGCTACTAATATTAAATGCGGCAAAATGTATGGTTCCGTGTATTATAGGAGTTCATTTGAAAGCTCTAAGTCGTGAGATATATCAATCATATTCGTTGAATAGTGAATGGTATATAGGCACAAGAGGAAAAGTCGGTAGTGTAAATCATATTGAAATTTTATTGAATATTTTGCCAGGCTAGGTTTATTGCTGGATGAATGTTTACTACTGGGTTCAGACGGATTTCATATTTTCCGTTTTATTTTCAATATTTTCAGTAAGTACCATTTATATGGGCCAGTACTTTTAGAGTTTAGAATTACGTTTTTAGGTTGAGTTCGTACAATATTGCCAAATATTTTCTCTTCTTTCCAACTCTATGATAATTAATAATAATTATATTATACATATTTAATTTCTAGGGTTCCGTAGTCAACAAGGAACCCTTATAGTTTCGGTCTGTCCGTCCGCGGTTTTGCTCAGAGACTATAGGACCTACAAAGCTGTAATTTGGCATGAATATACATATTAATAATGCCGACAAAATGGTACATAAAATATTAAAAAATATTTTTTTTTATGGTACCTCCCCTACACATCAAGCGGGGTTGAATTTTTTTTCGCGCTCACACCATCGTATGGGGTGTCGTTGGATAGGTTTTTTAAAAATATTATGAGTATTCATAGATCATTTTCCGGTTTAGGGATCCATTTGTGAAATATTAAGTTTTAAAGTGGAAAAAATTGTTAGACTCCAGTGTCCCCCCTTCTACCAGCTAAACGGTTGCTTCTGGAAATGTGAAAAAATTCACGGGAGTAGGAAATATGCTGAATTTAAAAGGAAAACTATCACGGCTAAGTTGACTTCATAAGTTATATAATAGTCGATCAACTAAAAAAATGTATTCGGCGAAGTATAAAGGAACTTTTCGTTCAAATTCCTTTGAGATGATGTTGTTAGTAGTGTAAAACATGTTATAAATGTACATTCATTGACCATACAGAAATTTTCAAAAACTAGCGGTGCTACGGAACCCTACATTGCGCGTGGCCCGACACGCACTTGGCCGGTTTTACTACTAGTACTCATTTAGGGCTTGCTACAAGCACAAAATATGAAGAGATCTTCCAGGAACTAACGAAGAGAAAAGATATTTTGATTTTCTGTTTACATCGTGCAAAATCGGTTCATCGGTTTGGGCGTGAAGACGTAACAGACAGACAGACACACATTCGCATTAATATTATTAGTATGGACTATATTCAATAAAATAAGTGAGTAGTCATAATCATAAGTATCGTAATCCTTTAACTTTAGGATTAATGTAGTATTTTTATTTTATTTTATTTTTTATTTTATAAACGATTGAATGGACACCGATGGACCACAATCGAACCGATCACATGACGTCTCAAAGTACAATATACCGTGTGTTGGAAATCGGAATGCGACACGAGTAGATAGTTAGAATTGGGCAGCAGCTCGATAACAACTCACAAACAGCCTACTAGAAAATTGAACGCGTGTGGCCTGCCGTATGTTCGCGTGAACGAAAAAAAAAGAAGCGAGATTGGAAAGTCCATATGACGTTTGTCCATCGCCGCCGTCATCGGGACCGCACGTCACCGATAAAAATTCAACTGAAATGCCACTTTATGACAGGCTATAGGTTTCATTTTCTACTGACATTGGTCTAGCGATATTCCACCGCTGCTTTGTACTTGGCGTAGAGCAAAATGAAACCTGTAGCCTAGGTCATAAAGTGGCATTTCATTTGAATTTTTATCGGTGACGTTCCGTTGACGGCGGCGATGGACAGTGGACAAACGGCCTATGACGTTTTTCGATGTGCTCGCCCCGATCCTAGAATAATAGATTCGATTTCGGTTGAGGTGGCTGATGCAACTATCTTTCGTAGGAAAGACGGAAACAGCAATTTTGGCATATTATCTTGATGGATTAGATACCTATGTGCGTCCAACACATGTGGTATAGAAGGACATCGGTATTCGCTAGTATAACGCTACATAGCACTTGCATTTCTCTTTTAGCCTCCTTTTTTTTTTTTTTTTTTTTTTTTTTTTTTTTTTTTTTTTCACGCAGAGAAATGCATTAACGCATTCGACGCAGGGGATGGGGACTCCCGCTGCGGATATGTGGGGCTCATCGCGGCGAAGATGGTATGTGCCGCGACCCTACCCACTAAAACTCTGCGACGCTCCTCTCGCCACCCAAGACGAAGCCACGGGAACGACACACCCACCGCAACTCCGCCAGTGGCCGTCCGACCCTCTCAGACCACACTCATTTAGGGGCGCCTCTCGCCCCGCAGGCCAACAGAGGCCGAACCTGGGGCCCGCCTGGGCCCGCCCTCTCTGGTGTCACGATGCACGGAGCGTTTTGTGCATCGTGACCCACTCTGGGACTCGAATTTGATGACGGCGTCCCCACGCCGCCACCACGAGTACCCCGGCTAGGGTGAATCATTGTGCTGGCGTCGCACACGTCTCCGCCTCAGCCGTCTCGAGGGGTCGACCGCCTCCCTTTCCCTGCTGCGTTCGGCCTCCTCCTTAGCAGCCATAACCTCCTGGGCGAAGGTGTCGACTGCCGTCCACGCGGTCTCTTTTAGCCTCCTACGAGAACTAACTAGGTAATATTAGGTATAAATTTGGCCTGTCTGTGAAGCATTTTGTAGCTCCGATTTTCTATAAGTAATTATTTAAAATCTTTCATTATAAGTATACTTATTCGTAATTGTTGCCGATTATGTAGCATTATATACTACATACATAATATTTTTAGATAAAAATTTTTGATTGAAGTTGATTCCTAGGCAGATGGCGGACCTCAGTAATTTGGGCGCGTTAAGTTATACCCATCCGAACCATGATAGCTAACATTGAATTGACATAAGCCGACCAAATGACGTAGGTCCGTTAACTGCTTAGGAATCAAATTCCTCGATGGTACAGTGTACATGATACTGGAATGTATTCAGCATTAAACACATTTTAATTATGCAAATCCTTGGTTAAATTAACTAGGCGCATTTAGGCATGTATCTTTGTAACGTTCCGGTACTCTCATTGACAGATACTGTGTTAATTCGGACGGTTAACCAGATTGTTTATTACACCTGCATTACACCGGGTCAATGCAATATAAATTGTATTATTATCGCGATAAAACTTAGTTTTGAACTGCGCCCCTAAGTGGTACGTATTGGACATTGTAAACAGTACTTTATTTCCCAAGTTGTAGCGATGTCTTGGCAATAACAATAAATAATGTGGCCATCCATTTATTGTTATGGTCTCTATAAAACGCTTCGCTATTTTGTTTTATATTTATGTAGTTATATGTGTTTAATGATGAAAGTTTGAATATTAAAATAAAGTAAACAGGATGCTTCGATAAACAGTCTTTAGGTTCGAAGTCTTGATAATATTGTTTCTGAAATTTTGTTATTTGTGGACAAATTTTATGACACGCGTACACTTACAACTTAAAAAGTTACAAAATATATTTGTCTTTTATGGACAGCTGATGTCCATGCTATCGCATCATCCAAATAAGTACATTCTTGATCTAGTTTTAAGGGTTCCGTACAAAAAGGGTAAAAACGGGACCTTATTACTAAGATTTCGATGTCTGTCTGTCTGTCTGTCCATCTGTCTGTCTCCATGCTGTATCTCAAGAACCGCTATAGCTAGACTTCTGAAATTTTCACAGATTGTGTATATCTATTGCCACTATAACAACAAATACTAAAAATAAAATAAAGTTAATATTTAAGGGGGGCTCCCATACAAGAAACGTGAATTTTTTGGCCTTTTTTGCTTGTAATCAATAATGGTAACAGCAGCTAGGCACTTAAAATTTTCACAAAATCCTTAGTCACATTCGTACTTTAATAATTAATAATAAAAATAAAATAAAGTAAATATTTAAGGGCTCCCATACAAAGAAAACACATTTTTTTGTCTACTTTCACTCTATACCGGTACGGAACCCTTCGTGCGCGAGTTCGACTTACACTTGGCCGATTTTTTGAAGTATTATAGACATTAGACATGTCTGGAAGGAAAGAGCAGGCCAGGCAAGTGCGACACCATCGGCTAACAAAAATAATATCAAATAACTGGTGTGTACTTTGGTTTTGGCTGCCCGTATATGCCCGTTTCCCGATGAAAACCGAGAAAATTGAAAATACAATAAAAATTAATGCTTATTCCAAATATCAAAGTGTTACTTCAGTGTTTGTATTCTCTATTTAAGTATCGAAACAAATAAAAATCTATCGAATACCGTGCCTAGTGCATATTGAATTCAGCTTTCGCTCTATCATTAATGGAATCACACCTACAATAAAAACGCTACGTCAGTGCCGAGATCAGCGAGACTTTCTATCAGCTGGCGTTCAATACTGCGTACTGTGTAGATTAATTTGTGGTGTACATAGAAAGGGGATTTTTTGCCACTAGTGATTATAATGTACTATCCTTGTTATTAAAAGATAAGTAGCACTAGCACTCTCAAGCAGACATAAACTAATATGTATGAGTACCTTTTTTCGGATTTGAAAAATAGGTTGACGATTTTTGATGTACCATCGAGGAAATTGATTCCTAGGCAGTTGACAGACCAACGTCATTTGGTTGGATCAAACTAGGTAGTTGCCTAGGAATCCACTTCTGATAGTACTATCAGAGAAGTTGATTACTAGGCAGATGGGGGACCTACGTAATTTGGTTACGTTAGTCAAACCCAGCCGACAGATCACAATTAACATTGAATTGATATGATCCGACCAAATGACGTTGGTCTGTCAATTGCCTAGGAATCAATTTCATCGATGGTACACGAAAAGCACATAAAAACCAAATCGGTCCTGCCGTTTCAGGAGAGTTTGGCAACAAATTATGCCATACGAGAAATTTTCTATGTCTATTTAACTATAAATAAAAATGAATTTTCAATTTTGTTTTTCTCGCAAAAACTCGACAACGGTCGATAGTCGATTTGCCAGGGAAAGATTTATATTAGGATTTAGGATAGAAGTGATACAAAATTTATCGGGTCATATTATGGTCTAGCTAATAATATAATAAGATTCTTAAGATGATACGTATTATGTAATATTTTTAGGTAAACTCCGCTACGTGAAGCCGGAAGGCATTGAGCTAAAATAGCATAATATCATTATTTTAAATTAGGTTGGTATTCTGAATTCATTGGTACCTTATTCATTAAAATCGGATGTTTCGGTCAGATGTTTAGGCGACACGGTGTACTAAACGTACATACACTAAAATCATTCAAATGTCATTACTAACTTAACGCTTCGTCGTAGTAGTGGAGGAACTCTTTTGTAACGAGCATAACGATAACGTAATAAAAATGCAATTTTGTCGACGCGTGTCTTCTTTTAATATGGCATGCGGAAAAACATGTTTTTGTGCAGGATCCATGTAAACAGACAAACATATTTGTTTTGCCTGATTACATTACCTAAGTATGTAACTTTTAATATCCTGTTAATATTGAAATGAAATTAAGTATCAATAATGTTTTATTTCGAATTTTGTGAGAATCTAGTATGTAAGGAATCTTACCGGTGGCTGTAGGCAGTTAAGATCTAAATGTGTATAATAGGATACTGGTTACTACATTTTATTAGATTCCATAGGATATACTTTTACTTGCACAAAGTAGCGTCAAGTAGAAATAGGTACTGAAAAAGTTTGGTAACATCAGCAGCTATGATGCCAAAATTTTGCAGTACCTCTTATTTTCTAAATATTAAATTAAACTATATGATACTTTTTTTTTTTTTTTTTTTTTTTTTTTTTTTTTAAGAAGGCAGGTCGCTGTAGCCCTGACGTCACTGCGACCCATAAGGATCTATTGTGACTCCTTCGCATTAGAGTATCATCCCCAGCCCAATACTGCTCATAAATTGAACGATATGATTGGGGTTGGTGTCACGAATTTCCTCTGTGGATGAGTATTCGTGGCGACCAAGATGCCTGTTTCTGCTCTGTAGTAGAGCAGGACAGTTGAGGAGAAGGTGAATAGGTGTCTCATCCTCCTCCTCACAGAATCTGCAAGTCGTTATGCTACAAATACCCATTCTGTTTAGGTGTTTGTTGAGCTTGCAGTGCCCAGTTAGGCTTCTGGTAAGAATTCTTAATTGGTTCCTACCCAAGGTGAGCACTAATTCTGATAGTTTCTTGTTGAAGCCAGGGATTAGTGCCTTGGAGTGTTCAAGGCCAGGGGTCTCAGCCCATTGCTTCCTGCTTAGACTGTGACCCCATTCCTTGAGCACTTGCTTTGTGGTACTGGGAGGTATACCACAGACTGGTTCCGGGCCATATATGAGACTCTCGGCCCCAAGCCTAGCCAGTTCGTCAGCGGTTTCATTGCCGGGGACGTTACTGTGGCCCGGGACCCATACTAGGCGGATGTTGTTGTTCCTGCCCAGCATGTTTAACGTCTCAATGCATTCCAGAACTAATTTAGAGGAAACTTCTGCGGCAGTCAGTGCTTTAAGTGCAGCTTGACTGTCGGAAAAGATAAAAACATTTTTATTGACTAGGGCCATCTCCAGGCTTTCTAGTAAGCAACCGAGAATAGCGAAGATTTCAGCCTGAAACACGGTTGCAAACTCACCCAAACAGGCGAATTTGCCTTTTGGTGGCCTGCCTCCGTAGAATCCGGCTCCCGCACGGTTGTCTTTCCTTGATCCATCCGTGAACCAAACTATATCGCTAGGGCGGACGTCGATTGGGATTTCTCTTTCCCAGTCCTCCCTGGAAGGTATAAATACCTGGTATTGCTTCGAAAAGCTATACACCTTAATCATGGCATCTGATGGCATGGCCATGACAGGTGATTCGCAGAGAGACTGTTCTAGCTGTCGAAATGGGGTGGATACCCAATTCGTCCTGCCCGCCGTCCTGGCCCTGAGAGCCACCTTTTTGGCCTCCATCTGAACAAGCAGTGGAAGCGGAGTTAGGTTGATCAGAGCCTCGAGGGAAGCGGTGGGTGTCGACGAGAGTGCCCCCGTGATTATTAGACATGCCAGTCTCTGTACACTGTTTAGACTTTTGTTACAGTTTACTTGTTCAGCCTTTTTATGCCACACTACGCAGCCATATGTGGTAATCGGCCTCACTACGGCTGTATATAGCCATAGCATTGCCTTCGGCCGAATACCCCATTTAGAGCTGACAAGCTTCCAACAGGAACCCAGAGCACATCTAGCCTTTTTCGTAACATACTCGATGTGCTTATTCCAAGTGAGTCCTTTGTCTAAGATTACTCCTAAGTATTTGACTTCACTCGCAAACTTAATAGTTTTCCCGAAGAGTGTTGGAGGTCTTAGACCCTCTAACTTCCTCTTTTTGGTGAAAGGTATCAAGACCGTCTTGTCAGCATTTACTGATAGCTTGACCCTTCGGCACCAATCCTCGACGACTCTAAGTGCTGACTGCATCAACCCGGCGACCACCGATGCGCATTTTCCCACCACCATAATCGCCAGGTCGTCAGCGTACCCTTGAGCGTAGTAACCTATGAGGTTCAGTTCCCTTAGTAGCTCATCCACTACCAGGGACCATTCCAGGGGTGACAGCACACCTCCTTGTGGGCAGCCCTGTGTCAGCCTGATTTTGAGTGTCAGGTCCAAAATAGTCGATGAGGCTACCCTATTGTCGAGCGTGGCTTTGATCCATTTTCTAGTGGTTGGATCTATATTCTTTGAAGCCAGGCCATTTATAATAGAGCTGGTTGAAGTGTTGTCGAATGCGCCTTCAATATCAAGGAAGACACATAACGCAATCTCTTTATCTTCAATTGCTCTATCAATTCGATCTACTAAGTCCATTAAGGCCGTCTCGGTAGATTTACCTTTTTGGTAGGCATGTTGTCTTTCATGCAGCGGCTTTTTAGTGAGATAGGTGTCCCTTATATGTAGGTTGACCACCTTCTCCATTGTTTTAAGCATGAAAGAGGTGAGGCTAATTGGTCTATAAGACTTTGGTAGAGCCTTGTCCCTGTCCCCACTCTTGGGTATGTAGGACACCCTTACCCTTGTCCATGCCAATGGGATATAGCCCCACGCAAAACTTGCTCTGAATATTTTCAGTAGCAGAGGAAGGATAATGTCCTTGCCCTGCTGTAGGAGGGCCGGAAATATATTATCCTCGCCGCCGGTCTTGTAAGGCTTGAAGCTGTCAATTGCCCAAATGACTCGGTCAGGCTTAAAGATCATGGAAGCTCTTCTCCAGTCGTCAACTGATGGTCTCGTTTTAATAGTCGTATGAGAGAAGGCTTCATGATTTTCGAGATGGATACTATTGGGGAAGTGGACTTCGGCTAGTAATCTTAGCGTTTCTTCCGCCGTTTTAGTATAAGTACCATCTGGCCTCTTCAGAGTGCTGGGGTGAGAGTTAGGGGCCTTAGATATGACTTTGTATAGTCTGGAGGTTTGCGAGGTGTTATTCACTTCCTCACAGAACCTTGCCCACGAGCGTCTTTTGGCCTTCCTTAGCTCCCTATTAAACGTCGTCAGGGCGGTTCTGTATGCGTCCCAGTTCCCGTCTCTTTTCGCTCTGTTAAAAAGAGCTCGAGTCTCTTTCCTGAGTTGCGCCAGGGTACCGCTCCACCAAGGTACGTTGCGTTTATTCGACGTTTTCTTAACAGGACAGCTTCTGAGATAAGCATCATTCAAGCTATGCTCCAGCTCTCCCACCGTTAGTTCCAGTTGTTCTACGGTCTTGACAGCTTTGTTGATCGCTGCGAGGTTTATTTGCAATTCCTCTCTGAATACATTCCAGTTTGTGGCCTTTGGATTTCTATAAGTTACCTCTTTCCCAGGCATACTGTCATGTATATCAAACCTAATGTAACAGTGATCGGAGAGTGAGTTATCGTCCGATACATGCCAGTTACAGGCGCGATGTCGTATGGGGCCTGTACATACTGTAATGTCAAGGACCTCCTGTCTCAGTGGGTTGATAAACGTTGGTTTAGTACCCTGATTCAAAGTGTGGAGGTTATTAGTAAGTAAGAAGTCAAATAGTTTCTCACCTCTGGAATTTACGCCGGTGCTGCCCCAACTTGTATGATGTGAGTTGCAATCGCTTCCCAGGATGAGTTGGATGCGCTGATTCCCGACGTAGTCTATTACCGGTGATAGCTGCGTTGTGGGGTCCTGAGTGTCTCCAGGAAGGTAGGCGGAGCAAATCATCACTCTGCCCGCAGTACCGCCGGGCTCCTCAATATACGCAGCTACTGTGTCATCTGTGCACAAGCAAGAGACACACAAAAATTTCATCCTCTTGCTGAAGAGGATGCAGGATCTGGGCCTCTGGCCATGCTGAAAATATAATAAGTTACCTGCCAGTCCAAGGCCCATCACCGTGTTCCCGTTGACCCACGGTTCTTGGATTAAAGCAATATCGAGCGCCTCCCGGATGAACTTCTGACAGAGTAGATCGGTGGCAGCCTTCGCGTGTCGTAAGTTGACTTGTATTACTTTAATCATTTTTTTTTTTTTTTTTTTTTTTTTTTTTTTTTTTTTTTTTTTTTATATGTGTAGTGTTGCTGTGGAGTGTAGCTGTAGAGTGTTAAAGTGAATCTTTGTGGATGTGTGTGTGTGTGTGTTTAGTCTGTGTGGTGCAGATTGGGTAGACGGAGCAGGGGGTTTCGGGCCACCTTGCGACTTGAGTGCTCCTGCGCTAGTGAAGGCAGCTGTGCTGGCCTCCTCACAGCGCAGGCTCCCCCAGAGCCACCGCGTCCGCTTCCGCGTCCACCACGGGACTGTCCAGGCCTACCCCTACTCATCGTTGCCCCTTGCAGGGGAACTTGAGGTCTGGGATTGGTCTGAGCAGCCGGGCGTCCGCCTCCCCTGCTGGTGTGAAGGTGCAAGTTTTGTGCTTGCACGGGCTGAGCAGTAACAGTGGCAATTGATGTGCCGCTGCTGCCAGCTTGGGGCGGCGCCGTGCCTCTATTGCCTATTGGCTTGATAAGAGGTGCTGGCCGTCGCCCTTTATGTGAGGTGTGGGGCTGGGAAGTTGAGCCCAGCGGAGGTGTTGCCGTCACTCCGTCAGACCCTACGGGGTCTGACAGGAGTGCCGGTTTTGGTCCCTTCAAGCGAAGCTGAACCCGGTTGAACCCGAAGTAGAGCTGGAAGTCCCGCTCGGAAAGCAGCTTGACCGCAGATTCGTCGAAGGAAAAGGTAAAAGTTTGACCCTTTCCATCGACTTTCCTGCTGACCACTTTCCAAAGCCGGATTCCCATACCCCCATTCTGCGAGATCAGTCGCTTGATAATTCCCACCTCGTCCACCTCTAGGTCAGGAACCCACGCCGTAGCGTAACGGGGCTTGGGCAGCTCCGCCTCGTCAACGACGCGGAGGGCTGCACCATCCCAGGGATGGATCATGTCGATCAGCCGTGCCAGCCACTGCTTAGAGGCAGCGTCGACGCAGGTGAAGACAAGACCACCCGATCTGTGGACGCATCCTATTAGCTTAGGTCCCTCTCCCTCCGGTTGATCGTCGATGACTCGAAGAATACATTTCTTCAATCCCTCGGCGTTCTCCTGTGAGAGAGGGCCCCCGGCATCGAGGATGCCCACACGAATGGCACTCGCCGCCTCGCTGAAACTCGGCTTGGGCGCCTCAGTACTAGTGTGCTTGGCTGCCTTCGTCGGTCTTTCCTGCGAGTTGGCGGTGTCTGAGAGCTGCCGTTTGGAGCTCGAGCGCTTCCGCAACTCCTCGGCATACTCAGGAAACTCACTGAGTGGTTTCTGACAGAGGGTCTTCGCCTCTTCGAGGCTCTTACCCCTCGCCATCCACCACTCAATGCGTCTCTTGGCTGCCCCACTGAGTTGTCTTCTTCTTCTCTTAGGGGCGTTAGCGGTAGCGCCAGCCCCAACATCAGAGGAAGAAGGTGCAGAAGCGCTAGATGGTAGAGGGTCGGAAGGGGTACCAGACACTACAGTGTCCTCTGCCCCGACAGACCCAGACAGTAGGTGGTCCTCGGCTACGCCGATTTCCATCGCCTCCGTGGAGCATAAAGCTTCCAGTTCGGCCACAAGACTTTCCTGGTCCTTTTCGATCTCCATTCAAATCCCACGAGTAGCTAGGGAAATAAAAGGTCCACCCCCACAGAGCCCCGCTTGCAAGGGTAAGGCTATTTACTCCTCGAGGTCGCCTGGTATCGAGGGTCCTCCGTTCGCGGCTGACTTCCCCCAGCCATGCATCCTTCGGCACGGGTCGGATAACACCGATTGGATTGGGTTTTTGTTGTCGAGTTGAGTTCTGGTCTGGGTTGGGGTTCTAATGCTGTGAGCACTAGGACTCCAAACCAGATCAGACCTCAACCCAACCCGGACCGACTGATCCTAAATCTGACAGCAACTTGTCGCAGCCGTTTGGGGGAAGAGACGCACTCGACTGCCCATCGAGACCTGGCTGTTTACACAGCCAAGCCCCGACAGGTTGAGCCGAGCCCGTCCCTCCCCCAAACGGTGGCAACGCCGCAGTCAGGTCCAGGGTCAGCCGGTCCGCCGGTCGATCGGCCGCCCGCTTGCCACATCCGCTAGATGTTTCAAGCGAGCGTTGCCCAGGGACACCGTCACGATTACTTCATCAGAATCCAGAGAACCGTCGACATACAGATTTAATCCGCTAGTCGGCGGCACCGAAAGACTGGAGAAGTATTCGTGCACACTTGGAGGTAACCGGAAATCGCCCCCACTATATGATACTACTACTTTTGTTAATTTCCGCAGGATTTCCTTTTATTCGCATAAAATATCGTCAACTTTAAACAGGTGCTAAATTTTTTTTAGAAGTTTTATGCAAAAACATTCGCATATCACATAAATTAATCTTTCACGTCTAGTTTATAAGGGCTTAGGGATCAAGCACAATATATAATAAGTTTTGACTGAGTTGGAGCATTTATAACGGTGCTCCCTGTGGCTCCATCATTTCTCCGCTATTTATTACGTTTATTAAAGTAATAAAAGGTGTGAAATATAGATTGTGTGATATTATCGCGGCGGGCGGTATTGATGAATCTTGTGCTGTTACTGAAACATATTTTAAAGGTCACAGGCTCGCATATACAGTACCTAAGCCTCTTTTTAACATATTATTATATGTATGTATGTAAAGGAATCTTTGATATCGATTTTTACCTATCTACATTAGTCTTATTCATTCGAAACCTTGCATACGTATTAAGATCCAATGACAATGTAATAATTTTTTAAAATTTTGATTAAATAAATGCGTGTTTTTTTAACTATTATTTGGCCCACTACACATTCCCACCTCTGTATCACCTATGTCACCAGGATCGACAGCAGTTTCCAAGCACGAAAACTTTTTGATCTTTGATAATATGATCTCAGGAATCTTGAAGGACATGCTTAAACTGTCTTGGGACCCGCAACGAAATTAATCAGAAGAAGTTAGGAGGAGTAGGAAGTACAGTAAGCCTCTTACTAACAAAGATATTTACGAAGCGTATAATTACTGCGAACGGGCGGCTTAGCCGCTACGCTGCGAGATTACAAGCAAATGTTTGTATTGATTTATACAGTGTGTAACAAAAATAAGTGATAATACTTTAGGGTGTGTACGTGTTCCTTGCAGAGAGTTCACTGTGAAAGTAGCAGCGCTGAAAGACGTTTTTTTTTTACTTTTGCATGGGCAAGAGCTCGAACGTCACGTCGAGTTTCCCCATACAAAAGTGAAAAAAAAAATTGGTCTTTCAGCGCTCTCTACAAGGAACACGTACACACCCTAAAGTATTATTACTTATTTTTGTTACACCCAGTATAACGGCGCGGTCGCGCTGTCATTTATATATTATGTTGTGCCGCGGCCGCATATGCGTGGTGCTTCGCGCTAAAACAGATACTATTGGACGATCTGCGTGTATCGTCCAATAGTATCGTCTCGACGCACGAAGCTTCGGATGATAGACGCAGATGCGGCTGGGCCGTTACAGTTAAGAGGATACACCAAGGGCGAGAGAAATTGAAAATAGGTATTTGAAAATGTATTGCTATCTCACCAATCTCAAGTCTCCCACCGCAGAGCGCGATAGAGACAACACGACAAAAATTCTAATAAAAGAACAGAAAATCATCGATTCGTTGTCCTCTAATTCCTTCTCGAAAACTTAACCGACTTAAGTACTTTTTTCATCAAAGATTAAAGAAAGACTTGAGCTGTGTTCCTATGTAAGCCCACTCCCACCGATCAACGGTGGGAGTGGGCTTAACTCAAGGTCCTTAATAGCACGCGCGTAAACAATGACAAGAGGACTTTCAAGTGCATGGATAAGCATTAGTGAGGCGAGTGGAGGTTGATTGATTAGTCACTTTAACTATCAAAGGGAACTACATTGTCCTCTGGCTTATGAAAATCGCCCATTACGTGACATTACGTGCTTAATGCCTTTAGGCTCAGCTCAAAGTAACAATTATAGTGACTCTATCTAAAGCTATAACAAGTTTCTTATCATGTACTGTAGCTTATCATGTACTACCAGGAAGTTTATTCCTAGGCAGATTCGGGACCTATGTAATTTGGTCGCGTTACGTCAAACCCAGCAAAAATTGACATGATCCGACCAAATGACGTTGGTCTGTCAACTGCCTAGGAATCAGTTTCCTCGATGGTACCACAGTGTAAATAACTAATGGTACTATCAGAGAAGTTGTTTCATAGAAGTTGGTGGACCTATGTAGTTTGGTCACGTTACGTCAAACCCAGCAAAATTACGAGTTACGACCAACTTTGAATAGACATAAATCAACCAAATTACATAGGTCTATCTACTGCCTATGAATCAATTTCTCTGATAGTGCGTAGGCTTTTGCTGCTCGAGATAACTTAAATGAGGCCCTGATCTAACTGACACACATGTGTATCAAACAGGATCGGCCTGCGATCAGTCCGACGTGACTCGATCTGCTTCCTCGTATACGTACGTAAGCTGTCATAGTCACTTTTACTTTGAATAAAAGTCACACTTTAGATTTTAGCACGTAAACTAGGTAACGTCTAGAAATTAACTTTTCTCACCTCCGCGCGCCTGGCGGAAAACATCAACTTTCTTCCCGCATGCGCTTACCGATGTTGCCGTTTTCCGCCTCCGTCGATGAGAAAATGATACGCTCCATGGGCAGTAAATAAGAAAGCCTAGGTGCGTAATGTACTATTTCATTGTATATATGTAATTGATTGTACTGTCGGTTCTTGGTGGAAATTCATTTTAGACACAAATAAAACACAGTAATACTTGCAATTTTTCCACTATATTCATTAATTTTTACAAATTTCACTTAATCACGACCGGTTTCGAAAAAAAAAAACTCGAGGACGTGATATTTGGCTATTATATTAGATGATAAAAAATAATATAAAAAAATAATATCAATTGATCACAGAGTAAATGTAGCTTAAAGTTAGATAATTATTTACCCAACGCATGGACACCGCGCGCGGGAAGGGTAGTTGTATGGTGTTTCTTTGGTAGCGCATGCCTCTGCACCGGCCGCATAGTATGCCTTAATGCCTACTTGCCTAGCCGCGTAAATTACTTAGTATCCATGATTCATTTATTTTTGGGAAATTTGGAAAAAAATTAAGCACCTAATTTTATTACATAATTATAATGAGAATCGAGTACAGAGTACTCTCCTTAAGTATCGGTAATGTCTCACCAGTCATGCTGTATAATTGCAAGAAATCATAACAAAATAAGGGTTTTGTTACATATGAACCGCAGCAGCTCCGGAGCGGAAGTGGCTTGGAGTTACACCGCAAGCTGGATCTTCCTGGACACGCCTCAACCGTGTTACGTAGATTATAGTGTTCAGAATGTTTTAGATATGACCATGAATAATATATTTTTTTGCTTCCACGTTCTAAAAACTCTTCTGAGGCCGTAGACAAAGTCCCTTTCGTTAAAAACGATGAAGAAATTCGTTATCAAAATGTATGGGATTTGACATTAGTCTTCGCAAGCGAATTGTCATTTAGCGATGACTTATGTCAAATCGCGTCATTTTGATAACGAATTTCGTCATCGTTTTAACTAAAGATACATTGTCTAAGGGGGCAGTTAATGCAAAAGAAATTGGCAAATATCAACAAAATCATAAATTATTATTATAAGATAGTATATAATATATTATTTATGTAAAATTACAATACAAATCAGTATTGTAGTTTTTCTACAAGTAATCAAAAGGTTGTTTGCATGGAATGAGCTTTAAAATGAATGGACTGATTACGATGGAATTTGTCATTGGCTCGAGTTGACCGCGGGTAAGTTAAGATAATTTTAGCAATAACTATAACAGTAACCACAGAACTTGACAAAATAAGATGTTCAAATGACCCTTGTTATAGTTAATGGGGTTGAGAGTGTAAAAAATTACCTAATTATCCGTTTAAATTGAGCGGAAAAAATAATTTGTTATGACAGCACTGTAAGCCTTATGTAAAATTTAACATAACTTTAACCGACCGTATTGAGCGGTTACGTTATCGAATATGGCGTCCATTATTGACTTTAACTAGAGATTTGACATACCCACTCTTAGGAGGGGTTGCACCAACTTACTTTAACTTTAACAAAATATCAAATGAACTGTCAAATCTCTAATTAAAGTCAATAATGGACGCCATATTTGACGATAACCTTAACTATAACAAAGCCTCTGGTGCAACCCACCTTAGAGTGGGTTGCATCGGCTTAATTTAACTATAACTTTAACTTTAACCATAACCATAACAAAAGTTGCCTATATATATATATATATATATTTGACGATAACCTTAACCTTAACTTTAACTACGCTTCTGGTGCAATTCACCCAGTGTTTTTCCATACAGTGACCAAATGCAAACATTATATTTAAGGTTAAGAAAATATTCAGTCAAAATGATAGCTTGTTGTGAAAACAACAGCTCATTAAATACGACACTTCTATATTGTTGGATGAACAGACGTGTTAAACCTTTTGAGTCTGGCTCTGCGTACCAATTAATTAAAATGTTACCGGAAACGAGCTAACGAATAGACTCCAGCGTAATGAAAGCATTAATACTGTTTGGTTACCTCTGCTGTGTCTGCAGGATGTTTACTTACACTTCGAGGCTTCTAAGAGTTTACACACAGTGCTCCAAAATTTTCATGATTCAATAATATTAATGTTTATCAACCAAATGCGCAAAATTTAATTTAGACGCCTTTAGTTACTATCAGGTCGTAACCGTGTGTTGTACACATGTACACGATTAAAATATAATATTACTAGCTGTCCCGGTAAACGTTGTTTTGCTATAGAAATTATTTCTAGTATCAATATAAAAAGTATATAAAAACCGATTCTCAGGCCTAAGAAATGTAACTAAAAAAACATAACATGTACAATGTTTGAAACAACAAGTAGTAAATGTATTACGGTTTTTTTGTGCGAATTTCCATCTGTTTGAGATCTGGCGGTTTCGGAGTCTCCAAATCCCGGGGAATGGTACTTTTGGCGTCATAAAGTGGCTTGTATAATTCGCCAGAAACTACTTTATGTCGGTGCAAAATGTCATCAGAGTCGAACAAGCAGTTTCCGAACCAATAGGGTGCCTAGAAGCAAACATACAAACTGCTAAACCTGTTATGTCAATTTATTTAATTTTTCACCAGCCATCCATACTAATATTATAAATGCAAAAGTGTGTCTGTCTGTCTGTCCGTCTGTCTGTCTGTTACCTCTTCACGCCCAAACCTCATAACCGATTTTGCTGAAATTTGGTATGGAAATTCTTTAAGTCCCGGGAAAGGACATAGAATAGGATCTTTTATCCCGGGAAAATGTTCCCGCGCGATAAACGAATTTTGGCGTGACGGAGTTGCGGGCATCATCTAGTTAAATATATCTAAGTAATAAATTTATATCCTCAAAATGACGTATGAATAATAAGCTAAACAAGTGCCAGTAAATTTATTCTAATTATTATTCAACTTTACATTTGATGCTAGTTTAATGTAGATTTTACTTAACGCCGCTGTAAAATTAAATAATCCACATGCACAAAATGTGCTGCATTTCCCGACTGTGAAATCATCTAGTGTAACGTTCACCGAGTTGACAAACATTGCATATTAACTCCATACTTTGTTACTCAAAATTAGTTGTGTAATGGATGAAGTGGATAACTGCAATTTTATTATCTTTACAACATACTAGATGACGTCCGTCGTTTATCGCGCGGGAACCGTAAATTTTTCCGGAATAAAAAGTACCCTATGTTCTTTCTCGGGACTCAAAGTATAGACTCCATACCAAAATGGCTTCAGTGGTTTGGGCGTGAGAAGGTAACAGACAAACAAACAGACAGAAAGACATTCTTTCGCATTATTTATAATATTAGTATAGAAGTTCATCTTTTCTCTTATAATTTGAACAAACCTTGAAAGTTACTTTACATCATCCAGTTAATATTTCTAGCTATAAGTACTGTATAGAATCCACATTTTTTTTGATTTCGAATCATTTTCCCGGTCCTAAGCCTCCATTTAAACAAAAAACGAACATTTTCAAATTGTTAGTTACCCGCTTCATCCACTTACGTCTTCAGTTCAGAATTTGTTAAACCTTAAATAATTAGCAAGATCTTCGGCGGTAGACGTAAGCCCTTTTAAATGAATGCCGAGATTTTAGTTAATTAGGAGGGGTTTAATTTAAATAGTCGACTAACGCTTTACCTGTGACAACGTCTTATTAGACAAGTCCAAATCACTAGATAAGACACCTCCTAGACGTAGCACGTAAATTTGTTGTAGCGAAATTCAATTATAGCACGGGAGTCATAACTCATACATTTATTCGTACATAAAATATTCTCTTGTCCTTTCCTGGGACTTAAAGTATTTTCATTCTTCATACCATATTTTACGAGCCGAAATATCTTCGCAGATTGTATCAGCAGATCAGACAAATTAAAAAATAGTAGGTTGTGGTGGAAATAATGTAATTTTCCGTTTGTAATCTCTAATTTATTTTATTCCTTTGTTGACAAATTTCATAACTACCTACATCGAATCAGTAAGGACTAATACTAAAACAAATACTGGTGTTCTGTTTTTTATAATACCAGATATTAATAATTTATTATTATATTGTACTATCATTTTGTAGAACTTGACAATAATAAATTATTATAGCCCATAAATTCAACATTTCGAAATTACTTGTCAAGTCGGCGATCGGCAAATGTATTGTGTTGCTATTTCGGTCTTTTCCGGAATATGACTATTTCCGGAATACTTGTCTATTTCCGGCATCTGCCTATAAATTAAGGGAGCATTATGTAAGTCATTACTCATTAGACTCGTCACTTATCTAGAACTAAATCTTGTTAAGGGATAGCTTACCGAACAATTTTCAGTTTTCAGCTCAAAGTAATTTATGTACCAACGAAGAAATTGATTCTGGGTACCTAGTTGACAGAACTGCGTCATTTTGTTGAAAAATATCAATTAAATAATATAATTCGCGACCTTCGCGACCGCGGCTGGCTGGATTTGACAAATCGTGACCAAATTGCTTGAGTGGCTTGCACCGGCTTACTATAACTATAACTTTAACTTTAACCATAACAAAATCTGAAATGAACAGTCAAATCCCTACCAAAAGTCGCCATAATATTATGCAATTCACCCTTAGACGTAAGCTGATTGAAAAAAGCCCATTGAAGGTATCTTTGGGGTTTTTTCTGTTTTTATGAAAAAGAAACAGCATCTTGTCGCTCGACAATAACCAGTGACACTCAAATATTGGTTTTATATTATTACCGAGATAAAGGAACGTGACGATTTTTATTTTACTCCGAGGCAATTACAATTTTATAAAGATGGATTGTGATTGTGTCGGAAGCGCGGCGCAATAAATAGCGGAGCATCCCAATACATTTTAATTTCGTTTAATGTTTTATTACGAAATCACCTCGCCTTCTATAAATAAATCAGAGCCGCGACCGAGCTTGTAAAAAATTGGATTGGAAGAAATGCAAATGCGAAACTGGATAATTTTAGGGCGTACCCAAGGGACGAGCGGGATCTTATTACTATCCAATTGTTTGTTGGATAATTATTGTCCGTGGTCTAGTGGTATAGAGCGCGGCTCTTGACTTGGAGGTCGTGGGTTCGATTCCCGCGTTGGAAACATGTTATTTCCAAGTTTGGTTAGGAGTTAGGACAATGCAGGCTGATCAGTGATCACCTGATTGTCTGACAAGTAAGATGATCCATGCGTCGGATGGGCATGTAAAAAGTCGGTCCTGCGCCTGATCTCTCGCCGGTCGTGTCGGTCTGCTGTCCCACTGGGTTATGAGAGTAAAAGGAATAGAGAGTGCTCTTGTGTACTGCGCACACACTTGGGCACTATAACATTACTCCTGCGTAGATGGCCTGGTTTCAATGAAACCGGCCACCGTCACCGAAACCGGTGTGGGAGCTACTATTATTATTATAATTGTTTGTTTGTCTGTCCGTCTATCCTATTCGTCATTAGACGGCTAATGAACTTCAAAAAAATGTGAATATTCTTAAGGCATAATAATTTTCCTTTCAATTCCAACTAATGTTAATAACAAAAAGTTTTACTGGAATTGGTGGACTGCAGGCTGGACGTAAGCTGCAATAAAAAATTTAGTTAATTCACACACAATCACTCACAGTCTGTGACATGGATCACTCACAAAATGTGACCCAAGTCACAGAAGAACTAACAAGGATGTAATGACGTTTAAAAGTTACAAGCGCGATTTAGAATAATATAAGTAATTAAAAAAAGTGGTTGTGTGGTTTTATGAAACCATGGTAAATGTGAAACTTTTTTTCACACTATAGACATTGGCTACTTGGTGACCGACCATCATGCGAACATGCGCTACACAGACCAAAAAGTTTGAGACGATGTAATAAAAGTTTCACTTTAAAAAATATAATATCAACTCAGCTCTACATTTTAAATGTATAACCTATAATATAAAGTACTTATTTGTACCTATTATTTACGATATTATATTACTTTTAAAATCTTTTGAACTTTTAATTAACAAGGCCGGGTCTCAAAAAATATAACCCCTAATTAATTTTTTGTGAAGTTAAATTGAGCGGAATGAAAAATGGGTTAGAAAAGTTAAAAGTTAAGGCACCTCGGACTTCGAAAGTCTAGTGGAAATGAAAGTATCATCAAACTTTGTTTTATATAACTTTAGAAGACGCTATGGCGCCATTACGCGTGACATGAATAATTATTCAAGGCCGTGGTCCAGACAAGTTATTTTTACCCTGGACATCCATATCCCATACTCTATATTATTAATGCGAAAGTGTGTCTGTCTGCCTGTCTGTTATCTCTTCACGCCCAAACCACTAAACACACTTTTAAACCCTGAAAAATGTACGGTTCCACCGAAAAATTAATTTTGGCGCAATGGAGTTGTGGGCGTCATCTAGATTCTAGATTGTATATAATTTTGTGACCTGCTTGTTAATTTAAAGTTTATGGTTTGAACTTTACGGTTAGTGGTTAACCGACAAGCTGTTAGCGGAAAGTAGATATAAACAACGTCATCAAATCAAAGCTACGTCACAGAGATCATTACAATGAAAAATATAACGCACGTGTCACATAAGCCGGGTCACGTCACATTATCATTTTATTTCATCGCAGTCGGGACCCAAAGTTGACAGTTTCATTCAGTGTGAATTATGCCTTAGCGTGAATAAGTGAACGCCACGGAAAACGAACATGAAAGTGTAAGCATTAAGTGTGAGTACTTTATATTTTGTCTCAAACATAAAAGGCGAAAACACGTAAGAGTGAAAGAGAAAAATATTATGTATTTGCTCTTAGTTGTTTCTAAGGTTGTCACAATTTTGGAGTCCAAAATTTATATTGCTACCAGTTTTAATATATAATCGTGTCGTAATTTTAAGGTCGTAAAATTGGACTCCAAGTTTAAATATCCGAGGATACATCATACAACAGCATTTAAAGACCAGGACTATCTAGCACCATTACAACGAGTATGACCGAAACGACTTACATTTTGCATCGCTACGATCGCGCTTTACAAGCAATTCAATTCAATGATCGCACGTTCGGAAAACGTTGGAAGTCAACCTATTATTATTGGCACTTTACATTTTTGTTGGAAAAAAACTAATGAGTAATAAGAATGCCAATAACAGGTATAATATAGTGTCTATAAGATGTTTTTTCTCTGTTATAGCTCGAAGGCACTGTAGAGTTATCCACTCCTCTCGACCTAACGCCACAGTAGGCCAACCTTTTTTTTTGCGTTGTGGGAATGCCTTTTTAGATAAAATGATTCCTAGCTAGATTAATTTATCGCCTCAAAACCCCCTTTAAACTAAATTTCATGAAAATCGTTGGAGCCGATTCCGAGATTCCAATTATACAAGAATTGCTCGTTTAGAGATATAAGATTATTATATATATTATTTTATATAATATTATTATATTATAATTGTAGGTACTTAAGTATATTCTTTTCCATGTGTGTAGTCAATAGTGTAACTCAAAAGTGTGACATGAACACGCGACAGACGCGACGGACGGATCATTTGTCAAACGCGTCGGTCCTGTCGGGCCTGTCGCGTACTTCATGTGCACAAATTCACAGTCGGTTCTTCGAGTAAATTGGCTGACAATTAGCTTTGTTTTGACTCAAAGTGACAGTAACCTTTCCATTTCCCTTGAAATTGCTTTTTATCAGTTTCACGTAAAACCAAGTGGTCTCCTAAAACTACGGTTTCAAGGGTTGATTACATGCAGGTTGACTAGTTTTGTTTGTCTTGAGACAATACTATAAAACAATATTCGGGTATATAAATAAGTAGCTCAACGTCTAGAGTTGTTTTGGTTCCTTGTTCAAATACATATTGTATTAAGGTGTTCCAATTCAGAATCAAAGTTTTGAAATTGGTCGTGAAGAAAGTTTATCAATATTATAATGTAGCAATTATGACTTTTTCAGACAGGCCACAACATATTTTCAAGTATTTTCTGTGCATTCTAGTACACATTTTAATTTTCGCTTTTGAATATAATAAACAGTGTGAAATTTTAATGGTTGTTTTCCCGCATTAAAATGATTCTATCTTAGTATTACAATAGATTTGTAGTTTTTTTTTTTCAAATCAAAAAAAAAAAAATCGGTCGGGTCCATAGTAACTTGCGCCTATCGGCATAAAGTCATACAAAATATTTTTTATTTTCAAAAAATAACATGCATGGTTCGATAGTACTACTATAGGTAAATCGTTCTGCTGCGGGAAAACAACCACTAAAATTTCACGTTGTATAATAGAATATTGACGAAATTATAATTGATTAGGGCAAGAAAAGCTATCGTTTTCTTCACCTGAACGAAATCCTAATCACACACACACACACACAATCCAATTCACAGCCATATTTTATTTTGTAACATTGAATCATAGACAGAACATGTAGACTGGTAGAGAATTCACACGACCGTATTAGCCATTTTGTTAAAAAAAAAACAAAACTTAAATAAATGTTAGAATAAAGATAGAATATTTAAAATTAAACAGAATACTGTATTAAACATAGAATATTGAACTATACCTAAAATTTATACATAGAATAATAAATCATATTACATAGAATATTGAATTATATACCTAGAATATTGAATTCACTTGCAGTTTTCCGGCATCGACCCTTAACCCTTTCAATGTTTGATGGCGGTCCCTAGCGTTAACGCTCAGTTGGCCCTCAGCTGTTGACTGAAGGGTTACTGATGTGCGTATTAGAAAAGATTAAGATTAAGGACAGGGTTTTCCCCATCGATTACATAGAATTGGGCCAAAAAATATACAGAACATCCACTTATGTTTTTGAAGGTTAATTTGAGGTGGTTCTTTTTTAATGAAATAGAGGATTCAAAGGCAAAAATTTACTGAGCAAGGCTTTATTATTGTCATGTTCTCGCTGGTACTACAAATCTTATGACATTTTGTGACACCTTGTTTAATAATCGAGTCAGTAGGTTGGGTCCGGCGTGCATAAGGACTAAGGAGACGTCTTTCTTTACTCTACCGCACGAATTGAAAACACGCATACATTAGCCGGATTTAATTTATTTTTAAGCAGTCAAACAACGAAGTATCACGTCATACGTGTTAAGGGGGCGACCTTCTAAAATCTGTGGGGGCGACTAACCCAAAATTGTAGATTTTAAAATTCATTTTTATACTTGAAAATAAGCCCCGAATAGGGATGATGACAAGTTCAAACTGAATGGGCGGACCCGGCTAAAAGTTAACATGTTAACTTACATACCACAACAGGTACTTATACATAGTGTAACGAAATTAAATGATAATCCCTACTCTAGGGTGTGTATGTGTCACTAATTATTATTTATTACCGTGAAAGAAGTAGGTAGCGCTGAGATAATTATGTACTTCCACATTATCCAATATAAACATTTTAAAAGTTCCTTTTTTAACCCCCGACCAAAAAGAGGGGTGTTATGAGTTTGACGTGTCTGTCTGTCTGTCTGTCTGTCTGTCTGTGGCATCGTAGCATCCAAACGGGTGGACCGATTTTGATCTAGTTTTTTTTGTTTGAAAGCTGACATGACGGAGAGTGTTCTTAGCTATAGTTCATCATCATCAGCCTGCTCATTGCTGAAATATCACGGTATATCTGGTTCGTGATAGGACGATTAGCAACTTGCAGTCGTTTGATGGATTTTATATTTTGCATCCTGGTTCGAGACACTTATGAATATATACACATTATCTTAACTCTATACAACGTGTAAGAAAACTAAGTGATAATACTTAAGGGTGTGTACATGTGTTCCTTATATAGAGTTCACTGTGAAAATTGCAGCGCTGAATAAGCATATTTTTGTGATTTGTGTGAGCAAACGCCCGCGCGTCATGAAATTTTCCATAAAAAGATAAAAAGTTACTCTTTCAGCGCTGCAACTTTCACTGCACCGAACTCTATATAGAGGACCCATCAATACCAGATTGAGTCTGTCTAACGTACTAGGCCGTACTAGTTTATCTTATAGAATATAGTGTGCGTATTTATAATATCAGGATCAACTAGTTTGGCCTAGGCTAAACTGGTTTCCCCCGATGGTTGCTCGCCTTGTCGTGGCGGTGGGGCTCTAGTAACCGCGGCTTGGACAACCGCGGTGAAGCAAAGAGGCAACCAGGGCCGGCCGGTGTCGCCGCCTGGCCCGAGGAGGGCGCTCCCAGCGGACTGGAGGAGTCCGCTGCGGATGCGCACCGAGGTGGGGCCGCAGAGGAAGAGGCAAGTAGGTATTACGGTGCGCCGCTTGCCCTATCCCCTGCGGCCGAGGTGTGGTCGGTGGTAGAGCCACAGACCTGATCTGCCACAATATGGCCTCCAAGTAGCAGACTCGGGGGGCGTCTGCTACAGCCCTGGTGGGGGCCAAGGAGGAGGGCGCACGTGTTGTGCGCCCATCGTGGAGTCTTCGGACCGCTGGCGGGGTCGCGGACATGTGTGTATCGTTCCCGTGGCCCCGTCAAATGGCGGCGTGGCGGAAGATGGGGGGGGGGGGGGTTTAGTTTTGGTATACCGTGGTCTCATTAGCTACGGGAGTCCCACATCACCGCTCGGGTCGCCCCCTGCGCCTGGGTGGTATGCGTAATGCATTTCCCCCTCCGGAAAAAAAGGCTAAACTGGTTTATTCTATCGGGCTTAGGACAAATTAGCCTGAACTAGGCTATACTAGTTTATCCTATCGTGTATAGGAAAAACTAGTTTAGGAAAAAACTAACTTGGCAAAGATTCCGCATCGTCCTTTTTCACCTGGCATATAAAGACGGGCGTTAGTGGGAAGAGAGAAGGACGATGTTTGATTTTTTGGGTAAGTCGCCCTCTTAAACTTGTCTCTGTGTCGGGCAAAATTGGATGAACGTTAGTTCTAAATATCCCACACATAGTTTTACCAGAGTAGACAGATAGTTTTACCGATGTAAATAAAACAGGAATTGACACCTGTCAAATAAGACGCAAAATATAACAATACAGTAAAAAATCACTAGTTAAGGTACGTGCACACTATGACCGGCGGGGGCGTGTCAGCGCGGAGCGCATAACAATGACAGATTTTGAGTACAGTGTAAAACCATAATTTGTATACCACAGCTGTTCGTTATGGAGAGCTTTGACTTTGAACTTGACGAAATCACTTTTTGCCTGCTGTTAAAACTAACAAAAACAAAAAAAAAATTCAACTCGTTCCCGCGCACACAATATTCCGCTTGCAGAGCAAATTGTTAACGGAACGCAAGGCTGCTGTCGCATCGCACGGACTCAAATCAAGGCAAATATAATGCAAGCCGCTGCGCCGCGACACAGACTACGACGATGATAATTCAAACAAACTGTATTCAAGCGTGCGGATTTTTGCGTTCCGCCCCGACGCACGGCTCGGCATATCACGCGCGTACCTTAACAATCACACGATACACCTTAAATTAACAATAGGTATTTTTGTGACATTTTCCTCAGATTTCGGCGATAACAAGTCAGCTTTCTCTCTGTTTGGGTCGCAAAATGTCGCCCAAAATATTTCCAACGGCAATAAACGCCTGCGGCGATACGTCAGGCCCCTGAGTAAGTTATATTATAGGCTTATGTACGATTCCCGCATCGAGAAATGTGGCTTAAATAACACTTCGCGAGTTCGTTTCGATTGATGTGAATATATGATTTTTATCAACAATATTCACATTTCGATATCATAAATGCGAAAGTGCCTTACGTTTCTTTACGGTTCAGTTGAACCAATTTCGATGAAATTTGGTATCGACATACCATGTTAACCTTGATAAGTCTAACAAGGAAAAGGAAGACTATCCTTTTCCGGTTCTCAAACCGGGAAAGGACATATTAGTTTAATCTTTTTCCCGCAAAAATTGCATGGTTGACCCGATAAATGAATTATGGCATACGACAACTGGCGAGCGGCATTCTAGTTATGTAGAAATTCATACGTTTCATATTATTTTCAACCGACTTCCAAAAAGGAGGAGGTTATATATTCGGCTGTGGATATTTTTGCTGTCGAGTCTTGACTCTAGTACACATTGTATATTATTAATTGCCGATCAATACCATAGTGAAGACATTTGATAATATATTGTGTCCAAAGTTTCCAAGATTCCTTGGTCAACTAATTAGCACTTAATGTTGTTGAGTAAGTACTAATTTTAGTAACATTTATAATAATTAAATCTTCAAACAATTACTTTGTAACTGAATGTATGTGGTTGGTGTAAGAGGCTTAGGTCGTAACGGTCGGTTGACCGCGGGGACCACCGGCTTGAGTGATGAGCTACGATGTGTGGTCGCGCCGAGCCGGGACAAATGGTCGGTCTAAACCGCATTTAAACTGAGAACATAATTTCAATAGCGAATATACAGGCTGTAACCAAAGTAAGTGACAATACTTTAGTGTGTGTATGGGTTTGGGTACCCTACATCAGGTTCGCTGTAGAAAAATCAGCGCTGAAGGAGTTACTTTTTAACCGATTTCCAAAAAGGAGGAGGTTATATGTTCGGCTGTGGATATATATTTTTTTGTATGTTCAACGATTACTCCGCTGTTTGTGAACCGATTTTCAAAATTTTTGTTTTGTTTTATTAGGTTTCACTCCAATTTAGTACCATGTTCACAAAAGTGGTGATCTGATGATGGAATCCATGAGTAATCGAGGGAACTCTTCAAAATTTATATGGAAACATATAGTGATTTTGTATACTAGTTGTCCCGGTCAACGTTGTTTTGCCATATAAAATATTTCACCCATATTATTTTATTGAAGTGCCTTATTTATCCAACAAATGCACTTATCAATATAAAAAGTACCCAGTAGCCGATTCTCAGACCTACTGAATATGCATATAGGTTAAATTCAGTAAAGCCGTTTCGGAGGAACTCTCGTACGATAATATCTAACATTGTGACATAATTTTTGTCGGTCGCAAGTCGCAACGCTTAATTTGCCGCGTTGATCAGAAGTACCTTAAAGTTTGTCAGTATATTATGTGTTTGTTACTTTGACACGTAAAAACTACACTATTGTGATAAAACTAGATAAGGTTTGGGCTCTCAATTAACGCACATACACTTTTCATTCCGAAAAATAAGTCTTCCCGTGAATAACGTATTTTACGGGTAGAGCTACGAGAAAAAACTACTTAAAGTTTATTAATAATTTAACAATATAGAGGAATTTCATATTAAAGTTAGCAATATGAAAAAGGTCGTTGGACCTCGTTAGGAGAAAACCGTAATAAAACTAAAACAATTTGTTTACAAAGAATTTCTAGGCCAATTGAATCTTATTCCCCAGCGCATCGCAAATTGTAAGGGAAACAACGAATTATTCCGTACATGCTCGTAAAAGTAAAAGTAGCGATAACACTATCATATATCAAAATCAATATGGCCGACTTTTATTTTACTACGCATTTTATTAAAGTAATAAATATCTTCGTATCAAAGACACTCCACTTCACAATACTATTACATCCGTACATATAATAATATTATAAATACGAAAATGTATCTGTCTGTTACCTCTTCGAGCCCAAATCGCTTTAAGGGCCGCGCTACACCGGAATGGCAGCGGCGAGGCGAGCACTTTCAGTGTCATATGATTTTAAACCTTATCTTCATTATTGTAATTATCGCTTGAGAAATCCACAGCCGCGCGTGGCCGCTCGTGGCCGCTGGTGGCCGCCAGCGGCCGCGATTTCTCAAGCGATACTATGTATTACAATAATGAAGATAAAGTTTTAAATCATAATATTATGACACTGAAAGTGCTCACCTCGCCTCTGCCATTCCAGTGTGGCGCTGCCCTAAAACAGGGTGTGGAGATACTTTGAGTCCCAGGAAAGGATAAACTATACTTTTTATCTCGAAAAAATTACGGTTCCCGCGCGAAAAACTAATTTTGAAGCAGCGGAGTTGCGGGCGTCATCTAGTCAATATATAAAATAGAGACGTCTGTTGTGCGTAAGTAATCGCCTCGACGAACTTAAGTGTATTGGAAACTGACAAAAGGTCAAAGTAAGGCGCAGTCGGGTCACAACAATTGCCTTTTTGACTTGTAGCCAGCCGGCTACACGTGTTCAATTGAAGACGTTAGTGGATGAAGCGGGTAAGTTACAGTTGAAAAATTGCCATTCCGTTGCATAAAAATTCCGTTCCTGCTTTAGGATCGGGAAAATGATTTGAAATATAAAAAACAGCCAAGTGCGTGTCGGGCCTTAATATACGGTTCCGTAGTACCGCTAGTTTTTGATTTTTTTTAATGACCATTAAAAATTGAATGTACCATCGAGGAAATTGATTCCCAGGCAGTTGGCAGACCAACGTCATTTGGTCGGATCGTGTCAATTCAATGTTAATTGTGATCTGTCGGCTGGGTTTGACGTAACGCGACCAAATTACTTAGTTCGCCATCTGCCTAGGAATCAACTTCTCTGATAGTACTTACATTTGTAACGTGTTTTAAATTATAACTAACAGCACCATTTCAGTTACGCTTAAAGGAATTTGAACTAAAAGTTTCTTTATACTTCTCCGAATAAAATTTTTAGTTGATCGACTATTACTCAATAACTTATGAGTTATGCAGTCTTCTTAGCCATTGTAGTTTTCCTTGTAAATTAAACAATATTTCCTAATCCCAATTTTTTCACATTTCCACAAGCAACCGATTAACTGGTAGAAGGAGGGGACACTGGATTCTAAAACTTCATATTTCACAAATGCGTCCCTGAATCCGAATATAACAATGATCTTTGAGTAGTCGTCATATTTTTAAAACACCTATCAAATGACATCCCACACGGTGGGGTGGACGCGAAAAAAAATTCCTCCCTGCTTGATGTGTAAGGAGGTACCTTAAAAATATATTTTAAAGATCTTATATACCATTTTGTCGGCATTATTAACCCCAATAATGTGCATTTATGCTGAATTACAGCTTTGTAGGTCCTATAGTCAGACATATATTGAAGTCTTATTAATAGGGTCCCGTTTTTACCCTTCGGGCACGGAACCCTAATAGAAATGAGTAATTAATTCTTCTTATGTTATTAAATGTTAGTTATCCATTTCATCTACTCACGTCTATAATTAAAATTGGAATGTACACGTGGAACCGGTTGCCACTACTAAAAATATAAGGAAGCTATGGTGTTATTGTTAACAGCCGCAGGATCACCCTCAATTATTATACAGTGTGAAATTTTAATGGTTCTTTTCCCGCAGTAAAATGATTCTATCTTAGTAGTATAATAGATTTGTAAAGTTTTTTTTTTGTTCAAATCAAAAAAAAAATCGGTCGGGTCCATAGTAACTCGCGCCTATCGGCATAAAGTTTCCATAGTACGTCATACAAAATATTTTGTATTTTCAAAAAATAACATGCATGGTTCGATAGTACTACTATAGGTAAATCGTTCTGCTGCGGGAAAACCACTAAAATTTCACGTTGTATTTGTTTACAATACTTCTACAGGGTGTAACAAAAATAAGTGATAATAATTTAGGGTGTGTACGAGTTCCTTGTAGAGAGTTCACTGTGAAAGTAGCAGCGCTGAAAGACCAAAAAATTTTTTCACTTTTGTATGGGGAAACTCGTGACGCTCGGGCCCTTGCCCTATTTTTGTTACAGCCTTGTATATAAATTAAAAGTATTGTGTCGACTTTTTTAGTTTTTGTATTGTTAACAATCTAAATATCTATGTATATATTTATTAAAACAATATATCTACGGATAGCTGTAGATATATTGTTTTAATAAATAAATATTACTTAACATCATTTTAATCAAGTAACTTTAATATTATGCTCCATGCATAATATTATTAATATATCTCAATTCTCAAAGGCATTCTGTATTAGGATTCCTCACAGTTCATCACATCACATGCCTACTCGCCCCGTTACGTCAGTTTTATGAAGAGACGATATTAAGTTTACGTCTGTTTCATGGCCCTAGGGTCAGTTGGACACATCAAAACCTATTTTAAGGGCAGCATTAAATAGTACTTCGCACTAGTTTATTGTCAACGCCAGAAATGTGTTAATTGAGATATATCCGTAATATTTTTATGGAACTATAAACTGTTTACTGTATAGATAAATACAGACAGATTATGTCATAATGTATGGCGATGGCTTTGTCCACATTGTGCCTTTTTCTGTTCGTCAAGGGCATGCGTTATAGCGCAGTCAACAGCGAACGTGAGGCATGCCCGTGACGCGCGTTTAAATCGTAGCGCTCGCTATGACAAGTTTTTCTTTCAACGCGGGTGGATTTTGACGCATTCAATTATTGAATATGCCAAACGAAAGTTGAATAAAAAGAAGTCGACGAAAATTGAAGATGAAATTGCATAATGTGGACATGGCTATTGGGTGAACGACACAGAGTTGTAAAATGAACGTGGTGTGACATGGTAATTTTGTGAATACAGACCTACGGGTCAACTCAGACCGCAACGGGTCGCGTAGATGCATTTTTCTTTTGTACTGAATTGACAGATTTCAATTGCGTGAGACGTCTTACAAATCTGTCAAATCCATACAAATTTACGAATGCATCTACGCGTCGCGTTGCGGTCTGAATTGACCGGTCTCGATTTACACGCGTTTTGGCCGCTACACCTGCACCGCTAGATCACAAGCAATAGTATGTAACGACTTATATAGTTAGGGAGCCCTAGAACAAATTTTTTTGTGATTACTAACAAGCTAATTTTTTGTGAGTAGCTACATTTTGATAGAACGAACAACATTTTTATTTTCGAAAAATCTTGAAAGTGGTAGCTAACAGAGATAGAAAGGATTTCATTCTTTGACTTGATGGTCCTAAAATATGGATTGTTTTATTTGTCGGACAAGGTTATTCTTAAATTATATTATAACTATTAATCTATCAATATACAAAAAAATCAGCTGGTTAGGGTTCCGTTTTAGGGTACAGTAGTCAACCAAGTTTTGTTGATTACAGAACCCTAAAACGGAACCCTAACCAGCAGATTTTTTTGTATATTGGTAGGTTAATAGTTATATTATTTAAGGGTAACCTTGTCCTACAAATAAAACAATCCATATTTTAGGACCGCCAAAGTATGAAATCTTTTCTATCTCTGTTAGCTACCACTTTCGAGATTTTTAGAAAATAAAAATGTTGTTCGTCTTATCAAAATGTAGCTACTCACAAAAATTAGCTTGTTAGTAATCACAAAAAAATTTGTTCTAGGGCACCCGTACTAATATTTTAAATAGCGGCATGGTCCCGCTGTCATAATATAAGTGATATAATATTATGCACATACAATTTCATGTGATCTCGCGGTGTAGCCGATACACCGCGCGCTCGGGCGGACATTTAAAACGAGCCTAACCGTACCGCACACACCGCAGTCCGAACGCGACTGCGATGTGGCAAAGTTCATCTGCGTTTACCTTAACTTCGCTATGCTAAATTTATGATGTTCTAAGGATCACTTCACATTGGAACTTAACGTATGAATTTAACGAATGTAATCATGTCAAATCTGTGCAATATTTTGATTTTCGATTCGATTTCGATTCTATAAACAAGCTATAAAGAAAATGTGTGAGCTCTGATTCTAAATTCCTGACTACCTTGTCGCATCAACGAATTCGACAAAAGACAGTCTCATATTCCACAAAGGGAATTCCTAAAAATATATTGGCTTAGCGAATAATTGACTTGTAAATAACTTGTAAATAATACCCGAGGGCATGTGAAAATACATTTAGAGGTAATTGAGTATTGAATCACGTGGAAAAGTTTAACAGTAATAAACCATTATCCTTTTGAGAAGAAATTTTATTTCGGAAAGTTCGGATAAGGAGATTTTTGCTCGTTATTGTATTCAACAGATTTTTTATCTCCATTTTATTTTACTCATTTATCCTGTGTCCATTTATGCGATGGGGTTTGCAAGATCTTTTTTGGGTATTAATCGTCATTTAGTAGCCAAGAAATTCCCTGAAAGACTTTAAGAAGGTTGTACCATAGGAAATTGATTCCTTCCTCAGCCATTCTCCGGAGAGCAAAATTTACGTATCCCGACTTGTATACTCTGTAATATTATTATCTTATTCAATTAGTACTTATGCAATATTTTTAAACGGTAACGGTGTCAAGTCTGTAAGCCTACTACGAAACTGTTTTGAGACTCAAACAATCGGACGAGAATGCCGCGTCCTACTCTAACAAACGTGAAATGACGTTGTTAGAGCGGGACGCGGCATTCTCGTCCGATTGTTTGAGTCTCAAAACAGTTTCGTAGTAGGCCTACTGAATTAACCCTATGTCATAAAGTGGCATTTTGTTTGAATTTTCGTCGGTCGCGGTCGCTCGCGGCAAAGATCTGAAAGACGAATTTGTGGTCAACCCGTCAACACTTTGTAAATAAAATACTCAAACTAAAGTCGGATGATGTCGAGAAGTACTTGTAGGTTGTAGCATAAGTTTGTAAAACGATGAAATACGGCCGTGCATATGCGACCTCAATTAGCAGCGGTTGGAGTTAGCATCGGAAACTTTTAATCATACCGTGGTTCGATTCCTGTTGAAAGTTTCAAGCATTTGAATCAGGTTCAGAAGTTATGGTCGTAGAGCAGAATGGGAATAGACATGGCAATATTTTCATGAGTTCCTACAGCGGGTTTTGTAAAGGAATGTTGAGTGTCAACCTCATAAAAATATGATTTAAATCTATGGGCGCAACGTGAACCATTTGACAGAGATCGTCAATATACATACCTTCAAAGAAACAAACTGGTATAATTTTGAGTACAAGCTGACATGAAGTTATACTAGCAGCGATAGTGTTAATTAATTCTACCTTATGGAAAATCATACTTTGAAGTTTGACAGCACGACCGTATTTTTACTGGGTGGTTTGTATGCGAATTTAGTGGACTGTATAGGTTCAAAGCTAAGACTATGAATTGTAACTGTACCATTAATTCACCATCAATCACTGTAAAAATACACATGCAATGATACAAAGGAAAGATCTTACCTTGGATTAGTGGATTTTTGCTTCACACGTGTGGGGGGCCCCCTCAAAATTAGCGGATTAAAGAAAACGCGTGGCCTTTGTAGCGGTGGCCAAAAAAACTCAATGTACCAGCGTCCAGCGAGAACTTCACTCTCTTGAAGCGCGGTTAACTTTGCAGCGGTAAAACGCGGGCGAACTTCACGATTGACGAAGGTGGCGCCAATCTCGCGTAGTGGGAAATTTGGGAAAGACAGGATTATGTGATAGGTTCAATAAGACCTCATCCAATGCCACAACAGTGCACAAATACAATAACAGACGGTGCATTAAATTACAGAAAACAATTCATAGATGGCGCTTACATCCTCCCCCCCTTGAAAGGGATAATCTGATCCACTTTCAAATAAATAGCTAAGGTTTAAATGCGTTAAAATTCAAGCGGTTATTAACTCAGATGAAAAACAGATTAAATCACGCGAGTTCACCCGAGTGAGATAGTTAACTAAATAACTTAAATAATACTTATAGACTACGAATAGAGAAAATATTACATTTACTGGGTAGGTAAAGGGCAAAGTTTAGTAACGGAGCGACGAAAAACACCGGTTTTCGTTTTAACATCTACTACGCGCACAACTCCGTCAGTGCCGGGATAAGTTTTGACGATAATACCGATCGGCCACTGCAATGGCGGAATATTATTTGTATTAATCAAGACAATTGTACCAGTACATATTGACTTGGATTTATGTATCCACTTTTGTCTACTTTGTAGCGTGTTTAGGTATTCTACTCTCCATCTATTCCAAAAGGATTGAACAATTTTATCTATCAGCTGATACTTTTGTAGCAAGGTTTCGCGATCATTAGTATAATCCGTATGTTGCAATGATTTAAGCGGCGTTAAAGTCAAAAAATGACCTGGAGTTAATGGTTGTGGGTCATTAGGATCCGAACTGAGTAAGGAAAGCGGTCGCGAATTGAGTAAAGCTTCAATCTGAGTAAGTACGGTTGACATCTCTTCATATGTTAATAATTGATTGCCTATAATTTTATTTAAGTGCGATTTGATACATTTTATATTACTTTCCCAAATACCACCGTGATGCGGCGACTGCGGCGGGTTAAATTTCCAATCTATACGGCTTTCAACTAAAACTTTGGAATATTCCTTATTGTATGCCGGCGAGTTAATTAAATCATATAGAGCGTTAAGATGAGATCTAGCACCAATAAAGTTAGTACCACAGTCAGAATAGATAACACTGACTGGTCCTCGGCGGGATAAAAACCGTTTTAAAGCGTTTAAAAACGTAGCCGTAGATAAGTCGGATACAAGTTCAATATGAATAGCGTGCGTTACTAAGCAAATAAAGAGACAAATATATGCCTTACAGGAGCGGATTCCACGCTTACGATAAGGGATAATCTGGACCGGGCCAGCGAAATCCGTGCCTGTATGCGAGTATACTTTAGATTCGCGAACACGACAGGCAGGCAAATCGCCCATTATCGGAAACTGTGGTCGCGGATTAACTTTAAAACATAGGTTACATTTACTAAGTCGCTTTCTAATAACGTTGCGAGCACCAAAAATCCAATATTTCTGTCTTATTATTGAAAGTAGAAGACCAGGTCCGGTATGTAGATTGCGCGTATGCTCGTAATCAATAATTAGATCAACAACATGATCCTTTCCTGGCAATAATATTGGATGTTTGCTATCGTAATCAAGATTTGCGTTCGTAAGCCTTCCGCCTACGCGAAACAGACCGTCCTTAACAAATGCGTTTAACTTAGCGAAAGATTTAGGTAAATTACTATTTGAAGAAATGAGTTTAAATTCCTCGGAAAAATGAACATTTTGTACGTCGCGTAAAACTGCTAATTCGGCATAATTTAAATGTTGAATTTCAAATTTACGAGGGAGCTTCTTTATAAAACGAAAAACTAGAATGACTATGCGAAGGAGTTTTGGCCACGAGGAAACGCGTCTAGCCAACTCGTATAAAGGCGGGTATATACGTTCGACTACATTAGTATTTAATACGTTAATTTTAAACTGCGAGAATCGAATTTTTTAAGCGGCCATTCCGTAACAGGTAAATGAGAAAAAGGCGGGCCATTATAATATAGCGGATGTCTGACTAACTGACTTGGGGTTAAGCCTCGGCTCAGACAGTCGGCGGAATTCTCAGTACCTTTAATATGATAAAAAATTTGCGGGTTTACATTTTCTTGAAGCTGTGCCACTCTGTTTGCTACATACGTTTGCCAACGTGCGGGAGTTGAATTAATCCATGCTAACGTGACCATACTATCAGAAAAGGCGAATGTATTGTGTACGTTACAACGACTGCGATATGTATCTTGGACAGTACTTATTAATTTAGATAACATTAAAGCGGCATTTAATTCTAATCTAGCGAGCGTGATTTTCGTTTTAGACGGTGCTACTCGTGATTTGGCACACAGTAAGCTAACCATAGATTGGCGGGTTTCCTTACAATAAACATGAAGATAAACTATTCCACCGTAAGCGCGCTCGCTTGCGTCGGCGCAACCGAAAATGGTGAGAATTACATGCGGTTGAATACCTACAAATCGCGGTATCATAATTTTCTCTAAAAACGGCAGCTCATTTACGAAAGTGTTCCATAAAGAAATAATATTTGCGGGAGGCGGGTCATCCCATTCTACATGACTTTCCCACAGCGATTTAATAATTAATTTTGCTAAAAGAGTGACAGGAGCTACGAATCCCATCAAGTCCCAGATCCTAGCAACAAACGAAAGAATGCTACGTTTAGTACATTTACGGTCATCTTCCGTAACGCGAAAACAAAAACTATCTGAAGCGGGTGACCACTGTAGGCCTAATATTTTAAGGTTTCCGTCTGACCCTATATCAACTAAATCGGTTACTCGAGCCTCAGAAGGCATAGCGTTAAGAAATTCTGATGAATTACTAGCGAATTTGACTAAGTCAAATCCGCCGGCGGCGAACAAATCAATCAGCTGTTTTGACGCGGTTATAGCTTCAGCTGTATTTCTAAAACTCAAGGCAACATCATCCGTATATATTGCGTCCTTTTCCAAGGCGGCAACGGCAACAGGAAATCGTGAACGCTCGTCGTTCATAAGTTGACGTATTACGCGCATGGCTAAGTACGGACTACATGTCATACCGAAGGTTACTCTATTAAACTGATACAATTGAATAGGCTCATTCGAGTCAAATCTATATAAAATTCTTTGATATTGTCGAAAGGATTCTTTAACTGTCACTTGTAAAAACATTTGTCGAATATCAGCGCTTACCGCGACCGGAAACAGGCGGAAATTTAAAATAATTCGAAACAAATCCGATTGTAAGTTTTTTCCCGTGTGTAAAATATCATTCAACGAAATACCAGAGGATGTTTTCATACTAGCGTTTAAAACCATTCGAACTTTAGTTGTTAATTTATCTCCTCTTACTACAGCGTGATGCGGAATTACATAATATTGATTTGAGTTATGCGTGTTGTTGTTTACAATTGAAATATAACCCTTTTCTATATACTCATTTATTATTTTATCATACTCACGTTTAACTAGCGGGTTTACTGACAAACGGCGTTCGAGAGACAAAAAGCGGCGCTCGGCGATATGCCTAGACTCTCCTAGCGACGCGGGATCAGCTCTAAAGGGAAGCGCAACCGAGTACCTACCATTACTATCTCGCGACGTAGTTTGTTCGAAAATATTTTCACATTCTTGTTCAGCGGGAGTTAAATAATTATCATTAGGTAATTCTTCCGTATCAAAAAAACGGGAAATACAATTTTCAAACGTACAATTAAAATTACAAAAGAAAGTTTGAGCATGATCGTCAGTTGACGCGGACGGAGCGTTACCTAAAATTAAATAACCGAGCGTGGTCTCTATAGCGATAGGTTCATTTGAACCGCGAGAAAACTTACGTTGTAACAATATGCGAGCGAATATTTCACAACCGAGAATCATATCAATCGTCCCGGGCTGGTAATAATAATTATCTGCGAGCGGCAAATCCTTTAAATAAGATAGCGAAGAAATGTCAACCTTACATGAGGGCAATTCACTAGTAATTCTATCAACCACGTAAGGCTGTACATCAAACCGAATCGTATCGTTTAAGCGGGAAATTAATTTTAAATTTGTTAACCCATGCGGTCTATTCACAATATCACCCAAACCAGAAACTTGAGCGTTTTGAGCGGAAAAAAGCGGCAAATTTAAGCGATCACAACATTCGCGCGTAATTATATCTTTCATAGAACCAGAGTCTATTAAAACACGAATAGGTATTAATTTTTTCGTATCAAATTGCTGTGCGTAACATACCGCTGTACCTAACAGTACGGTATGATTGTAAATGTTACGCGAAGGGTTGATGACCTCCGAGTGCGTATTCGTAACACAAAGCGAAATATTTTGATTTTTTCGTGCGGAAGAGAAATTATCTTGTTGCTTATCTTCTGTCATAGAAGTGCGTGCGGACGGGGAATGTGCGGGTGCGTCCGCAATATGCGGGTTTTGTGCGTATGCGCGGGGAGCGTGTTCTTCATAAGAAGCGGGAGCGGGGGGATATGCGGGAGGGCGAAGCCCTAAAGAGAGAATGTTGTTGCGTGTGTCTACGCGGGGATCAGAATTCTCGTTTGAACCGTATGCGGGAGAATAAGAGGAAAAGTTGCGTGCATCTACTCGGGAAGCGTGCGAGTAGGCACCTACGCTGGCGCGCGGGGGCGAGTGATAACGAGAAGCAGCGGGGAAGCGGGAAAACATTGCGATATGTTTATCATTGCGTGAGGGAATATTTAAGTTATTGTTATGACCTTCAGCGCGAGTCATTGTATTAGCGAAAGTTCGTTTTGTAGAATCCGAAAAATGTATAAGCGAGTGATGATTACGCGTACAGAAACGACAACGGCTAGTAGAATTGCAATCAGCTATAGAATGTCGGTGACTAAGACAATTAAAACATAATTTATTATTTTTCGCGTACGTGTAACGCTCAAAGGGATTTAATGACGTAAATTTAGGACATTGGTACAGCTGGTGTTTATCAACATTGCAACAAATACAATTCGATGATTTAGTTTCATTAAAGGCGGATAGAGACGACGAATTATATCTACTTTGAACGTTGACAAATGTTTTAAACGTTTTATTCTGTGTCGCGGCGCGAGTTCTGTATGAATTTGTATTATTATTATTTTGCGAGCTAGACAACTTTACAATATTATTTACATTGGTGCGACTTAGAACGCGATACTGGTCTCTAATAAATTTAATTAATTCAGATGAAGTTGGAAATTCTTTGTTTTCCCTAATATGCATTTCAAAACACTTAACAGTTTCTAAATCTAACGATCTCAATCCTAAGTGAACAAACATGAACTCTGCTAAATCTTTAATATTGATTTGTTTTAAAGCGGACACGATCGTTGAATATTTATCTACAAAACCCTCCAACGCGGCCGGAGTTGCGGTATTTATTACTGGTAATTTAAGAAGTTGATTGAAATAAGAAACTGCAAGTGAGCGTTGATCATTATATTTATCACAAAGCGCGGACCATAACAATGAATAGTTGTCGCCCGTAGGTAAAATACCTCTACTTAGATCAAGCGCGTGCCCCGTTAATCTACCAAGCAAATATTGCATTTTCTCTGAGTCGGACAAAATATTATTATCATGTACTATGTTGCGGAAATTTTCATAAAAAATAGGCCAATTTTGAATATCCCCATTAAATGTAGGCAACTCTAATCGCGGCAATCGAATTTTACTGTCGTTATCATGATTACAATTAGATTTTACATTGCTTTCCTTTGGTTCTATAGCGGAGCGGTTGGCTACTTCAATTTTCACTCGATTATACAAGTCATCAAATGCGAAAATTTCTTGAAAATCAGGCGATGCGTTGGGATTAAGAATTAAAGTTAATTCATTTTTATTATTGATTGCGGAAACAAATTCAGCGCGGATATTATCTATAGTTATGCATTTAGTTAAAAATTCTTGTGAACTTCTAGTGGGCGCGGTCGATATTGGAATCGAATCAAAAACTGATTGCATACGTTGAAAATACGCGGCGGCTTTAATTTCAGCGAGTTTTAAATTTCGTTCGTCGGCCATTTTTGCCGAAGAAGCGTCGGCGTGGCTACGCGTCGCCATTTTGTTTTACAAATTACACGAGAAAAAAGCGAGTTTGCGGATAAATTTAATTAAAATCGCGGTAAATAACACACAAATTAAGAATATTATCCGGCTCGAAGGACCAAATTATGGTTTGTATGCGAATTTAGTGGACTGTATAGGTTCAAAGCTAAGACTATGAATTGTAACTGTACCATTAATTCACCATCAATCACTGTAAAAATACACATGCAATGATACAAAGGAAAGATCTTACCTTGGATTAGTGGATTTTTGCTTCACACGTGTGGGGGGCCCCCTCAAAATTAGCGGATTAAAGAAAACGCGTGGCCTTTGTAGCGGTGGCCAAAAAAACTCAATGTACCAGCGTCCAGCGAGAACTTCACTCTCTTGAAGCGCGGTTAACTTTGCAGCGGTAAAACGCGGGCGAACTTCACGATTGACGAAGGTGGCGCCAATCTCGCGTAGTGGGAAATTTGGGAAAGACAGGATTATGTGATAGGTTCAATAAGACCTCATCCAATGCCACAACAGTGCACAAATACAATAACAGACGGTGCATTAAATTACAGAAAACAATTCATAGATGGCGCTTACACTGGGTCTTTAGTTTTTAATGTATTATATTGTAGAGTATTTCCGTATAAAATGGCCCCATGCAAATACTAGTAGAGAATTTAAATCACAGGCCGGTCGAGACATATTTTAGTCCTATCACGACTAACATTGATTTGGCTTAAACTAATAAATGACGCAGGTCCGCCATCCATAGTAATATTATAAATGCAAAAGTGTGTCTGTCTGTCTGTCTAGTACCTCTTCAAGCCCAAACCGCCGAACCTACTGAAATTTGGTATGGAGATACTTTGAGTCCCAGCAAAAGACCGGATACATTTTATCCCGAAAAAATGAACCGGTTCCTGCACGATTACGAATTTTGGCACAACGAAGTTTCATGTAATCTGTAGGTCTACCACGAAATGGTTTTGAGACTCAAACATTCGGACGAGAATGCCGCGTCTTGCTGTAACAACGTCATGTCATCGTTTGTTAGAGTAGGATGCGGCATTCTCGTTCGATTGTTTGAGTCTCAAAACGGTTTCGTGGTACAAGCCCTGTCTTTAATCTTTAAATAAATTTCTCTCGTGATACATTAATTTAAAACAAAATAAATAAGATGTTTTGGATTCAGTTAATAGTAATTGATCTCTAAGTACGAATATTAAGGACATTCAATGTTCACTGTTCAGTAAAAAGTTGGTTTTAGAAAAAAGTTACATTCACTATATTTTTTAGGGTTCCGTAGCCAAAATGGCAAAAAAGGAACCCTTATAGATTCGTCATGTCTGTCTGTCTGTCTGTCTGTCTGTCTGTCCGTCCGTAAGTCACAGCCACTTTTCTCCGAAACTATTAGAGCTATACTATTGAAACTTGGTAAGTAGATGTAGTCTGTGAACCGCATTAAGATTTTGATGCAAACATGGAAAAATTATTAAAAATTTTAGGGGTCCCCATAGGTACAACTGAAACAAAAAAAAATTTTTCATCTAACCTATGCGTGTGGAGTATCTATGGATAAGTCTCCAAAAATCATATTGAGGTTTCTCATATAATATTTTTCTAACCTGAATAGTTTGCGAGAGAGACTCTTCCAAAGTGGTAAAATGTGTGTCCCCCCCTCTAATTTCTAAAGTAGGGGCATGATAATTCTAAAAAAAATATATGATGTAAATTACTATAAAAACTACCAACGAAAATTGGTTCGAACGAGATCTAGCCAGTAGTTATTTTATACGTCATAAATGGTAAACCTTAATCTAAATTTTATTAAATCGACTGAAATATAAAAATAAATCAAAAACCTTTTAAATTTCATAAAAATAAACCTTATTGCTGCTGCGGAACCCTTCATGGGCGAGTCCAACTCGCACTTGGCCGCTTTTCAAAAAATGTACATGTCTATAAGTATTTATTATATTTTCTTAATTCTGTGTCGACAAGCGGTGTAGCTTGCGTTTGGTGTTACAGTTTAAGACACTAATAGCAAGTTATTAGTGTTCTACTAATTCGTTATACTACTGCAGTTTCTCAGTGTTAAAATAATTATTATATTCAAACTGGTATATTTAATTATTGGTGTTTAATATTATGCTTCTTTAACACCTATTCTTAGAGACGTGTGCGTGACAAAATACTAATTTAATTAAATTAAAAAGCTAAAAATTTAATTAAAAAGCTAAAACCGACTTCAAAATTGTACGTAATTGAGAATTAAAATTCTGTATCTAAAAACTACTGCACTGATTTTGATGAAACTTGCACTATTCCCTAAGTTGAACAATAACCAGTACAACAAAAAAGAATTACTTACTTTAATCGGACTTGTGGTTCCAGAGATATGCGAACATAAACATAAACACATACATACATACAATATACATAGGTACACTTTTGAAATTTGGCTCATTTGTTTAGACACTGAAGTAGACTAACATGATATATAAAAACTGGCCAGTTCTGGGAATATTACATACATGCGCGTCGAATTGATAACCTCCTTTTTTGAAGTCGGTTAAAAATAATACTTGTACGCAATAATTCACAGCTTGATATTCAATAAAAAATATTACACTCAAGTATAAATATAATATTAATATTAATCGTTATAGTGCACGATAAATCACTGGAAACCGCAGTCAGCTGATTGTTAATCAATCAGGGCGCGGAAATGTGGCCCGCTGAATTAATGACCTACAATTGTCAACCGATAGAGAGTAGCGACCAGAAGCGACCTCATTTTATACCTAAAGGTACAAGTTGGAAGCTGGCTACATGAAGTTGCAGCAGAGGACGTGTCGTCGCGACACTACTGTTTCTACAGCATGACTGGTGAGACATGTTCAATACTCGAGGACGTGATATTTGGCTATTATATTAGTTGAAAAAAAATAATATAAAAAAATAATATCAATTGATCACTGAATAAACTAAATAATTATTTACCCAACGCATGGACACCGCGCGTGGGAAGGGTAGCGCGCCAGCGCGGGGGGCACGACGCCGCGCGGCCGCATAGTAATTTACTAAGTGTCCGTGATTCATTTGTTTAAAGGGAAATTTGGTCAAAAATTAAGTACCTAATTTTATTACATATTTATAATGAGAATCGAGTAGGTACGGAGACGGTATTGTCTCACCAGTCATGCTGTCTATTGTATTTCTATGAAAGTGTCGCTAGCTTCGTGTTGCTTATGATTTTTGATTAACAATCAGCTGACTGCGTCACGACACGTCGTCTGCGGTTGTTTCATCTTGTCCGCTGCCAACCGGCACCTACAAAAAAAAATCGTGGGATTAGTTACAGCTATGGTAGAGGTGACAATGATGCCCGGGTGATGTTAGCAGTAAAACAGCGCTAGTGTGTAAATTTGAAGCCGTAGAAACCGAGCAAAAATACGAGTCATACGTAAATAATAATAATCTAACGAATATGAAAAAAGAAGTGTATGATATTAAAGGCCGTCACAGACTTAGCTATAATATATATTAATATACCGTACTAAACACACTGAGACCAGAAATATATATTATAGCTGAGTGTGTGGTCACGCGAAAATTGTATGGAAAATATATAGTAATATGTCTAGCTATAAACATATTAATATATTATATTATAGCTAAGTCTGTGACGGCCTTAATAGGTTGTAAATTATTTCGAGACTATTGAGTGTAGATTATCATCAGTAAGTGTTTGGTAGAATTATACTTATATTTTCATCGATACATCATACAAGAAGAATTTAATCCTAAGATTTTTTTAAACTGTCCGTGTAATTCTGATTTCTGACAAAATATAATAATCATAGTTCAAGTTGGTACTACTAAATATATTCGGTGGTTCAAGTTGAAGTTCTTATTTCAAAAATAATTTAAGAATTTATTGTTAAATTTTATACAACTTGAAATAAAATATCCAAAAGTGTAATGCAATATGCTAAAAGGTTTATATATTTTATTCATAGCACTCCGTTACAATACACATAAACGTACAAAGTCATAATAAATCATTCTAAAATTGTTGTAACTTTCCCGTTGGAAAATTGTAGATTCAATACAACTTTGGTACGTAAACGTTCGCGCTGAAAGTCCTCTAACGAAAGTTTAACTTTATTTGAAGTTTACGCAGGTATTATCCGAGATTATTCAATTAATTAATGAATAAATTAAGACTTTTTGTATCAGAGCCTAAACGGGAGGAGGAGGGTGGTGTCAATTTAAAAATCTTCTTCAGTGGTTAATAAATTTCCAACAAAATTACATCGAACCTTTTGGCTCTTCAAGCGAGCTTCTACAAGTAGACACGATTTAACACGAGAATATTGCATCTACAGCATGTTATTTCCACTAAGGGTCAGTCATACTGCAACGCGGTGAAGCATTGTAAAGATAATTTTTCAATGAGGCATTCAAAATTGGAATAGGCAGTTCAGCAACGTAATAAGTCGTTAGTTTGTTGTGTATCTTTTATTAAAATTTAGTTTCGAATGCTTTCAGTTTCAAAAATATACCAGTACATTGCATCGCCACATCACGTCGCATTGTGAACTTACCCTTAAGGCCGTCACAGACTTAGCTATAATAAATATTAATATACCGTACTAAACACATTGAGACCAGAAATATATATCTCACCAAAAACATACCTGTTAAAACGGGGCCAAGTTCCTATTCACTAATTGTTCGCCTTAAAAAAGAGTTGAAATCCAATTCAATGCCAAGTTTAGATGCACTTCCAAATCGATCATAATCATCTTCATCAACAGCCTGATCCTACTATACTTCTAAATTTGAACTTGGCAGGTTAATTTAATCACATAGATATCTTATATTTAAATTTAAAAATTATACATTATCAAGTGCTACTAGCATGAATACCTGCCAAGTTCAAATTTAGAAGTATTTAGGATCAGGCTGTTGATGAAGATGATTATGATCGATTTGGAAGTGCTTCTAAACTTGGCATTGAATTGGATTTCAACTCTTTTTTAAGGCGAACAATTAGTGAATAGGAACTTGGCCCCGTTTTAACAGGTATGTTTTTGGTGAGATTTCAATACTTTTTTTAAGGAATCATACCAATTTGTTTCTTTCCTCCTCATCTTATTTCAGTGTATTTACTTGTACATATTAATTTTTATCTCAAATTCATAGATGAGCCGACTCACGCTTGACCAATTACTCAAATTTCTTAATTTTTTGTTAATCTACATATAACAAACAACCTGTGTGCCAAATTTCATAACGCTACGACAACTGGAAGTGGCCTAGAGGTTTTGATTACCGATTTTTATCTCAAATTCATAGATGAGCCGACTCACGCTTGACCAATTTCTCAAATTTCTTAATTTTTTGTTAATCTACATATAACAAACAACCTGTGTGCCAAATTTCATAACGCTACGACAACTGGAAGTGGCCTAGAGGTTTTGATTACCGATTTTTATCTCAAATTCATAGATGAGCCGACTCACGCTTGACCAATTTCTCAAATTTCTTAATTTTTTGTTAATCTACATATAACAAACAACCTGTGTGCCAAATTTCATAACGCTACGACAACTGGAAGTGGCCTAGAGGTTTTGATTACCGATTTTTATCTCAAATTCATAGATGAGCATACTCACGCTTGACCAATTTCTCGAATTTCTTAATTTTTTTTAATCTACATATAACAAACAACCTGTGTGCCAAATTTCATAACGCTACGACAACTGGAAGTGGCCTAGAGGTTTTGAAGCCGACTCACGCTTGACCAATTTCTCAAATTTCTTAATTTTTTGTTAATCTACATATAACAAACAACCTGTGTGCCAAATTTCATAACGCTACGACAACTGGAAGTGGCCTAGAGGTTTTGATTACCGATTTTTATCTCAAATTCATAGATGAGCCGGCTCACGCTTGACCAATTTCTCGAATTTCTTAATTTTTTGTTAATCTACATATAACAAACAACCTGTGTGCCAAATTTCATAACGCTACGACAACTGGAAGTGGCCTAGAGGTTTTGAAGCCGACTCACGCTTGACCAATTTCTCAAATTTCTAAATTTTTTGTTAATCTACATATAACAAACAACCTGTGTGCCAAATTTCATAACGCTACGACAACTGGAAGTGGCCTAGGAATTTTGATTATCGGTCAGTGAGTCAGTGCCAAAATTAGCTATTTTTACAAGGAAATATTTCAGGATCTAACAAATCTATATGTATGAAATTTGGTATATTGCGTAAGTACTAGTATATAATTAGGTAGGTAAAATTTTATCTTTGCTCTCGCAATAGGCACTGAGATACAAGGGGGTCAAAAGTGCGTCGAAACTGTTCGTGTAAATAGTGCACGGCATGCGCGCGGCCTGCTGGAACTTGGCCGCGCACTCCGTGCGCTTTGATTATAGCTGAGTGTGTGGTCACGCGAAAATTGTATAGAAAATATAATATAGTAATATGCCTAGCAATAAACATATTAATATATATTGTAGCTAAGTCTGTGACGGCCTTTATTGTGAAAATAACTTGCCGTAGATTAATCCTTATTTTATTTCAGGCTTAGAAATAATTAAATTACGCTTACCTTTTTAATAATAATATTCACTTTTTATAAAGTTTAATTATTTTCTATTGAAATCACTTTTCTACAATTTTATGTTCAATTTTCTACTAAGTATTTTTCTATTTCCCCCATTGTCTAACGAGGTAATCATTGCTCGAACATTTGGAGCTCGAAAACTCCTTAGGCTTCATCAATCAAAGATTCTTATTGCGTGTTTCCCGTTAAAATTTACGCTGAATCCCCGTAAAATGCCTTTTTATTTGTTCGACCTCCCGTAACTTCAATTATGGGACATACTTTTATTTTTCCTGTTGTGAAAACAAATGTATTTCCTAATCATTGGACCCCTCTGAAACCGTAGTTTGTCAGGCGTTAATGATACCTTTGACTTTTTTAACTAGCTATATATTACTGCGCTTTTAAAATGTCACGTCGTGAGAGAATTTTCCGATTATTATTTCGATTCTTTGAAATAAATTGTAACTTATCGTTTTAGCGATCGAGTAAAAAAATTGTTAATATGTTAAAAAGTAACAAAATATTTACAAATCAGATAAATAGAAAATGCTGTAAAACGCGAACTAATTGTACAAACAATTCTTTATGATGTGACGCTTCTATGCTATTTTCGTTACTCATTGTGCTGAACTTAGCTTATACTATCAAATGTTTGAGCGGAAATTTGATTTGACTGAAGCGGTCTATTCAGCGAGCTATTCAGAAACACTTCATCATTTTGAGTACTACTAAATCTAGATTCTAAGCTTTAAATGTTAAAATAAATAATAATTTCCTAAGTTCTCGCGAGCGCTGTGCATAAAAATATATTATTATTTGTAATCACTGGCGAGTTTTGTCACGGTCCACGGAGTACTTTTCTTCCCAACGTTTTGGCTACTTTACTTCAGAGCCGTATAATTTGATCGGGTTGTAGTCTACATCAAAATATCTACAATATGTAGATATTATTTTGCTTTTCACGCCAGGCCATTTAGCCAAAACTTTTTCGTTATCACTTCGTTATCACTTCGTTATAGAATCGTCAACCAAAATGTATTCAGAAATAGGCGCTCGTTGGCGTTCGACTCGTCTTATGTCAATTCCATACATTTTGATTGGCGATGCAATAAATGGATAAAGAAAAAATCTTCGCTCACCCCTCTGTTGACACAGTTTATACAATGTGTCACGACATTTTATCTCGCGAGAATGTGATTGCATTCCCTAATTATTTATAGTATAATAATAATATATTGTTTAGTTGAATTTCTACTTAGTTTAAATTTTTTACCTAAGCTTTAGACCCGCCAAGCTAGCTTTTATGTAGGGTTGCCAGCTCGCAAAACTTAATACTTAGTCAGTTTTGTTGGGAATTCCAGAATATTTTATTATTTGTTTATTTTTAATTTTTATTATTAATTTATTGTCATTTGTGTTTTAATATTAAGATATGAGCGACAAGAAATATTTTTAGCCAGCAGAAATCATAACCACTACCTACAACATTTAGTTAAATAAAAAAAAAATAAAAAAAATCTATATAAAGGAATATTTTAAGACATTTTTAGATCCTTTTGACCATTAATTATTATTATTAATCTATTAAGAAACGAACGGTAAACGCTCGCTCGTCTGTCGAATATGAAAAGCCGGACAAGAACTTATTTAATTTCGGTTGGGCACGCACCAAAAATAATAGCCTGATCGGGGCGCGTGGCAACCCTACTCATGGACATTTTCTTCTCACGTAGATGCAAGTAGTACACTAAAATGTCTTCAATCTCCGAAACACTTGGTGAATTGCATTATTTATACAACAGCAATCTTGTACAAAAGTTGAACACGATGTTAATAATTAGGTTGGCCAAACTTCTGTTTTAATTTAGGACTTGCAGGTAGCCGAGTGAATTATTTATGAAACCCAGGAAATAACAGACGGTTTGCCTGATGGTAAGAAATTGCTGCTACTCACTCCTTGTTTTACTAAAGACACCTAAAAATCGAATTATGCACCTTCTTTTAGATACATTTTCTCCTAGCGACCTTAAAGACCTGCCTGTCGTCAATCTACGTAATATAGCACGTCAAAGATTTCCGTTTAGCATTGCCAATTTTATTCGCATGGAGACGTGACGCGTTCACAAGACATGACAGCTGCAAGTGTCTCTTAATTCCTCATCAACAGACCTGCCACTTGCCAGCAAGGGTGTTCCACTGCCTATTCCAATTTTAAATAAGAACCAGGCAGCCCAATAGGGCGAGCGGCAAATCTGTCAATTCAGTGTGTATCTTCTTGTGTAGGAAATAAAGTTTGTATCTTCTCGTTATGTTGCCGTCTATATTGCAGTAGCGTCTCTAAAATGAGTAGTAATAGCTAGTATAACAGGTGTCACTTCCTCAGAATGGCCACCCTACTCCTAAGCGAGTCCAACAATTCCAAAATCTTGAAGTTTAGAGCAATCTGTTTTACATTCTCGGTCCCCGAGTAATTTACTATCACACATCTTAAGATTAAAACATCAACTATTACGAGTTTAAATATTTCGAGGAGTTGTTAGTTTAATTTAGTTTGTTCTTGGTATGTTACATGCATGTTTCGCGTTATTTCAGAAGTTACTCGTTTGCATCTCACGAACCACTTCAGATTTTAATGTGGGCGAAAGTTGCATGCTACTACGTATGCGCAGAATGTTTGTAAAATATTATGTGACTTTCCGAACTATGCCGCAAGCGACCGTGATCGATAAAAATTAAAATAAAACGCCACTTTATCACCCAGGCTATCATGGGTTTTATTTTGTTCTACGCCAAGATAAAGCAGCGGCTCGACCAACGTCGATAGAAAATGAAACCTATAGCCTATGTCATAAAGTAGCATTTCATTTGAATTTTTGACAGATGTGGTCGCTTGTGATAAGCATTGGGAAGTCACCTTTACAGATGATCTGGGAATTTTTCCTATAGAACTACCCTTTGGCTTCTTCCGATACATAAATATCCTAAATCACACCATAGCGTTTAAATAATTATAAAATTTAGAAAATGCAGCTCATAATTAGGCCAATTACAAACTCGAAATGAACAAGAACACTCAAAGATAAACAATATAAGAAAGAAGAACAATACTTTGATTGTTAGGTAGACTTAAATATATTTTATTTAAGTCCTAAAATTACAACTATATGTAACGTCTAAATTCAAAAGAAGATAACACATTATGCCCGTGCAGATACTATTTAAAAGTAATAAAAATGAAATTTAGGTCTACGTTCTAAAATAATATAGAAGTTGAATTGAAAACGCAAGCCTTTGATAGCGAAAAGTAATTAAGGCGATAGAAATGAAATAAATCCGCCATTCAGTGACCGACATTTTGGCGCGGGAACCTAGTTCTAGTCCGTAGTTACTAGCTAACTTCATAGCTTCATCTTAACCTGCACCTAACTTCAGTTAAATGAGATTTATGCTATGAGTAATTATTAATTAGTTTATCTACTAACGAGCTAGTATTTCATCTAGGTTAATCCTGACGACATTTCAAATAGTAAAATAGTAATATATTATAATTTTGTAAATAATTTACACTTTGGCAGTAAATAATGTTATACTAGCTTCCTAGCTGATTTAACGTTATTTACAGCTAAAATGTCTGTTGCTTCTTTACGTTCAACTGATTTAAATGGATTTGTTATATTATAAACTTACAGAAAGACATGGGAAAGAACAAAGGATAGTTTTTGTTTTGAAAAAAAAAAAAAGGTTCCCGCGCGGAAAACTGTTTTCGGTGCAAAGGAATTCCGGCATCTATTTAGTCCAATATAATTTGTTGTAGGAATGTGCTTGTCTCAAATGAAGACCTTCACGAATCTGAAGTCCCAGATAAGATTCTGGGCTTGGTCATGGAACTGACAGACAACAGAAGGAAAAGATCCTATCGCTTAATTTTCACCTCGTGTTATCAAAATCTCTGTCGGTGTGAATGTATTAGGCTGTACTTTAAATGCAAATGGAGAACATATTCCCTGATATATTGCTGGTGAAAAATTGGAGGTGGGGGTTTATCTACACGGCCGACAGCTAACAAATGAGCCTCCGCTCGGGACTGTTGGGAAGTGATGCTATGGTATTGAAAATTATTCAACATTTCCATGTAATACCGAGCCTTGGTAAGGATTTTTTAAAAGGACTGTGATAAAATATCGGGTTGAGTTTGGTTTGAATTAATAACTGATTTCTTAAAATGTATCTTTTGTATACATAATATAACAAAACAAAGTGATACTACGTTCGTATGTATGTAACTATATAATATTACATTGTGTTCTTAATGTACAATTATTATAACTAGAGTTCACTGTAAAGGTAGCGTCACTGAAAGATAGTCACTTTAGACTTGTATGCTTCAATGATTTTTACATAATTGTAATAACCCATCCTTACTTTAGAAATTCCCGCATGAATGTAACAAATTTTTATCGATATTTACCGAGCACAACCCTATAAAAGCTACACCTGTATTGCGCTGGTATCGGGTTCGTTGTTTTCGCGAAAAAGATTAGTCTCAAAAATCCGATAATAATGTATTTTCATTTATAAGAATGTCACCTTTCTCAAATGATTTGAATACTTTTCTAATCTTGGTTTTAAAGCTGTTCTAATTCCAAAATGTACAAAAAATGTTTTCAATAATTTGAGTGTCGACTATACAAATTGATATCAAATACGTTATTATCGCACAGCTAGTTCCAGAATCGGTGGTAGTCACAAATCTAGTTTCGACGTTCAAAAAGAGTAATAACATAATAAGTAGCAATAAAAAAAATAATATTTTATTTCTATTTATCAAAAAATTTACCCTCGTGGCACAGTAAGCTAAGGTTGGATTTATAAGCGCCCACCCGAACGCGCGGCTTGGCGGCTATACAAATGAATGTAACGAATAGCGGCGCGGCGTGCTGTCATTTACTTATAATAATTATAATATTATATTGCTCATCATCTTGTGGTGTAACCGTGTAGCTGTTCGCGCCGCCGCGCCGCCTTTAAATCCAACCTAAAACTTAAATAGCGTTTAACGTTGTCCACTACATAGTTACGCCAGTCCAACTGCAATTCGGGCCAAACTTGACCTACTTCCAATTTCCCCGAATGAAAGGAAAAATAACAAAATAATGGATTCCGTTGGAGCAATTTAACGCACAATTATCTACCGTGATGTCTCCTTTACGGCGGACATTTTAACTGTTTTTACGGAATTTTTAATTACTTATATTGCGGGAGGGAACGTTGGAATTTTAATATACCTACATAGACGTTTCTTTATTTCGTAAAATATAAACTTACGTATTTACTGTTTACAGTAATAAATTAATTCAACTTATTAATTCAAGCTTATTCCAAACCTGCCCTTAATATAATTTGCCATACCAATCTAAATTCAAGAAAACAACAACAACACAATTAGTGTTTTGTAATTTCAAACATTTTATTTTTCGTAACTTACAATTAATACTGCATAAAATCTTTAGGAATATCATCTACACCTAATAAGAACAATAATTATTGACAATTAGGTATAATAAAAACACAAATTAATTATCATTAGAGAATCTACAAAGCGCTTAGAATTACTTAAATAAATCATACAATGAAACAAATAACAGAGCTCGTTAAACTGAGTATTTAATAACGTTATTGTATTATAATGCTATTATTTAATAATCACGAGGGCTCTCGAAATGACGAGCATTTTTTGTGTCCACAAATATCATTAATCAAGCTGACTTAGGGATTTTTCTCGAATGAATTGCCAAGTAAATCTGCGTCACTCGGCTCTTGGTAATGTTTCTAAATGACGAATTTAGAGATTAGTTTCAGATTTTTTTTAATATAAGTACTTATTGTACGGGAGCCTTAGAACAAATTTTGTTTTTGATTACTATCAAGCAAATTTTTTGTGAGTAGCTTAATTTTGATAAGACGAACAACATTTTTATATGCGAAAAATCTTGAAAGTGGTAGCTAACAGAAATAGAAAGGATTTCATACTTTGACTTGGTGGTACTAAAACATGGATGGTTCTATTTGTATGATAATATTACTCTTAAATTATAATATAACTATTAACCTATCAATATAAAAAAAATCTGCTGGTTAGGGTTCGTTAAGTAAACTAGATAACGCCCCCGACTCTGTAACTCAATTGCGCCAAAATTCGTTAATCGCGCGGGAGCCGCACATTTTTCCGAGACGAAAAGTATCCTATGTCCTTTTCCAGGATTTAAAGTATCTCTGGGCCAGATTTCAGCAAAATCAGCTTAGCGGATTGGACGTGAAGAGCTAATAGACAGAATATAGATATTAGATATACTTTTGCTTTTATAATAATTTTAGTATGGAAGTATGGATTAAAATAGTACGCTCAAACATTCTATAAAGTCCAAGGACATAGAGGCATAATACTCCTACGCGAATACGTGACGCTCCTGCAGAACCTAATGCACCCTATTGTCACAATAATCATACACTAGAATTCACTACATATTGCTTCACCCACAATACTATAGTATCTTCAAGTAAGGATGGCATTGAATTGCGTTTACACTTTACAATTATTATACTACTGATGTATTCACTTTATCTTCTATTTTTTACGACGAAGGTGTTAAATGTACAATCAGAGAAGTTGATTCCTAGGCGGATCTAAGTAATTTGGTCGCATTACGTCAAACCCATTCGACCGATCACAGCTAACATTGAATTATGACAAAGCCGGCCAAATGTCGTAGGTCCGTCAACTGCCTAGCAATCAATTTCTTCGATGGTACATTAAATCTTGATGTAACGATATTTCCCGTAACGCGGGCTTTGAACGTGGCGACCGAATCAAGAAATTCCGTAACGAAAAAAACCTAACAACCCCACTTCGACCGGCACAGAACGCGTGTGCCGGTCGATGCAGCGTTGTCAGACTTCGGCACGGTGTTTGTGTGCGTGCGACTAGACGTATGCGGATTATAATTGCATAAGTTGAGAAAAATGATATGCAATAGCTTCAACGCGCTGGAACAATCTTGAATCGCCGTATCAAAGATTTTTTTTAAACTTTGGCTTCTCAAACGAGTTATCATTACGGAGTCTGAATCTTTCTTTGAGTTTTTTAAGACTATTCCCAAAACGCATGTAGCAAAACAACATTTGCCGGGACAGCCGGTGAATAAATCTTTAAAACTTTGGCTTCTCAAAGGAGCTATCATTACGACGTATGGATCTTTCTTTGAGTTTTTCAAGGCTATTTCCAAAACGCATAAGTAGCACAAAAACATTTACCGGGACGGCTACTAGAATAAATCTTTTTATATTTGGCTTCTCAAATGAGTTATCATTACGACGTCTGAATCTTTCTTTGATTTTTTCAAGACTATTCCCAAAACGCATGTATCAAAACAACGTTTGCCGGGACAGTTAGTGTATTAAATATGACGTATAGTTTCAATTGCATTTCTTTGTAAACTGTGCGAAAGCGATCTATGTAGAACACGGCATATTCAATTCTCGTTTCAGTTTTTAGAGCCGACGCGATTTGGGTCATGGTGGTGTGATGGCATCACAACCTGCGGGCGCGTACTAAATGTCACTCATCATCATCAGCTGACGTTTGCATTGGCTAAGTTATTAGGGTTCCGTAGTACTCGAAGGATAAAAACAGGACCCTATTATTAAGACTTTGTTGTCTGTCCGACTGTCTGTCTTCTCCAGGCTGCATCTCAAGCATAGCTAGACTTCCGAAATTTTCACAGATTGTGTATGTCTGTTGCCACTTTAACAAAAATACCAAAAACAAAACAAAACTAATATTAATGGGGGGCTCCCATACAACAAACGTGAAATTTTCAATTATATGACTACACGAGCTGTTGCCCGCGGCTTCGCTCGCGTTAAAAAGTATTATTATAATATACAAACTTTTCTCCCCCATTTCAGATCACCATGTCAGTCAGTCACCTTGTCAGTCAGTCACCTTAGAGTTTTATATATTGAGAAGATTAAAGATTAATAATAATAAAACTAAATTAAAATAAATATTTAAAGTCCCATAAAATATAAATATTTAAAATCCCAAAAAATACAATTTTTGGCACAGTTTTGCTCCATACCGGCACGGAAACCTTCGTGCGGGAGTCCGACTCGCATTTGGCTACATTGTAAACTAATGGAAGTGAGAACATTGTTGCGTCAAATTTCTAACGTGCGAGAACTATACATTTTTCGGGGTAACAACTATTCTATGATCTTTTCTAGTACTGTCAACCTAGGACTTAGTTTTTCACACGAAGTTTTATTGTGCTCGAATATTCAAAAAGTCTCATAAATCTGACTTAGACTGTTGAACCGGTCAGAATGTTTGGTATGGATACTTTGAGTTCTGAAAAGAGATTTAATATAGTTTCTACTGTGACAAAATGTAGTATAACTTTGTTAGACCGGAGACCCTGTATAACTGTCTAAACAAACAATTGTTGGGCGCAGATTTTTCTGCCCTTATTAATTACGCACGCGGCGGAAGGGTTGATGAAATAACCTCATGTTTGCCGACCCACCACTTCCGACCTTCATTTACTTATGACGACACACTCTAATTATGTTTACACAACATAAATAGTTATAAACATAGGGTATGAAGTTGATTCTGGCTTGTTATAGCACAAAATCGTGATATTTCAGACATAGAGACACATAATAATTATTATGTAGTACCCTACCAAGTTAATAAGACCTTTATATCATTCTGGCAATAAAGATATTTGATTTAATTTGATTTGATCAACATTTTTGCTTACTCCATAATCTATTTATAAAATAAAAAAATACTTTACCAAATTTTCCTTTTATATGAAGCCAAAATATTGAGGCACAATTTTTCGGGAATTTTGCGTACAGAGTGATACGTAATATTTGATTATCAAAGTAATTGATTAAAAAGACAGGAGTTAGTAGATATTTTCAATATTTGAAAAACATATAATATAGCAACAGACTCTATAGTCTATATGTACATTCATTCACATGCCGAAGTTTTTTTAGCAAAAGCACTTCATAGTAGCTATAGTTTAAATATACGCCAAGACTTAATTTGCTATTTATATAATATTATAAAGAGCAAATTGAGTCTTGGGGCCATTCCTCGTAACATTATATTATTATAATAGCTTAGTTCACATATTTCATAATAGCCTCAGCAAATAGAAACTTTACTAAACTGCTAAACACACAATTTCCCTGAGTGTATCGTTCAATTGTATCTAAAGTGCATTGAAATACGATACTATAGAAACGTAACTGTGTCAAAATTTATTCCACGAAAAGGTAACTGGGCTGCGGTAATCCATAGTAACGAAAATTTAGCAGCAATTCTCAAAGAAATATAAAAGTCAAAAGTAACTCTACGCTGCTAATTTCACAGTAAACTACATATGATACGGAACACAAGCATACTCTAAACCAGCCTTTCCCAATTAGCCGATAAGGTCTGAGCGGTGTGGGACCCAGAAAAAAAATGGAGGCGTTGTGTAGAGGTTTGGGGGTGATTTATTTCATGTAGATGCGTTTTAAATTGAAACAATGGGGATTGGAGGCGCTAAAACATTATTTGTTCTCAAAGTGGGCAGTATACAAATGTTTGGGAACCCCTGCTCTAAACTATTAAAATTTTGTTTTCTTGCATACTGTGTACAAGAATTACGTTTCCATACTATCGTATTTCGATGCGTGCATGTTAAAAGTGAATTTCGGTGGCGTATTACCATTAAATATAATGTCACCCTGAATGTAGCCCCTGAGCCCTGGAATAACGGGCGTAGTTGTAAGCCGCCAATTTAGGGCTCCCCCAAGGGCAACTTATGGTATATTGCCAGGTTAATAAGTCCTCTAGGATTTCAGTCGATGTTTGCTCTTAGTTTTTTATGTCTGTGTGAAAGTTGGGACGGAGCAGATAACGGAAACCGAGGCTTAAAAGTAGTTCATTATTATTAGCATGCAAAAGTACTGTTCCTAGATATTGCTATGTATTTAAATCCATATTGCTTACTATATTATAATAAGAAGAAGAACACTCAAACATTTTTACTCACCTATTTAGTTTGAAAAAAATATTTCATTCATAATTTTAAACTGCATTTTTATCACAGTTTTATTTTGAAATATCTGACGTTTTAACGCGATGGGAAGCGCCCTCGTGACCGCGGTTATTGTGATTTTATTTGTATTCGCACCAAGACTGTAAAGTAATAAACTGCTATAAAAATTTTAATACCCGGTTACTAAAAAGTTTTGACAGGAGTTTTTTCAGACTTTATAAATTTCATTCATTATCATGTATGGCTGTGGATATATTATTTTTGCATGTTGTGATGTTAGTAACATTGCTTCATATTCATTCCCTTGGAAATTTCAATAGTCCATACCCGTTGTTCACACTAACAAAGGCATCTTGGCTCAGGATACTGGATATATGACGTCATAACTTCGTACTGCAGTTTTGTATACAATTCAAGTGCAAGACAAGTTTAGAAATGGAATATCTAGCGGAACTTAGCAGTTCATAGCACTAGTTTAGCATTTCGTAGCTACGTGCTACGAAATGCTACGTGGCGCTACGAAGCGCTACGAAACGCTACGAATCGCTACGAAGCTCTACGACACACTTGCAACGGTTTGCCAAACTATCGATCGTCGTAGTATAATATTATACTATTATCCATACTATACTCATATTATAGACTTACTAGCTGTCCCGGCACACGTTGTTTTGCCATTTAAAGTATTTCTACTTCATCAGTTAATACAAAATCTTACCCCCTCCTTTGAGGGGTGGAGGGCATATTTTATGTATTAGATGTAAAATTGGAAAAGTTAATAATATCATATAATATGAAATAAGTCCAATAAAGACAAAAGTTTGATACAAAATCTGATCCCCTCTTTGGTCCCCTTAGAGGGGTAGGGGGTCACATTTTGGGCTTCTATAGCGATGTAGTGACGACCCCCGCTTATTATTTTTTAATATCTTTGATGTACATAATTTTCATTTCTACAGTTTCATTATACGTATAGATAAACGCGAAAGTGTGTCTGTCTGTTACCTCTTCACGTTTGAACGGCTTAACCTATTTAGATGAAATTTCGTATGGATACACTTTAGGAGTCGTGAAAGGACTAAGGATGATAGTCTTTGCTGTGAAAAATTTATAAAATCTGGAGCAACGGTTTAGTTCTTTTATAGCGATTTAAGTTTAGGGCCTTATCACGCTGGCGATTAGCGAGCGATTTGAAAGCGACGCGATTGCGCAGCGCGGACGTCGCGACAGCGCAGCGTCTTCGCGGCGTGGCGTGGACGCCATTTTGTACACTCGTCGGTCAAAGCCAGCAGTAGTATTTCCTCGTCAGAATCCATTTTGCTACTGAGTGTACAAAACGCGGAAGGCAAGCTGCGTGCACGTCGCGCATTCGCGACGTCATCGCGGCGAGTGCGTCGCTTTCAAATCGCTCGCTAATCGCCAGTGTGATAAGGCGTTAATGCTCTAGCCTAGCTATACTGATTGCAAAATACAAAATACGTATTTTAAGTAAATCGTAATTCGTAGTCTATTGTAATGTTCGCATTTGCTACCCAATGCCTAACACCAACATACGAACTAAACTCAATTACACTTCATAAAAAACCGACTTAAGCATATTTTTGGGACTGTATGAATGACAAATTTTAAGTTAAGTATACCCAATTAATTTTCTGTGCCAATGTATTCACTTTTCGTTTTACCTAGGGTTGCCAAAACCCCACAATAAATATAACTAAACCATACTCCTTCGCTGTTTTTTTTCATATTATTATTATATGTCATTAGAACTCTTAGAATATAAATATATAGAACATAAATAGCTAGTAGATATAATATGAAAAAAAAAAAACAGCGAAGGAAAATAAAACAGAGAAAGATATTTTGAGATACTAGTATAATAATAATTTATGTGATCTACCTGTTTCAGATACAATTTTTCCTCACACCCCCGGTTTTTCTTATAAAATAAGGAGGCAAATGAGCAAACGGGTCATCTTATGGGAAGTAACTACCGTCGCCCATGGACACTCGCAACATCAGAAGAGCTGCAGGTGCGTTGCCGGCCCTGCAGCTCTTCTAATGTAATTTTTGAACCTGGCAACCCTGGACGTCTCATTAAAAAGAGAACCATTTCACTCCGTTTGTCCACCGGCACACATCGTTAAGTGCCACGTGCCATTAATTCAGCGGCGGCTAGCCGGATAATGCCAAGTTTTAAGCTCTATATACAATTTATGTACTTACCTGTACAATTTATATAGGTCCACGGTAATCGAGTGACTGGATATTATATATTTTCTAGATAATTGACCTTTGCATCACGCAGACTTGTTCATTACGACATTTAAGGGTTGATTCCGATCGCAACGCGACGCGTAGATGCATTTCTAAATTAGTATGGATTTAGCAGATTCACAAGACGTCCCCAATTGAAATCTGTCAAATCTATACAAATTTATGCCGCGCCGCGCCTCGCCTCGTCGCGTTGCGGTCTAATTTGACCCTTACTTTCATGATTAAAACTGTCTGCCTGTGTTTTCTTGCCCATGCAACTGCACTGCTTGTCTTGTACCGACTTCCACTGAAATTGGATCAGCGGTTTAAGTATGAAGAGATAACAGATAAATAGACAGGTATTATTTAGAGAACATACTTATTTCGAACAGACTTTACCGACACTAATTTAGTTTTTACTGACTAGAATGATTTTTTTATTATTTATTAATTAATTGTGATTTGTTTTTAAATTAATGAAAATCACATATTGTGGCTGTGTGTTTCAACTTTCAACTGTTTCAACTGGTAAAGCTATTGAAGTTGTTTCTTACCACAGTATTACTCATAAAAACTAGAGCTGGCAAACGTGTAGATCTCCACTCGAGTGTTTTACAAACACAAACTGTATTCGGTGTCGGGTAGGTGTTACACTTTTGATCTTTTCAAGAACAGCCTTTGATACAAAATCCAAATAAACTCAAAATGAAGTCGCAGCTCAAACGAAACTTGGTTTCTCAATGGATTTTTCGTCGAAAGTGTATTGTGATTTAAAACTCGATGAAAAGAGCATCTTGCTTTATTTCGAATAATCTCTTAAGTATTGTAAAGATTTTTTTCATAGACGCTTCAGTCACAGATATAATATTAATATTTTTAAAGTTATATTATTTTTCAAACTTATTACCAAATTAATGACACCCGCAACATAGTTGCGTAGGAATTCGTTTATAGCGAAAGAACCGTACATTTTTCCTTTACATAAAAAGTATCCTACGTCCGTTCCCGGGTCTCAAAGTATCTTAATATATACCTTTGTCAGATGAGAGACTGAACATTATTTCTCAACTTTCAGAAGCTTAGAAGATATTAAATTCAGAAATCTTCTTTTAATGTAAATAAAACTACGATTAAATCGTTTGGGAAACTTTCTTTCAGAATTTATAAACTTGCGTTGAAATCGTCAAACGGTCTCGAAGGCTACATACTAAAAACTTTTACTTAGTCATAATAGTTTTAAATTAGTATTTTATTTGAATATTTGTCGGTGACGTCCCGGTGACGGTAGCGGTGGACAATAGGCCTTAAACTTATAATACACTCAACAACAAATAAGACAGCCTTCATACAGCTCCTCTTTTACAGATAATGGAGTAAGTTTGCAAACAAAGCTTATGGAATAGAGGAACTTGTCAGGCTGAAGAATAATTCAAATTGACTTAGCCAAGATAGTTTATGGGTCGCCTTGTTGTTCAGTATTTCGCCACAAAGCTGTTAAGGCACTATATTGATAGAAATTTTACCGCAAGGGCAATTTTATACCTGATTTGTATATAAAGTCGTGAATACGCTGCGGCCAGAAGCTATCGGCTCGCTCGGAAAACATGCGAAAAAACGTAATTTTGTTTATTTAAACAATAACTAGGAGCATTTAAGCAAAATGCTTCTATACGATTTTGGGTTGCAAAGGTATCTATCAATTAGACAAATTTCCTACAGTACATATCTATTCTCGTTTAAAAATAATCTTCAAATTTCATAATTTTAAGAGGTCATTTCGATCAAGAAATGTATCGAGGCAAAATACATTAATCGTGTTTCTGGTTCATCTCAAACCTAGACAAGGCTATGAAGATATGTATATCTCATTACCAGATTTGTAACATTTCTGAGGGTCCTATAGTATCACTTCAAAAAGGACGTTATTATCAATATAGCGCCTTAACTTATATGTTACTTAAGTGGAACTTGGTGCCTTCTTTCTTCCAAAAAAACTGAAACATTAAATCAATAAAACAGCCAACCTTAATATGAACATTTATTTAATTAAATAACCTTAATATTTACAATTAATAACATAAATACCTTTATTATTATGTTTAATATGATAGTTTACTTAAAAGTGTCTTTTACAAGTTTTATTGGAGTTATGATTACCTTACATTCGTGTAATAAGGAGCAATTAATTGTTAGGATCAGTCACAACGAAACGATACGAAGTGAGGCCCGACGCAGCGATACATAATAGCAACACAAAATTGTTTTATGCATTGTCAAATCGCGTTTTATTCATTTGAACTCATTTATGTGTGACCTGACCCCTTAAACTTATTTGAAGAATAAAACAAAACTGAAAATTAGCATTAAACATTATTAGGGCCTTATCACACTGGCGATTAGCGAGTGATTTGAAAGCGCAATCACAATCGCGTTTGCGCAGCGCGCACGCCGCGGTTGCGCGACGTGCACGTCGCGACAGCGCAGCGTCGTCGCGGCGTGGCGTGGACGCCATTTTGTACACTAGTCTAGAGATGTGACATTGTAGATAGTGTTTGATCAGTAGTATTTCCTCGTCAGAATCCATTTTGCTACTGAGTGTACAAAACGCGGAAGGCAAGCTGCATGCACGTCGCGCAATCGCGACGCCATCGCAGCGTGCGCGCTGCGCAATCGCGTCGCTTTCAAATCGCTCGCTAATCGCTAATGTGATAAGGCCCTTAAGAAGTTAAAAGCATAAAACATTTTTTTTTAATATTGTTCTTATCTTGAATGCATGATAATATGAATTAATGTGACATATCACAATGATATTAGTAGTTATGATTATTTACAGTGTCGTAATTATAAACAAAATAAAATATTAACTTGATAACAATTTCAAATCTAACTGATGAAATCTAAAGTGCCAACAAAGAAATCGCGCCAAAATCTATAAAAGTATTTAATATAATATCGTCTTAGAAATCTTACAACAAAACGTTTGATCAAGTATCAAAATCGACTTAACAAAAGACTAGCTCGGAAAATTCGCTAAGACCTAGCTCAGTTCGATTTACTAAAGTCTAGAAAGTCTAGCCACATAGATTTTAAAGCGACTGCATTTCAGACAATATAGACAATCGATTCAATCTTTGGTTCGTTGGATCGGAAAGATTTTCCATTTTATTACCTGTAATCACGGCTTAAATATTATTGAAGTAAAAACTTATTTAGCAGCATCCTGCACTTTTTCGGGATGGGTAAAAAATGTTAAACTCCGGTCCGTGAGCTAAGACGCTTTATTCATCGCTTCTTTATAAAATCGCCGATTCAAATGTATAACTTTCGATAATAATATTATGAAGTTTATGTTCGACTTATGTAATGTCAAAACATTTTGATCGGCTATTCTATAAATAAAAAGTCTTGGCTAAGAGTTCCGATCTGATCGCAAATTCATAAGACGGAGGGAGAGTTGACCACAACGGTTTATGAGAGGAAGAAACCCCCTAAACTCAAAAGTGACTGACATGGTGATCTATCAACGCACAGCCCAAACCACCGGACGGATCGGGCTGAAATTTGGCATGCAGGTAGGTGTTATGACGTAGGCATCCGCTAAGAAAGAATTTTGATGAATTCCCACCCCAAGGGGTTAGCGCGAGCGAAGCCGCGGGCAAAAGCTCGTCTATGTATGCGTAGCCTGTTGTTCGTTTTCACTTTTTTCCGGCGCCCCCGGAATGTAACGCGTTAATAACTTTTTAGATAATATAGCTAGAATTATCAGACGTCTTCATAAGGCACGGCTGATGGATGAGGCTTAACAATGTGCACGGTTCATCCTCGGACGTCCGCGGTTGCAAAAATTCAGCCAGCCAGATTCTGTTCGGACTTCCGAACGCTCAAGGTCGCGCCCGCAACTTATGTCAGACAATGTGCACAGTTTAGTATATTTTGTATTAATCAGATAGAAACAAGCCGCATCCGATGAAAACATCCGAAGAAAACGTCCGATAATTTGTTTCCAGCTTTATTATGCAATTAAATCGGAATATCTATTAAAATAAAACCTCTGCCGGGTCTCGTTTGTAATTAAAATAACAAAACTTTTAACTTAATTAGCAATGAAATATAACAATGAAATTTTCAAACTAACTTCAATATGGACTCAACAAAATTAGTATAAAACTAGTATGATTACATTACTGTTAATACATTTTCTATTATATTTAACAATGTATTCACATTAAAATTAATAATCAAATTTATTAGATACTGTTAGTAACATTATTCATTATAAAACACTGGGTATTTTAAACTGTTTAAGTTAAACAAACTTTGATTTATTTGTACAGGTCGGTACTTAGCGAACCGAAATTGTGAAACTTTGCCTCGTGTACGATATTATTGCTTTCTCGATATAGTTCACTAACCAAGTGTTGATGTTGTTAACCACTGAGATAAAATACATATAACAAAGTTTAGGGCCTGTTTCATCACTTCCTGATAAAGTGCCGAATAGGCTATTCACAACTTTTTTAACAGGTTCTCCATACTTCATCTGTCAAGTTAAGTGGTGGATAGACTTCTTATGATTTTTTAAATAATAACTAAAAACACAACTAAATAGGAATGTATTTATATCTACAAAATATAATAAATGATGATATTTCTTTCGTAAATCGTTTACTTAAATTTCTTTTTGGGTGCACTTAAAAATAACAAAGAAAAACTTTAAATGTCGTAAGTCAAAAATAACAAGTAATATTTTTAATATAAATTTTTAATATAAAACTTTAAATATAATACTTTCAAAATAGCAGAATGTTTAACAAAACTTGGAAGTATACTGACTGGAAGTTGAAGAATGGAAGTTCTTTATAAAGGCTCTTACTTTTAGAAGAATTACATTATAATATTTAGAGTGTTTTGGACGAACACACATTTTCCATTATAATAATTATGTTGCCGACATTTTCACAAGTGTGACAACACATGGGAGCTTACAAAAATAGCAAATTTATTCTTCAAAATATCTTTTTTTTTTCCTTTTTTACTAGATGAAGATGCGTTAACCTCACATTTCTGCGTAAAAAAGTAAACGTGACACAATATGCTACCACGTGCAAAATACAAAATTATGCACAAATTCTTAATCACTCCAGCTTTAAATAATGACAACATAATTTCGTGGCATTAGCTGACGGATTACAAGATGAATCCCTCGCGTGTGGTTCAAAATTTACCTTGTGTTACCTTTGTAGAGTTTCCACCCATTATGTGACAAATGAGACCATTATGACTAAAGCTGTTCTACTTATATGACTTGTAAATACTTCCCTTGATTACATTAACAGTTGTTTATTGCTTTATTTAGATACACAAATTGATGCAATAAAACTATTAAAAAAATAAAACCGACTTCAAAATTTTACGTAATTGAGAATTAAAACTCCGTATCTCCAAAACTACTGAACCGATTTTGATGAAACTTACACTATTCCCTAAGTTGAACAATAGCTAGTAAAAAAAAATAATTACTGAAATTGGAGTGGTAGTTCCAGAGATATATGAACACAAACATAAAAACATACATACATAAATATCTACATACATACATGCATGCACTTTTGTAATTTGGCACATTTGTTCAGACGCTGATACAGACTAACAGACGAAAATTGGGCAGTTCTGGAAGTATTACATAAATACATACATCCGCGTCTAATTGATAACCTCCTTTTTTGAAGTCGGTTAAAACAGATAAACTTTTTTATTTGATCACAATTTAGTTACTTTTTTTCAATAGGTGAAAAAGAAGTGTCAAAATCTGTTGAATTAAAAAGATCAAGCTAACCAGCCCCCCTACCATGACCTCTTATAGCAGTATTACTTTAATATTACTTTTGAATTTCGCATAAACAAACATGATCTCTATTTATATAAACATAGGTATGTTTTTTGTTTGTGCGAAATCTGAAAGTAATATTAAAGTAATACTGCTATAAGAGCTCATGGTAGGGGGGCTGATCTCATGTTAAACGACTACATTGTAATCTGAAAGTTACAAGCTGTGTCGCGCAATCACACAAACATCAATACCTAATTAACCAATTTTGATAAAAATTTATACTCGGATTATTTTTACAGTGGCAAAATGTAAAGCTCTTTTGCTTTATACAAACTGCACGTAGTTGCGAGAAATATTCGTTTTTAGGGTTCCGTACCCAAAGGGTAAAACGGGACCCTATTAGACTTCGTTGTTATAATTAGACAAAAATTGCAGCTAACGAATGTTATGGAAGCATAACAAAGTTTTCTTGTTACTAAACTTTTAATAGTTTCTGTTAATTATTTTAAATAAAACGTACAAATTGAGGTCGAAGTCTTTATAATACCTGCTTTCAGTTTTATGTTTCGAAGTTAGTGCAGTAAAAAATTTTGCAATTAATTTTAAGTAAAGATGCGTATAATTTTATATTAATCTACGTAAAACAAATAATAAAGAATGAAATATCTTTTCATTCACTTCTTGCGTGCAAAACCTTGGTAAATTATATCATAGAAGACGTTAAAGTCATCGAATAGCAAGAAATTTTGTTAGAGTCCTTGAGAGACAATATTTGTCCGTCCCTCGCGCACAAATTAGACGCTATCTTTTTTCCACATTTTTGTAAAATAGGGTCAATTTTTTTTCCTGCGCGCCTGAGACATCTGAGTAGCATAGGCTTCTACGGTCTACCTATTTTAATCTTTTTTCATATTGAAAATATTTATTTTTTTAGTTGATCGGGAGGCTAAATAAGACCATATCGGAATAAATCAAAGTTTATTTCCAGTTACCTAGCAGAAGATAGTGGGAGAAGCTGATACACCGAAGGTACAGAGCATAATATACTTGTTATCGATAAGATGATAACTGTTATTTTCACTGACCTCCATTATACAAGTACGCTGGACCGATGATACCCTTTGGAATGACAGCTACTTACTGTGCCTATTTGAAGTGGAATCAGCGCCCCCAATGCGGGGGCTGAGAACTAAATCTGACGTAAAAATGACGTTTGAAAGTCGCCATATTGGCGCTGATAGCAGTAGTGGGAGTACTTGGAACTAATTACACTAGTTTCTAGTCTTTCTACAACCAATAGCGATTAAGCGGTCATTTGCAAGTTGCGTCAGATTTAGTTCTCTACCCCCGCAGTGGGGGCGCTGATTCCGCTGTAAATAGGCACATAAAGCAGGTGGGTATCGTCGATCCAGCTTGTATAATACAGATCAGTGGTTATTTTGCTCCGAACCATCGGTACACCATGTTGCTCCACAAAATAATTCTATTTAGTATAATTGTCACCGTATTATAAGGTAGGTGGCGGTGAGCGTGTACATGTATGTTACCGAACTTAACTGAAGGTACTTAGGCGAGGACGACTGCATCGCCGCCGGGTTTTCACCTGCAACAAACATGTTGGTTAGTAATAATTATAATGTACAGCAGTAAATATACAAGTTGGTTAACATACAGGGTGTATCAAAACCAAGTGATAATTAGGGTGTGTATGTGTTCGTTATAGAGAGTTTACTGTGAAAGGTATAGCGCTGAAAGACCAATTGATTTTATGGGTTAAGAATGCTCCAACTTTTTAATTAGCAGGTCGGATGTCTGTCAGTACGAATATCGACGTTAATGACATTAAAATAAGATTCATATTAGCGCGCCTTGTACAGTGGCGGTTACGACGCTCGCCGCGTTTTTGATATGGCGAAAATGTATGAAAAATTTGAGAAATTTTCTTATTTTTCTTATAACTGGAAAAGTGGTTTATTTTTATATAAATTTTTTAGCGGACTTTATAGAGGACTAAATAAGCAACAATTTTTTTGTATATTTATTTTCCTCAGTTCAGTGTATTTAAATATTAAGGTTTTTTCGGTTCAGTCAGCACTTTCTTTTCTTTGGTAAAATTGCCCCTTAAGGACGCTATTACAAATATCAGCGATTTTCCGGTACCATTTTAAAGAATTAGGAGTCACACTGCGAGAATATTTTGGTTTCAAATGAAAGATAATATATTCATCTCCACGACTGTACCATAAAAATTCTATAGCCGCATACAAAATTTTCACATAAAATACGTTTTAACCATCACAATAATCGCAAAATATGAAAAAAATGGGGTCTGATTAGGTACCATTATAGCTAAATAAACTGAACTAAGGAAAATAAATATATAAAAAAATGTTGCTTATTTAGTTCCCTGTACGAGTAAGAAAATAAATTTTATATAAAAATAAATAACTTTTCCATAAGAAAAATAAGAAACTTTCTCATTTTTTCATACATTTTCGCCATATTATCAAGAACGCGGCGAGCATCGTAACCGCCACTGTACAAGGCGCGCTGATATGAATGTTATTTTAATGTCCTTAAAGTCGATATTCGTACTGACAAACATCCGACCTGCTAATTTTTCGGTTATAGCGTCCTTAAGGGGGGCGATTAAAGTAAAATAGATACTAGCTAAAAGCCGATCTTTGTGAGGGCTCGCGTCGTCAGACCTTGACTGACTGACGATAACACATTTACATATAAAAAAAATAGTATGTTAAAACACAAATATTTTTTTTTGCTATACTCGTCCTCTTCATTCCCCTTTTCTTCAGCAATTTATTTTCTAGAACCGTGTTTTTTGCTCCCAACATCTCAAAACACAATAATATTGACTTTGCACGAGCGAGTTACGAAAATATGATTTGAATCACGTCTCTACGTGACTAAAGAGGAAGGAAATAATATATTGTAAATATTTTACACAGCTCCCTGTCATTTGTGTTTACAAGGAATACGAATTCCTTCGCATTGGCATATATACAGAGTCACAAACATCTGTGTTACTATCTCTATCTATCTGTCTTTGTATTTATCTATTTAATCTCTCTAAAACTCGAGAAAGGCTGAACCGATTTGGCAAATTTTAGTCTTGAGTTATTCGTGGAAGTCCAAGGAAGGATTACATTAGATCGGAAGTGATCTCCAGCATAACAGAATGGCAAGCAGTATGAATATTACCTGTCATGTTGTGTAACATAAAGTATTGCTTTATACCAAGAAATTAAAACGTACCTTTAATTTAGAAATAAAATATTACTTAGAAACCTTAAAAGTATTAAACAATTATTTTAGTCCCCATAAACTTTCATTTTTGAATTTGGAGAAAATTGTACTATACCTATAAGTACAGGCATCTTATTTCGTTTTTAGGGTTCCGTACCCAAAGGGTAAAAACGGGACCCTATTACTAAGACTTTGACGTCTGTCCGTCTGCCTGTCTGTGTGTCTCCAGGCTGTAACTCAAGAACGATAATAGCTAGAAATTTGAAATATTAGAGGGGGCTCCCACACAACAAACGTGATTTTTCTAACATTTTTTGCTCGGTATATTCAATGATGACAACAGGTAGGCACTTGAAATGCTCACAAAATGCTCAGCTATGCTTATACTTTAATAATTAATTATATAATTTAAATAAAATAAATAATTAAGGGGAGCTCCCATACAAAAAAAACACATTTTTTATTATTTTTGCTTTATAATGATACGGAACCATTCGCGCGCGAGTCCAAATAGCACTTGGCCAATTTTTTAATTACTATAATAACCATGTCAGCTTCGGTTCAACAAAACTCAATATTTTTCTATCGAATATTTATAAAATTGGTGGAAAACGTAAAAGCCGAAGCAATCAAAGCTATAGTGGCATGAATAATTTCTGATAAAAAATAGACACGTCACTCGTCAAAGCCAACACTAACATTTTAATATTTGAATTGCCATATGGATATTAAAAATGTTATAAGTGGAAAGCACTTGCCTTGATTACTAAATATTATAATAACTTGACAAATATTCTGAGTTTGATCGTGTACCAATTTATCGTTTAGTTTTAAAATTGCATTTTTTTCATAATTTCTTATACTAATTTTATTATGTTACACTTATTTTCTTGATGAAAAAAGTTTTTTTTTTAATTTGTTATTACTGGAAGAGCAATACTGTAAAAATGCAAAACTACCTGCTGGCTACTTTTATATTTTAATTTTATTAGCTACTATTGTATAAAAAATGTTACTTTTATAAAATAATCCCACAAGTCATGTTCCAAAACCCTCAAGTACCACCAGTTTAGCCATTCTAACTGGCCCGTATCAAAACAAAAATCATGGAGTGGAAAACACGTAACATTTACACAAGAGCTCAGCTGGAGTGAAATCAGCGTAGTGAAGCGAACGTCGGATTTGCAGAGTGCCTTTATTAAGTGGGAAACAGTGTTTGTTACAGAATAAACGGATAACAAGTCGTAAGTCCGTTTACAGCACAGACATAGATCAAGATAGATACCGCATGTATATGTACTTCGCGTGCCATATTGCGTTCCCAAACGACGAGTAATGCTCGTCATTCGAAAGTCTATTCATTAATCTGCTATCGGAATCGGACGTCAATTGGAATTTTAAAAATTCCTAAATGCCTAATTGTACCGTATTGAGCTGTTGAAAAATAGAAACGTAAGCTTACATAATGGACGCGTTTTCTTATCATCATTACGTCACAGTAAGTAGGAAAAAAGTGGCACGCTCGTTTTCATACAAATGGAGGGACATGCGGTATCTATCTTGATTTATGTCTGTGTTTTACAGCTATTTTACCTCTAAATTTATTGGCGTGATTCTTATGTCGTTTGGGATAAAGGTGCAAAGGCAAATGTTGCAGTCTGCTGCAGCGGACGTCAGTTGCAAACCGACAAGAAAACTTTTAGTTAATTATTATAGTGTTTTGTTATACCCTGTAAAATGTAAATTTTAGCTAATACTAGCTGTCCCGGCAAACGTTGTTTTGGGTGTTGGATGGGGGGAAATTTTTTTATACAAATATTTTTTTTTTGTTTTTAATATTTTACTCTAAATGATCTTGAAATATGTTCACCAGTAAAATACTTTATCAAAGTTTTCGAGTTTAACAATCGTAAAAAATATTTGTCAGTATCCAAAAAACATATCGCGTTGATTGTTTAGGTAAAAGTGCTTCATAGTTCCAATATTCCAAATCCAGCTCGATTGTTATACAAATACTTTTTACTCGCCCACACGACATGGCAATTCTTTGGTCCGATTGCCTTTTTGTGTCTGCGGCTAGTTGGTAGAAACGTTATCATGGAACAATTTTTATATAAAAACAATTGCCTTTTTGTTCTGAGTCATCAACATCGACCTCAGTTGAAGTAAAACACTACAAATCAACCAAACAGAAGTATGCTTTTGGAGGCTGTTATTTTGAAACCATCATTTCCATTGATACTTTAGCATATTTTCTATTTTCCGCGGTCCAGCGAGCGATGCGTTTGATCACAACGTTGGAACGATTTGCCAGTGAGTAACAAGATTAAAGGAAGACAGTTCTAGTGTTCCACGCATAGACTAAGGCAGTAAAAATAACGTATCGTTATCATGAACTAGTTGATGCCCCCAACTACGTTGCGCAGAAATGCGTTTATCATGTGGGAACCGTACATTGAACCGGGATAAAAAGTATCCATTGTCCTTAGCCGGATCTTGAAGTATTCTCAGAAGTATTCCAATTTTCATCAAAATCGGTTCAACCGTTTGAGCTTCTTCAAGGTTTGAGGTTCACCCTTAACATGATTAAAATTTAAATGTACAGACAAACTTTCGCATTAATAATATAAGTATGAATCCTTATTTCATCTTGGTGTGAACCTATCCTGAGTGCTCAAACATTCACCGAAATTGTCCGGGAAAATAAATGACGAGGAGACAGCCCAATTACTATACCTTCTTGTAACATTAGCAACGTGATGGCCGTACCTGAATTTCTTTCGTAAATTGATCGCAATTACGTAAATGCCATCTCACTAATTGCTTTGATGATAGGTCATTTTGTAACTTCCAGGATTTGCGTTACTAGTTCTTGGTACTTTTAGTATCTAAGCAGTTTTACACACCATGCCGAACTTCCGCCGCGGAAATTCGGCATAGTGTGTTTAGACACTTAAGGGTCGGTTTAGTTTACAATGTCACGAGTCATTTAAAATTGTAATACGTAACCAAAAATCGAATATAGATCGAGTATAATCTATTATTTTATATTCCCCCGTGTCATCCCACGGCGCAAATGTATGCTTGGCTCTTGCTGTTTCTTTTAATTTTATAGAGACAAACTTAACAATGGTTCAATGTACGAATTTTTACACGCTAAAGGTGCTCCCTCACCTTGAAAATTCGCGTGTAATGTAATAACATAGATTCGACTTTGAGTATTACATTACAATACTACCTCCCTGACCGACGAGTATTCTCGTGTAATGTCAAATTATAGGTTACAAGTTATATCAAACTATTAAGGTGCTCCATCACCGGGAGCATACACTTGTAATTAACATTATAAATTCGGTTTTGAGCATTACATTACAAAAATATCTCCCTGAACGACGATCATTCTCGTGTAATGTAACATTAAATATTCGATTTTGAGCATTACATTATAATACTATCTCCCTGACTGACGAGCATTCGCGTGGAGTAAAACATTCGACTTTGCGCATTCCATAGCTAGTTGATTTCATAATGTCAGATTGATGTTACAAGTTGTATCAAGATATTACATACTATATCATTACAAGGTGTGCATTGTAATGCTCGGCTCTCCTCCCTCACCTTTGTAATGCTTGACTCGTTTCGCTTGTAATGTAACGTAACGTTACATTACAAGCGAATACTCCCGGCGAGGGAGCACCATTATGTATCATTACAAGGCGCACATTGTAATTTGTAATGCTCGGTTCTCCTCCCTCACTGATGTAATGTTCGACTCTGTAACGTTACATTACGCGCTAATGCTCCTGGTGAGGGAGCACCTTTATCTACAATAATAGTCGGTTATAGTAACTCTATGCAGTACGACCGGTCGTATACTGACTTGTGGTCCGTTTGTAGAGAACCTTTGCAGGGCTCCAAAGGTTCCCTAACCATCCAATTATGAATTAAAACCACATGAAACAATTTATTAACGCAAAAGGGGTGAAAAGGGTCTTCGCCACAATTTTTTAAGGCCCAAATTGAAGGCTCTTTATAAATTGAGGTTAATTTATTCATACAGGTTAAATGATAAAGATTTATCTTTCAAAATGTAAACAATATGTTACTTTGGTTTTAAAGTTCAAAATTTCTGTGGATAAGAAGAATAATTGGTGTATTTTAATTTTATATATTTATTAATCCTTTGTACTATTTTTTTCGATTTCAAAGCCAGATGGATAATGAACCACAAAACAGGTGTTATAAACTTGGGCCGCAACTAAATTGATCAGAGATAGTCCGAGCAGAAATATCCAATAATCTTCCAAAATAATGGTGTTTGTTGTATGATATGAATATGATGAATAAAACCAATTACGTAATATGTTACCGTTACAAATTCACAGCACCAGTGAAGTGGAATCCCGCGCTATACGAACGGAACTGATAATGTCAATAGTTCCCGCCAATGGTTCCGAGAAAATATCGGTTTATGCAAACCAAAACTTAATTTATGCCATTGCGTTAAATCGCGATACAATAATTATTGTATACCGCAAAATACCTTTTGAATTTTGATAGTATTAATCTTGCATGAAAAAGATTATTAAATTGTAATTACTTAATAATTAACATTTATGAACGTAAATAATGATCGTATAATGTTATTATCGTAAATAATGGTTTGAGGTTGAATGGGGTGGAAAATTAATTTTCAAAATATTATAATTATTGTTGCATTACAAAAGTATTTATTTGTGTGCTTTTCTACGATCAACCATTCATACGATATAATATTATAACGTAAAACTGAAAGGTATTTTATGGAATACGAGTAGGCTAAATAAAAAAACAAAAATTATTATTCAGTAATAACTCTTGACAAAACAATTATTTAAAAAAAATCTATTTTTTTAGACGATACCAATAAAATTCTACAAAAAAGGATATTATTATAACTTAAAAAATTTGAGTCCATTTTTTGTTGATCGAAAAGTAAATTCGGGGAAAATATTTTGAAAGATATACGGTCGTATGAATAAAAACTTAGCGAAGGTTTACAACAGCTTTATGAGCCTGTTGTGAAATTTAATATGAATAAACGTTCTCTAACAGTGCTCTAACACCTTTTTAAGGTGACAGCTGTCAAAAATTAGCGCATGTATAATAAGCCTTATATAAACCTATTTTAAGCATAATCGTTATGAATAAACGTTTGCTAACAGTTGTTTAGGCTCGAAACGTCAAATCGGAGTTCGCTAACTTTAGTGAAGCCTCGGACCTACTTTAAGACCATTTTAAGAGATTGAAATGGACGAAATATCGAGTATTATCGCGATTTCTGACATTATTGCAATTTTTGAAGGAATTTCTAGCCGCCCTCGTCGACAAAAAGTATACATATAATAAGATAATAATAAATCCATTTGACGACTTAAAAATATTTTTATTAGTACCTGCATGTTAGGGGCAGAGGGCGCTGCGCGTTGATAGTATTCCTGTTTGTCAATAGATGGTGTTTTTTTAATATTTTTTTTGAGTAGATTTTTTTAACTCATGAAATAACTCTATTCCTTTCGGGTGTCCTTTGACACCTCTCAAGTTTTTTTTACTACAAAATACTCATTGAATTTCATTGAATTTGACACAATATTGATGATTGAACACAATAAATTGGCACACTACCAACATTACCAAAAAAAGAATACTATAAAACGTCATCTAACAGTATTCAAGCTAGCGAAGGCTTAGCAAGCGTTTATTCATATGGAGTGTTTTATGACGGTTTTTAGCTTTAGCGAACATTTTAGTTTGAAAACTGTTAAAACCTTCACTAAGATTTTTTTATTCATACCACCGATAAACTCGTTTAGTCCAATATTTATGTACTAGAAACTGACTTACCACGGGACAGAATGGATGGCATATGTTAGACGGGCTTGGCTATCATCCAAATACACTGGTATAGACGCACATAGTAAGATTTTAATGCAAAATGCAGCGTGCATTAAAACAAGTGTTTAGAGTAGAAACAGCTAGAGATTATGTTGAAGTGGTCTGAAAATGACGAATGTTACATTCTTGTTATATACGGTGCAGTGTTTTATCTGTCAAGGGGCAAAATATGCAGAGGCGACGCAAGGCGTGGGCGGTGTGGGCGACCGCCCACGGCCTCGCGGTCCTAGGGGCGTCGCGCCACTTGGACAGCGCGTTTTTTTAGGATTTACGAGTACAAAAAAATCTTGAATCAACAAAATCCGTCTTCTTGCATGATCCATCAGATGGCCTCGGAAAATACTATATTTTGTCCACATAAAATTTAGGTCTTGCGCCGCCACTGAAAATATGCAACTTTATTTATGCTAGTCCTTGTGGTTGTGCCGTACCTGTGTTTTATTTTTATATTTTTTAGCCGCGATGTAGCCTTTAGGTATAGACCTCATGTACCATGTACGTGTCAAATAGACATATTATCGTGGCATATGACAGCTATATCGTGAGTCGTGACATACTATGCCAGCAGTTTGACACAATAGACCAGCTACACCGCGGTACCTGATGGGCGGTGGCAAAATATAGAATTTCAACAACCCTCATACTTCATAGTATGAAATGCATACCGTTAAATATATGGACGTATATGCTGGCGGGCACGGCGTTATTGGGCACGCAGGTATAGTTGCCGGCGTGGTTGATGCCGGCGACGGGGATGAGCAGGTCCGACAGACGCTGCTCGGGGTCCGTGGTCACGTTGACGCCGCGTTCCGCGTCGTAGTTGATCATGCGGTTGTTGTGGTACCTGAGACAATGGCAGTTTTATGAAGAATAGTAAACTCGACTTGGCATGGGCTCTGTCGTGTCCTTTTAATCTCAAACCCAGTTTGATGGACGACCGATCATCTTAATATTTATCAGACAATTAAGTGAACAGGACAATGTATGTAATAATATTATTATTATGTATCCTATTTTTTCAACGTGAGAATCGAACTCACGATCTCCGAGTCAAGATCTACGCTCTTAACTATTGGACCACGGATGCCCGTACGCACGATGATACGTACATATTTATATAATGTACCTTTACCCGTGACAAAAATACAGAATTTAATACCCAAGTGCAAGAAGAATAAAAAACCAATCCTGGAAAGTTCATAAAAACGAAGCTATTGACCAGGACTCGGTCTGAATAACCACAAGTACCAATTCAGTTCCGAGTCTTGTACTGACCGTAAATAATGGCGACTCCAAGTGACTCTGAGTAACAAATAGCGATTCAATTGCAATTCTTATCTTTATTGCAAAAGATTAATTGGCTATCTTTACTTTTATGTTCCATGCTTTTTTGTATAATAAAAAAGTGTAACGTACATATTTTGTCTCTCGTATAAAGTTAATTATGAAAATAGCAGTGGTGAAAGGGTTACTTTTGATTTCGATGTTTTATGAGAAATGCCCCAAGATTATTGGCCTAAAAAGTGTAAAAGGGTCTAAGACACGTACAGACCCTACGTTACTAATTAATATTACGTAAACAACTTCAATGAATAAAACTAGGGTAAACATAATATTATAAGCAACTCCTACATATTTTTTTGATAAGATATATTTCCATAGAATGTATCCGAATTCCGGTAAATACTCAATAAAAATTAAAAACATTCGATATTTTATTTTCATTTTCGCGTTATCGTTTTATAAACGTGATAAATATAATTTATAAGTACAGAGTGTTATCTTTCAATACCCAATAAAAATGTGATGTTAGAATATAAAAACTGGCGACCCACTTCGATGTCTACTTAAGACAAGGATGTTTTATTATCTCAAGGATTCGACATAAAACAAATCTGATTTATGTTTTCCTGAAATATTTTCTTTGTCACGATATAATATTAAGTCTCTTCTCGTTAAGGACGCAGTGAATCATACGTACAAAATTAATGTTTTATCACCGCATGAGTATTGAGTAGTGTTGAAATCATCCAATATTTAAAGTAAGCCATTTTGTCGTAGTAGGTATATTAAGTGTCTAAACACACTATGCCGAAGTTCCGCGGCGGAATTTGCGCATGATTCCGCCTGCAATAAATTTTAAATTACCGATGGGCGATGATACACTTATATGCCGAAATTCCGTCGCGTCATATTGTATGCTTTTGACATTGCTGACGTAATCATACCGAACTTCCACCGCGGAACTTCGGCATGGTGTGTTTAGACACTTATGCATATTTTCGTAGATGTAGAGGAAATTCCGCACATTTCCGCCGCGGAATTTCGGCATAGTTAGTTTTGACACTAAGGGCTCCATTCCACCGCGGCGCACGGAGAGACTACGCACGTGCGTCAAGCTTCGCTTTGTAAGAAAATATATGTGACTGTATCCACTGCAAACACGCTACGCACGAATTGACTCAAGTCAAAGAAATAAATCCGTGTGCGTGGCCACTGGCCGTGCACAGCGTGCGCCGCGGTGGGTTGGCGGCTTAAAGCATGCGTAGTGTCTATCTATGCAAATTAAAAGTCACTCAACGAGGCATATTATACTATGAAAATCGTTTTGCAGCGCCGTCGATTCCAGCACTCGCATACGTCTTACTCATATCGTGTGCAGTGTGCACTTTTGTAACGCAGTCGCAGTAGCTGCGACAAGTCACGTAGGAATTTGAGCCATACCTTAAAATATTATGTGGCTTCGATTACAGGTAGCGAGAGCGGGAGATCTAGCTCGAAGCGATTTTCGAAAGATGAGAATAGGCCCCTTGCTCGATGTTAGATTCGCTGCCTTTTCCTCGAAAATTTACTTATGTTTTCTTACAAAAACGAAACAATTAATTAGAGTTCTTGTGGTGTAAAATTACTTCGTGATTCACGAAGGGAAAATGTCAAAAACATTACTTTCGTCATTTAAAACGAACTTTAAGCCAGCTGTAATTTGGCACAGAAAGTTAATAACTTGGCAATAAGGAACTGAATTCGGGTCGTCCGGCTTAGCATAAGCATGCTGATGGGTTTTATTCATTCTTATTTGTTTGTTTTTTTTTATAAAAGCTTTGGTGCTTCATTAAAATACTATAATGCTCTAGAAACGAATACTGAATTTGGATCATCAGTGTTTCCATTCTCCAGAAAGGCTATATTGCACACGAAATATAAAGCGTTTCTGAAAATATTACAAAATTGTCTGCATATTTTATCACGTTATACAATTTCATGAATTTTTGATTATGACCGACCGAAAAATGACTGTTGCATTTCATTAAAATATTAAATAATTATGTAACGGTCAAAATAAGTTTTATGGAAAATCATTAATTCTTTTATATGACTTCACATTTTTTTTTCAACAATATTTTTATATTGATTGTATCAAAAGATATAATATAGAGGGTAGACTGTAGGGCTTATAAGACCCCACATAATTTTAGAGCAATTTACGAGTGCAAACTAAGATTTCTTAACCTCAAAAACATCTTTGCCAACTCACAAACAAAAGGTTACCCATAATTTTTGACTTGAAAAAGAATTCCACATAGATAAATCCTTTTTCCTTCGAAATGCAGTTTATCAGAAAAATATATAGCCTAACTTCGGTCATTATTCGCCCGATCGAAAACAGGTTTAACGCCAGCATCTGTGCTCTTGATTGAGTTTTGTGGTAAAGCAAAAAATGGCTTTTTAAATCAAAAATATTCAAACATTTAAACTGCATTAAATACTTGTAGTTTCCACTTTCCATATTTTAATATTACAGTTTAGTTAGATGTGCTTTAATCGAATCCTTTCATATTTTAAATTCTCTTGGAGAAATTGCTGCTTAGTAATAATTCAGGTATAATATATCCCACCAAAACATAAATGTAAAAAGGAAGAGCCAAGTTCAATACAATCATCATGCTTGTCTATGGACTTCGCCGTAAAAAGAATGGAGATCTAAATGAGTGCCAAGTTCTATAGAAATTTTAAATATGTATTTATAGGAACCAAATAATATTATGAACAAACAAAAAAGTATATTTCTTTGCTTTATTGAATATCTATAACAATTGCTGTTATTTAAATAATGTGAGATCTTAAAGTAGATTAGATTTAACTTGGCCAGTTTTCATTAAATCAGTCATTTCACAAAGTTATTGAATATTTTAATTCTGACAAAAACTGGACACAACTTATTTTTTGGGTTTTTAAAAGGATTTTATATCCAAACGGTAAAAACGATACCCAATTACTGAGACTTCGATGTCTGTCCGTCTCTTATGTGTCCGTCTCTCTGACTGTCTCCAACTGGCTGGCTGTAACTCAAGACTCGCCGTAGCTAGAGTTCTTAATTTTTCACAGATTGTGTATTTATGTTGCCGCTTTAATAACATATACTGAAAATAAAATGAAATTAATATTTAAGGGGGGCTCCCATACAACAAACGTGATTTTTTTGGTCTTTTTTGCTCATAATTAATAATGGCAGCCGGTACATATTTTTAAATATTCTCGAAATCTTTAGTTATATGTTTACTTCCATAATTTATAATAAATTTAAAATTAAATAAATATTTAAGGGGGCTCCCATACAAAAAACACAATTTTCGCTCGGTCCGACTCACACTTGGCCGATTTTTTTCATTTTTGGATTTTTCCCTGAGCTTTCACATAATTACCGAGGCGGATTCCAAATTTCAGCCTTCTAGGTCATCTGGAAGTGGGTTAGAATTTTTATCTATAGGTCAGTCAGTCAGTGATAAAAATTACGATTTTCGGACGTGATTATCTAAATAACCATTTGAGATTTGTTTATGAAATTTAGAGCATATAATTACCTCGCAAGTTTCATTATATGGGCCAAATTTGAAACGTTTATGTTAAATAGTTTTTGAATTATGAGGGGGTCAAAAGTGGCTCGAAATGGTTCGTGTAATATACACACGGTGCTGCTCGCCAGTTCTGTTTTACTTGAACTTGGCTTGACACGCTACCGCGTGTCTAGATTATATTATGTGTATTTTCGTCGTTCATAATAATATACTATGTTGTAAATAATAATAATTACTATTGTTTGTCTGTGTAATGCGTAATGTGCGCGTAACTGTTAAGAAAATAAAGTATTTTCTTTAAAAATGTTTTCTACACGTGAAAGTCAGTCTGTCGGTTCCTACTTCTTCACGGAAATTGGTATGGAGATGCTTTGAGTTGTGGGAAAAGACGTAATATAGTTTTTATCATAAAATGTAATACGGTTCTCACGTAAATTTTCCAAAAAATTAAAAATACAAGTCGAATAACATTATGTTAATATTATACTACGTGACTGGTGAGACATGTTCAATACTCGAGGACGTGATATTTGGCTATTATATTAGTTGGAAAAAAATAATATAAAAAAATTATATCAATTGATCACTGAGTAAATGTAGCTTAAAGTTAAATAATTATTTACCCAACGCATGGACACCGTGCGCGGGAAGGGTAGTTGTGTGGTGTTTCTTTGGTAGCGCACGCCTCTGCACCAGCCGCATAGTATGCCTTCTTGCCTAGCCGCGTAATTTACTTAGTATCCATGATTAATTTATTTTTGGGAAATTCGGAAAAAAATTAAGTACCTAATTTTATTACATATTTATAATGAGAATCGAGTACTGAATACTCTCCTTAAGTATCGGTATTGTCTCACCAGTCATGCTGTATAGCGGAAGAGTTTATTTGTTTGTTTGTTTGAACGCGCTAATCTCAGAAACGTCCGATTTCAAAAATTCTTTCAGTGTTAGATCTGGGTGCATGGTAGTGCACCCGCCGAGATGAACCAAGCGAAGCGCAAGGGCACTACCTACCTTTTCTCGAAGTGTTTCGCCGTTTTTTTGAACCTTCATAGAATTGGTTTCCGTTATAGCAGATAGTTCATATATTCAGAATATGATATCATTAATAGACTTATTAAGCATACAAAGTATCAATTGAATAGCTTTTATACTTTAGATTTTATAGATATCTAAAATACGCTGATTTCGTCACTGACACACTGATGGTAATCAAAATGTTTGGCTACTTCCTGAAGTGCTAGAAAGCTGAAATTTGGTATGTTATCTAAGTTTAGTATACAACCAACAAAAAAAGCGAAACAGCTGAGCCATACATATTTACTGAAATATAGAATCCCACCAAAACATTTCATGTAAATGATGCCGAGATGACCACTTAAGGTTTACCCTGTGAAAAAGATATGAGATCTCATGTGGAGCCAAGCTTCTGAATCTACATGGCCTAACTCTACTGACCCTAACTAAAACAAATTCTATATTTCAGTAAATATATTGTATGGCTCAGCTTTTTCGCTACCGTGGCGGAGGTGATGTGAATATTTAGTTTCTGATCTGAAGTTAGTAACGAACAGCCGAGCCATACATATTTACTCAAATATAGAATTTGTTTAAGTTAGGGTCAGTAGAGTTAGGCCATGTAGATTCAGAAGCTTGGCTCCACTGTCCACATGAGATCTCATATCTTTTTCACAGGGTAAACCTTATGTGGTCATCTCGGCATCATTTATATGAAATGTTTTGGTGGGATAGCCCTTTTATCGAGGAAGGCTATATTCTATTACGCTAAGACTAGTAGGAGTGAAGGAATAGAGAAAAATGTGTAAAAAAAACGGGGGAAATTATTTGAAAAGGCTTATCTCACGAACTACTAGAGCAATTTTTATGTTATTAGACTTATCTTGCCAAATAACATAAAAATAACATAAAAAGTAGACCATGTGAAAGATTGTAGGCTTTTTTGTGGACTAATTTGTCTGTGAAATAACTAATTTATGCGGGCAAAGCCGCGCGAAATGTTCAAATTTTTGTTATATTTATTTTTTATTCGAATTTTGTTTGCGTGAATAATCTCTGTTATGGTCGGTATTTTAAAAACTCGCGAATAAAATATAAGCTTTTAAATTTATGTGAGCATATTGACTTTGACAGGAGACCTTTCCACTTGGCTTATTTTGTGACCTGCCGGAACATAAAACATTTAGTCAATAAAATTTCAATAACTTTTTTTTTAGTTTTTTGATAGATAATCTTAGATGATTTGGGAAGACATAATTTTATGTGACGTCATGTTTAAAGTAAATATTGAATATTTACATGTTCGATTTGTAATACTATAAAATGTTTTTTCTAATCGATCCTATTAGTTCCTAGGATTATCGCTCGATACGATTCTCCACTCTTAAATTCCAATTCAAGGTTATCTTAAATAATATTAATGGTTAAAAAAACTAAAAACACGCTTTACACTATACAACTAAACTAAACTGGCCGTTTAAAGTGGGTCAAAATCGCGCCCAAAAAAGTCGGTTACAAACAAACATACAAACATACAAATTGAAAAATGGAATAATTATACCAAATTAGTGTATTGTCATCGGTCCTCGATAAATCTACAAAGTTTGAACGAAATCTGGCCGTTTAAAGTGAGTCAAAATTGCGCCCAAAGAAGTCGGTTACAAACATTACAAACAAATATACAGCTGAAGCTAATAAAAAGCGTATAAAAATGTTTAAGATGGCATAATGTCGCTCAAATGTCAAGATATCGATCAAATCTGGACCGTTTAATCCGTTTGAAGACAGTGTTTGAATTTAATTAACTTTGAGTATGCACTACATCCCTAGATGAAGCGGTCTTCACGGCCCATTTGGTGATGAATTCTGCCTAAAGTGAGGTACATAGAGCAATCACTTATCTCAAATGTCAAGATAAATGTTAATATTAAACTGGTTTAGTCCCGACTGGAGATTTCAATTAATTTAATAGCAACAAATATTGACCATTGTGTTGTTGCTATGTTTATAATTGGTATTTGAATACGAGTCATTAAGTTTTCGTCACTTATCTCTTGTAAATAAATAGGTAAGTTCATACTAGATGTTATGCGTGAATCCTAAAGTATATTTTATCCAAATCAGCTCTGCGGTATGCATGAAGAACAGAAATATTGATAGATACATATTATTTATAATTTAAGTTAACGTATAATTTTCTAATCACCTTTCTAACCACCTCATAGTTTAATTAGGGTTCCGTACCCAAAGGGTAAAAACGGGACCCTATTACTAAGACTTCGTTGTCTGTCCGTCTGTCCGTCTGTCTGTCTGTCTCCAGGCTGTAACTTAAGAACGGTAATAGCTAGAGATTTGATATTTTCACAGATTTTGTATATCTGTTGCCGCTATAACAACAAATACTAAAAATAAAATAAAATGAATATTTAAGGGGGGCTCCCATACAACGTGATTTTTTTGGCCTTTTTTGCTGTCTCCAGGCTGTAACTCAAGAACGGTAATAGCTAGAGATTTGACATTTTCACAGATTATGTATATCTGTTGCCGCTATAACAACAAATACTAAAAATAAAATAAAATGAATATTTAAGGGGGGCTCCCATACAACAAACGTGATTTTTTTGGCCTTTTTTGCTCTATATCAAAAATTGCAACAGGTAGGTACTTGAATTTTTCACAAAATACTTAGTTATATGTGTAATAATAATATTGAAATAAAAATGGGGGACTCCCATACAAAAACACAATTTATGGCCTAATTTTGCTCTATAATGGTACGGAACCCTTCGTGCGCGATTCCGACTCGCACTTGGCCGATTATTTTTTCAATAGCGTCGTTGACTTGATCGGTTAACTTTATGACGTACATAATACCTATGCCAGTCAAGCACTTAACTAGTGAATATACTGGGTGTAACAAAAATAAGTGATAATACTTAAGGATATTGTGTACGTGTTCCTTTTATAGAGTTCACTGCGAATAGTAGCAGCGCTGAAAGACCAAAATTTTTTTTTCACTTTTGTATGTGGTAACTCGTTACGCTTGGGCCCTTGTCCATACAAAAGTGAAAAAAATCGTCTTTTAGCGCAGCTACTTTCACAGTGAACACTCTACAAGGAACACGTACACACCCTAAAGTATTATCACTTATTTTTGTTACACACTGTATAAATAAAACTCGATCAAAAAACTTAAAAATGTTTTAATTTGTTCCAATTTCCTTCAGCAATATATCCACAGTAGTTCATCTATTGAGTAATTGGGCTATAAATCGATTGTAAATTGCGATTGCATCTAATTTGAACAGCCTGGCGTTCCCGATCTTGCGGTGAAACCCGCCGCCGTCTAACCACTTCTGAAATGAACACTGAACTCTCTGGGTATAATAGACCGTATTCTAATTTATAAAGTCAATAGTTTAATCCGATTTTAAAAGCCAACTATTCCGATGAAATTATTTTAAAATTTATTTCGAGTTATTCTTGATTTAATATCTTCGTTACCTATTAATTTTACATTTAACATTTTAAAAATGAAACCTTTTTATTTTATTCATAAGCATGTGGGATAAATGGTGACAAATCAATTTAGCCTAGTTCTAATCGAATGTATCATTTTTTTTAATTTACTGACAAATCAATTAATCACATAATATTTAATGTATACTGTATAGCTAGAGAATCGTAGCGGTTATATTTCGCTAAGGATAAGAAGAGAACAATAACTTATTTCGACTGGCATTGTTATATTAGCCAAATTTAATTAAATATATTTCAAGCCCGAATGTTCGACCCTAAAGCAGTAATTATTCCCTATTGCGTGATTATAAGGATGGATACTGTTTGTACGACTATCAATATTAATATTAATGAAATTCTGAGACAAGAAATATTAACTATTATAAATTATATATTATGGTCACTTTGGGGTTAGTATAACAAGTAACAAATCTTCAAGTATTTTTTTAAGCAATTAAAAAAACATTTGAAGAAAAATTTTTTAGTCCAAGCACGCGTTGTAGCCGCTATATAATTTTTTCTACGGAAGAATATTTAAATACAAAGTGACAGATTGATAAAGGAAATATGTTTCTGAATTCTGTGCCGTCAATTCTATTCTCGGGTAGAAAAAACGTACTTCTACGGAGTGATGATGTTAAAATATGAGAAATATTATTTTCTATTTTGCATTTGGATTTAGAAATGCAGATCGTATTTGATCTCGGCGCTGTCAGGAGCTAGTGATAAATTGTTGAAATGAACCGATATTCACTAGACTGGAAGGGCACTGCAGGGCAAATACCTTGGGGGAAAAGTCCAAGGGAATTCTATTGAGCTTGTATTAATAAAGCCACGCTCGCCGCGTTTATTTGCGTACAAAGCGTAATAGTCTAGCGCAAATGACTGGCAAGAAGTATTTAGCTTTAAGACTTTGTAATGGTAATTAAAAGCATAAAAGCTCAGAGCGAAACAAAATTGTAGTAAGCTTTGTACGTCGTGTTCGTGAATGTATTAATATGAAAACATATTTTCAGAATAATTTGTTTGATGTTTGTTCTTTTAGATTCTTATCTACAAGTTCTTCAACCTAAGCCCCTAGCCAACTCGTTTTCTTTATCGCTTCGCCGTTTAAAAATGTTTAGAATAGATATTAGCTATGTCCACATTATGCAATTTCATCTTCAATTTTCATCATCTTCTTTTTATTCAACTTTCATTTGACATATTATTCAATAATTGAATGCGTCAAAATCCACCCGCGTTGAAAGAAAAGTGTCATAGCGAGCGACGATTTTAACGCGCGTCACGGGCATGCCTCACGTTCGCTGTTGACTGCGCTATAACGCATGCCCTTGATGAACCAAAAAAAGGCTCAATATGGACAAAGTCGTATACGACAATCATGAAGTCGACATTCGACTCATGTCATTTTAATTCTATAGGTCTACCAGGATCTGATGGCAATTTTTGACAGCAGATTTTCAAAAAATATCCTTGATCATTGGACAAATTTTTATATTTGCATGTTTCACATACAAAATAAGCCGCTAAAGGAATTAAAAATAGATGAAAATGTTTTATTCCTATTACCCCGGTACTGCTAGAGTCAATTTAATTCCTCACTTTTTGCCATCAGATTCTGGTAGACCTATATACATTCTGCTCGGCGATTCTATAGAGAAGCCATAAAGAAAACATGTTAGCCATAGGGGCTGAGATCGTGATTCGTGTTCGCCAATAATTATTGTGCTGCATATTTTTAATAACTGTTTTAATTTTTAAATCGTATATAAAGTACACGAAACGTACTAAATACAGGATGCACCATTTTTAGTGAAGCTCCACTAATTCCACTATCCATACTTACATCTAGTAATATTGTAAATGCTAAAATGTGTCTGTTTGTCCGTCTGTCTGTCTGTTACCTCTTCACGCCTAAACCGCTGATCCGATTTTACTGAAGTTTGATATGGAGATGCTTTGAGTCCCGGGAAAGGATATAGGATACTAATTTTTATCCCGAAAAAAGTACGGTTCCGATTCGCGATAAACTAGTTTTGGCACAACAGAAATACGGGCGTCATCAAGTACGTCTGATAAATTTTCCACCACGGCCTCGAATTAGTACTTAAGACCATCCCCCGAGCAAACGGTCTTGACCATACAAAAATCCTATTTTTGTACTTAGTTCAAAATTGATCTAAAAAAAATTGAAACGTGGAATATGTAGTTGATGAAATTACCTATCTATTTTCGTGTGTTTCAAATAAACGTAATTTGTAAATACTAGGGAGATGCTGAAAGTATATGCTTCAATTCTAATAAATTGGTATTACTTTAGAAGCTAATATCATGAGTAAAATAAATAAAAATAGGAAATTAATAATCGGCCAAGCGCGAGTTGAACTCGCGCACGAAGGGTTCCGTAACATTATAGAGCAAAATTAGACCAAAAATTGTGTTTTTGTATGGGGGCCCCCCTTAATTTTTTTATTTTATTTTGATATTATTATTAAATATTAAAGTACAAGTAAAATTAAGGATTTTGTGGAAAAGTGCCTACATATTGCCATTATTAATATAGAGCAAAAAAGGCTAAAAAAATCATGTTTGTTTTATGGGAGCCCCCCTTAAATATTTATTTTATTTTGTTTTTAGTATTTGTTGTTATAGCGGCAACAGATATACAAAATCTGTGAAAATGTCAACTCTCTAGCTATTACCGTCCTTGAGTTAGAGCCTGGAGACAGACAGACGGACAGACGGACAGACATCGAAGTCTTAGTAATAGGGTCCCGTTTTTACCCTTTGGGTACGGAACCCAAAAAACGGGAAAAGAAATGTTGATATACTGAAGATTATTGCTCTATTTTTATTATAACTTTGTAGCTTTCAAATTATGAGTATATAAGGCTCTAAATACAGTAAATTACGGCATCTTCGTAGGGAGTGCGCCTTAAGGAAAGTTGTGAAATTAAAGCAAAAAGTATTTTTTTTAATAGAACAAGGAGCTATAAATAAGGAACCCATATTTAACATACAACCTAGCACGGAACTCACAAAAGGTCAAGAAGAGTTTCGTGGTTTTAATATTATACTTAGGGCCTGTTTCACCATTTACTGACATGACGTGCCGGATAGACTATCCACAACTTATCTGACAGAAACTCTTTACTCTATATTCTGTCAGATAAGTTATCTAAGATAGTCTATCCGGCACATATCAGTAAGTGGTGAAACAGGTCCTAAGTCTACTAATAGTAGCCACATTTATAGAGGCTTTTTCCTCAAATCTGTGGCGTGTTGGCGCATTACGAAGACGCTACCGCTTTTGCAAAATTCGATGCATATCCTAATACCACAGTAGATAGAACGAACCAATGAGCGGACTCTCACGTAGTATGTCATATCGGTCGGCGCGCGCGTTGCTGAGCCGTTCATAGTAATATGCTTGCAGGGTGCATGGTAAGACAACGCGTCAATTTGTCAGCTTGTTTGAAGTCGGCCTACTGGTACGTTCTGTCATTTGTGCTAATACTCACCAGAAGACGAATGCAGGCGCTTCTGTCGTTTGCACCACCGAGCACTGGAGGCGCAGCGTCGACCCCGGCTTCAGATATTTCTCCGTTGGACCGGAAATTTGCGCGCGGGCCTCTGAAAAATTAACCCTTTAGTACAGAGGTTCTCAACTTATTCTTGAAGGGGGATTACTTTAATTTATTAATATACTAGCTAAAATCCGAGCTTTGTGACGAATCGCGTCGTCTTACTTTATAAAAATTAATATAAAATATCCTACTATTTAAAAATTGAATTACCTATCTACGTGCATCAACTTTACCTCAACTTGTTTTTATTTGCCAACAAAGTAAATGAACGTTAAAGTTTAAGTTTAAATTTTACGAGAAAATTATTTTATTCTAAGAGAGGTCTTATGGCTTCTGCGGACCACTGATGGTCCACGGGCCACAGGTTGGGAACCAGTGCTTTAGTAGTATTGAATTAAGGCTCTCGTTAATTTAGTCACGTGCTGTTTATGAAGGAACTCTGAAGCCATCTTGCTTTAATATGCTCGTTATAACTTATAACATGGGTAATTTTGTGTTGAAGCTGGCTTCAAATATCAAAGGAAACTATGTAAGGGTTACATACTAATAATATTATAAATGTGAAAGTGTGTCTGTCTGTCTAAGCACAGGATAATTCTGGTCCCAGAAAATTGTACGGTTCCCTTGCGATAAACGAATTTGCAGCCATCGTATAGAGATAATTTGAAAATTTTACTGATGTTTTATTTTAGTTTACTACAATAATTATTAGTAAAATCTAGCTTTAAATATCAAAGATAACTTGTGAGAGTTAAATATTTTCACGTAAAAACAACGATAAAAGATTGAAAGTAATTTTATTTTTAATCTTTTATTTTAATCTGGGTTCTATTTTAAGCAAAAAAGTTTTGCTTCCAAAAAAGTTAATCTAGGCATATCTTTAAAAGTAGGTTTTATATTATTATGTAATTAAGGTGCGTTAAACATTTTCCTCGCCCGAAAAAGTTTTCTAATTAAGGTGGATGTTATACCATCACATTACCGTAACAAAACCTAACTATAATTACCGTAAGGTACTAATTATATAATATTTATATTATATATTAAGCCCTGACCTTTTTTATATCAATCAAGTAGATCATCCTTAATATAATACCTTTTTAAAACTGACTTAAATGTCAAAATTACAAAAACTTAACATATAAATAAAAAAATAGTTAACATTCTGGGATAAAGTTGCACTCGCATTTTTAAAGTAAGATAGTTTGACTTAGATTACCACAAGAAGGCCTAGTTATATTATAAAGTAAGGTTTTAATTTATTTTCAAAGAATATACATTCTTCTATAATGTATGAGAAATAATTTAAAACTTTCAGAATGTTAAAATCCATTAGATACATTGGTTCTTACTTCTTAGGCAGATGAAGTATGCTAAATGCTTGTTAGGTAAAATAATGATTTCCCACATAACCTCGGAGTGCTCCGAAATTAAAAAAGTCTAGTCAGTAATCTATTAGCTAGGCTTGATACTAAACGAACAAGTTGCAAACTCCCATTATCTGCCTATGAAACAATTTCTCTCGTAGTACAAAATAACCAAAATTTTACTGTCAAAACATGTCTATATCAAAACATGTACGCATTTGAAGTTCAAAATTCAAATGTTTCTTTCAGTAATGTATACGAAATTCATGTGAGGGTATTTTAAAACAATCCGGAACGGAACCCGACGAGCCGCCGGCCGCAACTGCGGTTTGCGACCTTTTTATAGCACGAGTTACTTTCTATGACATTTTTCGGTAAAGTTTTTTAGTCTATTTTTATACCATCATTTATTTCGCTCGCTTTTAATTTACAAAGAAGTGATTTTTCTGATCAATAATACTCAAACATCACTCACTCAACGTGTAAAAAACGATTTCATCCAAATGCATAAGCCTTTTTCTATTCGTTTAATGTTACTTATACTATTTATTTTTCCTAATAAATCGCGGGTAGCACCGCGGGGCACAGCTAGTTAATAATAATAATTAAGAAATATCTATAAAAGGAAATCCGAACGTGTCAAAAAGTTTCATTGTGGTCATTTCCTACATTTATCATGTCAAAACCTAGACGTATTCTCACAATACCATAATATCCTATAATATTAAAGTTTTAACGTAGGTAAAAGAGGTATGACATGTTTGACAACTTCTGGTAGTTCCGGTATGGAACTTTTGGTTGTGTGACTTTCCCCATGTATCAGAGAAGTTGATTCATAGGCAGATGGCGGGCCTACGTGATTTGGTCAGGTTATGTCAAAGCCAGGCGACAGGTCACGACTTACAAAGAATTAACATAAACCTGTTAATTCCAAAAATTAAATAAGACGTGGGTCCGCCAACTGCCTATGGATCAATTTCTTCAATGGTACTATTGGAAAAGCCTGTCACTCGTTCTGGCGTATGATGAAAATGCCATTACAGCCATTAAAATTAAATATAAAAATTAATAATATTACACCCACCTAAAATCTAGTTATCTAAGCTAAAGATTATACCTGAATGTAAGAATTATATTATTATTATTATTAATGGAGATTACGCGTCGCCGCCGGCGAGTGGCTCCCTGGCCGGTAGGTTTAATTACACCCTGTATTAAAATATTCCTCGAAAAACCTCTTGGTAACGCTTTGTATGATATTCTGCAACTATAATATAATTAGTGTCAGTAATGTCGATCGAAGCAATAGCATCAAAATATTTTTAGACATTTTCATATCTCTGTATTTGCAAAGTTGGATACACTTAACTTTTTATCGAAAAGCAATTCATTTTATTGGAATGCCGATTGGTTTCAAATACGCTTAAATATTGTTAGTGTTTCTCATTTCAATATTTTTTAAACAAAAATATCAAATATTTTTTGATTAACTTTCGAATCGAATGTACTTAATATACAGTGTGAAATTTTAATGGTTGTTTTCCCGCAGTAAAATGATTCTATCTTAGTAGTACAATAGATTTGTAAAGTTTTTTTTGTTCAAATCAAAAAAAAAATTCGGTCGAGTCCATAGTAACTCGCGCCTATCGGCATAAAGTTTCCATAGTACGTTATAAAAAATATTTTGTATTTTCAAAAAATAACATGCATGGTTCGATAGTACTACTATAGGTAAATCGTTCTGCTGCAGGAAAACAACCAGTAAATTTCACGTTGTATAAAGAAGAGTATAAAAATATCCTTCATATTAAATCAGTTTCATATTGATTCATACAAATAAATTGGCCCAAAATTCTGCATGTCGTAGGTAGCTGTTTGGTAAGAAATCACATGCCTCAGCATCTTTGTGAGTCTTAATAAGTGTGACCTACATAAGTGACCTAACACAGATTTCTCATCTCTAAATATTTTTCATCTTTCTAGATTCTAGGCAAAAGCTCCAAATTTTCTTCATTTTTTTGGGAAAATTATTACTACTTGTTACTCTGTTCATCATCATCAGTTTCATTTACAAGTTACCTGGAAATCATACATTTTGCCTTCATAGGATTATCAAGTGTACCTACTAATAATCTTTTTAGCTCTTAATTGTTTGTGTTTCCCCAAACATTTTTAGGGTTCCGTAGCCAAAATGGCGAAAAACGGAACCCTTATAGATTCGTCATGTCTATCTGTCTGTCTGTCTGTCTGTCTGTCTGTCTGTCTGTTCGTCCGTATGTCACAGCCACTTTTCTCCGAAACTATTAGAGCTATACTATTGAAACTTGGTAAGTAAATGTAGTCTGTGAATCGCATTAAGATTTTGATGCAAAAATGGAAAAATTATTAAAAATTTTAGGGGTCCCCATAGTACCTACAACTGAAACAAAAAAATTTTTTTTCATCTAAACCCCAGGTTAGATGAAAAAAAAATTTTTTGTTTATCTATGGATAAGTCTCCAAAAATCATATTGAGGTTTCGCATATAATTTTTTCTGACCTGAATTGTTTGCGAGAGAGACTCTTCCAAAGTGGTAAAATGTGTGTCCCCCCCCTCTAATTTCTAAAGCATGATAATTCTAAAAAAAATATATGATGTAGATTACTATAAAAACTACCAACGAAAATTGGTTTGAACGAGATCTAGCCAGTAGTTTTCTTTATACGTCATAAATGGTAAACCTTAATCTAAATTTCATTAAATCGACTGAAATATAAAAATAAATCAAAAACCTTTTAATTTCATAAAAATAAACCTTATTGCTGCTGCGGAACCCTTCATGGGCGAGTCCAACTCGCACTTGGCCGCTTTTTTTCTTATTAATCGGTTTTGCCAAAACTCCTTTATCGTGTGGGAACCATACATTTTCCCGGGATAAAAAGTATCATTGTTCTTTCCACGACTCGAAGTATCTCCATACCAAATTTTAGAAAAATCGGTTAAGTGGTTTGGGCGTGAAGAGGTAACAGACACATTTTCGTATTTATAATACTAGTACTTATTGATTATTTTGAAAATATCCCTTAGCCAAAATGTTATGACGTCTTCGCTAAGTGCTCTCAAGTCTACTAATTACAGATTTTCCAAGTGGTCTCTACTTACCCCCTAACGAATTTTAAGCCTACTCTACAGCCCACGCTCGAATTATGCTCTATAATTATTTAATATTTACGTCTTTATAATTCATATTAAAATTAATTAACCTCGATGTCTGCCCAAATAAATTCAAAATAATTAACAACCAACGAATCGTTGTTTTTGTTATCACTGTATTTACAATTCATAAACATTTATTATTATTGTTATGGACTATGGTATAAAATATACTGATGTAATTGAAAGATAACAATTTATATAATGAACCATTAATTAATTTCACTTGCTATGTAGTTTTAAATAGGCGATAGAGTAAGCGGACAAGTGCGAGTTGGACTCGCCCATGAAGGGTTCCGCAGCAGCAATAAGGTTTATTTTTATGAAATTAAAAGGTTTTTGATTTATTTTTATATTTCAGACGATTTAATGAAATTTAGATTAAGGTTTACCATTTATGACGTATAAAGAAAACTACTGGCTAGATCTCGTTCAAACCAATTTTCGTTGGTAGTTTTTATAGTAATCTACATCATATATTTTTTTTTAGAATTATCATGCCTCTACTTTAGAAATTAGAGGGGGGGGGACACACATTTTACCACTTTGGAAGAGTCTCTCTCGCAAACTATTCAGGTTAGAAAAAAATGATATGAGAAATCTCAATATGATTTTTGGAGACTTATCCATAGATACCCCACACGCATAGGTAAGATGAAATTTTTTTTGTTTCAGTTGTACCTATGGGGACCCCTAAAATTTTTAATAATTTTTCCATTTTTTCATCAAAATCTTAATGCGGTTCACAGACTACATCTACTTACCAAGTTTCAATAGTATAGCTCTTATAGTTTCGGAGAAAAGTGGCTGTGACATACGGACGGACAGACAGACAGACAGACATGACGAATCTATAGGTAAGGGTTCCGTTTTTTGCTATTTTGGCTACGGAACCCTAAAAAGATTCATATATTTTACTTCCAATAATTATTAACATACTAGCTATTGCCCGCGGCTTAGTCCGCGTCTACGTCAATTTTTTTATTAAAAATATTTTTAAAATAAAAAGTATCTTATGTTACTCCTGATACCTTCAAGAGTATGTGTACAAAGTTTCATAATGAGTCGTGAAACTTTGTAGTTTTTGCGTGAAAGCGTAACAAACATCCACGCTTTCACATTAATTCACATTAATTATAATTATTAAAGATTATTATTTAGCGCACATTGTCTTATAATATACAAGATTCTGGTGTCGCGGTGTCTGTTCTATGTCAACACACTCCTTGAACACTACTCGATCGATTTTCAATGAATTATGTTACAAGTGCCATGACACATAGTTTGTTAAAGCTAAAATATTCTTATGTACGTTATGATTACGTTCAAATACAAATAAATTACGAAAAAAAGGTGAACATCAGAAGATACGCACCTTATCAAGGCATCCATTTTGTATAAATCGCTCTTTGTATCCTACTTTCAGCTCTTATCATAATGTTATCATTACGAGTAAACTTTTTGATGTCGCTTCTTCTTATAACGCGTCTTAGAAATTATTATACATAAGTTTGTTTAATACTTTTTAAGCTTGCGTGCAAAGTACAAAGTATCGTCACAATACAAATATATACAGTAGACTTGGCTGTTCTTGAAATAAAACTCCTGTAATATATAGATTGCGTCACTAGCGCGTAAAACTATTACGCTCTTGCTACGCATTAATTGTTTTGTTTCTTTAAGGCCTTTAGCTAGCCCTGGGTTTAAAATTATGTAGTTTCTCCGTTGGTTTTGTGAAAAAGGGTTTTATTCGGAATCGCGCAAGTGCGTCTAAGTAATCAGCAATCACGCATTTATCGATTCGGGCGGTCTAGTATAGTTTCTACTGTATAAAATTAAAATTGTGGTAGTAATGGGAATTAATGCTATTTTCTATTCATTTAATTAACATGCTAATTTTGATGGCACAGCATGTTAAGCTTTGCTATTTGCTAAAAACGCGGCATCATGAATTGTCGGTTCGCATCGCACCGCTCGCGTCGAGTATTTTTTCGCATCGAGTGAAAAATAGCAATTCATTAACTGTTAGCACCGCGGTGCGAAACAGCGCGGAGGTGATTTTTATCATGATTTCAGACCATTGCTACGCACGATAATATTAGCAATCGTATGTTTAGCAAGTACGATTAATTTAATTATTGCTAATGGGAATTTAACAATTAATTATTATTGCTAATGCTATTTTTACCAACACTAAACTGTGCCATCCACGGTTGAATTGTTGGCCTGATGTAATTTCGTATTTCATGTGCAGCTAGAATTAATATTCAGCAGTTTTACTGCTAACGTTTGCTGATTACATCAAAGATTTTTGAATTTGATGTAATTATATTTTACAGTAAATATTATAACCAGAGTCATCGACAGCCATATTAAAGTCTATAATAATTGCTGATCGTTTTTATCTCTATCAGCCGTCATCATATACAGCCGAACTTTCAGATTTTATAAAATGACAAAGTCTGGTAGTCACTAGCTCTTGGGTTATTATAATAAAATAAAATAAAAAAAAAAAAAAAAAAAAAAAAAAAAAAAAAAAAAAAAAAAAAAAAAAAATAAAAAAGCCTTTTATTTCTTACTAATTACAATTTGCTCGATCAAATCACATTCTAGTAATTATTAAATTTATAAGCAATAGGGTAATTAAATCATATTGAATAATTAATTACAAAATTAAACAAGTCATAACCATAATCATGTCAAATTATTATTATTAAATAAATCCTACTACTCATTAAAATTAAATATAAGTTATGACATTAGTCAAGTCAAATTATTATTATTGGGTATGTCATGTAATTTGATACATTTTTTAATATAGAATTTAATCATAGTGTGTAAGCAAGAACCCCTTCTCAGGTGAAGGCCTCCTCCAGAGATTTCCATATATTTCTATCGCCCGCTACTTCTACCCAATCCGGTCCTGCTACGTTCGTGATGTCGTCCGCCCATCTTGCTTGTGGTCTGCCTCTTTTCCTGTAACCTGTTGGTCCTGGCCAAATAGTTGTCCGTAAGGTCCATCTGTCATCTGTCATTCTGGCTATATGACCTGCCCATTGCCATTTTAATTTTTGGGCGTGCTTGACGGCATCAGTAACTTCAGTCTTCTCTCGTATGACTTTGTGAGGTATTTTTTGTAATTTGCTTATTTTCATCATACTCCTTTCCATACCTCTTTGACTGGTCTTAATTTTGTTTTTTGCCTTATGGGTGAACTTCCATGTTTGGCATGCATATGTCAAGGAAGGTAAGATGCACGAGTCCATTATTTTCTTTTTTAATTTAACGGGAAAATTACCTTTCAGTACTTCCTTGTAGCTCCAAAATTTATTCCATGTTTTTTGAGCTCTTCTTTCTATTTCTTGTTGGTTGTTTTCGGAGCTAAAAGAAATTTGTTTGCCAAGATATATATAACTGTTTACATATTCTAAAGTGACGTCTTCAAGTTTTATCGGTTTTTGAATGCTGTTTGTCATTACTTTAGTTTTAGATAAGTTTATTTCTAGGCCGACCTCCAAGCTTGCTCTGTGTAGAGCAGATATCATGCATTGCAGTTCTTCATAACTGTCGCTAAAAAGAACTATGTCGTCAGCGAATCTTAAATGTGATAGTTTCTTTCCTTTTATATTAATTCCCATATGTTGCCAATTCAGATTTCTTATGACCGACTCTAGCACAGCTATAAAAAGGCGGGGCGAGATGGGGTCACCTTGACGAACTCCCCTTTTGATTCTTATAGGTTGGCCCACGTCTTCCAAGTGAACTCTACTTTGACTCTTCTCATAAAGGTGTTTTAGTATGTTGATGTATCTTTTATTGACATTTTGGTCGTGTAGAGTTCTCCAAATAGCAGAATGAGATATTGTATCAAATGCTTTTTGATAGTCAATAAAAGCCATGTAGAGCGGTCTTTGAAATTCTTGAAACTTCTCTATTATTTGTTCGAGTGTGTGAATATGGTCTGTAGTACTGAAGCCTCTTCTAAAACCCGCTTGCTCTATGGGTTGTTTGTTTTCAAGTGTTTGTCTAATTTTTGTCTCTATGATTGAAGAAAATAATTTGTATAGCGTAGGCAGTAGGCTTATTGGTCGATAGTTAGAGATGTCCTTAGGGTCGCCTTTTTTATATAATAATATTATATGAGATTCAGACCACTGGTAGGGAGTATATGTAGATTCTATAATCATATTGAACAGTTTTGTTATTGGCTTTGCTATTAACGGGCATCCTAATTTTATGATTTCGTTAGTTATTCTGTCTGGGCCTGAGCTCTTTTCTAACTTTAACTTTTTTATTTGTTCAATAACTTCTATTTCTGATATAGGTTCGACTTCTTCATTGACTTGAGAGGGATAATCCTGAAGAGGTAGAGATGTAGAGCAGTCATACAAGTCTCTGTAAAAGCGTGTTGCTATGTCTAGTATTTCTTTTCTGCTACTATGCACCTTATCCTGGCCTTTTAATTCCTCTATCCAGTTTTTATGAGTTCTCAGTTCTTTAAAAGCTCTTTTTAGGCTACCTGTTTTGTTAAGATGTTTTTCTATTGTATGCGACCTGTAGGCTGTGTAATCTTGTTTTATATATTTACTTGTCAGTTTATATAATGCTTTTAACTCATTTTTCATGCTTCGAGTTTTAGGTTTGGTGTTCTGTAACTCGTGTCTGCGGTGTATTAGTTGCCGGGTACGGTCTGTAATAATAGAGTATTTCGCCTGCTTGATGTCTGTCTTTTGGGCTCTCTGCGAGCTGGTATCTAAAATATTTATCAGCTTATCATAATATTGCTGTGTTGTATAGTCAGTTCGCTCTTGTAATAGGTTATTTAGTTCTTCCTGTAGATAATTGCGGAATGTAGAGATTTGTTCTTCAGACTTTAATTGGGTTTTTCTATTTCTATTATAGCTTGTTCGACTTTTGTGAGGTTGCTTGATTTTTACTTTGGTTCTTATTGGCCGGTGGTCAGAAGGGTATTCAATGTTTAATACCTCAATGTTCTCTATATTCTGAGGAAAGGTGCACAAGAAATAATCTAATTCGTTTTTGGTTTTACCGTCGGGTGATCTCCAGGTCCATCTGTTTTTGGGTTTTTTGTCAAAGAATGTATTAACAATTGAGAGCTTGTTTTCGAATGCAAACTCTATCATTCTTGCTCCAGCAGAATTTCGGGTGCCGTAGCCAAATTTCTTCATTATCATGCGTTCCTCCGGTTTAGGGAAACCAATTTTAGCATTAAAGTCGCCCATCACTATAATATTGTTGTAGTTTGTCATTGTCAGTGCTTTATCAAGTATTTTATAAAATTCTTCTATTTTGTTTTCGTTCGCACTCTCTGTTGGGGCATATACTTGAATAATGGCGAATTTAAAATTATTTATGTTCAATGTCAACATAGCAACCCGTTCTGACAAACCAATTATTGACTCTATATATTTTTTCAAATGTTTTTTTATTATGAATCCGACTCCGTAGAGTCCTGCTGTTTCTCCTGTAAATTGAAGTATAAAGTCTTCGTATTCACATATAGAGTTTCCCATTCGTCTGACTTCTGACAGGCCCATTATATCAAATTTTATGTTTTTCATCGAATCTACAAGTTCTAATAGTCGTGCATGTGATGACAGGCTCCTCACATTAAATGTGATAATATGCAATATTTTTTCTGGAGGGTTTTGGTCGTACATCTCCGCAGTGACCAGCTGTATTGGAGATGCTAGAGAGGGGGCTCGTTCTGATTGCTAAGATGTTTTCTTCGAGTTGACTTTGTTTGAGGTATTTATCTGCATATACATTTCACTCTGCGGGATGCTATTCGGTCCTTTTTGAGCTGTTTCAGAAGAGTTCGACTTCGTCTGTCGCGTAAGAAAACTTTCTAAATTTGTAGTTTTGTTTTTCTTAGAATTTTGTATCTTGTGATAATCTGAAGAGGCTGGTTCTGGAGACTGTGACATATTTCTCTTATTACGGGAAGGGTTATTTTTTCTGTTCTCTAATACGATAAGTTTATCGTATTTAATAAAAGCGGTTTTGCCTGACTCCCTTTCTATCTTTTGTTGAATAAACAGTTCTTTGCGTTTATTAAGTACTTCTTGAGGGTAGTCTTCTTGTATACGATAAGGAGTATTTTTTAAGCATTTTCTATTTTTCAGTATATTTAATTTCAGGCCTACCGTGCTAAATGTTATAATAACAGGTCTGATTGTGGGTCCTTTTTTCCCCACTCTTCTTACAGCTTCAATGTGAATTGTTTGGTATTCAACATTAAAATGAGTGTTTATATTGTTTAGAATAATTTTTTCTAGGTCATGGTAATTTTTTTCTTCTTCTTTAATTCCAAATATTATCAAGTTCTTTCTTCTTTGATATCTATCCATGTTTCTCAATTTTTCATCTTGTTTTTCTATATTTTTCTCTAAATTTTGTTGTTTAATCTCTAAGTTTTCGAATTTTACGTTTAAACTGTTAATAATTGTAGTTTTTATGTCTTCTTTCATTTCAATCATGCTCGATTTTTGTTCTCTTATTTCGTTTTGCATTGCCATAAGCATATTTTTAATTTCCTCCATCGTGATAATTTTTTATATTACTAACGCCTTCTAGTGGGTGTCGTCCTGTACTAATCTCTTGCGCAGGAATGTGCGCCAACTGATAGTATGTAGTTTTTTGAATTTAAGACTAGGTGGCGCTTATATTTTTTTTTTACTGTCCACTTGTGATGATGAAAAAGCGACCTCTGTGATTTGGGCTCGTAACTTATTCGATTGAGCTTGTGCTTGGTTTGGTGAACCTCGGTAGGAAAGTAACATCAATACACGCCAATAGATGTCGTTGTTGGTGTTAACTGATTTTTAATTGATCATGATTTGCACTTTTAGGTTATGTATTTTAGAGCTTTTTATTTACACTCGTCTCACTGTTTTTTTTTGGGTTATTATATTCATAATATAAAAACGCCTTAACTGACAACGTTAAAATTTTAAATCTCAGAATGGCGCCCAAAAGCACGTGACCTCGATATGCTATGACTATTCATGGAAACAAAATATATCAATATTTTATTTCATATTATTATTTTTAATCAGGAAAACGGATTAGATAATTATTAATTAGCCCGGCCTAACATTATAAGACATTTCTGATCAGAAACAGTTGAACGTCCGTGCTGTCTCTTACATTTTGTACTGAGCCGAGTGAGCTCTAACTCGCCGGAAGGATATTTCGGATAATGTGCGGGGTGCCGGTCCAGCGGAGTTCAACTGTTTCTGATCAGAATTCGGACAATGTGCGGCCGGGCTTACTGATGTTGCCTGTCTGATGTAGCAGTTTCCTCAACTGCTTGATGTGTCTTAAATATTGTTCTCCTGGATTTTGTCAGTATTCCGTACTTCTATATTAATATTATGATTGCGAAAGTGTGTCTGTCTATCTGTCTATCTGTTTGCTACCTCTTTACGCCCAAAGCTTTCGCTAAAAATTGGTATAGACATACTTTGAGTAAGTATCCATATCAGAAATATGGACAAAAAACTTTTTATCCCGGAAAAATGTGCGGTTTCTTCACAATAAACGAATTTTGGCGCAAAGGAGTTGCGGGCGTCATTTAATTTTGCATAATATAATAATAATATGTCAAGTCTGTTCTTGAACTGGTTAACATTTCGGGCTGCGATAACAATATAATATTAACATTTAACGTTGATTTAAATTCAAGTTAAGAATATACAAAGTAACAAGAAAGGCGCAAATCTCAATAGCTCTATCACGCATAAACCATCCATCTCTTGGCTCCTTATCTTAACTGGCGCACCATTTTGAATGAGCTAAGGATTCCATCGGTTCCTATGCTGAAAAAGTTTGTCGTTTGCGGAGCTTTTATGGGCTATAAAGAATATAGACCAGCTTTTCTCTTTAATTCCAAGGAAGCTTATAAGTAATATATAATACGTTCACTAAGTGAATAAAGAAATCGTGATGTGCTTGGCGTAGGAAGTAAATATTATAATATTTTAATCATTAAGCGTGGGTTGCACCAACTTGCTTCAACTATAATAACTATAACAAAATGTCAAATGAACTGTCAAATCTCTAGTTAAAGTCCATATTATGGGCGCTATATTTAACGATGACCTTAATCTTAACTATAAAAACGCCTCTGGTGCAACCCACTCTATGTTTAACGTCCTCGAGTAAATTATTGATAATTGTTATTAATATTTTCTCTAGATGACCGGAAGAACTTCGTATCTCTTCCCTCTTAATATAAACTTTTCGTTGACTTCTACGAATATAATATAATTATCTAGATTAAAATTATTTTAATTAATTACACTATTTTTCAAAAAAGAACTAAATTTGCATTTTTGAAAAATATTGTTTAAGTATTTAATGTAAAGGTGCTGTGGATGTACCATTCAATTTTCCAACAATATTTAGTGTTGTAACTTGTAAAAGCTCAAAGCTAAAAGATTAAACCGTGAAACTTTCAAGTGATATCGTGAGAGCTTTTTTCGTTTCACAATCAGCGGAGCTTTTGCTTCCTTCAAATTTTATTACTAGTGGTCTCGTTTCGTTATACGACTGGGATAAAATATTGCGTTCTTATCTAGAAGGTTTGTTTTATCCTGGATATTCTGACTTGAACATGTGATTGAGCTTTTGCATTTCCATATACTAAAAGCTTTTTGAAATTGCTAAATAATATTATATTATTATGCACAACATACAAGGTTGGTGTTATAGCGTGATGAATGGAAAAACTTCAGGGAGGCCTTTGCCCAGCGTTGGGACATCATAGGCTTTTTTTTATGAAATAAGAGGGCAAACGAGCAAACGGGTCACCTGATGGAAAGCAACTTCCGTCGCCCATGGACACTCGCAGCATCAGAAGAGCTGCAGGTGTAAGGGTAAGGGAGGGTAGGGATGGGAAGGGAAGGGAATAGGGTAGGGGATTGGGCCTCCGGTAAACTCACTCACTCGGTGAAACACAACGCAAGCGCTGTTTCACGCCGGTTTTCTGTGAGGACGTGGTATTTCTCCGGTCGAGCCGGCCCATTCGTGCCGAAGCATGGCTCTCCCACGTCAAAAAGGCTTTAGAAAAATGCACAACATTATATTATTATTTGATCAAAATCATTAAAAGTTATGTAATTGAAAGGTCTTAAAGGTAGTTAGGTAAGTACATGTAACATGTGAAAGACTCTCTTCTTTACAACTGCACAAAAGGCGTTTAATATTAAATATTTAAATTAATACTCTTTTGTAATTTGATAAATTAAAATATACTTATTTGCATACATTCAATTTCCAGTGTTTATAATATATTGAATATTCAACACAATTTTCGTCTATTTTAGGAAATGATAATTTCCAAATTCCTAGAAATCGGAAATTGGAAATATAAAGTCAAATCTAAACGTAACGTTTCAGATAGATTTGAACTGGCCGATTTTAGCGTTAATTCTCGAAGCATACGTAGCAGGAGAGTTTTTATGCTAGAGAAATGGATCCGTAACGAGAATTAGGCAAGTCAGTCTTTGGGTCAGTTCATACTAACGCCGTAGCCGTAGCGAAGATAAATAATTAAAAAAATGTAAAGTTGCAAAACATCAGTGCCACGTCCACCTTTAATTTTTTACACAACTGTAACTCTTCAAAAAATATTACACAATTACGGATCTATTATATTTACCCTTTTCACAAACGCTTTTTTGTCTGTAAATCTTTTACAACACATATTTTCTTAAAGATTTATAGACATTTATATAGCTTTTGTTTCTTTTTTAACGTCTCAAAATATAATATAGAGAGAAGATATTATGTAACTTGATCGGTGATGAAGAGATTAGATTTTGAAGTAGGTAATACTAATATAATTAAAGACGTGAATACTAATATAATTAAAGACACATAAAACAAATAGTTTTCTATTTCAAATCAATTTCCGGCCTTAAAGCCTCCATTTATGCAAAAAACTGATTTTTTTTACTTTTAGTTATTTGTTCTTCCGACTCATGTCTTCAATTACTTTGAAGATTATCTATGGGGATGGTCCTAATTAGTGTTCTTAAGTGGAAAAAATAATTGCGCGTTGGTGCACGTGCGTATGACTGATTGCAGGCCAAACTGACAGGACTCGTACAAACGGAAATACACAAAAACGACTCCGGTTTTGTAAGCCTGATTCCATCCGTCCGGTCTATAGGGGCATTAAAGAATAATTTTACGCGTGGCAGGCCGCAGCGCTACACTAGTTTAGATTAGCCCATAGCGAAAATCCCCGAGATGTGTTACTGACCACACGACTTCGATCGCCTGCATTATTAATACCCACTTTACATACACGTAGGGTTGTCAGGCGTCCGAATACAGCCGGGTACAGTCAGGCTTTGTGATTACGAGTCTGACCGAAATCAAAAGGCGGCTTATGACCTACAATTTTATGTGAAAATCCTACTATGTTTAGACGGCATTACTTCTAATGAGATGTAAAAGTATTTAAAGACTTAAGATGGTATCATCTAATGAAAATGTAAAATTGTTTGAATAAAACTGAAAATAAAAACGTATGCTATACTGAGAGTATATATTCTGAGTGCTCGATAGCAGGGTTTCCAGTTTTTTTTTACAAATGTCCGGATATAGCTGACTCATGACTACTTTGTGGCTTTTCGGTTTAGTTACCTGGCAACCCTACATACGGTATGATGGTAGACTAAACGGCTTTCAATAGATCCGTTTATCGTTAATGACTTCGTATTTGTTTTAGGAAATTGATTTTACATACGTAAATGAAGGCTAGATTTTAAGCGATTTTTATGTCTTCGATTTAAAGAGTTTATGTTTTAACAACGCTGAATCCCCCAAACACATATCTAAACTTACTTTGGTAGCATAATAAATTATTTCAGCATTAATTACTTCAAAAAAGGATTATTTACTTCAGAAAAAGTAAAAATAATTTTGTTTTCACATAAATTTTGAGTGATTCCCTCGATTTCTCATGAATCATCCATCAGGTTACCACTTTTCTGAACATGGTACCGAATCCCGAATACAACAAGAAAATTATTTTGAAAACAGACCACAGACTTTAGAGTAAGGCCATGGTAAAACATACAAAAAAAAGACGGGTTGCACTCCGGGAATGCCGGCAGAAGTGAAAACTTGATTATTAACAACACTACTCTCCAACCGTCTTACGGTTTTTCGATCAGTACACGTGACCTGACGCGAGTTTCACAGTTTTTACCCATCCCACAAAAGAGCTCAACGCCGCTAAAGAAGTTTTCACTTCAATAATAAAGACATTAACAGCTAAACGTAGAACCTCTTCCTTTATTGGAAGTCTGTTAATAAAGTTTCAAAATCACTTCAACGACACAAAAAGCGAGCTATTTCATACTATTCGGAATTCATTTAATTCTAACATTGTCAGAACAGATTGGCGATTATTCGGAAACATTAGAAGTCAACGTACCGAAATTCCTATCGATTTTCTATTTTAGACTAAAGCTGGACTATAACGAAAGTGTCCGGAAAATGTACCTAATTGACACGGCGAGGGCTGTGCGGTATTTAATGAGATGTCGTCTAGCGTTCAAAAATAGCATAAACTAAATGACGCCAGCATCTCCGTTGTGACAAAACTCGTTTATCGCACGGGAACCGTACATTTTCCTGGGATAAATAGTATTCTATGTCCTTTCCCGGGACTCAAAGTATCTCCATGCCAAATTTCAGCAAAATCGGTTCAGCGGTTTGGGCGTGAAGAGGTAACAGACAGACACACTTTCGCATTTATAATATTAGTGTGGATTGTTCATTATTGCTGGATCATAATATTATAGTACATTTAAAAATTATGTAAGCACAATAATATTAAGTACAATAATTAAGAAATATAAAAAAAGAAAAATATAAAATTTTTGACTTTTTATATGAAGTTTTGTTGCTCGATTTTGCGAAGGAAGCACGGCGTGCCCCAGCCAAGTCTAGATAGAAAGTTCGGCCGTACCATAACATACTTTTCTCGAAGCGGTTCGCGGCCCTTCCCCCCCCCCCCCCTCCCCTCTATAATATCTTCATTGTAAACAAAGCTACGGATTAGGATTTTCAGTGACTAAGAGGAAGTATTAAAACTAGCTTTACCTCCAGAATTACATGAAATTGATAAATAGTATAACAGTTGATCAAAGTTACAACAGTGTGACTGAAAACTTTTTACGATAGAAATATATTGCATAGATAGACTTGGCTGTCCTTTTGACATATTTTCATGTTTTTGGTGGGTTAAAATTTTATTTGTTTACCGTTTGTAACTCAGGATTTCTACACAGCCAAAAGTACTTAAAATTCAAGTGAGCTTTATAGCAATTATTAAAACTACGTAAATACAGCATATATTATTTACTTACATATTTTAATATTCTTTATTCCAATTCAAAACTTCTGTTAAATATTTAATTGATGCTTCATTCAATATTTCATATGTATCAGGTGTATCTCATTTTAATTATTGCAGTCACGGTGTTTTTAATTTATAAAATACGAGCTTTTGCCCGCGACTTCGCTCGCGTTAAGAAGTATTATTATATATAAACTTTCATGCCCTATTTGAACCTCTTGTGGTGAGAATTGATCAAAATCCTTTCTTAGCGGATGCCTACGTCATAACATCTACCTGCATCACAGAATAGTATATTAGTTTAACAACCTGCATGCCAAATTTCAGCCCGATCCGTCCAGTGGTTTGGGCTGTGCGTTAATAGATCACCATGTCAGTCAGTCACCTTTGAGTTTTATATATATTTAATAATAATAATAGTTTATTGCCATCAGAAAACTAATTACATAACATTTTAAAGAACACATTATAAAATTATTACATAGAATATCATTGTTAGTTGCGCAGCCCCTACACTAAGAAATTCTTGTGCTGTAGGGGTTGCCTGCCAATTGACATAAAATATTATAATGAAGACATATAATTATAAAAAGACATCAGAAAGGTTTATTTAACAATTCATATTGATATTCATGTTATTTGCATACGGCTAAATTTTATTTAATTTCCAACCATAGCAAGTACAAACAACGTCCAGTAACAACCACATTAGGTATTCAGCTGAAATTTCTAAACGAAAATAAAATGCGATTTATACGGAATAAATTCCAACCCGTCTTTTCTCACGTCCATATTTATTTTCAAACCCCGAAGCGTTTTCAAATACAAACACAAAATACTGCTTCTACGGGACAATTCGGACGTATCTCTGGAATCAAATAACTGTAAATATTGTACTAGAAGGTATAAGAACCTTTGAAAGGGCAGAATTTATTGTGTTTGGTTCTTTTCTTTTGAATCCTGGAAATGTTTTGAATAAAAGGACTTAACGTCTTCATCGGTGTACGGAACTTCAATTTGTATCCGGCTCGAATATAGTTACAAAGTTTTGCCTTCTAACTATTAATAACGTTTATTCAACTTATTGTTGAATAAACGTTATTATTATTATTATTATTATTAACTATGAAACTCTAGTGAAATTACTGGTCATTATAATATAAATATAGAAATAGCCATAATAATATTATGCACTAACTTTTGCCCGCGGCTTCGCTCGTATTAAGAAGTATTATTATATACAATCTTTCATCCCCTATTTTATCCCCTTAGGGGTGGAATTTATAAAAATCCTTTCTTAGCGTATGCCTACGTCATAACAATAATATGTCTACCTGCATGCCAAACCACCCGATCCGTCCAGTGGTTTGGGCTGTGCGTTGATAGATCACTATGTCAGTCGTCAGTCCAACCAACCATTGAGTTATATCTACATCTACACTACTATTATAAAGAGGAAAGATTTGATTTTTTGTTTGTTTGTCCTGAATAGGCTCCGAAACTACTGGATCGATTTGAAAAATTCTATTACCATTAGAATCCTACATTACTTCTGCTGAACATAGGCTAAATTTTACTTTGGAAAAAAATAGGGTTCCGTAAGATACTTACATATATATATATTATATTATATTATATTTTTCGGACGCAAGGTGTAAAAAATCAACCAGAAAAGTTACTTATTTTGCGTACGCTGCCTAAACTATAAAAGATAGAACCATAAAATGTTCTAAGTAATTGTAGATCTTAGAAATATCTACAAAAAAGTCCGCGACACACTATACCTATGTCGAGTGAGGCACAATAACATTTTTTTATTTAAAAATATTGAATTTTTTTTCGACTACATTTAATTGCAATGTCCACAAATTAATATTATCTTCAATTGCGTGGTCGACCAGCTTTATCGATGGTATATTGACTAGTAAGAACTTAAGTTGGTTTAAATATTTTTCATCTCCAAAATATAAATATTTTATACTAGTTATGAATTGAAATACCAGGAGTGTACTTTTATAAACAGATTAAAAGTTAAAGGTGGTCAGTGGCTTAATATAAATTTAAGATTTGAATTTTACATGTGAATATACCGGAATGAAAAATAAACGCAACCGATGTTCCGATTTATGTGGTCGAGTCATCGAAAATTTAACCCTCGGGCTGAGGGTACCCGGGCCTGCGGTGTGTCCTATCGGCGTTTTCCATATTATGATACTTAGGTATACCGTGGAATATAAGTACTCAGATAAAATCGTTACAACCATGCCATTAATTCACAGTAAAACGTTTTTCACCGAGAGTTGGAATTAAAGTGCTGGATTTAAACAATTTTTAACCGACATCAAAAAGGCTATCAATTCGACCCGTATGTATGTTTTATGTTTGTGTTCGTATATCTCCGGAACTACAAGTCCGATTTAAGCGATCCTTGTTTGTTGTACCATAGGTATTGTTTAACTTAGGGAATACAGCAAGTTTCATCAAAATCGGTTCAGTGGTTTTTGAGATGGGGAATTTTAATTCATATTTACTTAACTTAATTTTAAAGTCGTTTTTATCTTTATAAAATACTCTTATTTTTGTCATAGTAAGTATTTGCAGGTATTACATTTTTTCCTTAACTTTTCTATGATAATATTATTATTGATTACTAGAGATCGCCCAACGGTCGAAATTCGACCTTGAGATAAAAAATAAATTACAAAATATTGACTTTATTATTTTTTAGACATAGGTAATTCCTGCGACAGTTTCAGATTAATAAAGTCAAATGATGACAGACTGGCCATGTAATAGTTTTACAGTATTTACTATTGAATAAAAAAAACTAAATCTTTTTTCAATTTCACCACAGACTTCAACCATAAGCCCGGCCGCACATTGTACGACATTTCTGATCAGAAACAGTTGTTCGTCCGCGCTGTCCCTTGCATGTTGTACTGAGCCGAGTGAGCTCGAACTCGCCGGAAGGATATTTCGGATAATGTGCGGGGTGGCGATCCGGCGGAATTCAAATGTTTCTGATCAGAATTCGGACAATGTGCGGCCGGGCTAAGAGTACAATTCGATGACAATTCGTATACGTATAGGCTTGTCTTTAGTGTGTGTTGTAGTGTGTGTATTGTTTTATTTGTTATGATGAAAGCGTAATTTCAAAATAATAATATAACTCGATGCACTCCTTCACCATATAAACTATAACTGTGCGAAATTTCATACATCTACGTTTCCCCATTGTTCGTAAAAAGGGTTACAAAGTTTTTCGCTCGCGTGTTATTATTATGATAATTGTAGGGACCATGTGACATAATATAATACGCATACGCTTGCTTGCATATATTTGCTTTTATAGACAGCAATGAAGTTCTAAGGAACATCTTGTACAGAATATATAAGTCAAGCCGAGCAATATTATGATGCCAAGAACTAAGTACTTCCTTAGAAAATATTGCTTTCATAATGGCACTAATAAAAATGACTTTCCTTAATAACTATAGTAATAAAAAAGGAATTACTTTTAATAATCTGAAAGCTTTGTATAAAGACAATAAATAACTGCCTGCCTTTGTCAAAGGCCGGCCGTCGCTCGCCCGTTTATTTACATTCACTATCAACTATTTGGCGGCTGTTCATTTGGCCGAATTATTATTTGATTAAAATGCTGGCAGCATTATTATATTAAGCCTCGTCCTTTTCCTTCGTTTACTCGTCATATCCATATCTACACTACATTGCAATAGTATATCTACGCGCGAGTCAAAGTCTTCTTTACAAAATACAAAATATAGCGTTTACATGCGAATATTATAATATACGCGAAGGCGCATGAAAAACGCAATTGCTCTTGCTAGGCTAGAGCTTAGGCCCCTATAGCTTAAGGCATTACGAGGCACGATAATTGCCCTCTGTGGTTAGGTTAGGTCAAATCAATTATAAAAAACTTGAAGTACACGACTGCTGTTATAATTATGTGTCTGTAAAATTAAGTGCATGTTCTGAACTTGTACGTTACATTGACACTTTAAATATTTTTTTGTTTTATTCTGCCTTCGCTTTGGCAGTTTATACACCCAGTTATATTAGACGTAATAATATGTTCGACCGATTTTACCTCAATCCGATTATTATTAAGCTATACTAAGGGCCTGTTTCACCACTTTCTAAAAAAGTGCCGAATAGGTTATTCACAACTTTTTTGACAGATTCTCCATACTTGATCTGTCAAGATAAGTGGTGAATAGCCTATTCGGCACTTATCAGGAAGTGGTGAAACAGGCCCTCAGTCTCTTCAGAAAATTAGAACAAATAAACTTACCAACAACATCCAGCCTCAAAAAGATGCTGGTGGGCGGGTGAGATGACACCTGACACTCGTATATGCCGGCGTCCCGCTTCTGAACGAATTTCACCTTCAGCGTCCAGTCCTGAATCACAAAATTACGGTTAGGTTAGGTCTATTGACAATTTGCCGAAGCATTCTCTAACTTTGGTGGAAGGGACCAGCCTTTCTGAGGTAGACCATCTATCCAGGTCCATCCATAATCCAGGAGATCCCTCCGTATACGGCTGAAGGCAAATCACAGGTTGTTTTAGTGGGTAAGCCCGGCGCTTTTGCCGGCAGTCCCACATACCCCCGGGGTGCTTCAGCTTAATTACTGAGGTACATCCCCAACACGGGGCACCCATAAAGGGTTTCCACTGCGCATAAAAAAAAATGACAATGACGGTTTAGGGCCAGGGCCGGATTTATATTTTTATGAGTGTAATTTCGCCGCCCCTATGTACGAACTATGTCTCCATTCCTAGGACGCTGCCACCCCCTAGGACGCCGTAGGACGCTGCCGCCCATAGGCCATAGCATGTTTATATTACTGCCTATAAAAAATTCAGAGCAGTTTATAGCCCTCATAATATACAGTGTGTAACAGAACTACTTTAGGGTGTGTGCGTGTTACTTGTAGAGAGTTACTGTGAAAGTGGCAGCGCTGAAAGACCAACTTTTTTTTACTTTTGTATGGCCAAGGGCCCGAGCGTCATAATTTCCCATACAAAAGTGAAAAAAATTGATTTTTTTCACTTTTGTATGGGATTTCAGCGCTGCTACTTTCATAGTGAACTCTCTACGAGGAACACGTACACACCTTAAAGTATTATCACTTAGTTTTGTTACACTCTGTATACTAGCGATGAATATTGCAGCCTGACTGACACAAGCTGACTGAAGATTCGTTCTCATGAGAATACACAAAACGAGCCCGATCGTCGTCCTAAGATCAGTCCGATTGAAACGATCGACCTGATCACACGTACATAGAGCGTACATAGAAGCCTTTACAAAAAATACACGTTTAGACAAAACCGTGAAGCGATAAACAAGCGATTGTCTTATTAATTTTCTGTGAATCTTTATAGCATCGCGTCGTCGCGTTCGACACATCTTTTTTCGGTACAACACTCAAGGATCAATTCAGACCGCAACGCGACGAGGCGAGGCGAGGCACGGCGTGGCATCAATTTGTATGGATTTGACAGATTTCAAATGCGTGAGACGCCTTGAGAATCTGTCAAATCTATACAAAGGACAAGATCCAACGTCTGAGAAGAACTCCGAGACCTGACTTAGAACTTTGGTGTAATAATAAAAATTATTCCTTAGATTATGTTCTATTTAAATAATGGGTCTATTTGCGTTGGCCGGCACTTTTGAAATTAGCCCAATTCGGACCTTATCATTTAGAAATACATCTACTACGCGTAACGTTGCGGTCTGAATTAACCCTTGGTGTACTGGATTTCGTCGTGACATATTCAAAATTAGAAGATTGTAATGCTACTTTGGGATCGAACCTGCATCCACCAAGTACAAGCCAAGCAGCAGCACTACACCACGGAGCTACACAATCATGCAAATGACTACCCCGATGGAATCGCAAATAGATGAAGTAGGTTACACGAGACCGGAATAATTTTTACACAGATTTTTTCACCTCAAACTTTTATCGTAGCACACCTTGATTCTAGCACTTGTACCTTGATTCTTGTATCTTAGTCCGGACGTCAAACACCAAAAGTATTATCTTAAGGTCAATTCAGACCGCAACGCGACGCGTAGATGCATTTCTAAATTAGTATGGATTTGACAGATTCGCAAGACGTCTCACGCTGACGACATCTGTCAAATCCATACAAATTTAGGTTGCGTCGCGTCGCGCCTCGCCTCGTAACGTTGCGTTCTGAATTGACCCTAAGTCAAACAAACGCTGTCTGTCAAACAAACCTGTCGTTATTTTTATTTCGTTAAGTTATTGGATTTTTACCAAAAGTGTCTCAGCATAAACTTCCCGTTTTTTTGCTTTAATGGAGGCTTTAAGGCCGGAAAAATTATTTGAAATAGAAAAACTATGGATTATTTGTGTAGCCAGATATATTAGCTAAGTTATGAAGTAGATAAGTTACAAGTTTTATTAAAATAACTAGGGAAAAAATTAGTTATTGTCCGTATGTTACGAAATGTTACTTGTTCGATTCTTCCACTTACGTCTTCAATTATGTTTATGTATTCGATAAGCATAATATATAATTTTTGTATATGTTAGTCACTAAGGTACATTATATTGTATGGGCCTACGTAGCCTGATTTTTTAAATCTCATTTTATTTAGGGATTTTAGCACACACAGTGGCTATGTCAATCCAATCTTGCCAGAAAAAGCTTAAAACTAACTTCTAATAATAAAATAACTTTGCAAAATCAGAATCGGGTTCAGCCAATATAACATTAAAGATACCCACATTCATTAGAGGCACTTTAATCAAATTAAAAAAAAATCTTTTGTAAGTATATTGGACACATTCTATTAAAACGTGTTGCACATCTTCTGGCTTTCCACACATTTCACAATCAGGAGAATAAACTTTACGCATTAGATTTGCAAACTTAATTTAATAATATATGTGTCCTGAACGAAGTCGGCGTGCAGCAGCCTGCAACAATCTGACTCCGACTCAAGCCTGACCTATGGAACCAGGGTTTATGAGGAGGCTCGCTTTGTATACTTTTATACCAGATACGTAGCCTGATTTAAATAAATAATAAATAATTGAGAAAAACGTTGTCAAACGTCGAACATAACTATAATAATATATTTACTGTATTGTGCTATTTTACCCTTTAACGTAAAAATGCGGTAATATAACATTTTATCAACATTTTTACTTGAGCGTGGAATTATTACATAAATACAAATATTTACACAATACAAAATTGCGATTGCGTTCTCTTGTTTCCAGTTTACAATAATATAAGATGTAACCGTCTGTACGGGAAAAGATACAAAATTGCCTTTCCCGTCATGCCCCCCTTAGCCCCTAGCATACGCCAACGAGATATCTCATGGATATCTCACTCTCGAGTGTAGTGATAATAATTATTGTCGATATCTTTATATATCTCTTTTTCGCTAACATGCGTACGTCGAGACTCGAGAGATAAATTTCTCGTTCGTATATAGTTCGTTAGTATATATAGACAAAAATAGCACATAAAAAAACAAAATTATCTCTAATTTTGACGACAGATGTACGAGAAAAAAATGTATGTCATGTTAGGGTCAATAGAGATGAAGATATAAACTAGTAACATCTCGAAAAGTACGTGTAGACAAAATTTTCTCGTTGGCGTATGCTGGCTGGTCTACAATGTCAGAAATCTCAACAAAATAAGTAGTGAAAGCCTATTTCGTGCAAACATGATTAATTTTACTCTGACGCAAAGTTTAGATATTAAGTAAATGTTTGTAAACCTTCATGTTCTACCCAACGTTGTGCATAGTGATGCTTATTGCGAAACGCTACAACATAATCATAATAATATTATCAAGAGCACGTTAGCTTCAAAAATATCCCACGTACAACAAAAGAAAACATTACGAACCTGTTTAAGATTGTTGAAACTTTGAAACCTCCTTAAACTCATTATATGAAGTAATTAAAATCCGCAACGGTACCGTCACAAAAACTAAACGTCTTTTAAACCTTATGGCTAAAGGAATACGGTTGAAATCTAGTGCAATAATTTTGTCAGCGACTGTACTTGTTAGTTAAGTACAAATGAAGTAATTATGAGGTTGAGAAACGAGAAACGGATTGAGTCGAGTGTTATGTACCTTCACATCGAATGCGACATTTTACATCCGTACTAATATTATAAACTAGCTGTCCCGGTGAACTTCGTGTCACTTAAAAACCTTCCCTGGACTTCAAGGATTATTTTAAGACTAAAATGGGCAGAATAGGTTCAGCCGTTATCGAGTTATAGCGTTACTAACACAGTTGGAAATCCATTTTTATATATATAGATTTGAAAGTGTGTCTGTCTGTTACCACTTCACGCCCGTACCGCAGAACCAAATTTTGCTGAAAGCATGAAGTCCCAGGAAAGGACTTAAGTTTTTTTATGACGGAAAAAATATACGGTTCCAACTCCGTTTTGCAAAAAAGGAATGTTAACCTTTGAAGCATGTTCGATAAAAAACAAAATTCACATCAATATGTAAGTATAGATAGCGTTACGGATATTTGTTTAATAGTTTTTTTTTAGATAAATCGCACCGCAGTTAGTGTGAATTACTCTTAAATATGCTCAAGACCAAGAACAATATTACTGTGTTATATTCATGTTCAGACCTACAATGCAAGTATTAAAACTTTACATGATACTCACAGCAAAATAATCCCCTTGTAAAATAATAATTATTGTTTTTTACACAATATCACCTTATTCGCAGATAGTCTGATAGGTTAATAATATATTATGGTAACAAGGTGTAATAGTAGCGATCATCAATAATATTATAATATATAACTAGCTGTCCCGGCAAACGTTGTTTTGCCATAATATAAATAATTATTGGTATGAAAAATAGATGTTGGTCGATTCTCAGACCTACTCAATATGCTCACAAAATTTCATGAGAATCAGTCAAGCCGTTTCGCAGGAGTACGGGAACGAACATTGTGACACGAGAATTTTATATACTTATAAGATTATTAGTTATTCATTTGTGCTCTACCATGTAATTTCTAGGGTTCCGTACCCAAAGGGTAAAAACGGGACCCTATTCATGAGACTTCGATGTCTGTCTGTCCGTCTGTCTGTCCGTCTGTCCGTCTGTCTGTCTCCAGGCTGTATCTCAAGAACCGCTATAGCTAGAGTTCTGAAATTTTCACAGATTGTGTATTTCCGGTGCCGCTATAACAACAAATTACTAAAATAAAAATAAAATAATATATAAAGGGGGCTCCCATACAACAAACGTGATTTGTTTTGGCCTTTTTTTGCTCGTAATCAATAATGATAAGAGGTAGGCACTTGAAACTTTTGCAATGGCCTTAAATATAATTGTACTTTAATAATAATTAATAATAATATTTAAATAAAATAAAATATTAAAGGGGGCTTCCATACAAAAACACAATTTTTGACCGATTTTTGCTCTATAACGGAATATACGGAACCCTTCGTGCGCTAGTCCGACTCGCACTTCGCCGATTATTTTTATTCATATGTAAATGTGTATCATCAATCAGTCAAGGTGTGACGACGCAAGCCCTCACAAAGCTCGGCTTTTAGCTAGTAATATTAGTATAGATAGTTTTAATTAACTTTAAATAAATAAATAAATAAATAAATTATCAAACTCAATCAATGTATAATAATTTATGTATTCTATATTCTAATGATAAATGTAATTTTAATGTAATAAACACTTGCTTTAACTTTACTTTTTAAATAATTTAGACTTGCAAAACAAAACCGTTTACTTTATTGCATACATCTGCAAGTTACGCTTTGCCTTTTTTCCATTAAGAAACAATTTCAGGAAATGAATTTCCTTTACTCCACTTCCTTGTTTATATTTCTGTACCGAAAGTGACAATAAAAGAACGCATAAGTGGATTTGTAAGTTATTTGTATCTTTACGGCTTTGTATATTTTACTACCTTATGAAGTCAGGTCCTTTTGATCAACTTAGAAAAGAGACGTGTGTTTATTTATAAGATCAAAGTGAAAATCTGTGACATGATTGAGTTTATATTGCGCTGAGCTGAAGGCAGTGTACACCTACATAGAGCTAGGGCCTGATTACTCCTTCAGAGTAGAGTGGTAAGACAGTGGCGAGACAGTGCTCTCGGCTAATAAACGTGGCCGAGAGCACTGTCTTGCCACTGTCTCGCTACTCTTCTCGGGTGGTGTAATGCCCTTACTATAGTGGCTTTGAAAGTCAAGTTAGGGCTTATAAATGGGTTGTCACTGTTATATACTTGTAAATCATAAACATATCTCTGCTTAAGACATTGAAAATCAATTAAATAATCTTGTAGATAGAGAGGCATATAAATCAGACAAGTAAAAATTTGGTAGAGATCTGTCTCTAGTCAGGTTATGAATGTAAAGGAAGAGTGTTTTTACATTTGGCCACTATACAATAATTATCACGTATATAGCCTGGTTTCAATGAAACCGGCTACTATAATCATAATCGGTGTGGGAGGCACTGATTGACCTGGTCGACCTGGTGGTTGACGTTCAAAAACGTCCATTGTCACCTAGCTTTTCGTAGAAATAGACATATCACCGCAATAAACGCTGGGGAAAACTAAAAATTTATGATATTTTTTACGTTGCTATTGTTCTACCGTCGTGTTCCTACATGTTTTTAACTTTCAAATGTAGGAATAAAACCGTTTAAAATCAATATCAGCTGTTGTAAGTGAAGTTGCATTTTATTTGTAACTCGCCGAAGCGAAAAACTTGTGTTCAAAGGGTCGGAGTGAATGGCTGAACGTGTTACATTTTAGTGTTTCAGAGATTGCGAGAAAATAGAGTCTTGTATTCCAGGTATTTTCGATGACAATATAACGAATGCTATTTTAAAATTTAAAGTTTTTTTAACCGACTTCAAAAAAAGGGGGTATCAATTCGACGCGTAAGTATGTAATATTTCCAGAACTGCCTGTTTTTGTATATTATTATTACGTTAGTGATTAGTCTCTTTCAGTGTCTGAACAAATGTGCCAAATTTCAAGTGTATGTATGTATGTATGTTTTTATGTTTGTGTTCGCATATCTCCGGAAGTCCGATTTAAACCCCCGATGACAGATTCTCGGAAATCTTTTGTTCTTCTTTTGCATGTGGTCGCATGCGACCGCTTGGGGCTTGAAAGGTTAGTTATTCTTTTTTTTATTGTACTAGGTATTATTCAACTTAGGGAACACTACAAGTTTTATCAAAATCGGTTTAGTAGTTTTTGAGGTAAGGCAATTTTAATTCTCAATTACGTACAATAATTTTTAATAACATTAATTTCTTACTTGTATGATTTTTTATTACGCACTAGATGACCCGTGAACTTCGTATCACTAATAAACCTTCAATGGACTTCTACGAATATTTGAAGGCTAAAATTAGCCTCATTGGTCTTGATCTTCTCGAGCTTTAGCATGATACAAAATTCACACAAAATTTAAAACTTATAATAATATGATTTTTAAATTATTTTTATATACTTAAGTGTTTTGTGAAAAGAGGACAACTTTTTTTTCGTGGGTTTTTTTACCTGGTTCGAAATATCGTCTCATGACTATAGATTGTACAAAAAAATGCGCAAACTTTATTAGTGAAGCATTACTAATTTTGCAAATTTTTGTAACTTTAATTTATTTTATTCTAACTACACGATATGGTGATACCAATAATGATACTAAACTCTAATTCTCCTTATCCTAAGCATCATAAAATACAACAAACAGGAACAAAATAAATAAAATGGGATTAACCCTTGTACCCTGAAAGTGTTTTACCTTAATATTATCCTTCCTGTTACCTTCTAAGAACGGTACACAAATGATAACTAAAGAGCCATATTGTGTAACTGTGTATAGATGCTGTAATCCAAAATATAATATTTGCTAAAGTGTGCCTATCTGTGTATCAGCCTGTTACGATTAAGCCCGGTCGCACATTGTACGACATTTCTGATCAGAAACAGTTGAACGTCCGTGCTGTCTCTTACATTTTGCACTGAGCCGAGTGAGCTCGAACTCGCCGGAAGGATATTTCGGATAGTATGCGGGGTCGCAGTCCGGCCGTTCAACTGTTTCGGCATTCGGACAATGTGTGGCCGGGCTTATCCACTAAAAAGATTTGATGAGTGAATATAGAAATACTGCGAGTCCCGAGAAAGATTATAGGATAGTTTTTATCTAGGGATAAACGCTCTAGTTGCTCTGTGGTACCCGTCCTTACCGCACTATGGGCGCATGACGGAGGAATGGGGGGGTTTTAGTGGGTAGACCTCTTGTAGGGAGTCCCACATACCCCCGCCCCTTCCCCCGAGGGGGTGGGGGACACGCAAAGTATTTCCCCTCCTCAAAAAAAAAAAGAATAAACGCTCTATAAATCCCTAAAATGCTAAAATGAATTTTGGTGCAACTTAGTAATATTTTGTATACTGTCAAAACCACGAATTCCCAACTATTTGTAATAATTACAAATGTGTAAAAGATATTGGTGTGCAAAATTAACGCTTGATAAATTTAATCACGGATATAACGAATTGAATAATTATTTTGTACATTAATTATTGTCATTATCATGATCACCGAAAAATACAGGAGTATTATAAGAGTGTCTCGGCCAGATCCAGAAAATTCATGCAGGATTCTTTCGGGTCCGCAAGTATCTATCTGTATTTATAAAACTCAATGGTGACTGACTGACATGGTGATCTATCAACGCACAGCCCAAACCGCTGGACGGATCGGGCTGAAATTTGGCATGCAGGTAGATGTTATGACGTAGGCATCCGTTAAGAAAGGAATTTGATAAATTCTAACCCCAAGTGGTTAAAATAGAGGATGAAAGTTTTCATATAATAATACTTCTTAACGCGAGCGAAGCCGCGGGCAAAAGCTCGTTATATTATTATAAAATTCTCGGGTCACAGTGTTTGTTGCCATGGTCCTCGGAAACAGATAGACCGATTTTTATAAGATTTTTTGTGCTTATTAGGTAAGTGTGAACGTTGGCCAATGTCCATTTTTGCAATGTATACATAATGTATGGGAACGTTTGCTGGGTAAGTAGAGAGTTAGAGAGATTCCTATTAGAAAATAAAAGTTGGGTAAAATAAGGGCAAATTCGCATAAAACTAAAAAGGCCGACAACGAAGCTGCTGATATTTTAATTCATCAAGCCCCATACGATCACCGGTGACCAAGACACAATAGAATAATAATTATTGTGTCTAGTTTTTCCACGATTGACGGGTCCATGGGCGACGGTAGTTGCTTTCCATTACGTGACCCGTTTGCTCGTTTGATTTTATAAAAGCTTGGCTGGCTTCTTACCTGTGAATGTTGGATATGTATTGCTTGAAATCTCTGGTCTGAGCTGTATGTTGTAAGGATTTATTAAATAGAATTGCGATTGGTCTGGATATAGAGGACGCACAACGCACCAAAAACTTTACTGGTATGTTATCAGGGCGCGATGCCTTAGTAGTGTCAAGTTTGCGAAGTAAGCTAGCAATTTCTACGACGTTAATTCAACACTGGAGATATCAGAGACATAAATTTATTACTGGCACATCTAGTGGGGGCTGAAGTTGGTGAAGAATTGAGAAAAGTGGTATGAAAATACGAGGAAAATTCTTCGCAGATGCCTTCCTTAGTTGAATAGATGTAAATATTTATAAGATTTTTATAAAATTTTGTGTGCTTATTAGGTAAGACTTACAACAACGAACGTTTTGGGTATGGACCCTTAAAATATAAGCAGGGCGACGGTAGTTGCTTTCTATTACATGACCCATTTGCTCGTTTGATTTTATAAAAGTATTCAGCTGGCTTATCTTACCTCTGAATGTTGGAGATGTATCGCTTGAAATCTCTGGTCTGAGCTGTACGTTGTCAAGCCTACTGTAAGTAGATGATAGTCTTTTCTTCTTATCCATGATATCTGAAACAAGAGTAATAATTTGAAATATGTATTGAATTTTCTAATACACTTTAAGTTTTAAAAACGTAGGTACTAGAGAAGTAAATTGTAAATAATTTTGCTTTAAGAGGGCGACTAAAGCGAATTAATGACTTTATAGGGTTCCTCACCAACGTAAAGTGTAAAAACGGGACCCTATTACTGAGACTTCAATGTCTGTCTGTCTGTTCGTCTGTCTGTTTGTCCGTCTGTCTGTCTGTCTGTCTCCAGGCTGTATCTCAAGAACGTTAATAGCTAGAAAGTTGAAATTTTCACAGATCATGTATTTCTGTTATCGCTATAATTATTATTATAGTCAGGGTTCCCTAAAACAATTTATTTTTATTACTATCAAGCTAATTTTTTGTGAGTAGCTTCATTTTGATAAGATGAACAACAATTTCCTCTGCGATAATTCTCGTAAGTAGTAGCTAACAGAGATAGAAAGGATTTAATATTTGGATTTGATGGTCCTAAAATATGGATTGTTCTATAAATTGTAAGACAATGTTACTCTTAAATTATTTAACTAAATTAATCTATCTATATATCAGAAATCAGCTGGTTAGTGTTCCGTAGTCAACCAAGTTTTGTTGATTCGGCCTTCACACTTATGCCCTTCTTTGCATAGACACCCTCATTGCTAAACACCCTCAAAGTCTAATACTTTAAGAAAGTTAAAGGGTGGGAAGCAACTGTCAAATTTCTGGCACTAGAAGACGAGTTTCCTCCACTTACCACAAATAATATAAACTATGAAATTGAGCTTTACTCTTTCTCGGAGGTCAGGAAGACCTTCAGAACTGGATACCTCCTAAATAATCGCGACCGAAAATCCATAGTTGCAGGTCGTTCTTACCTCTTTATAGGTCACAAACACGTAAACTTTCAGCTTTCCGAAACTGTGAATACCTGGGGGTGTAGTGCGAGTTTTATTCGATCATACGCATCGAACACGTCAACGCGAATTTGTATGGGATCAAAGCAGCGCCACCTACTGGCTTACGTGGATACCGCTTTGATCGCATACAAATTCGCGTTAACGTTCTCGATGAGTATGATCGAATAAAACTCGCACTACGCACTCTGGTCGTCGCAGGCTCTTATTCTATAACCATAATAGATACCATAATGCCACAATAAGGTAATAAATGCGAGAATGCGTTTGTCTTTTATATGCTGAAGCAGGTAAATCTAATTTGACGAAAGGTAAGCAGGATATTTTGTGTTCCAGAAAAATAAATAAGTACAAAAGTTGTTATCCCTCTTGCAAAAATCTTGAAAAAATATAACCTTAATTTCAATATCTTTCATCCCCTCTGAATTTTAAACGCGATTATAATATACCTACACCACGGTACTAATAAGCCTACAATAGACAACAATACACTACTCGTACAGCTGACCCTTTATGCATTATGGGGATGTCCCCATAGTTTACGGTCTTATGCATACTGTCTCATGAAAAATTATTCCTTCTTTTTGATATTCTTTAGATACTGTATTGTAACGTGTAATTTATTATTGTAGTGTAATGTGGTGTTTTATTGTTGAATAAACGTTATTATTATTATTTATAATCCATTGCTCACAAATCAAGAGACGCTTCTGTTCTTATCGTTCTGTTACTCATCCTTTATAAATAATGTATGAATGCCCACGAAAAGGTCTTGTTAGCATTAAACGTCGGAAACCTTAGAGAGCACGCCGGACTTCCACCCCGAGTGTTACATTAGCTGAATACATAGTTATTACTTTTCTGAGGATAATATTTGGTTTTTACTAATAATATTAATACTATTGCGCTTTGGTCTATTGACTAAAGTGCAATAATTTGTATTACAACGATGGAAAAAATTGTAATATCTTGACGTGGGAGAGCCATGCTTCCGCACGAATGGGCCGGCTCGACCGGAGAAATACCACGTCCTCAAAGAAAACCGGCGTGAAACAGCGCTTGCGCTGTGTTTCGCTGAGTGAGTGAGTTTACCGGAGACCCAATCCCCTACCCTATTTCCTTCCCTATCCTCCCCTAATCCTTCCCATCCCTACCCTCCCCTTTTACCCTATTCCCTCTTAAAAGGCCGGCAACGCACCTGCAGCTCTTCTGATGCTGCGAGTGTCCATGGGCGACGGAAGTTGCTTTCCATCAGGTGACCTCTTCACTCTTTTGCCTTCTTATTTCATAAAAAAAAATCAAGTGTCAAAAATACTCGTATGTGTGAACTGAGGTGTGAACTATCGCGTCGTTTGGACCTAAAGTAATTGATTCTTAAGTTTAATTTTGAAGGTATGTTTGTCTGTAAGTCACTCTTAAACCGATTTGAACGAAAAATCTGTCTATCGAGTCACACTTCACAAGATGGCGGCGTAAGTTCTGTATTAGCGCAACACACTTTTTGATTATACCGGAAATATATGGGGGCGCCCTCTATCTTTTGTGACATAACACATACAAAGGTTTAAATCTGTGGTTTAAATACTGATAAGTACAAGACAAACAATACAATTACTTCCCTAATCTCTACGCCTATAATTACTAGTTTTATTATTATAGGTTCTTGCCGGGGCAACATTGACCCCGGATAATAGTTTAATTTTGAGGGAGGTTATCGTAAAAACACAGTAATCCCTGGAACGGGCGCGTGTGGTAACAGATAGGTGTTATTTAGGGTCTACTTATATTTTATATCGATCTCGCTAACGCCGCCCTTCTGGGGTCAATTTATTTATACGACCTATGAGCACCTAACTCATTTGGTAAGTGGGTCGCATTTCATAATCCGAACGTACATTTTGCTATTAAATTCTATCCATACTCACCAATATACCTATTACTACTTACTTAATATTATTATTAAAGTGAAAGTGTGTCTGTCTGTCTGTTACTTCTTCACGTCTCAGGGTCAATTCAGATCGCAACGCGACGAGGCGAGGTGAGGGGATTTATCAACAGATGTAAAATTGGAAAACCAAGATAAAAGAAAATAGTCCAAGAAAAAAGTTTGATACAAAATCTGACCCACTTTTTGGTCCCTTTAGAGGGGTGGGAGGGGGGATTTTTATACACCAGATGTTGAGTTAGAAGAAGACAAATATATCTGCGAAAACCGTATGCAAATCGGATCAGTAATAGTATATCAGTAGTAGGGTGGGGGGAAATTTTTTTATACACCAGATGTTAAGTTGGAAGAAGACAAATAAGTATATCTGCGAAAACCGCATTCAAGTCGGATCAGTAGTTTTCGTGTGATAGTGGAGCAAACATACAGACAGACAGACAGACAGACAAAAAACTAACCACATTTTTGGCTTCTATAGAGATGTAGTGACACCCCCCGCTTATTATTTTTGAAATATCTTGTGTACAATATTATCATTTAATTCATCAAGCCCCATACGGTCATCGGAGACCGAGACACAATAGATATTCTATTGTGCCTCGTTACCCTACGATAGACGGGATAGTTTTTTTGTCTTTCTTCAAGCCAAATTATATAAAACTAGACGATTTCCGAACTCCGTTGCGCCAAAATTAGTTTATAGCGCGGGAACCGTACATTTTGTCCTTTCCCGGGACTCAAAGTATCTCCATGCCAAATTTCAGCAAAATTGGTTCAACTATTAGAGCTATACTATTGAAACTTGGTAAGTAGATGTAGTCTGTGAACCGCATTAAGATTTTGATGCAAAAATGGAAAAATTATTAAAAATTTTAGGGGTCCCCATAGGTACAACTGAAACAAAAACAATTTTTTTTCATCAAACCTATGCGTGTGGGGTATCTATGGATAAGTCTCCAAAAATCATATTGAGGTTTCTCATATCATTTTTTTCTAACCTGAATAGTTTGCGTGAGAGACTCTTCCAAAGTGGTAAAATGTGTGTCCCCCGCCTCTAATTTCTAAAGTAATGATAATTCTAAAAAAAATATATGATGTAGATTACTATAAAAACTACCAATGAAAATTGGTTTGAACGAGATCTAGCCAGCAGTTTTTTTTATACGTCATAAAAATGGTAAACCTTAATCAAAATTTCATTAAATCAACTGAAATATAAAAATAAATCAAAAACCTTTTATTTTCATAAAAATAAACCTTATTGCTGCTGCGGAACCCTTCATGGGCGAGTCCAACTCGCACTTGGCCGGTTTTTATATCTACCACAATAATTATAATAAGAAGAACTAAATCTTTACAAAGCGGAACTTAATTTAAATACGCGGTTTCTATTTGTTAGATTTTAATTTTATTTTGCATACACATTTTGTTCTCACGACAATGCATGGCAGCCTCCCAAATAAGTTTGATATGGGTACAATATAAAAGGATTTCCGGGAAATGCGGAACATGAAACGGAAAATATTGAGGAATTAAAACACTTTAAATATAAATTAAAGAACTATTTAATAAGTAAATGTTATTACACTTTAAAAGAATACTTAAACGAATAAGAGACAGAAACGGAAGCGATACAAAGTTCATCGGGTCAGCTGATATTAGTGAAATGGGCCATTAATGTATTGATAATAATTATTATTGTTACCAACACCAGTGCATAAAAAATTGGTAGACTAAATTTGATATTATATATGACTTATAATTTTGCACGCCTTAAAGGCTAATTGTAGATAAGCACCAGGACATCTTTGTAACATCTTATGTAACCTACAATTTTGCAAAAATAAATGATTTGATTTGATTTGATTTGATGAAGTCACCCTAAATTAAAAAAATACATCTTGTGCTCTGTCTTCGGGTTTTAGTACAGCGCATTTCGTATCGTATTGTTGGAGTAAGGTGATTTACGTGATTTTTTTATATTAATTTCTTTATTAAGCTCTTGGCATCAAAATAATCGAATTATTACATAGTTACGATGCATAGTTTTTATGAAATAACTCGTTTATTAAGAGATAAAAACAGAGAATTTTGATGACATTGTGACCTCTGAATTAAGAAAATGAAAAATAATTAGAAAAAACTAATGTGCGCATTTTGAAGACGAGAATGTTTAGCTCATTCTTATCTGAACAGATTTTTAAATTAATTATTTATTTATTTTATTTATTTATTTATTTTACTATTTATTGCACACACACATTTTTAACACGATACATACACAGAAGAAAAACGACACAACAGGTACTGCTTATCTCTAAAGAAATTTCTTCCAGCAGCCCTACGGAGAGAAATGTGATGGGAAATATCAGTAGGCGTGCACAGATAAATTTTACAAATCTATAGAATAATTATACACATACTATTAAAAATGATAATAATATAATACAAATACAATACATATCTATATATTATAATATATACTTATATAAAATAATAAATATGTTATAATATAAAAATGTACTTACAAAAATACATACTAAAATAAAAAAAATACATACTATATGTATATTTAATAATTTAGGATTCATTGTTGAGGTAGTGCTCTTTTAGTCGCTTTTTAAAGACAGCGAGGGAAGGGCTCTCACGAATGGTGTGGGGAAGGGAATTCCATAGTCTAACTGCATGAACGGTAAAGGAATAGGAGAAGAAGTTGGAACGATGGGAGGAGAGGGATAGATTCGTTCTCACGTTAGACCTGCACGGGATGTCAAGAGGTCGAGCAAAATTGAAACGATCTAGAAGGTAAGATGGAGATATGGGATTGTAAAGGATTTTGTAAAGGAGAGAGAGAATATGGGAATTACGCCGGAGCCGGATCGGGAGCCACTTTAATTTCGATCGAAAAGCCGATACATGGTCGTACTTTTTTAGCCCAAACACGAAACGGATGCAGAGATTCTGCAACCGTTCCAGTTTTGATAACAGCTCTTCAGTAACGTCCAAGTAACAGGAGTCCGCGTAATCAAGGATAGGGAAAATAAGGGTTTGAGCTAGAAGGATTTTCGTATTCCATATATTGCCATAAACTAAGCGCACAAACACAACTCGAAATGACAAGGGCACGAAAGAGCTGTTTTTAACGCTTGATTTGCCTAACAATATCCACATAGATGAACTTAAAAAAAATAACTAGCTATTACTTATATTATACACAATAATAATATTTCGTGTTATTTTATTAGTTAGTGTTAGTTTGTCAAAAAATAAATATACAAAGTTGCGCAAATAATTCACAGCGAGTGAATTTTGCGAGACTGGAGCCTTAAATGAAGATATTTTAATTACTCACTGGAACTGAAAATAATCAATTTAATTTACATACATGAATTTGCTCCTTTGAAATGCAGTTGGATTTTAATGAGATTCTGTTTTCCTAATAAAGATTTCCTATCGGTCCGGAACAGTAGAATCGGACTTGATACCAGATTGTACAATCGCATGAGAAAATATAATTTTAGAAAACTAATTACGGCCGGAGTCACCGGAGTTAAAGTGAAAAAATTAAACTAGTTAAGATGAAATAATTTAATAGAAAGTGCTTAACAAATGCTTGAGAAATTAGACAGGGTATGACCAGTGACTTCATAATTATTGTCACAGTTATAATATTATGGAGCTTATATCTTCTGGTATACTATCAGTACAGTAACGGATTGCAGGCTTAAGTTGTAATGGTATGATATCAATAATATAATAAATTTATCGTTCCCAAACTTCTTATAAAGGGACGGACAATTTTAAATACTTAGGCTGCACCATTACCGACAACAACACGAGACAGGAGGAAATAAACATCCGCATCCAAAACACCTTACGATGCAGCGCGGCACTTCATGGAGTGTTAGCCTCCAATCTCCTAAGTAGAAAAAGTAAAATCGCCATTTACAAGTCTGTAATAAGGCCAATACTTATGTACGGATGCGAGACCTGGACGCTCACACTCGATGAAGAGAACAAACTACTGGTAGCCGAAAGAAAAATTCTCTGCAAGATCTTGGGCCCGGTGAAGACAGGAGACGGAGGAACTAGAATCCGAACCAACGCTGAAGTTGAAGACCTCATGGCTGAGCCCAATATTATTGGCGTAACAAAAGCCCAGCGACTCCGATGGCTCGGTCATGTTGCAAGAATGGGAGAGGATCGTGCCACTAAAAAGGCGTTCCTTTGGCGTCCGATTGGGCGACGACCTGTCGGCCGTCCACGGTACCGATGGATAGATGTCGTGGAGTCGGACCTGTGCGATCTTCAAGTCACAGAGTGGCAAGAAACTGCGCAAGACCGCGACAAGTGGCGCAAACTCGTGTCGGAGGCCAAGATCCACTTTGGGTCGCTGAGCCATCGTAGTAAATAAGTAAGTATCGTTCCCAAAAATACTTTTTTGTGAACTAAAGCCTGCCTTTCGATGAGAAATAATAAATGAAAATTTAATACATTTTACTACACAAAAATACTTTCTACATGGACTACAATGTAATATTCTGTGTCTTTTATCAAAGTCAGGGCTTGAATACTATGAAAAATATATCTCTCTGTATAATCTTAGCACAGAAACTTTTACTATATAAGTTGATTACAATAACTAAAATCGGCCAAGTGCGAGTCGAACTCGCGCATGATGGGTTCCGTACCACAATAGATCAAAAATAGACTCAAAATTGTGTTTTTTGTATGGGATCATTTCCCTTCATTATTTTATTTAAGTATTTAAATTTTATTATATAATATTATTGAAGTGGAAATAAAATTGAGTATTTATTGATTATTTAAAGCGCCTATTGTTTGCTGTTATTGATATCGAGAAAAAAATAGCAAAAAATTAAGTTTGTTGTATAGGACCCCCCTTAAATATTTAATTTATTTTGTTTTGAGTATTTGTTGTTATAGGGGCAACAGATATACACAATCTGTAAATATTTCAAAAGTCTAGCTATAGCGGTTCTTTAGTTACAGCCTGAAGACATGCAGACATACAGACAGATAGACAGACAGACAGACGGACAGACATCGAAGTCTTAGTAATAGGGTCTGTTTTTACCCTTTGGGTAAAAACACACCCTATTACTAAGAAGGTACGGAACCCTAATAAAACGTTCATTCACATGCATAAGAAACCGTAAATTTTCCCTCTAGTCAGTAGTTACAATATTACTAATCAGCAGTAAGTATTAGTATTATTATCGAATATTATGTTTTTGGATCCTTACGTTGTAATAAAACAAAGTTTTTGTTCCAATATATTTGAGCTGTTCGCATTTTGAACCTTACAGCACTTAGAATAATGCTGTTATTTGTGGGTCCGCCGCAATCACATAATATCACGTACCATTTGATAAACATTGACCGGAAAAATAATCTTAATTTGCTGGAAATATTTGCTCGAAAAACTTACGATATAAAAGATTTCGATGAAATCAGTAACCTCCGATATCTTTATTGATATGATATCGAATTATAACGTCATACCATTTACTCAGGGTCGACTTAAATTGAGTAAGTTAAATGTATTCCGTAACCAGGAAAATTCAAGGGAAAATAATAAAATTAAAATATTCTTTGGCAACTTCGTAGAAAAAAAGTGGTGGTAAAATTGCTTTTTTTCGAAACCTTTCCGCTGTCAAAAATAATTTGAGTGCCATACAATTTTCGTACGATTTTGATGGGCAGAGTAACGTAACTTGATTTTTATGGATTTCAAGGAAAGTGTAACTAAAATAGAACATTTTCAGGGTATACATGGCCTAGTGAACGAAAAACTTTTATCGCGCAGGAACCGTAAATTTTTATCGGGATAAAATATATCCTGTGTCCTTTCCCGGGACTCAAAGTATCTCCATAGCTTTCAACAAAATCGGTTTAGCGGTTTTTCTGTCTGTACGCCTGTTTTTTATAAAACAGACAGACAAACTTTCGCACTTATAAAAATATTCGTGTGGATTCATTTATTAATCAAATAAGGAACAGTAATACTTAAACGACAGTTTCCTGTAACGCTCCGATACCCAGTCAACTCGCCATGATCATGTCTCGGCTATAAATTTAACTGACAGATCGACGTGGTGTGAAGCGATTATTTAGCGTTTAATTATTGTAATTTTCCCCCAACAAATGTTTTTTAAGCATTTGATGTAAAGTGCTATTAATACGCAAAGTCCCTCCGTTAATTACATTTTAAGGAAAGAACAATTAAGTAAATTTATTTTACGATCCCAACGTTTCGATTTTTAACGAGTATTTTACAAGGTTCGTTAAAAAAATAACAAGAGTATCTTTTTACGTTTTAAGAAATTTGCTGAGGTTCTAATATCAAGAAGAAAATAGCTGGATCAGGAAAAATTGAGAATTGTTTTAAATTAAGAATGTAAACGTTGTTTTGTTTTGCAATGTGAAAAATATAAATTATGTTATTAACAATAATTTATTTTGATAATTTTTAACTTAGTATTTTGATTGATGCATTAAATTGTGAACAATAACATAATATTATATTAAATTGTATAAAATAACATATTATGCATTATACAATATTCTTTTCGAACGCCGAGTCTACAATGACCACCTATTCGGAAATCGGCCCGACGAGAAAAACTGGCATAAGATTCAGTTTTACAAATAGATTTTCTAGGACTAAAATAAAAAGAGATAGAAGTATCATTCAACATAAAACAAACAGAGAAAGACTCACGATTCCATCTCCAATGTTTCTGATCACGCACGGGATGAGTGCGGTGGAGCCGATCTGTGACGTCACTACTGTGTTGTTCTCAGTCGCGAACTGCTTCTCGGGGACCTGGCCGAAGATGTCCTCGAATGGGGGGAAGGTCCCCGTCAGCTCATTGTCCTCTATCCTGAACGTTGATGACCGAGGCGATGGTGGTGACGTGGGACCTGAAAAGAATAAGGGCCTGTTTCACCACTTCCTGATAAGTGCTATCCACCACTTAACTTGACAGATGGAGTATGGAGAATCTGTCGAAAAAGTTGTGGGTAGCCTATCTGGCACTTTATCAGGAAGTGGTAAGAGTATAAAGCGTCTCCCAGACAGACGCGGGCAGCGGTGGCGGTGGCGGTCAGTTGGATGACTTGAGGGTTCTAGGAATGACACAGACACACGCGGTGGCAGTACAAACAACTGACCGCCGCCGCCACCGCCACCGCTGCCCATGTCTATCTGGGAGACGACTTATGCTTGCTGTAAATGACAAAGATGTTGCACAAGATACACACTACATATACGCCGATTTCGACGACGGTTCTATTGAGAGCAGACCAGTTACGCAGGAGTAATTTTATAGTGCGCGTGTGTGCGCAGTACACAAGAGCACTCTCGCTACTTTTACTCTCATAACCCCGTGGGAGAGATCAGGCGCAGGACCGACTTTTGTATGTCCATCTGACGCAAGGATCATCTTACTTATCAGACAATCAGGTGATCAGCCTGGATTGTCCTAACTAAACTTGGAAATAACACGTTTCCAACGTGGGAATTGAATCGGGAACCCTCGACCTCCGAGTCAAGAGACACGCTCTAAACAACTAGAAACTGTGGTGGCTACACAGTGATGTTGTTTAGACTACTTAGTTCCTCCACTGTTAACATACTAGTTTACTGTTGAAACCATAAATATTACACTTTTTATTTTAAGCTGCCCAAAACAACACGCGCACAGAAGTAGAGGGCCATTTTATATTCCGCAGATACTTGTGAAAAACACCTTTAATATGAGTAGAGATGCTGTTTTAATCTAGAAGGCGCATTATATGGCTAAGAACTATTAGGTTAGCCACGCGCATAAATATAAAATTGCACAATATGCTGGTATTTGAATCGTACTATCGAAATTTTATAGCGTTGGCTTGACCGGTCTTAAATAACCTGAAAATAATATTATAATAACTATGTTTATGTTCATTATTCCTAGCGATTATTCTACCTAAGTCGGAGATTCTTCCTTAGGACCTCATCTCTCACTAGTGGCGACCCCGACTTCTTAGTTCAAACAACTTACAAGAAAATGGTCTGCACAGTTAAGTATAAGTCGAACAACTTACGTTGTAACCGATCGTCCTCCGGGCATCACTGGACCTTGTGCCAAGTTTGAACCAGGATCAAGTTCAGCCTAAAAGTTTCTACCGGCCCTAGGGAATCCTATCTGAAACCATATTGTGTTCTACAACAGCTTTGTGAGTATTACGAGTATGACTTCAATACTAATCTATAATAATATATATAAAAATGGATTTTCGAATGTGTTAGTCGCGCTAAAACTCGAAAACGGCTGAACTGATTGGACTGATTTTAGTCCTAAATATTTGTAGAAGACCAGGGAAGGTTCTTAAGTGACACGAAGCTCACCGGGACAGCTAGTACTATTAATAAGAAAGTATATTTGTCTTTTCCTTTTCGAACTTTTACTTCAGAATACTGAGTTACTCTATATGAGTATATTACTTTCGTTTCCGGCAAAAATAAAGATAAGGTTTACAGCAAAATATACGAAAACGCATTTATTCAACGCTATTGCGGGCACCGTTTAGCATGTTTATAGTTTAACGTTAACCTATAGTACACAATATACTTACTAGTTATTTTGTGAATTATAGGCTAAACTTTACGTATTTATTTTTTTATTTTTAACGTATGCTAGTAAACGTATACTATACATTGTAGTTTATTTATGCTTAATCTATACTGATATTTCTCAATTATTTTCAGTTTAAAATAAGCTTTTCACCTACATAGCAAAAAATAACACTGCATAAAATGTGGCCCTAATTTTGCAGGATTTCATTAAAATAACACTTTAAACTAAACGGAAAATTAAATGCCCTCTAAAGAATGCAAACATACCACACAAGAATATCATGAAAATTATGAATAAAAATTTAATTACCTACGCTCTTCACAAAATTACAAAATGAATTTTCATTTCTCTTGGATTAGAAGCACTGTTAGATGTTTTTTACGACTAAGGCGCGTTATAAGGGACGGATTTATTAGCGAAAAGAAAAGTTTTTGTTACACTATTAAGGCCGTCACAGCAACATTATTTAATATATTACAGCTTTAATATATTATATTAATATGTTTATAGCCAGGCATATTACTATATATTTTCTATACAATTTTCGCGTGACCACACACTCAGCTATAATATAATATATTTCTGGTCTCAGTGTGTTTAGTACGGTATATTAATATATTATATTATAGCTAAGTCTGTGACGGCCTTTAATAGTGCAATACGTATGCCGTAGACAGCATGTAGCAACCGCGTAGACGTCTCGTAGCAGCCTCGTAGCCGTCACGTGAAGTAGCTACGACGGAACTAACTATAATCTATACTTATATATAAAATTACAAGTCCTGACTTATTGACTGACTGACTGATTCATCATCGCAGAGCAAAAACTGTTAAAGTTACAGCCACGAAATTTGGTGAGCAGGGTTGTTTTATTAAGTAGACGCCCACTAAGGAAGGAATTTTGGAAATTTGAACCCAAAGGGGGTGAAATAGGGGTTGAAAGTTTGTATGAAAGTCCGTCATTTCTTAATTTAGAAACATGAAACTTTATTTTTGGACTACTGAATAAAAATAAATAAATACGTATTTAAGCGATTTTGGAAATTCTACCCCCAAGGGGGTGAAATTGGGGTTGAAAGTTTGAATGAAAGACCGTCATTTCTTGAGTTAGAAACACGAATCTTTGTTTTTGGGCTATTGATTGAAAATGAATAAATACGTGTTTAAGCGTTTTTGGAAATTCTACCCCCAAGGGGGTGAAATTGGGGTTGAAAGTGTGAATGAAAGTCCGTCATTTCTTAAGTTAGAAACATGAAACTTTATTATTAGGTTACTAATTAAAATTAAATGGATGTATATTTAAGCGTTTTTGGAAATTCTACCCCCAAGGGGGAGAAATTGGGGTTGACAGTTTGTATGAAACTTTGTCAATTTCAAACCGATCGGTCTGAGACTTTGCATGCATTTCAAGCTACTATGACGTAGGCATCTCCTAAAAAAGGATTTTAAAAATTCCACGCCTAAGGGGGTAAAATAGGGGATGAAATTTTGCATGAAACTTTTGTCAAATTTAAACTGATCGGGCTGAGACTGTGTATGCAATATGTATAAAGATACTATGGTGTAGGCATCCCCTCAGAAAGGAATTTAATAAATTCCATCCCTAAGGGGATGAAAGATTGTAACCTAAACTAAACATACAATTTCCGAGTGTCATTTGATTAATATGTGCCTACTTGGCTGCGGGCCCCGTTTTTACCCTTTGAGTAAGGGACCTTAAAAGGAGAAAATTATCCATCTCCGTTATTATATTATGCTAACGCGGACGAAGTCGCGGGCAACAGCTAGTAAAATATAATAATATTATGAATGCGCTGAATGCTTCTAATGGGAACGTGCAGGAATAAAGCTACTATTGTTAGATGGTTATAGCACGTATCAAGAAAATGATATCATAATATTATAAGTTTTTGACGCCCGCGCCAGTAGGCAGCACTTTCTTGATGTAGAAACTGTAGATAACAGCACTTATCAATAAAATATTAAAGTAGTTTTAGATTGCGCATACCAGTCGTTTAAAAAGTATTAAATTTCTTAATGGCATTAGAACAATAACTTATTTGGAATAGCAGACATGAAACTGAAATTGTTATGAGAAAGCGCCCTTAGACATTTTTTTTTCACTCAACATTCAGCGTATGAAGAGCTTTGTTTAGTGAAAAAAAAGGCCTTTATTTTGTGCCATATAAACGCTTGTCGTAAATCAAAAAATATTTATGCGGCTTTAATCCTTTTAACCTACGACAAATCGGTTTTCCTGATTTATTTGTGATGAATGCCCGTTGTTAACGTGTTAGATGGTTACACTGTACACGTGTAATAGAAACGTTTCAAACTGTAGGTAAATACGATAGTCGGACATTTGAATAATATTATGACTTGCACTATTGAATTCTGAGTAATACGTTATTTTTGTGGGCTTTTAATATTTTAAGAATAAAATAATTGTGAAATGATTGATACTTTACTAATATCTTCAAGCGCAACTCATAAATCTAAATTTTATTTTGATTAAAAGTTTATTTACTTCATCAACAAGATGCCATTAAACTTTTAAGTTAGTACTAATATTGCTTTAAAACTTAAGCAGGAAGAAGAGGACTAATATTATTACTAAATGTCTACGTTACAAAATGCTTAAATGAGCATGAACGATTTTATAGTTCGCAGACTCAAAGGAGTTGCTAGAGTAAAACAGATTTTCGACAAAGAAATCTTTTGTGGGATCTTTAGTAGCCACTGACGCGCAGTCTGGGTAAAATGTTTATGGTCCAACACAGTTTATTTAACATTGTCTGGATAAGCGATAGATTTAACATTTGCTCTATTTTTAACCCCGAAAAAGGATATCAATGTTTGATGTTATTTTAACCCTTTCTATCAGATTACGGCGAAGCTAAACGTAAACTACTTATCCAATATTGATAAATAGTGTAAATCGTAATAATATTATTATAACATATAGGTTATAATAATATTATTACGATATACGTTGTCAGGTTTATAATTTTGTTTATGAAGACTAGTCATTTTTGTCTTGTTTATTATTATCATTAAAATAATTATGACATCCATAATATAAATAAAATGATTTTTTTTGTTTAGTAAGTACTACTTTTATTCAAGAACGGCTAAACCGATTTGGCTAATTTTAGTCTTAAAGTCCGGGGAAGGTTTATATTATAGGAGAAAATATTATGTTGAAGACAAGCGATAAGAAGTTCACCGACTCATCTAATATTTTAATATTAATTTGATTCCAATTTCCATTATTACATAAATTATAAAAAAAAACATACAATCTCTTTTATCACATACATTTTTACAACATTGAAACCTGAACTGAGAAATTTATACTGGATTACTTGACAATTTTAATATTCCCACAAGCACATCGGTTCAACTGCAGATTCTGCAATAAATCGTCGGTGCAGCGTACCACAGGGACTGTGTCTAAACACAGCGCTCGGGTAACTCCAGAAAGTGGAGTTTATCCGCAGATATTTCCTCCTTACGTCTTTCAAGATTTGCTATAGTAAAGCTTAGAGCATAAAAAAATAATTTGGGACTCGTAATGACGTTTAAGACTTTGTAAATAATGTAGGACTCGTAAGTTAACAATCTAGATAACCTGTACAGTTACACACAATAATAATTGAAGTTCTGAGCTGCATCACACCGCTTAGACCGCATCATACCATTTGAAAAAACGCAGTACGAAGCCCAAGCTCAAAGGGAACTTTCCAGAGAAGTCACTGCATTTAAGAATCTTGAACAATCTCAAAATCTGATAGCGATAATTGTCTTTATAACTCCACTAATGTGAGTTGAAGAAAGTTCGGGTCCCGAGTGAATAGTTGGGGAAAAATTAACCCTTCTGTCGGCTGGAGCAGTGGCGTAGCTACTAAGAGTCAAGGTGGGGCGGTACCTCGAGGCTTTCAAGCTTTGATAGGGCCCAATCTCTGATTTTGTAGACGTTATGAAACTCCTAATTTTTCTAAGATATCTTTTGGACGGTAAGTAAAGTAATACATAATTATATTTAAAATTATTGCAAAAGTTAATTGGCAAAGGACATCAAATTTCTTAATACGCCTCGAATCACAGGGTTTCCCGTAAAAAAATGGATCGCCATGGTTGGAGATTTTCTTCATTTTATGCCCCGGGGTCTTTGGTTACCTAGCTACGCCACTGGGCTGGAGCCACACTCTATCGTTTTCAATCATTGAGTTTGTCCTCAACTTGGACGTCCTCTGTTGAAGTATGTCAAAGTGATCGCTAACGAATGTACTGGAACCTTTTTATAGTTGAAAACTGAATATTATATTCCACTTTATACTATATTCGTAAACTTTATATAACTTTGTCTAGAATAATAAGTATTATAATTGTAGTTGTGAGGGTATTAACTTTTTTCTCGATTAGATTAGATTTCCTCTCTGAAATCACACATTAAATAATACTTGTAATACCATGATGTTGGAAACAGTTAATCATCAATTAACTATGTTCACCGGACTTTTATTTTCATGTTATAATTTTACCATACCCTAGTTGAGTAATGTCCTAGTAGTAAATGCTAAAATCATTTTTCACGGACCGACGGGACTTTTTTGCTGTACGCTGGCAGTTTTTTTCTGACGTTACATTTTAAGCATTTTTCACGCCCCAAAAACGCTCATTAGCCAAGGCTACCGTTTGATTAACCTTTCATGAATTTCCCGCGTATTTAAAAATAAAAGTGGCCAGGTAAAAATATTTTTCACAAAAACTCAAACAATTTTATCACTTGAGCTACACTTAAAACGGCACTTGTGTTAAAATTTAGAGTTCTTTCTACAGAAATACAGTAAATAATTATTCAAAAAGATTTTAATAAAATAAAAGGTCGATTTTGAACGGAAATTAAATTTTATTAAGGCGGCTCTCCACTTTGGGCCATGACAAAATATGACCATGATTGCCATTCACAGCTTCCTACAGCAGCGGTTCAGAAACTTTTTAATGGTAGAATCCTTTTAAGAAGTGACATTAATGACGGTTCCTTAAAAAAAATGTTTTGTCTCCACGTCTATGGACATATTTTCTAAAAATAATGTTTTATGAATTATTGCTCGCGGAGCCAATTAGCTTTGCGGAGCCCTAGGGAGAAGCACACTCTAAAAATATAGCTGGTCTACAGCATGTAATCGACGTCGATAACAGACGAAGATTCCCCACGTTCGTAATCTTTTGTCCATCATGGCCTAACATAGCACTTGCCCCTTTTTCGCATGGATTCTGTTTTATGTGCAAACTGATCCGAAACGGCCGAACCGATTTTGGCAATTTGTTTTACGTTTATTTAAACGTAAAACAAATGACGTTAATTAAATAAACGTATCGAGAGAATACGACATTGAGAATCAGCCAAAATTTTTTAATTCCCGGTAAAATGTATTGTCAGAGAAGTTGATTCCTAGGTAGATGGCGGACCTAATAATAATTTGGTCGTGTCAAGCCCGGTCGCACATTTCTGATCAGAAACAGTTGAACGTCCGCGCTGTCTCTTACATAAGCTCGAACTCACCGGAAGGATATTTCGGATAATGTGCGGGGTGGCGATCCGGCGGAATTCAAAATAATATGTATCTGATCAGAATTCGGACAATGTGCGGCCGGGCTAAGGGCTCCATTCCACCGCGGCGCACGGAAAGACTACGCACGTGCGTCAAGCTTAGCTTTGTAAGAAAAAATAATATGTGACTGTGTCCACTGCAACCCACGGACACGCTACGCACGAATTGACTCAAGTCAAAGAAATAAATCCGTGCACGTCAACGCATGCGCGTGGCCGTGCACAGCGTGTGCTACGGTGGAATGGAGCCTTAAATCAAACTCAGCCGCCCGATCACAATTCACAGCTAACATTGAATTGACATAAGCCGACTAAATGACGTTGGTCCGTCATCTGCCTAGGAATCAACTTATTTATTCACGTTTTTCTTTCATTAAAGTTTGCCCGATCAGCAATTAGGTACATGCATAAAAATTTTACCTTCTCCAGTGCCGATGGTGGTATGTATGAAGAGCACAACGATGTATAGACACCGTTGTCCCTCTGACATCGCTGTTTAGGGATAAACCTGGAAAAGAAAAAAGAATTAACTACTGCAATATTCTTACTCAACATTCAACTTCTTAATTTTTAAAATACTTATATCGTTCAAAAATCGCTTTATTTCATCGCACACGCTCGTCTCAAAGGAGACTATAGGATAAGTCAAGTAATAATAACCAATATAACTTAAAATTCCCCCCGATGGTTGCTCGCCTTGTCGTGGCAGTGGGGCTCTAGTAACCGCGGCTTGGACAACCGCGGTGAAGCGAATAGGCAACCAGGGCCGGCCGATGTCGCCGCCTGGCCCGAGGAGGGCGCTCCCAGCGGACTGGAGGAGTCCGCTGCGGATGCGCACCGAGGTGGGGCCGCAGAGGAAGAGGCAAGTAGGTATTACGGTGCGCCGCTTGCCGAATTACTTAGAACAACTTTGTTGTTTTAGGAAGAGACTTACGGATTTTTAAATTTTTAAGAAACTATTTTAATCTGTAATATTGTAACAGAGCTTTTTAAGAACAATAATTATTTGCCCATATTTTAATAAAAGGTGGCTCCGTGCGAGATGCTTACACCGGGTTAGTTCCTTAAACAGTGGTCGGCCAGTGGCCTCATATAGACGTTCTAAAAGTAAAAATTTTTAGTCGATTCGGAAATGTAAAAAAACAATTTTATTTCAATTTATTCAAAGATGCTACACCAGATTTGACGATTGGTGCGTAGGCCATAGAATTGATACTAAATTGAAATAAAATTACAATACAGAATAGTCACTGATTTTTAAAACATCGTATGCACTGAAGTAAAGTTTTGCTTTATTTTGAACTAGATTTTGCACAGCGAATACTTCGAACAGGAAGAATTCCAGTCTGTCTCGGGGGAACCGTATATTTTTCCTGATAAACAGTTGCCAAAGTCCTAGTTCGGGATATAAACTGCATTTTTGCTTTATTTGCAATTGTGAAAACTTTCATAGATAATGGAATGTAAGATATTATTTGATTTATTTGTAACGTATTTCCAATTTCATCACCTCTGAATCTTATAAATTTATTCCACGAACGAAATACCTAGCTCCCTATAAACACTTATTACATAAAAATTAGTTCGAAAATATTTCTAGTTCATTTAAATTCTTGAGTATAGTGCTCCATTTTTCCCTATTTAAAATACCGTAGCGAATGGTAAACGGAAAAAAGTTTAGTTAATTGCATTCTCTTTAGAGCAATAACGTCTTCTAAGGACTACTAATGAGCTGAAATTGTAAGGCTCATCAGTATGAAACTCAGTAAGTAATAGCAGCTCGGTCTTTTGCTGTACAAACTTTTTTGTTATTGGCTTCTTGTAATTAAGTAAATTAACTAATTACTCAGGCAAATTAACGATAGAGTCGATATATTAGCTAATATTATTAAAGGATTATTCGAGATAATTGGCTTATTTGAAGATGTAAGTGGGTAACTAACAATTATAAAAATTAATTAGGACCGGGAAAAAGATTTGACATCAAAAATGTGGATTTTGTGATAACTATAATAATAACCAGATAATGATGTAGATGAATGACATAATATTTATGTTCAAATTATTTGGGGAAAAAATATTCATGGCCTTTATGTTAAAAATTATTTACAAACTTCATTCACTTAGGTTTTTAATTTTTATAAGACACTTGATGACCCGGTGAACTTTGTATCACTATCCTCCTAATATAAACCTTTCCTGGATTACAACGAATATTTCAAGACTAAAGTTAGCCAAATCGGTTCAAGCATTCTCGAATTGTAGAGAAAATAATAAAATTGAAAATTTATTTTGATTTTTTCAAACAGATTGTTATGATCTACATTTTAAATGATGAAAAATTATTATAGTTAGCAGCAGATAGAGCGTAGACAAAAAGGCGGACGGAGTCTTGTTATACATGACAGCACTGTGTCTTCAGAGACGGCCAGGCTGACTGCATGTACACGGTTTGCACGCACACATAATTCTTACGATAGTCGGCCATTTGACAGCAAACAGACAGTAAGAATGACGTGTGCGTGCGGACCGTGTACATGCAGTCATCCTGGCCGACTCTGAAGACACAGTGCTGTGTATAATACTAAGACTCCGTCCGCCTTTTTTCTACGTTCATGATTAGCAGGATAACAATGCTTGTTTGAATACTTTCTGTAAAAAGAAAAAATCATAACTTATATTCACTTAGGGCCTGTTTCACCACTTCCTGATAAAGTGCCGGATAGGCTATTCACAACTTTTTTGACAGATTCTCCATACTCTATCTGTCAAGTTAAGTGATGGATAGCCTATTCAGCACTCATCAGGAAGTGGTGAAACAGGCCCTTAGTGTAATAAGAAGTAATTTTTAGGGTTCCGTACCCAAAGGGTAAAAACGGGACCCTATTACTAAGACTTCGTTGTCTGTCCGTCTGTCCGTCTGTCCGTCTGTCCGTCTGTCCGTCTGTCTGTCTGTCCGTCTGTTCGTCCGTCTGTCTGTTTATCTCCAGGCTGTAACTCAAGAACCGCAATAGCTAGACTTCTGAAATTTTCACAGATTGTGTATATCTGTTGCCGCTATAACAATTAATACTGAAAATAAAATAAAGTTAATAATTAAGGGGGGCTCCCATACAAGAAAAGTGATGTTTTTGTCCTTTTTCGCTCGTAATCAATAATGGTAACAGCTAGGGCACTTGAAATTCATAAAATCCTAAGTACTGTACTTTAGTCATTAATAATAAAATTAAAATAAAGTAAATAATTAAGGGGGGCTCCCATACAAAAAAACACAATTTTTTGTCTACTTTCGCTCTATACCGGTACGGAACCCTTCGTGCGCGAGTCAGACTCGCACTTGGCCGATTATTATAATTCTTATTAGTTGAAAATCGTATGAATAACTTAAGTAATTGTCAATTAAAGACGGTTGAAAAACGTTACAGTATATTCTTATTTTAACAAACCTATCTAAATAATATTATAAGACCCGATAAAAAATAGCTCTCTGGTAGCTCAAATTAAATTTGTTAAATTTACATTTCAAATAAGTTTAATCTATTTCAAAACATCAACAAAAACCTATATCGAAACCCGAACTTTGTTACGAAATTTATTGCTATCGTTTAAAACAATCTAGGGTCAGATCCAATTTATAGTCTAACTCTAGCTCGGGAATCTAGTAATAAATGGCTATTGCGAGATATTAATAATATCGGCTATCCTATATTTTCATCATCATCACGTTTTGATAGAACAACTCATATTATTTTTACAAAATAAGGATTGCTCAGTATATCACATAATTTATTTGACTGAAAAATTTGAATATGAGAAAAAGTAACGTGAATGGTATAAGTAACATACCTAATTGTTATGTCACAATGGCCTCAACATCGAAGTGGACTACATTTCGATGTTGGAGCCACCCCTATAGGATGGTAATTTTTTCCTTCATGTATAATTTATTGGTATAAACCGAACCTAAATAGTTTAATGTTACTAGAGATCGCCCAATGGTCGAAATTCAACTTCAGATAAAAAAATAAAAAACAAAATATTGACTGTATCATTTTTTAGACATAGGTAGTTCTCAAGTAATTCCTGCGACAGTCTCAGATTAATAAAGTCAAATGATGACAGACTGGCAGTGTAATAATTATTGTCTAACATTATATTTTACTATTCAATAAAAAAACTAATCATAAATTGTAATATTCGTACTATAGCGCATTTAACGACGATAAAGGTTAAATGTAAAAATGGATTCCTTAGGTCAAATTTACAGGAAATAATTGTTACACGCTTTTAGTTCTACAAGGTGAGAAAATTTTATAGTAATCTGGATCGTATAATACTTACCTAATTGTAAAAGACGAACTCAACAAAATATTATTATGTAGAAATCTTTTCATATCTAAAAATTTGGTTTATACAACTTCGTTCTAAAGGAGGCATAAGAGGTTTTACATGCCGAAGTCTTTACAATAGGTCCTTCAAAGTGTATTCAAAAATACTTATAATTTCGGCAAAGGTTGCAAAGGAATAGAAGAATAGCACAAAGGTAAACTCATTTATGTTCTGAAACGCCTCAGGTATTTTCTACAAAAAGCCGAAAACTAGTAGTTTACTCGGTAAAATACTAACTTTATTTATTTACTTTGGTGAATAGTTTTTTGATGAAAGAAAATATTTAGTACTCTAAGAAACGCGCATCTTTTTTATTCTTACTAACTCCGCCAAGTGGAAGCGGATGACTTTGAGGGAGGCATTTGCTCAGTAGAGAGACAGCATAGGCTCTTAGAAAAAACAAACTCAGCCAATCCATTATTATCGCATTTCATAATAATAGATAGCATACCTTAGAAAATATTATTTCCGAAAATATTATTACGGATTAGTAATATCGACATAATAGTAATGGCGGCACTGAGGTCTGAGACATAATTTAATGAAGATCAAACTTCAATTTAATGAAGAGTTTGACGGCATGTGTCCAAATCTTCATTTAATTACACTTACGTATTATCCTCTAGTCTGTCGATTAAATCTGCTATGTACGGCGTACGGCGTAGTGTCGCAACTCAATATCTCGAGTCAGAACCCAATTAAGATGAAAAAACTGAATTTAACCCTTTTTCAAGATGGCGGAAAACCCACAAGGTTATTTTGGTCGACAATTTGAACTTAAGCTTTTCTAGCCATCTCCCACATAATATCCAAAATTTGGCTGTCTTGGTTTACATGCATTTCTAACCCTATTTTTCCGACGTAATAACTGGACTACATGTAATTTATGGTACCTGACGTCTGAAAAAACATTTTTAAACAGCCAATTTCTGTCCAATTACAAACGCGTCCTTAAAAATGTCAAACTTCATCTTTGGCACTTAATTTAAAATTTTTATTCGAACAAATAAAACTAAACACATCATTGACCTTTGCTTTGATTGCCTAATTACTCCTAATTACAGGACGTTAATTATTATTAGATAATTCAAATTTAAAGAGAGGAAAACACTCGAAATTCAACAAGGTTTATATAAGGGGAATTCAGGGGAGATTTTTCATCTCGAACAATGAACTGAGAACATTAAAAACATAATAATTGGACCCCCGCGACTGCGTACAGTCGCCTTGATCGTAAATCAAAGTAATGGTGACCGCGGGTCTTGGTATTCTGGTAATGAGCGAGGATTTAATAATTATTCTTTATCTTTAATATTTATTCGTGGCGATTCACCGTGAATTATTACTTTATAAAAAAAGATAAATCACGAGAGGTACAATCGGCGAAAGAAAAAAACATCTCATTTTTATAATAATATTTTAAGTATATAATTGTTATATATTATAACAAAAATAATTAAGTGATTATACTTTAGGGTATGTATGTGTCTCTTGAGTTCACTGTGAATGTAGCAGTGCTGAAAGAGCAATTTTTATTGTGATTTCTATGGGCCAGCGCCCCCACGCGCCGCGTCATGACTCATGACTAATGAATTTTTCCATACAGGGGTAAAAAAAAAGTTACTCTTTCAGCCTTAATTTCACGATGACCTCTATACAAGGGGCATATACAACCCCCAAAGTAATATATGTATTATTATAACTTAGTTTTGTCGACAAACTCCTTCAAAACAGCTAGACCGATAATGTTTAAATTGTATGCGCTCATCTAGTACCTAGGTCTGCAAATCAGCAACATATAATATAGCTCAATCTGTCCAGAAATGCGCCTTGTCATCGAATATTATTAAAAGATAATGACTACTCCTCGCTCCGTCGAAAGATCTTCCTGTGAAGCTCTCAAGCATAATATAACCTCAAAGTCGTACATTGTGGAAAAACATACCAGATCAGCAAGTCCACACTAATGTTATAATTAATGCGAAAGGTCATCTATCTATCTGTCTGCCTGTTACCTCTTCACGCCCAAACAGCTGAACCGGTTTTGCTGAAATTTGGTATGGAGATACTTTGGGTCCCGGGAAAGGACATAGGATAATTTTATTCCAAGAAAATGTACGGTTCACGGGCGACAAACTAATTTTGGCGCAACGGAGTTGCGGGCGTCATCTAGTAATATTTAAGAAGTCGGTTAAAACGAATTTATCCTTGATTAGCAAGGCAGTTAATATTCCTAGTTTATATGTAAGTTTATGATTGTTTGCCTAACAACACTTTGTTTTACCATCGCCATAAATAAAATTATATGAACCGTCGATAAACCTCCTGGAAAGCAGCCAAGTGAACCCTAGGTACAGTAGCTCGAAACACGAATGTACATTATCATATTTTTTTGTTTTATTCCGGCTTAAATGATTGTACTATCAGAGGTATTGATTCATAGGTATACGATGGACCTACGTAAATAGGTCTGGTTATGTCCAGGCGTCAGATCACCGCTAACATTGACAGGACATAAATCAACGAAATCTGTGCGTTACTTCCCTATATCAATTTCTTTCACGTATTTGGGTCTCGCACCAGTCTAGAGTTAATACTTGGTTAGTATCATGTTACGCCTCCGTGGTCTAGTGGTATAGTGCGCGGCTCTTGACTCGGAGGTCGTGGGTTCGATTCCCGCATTGGAAATATGTTATTTCCAAGTTTGGTTAGGCAGGCTGATCGCATTGTCTGACAAGTAAGATGGTCCATGCGTCGGATGGGCATGTAAAAAGTCGGTCCTGCGCCTGATCTCTCGCCGGTCGTGTCGGTCTGCCGTCCCACATGGATTATGAGAGTAAAGGAATAGAGAGTGCTCTTGTGTATTGCGCACACACTTGGGCACTATAAATTTACTCCTGCGTAGTTGATCTGGTTTCAATGAAACCGGTCACCGTCACCGAAACTGGTGTGGGAGCTTTTATAGTATCATGATAGCCCTTTTTAAAGAATGACAAGATTTTCGCTGCTGTGCCTTGTAATTAAGTGAGACAATTATTGTTAGCTCTGAAACATCTGAAATAAGGCTAAGAAACTAATAGCTTAGTAACTATTTTCTAAATATAATTATACGGGACCGTATGATTATTATGAGGTAGTATGAATAGTTGGATAACGATATAGACAAAACAAGCTTCAAGCAAATGGATTACAATAATATTATGTATATTAATAATAATAAAAATTATATTTATTGATATTAATATATCTAAAATGTTTGGAAGAAAAATATGATTGTTAAAGGATTTGGAAGAAGAAGCGATATAATATAAGCTCTACAAAGGTCATTCCTCGATCCCGGATTATTACCTACTTTTGCTTTCTCGGCTACTATGCGAGCTGAATCGCAAATAATCTCTCGTAGTTGAGATTCACCCCGCTAATCTTGAGGATATTAATAAAATTTTCCTCTATCGAAAACCTTATTGGCAAAATGGATGAAGCAAAATCGACTGATGGTAAGCCTTTTAGCAATCGTATTGTAAATAAATACATACTAACATTAGACATGCGAATGTTTGTCTGTCTGTTACCTTTTTATGCCCAAACCGCTGAAACGATTTTGATGAAATTTTGTATGGATAATGGAGATTCTTTGAGTCCCCGGAAAGGACTAAAGACATTTTTTATTCCGAAAAATCTGTATGGGGTCCGAAACTATTATACTGGTTTTGACATTCCAGCATTGCTTATTATATACATTATAATATAAAGTAGAACACGGGGATTAAGCAATTTTGGACTTGATATATTCTAATATAAATCATAAGAACAGGACAGAGATTCTATTCTAAGATACTTTTTAGAGTAGAATTTATAACTTTGTTATTTCATAGAACGAACATTGGAAACTTGTTCTAAGATAAAATTGTCAAGTCTGTCGTAGTGCCAGTATCTACTTCAGGGATCCGCACCTCATAAAATCGCTGGCTTGTCTAATTTTGTGTTAAAACTTAGGTACTTACACCACTCGAAAACAAAAATATTTTTATAAAAGAAAAACTACTTTTGTTTTCTTTCCAACAAAAAAAGAATCATCAAAATCGGTTTACAAACGGCAAAGTTATCCGCAAACAAAAATTTTTTTGAAGCCGGTTAAAGCATTAAAAAACAAAGAAAATTTTATAAACTTGGGGTTTTTGGGGTTTTGGGGTTTAGTTCTCGATGGTGTGCATCGAGAACTATGATTTAAACAAAGCGTGCAAAGCATTAAAATATTATTTAAAGTATCTAGATGATGTCAGCAACTCCGTAGCGCCAAAATTCGTTTTGAGCGCGAGAACCATCAATTTTTTCGGGATAAAATAGTATTATTTATCCTTTCCCGGGCCTTAAAGTACCTCCATAATAAATTTCAGCAAAATTGGTTGAGCGCTTTGTATGTAAAGACGTGACAGATAGACTGACAGTTAGACACGCTATCGCAATTTACAATATTAGTGTGGATTTTGTGGCTGGTCCCGTTAGACCAGTGGCTCTTAAGGTGATGCCGCGTTAAAGTAAAAAACCGTATTAGATATGTTTTAGATTGCTTGTTTTTATGCGAGGCCGGCCCGGCCTCTCATAGAATGAATTTCATAATATTTTATAAGCTATGGGCAAATTAAAGTGTATGCTTGAACCAATCTATGTACAAATTTTGGAAGCATAAATCACTCTCCTCTGTTGGCAAAATTAGAATCCCTTTTTATACAGAGGTCTTTTTGATTGATTATTCTGTGTTATAAAAGTAGACTAAACGTGTTGTGCTATGGGTAATTCAAGGACAAAGACAATATGATGAATACTGACAATGAACTATAGTTTCTTAGCTTTAGTCATTGCTGAGAAAAATCGATATCGCTACAGCCAAATTATACCGGTGTTCCCCGGACCACTCGTGGTCCCTGGAGGCATTCCAAGTAGTCCGCGAAGCCATCCTAATAATATGTGAGAATTCAGAAGTTGGAAAAAGAAAGAGTCTGCAACTGCATCTTGCAGTCACAAAAATCACATTAAATTAAGATCTGTAACTTTAAGATTTTTTCCAAATAAAAAAAATAGTGCTAATAAATAATTATAAAGTTGTGCTTGTTTTCTTTATCAATCAACCCTTAGGTAAACCCATCGGGTGGTTCCCGGCTAGACAAACATTTGGTAAAATGGTCCCTCATGACTAAAAGGTTAAGAACCACTGAGTTAGACGATAGCATCATTTTATTTAAGTCACTGTCTTTGAGAAAGTCATAAGGAACCCTTGGCGCTGTTTGCACTGCAATGTCAACTTCATACAGTAGTAACAAGTTTCTCCGCTGTGGAGTCTCATATGTAAGGTTTTAAAATTTAACTTTCAACGTTTAAACTTCTAGTTACTAATTTAATTACTGTTGGAAAAACTATCTAGATGGAAAAACTTAAAGTATTCCTTTGGGAAAAAATAATATTTTCAGAATGTTATTACTACTATTACATGCTAAGTTTTTAAATCTTTGCCTAATTCGAATTGAGTGCACTATAAATATGAATATTTTTCCTGACATACACAAAAATTGTATCTGAAAAGTTCTATTAACATACAAATATGCTGATGCTGCCAGAATTACTAGCCACATGCCAAGATAAAAGTTACTTATCTCCACAGTAACTAAATATTATGTAGTCTGATATTTTCTTTACCTTGATATTATTGTTTTGTTTTCTTCACAGACATAGATCATGAATTTCATTATAGATGCCGCATGTGTATGTACTTCGGGTGCCATATCGCGCTCACAAACGACGAGCAATGCTCGTCTTTCGAAAGTCCTTTCTTTAGTCTGCTATCGGAATCGGACGTCAATCGGAATTTCAAAAATGCCTAAATACCTAAAAGTGCCGTATTGAGCTGTAGAAATTCAATTAGAAACGTTGGCCTAGATAATGGGCACTTTTCTTATCATCGGTACGTCACAGTAGTTATAAAAAAACCGGCCAAGTGCGAGTTGGACTCGCCCATGAAGGGTTCCGCAGCAGCAATAAGGTTTATTTTTATGAAATTAAAAGGTTTTTTTATTTATTTTTATACTTCAGTCGATTTAATGAAATTTAGATTAAGGTTTACCATTTATGACGTATAAAAAACTACTGGCTAGATCTCGTTCAAACCAATTTTCGTTGGTAGTTTTTATAGTAATCTACATCATTTTTTTTTAGAATTATCATGCCCCTACTTTAGAAATTAGAGGGGGGGGGACACACATTTTACCACTTTGGAAGAGTCTCACTCGCAAACTATTCAGGTTAGAAAAAAATGATATGAGAAACCTCAATATGATTTTTGGAGACCTATCCACAGATACCCCACACGCATAGGTTAGGTAATTTTTTTTTGTTTCAGTTGTACCTATGGGGACCCCTAAAATTTTTAATATCTTTTCTTTTTTTAACCGACTTCAAAAAAAGAGGTTATCAATTCGACGCGTGTGTATGTAATATTTCCAGAACTGCCCAAATTTCGTTTAAGTTAGTCGTAAACGAATCGATGCTGACAACCCTAATGTTTGTTTTGATTGTATTTAAATATTTAAAACTACCGACGTTAAACTTACACCTGATGATGATTTAATTCGAAACCGGTCGTGTAATTTGTTAAAATTATTATAATTTCTTAAATATAGTGGAAAAAGTGCACGAAAATTGTGTTTCATTAGTGTTCAACATGAATTTCCACCAAGAACCAACAGTACAATCAGTTACATATAAGTTAGTCTGTATCAGCGTCTGAAAAAATGTGCCAAATTACAAAAGTGTATGTATGTATGTATGTTTTTATGTTTGTGGTCGCATATCTCTGGAACTACCATTTCAGTAATTCTTTTTTTGTTGTACTAGGTATTGTTCAACTTAGGGAATAGTGTACGTTTTATCAAAATCGGTTCAGTAGTTTTGGAGATACAGAGTTTTTATTCTCAATTACGTACAATTCTGAAGTCGGTTTTATCTTTTTAAAATACAGTTATAATTTTAAAATATTAATTTAAAATATTAATTTGGAAAATTAGTTCTCTATCCTGGTAATATTTATTTATTAGCCTATGCTGTCCCACTGCTGCTGAATGGGTACCCGAAGACGGAAGACGCAACCGTGGCCGGCCTAGGAAAAGATGGCGACGAGCTGGGGGCATACCAGCCAGGCTGGCCAACGGTGGCGCAAGATAGGGAAAAATGGAAGACCCTGGGGGAGGCCTTTGCCCAGCAGTGGTAATATTATTGTATTAAAATCTTAATGCGGTTCAGACTACATCTACTTACTAAGTTTCAATAGTATAGCTCTTATAGTTTCGGAGAAAAGTGGCAGTGATATACGGACGGATATACAGACAGACAGACATGACGAATCTATAAGGGTTCCGTTTTTTGCCATTTGGCTCCGGGACCCTATAAAAAACTACTTACACATAGTGGTCGGAAGCTATTTACCTGTTTTTGTGGTTTATGTAAAAACCCTAAAGTGACATGTGAAAAGGCACATCTTAAGTGGCAGTCAAATATCAATCACTTAGACCCTTGAAGGGTAACCCAACTACCTGTGAATGTTGTGAAAGTCCTTGCGAGACCTTCTTATGAAAATGTATGTAACGCAGGGTTGGGCTAGTTTTCATGTTGCATAGTACACGTGTTTTTCATTTTGATGAGGAATGTTAGAGGAATTATAACAAGTATAATATAACAAATATAATATCTTATAAAAATCAACCTACTTCCCTATAACTATTAAAATATTATAATCTTATTAAGGTCTTCGGTCTCTGTATGTCTTGAAACACTTCCGGGCATGCCAGATAAAGACTAGCTAAAAGCCGAGGTTTGTCAGGACTCGCGTCGTTACACCTTTTTTTTTTTTTCCCGGAGGGGGAAATGCATTACGCATACCACCCAGGCGCAGGGGGCGACCCGAGCGGTGATGTGGGACTCCCGTAGCTAATGAGACCACGGTATACCCACTAAAACCCCCCCCATCTTCCGCCACGCCGCCCTTTGACGGGGCCACGGGAACGATACACACATCCGCGACCCCGCCAGCGGTCTGAAGACTCCACGATGGGCGCACAACACGTGCGCCCTCCTCCTCGGCCCCCACCAGGGCTGTAGCAGACGCCCCCCGAGTCTGCTACTTGGAGGCCATGTGGCAGATCAGGTCTGTGGCTCTGCCATCGACCACACCTCGGCCGCAGAGGATAGGGCAAGCGGCGCACCGCAATACCTACTTGCCTCTTCCTCTGCGGCCCCACCTCGGTGCGCATCCGCAGCGGACTCCTCCAGTCCGCTGGGAGCGCCCTCAGCGGGCCAGGCGGCGACACCGGCCGACCCTGGTTGCCTCTTCGCTTCACCGCGGTTGTCCAAGCCGCGGTTACTAGAGCCCCACCGCCACGACGCGTCGTTACACCTTGACTGACTGATGATAACACAATATATCTATATACAAAAAACCTGTCCCGGCAAACGTTGTTTTGCCATATAAAGTATTTCTACTTCATTAGTTGATACAAAATCCTACCCCCTCTTTTGTCCCCTAAGAGGAGTGGGGGGGGGGAAATGTTATACACCAAATGTTAAGTTGAAAAACACAGTAAATAATATGAAGTAAGTCCACGACGGATAAAGAAAAAAGTTTGATACAAAATCTGACCCCCTTTTTGGTCCCCTTAGAGGGGTGGGGAAGGGGAATTTTATACACCAGATGTTAAGTTGGAAGCAGACAAATGTGTCTGCGAAAACCGTATGCAAATCGGAAAAGTAGTTTTCGTGTTATATACAAAAGTTTGATACAAATTCTGACCCCTCTTTTGTCCCCTTAGAGGGGTGAGGGCAAATTTTTTTATACACCAGATGTTAAGTTGGAAGAAGACAAATATATCTGCGAAAACCGCATTCAAATCGGATCAGTAGTTTTCGTGTGATGCTGGAACAAACATACAGACAGACAGACAGACAGACAGACAAACAGACAGACAGACAGACAGACACACAGACAGACAGACAGACAAAAAACTAACCACAGTTTTGGCTTCTATAGCGATGTAGTAACACCCCCTGCTTATTATTTTTTGAATATCTTTAATGTACAGAATTCACATTTCTACAGTTTTATTATCTATACATATAATACATATAATAAAATCGTAGGAAAGTCAATTCTGTACATTGAATATTTTTTAAAAATAATACTTGGGACGTGATCTACAATCGATATGGAAGCCAAAAATATAGTTTTTAGAATTTTTGTCTGTTTGTCTGTTTGTCTGTATGTATGTCCGGGATAAACTCAGAAAGTACTGAATGGATTTACTTCAAATCGCTTCCCCCCCCCTCCCCCCCCCCCCCCACACCTACCCAAATTTCGCTTCAAACAAAACGGTGTTGTGGCGTTATACATCTTTTTTAAGAACAAAGTTAAAAACTAAACTACACATACGGTTTTCCAGTGTCGTTTGTTTTGGGGGGGCTGCGCCCCCCCAAACCCCCCCCCCTTATTCCTCATGAAACTGACATGAAAAGGTATCATGGAGTTTGTATTGCGTCTTAATTATCCTTTGTAGGAACAAACTAAGTCATCTATACAATATATTGTAATAAAAATTGTAAGAAAGTCAATTCTGTACATTGAATATTTTTGAAAAATAATACTTGGGACGTGATCTACTATACTAACGCGGACGAAGTCGCGGGCAACAGCTAGTATGTAATATGTATAGATAATTGTAACGCGGTTCCGTATAACTTTATTATGAGGATCCTTGAGTTACAACCTAGGTATTAAATAAAAATTATTACTATTATTATTATTGGCAGCTTAGTAGATTTGATAGAACTTTTGAAAATCGTATTCTGTATGATCCAACCCTAAAATTTTCATCCTACATAACGATGTTACATATGGGCCAGGGTCGAAAACGTAAAGGTTTAACACGGAAAACCCCTTTCTTGAGCGCTCTCTAACGATTTACCACTTCAGAAGTTCGGATACTATTATTATGCTTTATAGGTATTCAAGAAATAATTGAAGACGTAAGTTGATGAAGTTGATAACTAACATTTTATAACATATTATGGGCAATTACTCATTTTCCCCCTTATAATTTCAACAAATCTTGTAACTGATGTATTTCTTATCTGGGTTATTATTAGTGGATTTTATGTACAACCAGCTATAAATTAGCTTAGCTCCTAATAATATATATCTGGTTATACATAAAATCCATTTTCTTTTGATTTGAAATCATTTTTCTGGTCCTAAAGCCTCCATTTATACAACAAACGTCAATTTTAAAATTGTTAGTTAGCTACTTAATCCACTCTCGTCTTCAGTTATAACCACAATATCAAATTAGTCTAAATTGCTCAATTTTGCATGTCTGTTGCCGGAAAATGAACAATATTTCACTTTTTATATTAAGAAATTATCTTACACGAGACTGCCACCGTTAACATAATTAAATTTGTTTATTTAAGAAAATATTTGTATTAATATTTCGTTTAGGCACACAAAATGTAGGCGAGTAAAGCTACATCATGAAATTTTGTTTACACGTTAAGAAAAATTATTGGCGATTAAATTATCAAAGCTATTTTTTATGGGTAAGTAAATATTTATTACATTTACAGACTTAGTGTACTTAATTTAGTCTCAAATATGAGCAATATTTTCTGGAAAACCAACCGCTAAAATATTATGTTTTACACTAAAGTGCCTGTTAGACTGCACTGTTAGCACTTTTTAAGAAACGACTGATTTTTGTTTCAAGTGAGTTGGTGCCATAGAAAAAGTGCTGAAGTTCATGTGTATATTATAATAAATAAATAATTTATTATATTCATTTCGAAAAGCCACCAATAGAAATTCATCCTGATCCAAGCCACGCGACGAGTTACAAAACATTATAATAAAATGTGAAAATTTATATAAAATTATGTGTTTGGAAAAAACTTTTCCAACAAAATTGTTTGAAACAACAATCAGTTCTTGATTGAACAGAACTGACAAAGGGCTCGTTAGGAGAGATTACCGATATTATACTGTATTGTGACATCACTAAATGCATCGCAAAAAACGAATACGAAGCGCGTATCGATTCGTTTTCCGGTATTCGATATTACGGGAACTGTCACCGGCCGATAGTGCAGTGCAGAATGCAGATGCACTTGACAGCTGTCACACAATATGTGTGTCTGTCTGTCGCGATAACGTTCCATCCGGCACGTTATGTGTCGGAAAATCCGAATCAACTTTTCGTCGATTAATATAATATCGATAGCTTTGATTATATTAAGGCCGTCACAGACCTAGCTATAATATATATTAATATATTAATTATAGCTAGGCATATTACTATATATATTTTCTATACAATTTTCATACACTCAGCTATAATATATATTTCTGGTCTCAGTGTGTTTAGTACGGTATATTAATATATATTATAGTTAAGTCTGTGACGGGCTTTAGATTATTAGATTAAAGGCCGTCACAGACTTAGCTATAATATATATTAATATGTTTATAGCTAGGCATATTACTATATATTTTCTATACAATTTTCGCGTGACCACACACTCAGCTATAATATATATTTCTGGTCTCAGTGTGTTTAGTACGGTATATTAATATATATTATAGCTAAGTCTGTGACGGGCTTTAGATGCGCTGTTTTTGTTTGTAAAATATTATGTTGTTTTTTCAAGTGTGTGTTTGCGTATTAGAGGTAGACTTTGCATAGAACACAAAAAATCTATACAAACATGGTATGCGCCTACGCTTACTACTAAAGTTCAAATTGATGTCAACAGATGTCGCTAAGCGTCAACTGAATCGCACTATAGCTTACCCGATCCGTTACTTCTTATACTTTAACATAATTTTCATATCTGAGAAACCATATAGCAAAGTGATGTTTGTTAAAAGAAATTAATTTTTGTGGAGTGGTCAAATCACTCCTATAATATAATTTACATTCTGGCAAACTTATTATAGTCAAATTACCTTAGTACTTACTACTTCCGCACTATTGTAAAGTGGCGCTTAAAAGACAGATGTTTCATGTTTCACATCCACTGTCACAGCACTTCATATTTTGTCATCAAGCCGATTCTGATTTCCCGATAGTGTAATTTAGAAAGACAGCTGTTTTGCATCCATGAGTCATGACTCATGACTAATGACCTCACTAACCATCCTTGTAGATAGATATATTTACAAATATTGCTCCTATTCAGTTACTCTTTTTTATATAAAATAAGGAGGAAGACCAGGAAACGGGTCGCCCGTGGACATTCGCAGCATTAGAGCACTGCAGGAATACGCTCTCTTCTTGAAGGTTTGCAGGTCATATTGGTCCGGAAATGCTGCTGGCGACAGTTCGTTTCAGAGTTTTACCGTGCGCGGCTGAAAGTTACGCGAAAATCGCACGGTGAAGCTGCCACTAATCAAGGTGATGAGGATGGTATCTTTTCGCGTGGAACTATGGTGAAAAGTTGCAGGTTTAGATACATTTTTGTTAGAGCCAAAAAACTGAGAATTCCATAAATCTATTGTTCGACACACTCGCTTTGATACACCATGATTTAACAAGTTTTTATGTTCACTATAGCTAAAGGTACCAAAGGCATCTAGGCAAAGACTAAAAGATACTTTTTTTGTCTGCTGTAACTCCTCCTTTTTGTATAATATGGTTACATAATATAATATTTAACAAATCAATTTAGATCAGTGGTATTAAACTTTTTTTTATACGAGCCACAAACACGTTTTGGCCTTGGTGTCACCGGCCGTAACTAACATTCTTAGGGTTAAAAACAACGATCTTCAAAAAGAAGTGGAAAATTTTTCACGACTTTCACGAAGACTGCACTATCTTGCCGGTGGGCGTGAATTTCGAAGTGGGTTACGCAGGCCACTAAAAAAATCCCCGGCGGGCCGCAGGTTGAGTATAGCTGATTTAGATTATTAAAAAATAAAAAGTATTTCTAATAAAATTCTATTGCGTAATATTCGCATAATATGTCTTTTAATATTCAAGGTTCTTACGAAATAATATGTAAGGAACAAACAACGTATTAAAATTCGAGGCACAGTTTTACGCTTTTCAAATTAGTCTTTTATTAGGCCTATAAAAGTAAACAGTCTTTATTAAATTTTTGCACTTACAGTCTAAAGCCGCAATAAAGTATAAAGATCAAAGTATTAACAAAAGAAAGACCGTAGTACAAAATAATTGTATCTCCCTTTATGAGATTCGTATCCCAGTTTTATTATTATGAGTTCCCTTTTATATTTTTGGTGATTTTTAATTTACAAAAACAAGTAAAGTTTTAATTTTGCACAATACGACTAGTACTTTCCTGCGCCGAAATAAGTTACCCACTTACATATTGCAGTGGTCAATCCTAATAATATGACTTTTAGCAGGACTGAAAGTATTTAAATAAATCCTATTTCATATTTAACTAAGTATAGTTAAAGCGTTACAAAGCAACAGACCGACACTTTACATTTATAATAATAATCGGCCAAGTGCGAGTAGGACTCGCGCACGAAGGGTTCCGTACTATTATCGAGCAAAATTAGGCCATAAATTGTGTTTTTTGTATGGGAGCCCCCCTTAATTTTTTATTTTATTTTGATATTATTATTAAATATTAAAGTACACATATAACTAAAGATTTTGTGAAAAATTCATGTACCTACCTGTTGCCATTTTTGATATAAGTAGAGCAAAAAAGGCCAAAATATGTATATAATAGTATAGGAGCCCCCCTTAAATATTCATTTTATTTTATTTTTAGTATTTGTTGTTATAGCGGCAACATTACAGAATTTGTGAAAATATCAAATCTCTAGCTATTACCGTTCTTGAGTTACAGCCTGGAGACAGACAGACAGACAGACAGACGGACAGACAACGAAGTCTTAGTAATAGGGTCCCGTTTTTACCCTTTGGGTACGGAACCCCAAAAACTAAAAAACACGCTTTAGCCAATCTACCATCTTGGATGCCCAATATGTTGGATTTAAGTCACGTGACTTTTTTTCGTATTAATGACAGCACCCCTTCATTTGATACCCATAACATCTTGGGCATCCCCAATTGCTGATAGGCCATTTCAAATAGCCTGTCCACCATCTTGGGGAGGCCGCCATTATGGATTTTTATTAACGTTTCTTAGCTAGTCATGACGTATTGTCATTGCGTATGCAAAATTTCATCCTAATCGAAGACCAGGAAGTGGATCAAATTAATAAAGATTTCAAGATTATCTTACATACTTATACAAATGAAGATAATAAAATCGTGTGTCAATTTACTCATTAATTTTCTGTTTCAACTGTCATTGTCATTGCTAAAGTAATATTTTAGAATAATGAATAATATTATGTCAGTCATTATAAGAACAATAAGGAGTTTTGCCGGGAATGTGAAAGAGTGATGTTGTGATTTTGTATTATTTTCCTAAAATTGTGATATGTTGGGTTTTTAATGTGTAATATTGGTAGAATATTAACCATTAGATATTCGTTATCGTGCACAAGTGTAGGAAAGTGATGCATTATCCAGAAACGTGCGATTTTGTGTTCCCTCCAAAACTCCATTGAAAGTTTCAGTAATGCGTCTACCACTTTACTGAAACGACCGACTTGACTCCTTGACTGTATTGACTTGTACTTAGACTTTGACTAGACTTATGACCTGACGATATTACATGAAAACGATGCTGAAAATTATTATGGGAGGAATACGGTTTTCCCGCCATATTCCTTACCTTTTTACCTTGTTTGTGGCACAACATACACATACTTTGTGTCAAGTTGCCAAAAACGAAGAAAAAAAAAAAAAAAAAAGAACAATAAAATGTCAGTCATTCATTACTCACACACAAATCTAATATTTATTACATAGTCTTCCCAGATATTGTGTCAGACTTCAAGAAGATAGATAATACTCAAGCCTAGCTTGTATGAATCTATCTCTAAGTTTTATCAACGCCGCAAGTTTGGTACGCTTGAAATAATGGGAACGTCTGCAGTTGTACCAACTTGATAGTTGATGTCAGAAGTTTGTAAGAGGATACCTCCCTGTTTCTTAATAATTGTTATTACGAAACGGTTATTTTTTAGTGTTTACCACTAAGTAACTAGATATCAGTTTGTTTTAAAATTGCTTTGAATGTACCATCGAGAGAAATTGATCCCTATTCAGTTGACGGACCTACGTCAATTGGTCGGATTATGTCAACTAGGTATGTCAGCTGGGTTTGACAAAACGTGACCAAAATACGTAGGTCCGCTATCAGCGGAGCTAAAATGGTCGCTTTGGAGAATCGTGTAAAGAATCATAATAATATGAATCATTTTTTAAAATCGCAATATGCAACTTTGCTTGCATTTCTGTCATCATGTCTGTATTTTCGTTATAATATAAAGTTAATATACCTAGCGGAATAGAGCAAAAATCTCGAGCTGTCAAACGAAACCGAAATTGGTTTACACCTGTGTGTAAAATTTGTGGACGTATATACTTACAAGTTACACAAGTATGATTGAACATGAATTCTATGAGATTAAATTGTCAACGTGCCGATACGTGCCGACTGGACGTCAAAAAAAGAGTTCTGCTGTCATGTAGGTATCACACGTCTCTTTTTACCACGCAGTGTTACTGATAGTGACATCCGGCTTGCTCAGGCCTTTGTTTCTTTATTCCGCTAGGTATATTTTCTTTATGATTTTCGTACTGATTTGACATATTTTGTCAGTTTGACAATTTTGACGATTCATTTGCTGAATTGATTGAGAGGAATTGCTAAATGTGACCATTTTAGCCCCGCTGCCCAGGAATCAACTTCTCTGATAGTACATGCAAAATATGTTTACATAATATCTGTTACAACTCGTGAATTATAATAATAATTGAAGTATTTTTTTGGATTCAGTTTTAATCTCACAACAAAACATTATTATACGACACAAGCAATTTTATGAAAATAGCGGCGAGGTCGCGCCGTTATTTAAATAAGTCGTTACTAACATAATATTTTACTTGTGATCTCTTATTGCGATATCGACAAAACCGCTCGTTCTCGCGGACGCATATATTATGTAAATTATTGAGCTTCATAATTTTTTTTCTTACATAAAATAGAAAATATCTAAATATTATAGATATAGTATCATGATAATTATTGTAATTACTCATTGCAAAGTTAACACAAACATATTCTTACTTTAGCTTATGCGAGATTGGTTTCGATCTCCGAAAATCAAGTTGTTAAAGTGAGTAACAATAGCACTAAAGTGGTCCCATTTAGTTGAAGTTCGATTACATCAGGTCCATTAGGAATTGAGCCAAAGTTACACACCCATGAGAGCTGTCCTGTCTCACTCATGAGTTGTGACGAAGTTATTGTTCAATGGAATCAATCGATAGAACATGCGATTTGATCGAGTTTAATCGATACATATCATAGTAGGGGTCCGTTCATATTGCAACGTCACGCGTCGGCACAATAAGATGTATTAGAGCTATTCGAAACTGAAGTTTATTTACTGCACTAGAAGATGCATATTGAATTGATAGGCTTGTTGCTTACGGTTGGTACTACTAATATATATTCTGTGCTTACGGTACGGGCTTCCGTAAGTTGTTCTGTTCCAAATTCGGATGTCTCATTTAAAAACGCAACACGACATAACGCCTCGCGATTACAATGTAAACTATGACCATTAATAATTCGTTACGGCAAAAATAAAATGTTCGATGTTATAAAATAAATGAAACTAAAATTAGAGGGTTACTGCTGAAGTTATAAATATAGCAAAATATTATTTTCGAATGCAATGTCTCGTGCGGAATTTCGTACATAGTTTTTAGATAACATTTTATTTGGACGAAAATTTATAAGTAAAGGATATGCAAAAAACAACTGTTAGTAAATGAAGACATGCACTCATAGCCTATCTACTGATGAAGTGGACAACTGGATATACCAACATTTTATAATATAAGAGCAAATACTCATTATTGTAACTTACCTACTTCATCATCTGGCTATTATAGACAAATAAATAAATAAAATTCTATTTAAATTAAATCGTTTTTACAAAAGTTTTATATAGATACACATTAACCAGATGAGGGAGTAGTTATTAAATAACCAGATGGCCATACTTATTTTTTATTTTCAAATCATTTTCTCACTCCTAAAGCCTCCATTCTTGCAAAAAAACTTGAATTTTCAAATTGTAATTACCCACTTCATCCACTCACGTCTTCGAAATATAAACAAAAATTAAAACAAACACAATACGAATATAAACAATGTTGAAACATAATATTCTAAAACAAACCAAGTCCGGTCGTATTGTTATTATCTTTGAAACTCTTTGAAACCGCACAAAGTGCTCCACACAATGCAGCCGAAAACTCATTATTTTGTATTTTGGGATCGTCACATAATAATTATTATTTGTGTAGCTTTTAGATGTTGAGAATATTAGTTCAGAGTCGAATTAGTCGTATATAATTTAGTTAGTCGTATTAAAATCGCGTTTTGTTATTTGGTTAGAAATAATAATATTATGTTATTAGTTGATGCCCGCAAGTCGCAACTCCGTTGCGCCAAAATTATTTTATCGTGCATATGAGTCGTACATTTTTCGGGAATAAATTATTCTATGTCCTTTCCCGGGACTCAAATTATCTCTATACCTCAGCAAAATCAGTTAAGAGGCCGGGGTACCCTCGAAATTCTCATACATACTTAATACCAAAATCATTTTCTCATACGAAAATATTTAACATGTTTGAGTTATTTTTCAGCTTAAATAGTAATTACCTAGGTTCCTGCACAAAATTTTTCTACAAAATATTTAAACACTAAATTTTTTTTTGTGTTGAAATGTTTTGTAGTAAATTTATTACTAAATATTTAGACACTAAAAAATATATAAATAAATAGTAAATTTACTACAAAATATTTAAACTTTAAAAAACATTTTTAGTATTTAAATATTTTGTAGTAAATTTACTATTTATTTATATATTTTTTAGTGTTTTTATCTATTTTTGGTGTTTAAATATTTAGTAGTAAATTTACTAAAAAATATTTAAACACAAAATTTTTTTAGTAAGTATTTAAATATTTTGAAAAAAAAAAATTGTGCAGAAACCTAGGTAATTACTATTTTAAGCTGAAAAATAGGTCAAACATGTTAAATATTTTCGTATGAGAAAATAATTTTGGTATTAAGTATGTATGAGAATTTCGAGGGTACCCCGGCCCCTTAAGCGGTTTGGACGTAAAGAGGTAACGGATAGACATAATATTATGTAGACTGACAGGCTTTCGCGCTTATAACTCATATTTAAGCTGAATCGCTCAAATCAAAGAACATAGCACAAAGCAAGAACTGTAAGTGCTACAGAGTTTCTGCCAGTAAATCTTGCGCTCATTTCGGTATAACTTTGCGAGAACCCTTGAAAATTTACTCAGCTATTATTGTCACCAATATTAAACTTTGAACTCGACAGTGTGAATCCTAATCACAGAATCACGCCTTCGCAACTTCGTATTGAAATGCATATTTCTGTCGCAATTTGCTCTATTCAGTGAGGTCATTTTGATGCTCTTTTGTTCTAAACTTCATCATCTTTTATAGTAGCTCCTACGCAAATTTCACTTTACATAAAATACAATAATTCGTTCCTTTGGTACGAGTAAGATAAGGACGCGAGTCGTTTTAAGAGTATTGAGAATGTTTCTGTCTTATCAAATTATTATAAATATATTTTGTAACAATAATTCTCCTTATAAATTATAAGCGATAAGGTACGTAACACGTTACATGAGATAAGAACCTCGAAATATCTAAAGATCCGTGGACTGGGAAAGTCCATCCTGTCCTTAAACTTTCGGAAATCGTGTCAATATATAGGTAAGAGAGCTATTGATATTATATTATATTTAATAAGATCCGTATGAAAGTAATGAAGACTTTGTAGCTGGACAGTGTGTCAATACACGTAGACGTGCGTAGATAAAACCAGATCACTTTAACCTAACACCCCAAGCGCCACTTGGCTGTCGCATAACAATTGAAAATCTATTGTGTCTGAGATTTCCACAATCGAGGTTGGTAACTGATTCACCATTTAAGCCAACGCTCGGCCTTTAATTAATGTCAATGTGAGAACCACAGCATTGTAATGCAAACGCGATAAGGGAACCGTGAATCGTAATTTGTAGTTAGGGACGCCATTTTGTTGATAGACCCTTTTGTTCTAAACTCATTAGTTCTCTTCAAATATATATTGTTTGATGTACGCAATACGCATTAACTATTAACGTTGTGTATTGGAAAGTTTCCTGACGAGGACATGAGTAGAACAAGTAGAAAACATTAAATACTCATTACATATTAAATTATTTATTTTCCACGTTGAACGCATTAATGTTCTAGTTTAATATTGGATATTTTAGGCTTATTAGTTGTTAAGTATCGTTCGCTTTTGTTCCAACAAGATTTTGTCCTAGTAAGTCCTGTGTTTGCCTGTCTAAAATTTAGTATGGAGTTAGTTTGAGGCGCGAAAAAGAACATAGGATACTTTTTATCCTGGAAAAATATCGGTTCTGCCGATAACGGCATAAACATAGTGTATGGAATTGCTTTCGATCCAGCAACCAAACTCTCTTAAAATAATGCGTAGGTACACAAAGTGTAGAAGTGATTCAATAAAACATAAACAAGTTGAAACTTGTAATAAAAGTAAGTCAATAAGAACATAAAACAGACCCCGATCCCGAAATGTTGAAAAACCCAATAAAACTTAACGATTGCGCAAACAACGTGATGTTATGCGAGATGTAACAAGTCAAGTTACAGCTTATTTGTTGTGTATTTTATAAATGAACTCACCAATAAATATCACTTTGTATTATTATACTTCGTACACATATATTTTTCCTTTCGTTTTGTTTACAAAAACTCAATGACTTTTGTAATTAATGTTTGTAAATTGTGTAATATTACTAGATTAATTTCAATATTAGTAGTAGAACCAATTTTAAACATTAGCTACACAGTTGAAGGAAAATATGACGAATCATTTTTAATATTATTACAATCTAAACTATTAGGTGGTAATAATAATATCGTTAATGATTCGTCATGTTCTATCGAGGAATAAGGAAAATATATATAATATGACGACTGACTATTTAATAATTATTATTCCTGCGCATTCGCTAAAAATATCACGTATTGTCCTATATTATTATTGACCGTCTATTGTATAGGGTTGATATTGAACGCACTCGCATTTTAATCTTATTGTCAAATAAGTAGTTCAATGATATTGCACAATAAAATTGATCGTCTAGGGATCCACATAAACGCAAAATCAATAAAGCATTTACTAGGCAACGTCAGATTTCTAAAGTCAACTAAGATGAGGTTAGCCTCTTAATCTGATTAAAGAGGGGGAAGCTCTAGGGACTGATAGTATTAAGATCGAGTTCCTGAAACACGTCCTATGGGAATTACAAAAGATCCTTAATTTGCCTTGAAAATGACGTCCGTCTGCTCCGCGAGGAATGTGATTTCATTCACTTATTCCTCATTGCTTTATCGTTCTTTTTGTTTTAGTTCTAGGCTTTTTAAAGATTTAGTTTCTTAGGTTACTTTAAAATTTAATTATTTATAATTAACTTTATACAACATGACTGGTGAGACATTACCGATACTTATGGAGAGTACTCTGTACTCGATTCTCATTATAATTATACAGTAATAAAATTAGGTACTTAATTTTTTTCCGAATTTCCCAAAAATAAATGAATCATGGATACTAAGTAAATTATGCGGCTAAGCAAGTAGGCATACTATGCGGCCGGTGCAGAGGCGTGCGCTACCAAAGAAACACCACACAAATACCCCTCCCGCTCGCGGTGTCCATGCGTTGGGTAAATAATTATTTAACATTAAGCTACATTTACTCAGTAATCAATTGATATTATTTTTTTTATATTATTTTTTTCCAACTAATATAATAGCCAAATATCACGTCCTCGAGTATTGAACATGTCTCACCAGTCACGCAGTATAAGTAATATTTGTCAATAAAAATTTATTTAAGTGATATTTGAGTCATTCATAATAATATATTTTGGGGACTACTTTATTAAATTTAATTAAGATTGCACGAGTGATTGCATAATATTTGAGTTATTTAAAGGAATATTTATGAAAGTCAGATGAAAGAATGACTAGAGGAATTAATATATATTCAATTCAATATGAAGGAATTAATTAATATTAAAAATACAAAAATACTTTTCAAAAGGATTTCGAAATAAATAATTCTCATAGTAACAATTATACACCACATAAATAAACCCCAAAGGACAAACTGTCACCCCAAGTTTCAAATAATGAAAATTTATAGGAAGTTCCGATAAAGGTTTCTAAGTTAAAATGAGCAGCGGTTTTTCGGGCCTCGGCTGTTTAAAACTAACACCATCGGTGTTGTTGTTTTGGTCATAATATTGTAATAACCGACCCTTAGATCGGGGTAAACGAGTCAACAGCTTCAACAATTACTGAGCTACGGAAAAGCGACTGGCAAGCGACTAAATATTATTGCTATGCTATTATTATGCTATGATATGCTTTATTTAATATAGCGATTATTTTAAAATCTTTACGTCTAAATACATAATTACAAGCTGAAAATTTGTTACACAAAACTAGACTTATTGCAATGTTTTGATCTAACTCTTAACAACGTATCAAATGGTACTGGGCTCACAACGTAAAAGATTAAGGCCATTTTATTCGTCGTCTCTGAGAATATCTGAATCATGGAAACCATAATAATTTTTACTAAAACTTAAAGAAATTTCCACAAACAGCATAAAACGTTTCTAGGTTGTGGGAATTTATTATGGACCTTTTCAACCAAACAATATAAATTGCTCAAAAATGTTGCTGTTGTTTCACTGGCATTGTATAACATACTGTTATTCCTCTAGGGATCTCGAAAAATAAACGTAAATTTTATACCAAAATAAGACGTTTGTATTCGGTGCTCTATGAAAAATTGTTCGAATTGTGTGTCTTCGAAGTGCGTCTTGCCATTTAAACATTTGTCACTAGCATGGAAATTATAGCGGATTACATGGGACCTCTTCTAAAACATATAAATTTTTCTTCTTATTATGGCACTACGGCTATAAAACCATGGCCAGTGCCAATTTTTATATCGTCAGGCCCAAAGTCTAAGTAAAAGTCAATACAGTCAAGGAGTCAAGTCGGTCGATTCAGTAAAGTGGTATATGCTTTACTGAAACTTTCGTTGGAGTTTTGGAACACAAAATAGCACGTTTCTGGATATTGTATCACTTTCATGAAAACGAATATCCTACCAACATTACACATTGAAAACTCAGTTATCACAATTTTAGGAAAATCGTGCAAAAACACAAGATAGCTTTCTACATTTCCGGCAAAACTCCACATTTTTTAAGCATCCGTTAAGGCATAAAAATGGCAGTCTTCAAATCCTTATTTACATACTTCATCTATTCAATTTATATTTACTGATTTAAACTTACATAAAAGTGTCCAAGTAAGTGGGTAGGCAGAGAAAAAGCAATTTATTCTAGATTTATATGAAAGCCTTTTGGTGCACAGTATGTTTGAAGCGCTTCTTATTTTTAAGGATACTTTTTACACACACTTACATATTCTAGAAAAATTTAGAGTTCTCACGCGATTAAAGGCCGTCACAGACTTAGCTATAATATATATTAATATACCGTACTAAACACACTGAGACCAGAAATATATATTATAGCTGAGTGTGTGGTCACGCGAAAATTGTATAGAAAATATATATTAATATGCCTAGCTATAAAAATATTAATATATATATTATAGCTAAGTCTGTGACGGCCTTAACGAATTTAGGCGCAACGGAGTTGGCAGGCGTCATCTAGTTATTGTTACAATAACTGACAATAAGATGTCGTAAATTGTAAGGAATATTTTCAGACACTGAAATTCTCAAATTATGTTCAATCATTATATTGTTTAAAACTAATTGTTATAAATCAAATTACCTAATTACAAGTTTTAATCTTACTAAACTTTAATCTACGGATCAGTCAAACTAATTCAAAATTAATTAAACTTAGATCCGTGCCTAATTGGTTCAATTATTACCTCAAAGCTGTTTTCATTTTTCACCTTTTAATTTAAAAAGAGTTAAGCGAAATCATAATTTAATATAGGACATATCACTACTACATACAAAAATTTTACTATGTAAGCAAAGCATCGTGAATACACAAATATACATTCTGTGTATGAAACCTCATTAATGGCATAGGAGCAACAATTAATGTGTAACTTTGCAGCTATGTTCACAATATAATTTCGTTGTGTATGAAAAGTAATAGCACAGATGACAGAATAACCTTTGAAATCATAACATTTACTTTATATTTTACAAATGTTACAGCGAAAACAATCACAACATTGTACTAGAGATTTCATATAATTTCATCACATTAAAAGTAAACATGAATTGAACTTTAATACACAGGAGTAAAGTTTAGTTTCGAAAATTACTGGCGATAAATATAACGTCCGAGTTAATCTTGTAATTTATTTTCTCAGTGTTTTTCATTAAAGATAATAATCTTTGTTGGGTGTTCGTGTATTGGCTTTTATTTGCTATAATACAAATTAATTATCTTTAGGCTTCTCTATTTGTGATGTATTTGTAAAAATGTATTTATTGTATAATAATTATTTTTTCAGAATGTGTAGTAAACGGTTTTGTAGTAAAAGATATATACAATCATTGATAGGTTAGTTTTTTTCCTTTTGAAACTTATAATTAGTAATCACATCCGGATCTGTCAGCCTGCTAAGAGCGGGCCCCTAGAGTCTAGACGTCAATTTTATTGTGCAATATCACGTATTGTTTTTGATTACATCTTGCCAAAAAACTGTACAATAAAATTGAAGCGTCAATAAAATTGATTATCTACGGGCCCGCTTACGTTTGTTTAGGCGCGTAGAACGTAGCGCGTAGCTTGAGCAACCTTGTGCTACGCGCTACGTGCTACGAAATTACTGCTGTCGTAGATTCTACTACGGTCGTCGTAGACCACCGTAGCACATTCTTTATAATAAAATATACTAGCTGTCCCGGCAAACGTTGTTTTGCTATTTAAAGTATTTCTATTTCATCAGTTGATTCAAAATCTTACCCTCTCTTTAAGAGGAGTAAGGAGAAAATTTTTGAGTTGAGGGAAAAGATGTTGAGTTGGAAGAAGAAAAATATATCTGCGAAAACTGTATGCTGCGAAAACTGTATGCAAATCGGATCAGTAGTTTTAGTGTTAAAGAAAAAAGTTTGATACAAAATCTGACCCCCTCTTTCGTCCCCTTAGAGGGGTGGGGGGAATTTTTTTTATACATCAGATGTTAAGTTGGAAGAAAACCGCATTTAAATCGGATCAGTAGTTTTCGTGTGATAGTGGAACAAACATACAGACAGACAGACAGACGGAAAAAAAACTAACCACATTTTTGGCTTCTATAGCGATGTAGTGAAACCCCCGCTTATTATTTTTTGAATATTTTTAATGTGCAGAGTTTTCATTTCTAGTTTTATTATATTATGTACTTTATTAATCTTATATATTTTTATACTGTTATATGTTATATAAATAGCACAATTTAATAATGTTATAAAGGCTTTATAATAACATCAGACTCGTTTTATATGTTGTTATCTTCATCAATATAGTCTTGACCTTGCGCCATCTGCATGAATAATTCACGATTATGTAAATTGAGAAAGAATATTAAATTTAAGCTTAATCTCTTTCATATTCAATACTTTTTGTTGAAATAAAAAAGCCTGCAGAGCTCTTGAAACTTATTTAATTTTAGCTTGAAGCAAAAGAATATCTATAGTAATTTGAACGTATCTTGAAGATAATTTCAATTTAAATGTTTTTGCAATTAAAAATTAGTTTTAAGCTAAACGTATGGCACTTGCTACGATTCTTTAAGCTGTAATCACAATGGTATTATCTTGCCATGCGTCATCACACGTCGCGTGACGTCTATGCATGTATCAACGTCGCGTTGCAATAAGTAAATTCCCTAACGTACTAATTACCCGTATACCAATAATAATCATTTTATCTACACAGCAATTGAAATATTGCAGTCTTACCAGTATGAAAACCATATTGTGAGCGAAGAAAAATCCTTCCATAAAATTTTCTTGTGAAACGGCAAGACGAGAACACTTGCTTGTACTGTCAAAAAGCTATCAGATAAAGGCAGAACTCACAGGGCTATTTGTTCCCGCACCCGACGCGATTGCGGGCCCGCAGCTTTCCTAGAATACAGTTTTGTATGTAAAAAATTTAAGCAAAACTCACGGCGCGTTTTTCGCCCTCGGCGGGCGTGGTTGTTTGCGGCTCCCGCTGCACCGGCAGGAGGCGGTCGCCCGCAGCCTCGGCGGTTTGCGTTCGCGCGTTCTGCGATAGTTTAACGGGCTATCGCAGTAGCCGTAGTAGGCGATCGTAGTAGAAACCGCAAACTCTGCGGGCTGCGGGCCCGCACAAATCAGCGGTCTCGTGAGTTCTGAAATAAAACCGCACGGCGGGCGCGAGCGAAAACCGCGCCCTGAGTTCTTAGCCTACGTAGACGCCAACCAACTTTCCGCCTATTTTTCAATATTTCTACAAGTGTAAGTATAGAAAATAAGTACAATGCTTCTCTCCATAACACTTTACATTTATTGCGAAACAAAAGATAAACTAAGTGTATAATAAAGCCCAGGTAATGATCGTGATGTAATTAGAAATGCTTGCTATTTTAACCGCAACCTCAATGGTTGCCAACGATTTGAGGTTGTTTCCATTTGCTTCAGTGGTTATAAAATATTCATACTCCACAATAACCGTTAAAAGGTAATAATGACGCATTTGCGTTTGTTTATTCAAAAACGAATCCAATTACCTAAACCTGAGGGTGTATATTCGTTTGTGGTGAATACAAGACGTGTCCCTTGACTGAATTTTTAATGTGTGCTCAACACTCAACACCGTAATCACATCTCAACGATCATAATTTGTACGGTTACGTCATGAACTATAATGCGAGAGTGTGTCTGTCTGTCTGTATGTTACCTCTTCACGCTCAAACCGCTAAATCGATTTTGGTGAAATTAGGCTTGGAGATACTTTGAGTCCCGGGAAAGGACATGAAGATAGATAGAGAATCTGTCAAAAAAGCTGTGAATAGCCTATTCGGCACTTTATCAGAAAGTGGTGAAACATGCCCTGAGTATACTAATTTTGTTGCTATTTTATTCATGTTATATTTTAGTACGAACATCGTTAATTAAGTCACGTCAGGAAGCGGCGAGCAAAAAGGTTGTGAATGCTAATTAAGCGAAAGAAGCGTGTCAGGATCGCACTAAGTATAGTCGTAGTCGCCTCCGACCCTCATGGAAAACATTATAATATGTATAACTAGTAGTTACCCGCGACTACGTCAGCGTTAGCTAACTAATATAGTAACAAGGATGATTAACCCCTTTTAGGGTTCCTCAACCATTGTAAAAATTAAATAACGACAGACCGCAAGTCGATTGGTTGTAGTGCATTTATTGATTTTAATACGATTGTGAAAATCCTGATTCCATCTTAACCTATATTATTGTACTGTATATGCTACAATAAAATTATATTGTAACTTCACTTAATTTGAAAAGTAATCATTAAAGGTTTGTGGACCAAACATGTACAGTATGTACGTAGGTAGTTAATACATACAATATAGACCAGCTCTCCCCAACCCGCGACCCGCCGGGACTTTATTTGTGGCCCGCGTGATGATAGACCATTTTGAAAATCACGCCCATCGGCAAAATAATATAAGGTCGTAGAGAAAGTCGTGAAATTTTTTCACTTTCGAATCATTAATTTTGAAGAACGTTATTTTTAACACTAAAATTTTTTCACACTTAATAATTATAATAATCTTTTAATATCAACATCAGGTGATGATGATTTTATCGAAACCGGTCGTGTGAAACATAATTGTAATAAAAGTGGAATAAAGAAAAGTGTATATTATTACTAACTATCCCGGCAAATATTTTTTTGCCATATAAAGTGTTTCACCCATAATATTATTTTGTTGAAGTGACTAAATAAGTACGGCACCATGGCAACGTCCATCGCCATTCCGTCGCACAAACAATGGTCGCCGTCAGTCTCGAGTTGTAATAATTTCCTATTATTTATTCAACTAATGCACTTATCAATATAAAAGTACCCAGTAGCCGATTCTCAGACTCACTGAATATGCATATAAAATTTGGTTAAAATCAGTAAAGCCGTTTCCAAGGAGTACGCGGTCTAACATTGTGACACGAGAATTTTATATATTATAAGATAATTACTGTGAAACATGAATTTCCACCAAGAAGTTACAGCACATTCAATATCATATTATCAAAAAATTTTTGTTGTGGTCCGCGACACCAAGACCGAAACATGTTTGTGGCCCGCATGAGAAAAGGGTTGGGTACCACTGAATTATAGACTATCAAAATCATTATCCTACGCCCTACGCGGTACGTGAAAAGAAACCAATATGGAAATCCGCTGCACACTTTTGTGTTTCTATTGATAAAACGTAAACATTAAAATAAAGTAGCATAGCCGTATATTTCGCTTAAGCACCGTGATAAGCCGGCTGTATTAAAATATTAAAAGGTTGTTCAGTTGCGCATAAAGAGAAATTTTCCCGTAGTTAAGGATTTTCTCATTTTCCAATCCTTGGAGATATAAAGGCGTCTAAAGCGAATATAATCTGTTACAGGAAAGGCTTCGTTCGCACCTTCGTTATTTCACGCTTGTTCGCGATGTACCGACATATTGAAGCAGATAACATTCATATTTATTCCCAAGAATGAGATTATTGTAAACAAAAAATAAAACAGTATTTTATCATAATTATTGTGTCATGTTTTATTTGAACGTAAGGACGTATTTTATGCTTTCTTTTCTAGATTTTAGTCTTACCAAAAGCAGGGGAAATGTATACATTATTAACTAACAATACTATTATTAATATTATAAATGCGAAAGTGTGTCTATCGTAATAATAAATAATAATAATAATAATATCTATGGACGCTTCACACCACGTCAATCTGGCCCCGTGGTAAGTACCTGAAGGACTTGTGTTACGGGTACCAGACAACGGAAATATATTTAATACTTTTATACTATACATATATTTAAGATTTTTATTATATGATAAATATATTTAATACACATCCATGACCCAGGAACTTCGAAAACTTTTTGTTCCGTCGGCGGGACTCGAACCCGCGACCCCCGGCTTAAGCTACCAACGTGCTATCCACTGAGCCACAGAGGTCGTCGAATCGTGTCTGTTACCTCTTCACGCCTAAGCCGCTGAACCGATTTTGCTGAAATAGGCGGGACTTTGAGTCCCGGGAAAGGACAAAGGATCCTTTTATTTCAGAAATTGATTGTTCCCGCGCGACGCAACGGTTTGTGGGCGTCATCTAGATAAAAAATAAACATATAATACGGTACTGTTATAGAAGTTTTCAGCACAACAGTGACACAACGTAAATCAGCACTTATTGAATTCAATGAGGTCGAACTCCAAAAAAATATCATGATATAAGACCATATAAAAATGATATGGAAATATTTTCCCTTCGGTTAAAACTACGGCGGCCAATTTATTTTTCATCTGCGTGTTCTGTGTAAACGACATTGATTTACGGGACAAAACCGGTGTAAAATTAAAGATTTTTCCGCAGGCCCATCTATAAATATTCATAAAAAACGCGAAGCGCCATCAATCAAAAGAGTTCAGTTTGAAACAATTGGTATGATAAATAACGCCGTGATTGTGTTTTTTACACCGCAGTATAGCGTTTTGTATAGCGATACCCTGATAGATTGAAGATTGATAGGACTATGTGTCTAAACAAACTAGGCCGAAGTTAGGCCGGTGTAAATTCCGCCGCAAATGTAATAATAATAGCTCCCACACCGGTTTTGGTGACGGTGGCCGGTTTCATTGAAACCAGGCCAGCTACGCAGGAGTAATTTTGTGTCAAACGCATACAAAATACGGACGGAACGCGACGGAATAGTGTGTCATCCCTCGCGTTCCGTCCGTATTTTGTATGCGTTTGAAACGCGGCGGAATTTACGCCTGCGTAACTTTGGCTTAGTGTGTTTAGACACTAAGATTAAAAAAAGTTAAGGTAGTTTGATTAAGTTCAGTATACAAAATTATTAGCTTGATTCCTAATGATAGATTTTTAGTTAGAATACAACATTGCATTTGTATTTAAAAGACACCAACATATTTATTATAATAATTTATTATAAAAATTGAGGGTCGAACGTCTGCAGTCTCGCCACAAGGTTAACTTCAGTTCCTTTGGGTCAGAGTACCGACGCATCTTCTGTCGACCTTTGAGGCGGAGGAATTCTGGCCGACTGATGTGGTCTACCGAAGGTTCCGGGGGAGACTCCGGAATGAAGCGCGCGTCACGTCGCCGTTAACTCGTGATAAAGTGTAGTTATTAAGTATATAATAATTTATAATTGTCTGAATGTTAGTCATTAAGGTATATTATATTGTATGGGCTATACAGTAGCTTGATATAAATAAATAAAATAAATAAGTAATCGAAAAATAATAGACCTTTTTAGTACCTGGTTAGTTAAAATGCGCAATAACACTCTCTAAAAACACTAGAACTCAGCGCTATACTGTGTTTTTTATCTTGATGTAGTAGTATACTTTCGATACCTTATTGAATAAAATGTTACAAAAGCAGACTTGCATTAATTATTACGTACGAACAATAGACAATCGCTGTTCATTGATCACTATTATTGCAAAATAAGATTTTTCTCATGAGTGGGATCGCTGATTATAGTTATTAGGTTTTTAGGTCAGGCCGATAAAAGGACCCTCGGTGAGGCGTTTGCATATGTAAATACGTCAATTTACATATTTAGTAGATAAAAAATTTTATATTCCCCTTCCTGTAATGTGGAGAAACGTCAAATATTCTCTTATAAAGAGGCGCGTGACCGCATTTACAGCAAGCCGGTAGCACACCGGGTGACTTTATTAACGTAGCTTAATTTTTATATAGGGTGTAAAAAAAAAAACAAGTGATAATACTTTAGGGTGTGTATGGGTCTAACTCTATATAGGGGTTCACTGTGAAAGTGGTAGCGCTGAAAGATTACCTTTTTTCATCTTTGTATGAAAAATTCATGACGCAGAGGCGCTTGCCCATAAAAATCACAAAAAAATTTGCTCCTTCAGCGCTACTACTTTCACAGTGGACTCTATATAATGGACACATACACACCCTAAAGTAACTATTATCATTACTTATCACTTAGTTTTGTTACATCTTGTATAACGCAATATTGAGGCGATTTTCAGATACACTAACGCGGTACCTTTAATATTTGCCTAGTATTATGCGAATTATTAAAGCTGGTATCATTTTTCGTAATAGCTCTGTCCTACGTCCATGTCTCGTGGAAATATGACGCGACACGTAGGCACTTAAAATCTCGATAAGTCTAGCAACCTGTAGTAAATGTTGTCCGTTCATTGTCTTTTATATTATTTTTTGTGGAATGGTAAAATTTTGAAATATTTTTTTTTAACGATCTGTGAAAATTGCTTTGCACAAACTAGTTAAATATCTCAATAATAGAACTTTACTTTCAAATAGCATATAAAGAAAGAATACTGCAGGAAATAAAAAAGATTTTATTTTAAGCTCATAATCACGATAACAAAAAATGTTTTGAAACCATGAAAATAATAATATTATATTGTATAATGTGTACTCCACAAAAGATGAAAAGAATAAGCAAATGAACCTTACGCTATAATCGACCCGTGTGACCATTATTCGAGCAGTAATAAATGTGGCTGGAGGCTCGCTAGGAATCTCTGAAGGTGATTACGGTCAATATAACGTTCGATAAATTATAATAATAGAAATAACATTATAATAGAAATGTTATAATATTATAAATACTCAAACAGACGCATTAACTTGTATCAATTAACGTCTGCATAGTTATACAAAAGTAAATAAGGAATTAATATACATTGCTTGATCAATGCTTCAACTTGAAGTTTACGTTAGTTAAAAATGAATAACATAACATAATTATATTATTCTTTCTTAAATCACTGTAACTCCTCAGTTTCGCCACCACCGACACTATTATTCTAGGCTTCTGCCTGAGATTCTTCTCAGGAGAACAGATTAGAAGTAGGACACGAAACGCACAGGTACATAAGTTACTTTCTGTAAGCAAATTATCATATTAAATTCATTTTTTGTAACTAATCGAACTTAATTTGTATCTTTTTTACTGTAATTTTAATAGTAATATTAGTGTGTTTTTGAGTATTTATAGAAGCAATACCGTGAGAAGTAACAAGTGTTAAATTAATACATTGGAACAGGGAAATTCGTCCAAATCCTTCGCAGTTTCGCCGAGTCCAAAGGGATAATTAGGATCATGTTAAGCTTGACATAATTAACCTATTTACTTTCATAATGCTATCCTTTTCATGCTTTTTGTTCTCTCTGATTAGTTCATCATCCCTAGAGTAATGCCAAAGAAACTTTCAAATGATTTATTATGATCAGATTTCAGATGAAGAACAATATTTTATTTTCAATATTTTAAGATAAGATTATAAATGCAAATTTTTATGCCGCGGATTTCTATTAGTGAGGGAGCCCTAGAACAATTTTTTTTGTGATATCTAAGAAGCAAATTTTTTGTGAGTAGCTACATTTTGATAAGTCGAACAACATTTTTATTTTCGAAAAATCTCGAAAGTGGTAGCTAACAGAGATAGAAAGGATTTCATATTTTGACTTGATGGTCCTAAAATATGGATCGTTTTATTTGTAGGACAAGGTTACTCTTAAATAATATAACTACTAACCTACCAATATACAAAAAATCAGCTGGTTAGGGTTCTGTTTTAGGGTACAGTAGTCAACTAAGTTTTGTTGATTATATACAAGGAATATTATCTTTCCTATAACAATCTGGTAAACCGTGGGTAGGTTTAACATCGAAACCGAGCTGAACTTCGTGCAGAGTGAAGTTAGCGCTGAAATGTGGTGATTTAGCTTAATCAAACATCAGTGCAATTACGACGTTCTGATCATGACATGCGACTGGATTTCAGGCTTAATTACACGGAGTCTGGGCGTAATGAACTTAACTATCTCGCCTTTTGACAAGCCCCGCTGAAAGCTATGCTGTGTTTGGGGAATGAGCGCATCGATCGTAAGCTATGTATAATCTATTCACAAAAATGTGCCTATTGTTAAACATGACGTATTACCCATAGTTAAAGACGTGAGTGAAATAACCAGATAACTAACGCTTTATAGCATAAGGACGATAACTATTTTTTCTCCTTATAATTTTACCGCATAAAAATGCGTCTATTGGTAAACATGACGTGTTACTAGCGTGTTACCCATAATTAAAGACGTGAGTTAAATAATAACTAACGCTTTATAGCATATTTTAAGGACGATCACTAATTTTTCTTCTTATAATTTTAACAAATTTTGTAACTTACCTTATTCATCATCTAGCTAATATAACTGGTTCTGGCTACAAGTAAAATCGACAGTTTTTTATTTTAAATAATTTTTTCCGACCGATTAGCCTCCATTTATGCAAAAAAACGGGCAATATTTGGACTGTTGCTTACGTGCTTTTTAACCGATTTCCAAAAAGGAGGAGGTTATATTATGTTCAGCTGTGGATATTTTTTTTCCACTAATGTTTTAAATTTTTTTAAATACTTCTAAAATTACAACAAACTGATATAAAGTCTGATGCCTCTTCACGCCCAAAATATCACTGAGCCGACTTATATTATGACAATCTTTTTCGTGGAAAAATATAATTTACATAATAATTATGTAATTTTAGGTTATCTCGCTTTTGTTTAGTCAATAATTTTTAACTTCAGTCATATTAATGTCTGCAACATTTCGTAAATATTATTATTCTACGTTAAATTTTATACTTGCTGTACTAACGATGTCCAGCCGGCCTAGCATACGCCAACGAGATATCTCTCTCTACATGTTTCTCGATGTTTGATAGTTTGTATCTTCATCTCTATTGACCCTAGCATGACAAACATTTTTTCTCGCGTAGATCTATCATCGAAATAACACATTTTTATAGAGTTTTGTCGAGATAATGTCGAGATTTTGACATTACAAGACGAGTAGTTTTTAATTATCTCGAGAGTGAGATGAGCATACGCCAACGAGATATCGTTATGCTAGGCCGGCAGGAGGCACAAAAATATGAAATGCACTTGTACACGTTTCAAGCAAATGAGATGTTGACCTGAAAATTTTGGCGAAATGAAGTTGCTAATCTGCGACCTACGGAAAATCTAATTTGCAATCATCATCAGCAGCTGAACAAATTGAAGTTATTTATAACACAGTACGATCAAACGGGTCTTTAGTCAGTGTTTGAAAGAATCTGCTCTTGAAGACAAAATATTATTAAATTTGAATAATATTGTACTTACTCTTGGTGAAATTAATAAAAATAGAATCTTTAAATTATTATTTACTAGCTGTCCCGGTGAACTTCGTGTCACTTTAAAACCTTCCCTGGACTTGTACGAATATTTTAAGACTAAATCAGCCCAATCCGTTCAGCCGTTTTCAAGTTTTAGCGCGACTAACACATTTGAAAATTCATTTTTATAAGTAAATAAGATTTTATTTAATTTTTACTATTTGTATTGGTAAGTTAAAAAGGATATGGGCGGAGAGCTCATATTACACGACTTTAAATTGCATTTAAAAAATCCACACCCTTGTTTTACCGTGGGACTCTCTTTATATTTTAAATTCTTTTTAAGCTCGTAACTTACCTAACGTTATAATTTAAAACAGAATTTAAAAGAGGACGTAATGAGACTAAAAGAAACATATGACGCTGTAAAAAGTCAGAGGTAAGTTTGATCCATTTAGGTTCACTGGCTAAAAGTTCTGGCATCGCGCCATTTTTCCTGCCAGGTAGATATGTGGTACGAATTTAAGTATTCCCATTTGTATTTTTAAAGAATCTTTTCGTATCGGTATTAAATGTTTTAATGTTAGCAGGTTCTTGTTTTATTTACTTTTAGCATTTCAGCAAGTGCTTAAGAGTGGGTTGCACCAACTTACTTTATTTAACTATAACAAAATGTCAAATGAACTGTCAAATCCTTAGTAAAAGTCCATTATGGACGCCATATTTGTGGACCTTAATTTTAACTTTGACAACGCCTCTGGTGCAACCCACCCTAAGTATTTAAGGATTATTTTCAAACATTTCATTTAATCAAATAGCCGGACAATACTTCAAAAACCTAAGAAAAATAAATCTAACAAAAGACGTACGCGCGTACATCCGTTTGGATATGAGCCGACCTGTTAAAGATATTGTTTCTATTTTAATATTATGTATGTCATTGATATGCAAATTATGCGGCTTTTCCACGTTGGCCCAAGTTGAACACTAAAATTATATAAACGACAGACAGACAGAAAGACAGATATACATTAGCATGGATGGATTAATATATTCTCGTTTCTTACCTCTTCACGCCTTAACTGTTCAACCGATTATAATGAAAATACTTCGAGACCCAGAAAGTGTGAAACGCTATCGGTTTTCGTACTATTAGGCGCTTTGCAGACGAAGGGGCGGAGGATAGCACAAAGGGAATCCTATATTACCAACGCACACGGTGGGCAAAACTACCGCGCAGCAGGTGCGCCCATCGACACTCGCAGCATAAGAAGAGCTGCAGGTGCGTTGCCGGCCTTTTAAGAGGTAATAGGGGAGAGTAGGGAAGGGAATAGGGTAGGGGATTGGGCCTCCGGGAAACTCACTCACTCGGCGAAACACAGCGCAAGCGCCGTTTCACGCCGGTATTCTGTGAGTACGTAGTATTTATCCGGTCGAGCCGGCCCATTCATGCCAAAGCATGGCTCTCCACATCTCTATATATTATATCTAGAATTTTTTGCATCGTACATTCTAGACACGTCTCAATGGAATACGACTGAGCGTAGAATATCTAATTTATATTACGCGAGCTTCCGATAATAATTTTACAGCGTACTGATAAAGGTGGAATTCGCAGTAAATATTAAATTACATAATATAATATAACCAAATAGTTTTCTAACAGAAAGGTGAACAACAATGATTGTGGAACTGTAATTGCTACAATCGACGAACGAGTTTCGAATTGGAAAAGCAATAAAAACAAATATTTAATATAGGCTACGAAACAGATTATTTTAAAGTTAAAATTAAATAATCAGAGTAGCCGTCTTCATCGCACTTAGGAAAAGAATAATATTGTGCATCGTAGCGTACAATGTTGCGGATTAATCTTAAAAATTAATTATAAAATCAAATAATATTATAATTGCGAAAGTGTGTCTACTCTGTATGTTTGTTTGTTATCATTTTCTTGCTATAACTTCAATGGTTCCGAACATCTTTGTTATATTTGAAAAAAAAGTATTTTAATTTTAGAAGTTTAAAAAAGAAGTAGTGAGAATATTTAAAAAAATTTGAATAAATAACATGGAAAATATTATGCAAGTATAGGTAGATTTAGAACATTTTGTTGTATTATAGAAAAATATGTATCGAGGTAGAGCCTACAGTTGCCAGCATGTTGTCGTAGTTAGTACAATACAATTATAATTAATGTTGCACGTAATAAAGCGACGATGCACGTTGCATTGTAACCGGTGATAAAACATAACCAGCACGACGTAGGACGATGTAAAGCTACGAAATAGATTGTAGCACATAAACAAGAAAGTAACTTGGGCGTGTTTTATAAACCTTAGCAAACAGATGCCCCGCCCGCTGTTATCACGTAACACCTTTCGTCCAAATCGAATTACACTCGCACGATATCCGGTTCATCTTTCAAGTCGTAAAAACTACCTCGAAAATGTTGTTCCCGTTCCAAAAACGCTGTTTGCACTAAAAATACCCTCAATTTGTAAGCGACAATGTCCCTGGGCCTCTTAATCAAGCCGAAGCACACACGCCCTGATTACATTACCAAAGTTTCCTCAGATAAGAATCCTTACAGTCGTTCTGTGACGCTTTTATCTCGTATTGTATTTTCTTCAATTTGTCCTAACTCCTGCCCCGTCTCGGGTCCATATTACTTCACATTAGGGCGCGTAGACAAAATATATTTTCCATAATATTAATAAATATTTATTGCTTTGTTTTTTCACACCCCTCGTTTTTGTCAACCTAGCGTCACAGCTTGTTTTACCCGTGAAATGTTACGACTATTATACAGAAATATATTGTACTTTCGAACGAACATATTGTTTTTTCAGTTACCGTTATTTTAAATAAAATATTCTTTATTTTGTTATAGTACAGCCATGCGGCCATATTGTGTTACTTCGTTTTTAGGTTTCCGTACCCAAAGGGTAAAAACGGGACCCTATTACTAAGACTTCGTTGTCTGTCCGTCTGTCCGTCTGTCTGTCTGTCTGTCTGTCTGTCTGTCTGTCTGTCTGTCTGTCTCCAGGCTGTAGCTCAAGAACGGTAATAGCTAGAGATTTGATATTATCACAGATTATGTATATCTGTTGCCGCTATAACAACAAATACTAAAAATAAAATAAAATGAATATTTAAGGGGGGCAATACAACAAACGTGATTTTTTTTGGCCTTTTTTGCTCTATATCAAAAATGGCAACAGGTAGGTACTTGAATTTTTCACAAAATCCTTAGTTATATGTATACTTTAATATTTAATAATAATATTAAAATAAAATAAAAAAATAAGGGGGGCTCCCATACAAAAAAACACAATTTATGGCCTAATTTTGCTCTATAATGGTACGAAACCCTTCGTGCGCGGTTTCGACTCGCACTTGGCCGATTATTTTTTTGTTTTACTTTCAAGTGAAGTTTATTTGTTTGTATTTGATTTTTGTAACTCATAGCAATATATTATTATGGTAAATTTACAACAATTACACGCCTGAAAACGTACATTTCTGTCTGTCTGGTGTATAAAATGCGGTAGATTTTTATACACCGTCTGGTGTATAAACACACCAGACAGAAAAGAAAATACTCAGGTGTTTGTATTTACAAACCTGATTATTAGCAAACAATATAATATTATTATGTCAATAACTCACTTCCTTCTCATTCTCACAAGTGAACAATTCATTTCCGAACGATTCATAATTAATTAATGAAAAATAAGTTCACAAAGAAAGAATGAACTGAGAAAAAAAGACAATCAGCAAAAGTTATAGATTACTAAAATGTACCTAGGCAAAATAAGCTTTAAAACAAACGACACAATGTTCAAATTAGCGCGATGATATTTTAAATCGAAGACGGTTTTCCCATTACGTAAGTACTTTCAATTAAGGAATCGGATCTTGAAACGTCCGTTGTCAAAGAAGATATTTTTCTTGAAAAAATGATGGCCTCTTTGCTCTTTTTAATATATCCGTTTCGTATTTTTCTTCGATAGCTTCAAAAACAGAGAAAATGTTATTTGGGACTTAAAAATTTAATTTAGTATTGTAATAAAAAGTGAAATCCAATTTGGTGTGTGCTCTTTGATATTCTTACTTGATTTTCGATTCAGCGTTTTGTTTTCGCGACTTAAAGGGAATTAATTTCGTTGACAGAATCAATTTCTTTGTAAGTAAACCACGCGTATTACAAACATCTATTTCTGGAAGAAAATAACAAAATTCAATAGACATTGCATAATAATATTCGGTAACAAATTATTACATTATTATGTAACTATAATATTAGATAGCTTTTGTCCTCAGCTTCGTTCGCGTTAAGAAGTAATATTATAATAAACAATCTTTTATCCCATCATAGTTAGTAGCTTTATGCATGTAAAGTCTCAGCCCGGCCGGTGTAAAATTGACAAAGTTTCATACAAACTTTCATCCCCTATTTTAACCCCTTGGGGGTAGAATCGGTCAAAATTCTTTCTCTGCAGATGCCTACGTCGTAACATCTACCTGCATGCCAAATTTTAGCCCGATCCGTCCAATGGTTTGGGCTGTGCGTTGATAGATCACTATGTCAGTCAGTCAGTCACCTTTGAGTTTTATATATTTAGATGTTGCTAAAAATCTATGATGGACCGAACTCTTACGCTTGAATCTTATAGTTTTCCATGTCAATAGCTATCCTGGATCTACATATTATATGAATTTCAACTTAACTGTTTTATTTCAAAGTCACAAAGGTGCGTTTATTGCTTCTAAGATTTTATAAGAGGTTCAGGGCCATATAATGTAATAACATCCAATATAAACATCAACTCTATGTTAAATTACAACCTTCAATTCATAGAGCGAAATTTCATATCTTTACGAGCTCATATTTTGCAAATTTTCATTTCAATAAAAAAGTCACAAAAAACATTATTCAGTTTTTATAACCCATTCAGCGTGGAGATGTAAGATACGGTTCGTGAAAAATACTCCCGCTCATACAAAGAGGTGGCGGCTATGAGACATTTTGCCGTTTCGGCACAAATTACTCGGATAAAATTCTCGCTTTCTGACTTGCTGCTTTGTCTTCGGTATCTTTTGATAATATTTTAACTCGATCGACAGGAATATTAAATATTAGGTGTATTATTAAACGTTTTATCTTGAGGTGCTTAGGCGTTAACGAAATGGGATGTAGTCAGGTGCGAGTTGTCCATGCGTAAGCAATATAATATAACTAGCTGTTGCCCGCGACTTCGTCCGCGTTAGTATAGTAGATCACGTCCCAAGACGTATTATTTTTCAAAAATATTCAATGTACAGAATTGACTTTCCTACGATTTTATTATATGTATAGATGACTTAGTTTGTTCCTAAAAAGGATAAATAAGACGCAATACAAACTCCTCGACACCTTTTAATTATGAGCAAAAGTTTCATCATGAAGAAGAAAAGGGGGGAGGGGTTGGGGAGGCGCCAAAACAAACGACACAGGAAAACCGTATGTTTAGTTTAATTTTTTACTTTGTTCTTAAAAAAGAAATATAACGCCGCAATACCGCTTTGTTTGAAGCGAATTGGGGGGGGGATTGGGGGGGGGATTGGGGGGGGATTGGGGGGGGATTGGGGGGGGGGGCGCAGCCCAACTCCCAAGAAAAGACCGATGCCAAAGCTCCCAGCATATTAATCAAACGACACTCGAAATTTGTATACAAAAGATAGACAAAAGCTCATAGCATGGCAAGGAATGAAGATAGATACAAAGTGTCAAAGACAAATTTGTAGGAAATTTTATGACATTTTTTCTCTACAACGCACCGTTTTAGCGATATGAGCAAAAAACTAAAAATTTTGAAACTTGAGCCCCTCCCCCCCACCTTAGATGATATCGTTATATTATAATATAGCCTATGTGTTGACCCGACCTCTATATAATATTCGTGCAAAATTTGAAGTAAGTAAATCCATTCAGTACTTTCTGAGTTTATCCCGGACATACATACAGACAAACAGACAAACAGACAAAAATTCTAAAAACTATATTTTTGGCCTCCATATCGATTGTAGATCACGTCCCAAGTATTATTTTTCAAAAATATTCAATGTACAGAATTGACTTTCCTACGATTTTATTATAAATGTATAGATATAGATAGATATAGATAGATATAGATATAGATAGATAAGTACGGAACCGTACATTTTTCTGGGACAAAAAGTATCCTTTGTCTTCTCCTGAGTCTCAAAGTATCTCCATACAAAAATTTATCAAAATCGATTGAATGGTTTACGTTTACGGAATGAAAATCATAAAAGTTTATTGTACGGGAAAAGTTTATTGTGCGAAAACCGTACATTTTTCCGGGACAAAAGTATATCTTGTCCTTTCCTGCGACTCAAAGTATCTCCATACCAATTTCAAAATCGATTGGATAGTTTACGCGCAAATCATAAAAGTTTATTATGCGGGAACCGTACATTTTTCCGGGATAAAAACAGTTTTATCTCCTTTTTTGGGACTCAAAGTATCTTCATACTAAATTTTGTCAAAATCGATTGGGTAGTTTACGCGCAAATCATAAAAGTTTATTGTACAGGAACCGTACATTTTTCCAGGACAAAAAGTATCCTATGTCCTTTCCCGGGGCTCAATGTATCTCCATACCAAATTTCATCAAAATGGATTGGATAGTTTACGCGCAAATCATAAAAGTTTATTGTGCGGGAGCCGTACATTTTTCCGGAACAAAAAGTATCCTATGTCCTTTCTCGGGCCTCAAAGTATATACATACCAAATTTCAGCCAAATCGGTTCAGCGGTTTGGACGTGAAGAGGTAACAGACAGACAGACAGACAGACAGACAGACAGACAGACAGACAGACAAACAGACAGACAGACACACTTTCGCATTTATAATATTACTAGTACTAGTACTAGTACTAGTATACTAGTACTAGTACTAGTATAGAAGTATAGATTTGAAGGATTTATTTGCGTCCGCGAGATACAGCGGTTTAGCCGCTACACAATAAATTCACAAGCAATTGTATGTGAATAGCGGCACTATTGATTATAGCAGTTCATTTTTAATAAAATATCGTTACATATTTTGCTTGCGATCTCGTTGTGTAGCGGCGAAACCGCTCCGTAACGCGGACGCATTTAATATAAAACGAGCTTGACGACAAGTATCTAGTAGTAAGCCATCCTTTACATCTCGTTTCTATATTTATTTTATCATAAGTCGGAAATTACATTTTTCTTCTCAGAAGTTCCTCAAAAATGATTATATCGAAACTAGAGTGAATTTTTTATTTATATTACGTTGGCTACTGTCGTACTTTTCCTACCTTATCTATACATATAATAAAATCGTAGGAAAGTCAATTCTGTACATTGAATATTTTTGAAAAATAATACTTGGGACGTGATCTACAATCGATATGGAAGCCAAAAATATAGTTTTTAGAATTTTTGTCTGTTTGTCTGATTGTCTGTTTGTCTGTTTGTCTGTATGTATGTCCGGGATAAACTCAGAAAGTACAGAATGGATTTACTTCAAATTTTGCACGAATATTATATAGAGGTCGGGTCAACACATAGGCTATATATTATGACGATATCACCTAGGGGGGGGGGAGGAGCTCAAGTTTTAATATTTTTAGTTTTTTGCTCATATCGCTAAAACGGTGCGTTGTAGAGAAAAAATGTCCTGTACGTGATGAAAGCCCATAAAATTTCCTACAAATTTCTCCTTCACACTTTGTATCTATCTTCACTCCTTGCCATGCTATGAGCTTTTGTCTATCTTTTCTATACAAATTTCGAGTGTCGTTTGATTAACATGCTGGGAGCTTTGGCATCGGTCTTTTCTTGGGCGGGGGGGCGAATCGCCCCCCCCCCCCCCCCCAGCCCCCCCCCACCTCCCCAAATTTAGCTTCAAACAAAGTGGTGTTGCGGCGTTATACATCTTTTTTAAGAACAAAGTTAAAAACTAAACTATCACATACGGTTTTCCAGTGTCGTTTGTTTTGGGGGGGCTGCGCCCCCCCAAACCCCCCCCCCCTTATTCCTCATGAAACTTTTGTTCATAATTAAAAGATATCGTGGAGTTTGTATTGCGTCTTAATTATCCTTTGTAGGAACAAACTAAGTCATCTATACATATTGTAACAAAATCGTAAGAAAGTCAATTCTGTACATTGAATATTTTTGAAAAATAATACTTGGGACGTGATCTACTATACTAACGCGGACGAAGTCGCGGGCAACAGCTAGTTCTCTTTATATTTCGTTTTAGTAGGTGTAAGTTGCCTATTGATGTTATTATAACATTATACGACAAGGGTTAAACTTGCGGGCAACCGCATCGCTCAGTTTTATCATTTCGTGGAAACTCAAACCTGAAAATGCCAAAGCTGAAAAGAATTTAGCGAGCTAACTATAAAAAATATTCTTTATACTATATAAAATACTATATATGTTACGCTCAAAGACCGAAAACGCTAATATATAAAACTATTAAATAAAGTATTTCACTTGTAATATTAGTACTTGTATTATTTAGAGTATAATATAATTATTGAAGGGATTGTTAATGTTAATTTACACGCTGCACGTCGAGATTTTTTATATTCAGCTCGCATTAGAAATATAAAAAAGCGGCCAAGTGCGAGTTGGACTCGCCCATGGAGGGTTCCGCAGCAGCAATAAGGTTTATTTTTATGAAATTAAAATATTTTTGATTTATTTTTATATTTCAGTCGATTTAATGAAATTTAGATTAAGGTTCACTATTTATGACGTATAAAAAAACTACTAGCTAGATCTCGTTCAAACCAATTTTCGTTGGTAGCTTTTATAGTAATCTACATCATGTATTTTTTTTTAGAATTATCATGCCTCTACTTTAGAAATTAGAGGGGGGGGGACACACATTTTTCCACTTTGGAAGAGTCTCTCTCGCAAACTATTCAGGTTAGAAAAAAGTGATATGAGAAACCTCAATATGATTTTTGGAGACCTATCCATAGATACCCCACACGCATAGGTTAGATGAAAAAAAAATTTTTTTGTTTCAGTTGTACCTATGGGGACCCCTAAAATTTTTAATATTTTTTCCATTTTTGCATCAAAATCTTAATGCGGTTTACAGACTACATCTGCTTACCAAGTTTCAATAGTATAGCTCTAATAGTTTCGGAGAAAAGTGGCTGTGACATACGGACGGACGGACAGACAGACAGACAGACAGACAGACAGACATGACGAATCTATAAGGGTTCCTTTTTTGCCATTTTGGCTACGGAACCCTAAAAACCATATTTTTATTTGAAAGTTTCACTTACTGTGTTGTTAAGTGAAATATTGGAACAAGTATTTTTTACTCGTAGGCAGAGAATTTTTGTTAAATCATTTGCATATTTTTACCCCTCGTTTTATAGCCGTTTTTAATGTTAACAAAAGTATAATATTTTAAATTTAATATCTTTAAGTAAACTCTGAAACTGAAGTTTTCAAACATAATTTTATTATTAACGAAATTTTCTTAAACACCACAGCAAAATTTCGGAAGATTAAAAGTTCGTGAGTTGTTTAAGGATTTCACATCAGAGTCTTCCTAAATCTTTTATTCAATATTGTTTTGTTCTTTAACTAACAATATTTTTGTATGATAAATATTATGCACATCTATATATATAAAACTCAAAGGTGACTGACTGACATGGTGATCTATCAACGCACAGCCCAAACCACTGGACGGATCGGGCTGAAATTTAGCATGAAGGTAGATGTTATGACGTAGGCATCCGCTAAGAAAGGATTTTTATACATTCCCACCCCAAGGGGTTCAAATAGGGGAAGAAAGTTTGTATATAATAATACTTCTTAACGCGAGCGAAGCCGCGGGCAAAAGCTCGTTTAGTATAATTATTGTGAAATATGACGCTTCAATTTTATTGAACAGTCTATTTGACAGTTAGATTTAATCATCGATCAACACTAGACGGTCTAGCGACCGTAGTATATTGCGCAATACGTGATACCTACAATAAAAATGATCGTCTAGGGGTCCGCTTAGTGATTTCTTCAATTTTACAACTATTTTGACACAAAACATTTTTAAAATAAGCAATAACAAAATTCCTCCTCAAGTGCAAAACTGCAGACCATATTCAAAAACTCGCTATGTTTAATTTATTGAATAATGTGATTTCTATACAAATGTCCAAGTATTTTCACTTTATTAGGGTAAAAAGGGAAATTTATACGGAAAATGGAGGACCTCGGAATATATTTTCACTGAAGTGCCTAAACTAGCGTCGTTGAATGAATAAGCAAAAACCGACGTGATTTTGGACCCGACATTCCTTTTTATCGCCAGATGTTTCGAGGTAGAGGTTTTTAAGAAAAATAATATTATATAAACAATATTATGAATATTTGAGCAAGCCTTTTTGTGTGACTTGTGTGATGTGTCATAGGTCGTGGCAAGGGTAATCATCAAAAGGACACTTTTTTCTATTTTGTGTCGTGGAGTATTATTTTAACGTAATAATAATAATAATAATAATAATAATAATAATCCTTTATTTGCAAAGAATGTTGTTTACAAGATCTTATAGTTAAGTATATATTATTACAGTGTCAGTAATTCTGCTTTTGAAGCATGCAAAAATTATAAATATTTTGTCAATACAGCGATTTTAATAACTAAATTTAACTAAACTAAATTTATCATCCTGAGTCCTGACTGACCACTATAACAGAAACATTACAACTACAACTAAACTGAATACTAGTATTTTAATAGGTCCATGATAATAATTAGTAAAATCTAATAATTATGACAATTATAAAAAACACACAATTTTAAGAACATGTCAAATTTCAGTTAGAATAAAGTCTTAGTATAGGTACACAATTTTGATGTCAAGTAAAATATCTAAATGTCAAATAGAATAATAAATAAAATTACAAATAATATGTCAGTCAATAATAATTATTTAATAAATTCATTTAGAGTATAAAAATTTTAAGAACATGTCAAATTTCAGTTAGAATAAAGTCTTAGTTTAAGTACACAATTTTAATGTCAAGTAAAATATCTAAATGTCAAATAGAATAATAAACAAAATTACAAATAATATGTCAGTCAATAATAATTATTTAATAAATTCATTTAGAGTATAAAAACACTTCTCTGCCAGCCAACTAAACAATTTTTTCTTAAAAATAGATAGTGGATATTCTTTTATGTCATTGGGTAATTTATTATAAATTTTGATTGACATATTATAACATCCCTTGCTAGCTAAAGTTGTTCTTGTTTTAGGCAATACTAACTGTTCAGGATACCTAGTATTTCTGTTTAGAAACTGAGACTTTTTTGTGTAAAATTCAGAAATATGTTTTTTGACAAATATGCTTATCTCATATATGTATAAACAGGGTAGTGTAAGGATATTTAACTTTCTGAAAAGGGGGCGGCACGATTCCGTAGGATGAACTCCACATAAAGCTCGGATACACTTTTTCTGTCCAATAAATAGTCGTGTTATATCGACAGAGTTGCCCCATATAATTATGCCGTACCTGAGTGCTGACATGACAAACGCGTGATAAGCCATTAGAGCTGTTTCCGCAGTGGCGGTTTTGTATAGGGATCTAAGAAGATATACATAACGGTTTATTTTTTTGCTGGTTTTGTCGATATGTGCCTGCCATGACAGGTTATTGTCAATAGTTATTCCCAAGAACTTTACTGTTTTAGCCTCTTTCAATACCGAGTTGTCATATTTTACGCACAGGTCCTTTCCTTTACCCTTTTTACTATAGAATTGCATGTATGTAGTTTTATTAATGTTTACATTCAAATCATTATTGCTCAACCATTCAATTACGTCATTTAATACACGATTTATTTCAAAATTATATGTCAATTCATTTAAAAACGTAAGTGACACTACACGTGTAAGCACTATATTATAACATTAAATGTAAAAAATAATATAAGATTTACCTAGGTATGTAAATTTTAAAGGTAAATTGTATCGAATATTATGCTCTGAAACCACTAGGCTGATTTTAATAAGATATTTTGGCATATCAAAAAACAGACCACAGGATAAGACAGGATTTTTATCGCGGAAAAAATCACGATCACCCCGAAATACTGCTTTTAAACGGGTGGAGCCTCGCAACTTCTAGTTGAAAAATATTTTCACCATGGTCACATATTGTGTTTGGAAACTTCTGGAATAGGGTTTTAGCTATAATTATTACGATTATCAGCTAACAACCTCAAATGAAAACGAATCATTGCACCTGATAGCATAAAGTGGTCCAAAATTAGCCATTGGTGAATATGGAGCGCTTTAAAATTAGAACTCACGTCTATTTTAATAGGGCCTAGTGTAGCCACAGCAGCGTAACAGCGGTGAATACAAAATTAGCTAGCGATTGCTATTTGTGGTGGTGTGCGGTATTCGCGTGCGGAAGCCTAAACGCGCTTGCTGATCAGTCGGGATGTAATAATATTTTTCATATTGCGGCTTTATAAATATGGCAATGGTTGGAAAATTGCCACGTTAGGGTAACCATCAAGGCTACACTGTATTAAACTGATTGCCATTTAGTACCATCATGGACCAACGTGGAGAAGCTTTTATAAGGCTTAGTGAAATCAATTAGCCATACTTTGAGGTTTTTTAAAATTAATAAAATATAATAATTATAGATGTTAAGCCTAAAAAATAACATAAAGTCTTAACCCTCTTTTAGCTTCATCAATAGAAAACAGTCCGTCCAAGATAAATGAGTCGAGAATTCAGTACCTAAGTGAATTTACCAATACAAAATTGAAAATATACCTTTATCGAATTCTGCCAAGAACCAACGAAATTATGCAAAATCAAAATCATATTTACATAATGGTATCTAAAGTGGGCCAGTCGCTCGTACAAGAATAAGTTTGTTCATTTATTTATTTCGGCCGTTTGAATATTTAGGGACCAATCACATTAGAGCTTCATAAATTTACCTTGTGCTTATATTGCACAAAAGTTAATTTGGTTATGCTTACCCGGAGCTAATTAACAAATTTATCAATCATCCATACTAAGGGTCTGTCCCTATTACTGAGACTTCGATGTCTGTCCGTCCGTCTGTCTGTCTGTCTGTCTCCAGGCTGTACCTCAAGAACCGCTATAGCTAGACTTCTGAAATTTTCACAGATTGTGTATTTCTGTTGCCGCTATAACAACAAATACTAAAAATGAAATAAATTAATATTTTAAGGGGGCTCCCCATACAACGAACGTGATTTTTTGGCCTCTTTTGCCCGATATCAATAATAGCAGCAGGTAGGCACTTGAAATTTTTACCAATTCCTCAATTACATTATGTGTACTTTAATAGTTATACTTATTAAAATAAATTAAATATTTGAGGGGATAAATTCCATACAAAACAAATTTTTTCGCCTATTTTGCTCTATAACGGCGCGGAACCCTTTGTGCGCGAGTCCGACTCGCACTTGGCCGATTTTTACACCTCTATTAAGCCTCCAAAGAACTCATTTCGAATCCCTCTCTGGTTAAAGATGAGATTATATCCCTGTGGTCAAATAATTCGGTTATGGCTTTTACTGCAAAAACCTTTAAAATGCAGAAGAGTACACTTAACACAATTCAGTTATTTTAACGTTTTCGGAACGAAGGAAAAGTAAAACGTTAACATTCGGCGCGACAGGGAAAAGCGATTGCATAATTTCGGTTAGCCCTGTACAGTGTAAACTGTACGCTCGTTTTCATAAAGCGAATTTAAATTTCGAATTCGTTAACGCTCGCGCTCAACTTGATCTGAAAGTTCGTCGGTTGAGGCTAGATATTTGGTACACTTTTTTAAATATACACTCGTTTGACTCGCTTATTTTACATTCCGTGTTCTGACTATTATTGTACCCCTGGCCCCTGACGACTATCAGAAAAATTGATAAAATTTTCTGATAGCACAATCTAAGAAATTTATTTATAGGTAGATGGCGCACCTGCAACATTTTGTCGGGTAAATTAATATTATTTAGAGGGGCTTTTATACAAAAAACATATTTTTGTATTCTGATGTTACGGAACCCTTTGTGCGCGAGTCAAACTCGTACTTGGTCAATTTTTAAACTTTAAAATATATTTTACACTTCAATAAAAGTTACGACCCTATTATGAAAGAATATGAATAGTTCACACTCGTAGCAAGCGTGAAATCGAATATGGAGATACATACTGGGTTAAGCAAAGTACTTTTATCTTAAAAGAAAAACCGTGTTCTCAAGTTTTTCTTTGCAAATGAAATTGAGCAATTCCAGTCTCCACTGCCGTGAATTCAAAGTAGTAAAAGCTTTTAAAGGCTCAATATTTCACTGGAACTACCACGTAGGTTTATCTGACTCCAAAGTTAAGACCTAATTTACTCCATTTCTTCCACAAGTTCAATTGTTTTGTACATTATACTGCTGGGAGGTCATTAAACTGTTTAGTTCGCTGTAGTTGTTTACTTGGAACTTCACTACAATATATTATAAAACAAAGTCGCTTTTTAGGGTTCCGTACCCAAAGGGTAAAACGGGACCCTATTACTAAGACTTCGTTGTCTGTCCGTCTGTCCGTCTGTCTGTCTATCTCCAGGCTGTAACTCAAGAAAGGTAATAGCTAGAGATTTGATATTTTCACAGATTATGTATATCCGTTGCCGCTATAACAACAAATACTAAAAATAAAATATAATGAATATTTAAGGGGGGCTCCCATACAACAAACGTGATTTTTTTGGCCTTTTTTGCTCTATATCAAAAATGGCAACAGGTAGGTACTTGAATTTTTCACAAAATCCTTAGTTATATGTGTACTTTAATATTTAATAATAATATTAAAATAAAATAAAAATAAGGGGGGCTCCCATATAAAAAACACAATTTATGGCCTAATTTTGCTCTATAATGGTACGAAACCCTTCGTGCGCGATTCCGACTTGCACTTGGCCGATTATTTTTCCTCATGTCCCCTTGTTCCCTTTTATCTTTAAAACTACGCAACGGATTTTGATTCGGTTTTCTTTAATAGATAGAGTGATTCGAGAGGAAGGTTTATGAGTATAAAAACATTCATTTAATAGTGGGGAAATACTGTTATTGTTGGGGTTTCTAATGTGATGTCGTAAATAATTACATTTTTTCCGCTTACATTGCAAACGCAGGCTGAACTCTACGAGATTTATCAAAATAATGTACTAGGTATTGTACACAATGAAAAGGTCTACAGAAAACTCCGCGATGGTATAATATGTCTATCTCTTATTGATATCCCACAATAATAGTTTTTTGTCATTTACTTTTAACGACAAATAATGGCTTGTTTTTGAAGCGATTTTAACCAATACAGCATTAATCCTTAATCAATTAAATACTTTAAATACATTGTAGATTTAATATAGATCTATATAACCCTTTACATCATATGATTTAAATGAATATTTTCGAAGATATTACATATTTCAAAATTGCGAGACGTAGCTTTTGCGGCGGATAAATTAATCAACACTGCTGAGTCGATGTTAATCATTTTTCAGTGGCTATATATTATTTTATGCCCGTGCGAAGCCGGGACGGGTCACTAGTTCACAATATTATGTAAACTAATATGTGGTTAAAATCTCCTTGAAAGGTTGTTGTGTGCTATCAATCTATCACTAAGCTTATAATATATAACGTCTTATCGTCATACTAAATGTGGTGGAGTATTAAATTGAGAAATCTCATGCACCCAAAATATAATGCCACCGATGAGATACAAGTATAATATTAATAATATTTCGATTATATTGTGTGGTCGTTCGTAGCGCGTAGAACAATAATAATTATTCTCGTAAACTTTATTAGACATAATATTAAATCTTAGCACGACCGTATTCTGTAGATGCTGCTACGAACGTCGTAGCACCACCGTAGCAATTTAACAGACTTCTGTAGAAGCTGCTACGAACGTCGTAGCACTACCGTAGCAATTTAACAGACTTCTGTAGAAGCTGCTACGAACGTCGTAGCACTACCGTAGCAATTTAACAGACTTCTGTAGACGCTGCTACGAACGTCGTAGCACCACCGTAGCAATTTAACAGAATTCTGTAGATGCTGCTAGGAACGTCGTAGCACCACCGTAGCAATTTAACAGACTTCTGTAGACGCTGCTACGAACGTCGTAGCACCACCGTAGCAATTTAACAGAATTCTGTAGATGCTGCTACGAACGTCGTAGCACCACCGTAGCAATTTAACAGAATTCTGTAGATGCTGCTACGAACGTCGTAGCACCACCGTAGCAATTTAACAAAATTCTGTAGACGCTGCTACGAACGTCGTAGCACCACCGTAGCAATTTAACAAAATTCTGTAGACGCTGCTACGAACGTCGTAGCACCACCGTAGCAATTTAACAGAATTCTGTATACGCTGCTATGAATGTCGTAGTACTGTCGTAGTAATTTAACAGAATTCTGTTATTAGAACATACACATTTTGTTAAACAAATTCTGTGAATAAATAATGCTTAAAAGCGTATATTACACTATCCATTCAAGCTAAACCATTGAACCAATTTTTATTATATATAATATTTTTACGAAATATAATAAGAGCTTTATAAACGAATTTCTGATTGATTATTAAATTACAAGATATAGTATGCAGATTTTTCCAAACGTAGTATTTACGCATTTTTATTCACCTCATGATTGACTATGGTGCTTACTCCCTTAGATATAAAACGTGTCTGGTATTGTACATACGTTAGTACCAGACGGAGGCCACATACAATGATGTACATTCCATCATGAGCCAGCAATTCCGGAACATAAAGTTGTACGTGTAGCGATGTACCGGCTAGACTCCTTGAGATGAAATATTTAATATTATGAGTTCTAATTTGCTATTTTATACATTTATTAGCAGGCCCCGTGGACGTTTGTTGATGTCCAGGTCTAAAGTTTACTAAAGTTAAATTATTGGAAATAATTTTGTACCTTACAAAATTGTTTCCATAAAAAGCATTCTTAGTTTTTCTAATTTTTCACATTATTTCATAAAAAATATTGTTCTTTCCTAAGAACCTCCGATGTTACAAACAACAAAAAAGGAGTACGCAAAATCGTTATAACTGCAGCTACTAATCTCTAAATTTGCACTTAGCAATTATAAATGCAAAAGTGGAAGAGCCATGCTTCGGCACGTATGGACCGGTTCTACCGGAGCGCTTGCGCTGTGTCTATTAAAGGTTTCTTCGTTTCCACTTTTGGACAGGTACTTTTAAGTTCCTACGTTTTATAACTAAGAATATTTAAAAGACTATTATATCTTAAAGGGTACTTATTTATAATAAATAAAATATCAGAACCCTATTTTTCTTAACCCCTAAAATATGAAAATTAATTTTATGTTAGGCAGGAAGCACTTACAATCAATCTATTTAGTAAAACCTGTATATTATTTCTGTCATAACTCTGAGGCTATGTTTAAGGTAACGAAAACGATAATAGATACATTTAAAAATTGCAACTTTTTATCGTAAGTTGTAAATAATCAAAATATTAAAGAATATAATATTGTTGTCGATCTTGAAAAATTATAAATTCAAGTTACTTTGATGATTTGTACGCGCCAAACGTATTTAGAAATAATATTTTTGTGGTGATCGAGATCCCGAAAAAGCGACTTATAAGACGTAATAAAGATAAGACATGTCATTTTGTAACCAACACTGTTGCTTAGAAACATGCTGTATAGTAATAAATTTAGTGATCCAGATAAAATTGGAAAACAAAATATGAATTTTGGCCCTTTTGCTAGTTTGCACCTTTATTTTGTAAGTATAAAAACATGCTCTATAATAATATATGTGATGAGGCTAATTAAAGTGTAAAAAGATTATATAAATCTATGACTATGTGTTATTCTGTAAACGCTACACGTGCTTAGAAACATGCTGTATAATATTTTTGTGAAGATCCTTTAAGACAATGTCTTAAAATATTAGTGACATAATATAAATTTAAGACATTGTGCAATTTTGTAAGCGCCACACGTAGTTAGAAACACGCTGTATATTGTGGTGGTCTTGTTATAAGGCTATAACGCAATATAAATCTAAGGCAGTATGTCGTTTTGTGACCTTTATATCAGACTTATGTGTATTGTGGGAAAATAGTTCCGTTATAAATACCATCCGTGCTGCAGTTGAGGGCCATTCAAGTAATATATAGCTTGAACTCCGAGTTTATACAGCGAAAAATTTCAAGAAAATTATTTACTTTCCGTCCATTTGCCGCGCATTTTTCCCAAGATTTATATTTAAACTTGAGAAATATTTTTTTGTTTTTATACGTTTAATTTTTTAATGTTTAGGAATTTGTAAAATACTCAGGGACTGGTGAATCTTACTATGAATTTTCGTTATTTGGTTTTTGTTATATACAAGGTGTAACAAAACAAAGTTATATTATTGTGTCCCTTATATATTTTACTTATATTATTATAATATAGTCTACTGTGAAAGTAGCAGCGATAAAAGATCAAAATTGTTTCTAAAATTTGTATGGGCAAGTGCCCGAACGTCATGATATTTTCCATACAAAAGAAAATGAACAAGTTACTTTTTCAGCGCTGCCCTGTTACAGTGAATTCTAAAATATAGGGGACCAATACACATTTCACACTTTGAAGTTTTATCAATTATTTTTGTTACAGCCTGTATATTGTATAATAATCATGACAATATAATCATAATTCATGAGCAATTAAGGATTTTTGAGCAAACTCAATCATATCTTTTCAAATATATTTTTCATCTGCATAGTAGTGATATTTCTTTACGTACTATGTAAAATAAAATAACCAGTCCTTATACCTAGTATTTTTTTAATTTTATTTATTTGAAGTCGCATAAAGCATCGAAGGTCTTAGTGACTACCAGTAATAACAATATTAAATTACAGAAAAATATTCAGTTAACTTAAGATTTTTTTTTGTTTCAATTGACAACATTTCAAAAATTTTAAGCCTTAAAATAAAAAATACCGTTTCTTTAGTTTCTTTTCCTGATATCAAAAAAATATTCAAAAAATTTTATATTGCTTATTTACTGAGAAAATATAGAAAAACTGAAAAATATGCTGTGACGTCATACTTACGGCATATCAGACATTTTTTCTTTGCCTGATGTAAAAGCGTTTTAAAAAACATCATGAAGCATCAAAAAACAGTCACTGTCAACAATGACATTTCTACATACGAAAGTACCCAATGAGGATAAATGATACCACGATGACATTGACAGACGTCTTAATAAACGTAACAAACTTACACTGACATATTTTTTCTTTTGTAAACTGTAATGGAATTAACCGTTCAGGCGTAAGTATGACGTCACTTGGCGCTTACGTCTCTTTAGAACACGAAAGATTAAAATCTATTTTCTAGGTATCTTAAAAACATAATTTTGAAAAAGCAAGAAACACGTGTCGCCTTATTTTAAGTCTACTTTCTTATAAAATGATAAAAAAGCCATGTTAAAATTTTGAAATGTTGTCAATTGTGGAACAAAATTGATACACGGACAGGATATCCTACGACTACAATGTCCTCTGATACTACTATCGAAGCGTGCAAAAAACAAATCTCTCAAACAAAATATTGCCTACCCAAATGTTATTGTGAATATATTACTATTAATGTTAGCAATATTTTGTTTTTTATAGTTGTTTGTGTATCGTGAAAGGACTACAAGCTCAGACGTAATTACATTATTTTTCCCTACGTTGTGCCCGTTTACGGCCGCACACGGAGATCCATGCTAATATTATATAAATGCGAAAGTGTGTCTGTCTGTCTGTTATCTCTTCACGCCGAAACCGCTGAACCGATTTTGCTGAAATTTGGCATGGAGATACTTTAAGTCCCAGAAATTTTTGTCCCGTAAAAATGTACAGTTCCTGAGCGATGATCAAATTTGGCGCAACGAAGTTGCGGGCGTCATCTAGTAAGTATTATATATTAAGATTACTTTTATTTAACGGACATTTTTATAGAAACTCTATACATTTATTGTCAAACTCCTTAGTAAATTAAATTTCAGTTATCATTATGTGATTTATATGCGTGTGTATTTAAATAGCGACACGCTAGGGCTGTCATTTACGCTTATGATCTCGCGATATAGCCGTCAAACCGCGCGTAGGTAGATTCTTTTGTGGGCGGCCAAAAGTCTATTTATATAATGTGTCCCAACACCAGTGTCCGACTATTTAACGTTATGATGTATGCAGTATGGCATATTTTATTGACTAATCGGCTCTCGTTTTTGTTCTGTACCTTTTGAATTTTTTTTCTCTGGCAGCGCTCTTATACTAATCTGGCCAACACTAATAATTAATAAGCAAAACGTTATTTAGCTATCAAATGAGAGCTTTTTTATGTTCATAGGGCTTTTGCACGAGAAGTATTAGTCAAATTAGTATAAAAAAACCGAGATAAATTAAAATGGCTGCTGTTTTACAACCGTGAGAGAGAGAAAAGTTTTTAGAGCAAATTTGTCGATACAATATGCATACATCATGACATTAAAGCATCGGACACTGGTGCCTGGACACATTGTATATAATATCTAACTACAATTAGATTCTACTCGCCTCTCATCCTTATTGCATACCACCAAAAAACATTTCCCCATTTCTCGGAAACGCTCTCGAATCTCTTTTCTAAATGCGCAATGGGCTACGCGAGGAATTTTGGCGAAAATATTTCATTTCCTTCGTTTTCTTTAATCCTCCCACTTTAGTTGTCTTTTTATAACTATTCTAAAAATAATAATATCGTGAGCAAAACGGGAAATCAAAAAATATCGTGAGCGAAACGGGATAGGTATCTTTTTTCTTTTATATTTAATTAATACTATATAAAAATGAATCCATATTCGCGTGGTCACGACATCACGCCTGAATGGCTGGACCGATTTCACTATTTATTTTTTTGATGTGTTTGTTATTGTCCGGAGACGAATGATATAACAAAAAACATTTAAAAAATTGAGCGGAAAATTAGAAAATTTAATTATGTTAAATCAATGTTAATAATTGTGGCCCGCCGGCTTTGACTTAGTTTTACTCATAAAGCTAACATTATGCGTTATGCCTAGTATAGTATTAACTTTATGGTTTTACTTGACAAAGCGAGTATAAGTACGTGAGTCCGCCATCTGACTAAATCAATTCCTCGTAGAAAACGATAAGAAAAATTGTCAGTATCCTAATCTATAACTATTTAAGGCTGGGTTAAGCAAAAGGTCGCGGTGAGAAAATGGATCCTGGGAATGGATCGGGTCGTAAAATAAGGTCACAGTAAATTACGGCATTCTAAGCACCGGAACTATAAGATTCTTACTGAGCTTAGCTTAGTAAAGACCCGTTACTTCTGATTAAGGTCAAACGCTCCAACGTATTAATAAACCTTGCTCATTCTTAGGCCTTAGACTAAAATATAAAGTATCTAAAAGCCGAGCTTTGTGAGGGCTCGCGTCATCACACCTTGGCTGACTGATGATAACACATCTACATATTATAAATAAAAATTACTGAAAGCACAAATCAGTAGGCGTGATAGTTTTTCGGTAAAGTGTACCACAAAATGTTCTGGGATATACTAGACTCAATAAAATAATCTGTAGTCATTAGTCACAGATATTACAAGTTATGAATAACTGACAAGGTGATGCTCGTAACTTTATCAAATAGAAACTAGGGTATTGTATAAGAATCATTAAAAAAATCCGTGATGAAAATAGTTGTCCCTTTACGGATACAAAGCATTTTCGACACTAACCCTAGAAGCCCAAACATATTTTTCCAGTTTTAAAGCCCAATCATACGTCACAACGACGTGTATATAGTAATGTCACTCGATTTGACCTTTTTATTTTAGAATATGCAGATCTTTTAAATTATTTATTTAAAGTATGTTGTAATGAAATGAAAAAATGCAATTTTAAAAATATATAATTTTTATTAATACTTCATTGCTACAATAGACAAAAGAACAAAAATAAATGACAAAAATTAGATCCTCTCAGGTTTTTTTCTTATAATAATAAAATTTCTTCATAAATCAACTTTTTAAATGTTTCTCCTAAAAATTAAATCAACTCTTTTCAATAATAAATAAGAAAATCTATGTAATTTAGTCTCTAAATACAGTTTTCACAAATGTTAATATTATGTTCTCCGCATATCGCTTTTTTGCATTACGAGCACTACGATTTGGTCATCCGCCTTTTTTTATAGGAACAAAACCCACAATAACGTCGTTTCTTAGGTTCTGGCTCATAACATGATGTCCCTGGTGTTGTCTGTGGTGCAGGTTTTATTATATTCTTTATATTTTGTCGCAAATTCTTCTGCAAAGTAGGTGTCTCCAAACGTTTTGTCATCCACGGTTTCGTCAACTGTGTACTCAATATCTTCATAAAGTCTTTACGACTAACTGGTTTTTCTCTTTGGTTTACTTTGTTATGACAATATATTATATAGGAAATAGGAATTCACAAAAAGCCATGTTTAAAATACCATAGAAGACCGCCATTTACCACCTATTAATTTTCCTATTAGAACTAAACTAATTCCTGAAAAGATGCAGGGTTCTGTGTGTTTTCTGGTCCATTTTCTGGACTTGTATTTTCCACGTAATTCACCACTTCATCTTCTACGTCACTCATGACATCGCCATGAGTAACACAATCTTCATCTTCAGATTCTGTATCAAGTGCCAAAACATCATCTTTAATTGCCAAAATAGTAGCAATTTCATTTTTGATTGAGCTGGCGACTGGACGTCATGGTATGTTTGGACCTAAAAAGTGAATATCGAATGAAAAACCACTCAAAACAAAATATAATTAAGTAAAAATCAGAATAATAAATCATCAAAGCTATTACCAAAAGTTACAAAAAGCCCAAACATACGTCGAATCGACGTACAACATGTGTGTAACAACAAAATGGTGGCACTTACCGAAGCGACAAAACCGTCCCCTGTTTCGTCTCGGCGGCTACCGAGTTGGTTCGGGAGTTTGCGGCGATCCAATCTTGCGCGAGAAAGAAAGAGCAGATTTTCGTCGGAGTATACGTCGAAACGACGTAGATTGGGCTTCTAGGGCTAAGGGCCTGTTTCACCACTTCCTGATAAGTGCCGAATAGGCTATTCACCACTTGACAGATCAAGTATAGAGAATCTGTAAAAAAAAGTTATGAATAGCCTTTTCGGCACTTCATCAGAAAGTGGTGAAAGTGATAAAACAGGCCCTAAATATAATTAAAATTTAACGGTTTATGTTAAAGAGATAGCAAATTCTTTTATCACTATTAGCTGATAACATTTGATTCTACGAGACCTGTAGAAAGTTCTTTTAATAGATAAATAAGTAATTAGCTAACTTAATAAATATTTATTTAATAAATTAATTAATTAAGAATGCTCCAACTTTTTCATCAGCAGGTCGGATGTCTGTCAGTACGAATATCGACGTTAATGACATTAAAATAAGATTCATATTAGCGCGCCTTGTACAATGGCGGTTACGATGCTCGCCGCGTTCTTGATATGGCGAAAATGTATGAAAAAATTTGAAAATTTTTCTAATTTTTCTTATAACTGGAAAAGTTGTTTATTTTTATATAACATTTTTAGCGGACTTTATAGAGGACTAAATAAGCAACAATTTTTTTGTATATTTATTTTCCTCAGTTCAGTGTATTTAGATATTAAGATACCTAATCAGACCCCATTTTTTTCATATTTTGCGATTATTGTGATGGTTAAAACGTATTTTATGTGAAAATTTTGTATGCGGCTATAGAATTTTTATGGTACAGTCGTGGAGATGAATATATTATCTTTCATTTGAAACCAAAATATCCTCGCAGTTTGACTCCTAATTCTTTAATAGGGTACCGGAAAATCGCTGATATTTGTAATAGCGTCCTTAACTTATACTTTTTGCACAATATTGGTACATAGGCGGACTTACATAATGCCAAATGGCATTCTCTACCAGTCAAACTTTAGGTGTTCAGAAACAAAAATTATGCGAAAAGATGAAAAGAAAATAAATAAAATGCAATCTAAAAGGGTTATAACTCATAATTCATAAGCAAGTATTTTCCTTAGTAATACGAAACTCTAATCATACTATAAAAATAAAATTTTATTTTAAATATTAAAATGTATCTTTTGTTCACACATAGATCTGCGAATAAGACTATCACAGCATTGCACGAACCTCATTGTTTTTAAATGCTGTTTATGTTAAGATTTTATAATTGTATGTGTTTTATTGGTGAATAAATGAATACTTAAATTAAAAAATATATATATATTATAAGATTTTTTTACTAGTATTATAAATAATTTTATAATATTTTCGTTATTTTTTTCAATAATCCAGTGGTAAAATTCATATTTACGCGTAATCTGAAAATCTGTAGCAGTAATAGCGTCTTGACGTTTAAAAGTCTAAAATATAAAAACATAAAATTATTACCCAACTAAAAAATTTTATAAATGAAAAAAACTCACCCAATCACTTCTTCCAGTACATCACTAAATCCCGCAAAAGTTTCACTTCACTCGTCTTTCCACTTCACTTTCGTTCACTTCACCGTATTTCACTCGCGTGCTGCAAGGGACACGTCTACGTCCGCATGTTACAGAAGACCTTATCCCCCACCGAGGGTGTAAGTTTGACGCATGCGCAGAGCTCTATCAACATTTTAGGATTTGTTGCCTATTAATGCCAATGTCTGATCCCCGCATAACGTAATTTGTCCCATATATTAATTATATAATTTTAGCACGAACATAGTACGTAGCTCTATACGTACTATGTTCGTCAACTGCCGCACACCCCGCGTGAACACAGAAGCACACAAGCACAGAAGTGTACACTGTACGTGTTTAAAGAGTGAAGATTTCATAAAATATTCGAACGCCGCGCCTGGGGTAATTTTACCGATCGCCGATACCAGGCGTGTACCAGACCAATTCGACTATTTAAAAAAAATTGTCGTACTTGCATTCATATCACTATTTATTTACTCTTATCACTATTTATTTAGCTATAGCTTTTATCGCGGGCTTTGAGCACGGCGACCAAATCAAGAAATTCCGTACGAAAATAAACCTTACACCCCAACTCCGACCGGCACAGCGGTGCGGCATTGCCGTGCATCGTCTAACGTCGTTCCAGTTCCGCAGACTTTGTTTCTGTGCGTGCGACTACACATGCGAATTATAATTGCATAAGTTGATAAAAAATGATTTTTTTGTGCTGAAGGCAGGTCAAGTAGCCCTAACGTCAATGCGACCCTTGAGGATCTATATTGTGACTCCTTCGCATTAGATTACAGTCTCCAACCCAATGCTGCTCATAGTAGATGTCAATAATTGAACGATATGGTTGGGGTTGGTGCCACGAATATTTGTATAGCCACCAAGGTGCCTGTTCCTGCTCTGAAGTAGAGCAGGACAGTCAAGGAGAAGGTGTATAGGTGTCTCGTCCTCCTCCTCCTCGCAGAATCTGCAAGTCGTTAACACCCGTGTAAACCCAGCATTAGCTACTAACACCTATTCTGTTAAGGTGCTTATTGAGCTTGCAGTGCCCAGTTAGGCTTCTGGTAAGTATTCCCAATTGATTTCTACCCGTGGTGAGCACTATTTCTGACCGTTTTTTGTTGAAACCAGTAATTAGTGCCTTGAAGTATCCAAGGCCAGATTTATTACATTACAAACACGGGGTCTCAAAACATTTTTTCATACCAGAGGAATTAAGGGGGTCACATCATAAAAAATATTGAAAAACACTGCTCTATAACTTCTATTTCAAATTTCTCAGGAAATATTATACTGCCCAAGAGTAAGCATTCATAGCAATAGACGGTCACCGGTTTTAATCTCAACGTTCTGCATTGTATGGCTTAACTTTTGATCACAGCTTAAAAAACTTGAATCGAAATCGGCTGGCCATTTCGAGGTTCATTGAACTATTGGTAGTTCGGTTGGCAAACTTTCAAGAGCAGCGACCGGCCAACGGAGCTATTTTATAGTTAGTAAAACAATGCTAACAAAAAATCGTAAAAATACCACAATTCTCCTTTGCATATTATTTTCAAGTACTTACTCAACACGAGTTACAAAATGAAATTTTAACTTTTTTTAAAACATGAAATTGGTCTCTTACACATTGACTCATTTTGAAGACATTATATAAGAAATAATGGACTTTTTTCAATAAGGCGGGCTACTGAGCAATTATAAAAAACCTAGTAATATATTTTAATATTGTTACATCTATGAAAACATAGTATGTTTTTAATGTTAACATCACATGATCGTAAATAAGCAAACGGCCAAGTGCGAGTTGGACTCGCGCACGAAGGGTTCCGTACCATAATAATTATAGAGCTAGCCTATAATATTATGTTAATTATATATTATAGCCTCAAAATTATGTTTTTATATGGGATATATTTTTTATAAATTATTAAAGTACAAATAAAACAATATTTTCGTGAACATATTTTCAAGTGCCTATGTATTGCCGGTATTGATATCGTGCAAAAAATTGCAAAAAAATCACGTTTGTTGTATGGGTTTAAGGGGGGGCTCCCTTAAATATTTTATTTATTTTGTTTTTAGTATTTGCTGTTATAGCGGCAACAGATATACACAATCTGTGAAAATTTCATAAGTCTAGCTATAGCGGTTCCTGAGTTACAGTCTGGAGACACACAACAGACAGACGGACAGACATCGGAGTCTTAGTAATAGGGTCCCGTTTTTAGCCTTTGGGTACGGAAACCTAAAATGTAACATCACATTAAAACTTCGCAAGTAAAACATATTTGAAACACGGTTTGTTCATATTATAACAATTAAGGCCGTCACAGACTTAGCTATAATATACCGTACTAAACACACTGAGACCAGAAATATATTATATTATAGCTGAGTGATGAGTGGTCAAGCGAAAATTGTATACAAAATATATATTAATATGCCTAGCTATAAATATATTAATATATATTATAGCTATGTCTGTGACGGCCTTTATGTATTGTAACATTACAGTATTAATATCAGTAGTGTAACTTAGACAATACTAGATGACGCCGCACCCGCAACTGCGCCAGAATTCGTTTATCGCGCGGGAACCATAAATTCCGCGATAAAAAGTATAATAATAATAATATTATTATGTCCACTCCGGGACTCAAAGTATCTTCAAATATAAAATATAATTTCAGAAAAATCGGTTCAGTGGTTTGGGCGTGAAGAGATAACAGGCAGACAGACACAATTTCGCATTTATATTATTTAAGTATGGATATGGACATAATAATATTATGGTGATATAATATTTAAAATTGTAATATTATTACATATTCTGTAATTTTTTTTTTGTAAAAACCACATGATTATAAAATATAAGCAAGCACGATCGTATTCTATGAAAAAGTAATATCACATAAAAACTTCGCACGTAAAACGTATTTGAGAGACACGGGTAACACGTACGGACACAGTATTAATATTATTCAGTACAATTACTCATCTGTGTCATTTGAATCAAACTCTTTCAATACAGTTTTCAATTGGGCCTGACTTGATATTCTATAATAATTAAAAGTAAAAAATATTCGAAAAATGAAAGACACGTCGTGTTGCTGCAATTAAATAGCAGCGGGAAATTATGATTATTAAAAAAAAGACTTGATATTCTATTGTTACGCTTCTTCAAGTTAACTGAAATTACCATTATAATAAACGTACCAAAATCGGACATTCTAGTAGAAACGGTCTACTGTATAATATTATTTATATTATATTATGATAATCCTTGCACTGCAGATTCCCATGTAAAGAGTATTGTATATTTTATAGATGAAACGACAAGTTGCATTTGATTTTATTCTCGGACATATTTTGCAGCTGTTGCAAGATAGTAAATATTTTTGATTTGTTACATAGAGTAATAATACACATTTTTTCATGCACTTATTCCACTTTTATTAATTTATTTTACTATAATTATATCTCACACGACCGGTTTCGTTAACATTTTTCAAAATTACCTGCACTACACCTGATGATAATATGACCTGATGATAATATGTGCATGGAAAAGTGTGTATTGAAACATGAATTTCCACCAAGAAGTTACAGTAGGTACATTCAATAACATAGTTACGTAGAGTTGCATGTTTTGGGTTATTTTCAGCTATCATGTGAAGGTGATCCGAAAAATTTGACTTCATTAATTAATTATTCACTATAAAAATGTATAAATTAAATTTATAATACTAACAAGACAGTGCCCGAAACTCGGTTGCGCCAAAATTAGTTTATCGCGCGGGAACCGTACATTTTTCGGGATAAAAAGTATCCTATATCCTTTTTCAGGACTCAAGATATCTCCTCATAAATGTATACTTAATAAAAAATCTAAAGATTTTTTTAGTTGGTTTCTTCGTTTGAACGCGCTAATTCACGAATACTAGACCAATTTTCATGTAATTTTACACAATATATATTATATAGAGGTGATCTCGGGGAAGGGTAAATTTTTTTATTGCAAAAGTAAGGTTCCCGCGGAGTTTACTATTAACACACACGGAGTCGCACGAGACGTTATTAGTATAATCATATGGTATGATCTACCATTAGCTACCAGATTTTTCATTCAATGTTATAAAATGCTTATCGTAATACAACTCTGGAACGAACTGTCTCCAGTAGTATTTCCGGACCTATACGACCTGCAAACATTCAAGAAGAGAGCGTATTCCCTCTTGAAAGGCCGGCAACGCACCTGCAGCTTTTTTGATGTTGCGAGTGTCCATGGGCGACGGTAGATGCTTACCATCAGGTGACCCGTTTGCTCGTTTGCCCCTTATTTAATTTTAATAATAAAAAAAGGAGACGGGTTGCACTCCGGGAGTGCCTAAGTGAAAACTTGATTATTAGCGTTGTTGTAATTTATATTTTTAACCCATTTTTAATGAAAATAGATTTTTAAAAAATCGATTTTTTTAATTAATCGAAACCCTTACAATCGATTAAAAAATATCGACAACCGAAAAAAACAATTGAATGTTCGATTAATAGATTTCGATGTTACAACACTACTCTCCAACCGTCTTACGGTTTTTCGATCAGCACACGTGACCTGATGCGAGTTTCACAGTTTTTACCCATCCCACAAATTAAGTGCTCAACGCCGCTAAAGAAGTTTTCACTTCAAAAAACGTAATAACGTAACCATAACTGTGAATTTGCAAGATGCTGATTGTGAAATTCAAAGTATCTGTGAATAAATTTACGTCGAGCTGAAGATGCTACATTGTACGTCGCATCTGCTTCCAACGAGCATTAAACTCCTAAATCAATAACCAATATCTCCCTTCAGACTCCAGCTTTTATAGATTACTTTATACCATGGTTGACGGCTGGTTTCTAATTTTTTTTTGACAGGTGTTTATGTTTTCTATGTCATTGTTGAATTATAGCTATGTCCACATTGTGCCCTTTCATTTTCAATTTTCATAATCTTTTGACGTTTCGAATGTCAAAAGATTATGAAAATTGAAGATTGTGACATAATATTGGGCGCCAAAAAAATCTGAAAAAATTAATACAGAAGTGTCAAGGGACGGGATGGAACGAAGAACTTCGTTGTTCCTTCAACTACAATCTTATCAATAATTCGCCCTGTAATTGTTTCATGATCTATAATATTATATATTTTATTATGAAGATCAGTTTATCCTTATTCGTTACTGCCGAGTTTTAGACTCATTTCTATATTAAATGTGATTAACTTAATTCAATAACAATATATCTACGACAAAAAAACTAAGAATTATTGGTTTTCTAAATTATTATTTCTCGTTATCGCGAATTTCTCTTTGTTGATGCAAAGTATAGTTCACGAAATTCAAAGGGTTTGTCGAAATTAGAACAGTTCCTTTATTTTATACTATGAAGATAGAAATTCTATAGAAATTATGAACAATTTCTAGGAATTTCTAATAATAGTTTCGAGTTGGTCATTATTTCTCTGATGGTGCGCGAAACAATAGCAGTAAACTGTTTGTTACCAGCTCTTAATTTTCAAGTACTAACCCTTGGATTACGAACACGTGTGTGACGTAATATGTGGTTTGAATCTCGATAAAAATCAATAGTACGGGAGCCCTAGAACAATTTTTTTTGTGATTACTAACAAGCAAATTTTTTGTGAGTTGCTACATTTTGATAAGACGAACAACATTTTTATTTTCGAAAAATCTCCAAAGTGGTAGCTAACAGAGATAGAAAGGATTTCATACTTTGACTTGATGGTCCTAAAATATGGATTGTTTTATTTGTAGGACCAGGTTACTCTTAAATTATATAACTATTAACCTACCAATATTCAAAAAATCAACTGGTTAGGGTTCTGTTTTAGGGTACAGTAGTCAACCAAGTTTTGTTGATTACAGAACCCTAAAACGCACACTTCAACACTATCATTGTCTATCATATTATCGTCAGACGGCAGACGAATGAAAATGTAATCCAATAGACACGTAACGGATCAGGGTTGCGGTTATTCGGTACTGAGTCTCTGCATAGTACAGAATAATATAGAATAGTACAATAGTAATAAATATAGAATAGTACAATAATTATACAGAGTGAAATTCAAAATAGGCATAGGTTTTAGGCTCGATTTATATATTGTCTCCGCGCGAACGAGCGGTTTGACCGCTAAACCGCGAGATCACAAGCAATTGTATGTAAATAGCGGCGCGATCGTTACATACATCCAATTATTTAGTATAAAAGTTCATACTACAGAAAGTTCCATATAAGGTGAATTCGTTTGTAACCTACTATTGCCAAGGTGCAATTAAGATTGCGAAAGATTTGATAGTTTGTTCTATAAAAATATACAATTTTAACGCATTTTTCCAAGAACATAACACCTAACTTCCTACTATAAATCTTAAGCTATCAGTGTGAAGTCAGGCACGGTAGTAGTTTATAAATATAATAAAATACACAATATGTTACTGTGTTCGTCATTTATCACTATAGTATAAACTATAAAGGCGGGAGGGTGTTATCAGAAGGAAATGCGAAACGGACTGGAAAATTAAAAGGAAAACGTTTATCCATTATTTATTCCTCCCTTTTTAGTGCTACCAGCTGTTTTTCAAGATTTGCCCGCTAAGCAGTGTGATTTTTCAGATCCGAAAATTTACGATTGTGTACAAAAAGGTGGGTGCTAAACGAATAACCCAACCTTTTTTGCACTATTAGAAGCTTCGCTTAGCGATAAAGTATGTTAAAATTAGGCTATGGAAATTGGAATATAATCTAAAAGTATTATCGTTTGATATTCCTCAGTTTGAAACGAGTGGCGTTACCAAATTGTGCATAATGATAGCATATTATTATGGTAAACAAAATATTAAATTGAACTTATTGTTTTTACACACGCTTTATAGTCCCAAAGAGGCTCTAACGTACTACAGACCTACCTATCATATTACAGATTTGTTCAGCTTCCTTCAAAAGCATGACTTACTTTTACTGTTCTCAAAAAGTGTCTGAAAAGTCCACATCAAAAGGTTGTGACTGTAAGCGACTAGTCGAAAGTATTTAACAATATTACTAACTTTGCTTGAAACAGGCTGCAGAAGTCAAAAAGATGGGTTCTTTTTGTCTTCTCAATCGAGCAAAACTCCTAAAAATCTTTGATACAATATAACAAATTTCTTCAGCTTTCTTCAATAGCGTGACATTACTCTCAAAAAGCGTCTCAAAAGTCCACAACATCAAATGGCTGTAAGCGACAAGTCGCGAGTGTTTATGAATATTGAATGTGATTGAAGTGGTCGGCTCGGAGAAAAGCTCTCGGCTCGAGTTCGATTATGATTAAGACGCCAATATCGAAAACCTTTGGAAGCGCTGTGAACAATTTATAAGAATAAACTTGGATACTTTTTGTGATTGCTATTTTCAGGCTGCTAAAGTATTCTCGTAAGATGGTTTCTCCACGTCGCGTTGGCACGTGATACACCAATTATAATAATATTTACGAACATGTAGAGGTATACGTGAAAATGGTATTAACTGCTTGTTTCCACACTAGAGACAACAGAGGTGACTACTGGTCACCCAACTTAGGGACTTGTCCCGCCTCAATCTCCGCCTCATCGTAATGAGTTGCGGCAGATCCCTCGGGCAGGGGGCTTAGCCCCGATCCCGATTCCCATTTTCCCCCCCAAGGGGATATGAGAGATATCCACGTGTTAGAGACAACACCAGCATAGACAGTAAATAAAATTATTTTTTCGTTTAATAACATTTCTGTCAATAATGTAATATATTAAGGTGCGCAACATGTCGGATTTTGGTAGGATTATTATTTACTGTATGTGCTAGGCACACATTGTGCTATGTAGCACCCTCTGCTTCAGTCTTTGCGTAATATTCCTTACCGTCGCGATTAACCAGGAAGCATGTTAGCGATTCGTCACTATCCATCGCAGCCCAAAGATGACTTTGACTCATCTTTTTATGGGCCTCTGTAGAATTATGGAGTCAAAGTTAAATTTTTGTTTAAAAATAAAGTGTTAATTGGCATTTTTCAGCAAAATCTCACTTTACAGCGAAATTGTTCAATGGAAAAGGTGCGACGAAATAATTCAATTTTAAAATCAATTTTACAGGAAAATCCTCTTTGCTAGTGGGGAACTTTTAAATAGAGCAAGTACTGACTGGACTCTACCGCTGGATCAGCACTGTATGTAAACAAAGTCCAGTACGAGTTGTTTACTTCGCTGAATGATCCAGCGCCGGAAGCAGTGATGCTGGCACCAGCCGAAACGCTTACATTATAGCGGGTGTACACACTCGACGAGAGCATCTAGCCGAGATACTCGGCCGTACATGCTTGGAGAGCCAACGAGACGAGGAGGGGAGTGCCCTGTGGCCTGTACACAGTACACACTCGCGCTTGGTCTGTCTCGAGGTGTCGCGACGAGTGTGTACAGTCGCCATTAAACGTAGGTAATAGTAGGTATACATTAAATTGCATCTGGTATAATCGGTTACCCAAATACTAGCCTATAGTCTAGAACCGTATATACGATTATACATAAAGCCTTTACAACAACAAGGCAATAATACAACCTGCACAATTTGTACACAGAAATAGTTACAGTTATCGTCATTTTTCAAAGTAGATCGCTTGCAATTCTAGAATAAATACTGTGATGATTTTTTTTCTTCGCGTATTTAATATTAATTATCAATGTAATATTTTGTTTGTCCATCTCTTACTGATTCTCCTTCTTTAAATCGCTGAAATAAGCTTTGAGGAAATTTGATTGAATTTGAATTTATTATCTGGGCGAGCGAAGCGAGCCCTAGTATAACGCACAACCTACGCACTTTTGTGGTACACTTTACGAAAAAACTATCACGCCTATTGATTTGTCCTTTAACATAGTGATAGTAACATACAATAGTATAAAAAAAAACTGCAGGATTATAATATAACCACGGAGAAAAACGACGCGACCCCTCACAAAGCTCGGCTTTTAGCTAATTATTATTATTATTATGAAAAAATGAAATAATATGGTGCTCAACATCCAAGTTTTTTCAAAATGAAGTTAGGTTGGTTAGGGAAATAAATGTGAGCTTACTATATCAACATTGTGTACAATGGTCCAGTTAAGCGTAATTTTAAGAGTGTGTAGTGGGTCTAAATAAGTCTTCTGATTTCTCCTATTACCATGTAGCGTTTCAATGTAATTACTTATTGGAATACGACTATGTATTACTATAGTCGTATAAGCCCATTCATCTCATAAATGAAATGTCCCGCTTCGACATACAACACTGAAATTTCATAACTATTATGCAAGCTATCAGTGACGTTGTACTAATGTGATATTTAGTATGATGTACTAGGCTACCATAACGAACAATTATTAATATATAATTACTTTTGATGATATTATGTATATCATTTAAAAGTTAATTTTTTAAAGTTTATACTGTTAGTTTTCAATCAAAATATTAAATTATTATTTAAAATATAGTATATTATCATAATATGCAATAAATTCTGAATATTTTAAAAACTGTTTCTTTCGTGAGTCCTTTGAAGGAAAATCAAAATTTTAAACAATGTTAACTCAAATAATTCAACTGAAAAAAACTTTCCGAGACGACATTAAAAACCAATAAAAACCTTTTAAGTGAAAGGTGAATGTTACAACGTAAAAATGGAATAAACCAAAAGTTCGCCTCCGCTGTTTACAAAACTCCGTACAAAATTATTTAAAAGAATTATTAAGAACTTTGCGGAAGAAATTTAAAAATGAAAGTAATATAATATTTAAATTTGGAATGTTGTTAACAATACCCTGTAATAAGGCTCGAAACAGAAGGCGGGACTAGAGCGTCGGAAACAGTTTTTAAGTAACCGAGGACCTCAAAGTTCAGCCTCTCGCCATTGTCAAGTCCTGTTTGTTAGGCAGATGAGGGGGTAACTTTGTAAATTAATTTTGTTGCTAAAAATTTCCATGAATACACTTCATTAGACGGAAGGCGTTAAGATTAAACTTTTGTAATACGACTGAACGAAATGAACGACTTTATTCTGCCTTAAAAGAAGTAATAAATCAGAAGAGACACACTCATTGATTTTGGACTCCAAAACAGGAACATAATATGAAAGCGCAAAGGTAAAGATCTTTCGCTATTGTTATTTTTTGCTTTTGTGTTAAACTAAGCTCATGCCTCATGGTTTCGCTTTAAGTTTTACGTTTACATTTTGTCTCCGTGATTTCGCTATTCATTGACAGACATTAGTAGCCATTCTCCGGGACCCGAGGCAATAAATACTCATCGGTGCAATTGGGCAATTTATGGGGTGCGCCGTGCGACATTAGGCCAAGATAAAGCGCCATTTACATGTGATCGCCGTTAGCTCGGTAAAGTGAGGCAATCCTTGTAATTACTTGGGCCCCTAATCGCACGTTTGTCAAATGAGCTCAGATAAGCATCCTGTATTTATTTATACTAGTATACAGTATCCTCCCATACCGATGACTCCATAATAATATTACAGTATAATTCAAAGTTTAATTCAAAGGCTTCAAAACCATTTTAAACTATAGCTTCGGTGACGATGGTTGATTTCATTGAAAACCAGACCAATTACTGGAGTAGTTTAAGAGTGACCCAAGTAGTGAACAGTACATAAGAACACTCTCTCTTTCCTTAATCCCAGTGGGACATCTGATCGACGCAACTGGCGAGAGATCATGTCGAGGGCTGACTTTTTACATGTTCATCCTATTGCATTAATCATCTTTCTTGCCAGACCATTGACAGGCAAGAAAGATGATTAAGAAAGGTCGTTGGCCCTAACCAAACTAGTAAACAACATTTTCTATGCAGGAATCGAACCCAAGATCTCTGATTCAAGAGCCACGCTCTAAGGTGGGATTTCACCAAACACACATAAAACTTAGTTTTATAAAACTTAGTTCCCATTGAACGCGTTCATGCTGCGACGTAAATCTCGTTTTGTTTCGATTGGATTTCACAAACTTCTTTTGATCGCGATTATTAAATCTAAGTTTACGTGACGTCTCGCGATTATTTTACATGTTTTCATCATTTTAAAGTCTTTTCACGTTAATTTAACTACAAAATAGCAAGAAACAATACATAAACTAACAAACGCATGTGTCAAAACTGTCATCTTGACATTTCTTTTGTCTATGTTTTTCGTTCCGCCATGACAGGGCTTGACATCCGCACGCGTCTTAAATTATACCTTGTTTCTTCATAAAGCCAACCCATCCTAAAGCAGAGTCACAACATCAACCACTTTGACATTGGCAACTCACTACGGGGCCATTTTTAAAAAGAAGAAGAAGAGAAGAACTAGTTTTATGACGTTAAACTTCGGACTTTGGGCGTTCAGAAGATAAAACTCGGATTTGCTGCGAACGCGTTCAGTTTATGCTGATGAAATGCAATTCGGTCTTATAAACGCGTTCATACGTTGAGAACCGGTTCAGGGTGCTCTGAACGCGTTCCATTTCTTTGGTGAAATTGCCCCTAAGCCGCTAGACCAAAAAGGCGTTTTAGTTGAGCTTAGAATAAACCGGCGTAGGAGGCATTATATTATCATTAAATTCTTGGCATAAATTGACGACAAACGCTATTATAGTTACTGGTTAGACGTCGAAGGTTCTACCCTATTTAAGCCATTAGTTATCAATATAATTCTATTCGTAAAAGCGGAAATTGGTAAGACGATATCATCATCACAGTATATTGAGAACAATCTCATGACAGTAATGGAATTAAATCTTGATAGGGCAATAGGCTTACACTAAAGGCAGTTGCTGATAACTTTAAAATGTTAACTCCCACCATCCATAAAAGTTGTTTAAATAATTCAATTATTTTCTTCTTATAGTTCGGGCTTGTAATATGTAGTCTCTGATAAAGGCGTCGATAAACATTAACGACAAACGTGAAACACGTTCTGAAAGACATTGTTAAATATTGAATTTAAAATTTAAATACCAAATAGGGACTTATTCTATTACTCTATACTGCATCTGTCAAATAAAGTTGTGGATAGCCTATCCGGCACTTATCAGGAAGTGGCAAAGTAGGCCCTAAAGATTTTCGAAACAAAAATAATTGAAAACATTATTCATGTTCACATATTTTAATATTTTGATACAACTAAAGCGATGCGCCATTATATTAAATTAAAACGTGATACTGAATGGGGGCGTAAGTATTAAAATTTTCGCGTTTTCCTAAACAAGATAATATTATTATATTCAGGATCATCTCGCATAAACACAAAAATATAAGGCACTTAATGATACATAAAACTGGTTTAAAGATAATGTAATATCCCATATTATTATACTGTATTATTATTATACAGGTCAGCTTTAAAAATGTTATTAGATACTAGCTGTTGCCCGCGACTTCGTCCGCGTTAGTATAGTAGATCACGTCCCAAGTATTATTTTTCAAAAATATTCAATGTACAGAATTGATTTTCTTACGATTTTATATTACAATATGTATAGAATGTATAGATGACTTAGTTTGTTCCTAAAAAGGATAATTAAGACGCAATACAAACTCCACGATACCTTTTAATTATGAACAAAAGTTTCATGAGGAATAGAGGGGGGGTTTGGGGGGGCTGCGCCCCCCCAAAACAAACGACACTGGAAAACCGTATGTGTAGTTTAGTTTTTAACTTTGTTCTTAAAAAAGATGTATAACGCCGCAACACCGCTTTGTTTGAAGCAAAATTTGGGGAGGTGGGGGGGCGGGGGGTTAAGGGGGCGAAGCTCCCCCCCCCAAGAAAAGACCGATGCCAAAGCTCCCAGCATGTTAATCAAACGACACTCGAAATTTGTATAGAAAAGATAGACAAAAGCTCATAGCATGGCAAGGAGTGAAGATAGATACAAAGTGTGAAGGAGAAATTTGTAGGAAATTTTATGGGCTTTCATTACGTACAGGACATTTTTTCTCTACAACGCACCGTTTTAGCGATATGAGCAAAAAACTAAAAATATTGAAACTTGAGCCCCTCCCCCCGCCCTAGGTGATATCGTCATAATATATAGCCTATGTGTTGACCCGACCTCTATATAATATTCGTGCAAAATTTGAAGTAAATCCATTCAGTACTTTCCGAGTTTATCCCGGACATACATACAGACAAACAGACAAACAGACAAACAGACATACAGACAAACAGACAAAAATTCTAAAAACTATATTTTTGGCTTCCGTATCGATTGTAGATCACGTCCCAAGTATTATTTTTCAAAAATGTTCAATGTACAGAATTGACTTTCCTGCGATTTTATTATATGTATAGATAATCTTGAATGTTTTTTTTCATAAAAGTGTGGAATGTAAAAGGGCAGAATCTTTATTGTACTAGGAACATTTTTGAACACTACAAATATGACCTCAGCCATCCATCGGTGGGTAAACTGAAATTTTCAAACGAAGTACCATACTATGGCTAAGTAATTCAGTCAAAAAAATGGTTCGCCGAAATATACAATGTGTCCCGACACCGGTGTCCGATCCTTTAATGTCATACTGTATAGAATATTTTATCGACAAATTGGTGCTCAAATTTTATGTTTCTCTTAAGTGCCCTGTAAGCGATCAAATTGTTTGTCTACGTGTTTGTCAAACAATTTGATAGTGTACAGCTTTGTTTGAAGCGTTTGTCAAACAATCTACAATGAAAAAGAGAATTTCATCAAACAAGTTTGTCAAACAAATTTAATCGTTTACAGGGCACTTTACGGTTGTAAAATGGCAGCCATTTTAGTTTTTCTCGGGCTTCCACACTATTCAGACAAATACTTCTCATGTAAATATCCTATGAAGATAAAAAAGGTCTCATTTGTTAGTTCAGGAAAAAATAGTGAGTTTTTTAATAAATGGCTTTTTTTTTAAATCTAGCGCATTAAACTGGTTATTTTTTATTTTAAATAGATAGAGGGGGTTTTCATCTTAAATATTATATTTCTTTACTTATTATGCTCTAAGCCAGATAATTGACAACATTTCAAAATTTTAACATAGCTTTTTTATTATTTTATAAGAAAGTAGACTTAAAATAAGGCGACACGTGTTTCTTGCTTTTTCAAAATTATGTTTTTAAGATACCTAAAAAATAGATTTTAATCCTTCGTACTCTAAAGAGACGTAAGCGCCAAGTGACGTCATACTTACGCCTGAACGGTTAGTTCCATTATTACAGTTTACAAAAGAAAAAATATGTCAGTGTAAGTTTGTTACCTACGTATATACTTAATCTGTGCTTTCGTATGTAGAAATGTCATTGTTGACAGTGACTGTTTTTTTTATGTTTCATCATGTTTTTTTAAAACGCTTTTACACCAGGCAAAGAAAAAATGTGTGATATGCTGTAAGTATGACGTCACAGCGTATTTTTCAGTTTTTCTTTATTTTCTCAGTAAATAAGCAATATAAAATTTTTTTGAATATTTTTTTGATATCAGGAAAAGAAACTAAAGAAACGGTATTTTTTATTTTAAGGCTTAAAATTTTTGAAATGTTGTCAATTTAGAAGTTATAACTATTTTCTTATAAAGTATTGATTTGTAATATGAAAAATTACCTACTATGAGAGCCAGAGATTTTTTTCAAAAGTTACAGAAAAAAAAATAATAGCCAATTTGTCGATAAAATATTATGCCCTTATTCATAACCTTATGGGCTCGGACACCGGTGCGGGACACATTGTATAAAGGCGTAATTTTAGCAACTTATCATGCTCGGGTCAGTCTTACAATTTTTGTTGTTGTGTTTACGACAGTAACTACTTACAGCTTAATTTATTACAGTAATAGTTCCATTTTGAATTGTATTTCAATGATTACTATCTACGAATTGCTCTTGCACAGTCAATTACCTGTTAAATATTTCACGCGAATCCGAATCCTATTAGCAAGCGCTTAAAATTACTACACACAAGGGACTAAAACCAAAGTTAGTTGTAAAAGTAAATGGATTTCTCCGTCCTTCCCATCAATTGCAATAAAACTGTCCGCGGCTATAAGAACTTGTAGACTACTTAGAATCCCTGTTAGAATTCCTATTAGTTCAGTTAGGGTAAAACAGTCCATCTTGGCGTTCATTGAGAGAGTCCTATGTTCAGCAGTGATCGAATATAGGCTGATATTTTGATTGATTGATCGAAAACAGTCACACAATAATTCACATTGCAACGTGAAGCGGCAATGCGATGCTAGGCATTTTTAACCGACTTCCAAAAACGAGGAGGTTATACGTTCGTCTGTGGATATATATATTTTTTTTATTGTATGTTCAACGATTACTCCGCCGTTTATGAACCTTAATGTGAAAACGTGGACATCCACGTTTTCACATTAAGGGCCCGGGTTACCCTCGAAATTTTCATACATTCTTAATACCAAAATCATTTTCTCATGCGAAAATATTTAACATGTTTGAGTTATTTTTCAGCTTAAGATAGTAATTACCTAGGGTCCTGAACAATTTTTTTTACAAAATATTTAAATTTTGTTCCTGGGTCATGGATGTGTATTAAATATATTTATCATATAATAAAAATCTTAAATATATGTATAGTATAAAAGTATTAAATATATTTCCGTTGTCTGGTACCTGTAACACAAGTCCATCAGGTACTTACCATGGGGCCAGACTGACGTGGTGTGAAGCGTCCATAGATATAAAAAAAAAACTAAAAAAAAATTTTTGTGTTTAAATATTTTTTTGTAAATTTACTACTAAATATTTAAACACAAAAAAATAGACAAAAACACTAAAAAATATATAAATAAATAGTAAATTTACTACAAAATATTTTAACTTTAAAAAATATTTTTTATTATTTAAATATTTTGTAGTAAATTTACTATTTATTTATATATTTTTTAGTAATAATAATAATATTATTATTATTATTATTATTATATATTTTTTAGTGGTTTTGTCTATTTTTTGGTGTTTAAATATTTAGTAGTAAATTTACTAAAAAATATTTAAACACAAAAATTTTTTTTTAGTACTTATTTAAATATTTTGTAAAAAAAAATTGTTCAGGACCCTAGGTAATTACTATCTTAAGCTGAAAAATAACTCAAACATGTTAAATATTTTCGCATGAGAAAATGATTTTGGTATTAAGAATGTATGAAAATTTCGAGGGTAACCCGGGCCCTTAAGGTGTTACGTTGCGCTTGTTGTTACGCTTTCACGCAAAAACTATTTTACGAATCATCATAAAACTTTGTACACATAATTATACTCTTGAAGGTATCAGTAGTATTAAAAAAAAAACGAAAATAAAATATGTCGACGTAGACGCGGACGAAGTCATGGGCAACTGCTAGTAAAATATATTTGTATTGAACTTGCATCGAAATAAATTATTGGGCAATCTTTAAATGAATTAAATAAGTACGTCAACGAATACAGAAATAAGTCCGAAGAATTTTCAATTCATTTCCCGCAATAATGTATAATAGCTGTAAGCCCCTTTGAGAATCTGTAAAGAACGACAGTAATTTAATAAAATTTTCTTTCATTTACACGTCTATTATTTTTTAATTACAATGGGTTGGTTACATAATTCATAACAATCTACACGGGATAATAATAATTAATAATAAACAACAGAGTTTTACCCCCTACCCACTTCGACCCCCAAACAATCTCTTATAATATATTAAAATTGATTTTCCAATGTGTTAGTCGCGCTAAAACTCGAAAACGGCTGAGCGGATTGGGCTGATTTTAGTCTTAAAATATTTGTAGAAGTCCAGGGAAGGTTTCAAAGTGACACGAAGTTCACCGGGACAACTAGTGTAAAATAAAAATATGCGTTAAAGAAAAATTACAATTTGTTTTTTTTTTCTATATTCCCATTGATTTATTTAAAACAAAGGATTTTAATTAAATGGGGAGCAATCTAGGAACACATTGGTACCAGTTCTATGATTGTTGGTGGGTGGGGACGGAGCCCATACATTTTTGCCCATAGCCTTTTACGAAATAAATCTGCCGTTGACAATAATAATTATTGTCACTTCTATTTATTCACAAAATTGTGTACCGAATACATGCATAAAGTATTCATGTATTCGGGTCTAATTTTGTAGACTCGCGGAACAAATTTTTGACACAGTTACTCTTCCTTGGTTTTTATTATTCGTAAGACACATATTATTACTGTAAATTCGCATCGCAAATATCTACGACAAAATTCATAATAATAAATAAGTAATAGTTAAAAAAACTAAAAACAGCTTTTTATATAAAGCGTCGGTTACAAACAAACATACAAACATATTGTCATCGGTCCTCGATAAATCTACAAAGTTTGAACGAAATCTGGCTGTTTAAAGTGGGTCAAAATCGCGCCCAAAGAAGTCGGTTACAAACATGTTACAAACAAATATACAGGTGAAGCTAATAAAAAGCGTATAAAAATGACATTACGATGCGATGCAAATTCGCAGTTTTGTGTGGGAGCCCTGACGTATTCTTTCACTTACGCTGATAAAGGTGAGGACAGTGAGATCAGCAATCGGTCCTGCCTGGACTGCTAACGGTTTTCGGAACTGATGGACCAGCAAAAGCAGCTGCTTCTGTAGCTCTACTGGCTGCCTCCACCAGAGGCTCTCGTACGGACCCAAAGCCAGATCATAGCTCTAGAAGAAAGCGAGGTTAGAAGAAAAAGAAAATTGTTATTATAAAATCTTGTTATTATCTCATATATAAAATTCTCGTGTCACAGTGTTTGTGCGCAAACTCGTCCAAAACGGCTCAACCTTATTTAATGAAATTTTATATGCACATTCTTTAAGCAAGAATAGGTTTTTATCTACTTTTTATATTATTGATACTAGAAAGAATTTATACAGGGTGTAAAATAACTAAGTGATAATACTTTAGGGTGTGTATGTGTTCCTTGTAGAGAGTTCACTATGAAAGTAGCAGTACTGAAAGACCTTTTTTTTCTCTTTAGTAAGTATGGGGAAACTCGTGACGCAAAAATTTGAAATTATATTGTCTGCTTGTCTGTCTGTCTGTTACCTCTTCAGGCACCGCTGAACCGATTATGCTGAAATTTGGTATGGAGATACTTTGAATCCCGGAAAAGGACATGGGATACTTTTTATCCCGGAAGAATTCACGGCTCCCGCGCGATTAACGAATATTAAATAAACTATCGCTCTAAAAACTTGATTAATTGAAGGATTAAGGCTTTTGCTGTAAAATAAGTTCAAATATTTTTCCACGAGGTGAATTTATTTTTAATTAATTTAACCTCATTACAGCGTACTTACGGAATACTGCATCGCGCTGCTGTGCCAGCAGTATAAAAATAGTTGAAAAATGCCAAACGTTAAATACTGGGCCGACATCAGTTTCTGAAACGCACTGGTTTCAACCTGTAAAATAGATTTTTTTATTATATTACGTAAAACGTCTAACCGAAAATAAAATTCACTGATATTTCCATGGTAGCAGTATGGACAGCTTGTAACGTCAGTGACAAGAAAATTTGAAATAGAAGCCAAATCTATTTTTGTTTTAGTTTATTTAACATTTTACTGTAGGTAATTAATTCAGTTCACAAACATAGATCATGATCTTGATCTATATCTGTGATACAGTTTTATTACTGTAGATTTATGGTGAAAATAAAAAAAACGTTGTTATTTCATTTTTTTCCTACTTTAATTTTGTATAACATAATTCTATTTTTGCCTATAATATGCATTAGCGAATTTGATTCAATCAAGTGTTAAATTAGCATTGACAATAATAACAATAGCATCAATATATCAATAATTAATTGGCTTCCTAATACTCACTTGTATCTGATAGCCCGTAACACACAACATAATGGAACATACAATGGTGTATATCAGCATTATTGGCGACAAAAATGTATTAAATAAATTGCAAATCCTGCAAAAGATTTTTCAGTTTTATTCAAAACGGGCTGAATCATACGAGGAACAAATCTTTCAAAATATTGTAAAATTGATGTATATATTTCAGTTTTGAGCAATAAGACGTATTAAAGCTATTTTTATAGAATCAAAGATAGCGAAAAAAACAATTTCGTTTATTTTATTGTACGTATTCGCCATTTGTTTTTACTAATACCTAAATAAATAAAATACATACTGCGAAAGCTCCGAATGTTTCTTGTGGCAATCTTTAATTCGTTGTTTCGACACGGCAACAGAGACCGGATTATTTTCAGTCCCAAAAATATTTCGGGCGTCAATTCTCAACATTCTCAATTCTGCCTCCATGAAAATCATTACGGCTAAAGCGTTTGCATCGAACATGACGATCCAGGCTGCTGCCACGTAACTCGAGTACGCTTGTATAAGCATAGTGACTGAGTAACCGACGATATTAGTTTTGTCGTACGGCGTCCACGAGTGCACGATTTCTGGCCTCTCTTGTGTACCGTTTTGGATATTAAACCTTAGTGTCGGCGAAATGTACAGCAGCATTGACTGAGCACAAACGAACGTAGCGGTTAGCACGAGCAAATATAAATAAGAGAACGTGACAAATCTACTGTACTTGGTGTATTTGCTTATAATCTCGTTCATTTCCTTGTGATTCCTGCTTCGTCTCTCCTTATCTTTTTCTGTGACGACGTTAATGATGTGCATCCAGTCGTCCTGCCATTTTATGTACGTGTAAACTTTGGAGCAGTCCACGACACTCAGCATGGAAAACTTTAAATTTCGTAGAACGATCTCCAAATTTGATCTCTCGTACCACAGATCGATCATTTCGGTAACGGAAAACGCAAAAATAAAGTAGTGCACGAATATTAAGTAGAGATATTTGACTACTTTGTTCTTCGGAAATATAAGACCCCCAGCCTTCAAAAGTTTGACGTTTGGCCCCAAAAAGGGTCTCTCAGGATCTTCCAATCTGCTTGTAAAACGCCCGAACATTTTCACTCCTCGATTTAATCTGTCGTGTAATAGTTTAATGTCTTCATATTTAAATACTAGTTAATTGCTTTACTATAAAATAGGGTTGCGAAAGGACTGTCGATACTACATTTTATTTTTCTATATTATGTAACTTAAAATTTTAGTTTTACTTTTTACATGATTAAGATTGAGTGATGTGTACTGACTGAAAACTTCGTTCGTACGTACTTGTAATTATAACAATAATTTGGATATTTTTAACCGACTTCCAAAAAGGAGGAGGTTACTTATATTTTTGGCTGTGGATATTTTTTTCATAGCCAACTCAACTCAACTATATAGGGTCAACTATACCCAAAATAAAAATTAATTTTCATTATTGTATTTTATAGACCTTTCACTATTAATGCATACATTTTTAAATAGTAGTTCGTAATTTTATCAATTTAATTTGTAACTTCAAAGAAAATCAGTTATTTGTGTTTACGTATGTATAAAGATAGTAATTTATAAAATGAGTTATTTGAGTATTCACAAAGGTGAATTAATCAGATATTCAGTTCGACGTACAGAAATGTGATTTAAGCATTTCTGAAAATTGAACTAATGCAAGACTTGAGGCATGTAACGTAAAGTTAGCGTTTAGGATCAGGACCTTTAGTATTTATTCTGAGAATGTGTCTAAAGAAGGTTTATATTACTTGAGCCCTAGACGTATTATCATAATACTTAGGTATTTAGGGTTGTCACATCTTAGAAAATTGTATATTATTTTTTTATTTTATAGATTAATAGACGGTTAATATCATCGAGGAAATTGATTCCTAGGCAGTTGACAAACCAACGTCATTAGGTCGGATCATGTCAATTCAATGTTAATAATTGTGATCTGTCGGCTGGGATTGACTTAACGCGACCAAACTACGTAGGTCCCACATCTGCCTAGGAATCAACTTGTCTGATAGTAGGTACTTATATCTCTACGTAAGGCCATGATGTACCATCGAGGAAATCGATTCCTAGGCAGTTGACAGACCAACATCATTTGGTCGGATCGTGTTAATTAAACCAAATTAAACTACGTAGGTCCGCCATCTGCCTAGGAATCAATGTGTAGAGGGGCATATTCGTCTATTTTTGCCCATCGATGATCGAAGTCTTTCATCCACCATGGTAATTTATTTTACAGTTTATCATTATCATACCGACGTGAAGAGAGAAAAATATATCCTATATCCATTCCCGGTACTTAAAGTATGGTCAGACCAAATTTCAACAAAATCGATTCAGTGGATTGGGCATGAAAAGGTAAAAAACAACAAACGGACTTTCGCATTTACATATTTTTGTTAGTGCACAAAACAATCATTTGATTCGTCTATGGGCTTTTCGCCCATATCTTTTGTTCGTCGCTTTTTATATAATATGTTCACGTACCAAGTTTACAATTCCTCTTAATCTACTGTAAGTCCATCACGCCTTATGGCTTTAAAGACGTTTAAAAAAATGCTCATAATGATGAGTACTTACCGGGAGACATGCTTACAATTTATCGCCCCAAAGCTTGCTATCGCGGCTAAATACTATATTAGTCACTCGTAATAAGGGAACTGTGTGCTTATAGACTTTCCAGGAAGCATCAGATCCCAAGAGTCACCTCGAGCAATAGTACACTCAAATGTTAGGTACCATCCAGAATATTGATCCGTAGACAAATAGTGGACCTACTTAATTTGGTCGGGTAGTAAGCCGCTCAGATGGACTTATAGGATATACTCGTATAGGATAGAGCATTATGCTTTTGTGATGTCCAAAACATGGAATTAGTGTAAGTGGGATAAATAAAAGTGCTCCGCGACTAAATCCGTAAGTTTTCAAACTTTATCATGGAATTAGTGATTAATAATTATTATTATTAATATCACCGTTGATACTTTTAAAACTAACTGCAGAAACAGTCATAATTTTGAACTGCAATTCTATTTATTCTATAAAGTAAATGTATTTCGATGATATATCGATTAGTGCAAAATGTGTTAAACTTAACTCGTTACTGTCAGTGACGTCACGGCTCAGATATATCCCACGTCGGTGGATTACACGAGGATCGGGAGACAATATTAAACGGGATTCCTCACACGGCGCCTCATAATCCGAACTCGATAAGGTTTCCCATCCACGAGTCAAGTTTTTCGCACCCTGAATAAAACACTTTCCCTCAAGCTGGTTTCAGACTGCGCTATAATATAATAACATAATATTATTATAGTATGTAGCTCATAGCACAAGAATATCGCTAGTTTTTATTATTCGTAGATCATGCTCTTAGAATATACATTTCGTATAGCAAGCCAATAATATGTACAGTGTAACAAATAAGTATAATAAGTGATGATACTTTAGGGTGTGTACGTGCTCCTTGTAGAGAGTTCACTGTGAAAGTAGCAGCGCTGAAAGACGAAAAATTTTTTCCTGCTACTTTCACAGTGAACTCTCTACAAAGAACAAGTACACACCCTAAAGTATTATCACTTATTTTTGTTACACCCTGTATATAGTACAGTACAGATGTGTACGTGTCCACAGACCACAACGTATGGTGCGCGATATTCTTGTGCGAGCTACATACTACATACATGCTAGTACGTAACAGCACAGTCTGAAACCAACTTCATATTGTTTGTGCTTTAATACGTGCTGTAACAAAACTAAGGGTGCTAACTAAGCTAACTAACTAATTGCACCAGAAGCGTGGTTAAAGTTAAGGTTACCGTCAAATATGGCGACTTTTGCTAGGGATTTGACAGTTAATTTCACATTTTGTTATGGTTAAAGTTGCCTTTGTCGCCTCCGTGGTCTAGTGGTTCGATTCCCGCGTTGGAAACATGTTATTTCCAAGTTTGGTTAGGACAATGCAGGCTGATCACCTGATTGTCTGATAAGTAAGATGATCCATGCGTCGGATGGGCATGTAAAAAGTCGGTCCTGCGCCTGATCTCTCGCCGGTCGTGTCGGTCTGCCGTCCCACTGGGTTATATTATTATTATTATGGTTAAAGTTAAAGTTATAGTTAAAGTAGGTTGATGCAACTCACTCTTAGTGATACAACTTTAGGGTGTACATGTGTTCCTTGTACAGAGGTCACTGTGAAAGTAGCAGTGCTGAAAGACCATTTTTTGTGATTCGTATGAGCATGCACCCCAGCATCACAAGTTTCAAAAGCTAAAAAATTTGCTCTTTCAGCGTTGCTACTTTTACAGTAAATTCTATACAAGGGACTCATGCATACTCCAAGCTAATGCTGTACAAGCTGTAACAAAACTATAGTGATAATTCACATAGTTTTGTTTCAGCTTATATAGTACAAAAAACATAGGGGAAAGTATTGTATTGTATGTAGCTGAACCGCTTTTGCTGTTTGGTATATTATATATAAGTTTAATTTTATTTCCCAATAATAATATATTACAGATTCATATAATCTGGATCAAATTATCATGATTATATTAGATGACACCCGAAACTCTCTTGCGCTTTTTCTCGCGGGAACCGTACGTTTTTTAGAGACAAAAAGTATCCTTTGTCCTTTCCCAAAACTCAAAGTATTTCTATTCCAAAAATCAAAACTGTTTACAATAATAAATAAGTAAACTTTATCGTATATTATATTATATTCCCATCACTATGAAATCAAATTAATAATAAGGATCTGCTAATTATTTGAAAGTAATTTCATTTGCAGCTAACTAATTATAAGCTTCAAAGATTTAAATGCATAATATATAACCTAAATACAGAGCACATAATAATAAATTATTAACACTTGGCTAATAAACTAATGGATAGCTATCAAACTTTAATCTGATGGTAACGTTAAAATTATTTCATGCTTGAATATGTTATCAATTTTTTCGTTTGATAATCTCTTAATAACATAAAATACCATGTTATCAAATACTACAGTAAATAGGGAAGTTAGTATTTTTATCAGGAACTAGCGGGCCCGACGGACGTCGTCCCGGCGTATCTATGAAGTTTAAATTGTTACAGGCGTTATATCATTTAAAGTACTTAAAGTATTTCTATTTTTTAAATTGTCCACGTAATTTTTACAATTATTCTCCACATACCAACCATCCTCGTACTTCAAGGAATATGCTGAAAAATAATTAGCAAAATCGTTTCAGCCGTTTCCGAGATATCCGCTTGAAGCACATTTAGCGATTAATTTTTATATTATAGAGCTGATAAGAATCAATATAATATTAAGTACATTTATTTTAAAACATCAAAACTCAGACGCTCTCTGAAAGGAATAAATAAAATGCATTTGCAAATTTATATTAATACTCCTAGTAAGATGTACTGACAACCGGGTTCATGATATTTTTATGTAATGTCATGATTTCATTACTGCAATTTTATTTAACATTTTTATTTAAAACGTGAAAATCGTGAAAAAATAACATAGTTTTAAATACTTGTTACTTTATTTTACTCTGTTCAATTTGCTATTAAAACTGAAATGGTTGATTGATTTTACAATCGATATTTTAACGAATTTGCAATTGCAAATTGCGCACTGATTGTTGAAATCGAACGGACAATAATTATTGTAAACTCATCTCTTGTAAGTGCTCGATGCAATAAGCAATTGAATTAGTATTAAAACTCACAAACGAATAATTAATATAGACATAATATGTATAATATTATAACGGTCCTACGTTATTTGGTCCGGTTATGTTATTTAATCGTTTGGTGGTTATCTTTTTTGAATTTTCCTCCTTTATTTATAAAACCCACAGACATAGATCAAGATAGATACCGCATGTCCCTCCATTTGTATGAAAACGAGCGTGCCACTTTTTTCCTAGCCACTGTCATGACGCGGACGTACCGATGATAAGAAACGTGTTCATTATCTAGGCCTATAACGTGTCTTTTCGAATTTCTACAGCTCAATACGGCACAATTAGGCATTTAAGCATTTTTCAAATTCTGATTGACGTCCGATTCTGATAGCAGACTAAAGAACAGACTTTGGAAAGACGAGTATCGCTAGTCGTTTGGGAACGCGATATGGCACGCGAAGTACATACACATGCGGTATCTATCTTGATCTATGTCTGTGATAAAACCAGACTACATCCGAAAGGAAAAAAATGAGGTAATTTGTGTCGTGAGTAATATTGCTTAGGAACGAACGTTGTGTACTTCTGAACCCTGACTACATTTATTAAAAAAAAATGGTTCCGCTGACATTGACTGTTTGAATAAAGACTAAAATACTAAATTAAAAATATAAATAATCGGCCAAGTGCGAGTCGGACTCGTGCACGAAGGGCGCCGTACCATTATAGAGCAAAATTAGGCCTAAAATTGTGTTTTTTATATGGGAGCCCCCCTTAATTTTTTATTTTATTTTAATATTATTATTAAATATTAAAGTACACATATAACTAAGGAATTTGAGAAAAATTTAAGTACCTACCTTTATTGATATAGAGCAAAAAAGGTCAAAAAAATGACCAAAATAAAGGGTTAAATTTATTCACGTTTGAGCCGTCGATATCTGATTAACCCTCCAAGCGCCACCGGGTATCGATGCTAATATTTAGGACCTTTTTTATTTGGAGATCCTGAGTAATTTAATATAATATTATTATAATATATTATTATCATCTGTATTTACAAATCGAGTTCTCTAGTAAAATATAAGGTGCTAAATTAATTTATTATGTGTGAAATTCTGAAAAAAATCTATGTTACATCCACATGAGTAAAGAAACGGAACAGAGACAAAGAGCAAAGAGCTAACAAAATTTATACTGATTTTGGTAGGGTTGGCATAATTGAATTAATTATAAGTATAAAATGTAAATTTTTTCACATCTTTTTATTAAAATATTTATTTTTTTACAAATTACTTACTCTAAGTATTATTTTTATTACTTTTGGTTTTTAATAATTTGTTATTTCTTTTAATCGAATGATAGATTTTGAATTTAATATTATTAAGTTTATTTAAAAACGATATGAACGAAAGATGAATAAAATATAAGTAATATTATGGTTCCAAACTTTGTAGAGACTAAGCACGATTTAAGGACCAGCTAACACCTAAATCTCGTAGATACAATCTTGTTGACACATGTTCGCACTACAAACTCGGTAGGCGACGAAGGGTTAAATGATAAGTAATTTTAGAAGGGAATTTTCTTTCACATTCGAAAAGACTATGTAAAAAAAACAGTAAGATTATAGCTTTCACCAAAAAAGTATTTTTATTGTAACATTTTTGTTGTGTTGTTGATCTTTGCTGTTTAAAAATAAATTGTAAAATATTGCTGGTATAAAAATGTGCTGAACGGAATAAATATTTTCAACTGCATAAAAGATGCTTATATTCTTTGAAGTAGTTATTTTATTTCATCTCTCGCAGCAAGGTATAATAGCTGTAGGCGCCTTTTAGTATCTGCAAAATAAATATCAAAATAATAATGTAAGTTTAAATATTTTTGTGGCGTCTTTATTAACTCTGCAGCCATTTCGGTTGATTCTGTTATCATCAATTTAAAACACCGTTTGTCTGTCACTGACGTGAGAGCGTAAGATCCGAAATAAAGGCCAGGGTAGTTGTTGGGATGTCATTATAAAACGGCACGCTTGCCTTTTTTTAATTAGCCTATGCTGTCCCACTGCCGGGCAAAGGCCTTCCCCAGGGTCTTCCATTTCTTGCCTATTATATATTTATTGTATAATATAATATGTTATATCGTCGGATACGTTATATTTTATACGTCTCAAACGCTGACCAGTGCACTGGCATTTATTTCAGAACTTAGATAAGTACTCAGAATAATGACTTAAGCATAGCTGATATCCTGCAGATATCAGCTATGCTTAAGTCATGCTTAACAGATCTTTATCTATATATATAAAAGAAAGTCGTGTTAGTTACTCCACTTATAACTCAAGAACGGCTGAACCGATTTAGCTGAAAATTGGCAGGGAGGTAGTTTAGAGCCAGGAGAAGGACATAGGATACTTTTTATCCCGTTCGACAGCATTCCCGTGTGACTTGACATGAAACGTCAGTCACTATAAAACGTGTTATAACAAAAAGAATCGGATTTGGAATAACAAAACGCAAATGACAGCTATGTAATGACGTATGGATGACAATTTGATATTTGTTAGAAATCAATAATAAAACTATCTACTATATAAAAATAAGTCAGGTTTTCCTTGCTAACGCTATAACTCCAGAACGCACGAACCGATTTCGACGGTTTTGCATTCGTTGGAAAGGTCTCGGGCTCCGTGAGGTTTATAGAAAAAAATTCAGGAAAAACTTCAAGAGAAAAGCAGGAAAACAGGGAAAATCATTTTTCACATAAAGCACCATCTCTGACACAACGGCGCCAGTACGTGGTGTGTGAGTATCCCTCACGAAAATAAGTAAGTACGTTTCATTTTAGGTAGATGGCACCGGTGCCTGATACATTAAATCAATCTTATTATCTATACCAAGTACTATTATATATTCTGTGTCTATACATACATATCATAAAATCGTAGAGGTAAAATTTTTGTACATTGAAAATAAACTTGAAAAAACGAGTCAGGGGCATGTAAGAAGTGTAATAGAACCTGTTTTTGAAATTTTTGTTTCTCTGTCTGTTTGTCTGTTTGTACAGGCTAATCTCGGAATCCGCTGGACCGATTTAAATGAAATTTGGCATGGTGATACCAGGTCCTCACCTCACATCGCCAGTCAACAACTTAGATACTTTTTTAACCGACTTCCAAAAAAGGAGGAGTTAATGTTTACTTTGCTGTTTGTGGTCCGATTGTCAAAATTCTTTTTTTGTTGTGTAGATTGTAAACTTCAATTTCATACCATGTTTACAAAAAATCAGCCAAGTGCGAGTCGGACTCGCACACGAAGGGTTCGGAAAAATAGGCCAAAAATTGTGTTTTTTGTATGGGAGCCCGCTTAATTTTTTATTTTATTTAAATACCACACAACACAGAGGGAGCCAAGCGAGTGCAGCGAGCGTGCTGCGGTAGTAGGCGGCAAAATAAAAGGGGGGCTCGGGGGGCGCAGCCCCCCGCCAAAACAAAAGAAACACAATCTAGAAAGTCCAAAAGTAGGTTCGGTTAGGTTAGAACTTAGACCACAACACAGAGGGAGCCGAGCGAGTGCAGCGAGCGTGCTGCGGCAGCAGTCGGCAAAATAAAAGGGGGGCTCGGGGGGCACAGCCCCCCGCCAAAACAAAAGAAACACAATCCAGAAAGTCCAAAAGTAGGTTCGGCGGTAAGGTTAGAACTTAGACCACAACACAGAGGTAGCCGAGCGAGTGCAGCGAGCGTGCTGCGGCAGCAGTCGGGAAAATAAAAGGGGGGCCAAAACAAAAAGAAACACAATCCAGAAAGTCCAAAAGTAGGTTCGGTTAGGTTAGAACTTAGACCACAACACAGAGGGAGCCGAGCGAGTGCAGCGAGCGTGCTGCGGCAGCAGTCGGCAAAACAAAAGAGGGGCTCGGGGGGCGCAGCCCCCCGCCAAAACAAAAAGAAACAATCTAGAAAGTCCAAAAGTAGGTTCGGTTTCGGAGTGCAGCGAGCGTGCTGCGGCAGCAGTCGGGAAAACAAAAAGAAACACAATCCACAAAGTCCAAAAGTAGGTTCGGTTAGGTTAGAACTTAGACCACAACACAGAGGGAGCCGAGCGAGTGCAGCGAGCGTGCTGCGGTAGTAGTCGGCAAAATAAAAGGGGGGCTCGGGGGGCGCAGCCCCCCGCCATAACAAAAGAAACACAATCCAGATAGTCCAAAAGTAGGTTTGGTTAGGTTAGAACTTAGACCACAACACAGAGGGAGCCGAGCGAGTGCAGCGAGCGTGCTGCGGCAGCAGTTGGGAAAACAAAAGGGGGGCTCGGGGGGCGCAGCCCCCCGCCAAAACAAAAAGAAACACAATCCAGAAAGTCCAAAAGTAGGTTCGGTTAGGTTAGAACTTAGACCACAACACAGAGGGAGCCGAGCGAGTGCAGCGAGCGTGCTGCAGTAGTAGTCGGCAAAATAAAAGGGGGGCTCGGGGGGCGCAGCCCCCCGCCAAAACAAAAGAAACACAACCCAGAAAGTCCAAAAGTAGGTTCGGTTAGGTTAGAACTTGGACCACAACACAGAGGGAGCCGAACGCGCGCAGCGAGCGTGCTGCGGTAGCAGTCGGTAAAATAAAAGGGGGGCTCGGGGAGCACGGCAGCCCCCCACCAAAACAAAAAGAAACACAATCCAGAAAGTCCAAAAGTAGGTTCGGTTAGGTTAGAACTTAGACCACAACACAGAGGGAGCCGAGCGCGCGCAGCGAGCGTGCTGCGGCAGCAGCCGGCGACCTTCACAAAACACGCTACAGGTTACGTTAAAGGCGTTAAAAAGGCGACCAAAAGACTGACCGGCTCCCATTTTGAGTGCCGGCATCAGCAGCCGTTGTTTTAAATCTCATCTGCCGACAGTATACTTACCGCTGGTTCCCAATACTGCTATTTTTGGGAGCAGGCGCCGGCAGCGGAGGCACTCCCTTTATGTTATTATATAAAAAAGATCTTGATTAAAAATTCGTTGATGGGTATTCAATTTTCTATTTATCTCGATTATAATCTATACTTAAAATAAAACTGTTAAAATGTGAATTCTGTACATTAAAGAAATTTAAAAAATATTAAGCGGGGAGTGTCACTACATCGCTATAGAAGCCAAAAATGTGGTTAGTTTTTTGTTTGTCTGTCTGTCTGTCTGTCTGTATGTTTGTTCCACTATCACACGAAAACTACTGATCCGATTTGAATGCCGTTTTCGCAGATATATTTGTCTTCTTCCAACTTAACATCTGGTGTATAAACTTTTTTCCCCCCACCCCTCTAAGGGGACGAAAGAGGGGTCAGATTTTGTATCAAACTTTTTTCTTGAACACGAAAACTACTGATCCGATTTGCATACGGTTTTCGCAGATATATTTGTCTTCTTCTAACTCAACATCTGGTGTATAAAAATTCCCCCTCCCACTCCTCTAAGGGGACCAAAGAGGGGGTCAGATTTTGTATTAAACTTTTTTCTTGGACTTATTTCATAATAACAACAGTGTTTTCCAACTTAACATCTGTTGATAAAATCCCCCCCCCCCTTCCCCCTCCCACCCCTCTTAGGGGACAAAAGAGGGGTAAGATTTTGTATCAACTGATGAAGTAGAAATACTTTAAATGGCAAAACAACGTTTGCCGGGACAGCTAGTTTATCAATAAATAAAGATCTGTTGCAAAACACCACCCTGTTTTTTTAATAAAATTAGGGGACAAACAAGCAAACGGGTCACCTGATGGAAAGCAACTACCACTCGCAACAACAAAAAAGTTGTTGCGTTGACGGCCGTGACGGCGTTACCTTAATTCTTACTCTTACTTGACGACCTCTGTGGCTCAGTGGTGAGCGCGTTGGTAGCTCAAGCCGGGGGTCGCGGGTTCGAATCCCGCCGACGGAACAAAAAGTTTTTCAAAGTTCCTGGGTCATGGATGTGTATTAAATATGTGTATCATATATAAAAATCTTAAATATATGTATAGTATAAAAGTATTAAATATATTTCCGTTGTCTGGCACCTGTAACACAAGTCCTTCAGGTACTTACCACAGGGCCAGACTGACGTGGTGTAAAAGCGTCCATAGATATTATTACTCCATGGCCAAAGAGGTTTTACTTCTAAAACTTACATTGATAAATGTGACTACGGTTAAGTCAGCAATTGGCCCTGCGTGGATGGCCAGCGGCTTCCGAAACTGATGCACCAGAAGTAGTACTTCCTTCCTAACAGTTGTTGACTGAGCCCACCACAGACTCTCATAGGGCCCCATCATCAGATCTATACTCTAAAAGTGAAGAAAATACCTCTTATTTAAATTAAAGTCAAACGCTACACATTCTGTAATAAAAGAAAGTTATAAAAGCTTTATAAATTCGTTGCCCTGAAGGTCTTCACGTTAAGTATATATGTATATCCCACCAAAAACATATCTGTTAAAATAGGGCCTAGTTCCTGTAGGCTAATTTTTGGTCTAAAAAAAGAGTTGAAATCTAAACCAACGCCCAGTTCAGATACACTTCATCGATCATAATCGTCTTCATCAACAGCCTGATCCATAATACTTCTAAATTTGAACTTGGCAGGTTAATTAAATTCTGCCACTTAGTGGTATTTGTTAACTATCAATAGAAGACAAATTTTTAAGTAGACAGTAAAGTTCGTAGACGAGCCGACTCACGCTTAACTGATTTCTTAAATTTCTTAATATACAATATATAACATACGACCTGTGTGCCAAATTTCATAACGCTAAGGCATATTTTGCAAGTAGCCTCTAAAGTTCGTTCATGAGCCGACTCACACTTGACCGATTTCTTAAATTTCTTAATTTTTTGTTAATCTATATATTATAATTTATAACACACGACCTGTATGCCAAATTTCATAACTCTAGGACAATTGGAAGTGGCCTCTAAAGTTCGTAGATGAGCCGACTCACGCTTGACTGATTTCTAAAATTTCTTATTTTTTTGTTAATCTACATGACATATAAGTCACGACCTGTGTGCCAAATGTCATAACTCTAGGACAATTGGAAGTGGCCTCTAAGGTTCGTAGATGAGCCGACTCACGCTTGACTGATTTCTAAAATTTCTTAATTTTTTGTTAATCTACATGACATATAAGTCACGAACTGTGTGCCAAATTTCATAAAGCTAAGATATTTGGAAGTAGCCTCTAAAGTTCGTAGATGAACCGACTCACGCTTGACCAATTTCTTAAATTTCTAAAATTTCTGAATTTTTTGGTAATCTACATAATTATAACGACCTGTGTGCCAAATTTCATAACGCTAGGACAATTGGAAGTGGCCTAGAGGTTTTGATTACCGGTCAGTGAGTGAGTGAGTGAGTGCCAAAATTAGCTATTTTTACAGAGACATATTTCAGGATCTACTGAACCTATTTCGATGAAATTTGGTATACTGCTTAAGTACTAGTATATAATTACGTAGGTATAATTTTATCTTTGCACTCGCAATAGGCACTGAGCTATAGGGGGGTCAAAAGTGCGTCGAAGCGGTTCGTGTAGATAGGGCACGGCATGCGCGCGGCCTGCTGGAACTAGGACTGCGCACTTCCGTGCGCTTTGAAAACATGCACAATCGACACCGAATTTAGGCAATCATAGACAAATCGACATGGTCTTAGTCGTCTGAATTGGTATAATTGTGTAGAGGCCGTATTCTAAGTAGTACAATACGTCATAATATTTATTAAATACTCAACACTTTCTTTTTTTACAGGTAAGTAGATTACTACTTCATTGCAGCAAAAACAGTAAGTACATACTTACAGAATGCGTCATAACAGTACTATGCCAGCAATACATGAAAAGCCGTAAGCAGCCAAATAATAAATACGGCAAAGATACTATTTTCTGAAAAGTACTCGTTTCCTCCTGTAAATTTAAAAATACATAAAAATAAAATATTTTTATAAATCACAAGTACCTGGTAACGCGAAAGTGAAGGATTGTGGTAAAAAAAAATAAAGTTGAGTAGGTAATATACGCAGTACGTACGCGAAACTTAAATAAATTTAAAACCGGCAGCGTTCAAGAGCCTTTACCGGGATTCGATTTAGTAGAGATGTTTGACGCAAATTAAAATTTAGCTTTTACTATAATAGTTTACGTAGTAACATTTAATAACTAATTGTTACTGTGCATATTTAGCAAATTGGTCGATTTTTTCTATATATTATTATTATTCATATTGAAATAGTACAGCTTATAATAAAGCGATTGTTAAGATATTTTAATAATATTTATATTCTACACTAACATTTAATGTAAATGTTAAAAAATATGTGACTGTCCGTCTGTCTGTCGTTATTCGCTTAAACTGTCAAATCGATTGACTTTAAAGGTATAGAGAAAACTTTAGCGTCAATTTAGACCGCAATGCGATACGTAGATACATTTTTAAAGTATTGAATTGACAGACTTGCATAAAGTCAAATCCATACAAATTTAGCAAGGCGTCGCGTTGTGGTCTGATTTGACCCTTAGTCTCAGCAAAATACATAGAATAGTTTTAATTGCGGTAAAATTAAAACTCAACTCGCGATAAATTATTGCATATTAGATTATCATCTAGATTCTAGTTTAGACATTTCGTATCTGAGCAAATAATAAAGGTGCGAGAAATGCGATCGGGATAGTGAAAATTATAACAACTAGTACAGTAAATGAAGGCAAAAATCAGGTGCAACCTTCGATTTCATTGAACCTCCATCGATTTGGATGAAAATTTGGGATTAAGTACGTTAAGCCCTCTACTTTAAAAGTGACATACGCGCGTATCGCGCTTTTTTTATTTTAGGGGTGAAATCTATCCCTATTATTTTTTCATCGATGGAGGTTCAACAAAATCGGAGGTGAAAACCAATCTCCACTACACCTGTATTTGATACGCTGTCACACAAAGCATGACAGAACAAACGAAAGTGTAGAGCATCAATATCGGTGACAAGAAGCTGTTGAATAAACTGCATACTCTGAAAAGATTAAAGATTAGGTTGAGGAGGCAAAGAAAATAGCTAGATTATAATTGGTTCACCCATTTAGTTACTACGATACACAGACGAAGAGATACGTAAGAGTTTTAAGACCCCTCCGTTTGGGGGTGTTAAAACTCGGTGGGGGCTAAAATACAGGTATATTAAATAGCTTAAAATGTGGTGAGTAAAATTGGATGTACTAAATTAATATTTAATGTGTTGTTTCGGAAATTTTGGTTGGGTTGAAAACCACAACTATGTTACACGATAATTATATTCAAGGAAAATCAAATTCAACCCTTCAAAAACAACTGGGAGTCAATACCGAGTACTTTCCTTCCTGTTTTTTTTTTTTGAAGTGAAAACTTCTTAAACAGCGTTGAGCGCTTTTGTGGGATGGGTAAAAACTGTGAAACTCGCGTCAGGTCACGTGTACTGATCGAAAAACCGTAAGACGGTTGGAGAGTAGTGTTGTAACATCGAAATCGATTAATCGAACAATCGATTGTTTTTTTCGATTGTCGATATTTTTAATCGATTGTAAGGGTTTCGATTAATTGAAAAAATCAATTTTTTAAAAATCTATTTTCATTAAAAATGGGTTCATAATCAAGTTTTCACTTCTGCCAGCACTCCCGGAGTGCAAGCCGTCTTTTTTTTTAATTTCATTTAAATGAAATGAAATAGAACAGCGTTAGATTAAACTACATCTTTAGCAAATCACTCTATATAAATTTCTTAAAGAATTACTAAATTATTATACAATTAATAATCAAATAAATAACAAAATAAAACAGACTTGCTCAGTTGCATGTGATTTTCGTGGCATTTCCGAATACGTTGCTTCGATTCAACTAAAGTAGTCGGATTTTTTTCTGTTCCAAAAATATCGCGAGCGTCAATTCTCAGCATCCTCAACTCTGCCTCTACGAATATCATGGTAGCGACCGCGTTAGTGTCCACCATTGCAAACCATAACACACATACAATGGTTGCGAAAACCTCCATAAAAATAAACATCGCGTAACCAGTTACAGTTGTCTTATCTACCGGCAGCCAAATACTAGCTATCTCTGGTAGATTCGCAGTACCATTTCGGAGATTATATCGGAACGTTGACGACGTAAAAAGCAGCATCGGCTGCAAGCACACTGAAGCCGTCATTACAATAAGCAAGTAAATGTACGAGAAAGTAACCGATCTGCTGTATTTCGTATACTCCTGTATAATTATATCCATCTCATCATTCCTCATATTACGTCTTTCTTTATCTCTTTTATTTATGTACTCGATTATCGTAATCCAATCGTTCTGATATTTGAAGTACGTGAACACCTTCAAGCAAATCACTACGCTCGCCATGGAATACTGTATGTTCTGTAAGACTACTTTCGTGTCTGATCTCTCCAGATATATATTCAGCAGTTCTGTGCCGAACACGGCGAATACGATGTAGTGTATCAACATGTATGAATATTTAACAAGATTGTTTCTTGAGAACAGGAGACCACCATATTTTAATAGTTTGACGTTAGGACCAAGATAAGGTCTTTTGGGATCTTCGAAATGATTCCGGAATCGTCTAAGCATTTTTGCTACTAGCCCCTTAATGTTAAAGAGAATTCCATAAGTGGTATTTATATAAACCCTTATGTCTAGAGTTGGGAAAACATTATAAACAATATCGATTTCTTTATCAACGATATTAATATGGTGAATAGCTCTTAAAGTATTTTTTTGTAGTTGAGTAATCATGATACAATACCTATTTTATCAATATAGGCCTTGGCTAATGTAGGGATTAGAAAACAATATTGGGGAAAAACTACAGTTTTTATAGCAGGAAAAATGTATGTAATATTTTAATATAGAATACACCTAACAAAATAACGTTTTAAATGATTAGTAGACCGAACCAATAGAAGTTAACCCAAAACCTACATATTTTTTGTTTTAATATTTCAGTGATTTTGAGAGAGTGAGTAGTTGTTTTCGACATTGTTATTTGTAGCTAATTTATTACGTTGTCTTTAACAGTACCTTATTTTACTTGCTAACGTCAAAATAACTTCTACACAATATTTAAATAATTTTTCATAATAATTAGTCTTGTCTTAATTAGCAAAGGAAGAGTCTTCATTTCTATGTGGCCTTTGTTTCAAACTTTGATCTACGTTAATTTAGGTACAAGTACATTTTGGTTGGCAAAGCAATTCCAAAACTATAAAAAACCCAGATGCCGCTGTCTCAAAATATGCTGTTTTTAGCGAGTCAGGTTCTGATAATGCTAAAACTTCATTAAAAAATTCACAAAAATTGCAATTGAGAATTTTTTTCTTGATCTACCTTACCATTACTGACTACTGTGTACAAAAATTAATAGTTATAATTTATTAATCAATTAGTTATACAATAAACATAAATTTTCTTGCAGATATAAGCTTGACAATATAATTTTTATATCAAGGGCCTGTTTCACCAGGCTGTATAACTGATTAGTGTGAGTGCAAGTGATTAGTGATTAGGAGATTAATTATAGGACTTGCACTAATCAGTTGCTGTCCACACTTACTTTTTCCTGATCACGTACTGCAGATAAGTGCCGTACAGGCTATCCACAATTTATCAGACAGGTAGAGTACCTACTCTATTAGTGGTGAAACAGGCCCTCAATATTGTACACCATCTGTGTCCGAACTAGATAGAGGCCATGTATTTTGGGCCACATGAGCGAATGAGTCAGATTGTTTCAGAAGGTTTAAAAATCGGCCAAGTGCGAGTCAGACTCGCGCACGAAGAGTTCCGTACCATTATAGAGCAAAATTAGGCCAAAATTTGTGTTTTTTGTATGAGAGCCCTTCTTAATTTTTATTTCATATTGATATTATTATAACATATTAAATTAAATATACAACTAAGGATTGTGTGTTAATTCAAGTACATACCTACATGTTGCTATTATTGATATATAGAGCAAAAAAGGCTAAAAAATCACGTTTGTTGTATGGGAGCCCCGCTTAATTATTAATTTTATTTTGTTTTTAGTATTTGTTGTTATAGGGGCAACAGATATTCAACTCTATAGCTATTACCGTTCTTGAGTTACAGCCTGCTGTCAGACAGACGGACAGACAGACATCGAAGTCTTAGTAATAGGGTCCCGTTTTTACCCTTTGGGTACGGAACCCTAGTAAAAGGGCAGTTTAGAGTTTAGACACATCACTACAATTACATTGGCACATAAGCGTTTATGTTAATTACTGTGGATGTAACTACTAATTGCAACGTTTAAATACTAACGCGTAATTGCACCTAACTGGAGTTAACAGCTTGTGTAGTATTATTGAAAGTATTTTGAATAAATAATAAACTATATACAGGGTTTAACAAAACAAAGTGATAATACTTAAGGGTATGTATTAGTCCCCTGTATAGCGTTCACTGTTTAAAATAACTAACGCATCCGTGGTCTAGAGCGTCGCTCTTGACTCGGAGCTCGTGGGTTCGATTCCCGCGTTGGAAACATGTTATTTATAAGTTTGGTTAGGACAATGCAGGCTGATCACCTGATTGTCTGACAAGTAAGATGATCCATGCGTCGGATGGGCATGTAAAAAGTCGGTCCTGCGCCTGATCTCTCGCCGGTCGTGTCGGTCTGTCGTCCCACTGGGTTATGAGAGTAAAGGAATAGAGAGTGCCCTTGTGTACTGCGCACACACTTGGGCACTATAAAATTACTCCTGCGTACCTGGCCTGGTTTTAGTCAAACCGGCCACCGTCACCGAAACCGGTGTGGGGAGTACTACACTGTTTAAAATATAGCAGTAGAGTATTTTTTTTTTTACTTTTGTATAATATGGAGAAATTCATGACGATCGAGCCCATACAAATAACAAAAAAATCTTTCAGCGTTGATACTTTTACGGTGAACTCAATATAAAGGACACATCTCACAATAAAGTATTATCAATTTTGTTACATTCTATAATAATTGCTCGTTACTTCTTCGCGCTGCAAATGGCGCGAAAAATTTTCCAGCTACTTACGGTTAGTTTCCCGGGTCTCCGTGTACATCTATAAAAATTTTATCAAAATCGGACTTGAAGTTTAGAAGTAAAAACATACAGGCTGTATATTGTACACAGTTGTCTTTTTATTAATTTAAGTTATGTGTAAATGTTGCTTATAGTACTTCTTTTATAATGTACTCATAACTTAAATTATACATGAATTACGTTAATCTTCCCCTTTTGAATTCCTACTATTATAGACGTTAACGATTCCTAGGCGGATGGCGGACCTGAGTAATTTGGTCGCGTTTAGGTAGGATGGTACATTTTGGTACATCAGTTTTCAACGCTTACGGGTTATAGTTGGACCACTTCTTACTTCCCACGTTTCGCCGTCTTAATTTTAGTTCCGAAACGTGACAATTATTGCGACCATAGTCGCTAAAAAACCTTGGCGACTAAATTCGCAAGTATTTTAACCGTAAAAAATTTCAAAAAATCCAAGAGAATTAATAAATTGACAGCATTATATTATGAATTAAACTAAATGCTTGAATCAGGCTCATTTATTTTCAGTATAATATAAAATTATGTGTCGCTGAATATTTATACACAATAAGGTCAAAATTGACCCAACTATGATTATGATTTGTAGAGTCAAAATTAATACAAACTCGGCAAATTGTAATGGTATATAATGTTATATTATATTTCGATTACAAGTAATTATGTGTTCAATATTTAGAATAATTAGTTTTCAACTGTTCATTACGAATTTTGTTCAATTTATTTGTATTTACCCTTTAACTTTTAAACATTTCGACTATCATATTGTGTTATTACACAATGCATGTTCATTTTCATTTTTCACTTATACTATTAAACGCTGCCCACAGTCTTGCGCAGAATTTCGATGATCGTAGGTAACCGTACATTTTACTAAAATAAAAACTATCCTTTGCCATTTATCAGGACTAAAGGTATCGTTCCAGTTTAATTTAGAAATTGGCCAAGTGCGAGTCTGAATTTCGCACGAAGGGTTCTGTACAATTTATTAGTAACGTGAAGTAAATAGGCAACGTAGTCCTAAAAACAGACATTTTGACGCTATGACCGAAGGGTTCATAATCACCAATTGAAGTGAACCATTAAAATCTATAATGACTTATTTACACGTCCCGCATATGGAACCCCAATTTATATTCTTGACAAAGAAAACAAAAAATTTGCGAAGAATAAAAATTCAATGCAAGAAAAGTAAAGTGAGCAAACATAAAAATGAATTTAAATTATCTATCCAAGAACAGGGAAATAAGGTTAAGACTCAGTTAACTTATGCATAATCTCTTTAACGACGGTTAAGAAAGCATTTACGTTCAAACTCCAGCCGAGCGAACTCCTGGATTACAATTATATCCAGCAATAAGGTAGAATTACTAGACCAAGTTTCTACAGACGTTATCTGATCATTGATACCAAACTAGATGTCGTCTGCAAGTACCTTGCGTCAAAATTCGTTTATCGTGGGAGATGTACATTTCCCCGAGATAAAGAGTATTCTACGTCCTTTATCGGTACTTAAGGTATCTCCATACCAAATTTTAACAAAATCGGTTTAGTGGTTTAAGCGCGAAGAGACAGAGGAAAATACTTTCACAGTTTCACTTTTTTACAGTTACATAAAATTTACAAGTCATACAACAGTTGCAAGGGCAGAGCTATAGGAAAAAACTTTTCAATTGGATAGCTCCAAATTAAAATACCCACCCACATATTTTTCAACACTTTCACATTAAAAATACTATTTCAGGCTTATATCTCCATCTGGGGCTACGTGCCCTAAAATCCATATTATAGTTACATAAATAACAAGAATCTGGCTTCTGATCACGTAGCTAATGCCGTCCGTTCTGCCCCAAGTATAAATCCGAGGAATGCATGTTCGCCACTGCCACTGCATTCGCACACATGTTTTGCATACGAGAGGCTGATATTGAGAATGTGAATTTGTTGCTGGAAATGAAAATTTTTAGACTCGATCAGTATTTATTTGATTCTGAGTTATACAGCTAGAGATGCAGCTAGAGATACCTAGGATTATTTCTAGAGTTTCAATTCCCACCCATGCCGCCAGTGCTTTATAATGGCGTAGAGCAAAATGAAATCTATAGCCTAAAAACCGTGTTGGATATGTTTAGATTGCTTGTTTTCTATGAGAGGCCGGGCCGGCCTCTCATAGAAAATAAGAAATGAAACAGCAAGTAATGGAAAGGGCGTAAGCGACAAAATGGTTTTTGTTGCGTAATTTAAAAACCATAAATATATTTCATATAAGTTATGGGCAAAAAAGCGTATGCTTGAACCAATCTATGTACTTAGTAATCTATGTATTTAAAAGCTATCACTCTCCTCTGTTGGCAAAATTAGAATCTCTTTTTTTACAGAGGTCTTTTTGATTGATTATTCTGTGTTATAAAAGTTGACCAATCGTGTTATGCTAATGGGTCATTCAAAGACAAAGACGTGATGAATACTGACAATGAACTTGAATTTCTTTACTCATTGCTGAGAAAAATCGATATCGCTACAGCCAAATTATCAAGGCGTCGCATTAAGAGTAACTCCAAAACTATACGACACGTGGTCTGATCGAAAATTCAAGATCGCCGACTTAGGAGACAAAATAATATTTCCCTCTCCTTCTAATGTTCAAGTTTTCACTACCGAATGTAAACTTTGAGCGACCTAAAATAAAAAAATAAATAAAAAAAAATCTCAATGTTTGTTCTAGTACTTTACTGCCTTGACGTAAATAAGATATTCCATTTTATGCACCATGTGAATATAAATCTGGAGGTAGTGTTTTATAAATGTTTTTGGATGAAAATTAGTACCTAACCTCTTCAAAATATGGGTTGATATATTAAATTATAAATATTATGGAAAATAATCCATACTAATATTATAAATGCGAAAGGATCTCTCTGTCTGTTACCTCTTCAATACTTTGATTCCCGGGCAAGAACATAGGATACTTTTTATCCCGGAAAAATGTACGGTTCCCACGCGATAAATGAATTTTGGCGCAACGGAGTTGCGGGCGTCATCTAGTTATTTATAAATTACTGTTAGCTTATTAATTTTATGTATGTCTTGGTTTAATACATGATTTTAGATCAGTATCATAAATCTTATAATATATAATATTATCTTATCTCTATATATAAAAATGAATACATATTCGAGTGGTCACGACATCACGCGTAAATGGCTGGACCGATTTTGCTGACGAAGACCAACAAAGGATACATTTTGTCCCGGAAAACTGGATTGCACCAGAAGCGTAGTTAAAGTTAAGATTAAGGTTATTTTATTTTATTTTATTTGGTTTGTCAACAATTGATTACACGTGATACATTTAAGAAATACAATTTTAGATTACAGTAAAAACGCATATCAATTTCTTAAAGACAAACACCGCATTCACAACATCATAAAATCAACTAAAAAATTAATAATAATGTATACTTATTTTATATCATGCATTACAATTTGCTTAAAGTATTAATAATATGAGAAAAAGTAATAACTATTATTCAATAGTTATACTACAATTCATAAAAATTCATTAAAGTAAAAGGAAAAGGGAATACAACAATAAAAATTAATTAAATAACCAATTAAAAGATAATATAAAAATTCGTAATAGTAAAAAGGGATACAATAATAAAATTCATTAAATAACCAATAATTAAAATATAAAAAATTCGTTCCAGTAAAAGCAAAAGGGGATACAAAAATAACATTAAGAAATTAACCAATTAAAAAAAATCGTTATAGTAATATTTTGATTTAGGATACTTACCATAATTAAAATCATTAAATGACTAATAAAAATTTAAAATTTAAAATATAAAAATACTAAATTTAACTAATTGTTTGCGGTACTCTACATGATAAAATTATTTCTTTTTAATTCAACGGCTGGACCGATTTTGCTGACGAAGACCAACAAAGGATACATTTTGTCCCGGAAAACTGGATTGCACCAGAAGCGTAGTTAAAGTTAACATTAAGGTTATCGTTAAATATGGCGACTTTTGCTAGGGATTTGACAGTTCATTTCACATTTTGTTGTGGTTAAAGTTAAAGTTATAGTTAAAGTAAGCCGGTGTAACCCACTTTATGTAACATTATGACATATTTTGACATAGAATTAACAGAATGCATTTTTTGTGCTATGGGATAGCGATGGAAGTTATACTTATTTAGTCACGCCAAAAAAATAATATGGGCGAAATCGGAAATACTTTATATGGCAATACAACATTTGCCGGGACAGCTAGTCTCAAAATATAATAATCGTACTAAAATTTAGAAGTTCATAAAATTATATCAAACATTCCGGTGACGCGTCGACGTTAACTTTTAAAACTTTGGAACTTGAGAAGAGGGTAGGCTTCCTTTTAACATTTTTTTAATATTCTTTCGTTTTAAATTAAGGGTACTTATTAATAAAATCTGTAATAAATCTTAAAGTATGAGGACTTACTTTTTCTGCCGTAATTATATTATTATTGTTACAAAAATATAGAAAAGTATGACTAATGACATAATATTATATTTTTTCTAAATCGCAAAATAATTGACGTCTGGTATTCTCAAGAGATACATATTAAGAGACACTCAAACAAAAATTGTTCGTGCCTTAATAATAATTATAGGCAAGTCATAATATTGTTATCAATTACTGATTATTAAGCAAGATAATTTTATTATAACCTCCATAGTCCGTCCGTATGTCTGAGTTATTCGCTAGTTGCTGTAATTTAATTACCAATGATTTATAACTTCAAACTAAACGATAATCGACTTAAGTTTAATTTCAATCACTTAAAACCAGTATCCAGCAGCTTCAAGATAAATCCTTGCATTTAAAATCAGCTGCAAATAGCAATTGACCTAAAGCTCAAAGCACATCAGTAAAGCTCGAGTGAACTTAAAGCTCCGATTTATTTTTCATAAGGTTGCTGCTCGTCTTAAGCTGTTTATATTGAAACAAACGGCAATTTTAAGCTAGCTGATTGCTTATAGAATCTAGAGCTTTATTTATATAGAGATTGGTAAAAGGCTTCGAGTTACAGCAGTGATTCATGCTTTTAAGGGCTGATTTTTTAATCGTCAGATAAATTTTACCATTATTAGATAAAGTATTATAATGTATAGATGTAGTTTTAGCCCGTCATCTCGTGGCCATTTTGTGATTTTATGGAATGCATAGAAGTGATGTGTGTGTATTTTCTTGAATATTTCTATTTGTCGATCATTTCGAAGCATATTATAATCCTGAAAAGAAAGTCATTTAGTTCATGATATCGATAAACTATAGTTCAAGTAATGTGCATCCCTAAACACACGTAAAAAACTATTTAAATTAAGAAAAATCAAATTAAAAAAACATTACTATAAATTATCCTACTAGTCCTACTCCTACTAATATTATAAAGGCGAAAGTTTGGATGTATGGATGTATGGATGTATGGATGTTTGTTACTCTTTCACGCAAAAACTACTGAACGGATTTTAATGAAACTTTACAATAATATAGCTTATATATCAGAATAACACATAGGCTATAATTTTAACCGACTTTCAAAATGGAGGAGGTGTTATGTTCGTTTCTTTATGTTCAACGATTACTCCGCCGTTTGTGAACCGATTTTCAAAATTTATTTTGGTGTATAGGTTATCATCTCTATTTGCTACCACATTCATAAAAGTGGTGACCTGATGAAGGAATCCATGGGTAATCGAGGGAACTCCTCAAAATTTATATGGAAACATGTGGTGACTTCGGTTTCATGAGAAGTATTCCGAGCATATGCTAACAACAAGTAAGATTTTGGACCCAGCGACACCCACCCATGGTTCGGAAGCTACTGGGAGAACTCCTGACGCTTTATAGATACACGCTTGAGAGTTTCGGCGTTGATTTAAGATCGGGAAGCAGATGCTACTATGCAAATTACATTAGTTATCATCATCATCATCATCATCACTACCATCATCATCACTACCATATTATACCATCAACCGTGCATCGTCCCATGATACGTTTCATAGTCTTTTAGATAGAGACTCGAGTTTGTCAAGCAATTAAAAAATATATCAGAGGAAAATATGGAAAAACCGGGAAAATTATTAGAAAGGGTTTATCTCTCAAAGTATTGGAGCATTTTTTATATTATTTGTCACAGATATAGAGTAGACCACGTGAAGGGACATGTTAACTCATTTTTTCATAACTATTTTTTGCGGGAAAATGTACGGTTTTCGTAAAATTCCTAACTTACGCGGGCGAAGCCGCACGGGACATCTAGTTGTATCATAAAATATAATCATAATATTATTATCTCAATCCCAAAAAAATACGTCATAACTTTTTGACAAACATCACTGCGACTATAATATATTATGTAGAAGAAAATCTACCATCGAGGAAATTGATTCTTAGGCAGTTGACGGACCTACGTCATTTGGTCGGATCATGTCAATTCAATGTAATCGGTCTGATGGGTTGAATTTATTACGTCCGCCATCTGCCATCATTCTCTGATAGTACATCCAAACTTTCGCATTTAAAATATTGGGATAGGATATACCCCGACGTTTATCTGGAAAGACAATCTCAAGGGATAACACGTGTAGTAATTTTGTGAGCGAGCTCAGGTGCTAAGAAAGCTGTGATAAGATGCGATTGTGTAAGTAAAATCTTGCGTTTAAGCAAGCTACGTGACACTATCGGCCAGTATTAGAAGGGTGTGGCCACAGTATAAGCGGAGTGCATGACGTGTTTTCTAAATACATTATTTAAACAAGGAAAAAGTTGTTTTTCCTTGTTGTTTAAATAATGTAGAAAACTGTTTAAATGATGGATTTGAACGCTTAAACTGCCTTAAATTATTTGACTTTGAGATGCCGTGGGAAACAGCTGTCAAAATATCCGGCAGTGCAAGACGAGATTTTTACTGTCGAGATTACCCGAAGAAAATAAGATAGTAAATTGAGATTTACGTTATTCGTTGTCGTTCTCACCTATTTAGGGGATTTATAAACAGGTAAACTTTCAGCTTTTATAAAATGATGAAAGTCTGGTTGTCGTAGACTCTTGCTCTACCAGATACAAGATACCAGATACAATAGGAAAACACAACAGTGTATGTAAAAACCTTGGGAATAGCCTTAAATTCCTTGAAACAATTTACGTGCTTACTAACCTAATCTGTATTTTAATGGCACTGGAAATACGAATTACAATAATTGTAATTCAAACAATTATTATTTCTCGTGCTTATTTTTGCGTACATTAATTATTATTAATGCATATAAAAATAATATTTTTAAAATCATCTATCCATTTTCCTACATGGAACTGAATCGCATAGGGCCTGATTACACTTACCGAATAGAGTAGCGAAACAGTGCAGACAGATAATTTGGTTGACCGAGAACACTGTCTCACCATGGTCTAGCCACTCTACTTATAATAGGTCTAACTAAGCCCTTAACTTGTTTCCACGTGAAGAGGTAGCAGACAGACAGACACACAATTATTGTGTCTTGTACAAATATCGCTGGATGTGTGACCACACACGGCATTAGAGAAACGTGCACGGTTGCAAACTCGGCGTTATCTTTTTGTTACGTGCAGAGATTTACATGTTTAGATCTAAATTTTGTTACCCAAGTCTAAAATTTCACAATTTCTGGGAATGGGATATAATAATATTACTGCAATGTTTTCATGCTAGATGGCAGCACCAGCTTAGAAGTAAACAAAAAAGTTTTGTTCTACATAACTACGTTCTTTTCTTACTAATAATGTGACTTGGTCGGATTATTTACTGTATGTGTTAGTAGCGCCCTCTGCTCCGACCTGCGTAGTATTCCCTATTATACAGGGTGTAAGGGCCTGTTTCACCACTTCCTGATAAGTGCCGAATAGGCTATCCACCACTTAACTTGACAGATGAAGTATGGAGAATTTGTCAAAAAGCTATGAATAGCCTATTCGGCACTTTATCAGAAAGTGGTGAAAACAGGCCCTTAGTGTAACTAAACTAAGTGATAATACTTTAGGGTAGGGTATGTATATTATAATTATTATGTGTTCCTTGTGGAGAGTTCCGTGTGAAAGCAGCAGCGCTGAAAGACTTTTTGTGATTTGTATGGGCAAGCGCCCCAGCATCAAGATTTTCCCCATACAAAAGCGAAAAAAATGCTCTATCAGCGCTGCTACTTTTACAGTGAACTCTGTGCACGGGACTCATACACACCCTGAAGTATTATCACTTTGTTTTGTGACACCCTGTATATTATTAGAAATAAGCCAGCTTGTGACTGTAGATCGTTACTATAATGTGGTATGTTTAGTTTACATTATTTCACAAAATACTACTTTGTTAAATCCAAAATTATAAAAGAACGAAATAAAAGATTCAGAAAAGTCAAAAGAATACAAATACAGTGTTATTACAGTGGCTTACTACATTTTTGCATGGAAATGTGAAGGGTCGGCTCTGATACCACAAAGTTTCGTCGATAGCAATAAAACAATCATCCTTTATCTTGGAACCTGCGAACCACTTGTGTTCCTTCAAATATGTATACAAAAGTTATTTATGAATAAATCTTTTACTTCTTTTCTTATTTTCGCATCTGTTTCTATGTTGAAACAGTTGTTACCTCGATTGCAAGTCAGCCCCTGTTTTGGTATCCTTGATATAGTTTTTCCCGCCAATGTAGGATAAGATAACAATCATCACTATTTTTTTAATTTGTGTGTACAATTTATTTTAATTATTTAAAAAGTAGTTTTTAAAAATGGCTTGAGAGATATTTTTTTAAGATTTGAAGTAGATTTAAAAACTACGTAGAATCTACTGCAAGTAGAATCTACTTGCACGTAACAGGTAGATTCTTTATAAGATTTAATCTACCAAGTAGATTTTACATTATTTAGTAAGGAGAACATGACTTGTAAAGACGTACGGTTCCGGCGGTCCTATTTTGAGCATAGTTCAAAAGTAATTACTACCGAAGCATGCCTCTGAAAATAGCCTGCAAACTTTCAAACTTACCTGAAGCGTCTGATGAATATTGACATTTCCTCTTGTTTCAATACAATTTTAACGAGCGACATTCAAAGTTGAGAAGTAACAGAAAAGTTAGAAATACAAAACGGCAACAACTCTTAATTAATCAACCCTTTCCTAATCCAAGAATCGTTGGGAACTTTCATATGCCTCGGAAATAAATTTTATATCAGATACAAACATTCGGGTAATCCTCAACAAACTTGGTAATGAAGAAACGGTGATTTACATCTCAGTTACTACTAATTTCCGTCACATTTACCTATTCTAATATATTATACAATTTTAGTGTCACGCCGTTTGTTGTTTCACTTTACCAAAACCGGTTTTTATTTTGTGTGCTTATCTTAGCATAATTAAAGACATAGAAACGAAAAAGAATGGACTTATGTCAGTCCATTCTTTTTCGTTTTATTTTGTGTGCTTAATATCTTAGCATAATTACAGACATAGAAACGAAAAAGAATGGACTGACATATTTTAGTGACAAAATGGCGGATTTCCTTTGTCTTAGTGTCAGTTTGTCTATACTTCCGTAGAAAGAAACCGCTTCTATGGTGACCATGCTAAGCATTCTGGTAAGTAGCTCAGCTGACATCGATTTTATCGTACTTAAAATGACGGGGTAGCAAATTAACAACGCGCACAGCTTCGCACAATTCCAAATCGCGCTAGCAGTTGGAGGTTCTCAAGTGAGTATCCATTATTCGGTCGGTTGAAAGACCTTTCTTTGAGGTACTTAATTATACTCCCACAAAATGTATGTAGCAAAGCATACAAATCGCACTTGACACTCATAAAACCTTTCCTAGAAAATATAATCGTGTTAGGGTTGATTCAGAGCGCAACGCGACGCATTTCTAAATTAGTATGGATTTGACAGATTCGCAAGACGTCTCACGCTGACAAATCCATACAAATTTTGGTCGCATCGCGTCGCGCGGGCCGCGCCTCCCCTCGTCACGCTGCGGTCTGAATTGACCCTTAGTAGTGCACGGCAAACGCGCGGCCCGCTGGAACTAGGCGGTGCACTTCCGTGCGCTTTGATAGCAAGCAATGATATTCCTAATACACGCGAAATTTGCTTCGTTACTTTATTCATTGATTCATTATGATATTCATGGAATCGCAAATAAAATAAAAATGTCATTTTATTTTTGTTCCGTCTTCCGAATAAGATTATCATCGTGAGTGTATTTTGTCAGTTGTAAAAATTCTTTTCCATTACGTATAAAAACAAAGGGTCAACTGCTTGGCCTAAATATTTTCTCAACGACGACTATAAAACAAATAAGTAATAGTTAAAAAAAAAAACTAAAAACACGCTTTCTATCGGTTACAAACAAACAAACAAACATACAAATTGAAAAATGGAATAATTATATCAAATTAGTGTATTGTCATCGGTCCTCGATAAATCTACAAAGTTTGAACGAAATCTGGCCATTTAAAGTGGGTCAAAATCGCGCCCAAAGAAGTCGGTTACAAACAAACATACAGGTGAAGCTAATATAAAGCGTATAAAAAAATGATATGAAAGGGTTAAAGAATCTTAGCATTTACATCAGGACTTTTATAATTATTTCCATCATCATTATCATCGTCATCATCATTATCATCATCATCAGCTTATTGCCGTCCACTGCTGAACGCAGGCCTCCTCCAATGAGCCCTCTACCAATAACTCTGGAACGAACTGTCACCAGCAGTATTTCCGGACCTATACGACCTGCAAACCTTCAAGAAGAGAGCGTATTCCCTTTTAAAGGCCGGCAACGCACCTGCAGCTCTTCTGATGTTGCGAGTGACGGGTGACGGTAGTTGCTTACCATCAGGTGAGACCTGTTTGCTCGTTTGCCCCCGTATTTAATAAAACAAATTGAGGTGAAAATCTTTGGCAGCGCTTTACACTCTTTGTGGTTAATGATAATGTGCCAATGTGGTCATGTTTATAAACTGATCGTAAATACGTAAAACAGAAGTAGAGTATTTGATAATTTTGACACTCAAATTAGGTACCAATTAATTCTACGACTAAAACGGGTTGCAGCCCTTTAGTCTTAATTATTAAAACTCGATTTAAATTATATTCAAGCTGTGTAGAGAAATTCTGAGAACCAAGATCCAAGCTGTTGAAACTGTTCCATTTGATACTCGAAGTGAGTTCGAGCATTCCGTAGTGCCGACAGATCGTAATAGTAATATCAAACGCTATCTGCATAATGTATGTTTGAAGGGAACAGGAACTATCGTCAATCATCCCCTCCCCACCCCTTCTTCGCCCTTCCAACGCGTTCTGACGATAACTCACATCTCACTATGAGGCTCGATCCGTTTTCGTTACCATGCCTTATGCCCCGTATGATTATCACGATTGCCCATAATTGATAACCAGCATTGTTATTGCCACACATGTCGAATATGGACAATCAAAGACGAATATTCTACACGTTATCTCCTGTATGTCCATCGCGGCCACACGTTGGAGAATCCGCATAGTAGGTATGTTAACTGAAAGATATAATATTGATTAATATATTATCTGAATAACTATTATGCCATCTAAACAAATGTCTTTGTTATGTAGGAATTGTGAAGAAAACAACTACACTATTTCCGTCACTAAAACTATTTCACGTCATTCTCCTCAGCATTAAATGTCATCAAACCTATTTAAATACAACATGCAGATACATTTTCGTTATAAGTAATAGGTTTAGATTTATGTAATTAATCACCTAAAATATGCTTAATATATCCACCCAAAATACTCTTAAGGCGGTATATCTTTTGTATTTCTTTGTATGTAATTTTCGAATCTATAAATCAAGGTTAGCACACCCCACAAGTAAATAATAAATGATACAATTTCTTTGGAAAACAACGCACGTTTTAACCTGGGGTTAAGTATTTGAAATATTAACACGTTTGTAGGAAAAGGTGTGTCGGGAGCCTTATTCTGAGAATTTATATCGCTTTGATTTAAAGAAATAACATTCTTAACTATTTCTCCGAAGTGGCAACGGTTGTTGACTCATTATTCAAAATGCTGTGTATGTACTATCAGAGAAGTTGATTCCTAGGCAGATGGAGGACCTACTTAGTTTGGTCGCGTTACGTCAAACCCAGCCGATAGATCACAATCAACAATGAATTTACATGATCCGACCAAAAGACGTTGGTCTGTCAACTGCCTAGGAATAAATTTTCTCGATGGTACAATGTTAATTTCGGTTTCGGTGACGGTGGCCGGTTTCATTAAAAAAGGGCCAGGTACGCAGTAGTAATTTTATAGTGCCGTGTGTGCGCAGTACTCAAGAATACTATTTAATTTCAAGAAGCGTTTGTCAAATAATTTACTATGACAACGTAAATTACTTCAAACATGTTTGTCAAACAAATTTGATCGTTTGTGGCACCTTAAGGTGACGCCTTGATAATTTGGCTGTAGCGATGTCCATTTTTCTCAGCAATGACTAAAGCTAAGAAATTAAAGTTCACTAACAGTATTCATCATGTCTTTGTCTTTGAATTACCCATAGCATAACACGATTGGTCAACTTTTATAACACAGAATAATCAATCAAAAAGACCTCTGTAAAAAAAGGGATTCCTATTTTGCCAACAGAGGAGAGTGATATAAGCTTCCGAAATTTGTACATAAATTGGTTCTAGTATACACTTTGATTTGCCCATAGCTTATATGAAAAGTATTTATGGTTTTTAAATTACGCGACAAAAACCATTTTGTCGCTACGCCCTTTCCATTTTTTGCTGTTCCATTGCTTGTTTTCTATGAGAGGCCGGGCCAGCCTCGCATAGAAAACAAGCAATCTAAAACACATCCAACACGGTTTTTTACTTTAACATGGCGTCACCTTAATACCGATTTTCTGTGATGTGGCTAGTAGTGTACCCGCTTGTTCTCAAACAGCTGAGCTGTTGCGTGATGCTATGCTAATAATACCGATAATAGTTACTGTTGTTGTTGTTGGTCTAATTGGCGCAACTTCGGGCTGTCAGATGCCGTTTCAAAGGATTATTGCCATTACTCGATGTAATGCGCTTATATTCGGCAATTCTGTTATAGCTTACGCTAACAACGTATTGTGTAATATGTGTTCGTCTTACCCCCAAAGGAAAAAAGGTATAAACGTCAGCAAACCAACCTTTAGTATCTGACCTATCGCCCTTTCTGAAAACCAAGAAAACCGATAAAAAAATTATTTTGACGTGGGAGAGCCATGCGTCGGCACAAATGGGCCGGCTCGACCGGAGAAATACCACGTCCTCACAGAAAACCGGCGTGAAACAGCGCTCGCGCTGTGTTTCGCCGAGCGAGTGAGTTTACCGGAGACCCAATCCCCTACCCTATTCCCTTCCCTACCCCTATCCCCTTCCCTTCCCATCCCTACCCTCCCCCATTACCCTATTCCCTCTTAAAAGGTCGACAACGTACCTGCAGCTCTTCTGATGCTGCGAGTGTCCATGGGCGACGGAAGTTGCTTTCCATCAGGAGACCCGTTTGCTCGTTTGCCCCCTTATTTCATAAAAAAATCGGTTGTCTGGTTGTCACCGTTGAATCCGAAGCTATATAATATTTAAATCTCCATTCTGGAGTTACTACTTTACGTTTACTTTGCTTAAAATTTATAAAATCTAGAATCTAGATGATTAGGTATTTTGAAAAATTTTGTCCAGTTTCTTATTTCTTCCATAATAAAAAACAAACAAAATGAACTCTCGTCGTGCACTGTGCAAAGTAAATTCTGTTTTCCAATAGTTAATATGAGTAAGTATGTCTGACTGGTGAGATGTCGCCTTTTTGCTCGTTCAGGCAAAAAGTTGCCTGCAAAAGTTATCCCATACGAGTACGCCTGAATAGAAATGCGGCGGACCCAAATGCATTCCGGAACCATTTTTCGGAATCCACGGTATAAACTGAAAAAAGTTAGTTCCAAAACTCGTAGCATGCAAACTAGGTACTTAATTATGGCTTTTGACGACCTCTGTTGCTCAGTTGGTGGGCTGTTGGCTCAAGCCGGAGGTCGCGGGTTCGAATCCCGCCGACGGAACAAAAAGTTTTCAAAGTTCCTGGGTCATGGATATGTACGTATCATATTATAATAAAAATTTTAAATATATGTATAGTATTAAAGTTCTAAATATATTTCCGTTGTCTGGTACCCGTAACACAAGTCCTTCAGGTACTTACCACGGGGTCAGTCTGACGTGGTGTGAAGCGTCCATAGATAATATTATTATTATAATATTATTTTGGATAATAATAAATATCACGCCTCCGCCTCAGTGATTCCTCTGTATCTATATAAGACTCTATAGTCTCTACTCTCTACTTAGAACATAATATGACTATATTGAATCGAAGATCGTGGGCTCGATTCCGGCGTTGAAAAAAATTGTTGTTTCCTAGTTTTGTAAGGGCAATTACTACTGTCTGCCAAGAAACAGTCCGTGCATTCGATGGCCAAATAAAAAGTCGGACCTGCACGTAATCTCTCGCTGGTCGTGTCGGTCATTACGGAGCAATAATTATTACAGAAAGCGAAGTGTGTACTGTGCATACACTTGGAAACTATTTTATTTCTGCTTAGTTTCCTGGTTTGGCTTGTTTTCTATGAGAGGCCGGGCCGGCCACACAAAAACAAGCAATCCAAAACATATCCAACACAGTTTTTAGGGTTCCGTGACCAAAGGGTAAAAACGGGACCCTATTACTAAGACTTCAATGTCTGTCCGTCTGTCCGTCCGTCCATCCGTCCGTCCGTTTGTCCGTCCGTCCGTCCGTCCGTCCGTCCGTCCGTCCGTCCGTCCGTCCGTCCGTCCGTCCGTCCGTCCGTCCGTCCGTCCATCCGTCCGTCCGTCCGTCTGTCTGCCTGTCTGTCTCCAGGCTTTAACTCAAGAACCGCTATAGCTAGACTTCTGAAATTTTCACAGATTATGTATTTCAGTTGCCGCTATAACAAAAAATACTAAAAAAAATAAAATTAATATTTAAGGGTAGCTCCCATACAACAAACGTGATTTTTTCGGCATTTTTTGCTCTATATCAGTAATGGCAACAGATAGTCACATGATTTCTTCACGAAAGCCTATATTATATGTCTAATTTAATAATTAATAATTATATTAAAATAAAATGAAAATGTAAGGGGCTGCCATACAAAAAACACAATTTTTGGTCAATTTTTGCTCTATAAAGGTACGGAACCCATTGTGCGTGAGGCCAACTCGCACTTAGCCGATTTTTACTTTGACGCAGCGTCACCTTAGCCGCAAATTTTCGAATTTCTGCTTTATTTTCTTATTATATCTATCTTATTTCTAGAAAGCCCCACAGGGCTTTCTAGAAATAAGATAGATCGATATAATTAAGATAAGATAGAGAGGGCTTTCTAAAATCATAGCCCGGAGGCTATAATGATACTTTATATTCAGCTAAGCTATGATACTCTTGAAATCGTTAATACTATAATATGTATATTATATATTTTGGCACAATATGTATATATATTTTCCATTTTGCATAAATAGGGTCAATTCCACTTCAATCTTGATCGGAAACAAACATTTTGCATTGAAATTCGGAGTTAGTTTAGTTACGTTCGAGTTTTGGTATGTAAAATTATTATTCTTAGTAATATCGTAGCAAACATGTATTTCAGAATAAGAACTCTTACTTATTACTTATTTATTTCTAATATTTCAAATACGTCATGTTTAATGAAGAAGTTTGTCCTGGTTTTTAGCGTTCCGTACCCAAAGGGTAAAATTATTAATGTAATGTCAAATTGTAACTTTCAAGTAATATAATTTATGAACCATAATAATATTATACTAATTTACTGCCAAACTATTTCGTGTAGCGCGTTAGAACTTTGAACATTGATTTATTAAGAATCATTAGAACACATAATAATTATTATAATAATATTTAATTTGAAAGATAATAATCAATTCTTAATTATAATTATTATTGTTTAATTAAATATTAAAAAAAAGGAAAATAAAGCTATAATATAGTTGTTACTGTCTGTCTGTATGTATGTTATCTCTTCACGCCCAAACGCTGAATCGATTTTGCTGAATTTTAGTATGAAGATACTTTGGGAGTCCCGGGAAAAGACACAGGATTCTTTTTATCCCAGAACAATGTACGGTTCCCGCGCGATAAAGGAGTTCTTGCGCAACAGAGTCCCAGGCTTCATCTAGTTTAATTATAAATATAATTCTCCTGAATACAGGCTTATAACGAACATTAACTTTTCAATTGGAGTTATGAAAAAATTTTGAAGCATTTTGCTAAACATTTAGCAGCAGTTTCAACAAACTTTACGTGCTGGTTAATTACGTAGCATTAAGTTTCAAGTGTTTTATGAACTAAAAACATTTTTAATGTTCATTTCAGAACATTTGCTTTGCTAAACGTATTTTATGAATGTGGCAAAATAGCCGACATCATTCTTTTCATTTTTTTTTGCGAAAGACTGTCTGAGCAAGGAAACCTTACTGGCGGGTTTACTGCCTATGCCCAGTAGTGAGACACCGATGATGGTATTAATATACATATTTTATTAATACAATTTTATGAATTTGTGCTAGGTGTTAAAAGTGATAGGCCATTAGGGAGAATAAAATTAGTAGTATGTACGACGAAATTTATTTTTAAATCAGGTACTATCAGGTAATATCGTGTACATATTTTTATTATAATTCCAAAATAATATTAAAAACAGTAAATGTTTAATAATAACTCTTAAGCATATATATTATAATAATATACTTGCTGTCCCGGTGAACTTCGTGTCACTTTAAAACCTTCCCTAGACTTCAAGGGTTATTTTGAGACTAAAATTAGAAGAATCGGTTCAGCCGTTATCGAATTATAGCGTTACCAACACAATTGGAAATCCATTTTTATATTTATGAAGACTAGCTTGTGTCCCGGTGAACTTCGTGTTGCTTTAAAACCTTCCCTGGACTTCAACGAATATTTTAAGACTAAAATCAGCCCAATCCGTTCAGCCGTTTTCGAGTTTTAGCGCGACTAACACATTTGAAAATCCATTTTTATATATAAGATATAAGATTAAAAAGCCTTATTTCAATTTCAACAAAGATAAAGAGAAAATTAGAGGCTAGACTAAACAAAATCCCTGGCAAACAGAAACTTCCATCACCGAAATAACTTTCTTATCTGTAATCTGCGAGATTGTTGGACATTACGAATGGTTAACAAGTTCCGAAGTTAATTTAAACTTCGTGTGCTTTATCATTTATGGATCATTAAAATCTTCTATTTGTTAACATGTTACATTTGAAATGCATTCTCAGTGTTGCATAGCTTTCATCGCGGGCTTTGAGCGCGTTGACGTAATCGAGAAAATCCGTAAAAAAAAACCTAACACCAACCCCGACCGGCACATCGATGCGGCGTTTCCAGACTTCGGCACAGTGTTTGTGTGTGTGTGACTAGACGTATGCGAATTATAATAATTGCATAAGTTGATAAACAATGCTATGCAATAAATTTATCGCAGCAGTCCCCAAGTGTCACCTGTATTTTTACACGATACCCTGCTGGTGCGTCATATCGCTTTCTTTATGTTCTGTGGTCACTTTGAGACCCCTATATACAGGGAGGCCGAACGATCAGTTAGGATTGATCATAGACCTACCTGCCCAGACGCGTGCACAGGAAAATGTACAAAACGAGTCCCGGTCGTTCTGTGGACATGTCCGACCAAATCCATCGGCCTCCCCGTATACATACAGGAACAACAAAACAAAGTGATAAATGATAATATTATTATACTTCAGGGTGTGTATTTCTCTCTTATTCAGTCATTTTGAAAACTGTAGCGCTGAAAGAGCAATTTTTCTGTGTTTTGTAAGAGAAAACCCCCAGCGTCATGGGTTTTATCGTACAAAAGTTAAAAAGGCTACTCTTTCAGCGCTGCTACTTTCACAGTGAACTCTATTAAATGGCACATACACACCTTAAATAAATATATACGTTTAAGGTACAAGTTGAAAATCAGATACATGAAGCGGCAGCAGACGATGTGTCGTCGCGACACTACTGGTTTCTATACATTTCTATGAGTAAGTGTCGCTAGCTTCGTGTCGCTAGGTGCTTCATGGAAATACAATAAGAAATAAAGAAACCAGTAGTGTCGCGCGACACGTCGTCTGCATTTGTCGCGTGTCGCTCGGTTCTAACTGCTTTATTTACCCTCTCCTTGAACGCCCCCGTGGTCTAGTGGTATGGAGCGCGGCTCTTAACTCGGAGGTCGTGGGTCGAACCCGCGTTGGAAACATGTTATTTCCAAGTTTGGTTAGGACAATGCAGGCTGATCACCTGATTGTCTGACAAGTAAGATGATCCATGCGTCGGATGGGCATGTAAAAAGTCGGTCCTGCGCCTGATCTCTCGCCGGTCGTGTCGGTCTGCCGTCCCACTAGGTTATGAGAGTAAAGGAATAGAGAGTGCTCTTGTGTACTGCGCACATACTTGGGCACTATAAAATTACTCCTGCGTAGCTGGCCTGGTTTCAATGAAACCGGCCACCGTCACCGAAACCGGTGTGGGAGCTATTATTATTTACCCTCTCATTTCACGCACACTGCATAAAGGTTAGCCTAATTCGTGTATTGTGGAACGAAATCATGGTCCGATAATTGAGATTGTAAAGCCTGCGGTTACTTAATTGAACTGATTTCCAAAATTAGTACAGGATTGCGCTATTTGTTCTAAATCGTGGACTAACACACTTGCCCTGCTGCAGTCTATTTCCATAGAATATACAAGTTTTTTAAAGATGATTTTAGACTGTTTTTTATACAGATTACAATAATAGAAAAGTTAATAAACATACAAGTGAAAATCTCCCAGATAGGGTATAATAACTGTCTATCTGTCTGTGCTCAAACCACTAAACCGATTTTTATGAAATTTGGTATAGATACTCCAAGTACCGGGAAAGGACATATAGCCATATTATAGGATACTTTTTATCCCGGAAAATATGGTTTCCGCGCTATATTTTTTGTGCAACTGAGTTGCGGCCTGCGTGCTAGACCTAGTACCTACTATCAGAGAAGTTGATTCTTAGGCAGATGGGGATTGGGGGACCTACGTATTTGGTCACGTTACGTCAAACCCAGCCGACAGATCACAATTAACATTGAATTGACATTATCCGACCAAATGACGTTGGTCTGCCAACTGCCTAAGAATCAATTTCCTCGATGGTCCATAATAAATTACCATTATATTTTTGCAGCTAATGGTACCTAATGTAACAATAAATAAATCCTATTCGAAGCACAACTTTGCAAAACCTCAGGGAACTACAGAATAACAGAATACTGGTAACACTCGTAACAAACTAGATCTGAACATACAATATTTGTACCCGACCTGAACAGAACAATAAACGATAAGCCACAAGTTAAACGTTTAAAGCGGATTTGGCTATACTCGGGATTGGGGCTATTCATAATAACTTTATTACATAGTTGGGAACTTTCAACATAATATCACATATTCATGTTTGTATGCGCTTTTTGTGTGTTTTTTACAGTATTTTTACTACTTCTTTTTTGACAGATTCTCCATACTTCAAAGTGAAGTGGTGGATAGCCTATCCAGCACTTATCAGGAAGTGGTGAAACAGGCCCTTAATGTTACCTATGCAATGTGATGCTTGCTGCCGCACTGCCGAGTGCCGCCATATTTAATGATCAGTGATGAGAGCAAAAAAAGAATATGGACAAATAGCCCATAGACGGCCCCGAATCACAAACAAAAAAAAGATCACTGATCACTGATATTGTATTCTTTTGTTTAATGTGAGCAATAAAGAATCAATCTATCTATCTATGACTGATCAGTGAACACTAATAATATGTAATACCGAATTTGACAGATAATGTATGGGGCTTATGCGAAAATCTTTTAATTGCAGTTAAAATCATCTCCGAGTGCGGCAGTTAGTTTCCCAGACATACGTTACTTATGCAACAAATACAATTTCGACTATATTTAGGTTCAGGTCAAACTTTGTCATCCAACTTAGAATATTAATCTAAGCACAGATGTTTCAGATTTTGGACCTCAGAAAACGTGGCAGCTATAATTTTAATGTGCAATTGTTTATTTTTGTTAATAAAACAAGGATAATAATTATTTCATCATCATTATTATATCTATATTATACCTTCATGAATATTAATTATATCTGTATGTGTAAAGCTGCAGCCTTCTTCTATGGCTGTTTGCGCGATCTTATAGACAAATATATACCAAAAATAACTGTTAAGAATTCCACTAAGTTTCCTCCTTGGTACAGCCCCGCGCTTAAAAAAATTCTTAAAGAAAAATTGAAACACTTACGCAAATTTCGTATATACGGCAGCACTGCAGATTACGATGCTTTCTGCCTACTTCGTAAAAGAGCAAAATTGTTGGAAGGTAGTTGTTATGATTTGTACATTCAAAGGTGTGAAGACTCAATACTGAAAGATCCAAAACATTTTTGGTCATTTATTAAAAATAACAAAGGTGACACTGCAGGCGTACCTTCCACCTTAACATACAACGGACAAACAGCCAACAATGGACCAGATGCTTGCTTCCTGTTTTCATCTTATTTCGATAGTAACTTCCTTGCCCCATCACAACACAATAATACATCAGCTAGGATCAACCCCCCAATGAGTAGCAATGCTAGTTTCTCTTTGAGTGACATCCAAATAACCTCCGACATTGTACAAGGTCTTTTAAAAAATGTTGACCTTAAAAAGGGCATGGGTCCCGATAACATTCCTGCTATTTTAATTCATCGTTGCTCGAATTCCCTTACACAACCTCTCACAATATTATTTAATCGCTCCGTCGCAGAGGGTGTTGTTCCAAAAATCTGGAAGTCTGCTTTTATATCGCCAATTTTCAAGGGTCGAAACCGGTCAGATGTCAAAAATTACAGGCCTATCTCGAAATTATGTATCTTTGCCAAGTTGTTTGAACGTATAATTTATAACAACGTTTACAGTTTCTGCTCTAAAATGTTCATAAATGAACAACACGGTTTCCTAAAGAATCGTTCAACTACATCTAACTTGTTGACATTTGTTGATTATGTTACTGAAACCATGGACTCGGGAGGACAATTAGATGCTATTTTTACTGACTATAGCAAAGCATTTGACCGCATAGACCATTCCTTACTACTCCAGAAGCTCTACCGTGCTGGAATCCACGGCAATCTTTATAGGTGGTTTGTTTCCTATATAGAAAATAGAACACAGGCGGTGGTTCTTAATGGTTTTTCTTCAGCATGGAGTAATGTACCTTCGGGTGTGCCCCAGGGGTCTCTTCTAGGGCCCCTCCTATTTAACATATTTATAAACGACATTAAAGCGTGTTTTCATCATTCCCAATTTCTTTTGTATGCAGATGATATGAAAGTATATAGATCTATCCACAACATATCAGACTGTCAACTATTGCAGGAGGATATATACAGACTTGAGGAGTATTGTTATGTAAATAATTTGGATCTTAATGTGTCTAAATGTTCTTCTATGACTTTCAGCCGTTCGCCGAAACCAACATCTTTCCCCTACAAACTAAAAGGACAAGAGCTAAAAAGTGTGACAGAGATTCGTGATCTTGGTATCATACATGACACAAAACTGTCTTACAATAAACACCTGGACCACATCCTAAATAAAGCTAATAAGTTACTAGGATTTATTCTAAGAATGAGTTCACAATTTAAAAATATAAAGATATTAAAAATTATTTACTGTTCTTATGTACGTAGTTCCCTCGAATATTTCTCTGAAATCTGGAATCCACAATACACTGTTCATATAGATAGGCTAGAATCGATTCAAAAAAGATTTTTAAAACATCTACAATTTAAATGCAATACATACGATCCTTCATATGAATTGAGATCCAAAAGATTTCACCTTCTCCCTCTTTTCGAAAGACGCCGTATCTCTGATATCCTTTTCCTGCTTAAAATTATCCAAAACAAAATTGACACCCCTTTACTCCTTTCTAAAATTTCCTTAAAAGTACCATCAAGATCAGCTCGAATCCAGACTCCCTTGTATGTCCCATTCTGTAATACAAATTATCGAAGAAACTCCTTTATCATTAGATCTTCAAAATTAATAAACAGCTTGAATGATACTCCAGAACTTGATTTTGATTTGTTCTTAACTTCACCTTCTGCCTTGAAACAAAAGTTGACACAGCACTGGTTTGATGCGATTCTCTGATTATCTGCTTATTTTTGCCTTCTTGTTCCTTTATGTTCATTCATCAATTCGCATTGTACCTATGTTACATAAGTATTAAGTAATAAGTTGCAAGTTTTTGTTTTTCTTTGTCTTTATAATATAGTTATCTGTATGTGAAAACATATAAATGGTGCTCTGATACCTACTATTCATATGTAATTAGTATTATATCACTGTTTGTTTTCCAAGTAAAATAAAATAAAAAAATAAAATAAGTAAGGTACTTATAGCTGATAGCAATCTTATTACTATTGAGTAAGCAGTTCAGCCTTGCCTGCAGTTGTTACGGTCGACTTCCTGGTATTATGCATACGCGGCATTCATATCCCAAACACATTTTCCTGTACGCCTGATTGGGAGATCTCAATAATTCTCAAGAAGTTTCGTTTTTAATTTATAGAGTAGCATCCAAGTTCTTGAAATATAATAATACTCCCCACGCCGGTTTCGGTGATGGTGGCCGGTGCCCAAGTGCCCAAGTGCCGGTTTTATGGTGCCCAAGTGTGTGCGCAGTACACAAGAGCACTCTCTACTCTTTTACTCTCATAAGTCATAACCCAGTGGGACGGAAGACCGACACGGCTGACGAGAGATCAGACGCAGGACCAACTTTTTACATGCCCATCAGACGCATGGATCATATTCTTACTTATCACAGGTGATCACCCTGCATTGTCCTAACCAAACTTGGAAATAAAACGTTTCTAACGCGGGAATCGAACTCACGACCACCGAGTCAAGAGCGACAAGAGTCAGAACTCCTGGACCACGGAGGCGTCTTGAAAATATATACTTTGATCTTGGCCAGTTTTATATTACCTCGAAATGTCTCTTTATTTCACTTCAAGTTTCTCCGATCAAAACTCCCAAGTCAGATACACATCCGTTGACAATTAAACGAGTCTAAACTTTTATAGGTCACTCGGTAAGCGAGTCACGTCGGCACCGGGGTAAATTTTTCAAATAAATTCGCCAGTAAATTTCCCCGGGACGCCAAAATAGGGGGATTACTGTTCATAACTTCCAGCCCTTGTCCTCTATACGTGACGTCATTACCGTGAGCACTATTGTCAGATTTACGGTATGACTAGGAAGCTGAGGTACACACTGTGACGTCACTGACGCCGTGATAGGGTCAATTCAGAACGCAACACGATGCGTAGATGCATTTCAAAATTTGTATGGATTAAGAATGCTCCAACTTTTTAATTAGCATGTCGGATGTCTGTCAGTACGAATATCGACGTTAATGACATTAAAATAAGATTCATATTAGCGCGCCTTGTACAGTGGCGGTTACGATGCTCGCCGCGTTCTTGATATGGCGAAAATGTATGAAAAAATTTGAGAAATTTTCATATTTTTCTTATAACTGGAAAAGTTGTTTATTTTTATATAAAATTTTTAGCGGACTTTATAGAGGACTAAATAAGCAACAATTTTTTTGTATATTTATTTTCCTCAGTTCAGTGTATTTACATATTAAGGTACCTAATCAGACCCCATTTTTTTCATATTTTGCGATTATTGTGATGGTTAAAACGTATTTTATGTGAAAATTTTGTATGCGGCTATAGAATTTTTATGGCACAGTCGTGAAGATGAATATATTATCTTTCATTTGAAACCAAAATATCCTCGCAGTTTGACTCCTAATTCTTTAATAGGGTACCGGAAAATCGCTGATATTTGTAATAGCGTCCTAACAAATTATCGGACATTTTCATCGGATGCGGCTTGTTTCTATCTGATTAATACAAAATACACACTGTTCACATTGTCTGACATAAGTCGCGGACGCGACCTTGAGCGTTCGGACGTCCTCCGAAGAGAATCTGGCTAGCGGGATGCTTTTGCATCCGCGGAGACGGGATAACAGGAGAACGGGGCGCGGGGACGCATCCGCGGACGTTTGAGGTTTTCTGAAATGACTGGCCAGAATGCGAATAGAAAAATTCACACTAGGCACAAGTGTGAGTTTTTCTATTTCACGGTGAGTAAACGCGAACCACGCGGTTTGACAGAAAGGTGACTCGCACCACAGAATAGATAATAGTACAAGTACTCGCACTTGAATATACTCGATACTACGCTACGTAAAAAGTTTGTTCGATTAACGCGTAGGTTAAGTTACTCGATGACATTTGATAAACTCACACTAGGCACTCAGACTTTCGAAGTGGTTCGAAGGCTCTTCCTTTGCATCCGCGGACGTCCGCGGATGAACCGTGCACATCGCACGGATCAGCCGCGACTTATGAAAACGTCCGATAATAATTTTTCTTTACAAGATGTCCACAATTGAAATCTGTCAATTCAGTACAAATTGAGAAATGCATCTACGCGTCGCGTTGCGGTCTGAAATCTGAATTGACCCTTTGTAGCTGCTGCGCTCGAAAGTCGTTCCCTAGAATTTCATACATCTGCCATCAATCAAATAAAGAATAATTAAAATCGGTTCAGTGGTTTAAGCGAGATCGAGAGGTAAAAGACAGACTGACAGAAATACTTTCGCATTTAATATGATCAAAAAGCTAATAAATACAAAAAGAAAAAGTTTTTAGAGTGACAATTCTTATTGCCCTAGGACGACCTTTAGAAATGAATAAACTCAAATAAAGAAAACTCTTTAATTGAATTTATTCGTTCATTAGTTTTCATTGTGCTTCTGTGAAATAACGAACGATAAATGTTGGGATTATGTAAACAAATTAATTGCTTCATCCCGTGATCCTGTAAACTATACTTAACTACTTATCTGCAATTTTCATGTTTTTGTTGTTTAAATGTTCATTATCATCATGGATTTTTACTGCTTAGGATAAGGACCCCATTCCCATACCTCGAATGTTGCTTTGATGGCGTGCTGTCTCACACTGGCGACTAGTGAGTCAGGGTACCAGTGAGTACATCATACAAGAGCTGATAATAAGCACGCTGACAATCGAGGTACGAGAATTGATCCGCAGTATCTTCCCAATATTAGAATATTATAATATTATGTTACGCTCAATGACGGTCAGGAAGGATGTTCTTTTTGTGATTGTGTTTTCATTAGAGCCACAACGCGAATTTCGCGTCGTGGCTGTTTTGCTATGACCACAGTCCACAACGCGTTGTGAGCTATTTTTTCGCTAATTGAGCGTTTTCGGTCTTTGAGCGTTACAGAGAAGTACATAAAGTCTCTAATATTGGGAAATAGCGTCTTGGGCGCTCCTAGAGATTCAGTAGTGAGGAAAAAATAAATAATAATATAAGATTTTATATAAGTAAAAAAAACATTGACTACTGAATCCGATTTTGTCGAATGAAATTTTGTCGTTTAAAAAAATCTTAGATTATATACCTAATATTGCTATTAGGTTATTAAAATTAGAGATTTTAATAACCTTTTTAGGGTTCCGTAACCAAAGGGTAAGACGGGTAAAACGGTTGTCTGTCCGTCTGTCTGTCTGTCTCCAGGCTGTAACTCAGGAACGGTAATAGCCAGAGAGTTGAAATTTTCATGTAACAACAAATACTAAAAACAAAATAAAATTGATATTTAAGGGGGGCTCCCATACAACAAACGTGATTTTTTAGCCTTTGTTGCTCTATAATATCAATAATAGTAACAGGTAGATACTTAAATTATTCTCAAAGTCTTTAGTTGTTTATGTACTTTAATATTTAATAATAATATTAAGATAAAATAAAAAATTAAGGAGGGCTCCATTACAAAAAACACAATTTTTGGCCTAATTTTGCTATTATATAACGGTACGGAACCCTTCGTGCGCGAGTTGACTCGCACTTGGCCGATTATTTTCGAATCAAAAATAATTAAAGCAACATAGGTATCTGTCAAACAACAGGGAAACCGATAAAAAGGAAAAATCCGTGGCAGCCATTGGTTACCCTGACCACTGAACAATTTTCTTCCTTATCTTAAAGTGGACTATTTTTCCGGATCAATGATTTGAATTCTTGGAAATTTCACACCACGATAACTAAATGGGAACACTGCTGCAAGTCAACTGAATATTCTTTGATTCTCTATAGTGGGTGAGTGAGCGGACCGTCCCGAATTAATCCAGCTAAATAATCCAGGTTTCTACATGGTTCCGATTCAATATCTGTATGATAAAATAATACAAAAGTATACTCATAAAATATGTTAAACACGTTTTGTTGATCTTAGCTTCAAAAATTATTTATTTCATAGTCTACTAGATTATGAAATGAATAATTTTTCCGAGGTAAAGAGTACTATCCAGCTATATCCTTTACCGGGAGTCAGAGTTCTCCAATACCTTTCAACAAAATTGGCTCCTTACACTATTTAAATCTGTAGCTGTCAATGACATGAATATTCCTGTATTTAAAATTATTAAAATATCTCGTTTTACTAAGATGTTTAAATTTTAAGCCTTTGTTAAAATTACATGACGGTGTTAGTATGCGAGGGGCTTCAGTTTACCGCGAGGTAATAAATACTTAATGGGATAGTTACGTTAAAAAGCAGATTAATTATAGCGAGACTTAACGAGAGACGACACGGTAACACGAGCCTTTAACTATTCCGTGATGTAGATCACTGGAAGGGAAATTGTTTTCAAATGAAAAAGAAAATGTAATTGATGATAGTAAATTATAATAATTATGTATATCATCTATAAAATGATATTGCTTTGCTCTTACAAGTACTTATTGGAGAGAAAAAAAAGAGTTTATTGGCATACACATTACACAAGTTAAATAGTTAAATACATACAATAATTTAAGAAGGCGACTAAAGCAAAATTGACGATGTTATAATTTCATTTTTATATCTGAAGATAAGCCCTGAATTGTTTCATTTTTAAACATAGATATTACATATTTCCGAGGGTTTTTTACTATGGTTTTATTTAGCGAAAACACGATAATAATTATTATATTAAAGTTTTCTCGATAGAAAAAAATCACAAAGATGCAACTAATTATCACTTTTTCATTTAAATTGCCAAAACCGTGCATCAAACTGAGTTAATATTTTAACACATTGTATAAAATTCTTTCACCTCTGAGGGACTGGCTTAGCGGATTTTTAAAATGTAATATTATCGAGATAAAAACTAACTAGGCGATGATGATTTCGCGTCGTCCTTTCTCACCTGGCATAATATGAAAGATGGACGTGAGTGTGAAGAGAGAAGGACGATGTTTGATTTTTTTATTATTCTCCCTCTAAACTCTAGCTATAGCGTACTATGTACTGTTAGCGAAATATTTTATTTATAGACAGATTGCGGGAAAGCTACTGAATTTTTTTACACAAATGGAGGCTCTAGGACTGGGATTTGAAATTAAAAAATGTGTATACCTTGTATAGCGATATATTAGCTAAATGATAAAGCGTTGATTCCCAAAGTGGTCCAGGTGGACCCCAAGGGGTCCACGGGAGGCCGACAGGGGTCTACGCTTGCGTGGAAGAAAAATGGGGGTCCGCGAGTCAACGGGGGTCTATAAAAATTAGGTGACCCCACTTGACTTCTCCTATGAATATAGGCAGACAATATTATATTATCAGATTAAATATTACAGAGCAAGGAGATTTACGGTTACACTTAACTAAACTCAAGCCGAGGGGTTCACGGGATCCAGCAAAATGTTTAAAGTGGCCTATGAGAAAAAAAAGTTTGGGAGACCTCTGTGATAAAGTATATAAGTAACAAGCTTTGTTCAAATTATAAAGGAAAAATGAGTTACCCATTTCGTCCACTCATATTATATAGTACCTATATCTACATTTCACTTCGTATATCACATCTGTTGTTTTATTTCACATTCATTTTATTCTAGCTCTATAAAGTATAAACACTACAAACTGGGTCGAATTTCACTTGCCAGTTTCATTTACAAACAAACGAAATTCGAGACAGGTGAAACGATAAAAGATTTTGATGAGAGAAAATAATATTTTGTCATTTTCCGTGAATTTAGGAGCAAAATATTATTATTTTATCCTTGATTGGTACCATAGTAAATTTATATGTTTACATATGTACAGAGATCCAGTGTAAGTAACTAATGCCAATTAATTTCAGCATTGGACATTAATGATGTCTAGTTATTCATGATTAAATCGCATAAGAGAGAACTTGAAGAGAAAATAATATTAATGAAAATAAAACCCAGGCGCATATTTTATTGTGACATGCTATGCCCATAGGCAGATTGTGACATGCTGTCGGGAAGTAGCACTACCAAGTAGTCCAAGTATCAAGTACCTGGTACTTAGGGGAAGCGCTATACTTAATTTGCATCTTCAGATTACTTCATCTGAGCACTGAAGTATAGTAGAAAATCTTACCATTAATGACTTACTTAAGATGGCGTGAGTAAATTCATGCTGCCGTGCCGAACACGGGGAGAGGATGTGACAATGCAATAACATACGTATTATGCAACCTTTATTTTTAATTTTATCTTTTTTGATTTACTGCCTACATTTCAAAGTTAACTATTTTCAATGATTCCTTCTATCCAATCAACATACTTAGCGACATCAGTGAAGACTGCATTCTGATTAGGGTCACATATTACCGTGTTCGGTTTAGACACAGTGGTGGATACTATGCCCCGAATGTACCAGGCTCCAGGGGCATTTATTGCTTCATTGCTTACGTCTTCATCTGGAACAAACACCGTAAGACCACCCCCACTGTCTCCATTGCAAGGTGATGTGCCTGAAAAATAAAGTAATCAAAGTGCTCACTTAAGTTTCTTTGTTGAATTTTAAACTGCTGTTTACAGAATTTAAGTAGAACTTACCATTATTTAGGCCGGTGCAAAAATTTTTACCATTTAAAATCATTGAGTAATAGAGCCAGTTGCTTTTAAAACACTGATGGTCAGCCAAGATGGGTAAAACTGCTTTATGTAGTTGAGCTGAAAGCGTATTCGTATGGTCAAAACCCCACCCAACTACCTGTTAAATAAATAAACTATTAGTTAAAAATATATACTATTACTAGATGACGCCCGAAACTCCGTTGCGCCAAACTCGTTTATCGCGCGGGAACCGTATATTTTTCCGGGACAAAAGTATCCTAAAATATGTCCTTTCCTGGGACTCAAAATGTCTATCTCCATGCCAAATTTAAGCAAAATCGATTCAGCGGTTTGAGGGTGAAGACGTAACAGACAGATAGACAGACGGACGGACAGACAGACTGACAGACAGACAAACTTTCGCATTTATAATAATATTAGTATGGACGTATGGATTTTGACACTTTCGCAATAAAACCAAAACTGATTTTTTTGGCTTCACTGTGTGCAGTGACCCTCCAAACGTTTGTTAAACTTTACAATCTTACTTTTTTGTCTCATAAGATATTTCTTACATAATACTTGCTTTGATAATAACAGAATTTTATCAATTTCTCTTATTGTTTAAAAGCTATACTTTCTTTTCATAATAGGTTTATTTTCATTACTTACCGTTCCATACACTTCTGAAGGCAATTTGTCAACCACTTGCTTTTGCCACAAGCATGCTGGCTGAATGTAATCATTAAATGTTACTTCTGTTCTTAGTTTTATCATTGCTATGTCATTTTTTAGATATTTCTGTTGAAATTCTTTATGCACCGTTATATTGTGAACCTAGAAATAATAAAGAGATTAAGGTAAAAAGTCACTATTTAACATTATTTGAATATTTATGTGAGATTTATTTTGAGTCCATATTCAGCAAATACCTCTCTCTCCTCAGATGAGAAGTCGCCGCCTTTTAAGTTGTATTTACCCAACACCACACTTAGTATTTCCGGAACAATTACCTTGCCTTTGTTTGTGACACAATGCGCGGCTGAAATGTTGAAAAATTTAATGGCAATAAAAATTGTGGCTGGTATAGGTTCTATAGAATTTACTACTACTGTTCTCTGAAAGTTTGCGACGATGACTGAATGGATATAATATATTATTATGTCATTGTATTTGTTGTTTCAAGCAGTAACAGCTACTGAAAGGAGACGAAAGTACATTCGTATTAGTAATCTTTAGTTTTACGGTCTTCGACGACGAATTTAAAAGTTGAATTTTTTTATTACTTAAATTTAATTTTACTTTTTTTAAGCGTTTTGATGGTCAAACAATTCCATTCATTCACCTGTTAACACGAAATATTTGGACATCAGTGTGCCCCCGCAAATATATTTTATGATTGCGGAGTCCTGTCTATATAAAGCGACATGCCAAGGCCAGTCCCCGGGTTTTGTGGACACCCCATTGTTTATCAGTTCAGTGTAAAATATTTGACGTTTGCCGCAACCCTTCCTTGTTCTATAGCTTTTAGCCGTATATTGGAAATTTGCCTGCAAAGACATACAGACATCTCAGACTCTCAGATGTGATACAAAGAAGAGTTTTTTTTTTTTTTTTTTTTAAATAAATATCTTTATTTCAGAGAAAACTTACACGCTAATCTTACACAAAACTCTGGTCTCCACACTAGGATTCCCTGTGTCGTGGAGACCAGTTTATTAATCCAGTCATGACTCAGGAATCATGATACAAAACAATGATTTTATTCATATTATTTCACATTTGATTAAATATATTCATATTTTTAAAGAGGGCACTTACGTCTGTTAGATTTTTGCAGACTTCCAATCCGTCAATTTTTATACTTTTCACTGTTGGCTCTTCATTGGGATTCAACGATTTTGCCAAGACGATGATTTCATTTGTTGGTCTCAAAAACAAAATACTAAAAACGTTATCTCTTGATACTGAAATAGTTGCAGTGCGTTTATCAAACTGTAAATTAAAAATTAAAAAAAAATAATGAGGAACTGCTACATTAAATACCCTTATACTATCGTGCTTTAATAAAGTTATAGTGAAGAATAACGCCTCCGTGGTCCAGTGGTCTAAAGCGTCGCTCTGGACTCGAAGGTCGTGGGTTCGATTCCCGCGTTGGAAACTTGTTATTTCCAAGTTTGGTTAAGACAATGCATGCTGATCACCTGATTGTCTGACAAGTAAGATGATCCATGCGTCGGATGGGCATGTAAAAAGTCGGTCCTGCGCCTGATCTCTCGCCAGTCGTGTCGGTCGTTCCTCCCAGTGGGTTACGAGTGTAAAGGAATAGAGAGTGCTCTTGTGTACTGCGCACACTCTTGGGCACTATAAAATTACTCCTGCGTACCTGACCTGGTTTCAATGAAACCGGCCACCGTCACCGAAATCGGTGTGGGGAGTATTATTATTATTATTAGTGAAGAATAAAACTTGCCATTCGACATAAAAATATCTATACATATAATAAAACTGTAGAAATGTGAATTCTGTACATTAAAGATATTCAAAAAATAATAAGCGGGGGGTGTCACTAGATCGCTATAGAAGCCAAAAACGTGGTTAGTTTTTTGTCTGTCTGTCTGTCTGTCTGTATGTTTGTTCCAGCATCACACGAAAACTACTGATCCAATTTGAATGCGGTTTTCGCAGATATATTTGTCTTCTTCCAACTTAACATCTGGTGTATAAAAAATTTTCCCCCCACCCCTCTAAGGGGACGAAAGAGGGGGTCAGATTTTGTATCAAACTTTTTCTTTAACACGAAAACTACTGATCCGATTTGCATACGGTTTTCGCAGATATATTTTTCTTCTTCCAACTTGACATTGTATACCCCCCCCCCTAAGGGGACCAAAGAGGGGGTCAGATTTGTTTAAAACTTTTTCTTTAATGGACTTACTTCAGCTTTATTAATTACACAATTACAATTAGTTATATGAAAAGACGCTACCGTCAATTTTGATAATATTTTGTTAACATACCAAAGTGACATTAACATCGGAATTGAACTCCAATTGAAGTTTAGACAGAGCTGTAAATTGTTGAGTGAACGTGTACCAGTGGAAGTCGTTTTCTTCAAACGCTTCTGTTATTTCCTCATTTCCTGTCTCGCAGGGATTCCGTCTGACAAGTGATCCCGTTCCTTTGTTTTCCGAGATACATACAGGAACCACCAATAACATAATTTTAAAAAATACCAACATATTTTCTTTCACTGCTCCTATTTAACCGTTTTCCAATAGAAATCCAAGAATATTAACAAAGATGTAAGTACACGAGATTAAACATATAATAATATAAACACACTGAATGAGGAAAACGCAACTAACGTCTTTGGATACGATGAATACATAACAACTGGTTTTGATGACGGGAGTAAAGGGTAATCAAGATTTATGTGTCTGCACATTAAACTACAGAGTCGGTTCTTTTAATTAATCATGAATAATATTTTAATTGATTTTAACCTTTATAAAATAAAGTCAATTTCGAAATATTACTCAATGTTAATTTAGGTCACCTTTAAACTGCCACCGAAAACCTAACCTTTATAAAATATTTTTTTGCGGACATAATCTAAGCTTAAGTAACACAGTTACTTAAGCTTAGATACTATTAAGCAACACAGTGTTATGTCTCTTAACATTACGTACAACAAATAGTACCCAGGTTTAGGAGTTTTTCAAAACCGTTTCAAGCTTCTTGACACTATTTCCACTCAAATTTAGTGTGATTCCGGATTTTGCAATAACAAAACAGTCTAATAATTGCAGTATTACTTGATTATGACGTAATTTAACTATTTCAAATGAGAGCAATAAACATTAAAAAGCAGTGAGTAAACTTTTATGACCCTATCACTAACCGTTTAAATTTGGGGGGCAAATGTGTTATCTGAAACTTTAACATCGTTTTTCTTAAAATGGTTGACTTGTGGGTTTACATGGTATTGCATATTGGCGTCCAAATGAATGTGTAAGAAAGAAGATGAAGTTTTCCATTTTGCATAAGTTTAAAATTTATGATTCATTTTAATTTTAAGATATTTGAAGTTTTATTACACAGATTAGTTCACAGATATATAAGGTAGTTTAGTTTTAACATCATCTTTTAATATGAAAAGTAATGTCAACTCATAATTTATTTTGTGTAAAATGTAAACAACTTTAACTTCACTATAATATGACTAAAGTTTAACTATTAGGTATATTATAAGGGTGGGCTCTGGTAGCTTTGCACCTCACTAGAAACGTAGGTAGTTTATTAGTCTTATCGTATACTATATTTTATAAATTTAATTATTACTATTTTGTATTATCTTATTATATTTATTTTATTATTATAATTTATGGATTTGAATTCAAGTAGTGAAAGTATTGCTTTTACATCATGTTCCTCATCAAATTGCTCATTTTACAGCACAGAATCTTTAATCCCTCTCAATGAATCATTGGCCTTAGAGTTTCAACAAGACTATAAAAATTTAAATATTGTCCATATAAACGCACAGAGCATTCCAGCCCACTATTCCGATATGTTAGCGCTATTTACACCAAAATTAAATATTAATGCAATACTGATATCCGAATCATGGCTTAAACCATGTCCAACCCTTCAAATGTTATGACTTACCCGGTTATCAGCTTATTCGTAATGACAGAACTGGTCGAACTGGTGGTGGAGTTGCAATTTATTTACGCTCTGATATTTCTTTTTCTCACATAAGCTCATCCAATCAGCCACCTCCAGTAAATGCCCCAGAACATTTGTTTATAGAAGTAACACTGTGTCATACAAAGGTTCTACTTGGTGTTCTGTACTGTCCTTCTTCCCAGATAAATTATTTTTCAGCCTTTGAAAGTCTACTGGAAGAGCTAACACCGGCATATAAGCATACAGTAATCATGGGAGACCTGAACACATGCTTACTCAAAAATGATACTAGATGCAATAAATTACTTTCCGTCGTAAACTCATGTAATATGCAATTACTACCTTTAAATGCAACCCATTGTGCTCCCAACAGTAAACCATCTCTTCTAGATGTAATAATTGTAGCATCCTCGACTGTTATTTCCAAACATGGCCAGTATAATGCATGATTAAAAATGAATGGATACGTATTTAAGCGTTTTTGGAAATTCTATCCCCAAGGGGGTGAAATTTGGGTTGAAAGTTTGAATGAAAGTCCGTCATTTCTTGAGTTAGAAACATGAAACTTTATTTTTGGGCTACTGATTAAAAGTGAATGGATACGTATTTAAGCGTTTTTGGAAATTCTACCCCCAAGGGGGTGAAATCGGGGTTGAAAGTTTGAATGAAAGTCCGTCATTTCTTGAGTTAGAAACATGAAACTTTATTTTTGGGCTACTGATAAAATATAAATGAATAATTTAATCGTTTTTGGAAATTCTACCCCCAAGGAGGTGAAAAAATTATCTATCTCCGTTATTAATTACTATATCTACTATGATAACGCGGACGAAGTCGCGGGCAACAGCTAGTTATTATTATAAAATATGGTATCTGCAGATAGGGATACACATCAAATATATTATATTATAATCGTAATTTTTCGATAACGGTAATATACATATTTCGGTATTGAGTAAGCACTGCGATACAAACGACGATTTTCAAATAGAGCCAAACAAACACTATCCACCCCCGGCTATTTCAATAACGTTAATCTCATAAATGTTGACTGAGTACCACTCTCCAACATTTTTCTCCGTCAGACCCTTGCCTGCCAGCTATATATCATTCTCATAACAGCTTCGATAAAACGTTTGCGCCCCGTCAACTGTTTTATTCACTTTGTCCCCCTCGCACCATAGGATTGTGATAAGAACCACACTATTTTGTTTTGTTTCGGCTTTATTCTGCGTCAAAGAAAATTTTTAGTCAGATTTTTTTGACCAGAAATAAAAAAAAACGACTCGTTTTCTATATTTGATACTGATACTGTGACACAATGATTCATATCAAAATTAGTTAATTTAATTTAATTTGTGGGTTCTATAGAAGAACTATATTTAGGAATACTTAAGCTCAGCCAAGCCTTCATCGACATAGTCCGATTCAGTCAGTAATCTCTGAAAAAATATTGATAAGCGCTTTGTTTAAATAGTAAGGAAGGGAAGTCCAAACACGAATATTATTATAAATGAGAAAGTGTCTCTATCTATCTGTCTGTCTGTCACCTCTTCACGCCCAAACCGCCGAACCGATTTTGCTGACATTTGGTATGGAGGTTTGAGTTCCAGGGAAGGACTTAGGATACTTTTCCCGGAAAAATGTAATTCCCGTGCAATAAACGAATTTTAGCACAACGGAGTTGCGGGCGTCATCATGATTATATTCAGAGGTATAACTCAGACCAAATAAAAACTCAAGACGCGCGCTGCGAACAACGCGAGTGAAGCAGGTTAAGCATGTGTGCGCGCCGCGCACTGTATGAGCTAGTGTTGCAATGTTATTCAAATTACTCCAAAATCGATGAAATACATACATAATACATAATAATATAATATTTACACCCTTTCACGACACAGCTCGGCATTTTGAAGTGTTTACTAATTATTTTCTAAAATCACGAGTCGCGATATTACGACGAAAACTGGCGTACTTTCGATCGGCTTCACTTTGTTGTTCGCAAATCGCAGCGCTCTGTCTTGAGTTTTAATTTGGTCTGAGAGATATAAGCAATACCCACAAACAATATGTTCAACGTGAGAATAGCTCATTCGCAGAAACTTACTGTTGATTCAATTCCTGCTTCGTCCCGCATTTGAGTTCTAAACTTCCACAGAACTTGCGAGATTTAGAAACAAGACACTGCCGTCCAAACTTGTGTTTCATATTCCTGGATTACGACCAAGATACAACGGATAGCAATATACAATAATATTATTAAACGAAGATATATTTCAAATTGTTATCAAAGTGTGAAAGAGGAGAATTCCAAATAATTACCTATTTAATCTCTCTAGTATCTCGTAGCGCGGGACATCTCTGATATGATCCCCGCCGCTCTGAGTCGTGTTCCGCACTGGTTTTAGGGGTCACCAAACGCAAACGCTCGAGGTGAACATCTCTAGTATAGTCTCATACAGACTTCGTTGTCCTATTTGTACCTATTTCATTAAAAACAAATCCAAGACAAGAAGTCACTTAAAAGCTGTAGTGCCCAAGTGTGTTCGCAATACACGACCTTCACATTTGTCTTCCTTAATAGTTCTCATATTATTTGAGAGGACAATTATTCAACATTACGAGAGATCAGGCGCAATACTTTTACATAATCATCTTATAGATTTCTATTTTCTTATGATACAACCAGATCAGCCTGTATAGCGTATTTATTGTCTTACCAACCGTAACACTCGGGTAAACGAGCGCAACCCATGATTTTCGAGCCAAGTTCTCAGCCACTAGACCACGGAGGTTCGGTAATTCTATTGAAAATTATTATTCTTTTCTCAAGAAATATATTGTATGGTGTTGTAGTTCTTAAAATCTAAACGTATCCAGCCAAACATTAACCAGTTTCTTGAGATTCAGAATTAGAATAAAGTGTACAAAATGTACCATGGAAATGAGTTTAAATTAAACACAGCACTAGTACCGTCCCATTGATAAAGTGGGGGACATAAAACTCCCCCGTAATGACTCTTCTGTCAAGACCAAGTACGCAATTTATCCGTACCGAGGAAGATTTAAAAAATAAGTATAATTTATCGTGATTTGTATAATGATTTGTTTTGGAGCATAGTAAGTTTTTGCTGTTGCTGTTGTCAATTATTTTAAATTGTATAAAGAGCAAGATTGATACTAACTGCCAATGCCATACAATAACTAGGTTGACTTTTTTTTATAAAATTAAGGGGCAAACGAGCAAAGGAGCCGCGATAAAGTAAAAAGCCGTGTTGGAGTTTTAGATTGTTGTTTTCTATGAGAGGCCGGCCCGGCTTCTCATAGAAAAAAAGAAATGGAAAGGGCATAAGCGACAAATTGGCTTCTGTCGCGTAATATAAAAACTATGAATTTATTTCATAATATAATCTATGAGCAAATCAAAGTCTGTGCTTGATTGAACCAATATGTACTGGAAGCTTAAATCACTCTCTGTTGGCAAAATTAGAATCCCTTTTTCTACAGAAGTATTTTTGATTGATTATTCTGTGTTATGACTTATGAAAGTTGACCAATCGTGTTATGCTGTGGTTTTGTCCACAATGTGCCTTTTTCTATTCGTCAAGGGCATACCTTATAGCGCTGTCAACAGCGAACGTGAGGCATGCCCGTAACGCGTGTTGAAATTGTAGCGCGCGCTATGACACTTTTCTTTCAACGCGGGTGGATTTTGCCCGCGGCTTCGCTCGCGTTAAGAAGTATTATTATATGAAAACTTTCGTCCTCTATTTTAACCACTTGGGGTTGGAATTTATCAAATTCCTTTCTTAGCAGATGCCTACGTCATAACATCTACCTGCATGCCAAATTTCAGCCCGATCCGTCTAGCGGTTTGGGCTGTGCGTTGATAGATCACCATGTCAGTCAGTCACCTTTGAGTTTTATATATACAGATTTCGCCCATATTATTGTTACGTAGTTTATATCCTCTTTGCATATTATCGTCGCACAAACAATGGTCGCCGTTAGTCTCGAGTTGTAATAATTTACTATTATTTATTCAATACATACACTTATTGCAGTTATAGCCGATTCTCAGACCTACTAAAATATACAAATGATATAAAATTTGGTAAAAATCAGTAAAGCCGTTTCGGAGGAGTACGCTAACTAACATTGCGACACGAGAATTATATAAAATAAGATGGATTTTCAAATGTGTTAGTCGCGCTAAAACTCGAAAATGGCTGAACGGATTGGGCTGATTTTAGTCTTAAAATATTCGTAGAAATCCAGGGAAGGTTTTAAAGTGAAACGAAGTTCACCGGGTCAACTAGTCTATTATAGAAATGATTGTTATAAAAGTATCAGTAGAATATAATAATGAATAATAATTAATGATGTTTATAATATTTTGATCGGTAGTATCAGCAAATAATTAAATTAAAGTATCATTAAATCAGATAAATAGCCCAATCAGTAAATGACTTTCACAAAATGTTTTATTCGGAGTAGCGTTTCATAAAACGAAGTGCTTTTGTGAATGAGTTGGATTTATCTTTGAAATAATATTTAGTTAAAATCGATTGATTCTATGACAGCATTATATTAAGATCAGAAATTTAATAATAAATAATACGGCATAAACAAGGAAAAGTGGGTTGGTTAAATGAAAACAAAGTTTAAAATTGACATCTGTTATCAACGCGCAACGGCACGAGAATTTCATCGAGTTTTAAGTTTTGTTTGAATTTAGATCACAATGAATCGAAACCAAGTCTTAAATTTAATCTTGAATAGAGATCGCCCGATGGTCGAAATTCGACCTTACAATTAATTATCTTCTTCTTTTGGTTCCCCGTTTAAAGTGTTGACTATTTCAGATTTAATAAAAAAACAACAAATCACTTTTAATTTGACAACAGGTACTTCACCCATAAACAAAAGATTGTAATTCGTATGTATAGGCTGGTCATTCAAAAATATGGTAGTGTGCACATTGTAGAGTGTGTAATGTTTTATTTGTTAAAAAATGTATGATAAAGGCATAATTTCAAAATAATACTAGCTCGATGCACTCCTTCTTCACCATATTATAAACTATAACTGTGCAAAATTTCATTCACCTGCGTTTCCGCATTTTTCGTCAAAAGGGATCCAAGTTTTTTGCTCGCGCATTAATATTATACTTATACCTAGATTTGTTGTGACGATATAGATCGTTGTGATCTCTCTCATATAGATGAAAACAAAATATACATTTGGTATGCACAATGTAGAGACGAATCTCTAGATTCTAGAATGTTAAGCCTTTAGTTCCGTCTATGACACAGCTGCGAATTTACTCAAACTTTTATTTGTAGTTAAATATATTCGGTCTTCCTACAAAAGATTTAAACACCGGTTGAACAGTTGATTAGTAAAAATTTCAGTAACGCCGATGCCTCCGTGGTCTAGTAGTATAGAGCGCGGCTCTTGACTCGGAGGTCGTGGGTTCGATTCCCGCGTTGGAAACATGTTATTTCCAAGTTTGGTTAGGACAATGCAGGCTGATCACCTGATTGTCTGACAAGTAAGATGATCCATGCGTCGGATGGGCATGTAAAAAGTCGGTCCTGCGCCTGATCTCTCGCCAGTCGTGTCGGTCTGCCGTCCCACTGGGTTATGAGAGTAAAGGAATAGAGAGTACTCTTGTGTACTGCGCACACACTATAAAATTACTTATTGGGCACTATAAAATTACTCCTGCGTAGCTGGCCTGGTTTCAATGAAACCGGCCACCGTCACCGAAACCGGTGTGGGAGCTATTATGTTTTTTATTATGTGTTGATATAGACCCTAAGGAGGCCTTCTTTTGAATATCATATTATAATCTGTAGTATGTTACAAACTGAAATATTATTTAGTTTTTAGCACCTATAATGTACTAGGTATAAACAATAAAAATAATTGTTGCAATTATTAATAGAACAATAATTTGACTTGTATGAGGATCTCATGATACACTATATTTAATGTTTGTCAATGTCTTATAATAATATCTTATATCCCTTATATGTAGTACGTTAAGATCATAATATACTTACCCCTAAATTACTAAATTACTCACTCAATTTGAAAAATGATTTTTTTCTGTTTTTTTCTTTCTTTAATCTATGAACGATCCTTGGTATCGCCTATGACTTACAATACTTTACTGCTTTTGGTAATATCCAAGGTACCCCGGCTAGTTTTACGTATTATCCGATGTGCCACTCGATTTCCTAGTTTGTAACGGTGTCACAGTTGCCCTCCATACACGTCCGAGTGCGAGTGACGCAACACTTGCACTATGAATTAAGCAAATCCCATGTAAGTGACATCCTTAATCGAACCGTCGATAATCGATAAACTCTAGGCCTAAGCCAATCTATCTTCGTCTTTAACACGTATCTCACAGAGTTCACTTCACCACAGCGTTTAGTTCTTGCAATAAATCTTTAAGGTTTTCGTAGACTTTAGTCTAGCTCAGCAGCCATTGTGTATACTTTTGCCAAGTATAATACTGGGACTTATGAAGTCCTCTGTGTTAAACGACCGTGTTTTATACACGAGTGGGTTTAGTTCGCTGTTCAATTATTTTATGTAAATTTATTCTATTGTTTATTTAATCACGAAGTTCCGCTGCAATGTCTTGTCTAACCGAAAATTCAAAACAGCAACCGCTTTTGCCGTTTAAAAATATATTATATCCACGTTTCTCCGTTCCATATCTTCACGTATTTTAATGTATAAAAACTAATCTAATCTAGGAATTTCTAAAACTTTAGCTCGAGCTCCAGTTTTTAAAATGCAAAGTTGAATATATTGTGGACTATCTTATCTGCATCTATGAGCTGATGTAGAAAGAGTAGTTCTACTTAGCTAAAGTCTTCTAAGGTATTTTTATAAAGTAATCTAGGAACTTGCTATGAGCAGACGGGGCTAAAATGGTCACATTTAGCAATTCCTCTCAATCAATTCAGCAAATTAATTGTCAAAACTCTCAAACTGACAAAATAATATGTCAAATTAGTACAAATTACTAGAAATGAATTGCATTTTGCGATTAAAAAAAAATTAATCACGTCATCATGATTCATAATATTATGATTCTCCAAAGCGACCATTTTAGCCCCGCAGGTGCTCTCTCTGCTGATGCTGTGAGGAATATGTTCTCTTCGTGGGTTATGAAAACTTTGTGTCAAATACATATTATTATAGATTATTTTCGCGAGAATAGGTGAAATGACTCTGAATAGACGCCTTATTGATGTATTTTAGATAATAACATACTTCATAAAATTTATTGTGTTCGAAGTTCCAACTCCATTAATTTTATGAATTTATAATTATTTTTTCTATGCTTAGTCTACATAAATTAATTATGCCGAGACCCTAACATACTCCTATCCTGACATGACAAGCAAGATCATTATGCCGGTTGATGTCGATTAGCTGATTTTTTTTTTTACATAAGCATATTATTGTGTTGAAGTTAGGTGGGAAGAGTCTGTCGTTTGCCTCAGATACCAGAACCCATTTCCTGTGCAATTTCCACGTCGTTTATAACCTCAAATACATGGGCGATGTTTGTTGTAAGATTTTCTTATTTTACCAGATGACCGCGTAGCGCCTGATTTAACATTGCTGCGAAGATTATATTATAAAGCAACTTGCTATTATTTCTGTACAATATAATATTTTGTTGGGAGACTAAACAGTAAACATGAGCAAATTCTTTAACTGGGCAAATGAAATGCAATTAGTGGGTAACCTAAGATAATATATTTTATATTTATTATAATACAAGTTTAGGATTACAATATAGCCTAGATATGGGTAGATACGGTTGATACTGAAACGCTGGAGATCCCTGGTTTTACTCTGGTAGTCTTCTCTTCTCTTTCCCTCTTCTGGACTTTAGCGCCGAAGAAGATCTTCTGTATCTGGCAAGCTGGCGCTTCGACGAATAGATGGAGAGGCAGTGACCACAAGTAAGTGGTACACACTATCCCAGCGAACAGCATTATCTGAAAAGAGAGAACGGCTTAGTAAGAATCTTCATCATCATCATCTATCTGCCTATAAGAGCGACCGCAGACTTACAATTTCAAGTTGGCCAACTACAGTCTGTCAAGAAAGTCATGACAGGGGGGAAAATTTTCTAAACGTAATCACGCTTAAAAGGTTGTTTTCTTTGTATTTTTACAGAGAACGCTTATTACATTTTAAATATTGTCACCTTGCACATTTTTATGTCGAATTAATAAAGTTCCCATATTATTTTTTTCATTTAAAAATTGTAGTTGACTGTAGTTGGCCAACTTGAAATTGTAAGTCTGCGATCGCTCTAAAGGTACAAGTTGGAAGCCGACTACATGACGTTGCAGCAGACAACTTGTCGCGACACTTCTGTTTCTATGTATTTCTATGAAAATGTCGCTAGCTTCATGTCGCTAGCTGCGTAGGGTATTTTATAGAACGTCGTCTGCGGTTGCTTCATGTGGTCCGCTGCCAATCGGCACCTTTACTGTCAACTGCGGAACGTAAGTCTACCAAATCGTCTAGAATCTAGATCTAGGGCAGCCCACATCTAATCGCTGCCTGATCTGATCTGATCTGATCACCTTCAAATCCTACACTACGTTTTCCTAATAGTTGTCTGCTGAACTCCAACACTATATGCGTGCTCCTTCGACAGTCGACAATAACAATACTATACGTATTCATAATAAATACCTTCGAATATTGTATTTCTAATTACAAGAAGTTGAAATAAAAACCTGTCTCCGCTAAGTTAAAGTCCGAAACTTTCCAAATCTAAAAAAAGTATGTTCACATTCCGTTCCGATCAAATTACAATTTATGAAGAAAACGACTTATTCTTTTCCTTCGGAAATCTTTTTCATTAAATTCCTCGACCCAAAAGGAAATACAAAAACGAATGTATTCAAATGTTCTCAAATCGAGTTCGGAATCGAATCTGGATTAAAACAACCTCGCGGGAGGAACTCGATTTACATTCGATTTCAAATAACCATGAGATTTGGACGTAATGGTTATATCACGAGTAATTTTATCAACGGATGTACAGGAATTTGGGTGGAATTTATGTATTTTATCAGCGTTTATGGAGTGAGAAGATTGTTACGAAATGTAGACTAATAGGCTGTTACGAAATTAAGAATTTAATAGGTAAGATGTGTAATATTGCGTTTAAGATTCTGTTCGAAACTGTTTTAATAGCAACTTTATTATTTCATACATAAAACACAACTACAGTGTTTATAATTATTACCACAAACAAACATAGAACAAACCTACATCTCCAAACGTAAAAAATAGTCAGTCTTGATTCGTCGGAGTGAAAACAATAGCGCAACGGCAAACATTCGCGTGAACTCTTACGCAAAATTAATAACAGTTGCCAATCAATTTTCTGACCTTCCCATGTTAAAAACAAGTCTAAAAGAAATAAAAAACTTACAGCAGTATAGTCCGTAGCATAGAACGAACGTCTCATCTGTCCGCCGTAGGTTCTGAGGATAGTCGCGTGCAGCAACATGGCGCAGTAGGACAGCCTGCCCAGCGGCTGTAGGGGACCCCATTCCACGGAGCCGACGTATATCCCTGAAAAAATAATGTTCTAGATTCTAGTCTTATCTTAAATTGACAATACACACGTTTATTTTCATTACTTACATGCTTAAAATTTATGACTCTTTATATGATAAAATATTAGAAATAAAAACACATGAATGTTCACTTTTTAAATGGATCCATCCACCTTTGACTTCTATTCGGTCTTGCAAAAGCAAAAATTAATTGAATTTCATAGTTTCTTTCAAATAAATGTATTTCCAGAGGCCAGGGAAAAAGAAACATATTTTGTGCCTAACTTCATCATTACATTGTTGATGCGAAAAACAAAATAAGTTAGTAGATTATTTTTAGGACTTTATTAGCATCATTTTATCAAGTGAGTAATATAATAGTACAACAAACTTACTGTTGCATTTATAAAAGCATCCAATGATAAAGATGCACATGCATAGCGCGAAGAAATTCTGATTCAATGCGTTGAAGACGGCAGATTCTAGGACTGAGGCTTCTCTGTGATGCAGGTCGGTACCCATGAGGACGGTACCAAATGCGACCGGCACGGACACCAGATAAACTATTTTGAAAAGCTGTAACCAAAAATCACATTCAAACATTTCAAACCAAATTTTAATAGGAATCTCATATGAACTTCCATCCCCGTTTACCTCCTTAAAGGAATAAAATATATGTTACAAAATATTAAAACGATAAAAAGTGAGGTTTATTTTTGTACGGAACAGTATAACAATAATTCGAATTTGAACATCAAAGCGAAGCTAAGAAAACAAGAAAATTGTCTTAGATAGCTATAAAACTTCAGGAGGCTACACTATTTATGGAAATATTAAATGTGCTCTGTCAGCTAGACTTGTCAAAGCGCGACCAAAATAACCAAATTACTAAGGTATCTGATAGAACCAAAAAATCACTCAACTTACCCATGAATCAGCTAAACCCCACTTCTTAGTTTGGGCTCTGTGGTAGAACCAGGCTGTCAGAACTCCCAGGTGGTAACCAGCCCAGTTGCCTTGAGCTGACACGTACGCGTGGTAGAATGTGTCGTTGTATCCGAAAATGTCTCTTATGGACCTAGAAATAAATTGAATGATTTTGTTTCGATTAAACAATTGACCAACACTGTGGACTTGGGAGCCTACAACTCCAAGGTACCAGAAAATATGGGTTATCTGATTTATTATTATTATAATAATTATAGTTATCTTTCAAACGTAGTCATGAGAATCTACTGCCTATTTATGAATACATGATGCATTACATTTTGTGTAAAAACAAAAAACTTGAGAGGTGTCAAGGGAGACCTGGATGAAATAAATTTTTTTCCGCCAAGTTTTTGACGTCATCGCCAACTCATCGTCACATCAACGCCCTCTGTCCCTACTTCGCAGGTAGGTAGGTAGTAAAATTAGTGTCGGTCAAAAAGTTTAGTTACAACTTTTTCCGTCTAGCCCCCTTTCGCAACGCGTGATAAGGAACTTCGTTCCAAAAAAAAAGATTCATCAGTCATCAGTCATAACTCATAAGACAAAAATGTATGAAAGAAAAATAAAAACAAGCGTTTTAAAAATACATTAATATTAATTGTTGTAAAAAGAAATAATTGTTAAAAATATACAAATGAAAAAAAAAGAGAGCCGAACATGGAACCCATTTTTAAAGTCGATTAAAATAATTTACAGTAAATCGTAAGTGTAGAATGTTCAAAGGATTTCCCGTAAAACCTGTGATATCAGATAGCTCCAACTTTACTACTTAGCATCCGTGTGTGGTTTCAAACGGATTAAGCTAGTTAAAATTAAACTTGTTATGAAAGTTGGATTTAGGAAGCAATGATACCTAATATAATACTAAAAGGTAGGAAATAAACATAATTTTATTACATTATCATAATAATATGAATATTTTCGTGACCTTTCGTCAGCATTTAATTAATTTATATTTATAAAAGGAATCTTACGAAAACGTGTGATTAGGGAAAATAATTAAATTGAGAGATAAAGGTATAAAATTTAATATTCCTGGCTTTTTCCAGCGGCTGCGTAAAAATAGTATTCTTGTAATACTTTGATTTCATATTTAAGCTTTTTCGGTATAGAATTTGAAAAATCGAATTACACATACAGACTACATATACCTCTATTTAAGCATTGTATTTTTTATGTTGTCAATAGATATTTCGATATTTAGGAGATATTTTATTTAGATTTTAGTTAAATTTTTGGCTTTCAGTGAAATATCTCAGGCTATATATTATTATGTATAATAACCGAGGCGTGCCGGGTGTCCAGCTAGATCTTCCAATCAGTCCTCCGTTTAATATGTAAATTTGACAAAGGGTATGGTAATTCAATTAGCAATATGACGAAACTATGTCATAGAATTAGCCCAACGAATAGCAATACAATAAATTTTGCTCAAATAATGCGATGCAAAAAATTATGTTTAGGCGTCGTAAATTGTTAGTTTAATTTAAATTTTTATTACATTACATATTTTATTTTTTATACAATTATATTACTTATTATATTAATGTGTTAATAAATTTCATAATTATAAAGGTTGCTCTATGTGACCAAACTATGACATAGAAATTTGCAATAATGGTGTAAAAATACAATGAAATAGTAACACTCCATTGTATGTAACAATTTCATAAACATGTTTAGTTTACGCAATAATGTAGTCAAAAATAAACAAATTCTCATCATTGCATTTTATAATTAGACTAGATGACGCCCGCAACTCCGTTGCGCCAAAATTCGTTTATTGCGTGGGAACCGTACATTTTTCCGGGACAAAAAGCATCCTATGCCCTTTCCCGGGATGTAAAGTATCTCCATACAAAATTTCAGCCAAATCAGTTTAATGGTTTGGGCATGAACAGGTAACAGACATACAGACAGACACACTTTCGTATGGATTGAATTGATAGCTTCCATTTTTGAAGTCGGTTAAAATAGAAGAATATACTTACTCCGGGAATATGCTCACTCTGATGGGTAGCAGGTTCATGAGGTAGCTCTGCAAGAACGGAATAAGCAGACTGACAACCATGACGACGGACAGGACAGGGACACCTGATCTTGGCCACTTCCAGATGACCAGCATAATGATGAGAGTCACGAAGAAAAGCTGCGTGTCTGTCCCCAAGTACCTGAAATCAAATAAAACAATCAATAAATGAATGAAAAATATAGGAGCGCTCTGTTTTGTTTTTTGTTTTTAGAGTTTTATTACTGTCAAATCAGAGTAGAGTTTATTAAAACTGTTTTAACGAAGGTATAAGGCATACGAATATTATGTTATGCCTGTAAAATTAAGTAGAGTAAAATAGAAAATATACCTATATTTATACAAACTTAAAAAAATCAACTTAACGGTTTTAATGTGAAGAAATTACAGACAGACAAACATTTTCTCATTTATTATTATCTATTAAAATTACTTACGGAAAAAGGAGAGGGTCAAATTCATGAGAATCTAAATATTATGATAAGCAGCCAGACTTTCTCATTAATAATAATTGTAATATTGGCGTACTATTAATTTAAATTAAGTACATAAGGAAAAAAATGGGGTCAGAATTTTGAACCAGAAACGTCAAGTAATTAAGAAATATTAAGCTTTTATGGAACATTAATTTCGTTATTATTGTTCTGACAAAGCCATCACCAATTTACGTCATAATTGGTTAGAACCTTCGATTGATCACCGAAGTGCCTATAATGTAATATCGGTTGTTCAAATGTGGTTACACAAGTAAATGTACAGTAATGTCATATTATTAGAACCGTCTCCAACCTTGCGAGAGGTTCAATTAAATAAATAAGAGATGTGTAAAGTTACTCAATATTATGTAATTACCTAACGACGTATAAAGTACACACAGTTTTCAGAAGAGAAACATATTATTATGAAACGATCGTGTCTTAAATATGTTTCGTAAATCGGTGATTCGAGTCTATCTCATTTCAAGGTTCCTAATTTTTGGTCACGGCTTGCAAATAAAAATGTACGTGTGAAGAGGCAACAGACAGACAGACACAAATCACAATATCATATTTATAATATTACTCCCTTACTAATAAACGTTGTATAAGCTTTGAATAGTTATACAGTGTTTTGTTCCTGTCACACAAGTGACATATTTTGTAATTGGATTGAAGAAGACAAAACACTGAATAACTATTCAAAGCTTATACAGCGTTTATTAGTAAGGGCCTTAAGTGTGGATATACAACTCATTAACAATCTGAAGATCTGTCTCACGAGTCACGACGATACAAAGCAGGTAGACGACCAAAATATATTTTATTATCAGTCTTTTGGGAGTTACCTGTCCACTAAATCATGCTTGGAAAAAACAATACATTCGACCATTCGTAGCCTAACTTGTTCTAAGAAATATTGTGCCATATTAATTGATAGATCGCTCCGTAAACATAAAAGCACCACCACAGAATCTACGAAAATTTATCGACTTTACGTCAGACTTAGTTATAAGTTATAACGCCACTAGGCTGTGGAAACTCGGTACGTAAAAACACGACCTTGATGAAAGTGTTGTAATGAATTGCGAGAGACACCAGTTTTATTTTGCGGTGGTGTTTAATGATGAACACTATAAGGGCAGGGTGTTGCAAAGCTAAATAACTTCTTATTAACTCTACTTTTTGAGTAACCACTTACCTTCATACCAACAAACGTATTAAAAAAAACGTAAGGTTAGAATAAGTTATACCTCCTGTATTAATCTGTAACACCTTTTACCTACTTATTCTGCAAATAAATGATTTGATTTATTTACTCGGAAAATACCATAATCTGCTGTGTATGATACATGGTAAATGTAACTAATAGCTAAAAGTTAGTCCATCTTTGTAAATAGGTAGGTATTTTTATAGCTTAGGCCCACTTAACTCAGTTAAAGTTAATCCTGGGTAAAACATTATGTAATTGCTCTCATTCGTAGTAGTTATCACAAAAAGCTCGGATTATCACATCTGAGCCAAAGAAAGCTAGTTTATTACAATTTGAAATAAAAAATCTAAAACATCCATAAACAATAATTTACCATCGCAATCGTTATTAAATATTCCACTAAGAAAAATGTCTCCAAACGTAAGATAGGAATAAATCATTTTTGGGTTCCCATTTTTCATATTATAATTTGAAGGTCGAGGTCAGAAGTATCGTTTCTCAGCCTATTCATTAGTGACTTGAACAAGCCTCGGTTTTGCGAACAAAAACCTTAATGAGATTACACAGTACATTCAGTCCGGATGCTCTTAGAAATGCAACATCTTTCCTTCCAGTTTCTGAATTATTTATTTCTCACGACTTGAATAAGGAAGAATAAACTGGGAATGCTTTAACAGTATATTTAATGTGATCAGAGCTTGCGGTTTTCTAATCAGGCTAATCATAATATCACGATTGGAGGATAGCGGGGTGTGTAGGTGGGGCTAGCGTGCTTTGATATTTTTGGGAGCCCGGCATTAATACACAAAAACACTTACCAAGCCTGTGGCAAGCAGAGGTGCTCAAAGGGGAACAAGTTGGGCATCAGAATAACCAGTTGCCACCAGTTGCTCCTGCACATGTCCTTCTCCCTCTTCACCACGGCGTCCCACATGGGTCCAGATCCCATATGGGGCACCCAGGTCATAGCCAGACCCATTACTACCAGCACTGGTGGAATCAGCCTAAAAATGTGTGAAATCATTTCAGTGCATGAAATGTTATAATATATTTGGTTGTTTCGATATTATATGATATTAATTGCACTATGAGTTCTTTAAGAATGTAGAATTTCATGTTTTACAGTATAATAAGAATGATTCTTCCATTGTTTCCACAATTTTTAATATGTAACGCGTTTTTCACTGAGTTTTATCACGTTTTATTATTGTGTTTTTAGATCTGGTTTTTTGGTGCGAACATTTTTTTCCACTTGTTTACACGACTTTGAATAGATAAACGATTGAAATAAAACATGCAGTGGATTTTTGAATAAATATGAGCAAATTGATTTTAACACGTCATAAAAATTGTTGAATTTTTTATTTACACACATGGGCCGTTTGTCCACTGCCGCCATCTCCGGAACGTCTCCGACAAAAAATTAAATAAAAAGCCACTTTATGACCTAGGCTGTAGGCTGTAGCTTCATTTTCTACCAACATTAGTATAGGTCTACCAGAATCTGATGGCAATTTTTGACAGCAGATTTTCAAAACATATCCTTGATCATTGGATAAATTTTTATATTTGCATGTTTCACGCACAAAATATGCCGCTAAAGGAATAAAAAAGGATGAAATTATTTATTCCTATTACCCCGGTATTGCTAGAGTCAATTAATTTTCTCACTTTTTGCCATCAGATTCTGGTAGACCTATACCAGCTTTGTAATGGCTTAAAGCAAAATGAAACCTACCTACAGGTCATAAAGTAGCATTTTATTAAAATTTTGTCAGTGACGTCTCTCTGACGGCGGCGGCGGTAGACAGACGCCCTTTCGAACCCTTTGTGGAAACAACCGCCGTCTTATAAATGACCTACCTCAACCATCTATTGACAATGGCCATAGGGACAGTCTTCAAGGAGAACTGATGGGTCTCAGCGTATACGATCATCTTGTAGGCCATCAAGAACCCACCCATCACGAAGAAGATCTGCACGATAATCCTCGCGTTGAAAAGCAGTGACTTGAAGAAATCATCGTATGACTGAAAGGCAAGAAACGGAACATAAATATATAAAATATATCTCATATTATGATATAGTGAAAGAAGAGACTAGGAAAAAGATAACGACAACGCCATTAATTGCCCTTGAACCGCATCATGAGAAAAAAAATAATGACAAAAATTGTATCAATACGCCAATTTTCTTACCTAAACCAGGTAGTTTTACGTCGTAGTCCCAATAAATGAAATAACGAGTGAAATATAATTTATAACGACATGAAATAAACATTTAATATTATCTCGAACTAAAAGCGCTTTGTCTTTCCATTCTGTAAATTCCTTAGATCAAACCAATATTGATAGAGCGAGTTGTGTACAATTGCAAATTATGCTGTTCCTCTATAAATAGATTTAAAGAACTCACTGTAAAAGCTTTTGGAATAATGTTTCGTCGCGAATAATATTAAATACTATAGAAGAGAGTCACAGAATGGTTCCACAATTATAGGAACACCTACTGTACATTCCGTGAAACTTTCGTACTTTGGCCCAATATATATTATGTAGGTATACCACCGCGGAATGATACGGAATGGAAGCGTCAATTCCGCCTCATGACGCGAGAATTGGCACCGGAGAATTCTCGAGAATTCTGCTCGTATTTAATTTGCGTGTTATACTGTTGACGTAAAGTTCATTGTGTTACTGGAAGCGTCTTTTCATGACAGCGAAAAAAGTCGCCTCCATCCCATTCCGCGGCCTTTTAGTTGGTTGAAAAATTCAGTCAGAGAATAATTTCCAAGCTTCGTGTCTATTTCAGCAACTAAAGACCATATCTAATTTTTATTAGTTAATAGTTATGTTTTATTGTATGTTATTTATCGTTCTATACTTTATTGTTATTTCGATTTTCGATGTTTCGTATTCATTTTATTTCCGACCAGAATGTTTAACTGTCAGAATACTAAGTTATTCATGTGGATGCTAAATATCTGGGATTGACGGGGTAATAGTGTCTAGACATACGTTATTGCGGAATCAACCTTATTGCGTTTAGGACCGGAAAATGTTGCAAATGCAGCGCATTTATTCCAATAGGGCTGGCAATAGAGCCATTTGAATTCACACTTACATTATTATAAATACGAAAGTGTGTCTGTCTGTCTGTTACCTATTCACGCCGAAACCGCTTAATCGATTTGCTGAAAATTGCTATGGAGATACCTTGGGTCCCGGAAAAGGACGTTTAACTTTTCATCTCGGAAAAACGTACGGTTCCCGCGCGATAAACTAATTTTGGCGCAACGGAGTTAAATAAATTTTACTAGATGATGCTCGCAACAGTCAGAGAGACAGACACGCTTTCGCATTTATAATATTAGTATGGATTACATCCTTGAGCGGTAATCCTAGTTTCCACAAACAACCACAAGACATTTATTGTGTATTGTATGCGAGAAAACTTGGATTTCGAGTTTAGAATTTCGTAACAATTGCCTACCTCGGTCACAACAGTGTCATCGAAACCGTTTTATTGCTTTAAAATTTCAAGGCCGTCACAGACTTAGCTATAATATAATATATTAATATACCGTACTAAACACACTGAGACCAGAAATATAATATATATTATAGCTGAGTGTGTGGTCACGCGAAAATTGTATAGAAAATATATATTACTATGCCTAGATAAACATATTATTAATATATATTATAGCTAAGTCTGTGACGGCCTTCATTCTGTAACTTTTAGATTCCTATCTATCCCTATCCAAGAACATTGGATAAGGATAGTCAAAGGAGTAATTTAAGTTTTTAATGAAAATTATTACTAACATCACTAACATATTAATTGAATTTTATTAGCATTTGTTATTATTTATTATCATTATCATTTTGTAACTAACACACTAAGAATACTATGGGCACATTGTTTGTCTGAAATAAATGTTTTCATTCATTCATTCATTTAGCCCGGCTGCACATTGCACGACATTTTTGATCAGAAACAATTGAACGTCCGCGCTGTCTCTTACATTTTGTACTGAGCCGAGTGAGCTCGAACTCGCCGGAAGGATATTTCGTATAGTGTGTGTGTGAATTCAACTGTTTCTGATCAGAATTCGGACAATGTGCGGCCGGGCTTAAATCTCCAATTATTTATGCTACACTTGAACTAACAAGACGTAATCTCCTGAAGGAGCTATCGATATAATTTGGTACTAATTAGTAATAATACAATTATTATGTGACAATATTATGATGTGAGACGAGAAAAATCGTCGTAATATTATGTGCAAAATAGTATATTATGTTACATAATAATTAAAAATAAATATTTAGACATACCATTTGACACGTGTTAAAATATATTTAATTAGGTATCAGCTATTATAATACGTGTTTGCCACTAAATTTATAGTATTACGATCATAAGCATAATAAAAAAATAGAAACATAATTACTATTGTCAAAATATTATAATACTAGCTGTCCCGGCAAACGTTGTTTTGCCATTTAAAGTATATTTTCTACATCATCAGTTGATACATGTTTTACCCCCTCTTTTGTCCCCTAAGAGGGTGTGGGGGGGAAGGTCATACACCAGATGTTAAGTTGAAAAACACAGTTAATACCTAATATGAAGTAAGTCCAATAAAGAAAAAAGTTGTATACAAAATCTGACCCCTCTTTGGTCCCCAGAGAGGGTTGAGAGGGGAGGGGGGGGAGGATTTTTATACACCAGATGTTGAGTTGGAAGAAGACAAACATAATATATCTGCGAAAACCGTATGCAAATCTGTGAAAACCGTATGCAAATCGGATCAGTAGTTTTCGTGTTAAAGAAAAAAGTTTGATACAAAATCTGACCCCCTCTTTTGTCCCCTTAGAGGGGTGGGCTGCCCCTCTTACTAAGAGTGCAATAAGTAGGTTTTGACTACTTTCGAGATATTGGCGGTTAAAGATTTAATTTTTCTTTTGTGTGTATCTTCGTAACTATGAAAGCTATCGATTTGAAACTTTTACTAAACGACAGATAAAATAATGCTTAATTTTATGTAGTGTATTATATTTGTGCATAAGCTTAAATATACATTAAAAAAAGCAATAATGTATTTATCATTAGGACTTATGTATTGTTTTGATATAGCATTCCTAATCATAACTGCAATAACTACCCTACTTATTGCAGTTTTTCTTAGTAAACCGACATATTGCTCTTTTGTGTGACACAAACTATACGATGCCCTATAGTTTCTTCCAACCATATGTGCAATAACTATCCTAGTTATTGCGGTTTTTCTTAGTAAAATATTTTAATTAGTTGTAAGACGGAGATGGTACATTACAAGAACATAATAAGTTTATATGAAAATATATTAAAACAAAGTTATTTGGTTTAAAAATATTTATTTATAAAGTTCAATTATAATATGAAATTGTAAAAATCTAAACAAATGATTATCTGTATTATATAATATATTAAACAAATGTTAGGTACTACTTTCAACAATTAATAAAATCAAGACATAGGAACTATTCAGTTTCACCTAATAATAGAAAAAACATTTAAAAATAAAAAACTTCTCTTCTATATCTTCTCTTTTACAAAATGTTTATCTCTTTCCTTATATAAAGTATATAATATCTATTAAAAAGGTACATTAAGAGACCAATCTTTAATTTTTTTAATATCGTTTTCGGCATCTGCACTGCTCCGGGGTAGGGTGGGCTGACAGGATACGGCAATAAGCGAAGTTTAAAATAAGAACATAAACTATATATATTGTATTGTACTAAGTCCACGTGATTCGTGGATCATCATAGTGCAATACGTAGTTTATGTTCTTAATTCCAATTTCGGCTGTTTCCTGTCGACCCACCCTGCCCCGGGGCAGTGCAGATGCCGAAAACGATATAAGTACTTACGTACTTACTTAACCAAATACAAATTTGTTGCGTAAGAAATATTTAATAATAAGTTATTTACTTATATTGCAGAACATATTAAAACCTAAAAAAAACCTCCTTAAAATAAAATCAATAAAAATGTTTTTTTTCTTCCTAATAATTTCAACAGTTACATAATCAAAATATCACAACTTAGAATCTTTGTATTTACATAATTTAATAGTAATAACAAACTAAACAATATTTTAGAATACTTTTCCATTGAATAAAATCAAAAACATTAACACTTTGTTATGGCACATTATGAGATCATTCTTTATATCAGTCTTATTTCAATTAGAGTAACGTAGATAGCAACTTAAAAAGCAGTTTATAATTTTGCACTGCACTGCCCCGGGGCAGGGTGGGTCGACAGGAAACAGCCGAAATTGGAATTAAGAACATAAACTACGTATTGCACTATGATGATCCACGAATCACGTGGACTTAGTACAATACAATATATATAGTTTATGTTCTTATTTTAAACTTCGCTTATTGCCGTATCCTGTCAGCCCACCCTACCCCGGGGCAGTGCAGATGCCGAAAACGATATTAAAAAAATTAAAGATTGGTCTCTTAATGTACCTTTTTAATAGATATTATATACTTTATATAAGGAAAGAGATAAACATTTTGTAAAAGAGAAGTTTTTTATTTTTAAATGTTTTTTCTATTATTAGGTGAAACTGAATAGTTCCTATGTCTTGATTTTATTAATTGTTGAAAGTAGTACCTAACATTTCCCTCACCAGTGGCGTATAATACAGATAAACATTTGTTTCGATTTTTACAATTTCATATTATAATTGAACTTTATAAATAAATATTTTTATACCAAATAACTTTTTCATATAAACTTATTATGTTCTTGTAATGTACCATCTCCGTCTTACAACTAATTAAAATATTTTACTAAGAAAAACCGCAATAACTAGGATAGTTATTGCACATATGGTTGGAAGAAACTATAGGGCATCGTATAGTTTGTGTCACACAAAAGAGCAATATGTCGGTTTACTAAGAAAAACTGCAATAAGTAGGGAGGTTATTTAAAATATAGCACTTAAAATTTATAAAACGTACTAGTCATGAGTGCAATAACTGGACTTCTTGCGGTTATTTTATGTAATATTACAAAATATCGAAGCTATCTAAGTCATAACTCAGGATATTTCGGTTATGATTAGCTACTTGCAAATCGTAGTATTAGATATTGCAGTTATAATAAACAACAGAACTGAAACTACTGAAGATACAAAAAAGTCGTCTAAGGCGAAAATATAGAGCTCATTTTCCTGATTACGGATATGTACTTAAGTCAATTTGCCCAAAAACTCGACTTATTGCACTCTTAGTAAGGGGGGCAGTGGGGGGAAAAAATTTTATACACCAGAATATGTTAAGTTGGAAGAAGATAAATATATCTGCGAAAACCACATTCAAATCGGATCAGTATTTTTCGTGTGATACTGGAACAAACATACAGACAGACAGAAAGAGTGACAGACAGACAGACAGACAGACAGACAGACAAAAAACTAACCACATTTTTGGCTTCTCTAGCGATGTAGTGACAAAGGTGTTTTCGGGTGTCATTTCATATCTTTTATGTACAGAATTTTCATTTCTACAACTGCAGAATATTGTATTCCTCCCGCACGCGCTTTGGTGACGCCCACTATCGTAATATTTTAATTTCGCCATAATTTCAAAACCAAACGTCCAATTTTAATCATTCAAAGACCAAATATTATCTACATAAACTGTACTTAGTGATAAAATAATTTATTTTGATAAGGATTAATAGCGTGAGTAAAATATATCCGTTTCAATTTAGTCAAAAAAAAATCAGGATTTTTAAATAAATAAATGGTTATTGTGCCTCACTCGACATAGATAGGTATAGTGTGTCGCGGACTTTTTTGTAGATATTTATAAGATCTACAATTACTTGGAACATTTTATGGTTCTATCTTTTATAGTTTAGGCAGCGTACGCAAAATAAGTAACTTTTCTAGCTGATTTTTTACACCTTGCGTCCGAAAAACTCAAATATCTTACGGAACCCTACTTTTTTCCAAAATAAAATGTAGCCTATGTTCAGCAGAAATAATGTAAGATTCCAATAGCAAAAGAATTTTTCAAATCGGTCCAGTAGTTTCGGAGCCTATTCGACTCAAACAAACAAACAAACAAACAAAAAATCAAATCTTTCCTCTTTATAATAGTAAGTATAGATTGCATCTATTGTGCATAGTTACTATAGACAGCTGCGAAGTGGTGGCAATGATAGTCTAAAGTATAATCCATTATAGCAAAACGTGGAAAGGCCTTTAGTATTTGAGTGGACTCCCCATGTTATTTTGCCCCAATTTATATTGTAATAAACCTTGCTCTTGAAAGACTCCTTGTAATAAAATCATCAAATTTAATTAAAATTTTAAATATTATCTAAGCTTATCATAATACTAGACTCTCCGCGCGGCTTCACCCGCATAAATTAGGTATTTCACGGAAACCGTATTTTTTCTCCCAAATCGTAATCTATGTTCTTCCGAGTGGTCTACTTTATATTTGTGGCAAATAACATAAAAATTGCTTCAGTAGTTCGTGAGATAAGCACTATTTTTCCCGTTTCCTCGATTTCTTCCCTCCTAGTGGTCGCAGCGTGATGTTATACAGGGTGCAATTAAACCTTCCTGCCAAATTTTTTCCAGGGCTTAGGTATCATTAGGAGAGTCCATTTAACCAAAAGAAATTGGGTGTTATATTTTTTTACTGACATATTTTATCCCATTTAAATTCGTTGCAGAATGCTCCATTAATTGTAGTGTTTTTTAGGATAACTTTCGGAAGCTATTTCTCAACATTTTAGTACTGAGTGATTATAAAAGAAAAAAAACGTGTATTTTTATTTTTAACAAAGATCAATATATTAAAATTTGGCAGGAAGGTATAATTGCACCTTGTATAGCCTATAGCCTTCCTCGATAATTAATAGGCTATACAATCTAACAATGATAGAATTTTATCAAATCAACCCAGCAGTTCCTGAGATTAGTGCGTTCAAAAAAAAACAAACAAACTTCATCTTTACAATATTAGTATAGATTATAGGGATGCACAGCGGCAGCGGCAAACAACTCTGTTTTAAGGCCGTCACAGACTTAGCTATAATATATATTAATATTATACCGTACTAAACACACTGAGACCAGAAATATATATTATAGCTGAGTGTGTGGTCACGCGAAAATTGTATAGAAAATATATAGTAATATGCTTAGCTATAAATTTATTAATATATATTATAGCTAAGTCTGTGACGGCCTTTATACTGTGTAGCATAAAACGGTATTGTTTCCCAATAGTAAATTATGATATTATCAAAAAATTATAATTAGTTCTACAAATACGTAAATGAAACAAAAGTCGGCATAATATCCTTGATATTATAATTATGTCTGTGATTATCTCGGACTAAGTTAACTTCGTAACTCTGTGGCAGTCGACCTTTAATCGTGTTGGTGTAGCCCCACCATTATTGCAAAATGTTTAGAAGGGCTCGTTAGCAGGTGCGCCAAGTTGCTGCGGAGCGAACCGTGGATATTACAAGCGCTTATCTAAATATTACAATTACAATAATACTAGCTGTCCCGGCAAACGTTGTGTTGCCATACCTATAAAGAATTTCACCCATACTTACGTCTTATTATTTTTTGGAAGTGACTAAATAAGTATGTCACCATGGCAACGTCCATTGATATTCCGAAGCATGTAAACAATAATTGGTCGCCGTCAGTCTCGAGTTGTAATAATTTACTATTATTTATTCAACAAAATGCACTTATCAATATATTAAGTACCCAGTAGCCGATTCTCAGACCCAATGAATATGCATATAAAATTTGGTTAAAATCAGTAAAGCCGTTTCGGAGGAGTACGCGGTCTAACATTGTGATTTGTGACACAAGAATTTATATATGACGGCCCGGCCGCATCTGCGTGTATCGTCCGAAGCTTCGTGCTAAGAGACGATACCTATGACGATACTATTGGACGATACACGCATATCGTCCAATAGTATCGGCTTTAGCGCGAAGCACCACGCATATGCGGCCGCGGCATAAGAAGGTTTTACTTCAAAATTTAAAACACAACTTATTCCTCCCAAATGCCAATACCTCTCTATTTAAATAATATTATTACAACCTTTCTATTTCTTTAACATTAAAACCAAATTCAACTCTATCCCAAGTCTTAAACAAAGAAAATTGTTTTGTTTACAAATTAACAAATTCACCGATACCTATTATAATAGGGGAGAGGGGATTATCAAAACACGCAAATTGAACGAAGATCTTTCATTGAATCGTTACGTTTCTACTTAATTTGTTTCCGATATTAATTAAGAATAATTAATGGCGTCCATTGAGATTTTACTGCAAAATTCAGGAAGTTAATAGCATTTAAAGCCTTATTTCTCAAAGTGGATTCGCTGTCTACACAAAAGATTATTATCAGAGGAAATTGTGCTGATTTAAATCCAATATTCCGTGCATTTACTGTCAGTTTCTTGTTCATTTTACATCCATACTAATATTGTTAGAGATGTCTATGTGTTATCAGGGCTGTTTTTTATCTTTTAATTACAATTTTCGCTTTTATCTTTTCCTATTCTTTTTGTATAATTTTTCTTTTACTTACTACTTTCTTACATGGCTAATACATCACATTGTCTTTTATTTCTTATAATATAAACACTCTGTCCTTACAATATTCTTTTGTTTTCTTAATTTCATGAATAAAATATACAGCTAATAAAAACCAATTAAAATTTAAATAATAATACAATAAAAATTCAATAACATTAAGTCCAATAAACTTCAAAAAATAATAAAAACGACAGCACAAACATTATGACTACACTAATATCACAGCTAATTATCGCACAATTTACTGCTATGTCTCTTATTAACTACCCCCACGATCGTCCTGCAGAAAGCTAGGAATATTTCCCGCTTTTTGCCCCCCAGGATGGATGGCAGATTCTCACCCGTTATCGGTGTGCCCAATTTTTGTTCAATATCAAATCTATTGCTCGCAAAAATTGGGCAGTCGAGTAACAGGTGAGGAACTGTCTCCTCAACTCCTGGCTGACACAGGCACGACGGATCCTCCTTCAACTTGAATCTATGCAAGTAGAAGGCGAATCCGCCGTGTCCAGTCAGGATCTGTGTGGTGTGGTGAGTTATGTCTATCTTTTTAACTATCTTATATGCAGCAGCAGCGCTTGGGAAGAAGAGTTTCGTAACTCCGGCCGTCCCTCCCACTTCGTATCTCCTGTCCCATTCCTCAATCGTATCCTCTCTTAAAATACGCTTGATGAATGAAACAGGACACAGATCGTAGTCGGGTTTCCTCTTCAATCCCAGCGCGGCCTCCTTGGCTAATTCGTCAACTCTCTCATTCCCTCTCAACCCTGCGTGCGCTTTGATCCAGAACAAGGAGACCTCCCGCCTCTGCGATGCAGCTTTTCGGAGGGCCGCCCTTGTTTGCACTGCCAGGGGATGAGGGGAACTAAGAGTGACAGCCTGGAGAGCCGATCTGGAATCGCTGAGGATTCCGACCTTCGCCAGTCCACTCTTGCAGGCTATATTTACTGCTTTTTGGAGCGCTAGAAGTTCGGCTTGGTAGACGGTGCAATACGGCGGCAATGCAAGCTTGACGGCCTTTGTCTCGGCCTCACCGTTCCATACGGAGAGTGCGGCTCCGACTCGACCCTCAATCTTGCTGCCATCCGTATAGATCCTATGGACGTGGCTGTTAACCACGTCTGCATATGAGTCCTCATCTACCAACCCGAACCTCAGCTCTACCTGCTCTGCCGGATGTGGGTCCTCAATCGCAGGAGCCATTCGCTCCACCTCTCTGTCTCTTAGCGCTGGGTGTGGTACTCCCTTCTTGGCCTCATAAAGCCTCGATGCTTCGAGTATTCTGAGGTCAAGAGGGAGTATCCCAGCCAACAGCATTGCAGAGTTCAGAGAGACGGTTCGATATGCTCTGCAGATCTTCTGGGCAAAACCCCGTTGAACGGTGTTGAGCCTTTTTTGGACCCCCATCTTTTCCACGGTGGGTGCCCACGCTGCTGATGCATACAAGACAGTCGGTTCCACTACCGCGGTATATATAATTTTAACTATCTGGGGGTTAAGCCCCCATCCTACGCGAGCTGCTCTAGCTAACTGTTTATAACGCGAGATCGCCTTTTTACAGACGTCTCCAACGTGCTCGTTAAATGTAAGGCCGCCGTCTATTTTCAACCCTAGCACTTTAATAGTGTCAAAATATTTTATTTCGATACCCCCCATCGAAAGTCTTGGCGCGTCATATTTGAGTTTCCTTGTGGAAATTAGTGCGCATGTCTTGTGTGGTGCGAAATTTAATTTATTATCTTTTCCCCATTTTCTAATCCTATCTAAAACTTCATTTGCCTTCCTCTCTATCTCTAGTGCCGTTTCCCCTTCAAACACCAAAACAATGTCGTCCGCGAAAGCCTGATTAAAAACATCCATCTCTTCTAGCAAAGTTAGCAAGGGGTCCAACAAGAGGTCCCACAGGATCGGTCCACCGATGGACCCCTGTACGCACCCCTTGTCGGTCCCCCTGCCAACTTCCACTCCAGCATATCTCACATTCACTCTTCTGCCGCTCAAGTAGCTACTGAACACCCGCCTGAGGTTCCCCGGACACCCAACTTCAGCCAACCGAACCTTTATGGCCGGCCACCAAGCACTGTCAAAGGCGCCCTCTATGTCCAGTGATACCACAACAGAAATTTTCTTCTTCTCCCTCAGCTTTCTGATGTGGTTCACCAACCTATAGAGGGCGTCTTCGGTGCTCCTTTGGGGCATGAAGCCATACTGGTTGGGGCTTATTTTGGGTAACAGGTAGAACCTAAGTCGGGCGACCAGCATCTTCTCGAAGATTTTGCCGAGAACAGGAAGGAGACCGATCGGTCGATAGGCTTTTGGTACTCGGTATGATTCCTTGCCCGGCGATGTCTATGTGTTACCTAGAGTATAATTAGTATACTTTATGTTCTGTAAAAGCACTGACGATAGTTATTATTTCATAAGACTTAATAGAACGTTAGGTAGAAACCTAACTTTTTCATTGTAAAAACCTAATAAATATTATAAAAATTTTAATAGATTGGTAAATATTCTTCATAACCATAAAGGGATACTTACTATTACGTGAGATTTAATAATTGTTAACTTATTATGAATGTTCTGTCCAACTCTTTAGTACTTTAAAATTAAGTCGGCACTAAAATATTATTGTTTTATGTGCTGCTATTAGTGTGCATGGTGAAAAGGTCTTAACTTTTAACTTACGTGCTCAATGAATTCTGGATTCGCGGTGTATCCGTACCCGATGAAGATCATCGAGTGTAGTCCAAGGATCATCACCATCGTGTAGAACCTGCATAACAAATACTACATAACAATGTTGTAATTATATTATCTCCTTTAATTTCGGTAACGGTGACTGTCATATCTACAGACATAGATCATGATAGATACCACATGTGTACTATGTACTTCGCGTGCCATATCGCACTCCCAAACGACGAGCAATGCTCGTCTTTCGAAAGTCTGTTCTTTAGTTTATTTATGTATTTAGTTCTGCTATCGGAAGCGGACGTCGATCGGAATTTAAAAAAAATGCCTAAATGCCTAAAAGTGCCGTATTGAGCTGTAGAAATTCAATTAGAAACGTTGGCCTAGATAATGGGCACTTTTCTTATAGTCGGTACGTCACAGTAGCTATAAAAAGTGGCACGCTCGTTTTCTTACAAATGGAGTGACATGTGGTATCTATCTTGATCTATGTCTGACTCTGTGGTCATAATATCTGAAGGGTTGTTACGAAGGAGTTATTTGATACGAAGGACTCTTTGCTCTACTAACTCAGGAAGGACGACTGCCTCAAGATCAGACCATGCATAGTACATCTTTTATTACAATCAGGTACTAAGCTTGCGTTTTCCGAAACTTTCATACTTTTTCATTATACCGCGGGAATCGAACCCACGTCTTTTGTGACTCATAAAAGTTTCTATAAGATTTAACAATATGCTTTTTTGTGTCTTCTTACTTAGAATGTTTTCACGTTTAAATCAGAAATACCAAGGCTAAAATACAAAAAAAAAAATACAATGTCCTTTCCAATTACTTTATCCAGAACGTAGCAAGCAATACAAATTCACAATAATATTGGCTAGTGTAGTGTGTAGAGGAAAAATTTAACTTAATTTGATTTTTCATATCGTAGCTTCAATTTCGTTTGTTTGCCTCCAATACCCTGTGTTACGATTACTGATATAATATTATTATACTTGTGACGATAGATATATTTTATACTCAGATATTGTCTACTATTTATTTGTAAAGAATGTGATTTTAACATAAATGTAGTCCATGTCCAATGCCCATCTCCAAGATCTTATCCAGCAATTAATCCAATTTCATTGAGTTACATTCACATATTATTGTAATTTAATGAATTCGAATGAATGCTTTATTGCACTAGTTTGTCTCGTGGAGTGAATGGAAGTGAACAATGAACAAATACCAAAAATGAAAAAAGTCTGTCTCTCTGTCTGTCTGTCTGTTATCTCTTCACGCTCAAACCGCTGACTCGATTTTGCTTAAATTTGGCGTTACGTGGAGATATTTTGAGTCTCGAGAAAGGACATAGGATAGTTTTTATGCCAGAAAATGTACGGTTCCCGCGCGATAAACGAATTTTGGCGCAACGGAGTTGCAGGCGTCATCTAGTATTAATATTGAGAATTGAAATAATTAATATTATGATATAAAATGTTGAATTGACTTTCCGTTGCCTAAAGTTCACCAATAAGTTTATTACGTGAAAAACCGTAAAGGTGCTCCCTCATTCACGTGTTTAACATTATAGATTCGATTTTGAGCATTCCATAGCAAGTCGATTTCACTGTCAAGTAGCATTGATGTTACTATTAGGTTATATCAAGATATTACACAATATTATATCATTACAAGCTGCGCATTTGTAATGCTCGGTTCTCCTCCCTCACTGATGCATGCATGTAATGCTCGACTCTGACGCGTTACATTACAAGCATAATATTATGTTCCCGGTGAAGGAGCACCTTATGACCATTTGTACTTTATAATCTTCAATAAAATATTTTTATGGCTAATTGATTTTCAATGTCCATCAAAGTGAATGAAATATTTTTTTTATTATTTGATTCTGGCAATGGAATGGTAACAAAACTTGTTTTTCAGTTTTCTTTCGACTAACTTCTGCGCAGGCATACCTGCACAGGTGGACCTCAGCTCCGGTAGACCGTAGCATGTATGGCAGCCAAGTTTAATCGAGTAAAATTAAAATGTTGTGAACCAAAGAGCATTGCCTGCTAATGTAAAATTTAATGACGATATTTTTTTATGAAATAAGGGGGCAAACGAGCAAACGGGTCACCTGATAGAAAGCAACTTCCGTCGCCCATGGACACTCGCAGCATCAGAAGAGCTGCAGGTACGTTGCCGGCCTTTTAAGAGGGAATAGGGTAAGGTAAGGTAAGGGGAGGGTAGGGATGGGAAGGGAAGGGAATAGGGGAGGGTAGGGAAGGGAATAGCGTAGGGGATTGGGCCTCGGGCTAACTCACTAACTCGGCGAAACACAGCGCAAGCGCTGTTTCACGCCGGTTTTCAGTGAGGACGTGGTATTTCTCCGGTCGAGCCGGCCCATTCGTGCCGAAGCATGGCTCTCCCACGTCAAAATATATACGACGACAAACTTTGTTGCGTCAATTCGTTTCTTCTTCTTCACTCTAAAGAAGTAATTATTATAACTCTGGTTCTTATAACTTTTTGAATTTTGACCTATAAAGGTGCCGGTTGGCAGCGGACGACATGAAGCAACCGCAGACAACGTGTCGTGGCGATACTACCGCTGGTTTCTATGTATTTCTATGAAATACCCCGCGCAGCTAGCGACACGAACCTAGCGACACTTTCATAGAAATACATAGAAACGTGTAGACAGCTTCCAACTTATACCTTTAGAATTTAGAACGCGTAGGTTTGAAATACCATTTTGCGGTTTGATAGAAAAGGGACTGGATCGAATAGAACGAAAAGAAAGAATGTTTCATTAACATAGTAGAATCACGTACCGATAATAACTCCCACACCGGTTTCGGTGACGGTGGCCGGCTTCATTGAAACCAGGCCAGTTGCGCAGGAGTAATTTTATTGTGCCCAAGTATGTGCGCAGTACAGAAGAGCACTCTCCATTCCTTTTACTCTCATAAGTCATAACTCATAACCCAGTGGGACGGACGACCGACACGACCGGCGAGAGATCAGGCACAGAACCGACTTTTTACATGCCCATCCGACGCATCGATCATCTTACTTGTCAGACAATCAGGTGGTCAGCCTTTTTTCTTTTTTTTTTTTTTGCGCCGAGAAAATGCTGTTAAGCATCTTGCGGGGGATGGGGTCCTCCGCAAATATGTGGGTCTCTGCTGCGCGCAGCCCCTACCCACTAAAAACTCGGCGGTACTCCACTATGCGCCTTGGGCGGGCCGCGGGATCGCGTGAGCCTACAACACGACTCCGCCGGCGAGCGCCTGCTGCTGCGCAGGCTCTTCTTTGTGGGGGCTTTTCAGCCTGCATTGGCCTAAAATTATATGTTTCCGACGCGGGAATCGAACCCACGACCTCCGAGTCAAGAGCCACACTCTAAGCCACTGGACCACAGAGGCGTCAATGTACCGATAAATCATGACGTAAATGGACATACGTCTAATTTACATAGAATACCTTAATTCAATTCGGTTCTAACCTGGTGATAATGGTTAATTCTATTTCACGTTAATTTCATTACGCAAATCTGTCGTACTCGGAATTTGACTTGATAGTGTTAACTGTTAAGTGATGCATATTTGACGTAATGGTAATGCAGATAATACATAAAGGCAACTGATACTAACTATAATAGGGTATTAGAAGTATTTCACTACCATGTTTTCACGCTTGAGGCAGCACCAGCACAGATGGTAAACAAAAAACATCACAATAGAGTGTATATTTGGAATATTAAAAACACAAGTCAATGCATCGAACTCAATAAGGCTGCGTTTCCACCAGAGATGTGTTGCGAGAAATAAGTTTTTAAGATCCAATAGAATCGCTGTGCTGAGCGAGGTCTCGCCAATGAAGCGTTTCTATTGGTTCTCAAAAACACATTCCTCGCAAAATATCTCTGGTGGAAACGCAGCCTAAAGGGCGTTATAAAAATGGAGGATTCACAATATTTAACTTTAGAGAGAGTCACCATAATATTTTGTATGAAATAGAGGCGACAAAGCAGACGCTGCGTGAAAAGCGCTTCATTTTAACAACGGTGTCACAGATAAGTAAAATATAATGAATTAAATATTTAATTAGAAAATTAAACACTATAATGTTTGAAACGTACAAAAAGTGCCAAAGGCAAATTATTTACAATTTCTGAATTAAATATCCGAAAGTGAATTAATAATAATTATTGTTATTTCATAGTTGAATATTTCATTGATAGAAATGCTGCAATGATTATAAGTATGAGGTTATGTGGATCTTTTTCTTCAACATCGTGTTCGCAATATCTTTCTCAAATCTGAATTGTTTAAGTTTCAGCTTTCGCAAAATAACTCAGACGGAAGATTAAAATTATTTATCATGCTTTTGGCAATGTGCCTTTTAAGCCAAAGCTAAAATCTTAATGAAATTTAATTAAACATTTAATAAAAGTTGCATTACCTCTTCACTTTGAAAGTTTTGAATTACAAAACGGTAAGGAATTTTAATTAAAAACTTTTATCATAAAAATAAATATGGCTGAGATAATCATAGAAGATACGTCATATTTTATTCAAGGTCTTTGTACAGATTTTGTGTTATAAACCTTTTGTTCATCGCCTCCACACCTGAAGCAATTATTGTGTCTGTAAAATATTAAATTCTTTGTCAGAACTGAATTTAAGCGATACTTGCAAGAATAGTCTATGAGACTAGATTGTCTTGGACTCTTAATAAGTCTTAGTTTTTTTTTAATATTAAAAATTGTAAGGAAATTCTTAAAAATTATAATAGTAATCAGTTACCTCAAAGCCTGAAAGCATTTGAAGATGCCACCGTCCGCGCTGCCTCCGTACTTCAGGGCCTTCCAATTCTTTTGAACGCAGAATGCCAACATGAATTTGTTCCCTAAAAAGCCAATAATGTTAATATTGAAAAAGATACCTGCAAGATGATGACTCTATGAAAGGCTAAAAACAAATAAGTACAGTGTGAAATAGAGTACGACTACTATAGTCTATCTAGACCTTTTGACACGGGAGATAGTTATCGTACTAAATTGATTTTCGAGTGCGATGAATAGGGAACGCACCTGATGCGACCATTTATGCCAAAGGCAAAAAGTCCGTTTAAAATTCCGAGGTGCCCCCATTCTCTTCTAAAATGGATAGATTGTGACATGATCAATTATTATTGATCAAGTCAGAACTTAATATTATTTTGTAGTAAATACGTGGGAAACACTCACCTTCGCCATCTTCTGGTGGCCAGAAGAAGTATACAGCAGTACAGCCCAGGTTCGCCAGGAGGATTACCAGGAGTATTACTCCAAAAACGTAGTCCAGGGTGTCTGGTGGCACGTAGTCGTCTTGTGTCTTGCAGTACCTTACTGATAAGGTATCCACCTGATTGAAGAAGACATGAATAAGTGCTTCAGTTTAATAGGATATTGCAATTATTTTGAGAGGTCGAACACTTATTATTTCATTGTCAATCTTTTTTTCTTAGCTTCAATATTATAGAGGAACCTTTTTAGTTTTTACTAAAAAAAAGAGTATCAAATTTTAAATTGAGAGAGACATCAGACAGGAGATAATGAGTTTTCAACCTCTATAATAATTGCAGTATAAGCCTCAAGGCTTTAGAGTACTGCAATTATGCAACAATCCAAGCTAAAATGAAATAATCTTTACAATATTTTCAGACCCAACACCAAGAAACGCAATTCCGCGAGGGGTAGATCTACCGCGTATATGACGGACTGCGCCCAAAAAAGATGGTAAGTGGAAGTATCCCTACCTACTTAAACACTACGGCAGGTACTGGTAAGTGGACGCAGCTCTACCCTCTAAAACCCGATGGCAGGTACTGGTAAAGTGGACGCAGCTCTACCCTCTAAAACTCGACGGCAGGTACTGGTAAGAGGACGCAGCTCTACCCTCTAAAACTCGACGGCAGCTACTGGTAAGTGGACGCAGCTCTACCCTCTAAAACTCGACGGCAGGTACATGGTAAGTGGACGCAGCTCTACCCTCTAAAACTCGACGGCAGGTACTGGTAAGTGGACGCAGCTCTACCCTCTAAAACTCGACGGCAGGTACTGGTAAGTGGACGCAGCTCTACCCTCTAAAACTCGATGGCAGGTACTGGTAAGTGGACGCAGCTCTACCCTCTAAAACTCGACGGCAGGTACTCCAGCATCGACCATACCGAAGCCATGGAAACATAAAGACTGATAGGACGTCCCTTTTTCTTTATCAAATCAATCAAATCACCTACATTCGTCCACAGTGCTGGACATAGGCCTCTCTTAATGAACGCCAATATGGACCTTTTCTTTAACTCGCAACTAACAACTAACAACTAATATATACTTGAAAAACCTAGCCACCCTTTTGGCACAGTCCAGTAATTAAGCACCCAAACTAATCCCAAAATTCATAACAAAAATCATTAATAACGCAACTATAACTTCCTAATCTAATTTTAATGTACCCCTATAAATCGTAGCAACGGGAGAGAAAATCTTGAAAAATCGAATACTTTCATAAAAATAATCGGCGAGTCATCGTCTTACATTTTTTACACGAAGATTAATTATGTTCGGGTGAAGTTAGGTGTAAAATCGTATACGAAGTTCGCGGGATGATGAATCGACTTTTCCTAGAGGCCAAAGTGTAAATTATGTGGAATATGACTTTGTATGTTACGAAATATGTTTTGAATTACCAACTAACGACGACTTCAACGATTTAACATTTTCATTCACACAAGACCGTCTAAATTGACGCCTAATAAAGTAAATGGAGAACTCATAAATACGTCGGTTTTCTGCGAGACTATATAATAGCTCCCACACCGGTTTCGGTGACGGTGGCCGGTTTCATTGAAACCAGGCCAGCTACGCAGGAGTATTTTTATAGTGCCCAAGTGTGTGCGCAGTACACAAGAGCACTCTCTATTCCTTTACTCTCATAACCCAGTGGGACGGCAGACCGACACGACCGGCGAGAGATCAGGCGCAGGACCGACTTTTTACATGCCCATCCGACGCATGGATCATCTTACTTGTCAGACAATCAGGTGATCAGCCTGCATTGTCCTAACCAAACTTGGAAATAACATGTTTCCAACGCGGGAATCGAACCCACGACCTCCGAGTCAAGAGCCGCGCTCTGTACCACTAGACCACGGAGGCGTCTGCGAGACTATACTAGCCGTTTAATAGAAGTAATGTGTGCCACTGCAAAAGCGAATTACTCCTACATACTGAAACATACCACGACTAAGATTAATAAAATATTTCACTACTAGTAACTATGTCAGGAGAAACTAACTTACACTATTTAATAGTTGGAAGTTCTTGTTTTATTAAAAACAAATATTAGTTCAACTAGCGTACACCGGTAGTCATTAGCAGCTATCAGAAGTAGGTAATTTTTCATTAAAGTTTGTTGGGAGTTTGTGCGGACTGCGATATTAAGCTCACAACTTCGACTTTCGTTAGTATGAAGATGTTTTAGTTTTAAAATACGAATGACCTCTTTTCACCAGAATAAGATACGGTCAGATTAAGGCGGTTTATGCTTTTCAAATCCATACTAATTTTATAAATGTGAAAGTGTGTCTGTCTGTCTGTATGTCTGTCTGTCTGTCCGTCCGTCCGTCCGTCCGTCCGTCCGTCCGTCCGTCCGTCCGTCCGTCCGTCCGTCCGTCCGTCCATCCGTCCGTTCGTCCGTCCGTCCGTCCATCCGTCCGTCCGTCCATCCGTCTGTCTGTCTGTCTGTCTGTCTGTCTGTCTGTCTGTCTGTATGTCTGTCTGTCTGTTACCTCTTTACGCTAGAACCGCTGAACCGATTTAGCTGTGGTTTGGAGGTACTTTGAATCCTGAGAAAGGACATAGGATAGTTTTTATCCCGGAAAAATGTACGGTTCCCGCGCAATAAACGAATTTTGGCGCTGTTGTTGCAGGCGTCATCAGCCAGTGTTTTATAATATTCTTACTAAAATTATTATAAATGCGAAAGTGCGTCTGTCAGTTTTTCTCTCTGTTACAGAGGTAACAGATAAACTGACAGACACTTGGGCGTGAAGAGGTCACGCCCAAATCGCTAACCGATTTTGCTGAAATTTGGTATGGAAATACTCTGAGAGACGGGACAGTACATAGAAAAATAGTATAATATGCGCGTTGGGAGAACCTATCATCTTGTTACTTTTATAACTTATTATTATGTTTGTTATAATACCACAAAGTAAGTATATTAGGATTTAAATTAAGCTATACCTACTCGCTAACACAAAATTTAACTAAGCGAGATTAATAAAATTCAATGATTAATTAATCGGCATCTTTGATTAATCCATCAAATAAATTAGCGTGTTCACATTCGCGTCTGTAATTTCAGATGAATTATTTTATCTCGAACGCGAATTTACGTCTTCATTGTCAACAATTAACAAAATTAGAGATTATCGATAATAATTATTATTTACTTTCAGGTGCTTTCAGTAAGGTATTGACAAGTAGAGTATAAATAAAAGCTTATTATTGAAGGTGATGTAATTATACGTCTTGTATTTCGGTCCGCGCGAGCGAGCGGTCTAATGTATGGATATTGGATAACATGCAATTATAGTTATAACGAGCTATTGCCCGCGGCTTCGCTCGCGTTAAGAAGTATTATTATATACAAACTTTCATTCCCCATTTTAACCCCTTGGGGGTGGAATTGATCAAAATCCTTTCTTAGCGGATGCCTATGTTATACCATCTACGTTCATGCCAAATGTCAGCCCGATCCGTCCAGTGGTTTGGGCTGTGCGTTGATCACCATGTCAGTCAGTCACCTTTGAGTTTGATAATATATATATTTAGATTCGATTTAGATATCTATACCTGCACAACTGGAGTATGTTTATCCGTGGTCTAGTGGTACAGAGCGCGGCTCTTGACTTGGAGGTCGTGGGTTCGATTCCCGCGTTGGAAACATGTTATTTCCAAGTTTGGTTAGGACAATGCAGGCTGATCACCTGATTGTTTGACAAGTAAGATGATTCATGCGTCGGATGGGCATGTAAAAAGTCGGTCCTGCGCCTGATCTCTCGCTGGTCGTGTCGGTCTGCCGTCCCACTGGGTTATGAGAGTAAAGGAATAGAGAGTGCTCTTGTGTGCTGCGCACACACTTGGGCACTATAAAAATACTCCTGCGTAGCTGGCCTGGTTTCAATGAAACCGGCCACCGTCACCGTTCAATGAAACCGGTGTAGGAGCTATTATTATTATTATACATACTACAACATAATAACATGACATATATAGCGAGTTTAGAAACAAGACTACAACAGATAACAAGCAGCCGAGAGGTCTCTAAAATACAACTAAATAAACACGTATAGAAGGATCCGACTTAAACTTTTGTTACTTAAGACTGTTGTTTGTTCATTAGTTAATAGACACTAATTGCCACTATCTTAAATAAAACTGAAATAGCGTCACAGTCTGAAACTTTCCTTTGATCGTGACTCAAGCTGAACTTGTAAAGTTTGTAACTAGTAAAAATTCCATTTTATGTTAATTGTTTTAAACTACTCACTCTGGAGTATGAGAATTCTGTTCAGTAAATTAACTGCGACGAATATTTAATTTCTACCAAGCGTTGGCAAGCTGTTGATGAAAAAAAAATCTATTAAGGGCTATCGTGACTGGATATAATTTTTTTTTTATAAAAGACCTTCTAGACGGTCGGGAAGAAACAACAAGATGACCTTGGTTCGGTTGGGTGAAAAATATAACGTGTAGAAAACGGTTCATCCGACAGATATTAATGTTTTTTCCCAACCTTCAAGAAGGATAAGATCAAGATAAGAGAGTCAGGATGACGATTCATTGTTGTGACTTGTGGCCCACGGACAGTCACAAGTTGCAACAGAGCTCTGATTTTAACACAATTTTTTATTTAAATAAGGTACCTGCAAGCCGAACCCTTGATGTATAGAGGTGTTGAAGCAGTCTTTCAGGACCTCTGCCGTCGCGTCCAGTTCCACTGCGTGAGTCAGGTTCAGGCCGCAGTGCTGAGAGCCGCATATTCCTCGATGAAGCTTCGAGTGATTGTAGTTTTTGTAGGTCTTTTGAGAATAGTCCTAAAAAGATTTTAAAGTTTAGTACACACATACTTGCAAGGATCTTTTAGTACGTGGATGGCATTGTCATAGGGGTGTCGATACGAATCATTCAAAATAGCACCAAGAGCAGGCCCTGGAGAAAGCTGGAAGGTTACTCAACTCCACCCAGCGCCTCCTCTAACGAGCTTTGATTATTATCATTTCGGCAACATGCAAAATGATACCGCAGTCACATTGACAGATACTTTTCAAGATGGCGTCCCTTAGAGCCTTGTAAAGCTGTATGTAGATAGTTATGGCGGGTATTAATAATTGTTTTTGTTTTTGTTATCCCATAGGAGGCGTACCAGCCGGGCTGGCCAACGGTGGCGCTGGAGCCAGACAAGTGGAAGACCCTGGGGGAGGCCTTTACCCAGCAGTGGGATTAATAATTATTTAGTTTTAAATTCCCAGTTTTAGATTTAAGTAAGTATGTTATATTTTTTAATTGACTTCATAATTTCAACTTACGATGAACATTGAACGTAAATACTGAAAAAGCGATGGTAATTTTCTTAATGTCCTTGAATTATGACATCAAATAATCAATAAGTACCATAATATCTCATCATATCAGCCTATGTTCGTCCACTGCTGGACATAGGCCTCTCTCAATGAACGCCAAGATGACCGATCTCTTGCTACTCGCATCCAGCATGGACCCGCAACTAAACGGAGATCGTCGTCCCACCTAGTTGGAGGTCGACTTACACCCCGTTCTATGTATCGTGAAATAAATTGATTCATAGGCAGTTGACAGACCTACGTTGTTTGGTCGGTTTATGTCAACTTAATGTAAGCCATCATCCATCGGCTGGGTTGACAAAAACGACCAAAATACGTGGTTCCGCCATCTCCCTATGAATCAACTTCTCTGATAGATACGTTATCTGGTACCTTTATAAACCGGTAGAGCGGCGTGTCATCTTCTCGCAGGTTCATGTCAACAATGCAGTAGACGGCGTCTGGTCTTCTGAGGCAGAGGTCGAAGTCATCCAGCTCGGACAGAGCCGGCATGGAGTAGTAGTCCAGTGTTGTGGATGCATCTGAAACAAAGTGACGTCATAATTTTTGGAACGAAGTTCCTTATCGCGCGTTACGAAATTGAGCTAAACGGAAAAAATTAAGACCAGAATTTGTAACGACACTTTTTGCTATGCCATTAGCCATGCGGCGTGCGCGTGTTCCTCTGTCTGTCTGTCTCTCTCTCTATAGAAAGCAACTTCGTTAAATCCGGTTGTCCCTTGACGCCTTTCAAGTTTTTTAAGCCGGTTTTGGTGACGCTCGCTGGTCTTATGAAAGCACACAGAATACTCTTCCACTACTATTTACTCCTAATTTCGACGCCAGGAAGCGGCTGGCAATATTTTTTGCTGTATGTCTTTTCCGGAGTCTTGAAATATTTGTCTCCTCACTCCATGTCAATTAATTACATCAATGATCAAAGATTTAGCTTTGTTAAGATGTAACGAAACAGCATCCAGACAATTTTTGCGCATTAATTATTAGTTTTAAACAAACAAAAGTAATAAAGATATAAATCAGTGCTTGTAATATTTAATGTTTATTGGTTTCCTTTCAGTAAATATCCGGTAATAATTTTTGTATGAAACCTGTGTTTACCGATCGCTAGGTCTACTATTCAAACTTGAACTATCACTCATCAATTATTATTGTAACTAGTTCTGACGTATATTGACCTGTTCTTTTCTCTTGCCGAAGAAGTTGTTTGGCAAGCAAAGATATTTCTTCTTTACTATAAGAGCTTCCTATAATTTTTTTTTTTAAACGGGCAAATGGCCCACCACACATTCCCACCACTGCAACTCCTGTGTCGCCAGGATCAACAGTGGTAACCAACCACGAAAAACCCTTTGATATGATCTCAGGGATGCCCGAGGGACAAGCTAAATCTGTCTTGGGACCCGCAACGAAATTAATCAGAAGAAAGGTAGGAGGAGTAGGAGAAATCCAATTTCCCTCCCCAAGCAAAGCGGGAGACAGCCAAATTTCGTGACATTAATGTCCGAATAAAGGGGGAAGCACCACGGGAAAATAATTAAATTGTATTAAAGCCTACTTGATAAAATGACCTTTACTTAAACAGACAAGCTAGTGTTGAATTGTTTCCAATAGTATTTATGACAAAAACGTTTGAAAGCACGGAAATTCTTTGCGCTGCCTACGAGATCATCGTAATATACGACTCTAGAAACACATTGGAGGCTGAGCTTCCTATAATGTTCGCTTCGCGCATAATATTAGAACCAATTTAAAAAACCATTCCCGTTTGTTTTTGTACACTTTTTAACAAATTTTCTTCATTGACAGAGTGGCAAAGATAGGGAAATAATTTGACCTCTCACCTAATGAATGCCACTAACATTTCATATAAGCACTGGTCATCAATTCACTTTATCTCCTTCTATTTGTCAAGCCAAATGCTTTATATGGATTATGGGTGCTTCGACGAATAATAATCATTAATTTTGGGCTTTCTTCTAAAATACCTAAGTGCACCTAATTTCGTAAAAGCCGGTTGAAATTTTCAAAGTTTAACTAAAATAACAATGGCCAAATCGTACCAGGTGGGTGGTGGCGTCCCGATATGCCATTGGTAGCAAAAATTCCCTAATATTTTAAGGCATCGAAAAACATTAGAAATGTGTCTATAAATAGCCACAAAAAAAAGATCATAGTTTCGTTGTTGTCTTTCATATGTTCTGACAGCCGGCGATCATTCGCATTCGTTCTATTTTTTGGGTAATACTCTAGGAAAAATTGAAATAATTAAAAACGAGATCGCCGAATATACACTTGTAGGCTACACCGTCGGAAAAAAGGTAGTTCTTAAGTCTAACCTCAAAATAATTGTAAACGTTAATAATTATTATAAAAAATCGTGGCTATTTTGACATAATTCTCAAACGGAATTATGTTTAGAGCATAAGTACAATCCAATCTAACTATAGTTTATTTTGGGACATCAAAAATAAAAGTCGAGTCCAGCTCTTAAACAAATTTGGCCATGATTCTTTAGAACCATCTACTATTCTACATTAAAATGTTTGATATTATTTTTAACAAAAACTTAGCTGCTAAAACTATCTTTAATTTGAAAGTAAGTATATAAAAATATATATCACTATATTTTACATTATGACAAGCAATTATTATAATTACTAGTTGACCATGCAAACGTTGTTTTGCCATTTAAAGTATTTCTACTTCATCAGTTGATACAAAATCTTACCCCCTCTTTTGTCCCTTAAGAGGGGTGGGGGGAAAAAATTGTGTACACCTGATGTTAAGTTGGAAAATACAGTTAATAATATGAATTAAGTCCCCTTTTGTCCCCTTAGAGGGGTGGGGGGAATTTTTTATACACCAGATGTTAATTTGGAAGAAGACAAATATATCTGCGAAAACCGCTTTCAAATCGGATCAGTAGTTTTCGTGTGATAGTGGAACAAACATACAGACAGACAGATAGACAGACAGACAAACAAAAAACTAACCACATTTTTGGCTTCTATAGCGATGTAGTGACACCCCCCGCTTATTATTTTTTGAATATCTTTAATGTACAGAATTCACATTTCTACAGTTTTATCATATGTATAGATTTTCATGCATAACTGTAATTGATAATAATTATATTCGTTATGCATTATAATTATATACTTAACAGTAGCTGGCCTTTTTTCACGTACATTTATTAGTTATTCAGTGTAGGTGCACTTTTAAGAGTTTTGGTAAAGTCGGCAATAATTGAAGTAGTTTTTGGTTCAGATCACGCGCATAGCGCTAAGATACTGATTTAGAATAAGAAAGTGCAATATAATCATGCTGCCTTTTTAGGCAGCTGCCATATGGCAGTGTCTATGAATCAATTTCTCAGCATCTGAGAATATTAATTCTTTGATAATACAAAGCTTTTAGGAAAAAAAGAGAGTGCGTACGGAGTGCACGTGCGAATCTCTGAAGTGAAACTTCTGTCCAAAATCGTGACGGCGTCGTGACGAAATATTATTATAATTATTACACACGGTGCTGCTCGCCATTCTGTTATGCTGGAACTTGGCTTGACACGCTACCGCGTGTCTAGATTATTTCGGTCATCTTTATCATGACGCGACCTTGTAATTTCTCTCTCAATACACCTGTAGTAGTTTCACTTCGAATACAAAGCAATTTCCGATTTATAAGGTCCCTAATTGATTGTACCAAATATTGTGATTTGTGAATGAAGTTGTGTAAAGTGTGCAACGACAGGGCAATTTAATTTGTCTTCGCGTGCGAACCGTCACGCGTTGCCGGCCACGCGTTCGCAACGTACTACTTACAAAATCGGATATCAGTATAACCACACCGATTATTATTCAAGAAAATTGCTTGCTAAGGCCCACTTGCGCTAGGGCTAAGGCCCCTCTACGGAGATGCCGTAATTTACCGTATTTAGAGCCTTATAAACTCATAATATTTTGAAAGCTACAGAGTTACAATAAAAATACAGCAGTAATCTTCAGTATATCAACATTACTTTCCCCGTTTTGCAAAGTAATACCAATTTATTGATATTGAAGCATACTTTCAGCATCTCCCTAGTATTTACAAATAACGTTTATTTGAAAGTTGAAACTTGAAACACACGACAATAGATGGACAATTTCATTAACTACATTATTCCACCTTTGAGTTTCTTTTAGATCAATTTTGAACTAAGATAAGTAATAATTATTATTTTTAACAAAAAATTAAAACCGACTTCCAGGGTAAAAACAATAATAATTTATAATGAACAAAAAAGTGTTAAATAATTCTTACTCTTTAAAGTGCCTTATGCATAATTCTCCTAAGCCTCAACTATTTCTGTACACAATCTACATTATTTTGAAGACGGTACCAGCTTTAAGAATGCTGAGTTGTATGACAAAATATTTTTAATATTTAGGACTGGTACCGACTTCAAAATAATGTAGAATGTGTACAGAAATAGTTGAGGCTTAGGAGAATTATGCATAAGGCACTTTAAAGAGTAAGAATTATTTAACACTTTTTTGTTCATTATAAATTATTATTGTTTTTACCCTGGAAGTCGGTTTTAATTTTTTGTTAAAAATAATAATTTCACTCTTTTAAGTGATTTATAAGCTGGTTTTCTGCACAGACTAATGTGTTATGCTTAGTTACTTTGGATCCAGGATACACTTTCATGATATTATGAGAACTCATTGTCTGATATCACTACTTCAGAATTGCTTACTTAACTCCAAGCATTGATTTTTTATTATTGATTGATTAAATTATTAGTTTTTATTATTCGTAGAATTTGTATTGTAAATTTAATAATAGTCCTGATTTAATATTATGTAATAAATTATTTTTAGATTATATCATAAATCCTTAACATTTCCACACCTCATTGAGGTAGAAATTGTAAAACACATAGACATTAAGCATATACCACTGTATAGTGTATACCTAATGTATATGCTTGGCGTTAATCAAGCAATAATAAAATTAATGTTTATACGCCTGTCTTTAAAGGCTCTAGAGTTCTGTTCAGTGACTTTCTATCATTACACTCATGAAAACAACTCAACATTACTAGATGACGCCCGCAACTTCGTTGCGCCAAAATTCGTTTATCGCGCGGAAACTTAAAATTTTTCCGGGATAAAAATATCCTATCCTATGTCCTTTCTAGGGACTCAAAGTATCTCCATGCCAAATTTCAGCAAAATCCGTTCAGCTGTTCGAGCGTGAAGAGGTAACAAACGGACAGACTGATAGACAGACAGATAGACACACTTTCGCATTTATAATATTTGTATGGATGCTCATATATAACTAAAATCGTCCTTATAAATTTTAAGAATAACTTTCCTCATAGATCTTATGATCAAGTTGCTAACTCGGTAACCTAAACACCAAGGTCGAGTCATTTACATTGAAATAACATTATAATTTTTTAAATCGTTCGACAAATTCGGGCTTTGTTCTTAAAGACGATTAAAAGTAACAATAATAGGGTTATAATTAGATAACTCATGGTGTGGTGACTGGTAGTAGTGATGATGATGAATGTAACTTGCTTAGTAGCATATGCTTTCAGTTCTTAAACCAACTCCGAAACCCCCAAACTTGTATATATAAGGAATCCGGAGTTCTCTTAGCACCTTCGGAACCATGGTATAACTAATTTTAAAATCTTGCTTTTTGGTAGCACATACTTAGGATACTTCTCATAAAATCGAAATCATTATATTATGTTTCCATATAAATTTGGAGGAGTTCCCTCGATTACTCACGGATGTATGGTGGAATGGTGGTGATGATGATGATGATAAATTTAATTTGAATAGTAGTATATGCTTTCAGTTCTTAAGACAACGCCGAAACCCCCAAACATGTATCTATTAGGAGTAAGGAGTTCTGTTCACCACCTTCGAACCATGGTATATCCTGGTGCAAAATCTTACTTTTTGGTAACATATGCCTGAAATACTTCATATGAAACCAAAAAAAACATATGTTTCCATTTGAATTTTGAGGAGTTCCCTCGATTACTCATGGATCCCATCATCAGGTCACCACTTTTCTGAACATTGCTTTTTGGTAGCATATGCTTAGGATACTTCTTATAAAATCGAAATCATTATAAGTTTCCATATAAATTTGGAGGAGTTCCCTCGATTACTCACGGATGTATGGTGGAATGGTGGTGATGATGATGATGATTAATTAAATTTGCATAGTAGTATATGCTTTCAGTTCTTAAGACAACGCCGAAACCCCCAAACGTGTATCTATAAGGAGTAAGGAGTTCTGTTCATCACCTTCGAACCATGGTAAATCCTGGTGCAAAATCTTACTTTTTGGTAACATATGCCTGGAATACTTCATATGAAACCAAAAAAAACATATGTTTCTATTTGAATTTTGAGGAGTTCCCTCGATTACTCATGGATCCCATCATCAGATCACCACTTTTGACAAAATGGGACCAAATTGGAGTGGAACCTAATATAACAAAAGAAAAATTTTGAAAATCGGTTCATAAACGGCGGAGTAATTGTTGAACATACATAAAAAAAAAAAAAAATATCCACAGACGAACGTATAACCTCCTCGTTTTTGGAAGTCGGTTAAAAATAGAATTTTTGTGCGATCTCGGCAACGCGTCAAACGTAATATGGTTAAGGTAGTTTGCTCGGGGGATGGCCTTAAAAGACACTATAAAGTTGTGACTTTTATAAAAACTAAAAATTGAAGTTTTTTAGTAAAATATTATTTTATTAGTAAAATATTAATTTATTATTCCTAATAAATAATAATAAGGAATTTTTAAATAATTTTCGAGTTCGATTTTTGAGTATTGCTTGCTGAGTTTCTTTAGAATAGCGTATCTTAAAATATAAAAGTGGTAAAATCCAGGACGCCTTATACAGACGAGACGTAAGTTGTCTCGTTTACGTGACGAAACTCCCGGATACTCGGAGTATTACGAGACACATACATGTGGTGGTCTCATTTTATATATTTCAAAAGGAATTTTTAACTCATGATAGTATTACTTAATTTTTTTTAAAACACAGTTAATAGTTATGAATTCATAAATACTTACTAGCAATATTCATTCAAAGAGAGAAGTTAAAGGAAAGAAGGATAAAATAAATATTAAAAAGCCCTTAATATAAGGGGATAAAAAATCGGCCAAGTGCGAGTCGGACTCGCGCACGAACGGTTCCGTACCGGTATAGAGCGAAAGTAGACAAGATTTTTTTTTGTATGGGAGCCCGCCTTAAATATTTACTTTATTTTAATTTTATTATTAATTACTAAAGTACAAATATATAACTAATTAAGGATTTTGTGAAAATTTCAAGTGTCTAGCTGTTACCATTATTGATTACGTGCAAAAAAGGCCAAAAAAATCAAGTTTCTTGTATAGGAGCCCCCCATAAATAATAACTTTATTTTATTTTCAGTATTTGTTGTTATAGCGGCAACAGATATTATACACAATCTGTGAAAATTTCAGAAGTCTAGCTATAGCGGTTCTTGAGTTACAGCCTGGAGACAGATAGACAGACGGACGGACAGACGGACAGACAACGAAGTCTTAGTAATAGGGTCCCGTTTTTACCCTTTGGGTACGGAACCCTAAAAATTGACACACGTATTCGATCTCAGGGAATACATACTGAAAATGAGTACATTATGTATTAACTTACACATTCAGAGAAATCTGTCAAGAATACAATATGCAAAACTCGACGACCTTTGTGGCTCAGTGGTGAGCGCGTTGGTAGCTCTTCGGGGGTCGCGGGTTCGAATTCCGCCGACGGGACAAAAAGTTTTCAAAGTTCCTGGGTCATGGTTGTGTATAAAATATGTGTATGATATAAAAATAATAGGCCAAGTGCGAGTCCGAGTTCCGTACCGGTATAGAGCGAAAGTAGACAAAAAATTGTGTTTTTTGTATGAGAGCCCCCTTTAAATATTTATTTTATTTTAATTTTATTATTAATTATTAAAGTACAAATACAATTAAGGATTTTGTGAAAATTTCAAGCTGTTACCATTGTTGATTACGAGCAAAAAAGGCCAAAAAAATCACGTTTCTTGTATGTGAGCCCCCCTTAAAAATAAAATTTATTTTATTTTTAGTATTTGTCTATGCACGCTTTAGTCAGAATTAGGAAGGACCATACAGTATACACTATAGGGCTTAGATTATGGTGTGTGATCACAGAATATAATATAAAATAACAAAAAACCTGCATAGTAAAAGAGCGCAAACGTTACTAACATAATATTGTTCAATAAAAGTTGCCGAATTAGGTACTCAAAAGATATTTATTTAGACAGCAAATTAACATAAATAACGTCACTAAAAACCTTATTTGTCTCCTGTAACGTACAAAAAACAGGAAAACAGGAGCCTGATATGTAAACATCAATATAATATTTCAATCAGCTACTGATCTATAGATCACGCGACCTTTTACTTACGTAATGCCTTAATCCTTTTATAATGACTAATGAGTATCTTAATAATTATTATGAAAAATAATAAATTGTAAAGACCTACAAGAATGGTTTGGCATTTAACAATCGAGATGTCACTCAAAATAACACCTATTCTCTACTAATGTTACAAATGCGAAAATGTGCGTCTGTTACTTCTTCACGCTTAAACCGTTGAATTGATTTTGATGAGATAGATAGTTTATTCCGGAGTAGGTACATGAGATCACACTCACAGACATAGATCATGATAGATACCGCATGTGTATGTACTTCGCGTGCCATATCGCACTCCCAAACGACGAGCAATGCTCGTCTTTCAAAAGTCTGTTCTTTAGTCTGCTATCGGAATCGGACGTCAATCGGATTTTTAAAAATGCCTTATGAATTATGCCTAAAAGTGCCGTATTGAGCTGTAGAAATTCAAATAGTAACGTTGGCACTAGTAGTAGGTAATGGGCACTTTTTTCATCATCGGTACGTCACAGTAGCTATAAAAAAGTGGCACGCTCGTTTTCATACAAATGGAGCGACATGCGGTATCTATCTTAATCTACAATCATCTTAATCAACAATACATTTTATCCTGGAGAAATGTACGGTTCCCACACGATAAAGAAACTACTGCGCAACGGTGTTGCGGGCATGATCTATTTATTCATAACTAGCTGTCCCGGCAAACGTTGTTTTGCCATTTAAAGTATTTTTACTTCATCAGTTGATACAAAATCTTACCCCCTCTTTCGTCCCTTAAGAGGGGTGGGGGGAAAAATTTTATACACCTGATGTTAAGTTGGAAAACACAGTAAATAATATGACGTACTTAAGTCCATTAAAGAAAAAAAGTTTGAATTCATACAAAATCTGACCCCCTCTTTGGTCCCCTTAGAGGGGTGGGGGGAAAAATTGATACACCAGATGTTGAGCTGGAAGAAGACAAATATATCTTCGAAAACCGTATACAAATCGGATCAGTAGTTTTCGTGTTAAAGAAAAAAGTTTGATACAAAATCTGACCCCTTTTTGTCCCCTTAGAGGGGTGGGGGGAAAAAAATTTATACACCAGATGTTAAGTTGGAAGAAGATAATATATCTGCGAAAACCGCATTCAACAGACAGACAGACAGACAGACAGATAGACAAAAAACTAACCACATTTTTGGCTTCTATACCGATGTTAGATGTAGTAACAACCCCCGCTTATTATTTTTTGAATATCTTTGATGTACAGAATTTTCATTTCTACAGTTTTATTATAATGTACCTATAGATTTGACCACGTGCAAAACTATGCTGGGATGACATTGATGATAATATGAAGGCGTAAAGGTGCCTCTACACAATGGTCAATGCAGGCCCATTACAAGCCATCCCCGTGAGTTAAGTACTCGTTGATCCCCTTTATGTAAATGGGGTAATAGTGTATAATTGCGGACGATTGTCAGGTTGATTGTCAGGCAGTAATGAGCCATTATATACCTGCATATTTTTATTTTAACACCAAGTGATCGTGGCCTGCAGTGTACCATCGTGGGCCATCGTGGGCAATTGCCTACTGTGGACTTAATGCGTTAGCGTAAGTAGATGACTTTTACACCTTACAAGATGGCGACATTATTGTAATATGGTACATACGCCAATATAGCCTTGTTTTAGTATATATACTAATAATAAGTTTGTGCTGTCAATGGATCATCATCATTATGTCGAAGTGATAGTCAAGGTTTACGTTATCTAGACTAGAAGGTTTATGACTGTCTTCTATTTTATTTTTAAATTTATAGGCCTATTACACTGTGATTGCGATATTATCATTTTAATTTAATAATTTAATGCTGTTTATAATACTGACACAATAGAAAGTCTCCCAAGTCCCAGGGACTCTATATTTTCGTGTCAAAATGCATAATATTGTCCTTTTCTGTAGTCAATTCTATTTTGAAAATTGAGTTCCCATTGTTGGAAGGCTATGAAAAAAGGACCATTTTTCTTTATACTTAATAATAATAATAATTAATGTAGCTAGTGGTAAGATCTGGAGGGTGTGCCAAAATCTTTTCGTTTTCGCTTTGTTATAGAATCGCCGATGAAATTGTATGGAATCGTTGATATGACGTTGACGTTCGACTCGTCTTATGTCAATTCCATACATTTTAATCGGCGATTCTATAACGAAGCGAAAACGAAAAGATTTTGGCTCACCCCCCTAATGTTTTTAACTTTATTACGATGGCCCAACCTAATATTATGATTCACATTAATCCAATCCAAATAAGGGGGCAAACGAACAAACGGGTCACGTGATGGTAAGCAACTACCGTCGCCCATGGACATTAGCAATATCAGAAGAGCTGCAGGTGCGTTGCCGGCCTTTTAAGAGGGAATACGCTCTCTTCTTGAAGGTGAAAATACTGGAATACACTGAATTGCATTCCAGTGCTCGTTATAATCCAGCCCTGGATTGGAAACTTGACATTAAGGCCGTCACAGACTTAGCTATAATATATATTAATATGTTTATAGCTAGGCATATTAATATATATTTTCTATACAATTTCCGCGTGACCACACACTCAGCAATAATATATATTTCTGGTCTCAGTGTGTTTAGTACGGTATATTAATATATATATATATATTATAGCTAAGTCTGTTACGGCCTTTATGTAGGTTACGTACATTCCCATATTAAAACAAACTCTTGTTGCCGCACTCAGAGACGACTATTAATTATTACTTAACTGTAATTTAATGATAATTTTGACATATTTAGCCACATACACAACAACAAACAAACAACTTTTTGTACCAATTTAAAATGTCACAAATGCTGTTCTGTTGGTGAGTCTATAAATAAATAAAAAAATAAAATAAATAAATAAATAAATACACTGTCAATCTCTTCATTAAATTGAAGTTGAATCATCAATGCAAACCTACGCGTCAGTAACGCGGGACGCGAGCGGGATGCGGGACGGGACGTCTACAACGCGAAACAGGTGCACCTGCCCCCGTAGACAAGTGGCAAGACGCTAACGCTAACGCTGGCGCTACAAAATGTATGGATTTGACATTAGTATTCGCTAGCGAAGCGATGACTTATATGTCAAATCGCATACATTTTGTAACGTTAGCGTTAGCGTGAGCGTTTTGCCACTTGTCCACAGGCCCTGCGTTGCGAAACCGTATAATATTCCCCTCTCTGGCGACGTTCACGTCCCGCGTTGTAGACGCTCCCACTTCGCAAACGCTAGTCGCATAGATTTGGCCGAAGCTTAAATGTCTTTGAGTGCAATAGTAAACACTCAAGCTCTTCCATAATAGTAAATATTGAGCGACCTTAACATGATGAAAGCGTCCATGACGATTTTATTTGGCATGAAAATATTTAAATAGGCACAGCCTTATATCTATATTTGCATAATTCGAAATTGTCCCCGTTAGATATGTTTCTGTCGCAAGTTTATGAACGTTATATGTAGGAAGGTCGCGATGAAACTTCTACGTGCTTCGACGTGAGTGTGGCCATGGCTTTTATAATATTTTAGTCTTTAAACGAGACTAGTTGACGACCGCAACTCCGTTGCGCCAAACTTCAATCGGGATATAAAGTATCCTATGTCCTTTTCCGGGACTCAAAGTATCTCCACACCAAATTTCAGCAAAATCGGTTAACCAGTTAGGGCGTGAAGAGGTAACAGACAGACAGACGGACAGACTGTCACTTGACACTTTTGCATTTATAATATTAGTATGAAAATTCTTGTATTTATTTTCGGTTCCCTGACTCTATAACCTCCTCCTTTTTGGAAGTCGGTTAAAAATATATCGTATTAATTGTCTCTATTTTTGGCGCATGCGCCACAATACCTTTATCGCGCATGTCCAAATCATGTCATGCCATGGCAACGCCACCAACAAGTTACTTAAACCATAAGTATATTATAAATCTATGGATAGACGTCATAGAATAGACTAAAGAGTGTCAAAAGCATTGAGGTATACTATGTCAAGAGTGTCAAGTCCAAAAGGATAATAATATTTTATCGTCGATACAATTAAAAATATGAAAGTGTAACTTAAACTTTAAACAAGCGAGATGTGGAAGGGAGACACAGAAAGAAAAATTGCAAATAAGGAGAGAAGAGAACAGAAAAAGGATTACAGAGATGTTGATCGTTGAGAATGGCCAGAAAATATTTTAAAGACTAGACAGTCATAGAAGAGAAAGAGATTTTAAAGATCTGGGTCATTAGAAAGGAATATAAAGAAATTCAATAATATTTGCAAATACAGATTGCTAAAGTGTGCTGCCACACCAAAGGGATAAACGTTATTTTTAGACAATATGCTTGTTTATATTCAGTTTACTTATACAATTGTATTCTGTTATCATAATCAGTTACCTCTGAGAAATTTATCATTATTATTTCAGTTATTGCTCTCCCGTTAAGGACATTACAAGATGTCCTTGGTGGGCGGCATGTTCGGTCGAATATGTATCCTCTTTGTATTTTAAGAAAATAACCAATGACAAATGTAAGATGTCAGTAAATTAGTCTGAAAGTATGGCTCAAATTAGAAACATGTAAAATCTGTAAATTAAAGTGTAAATAAAATATTTCAGGTTTTTAAGTTTCTAAATCTTTTAGTAGTTTAAACAATAAGGTTTCCGTTTTTTGCCACTTGGCTACGGGACCTAGACCCCCTAGGGACCCCCCCTTATCAGAGCTATATATATACGCCCGTGGCTGCTGGCAATCATTTTGCAAGCTCGTTATATTCAATTAATGGGAAAATCTGACTTGTGTCCAATACGGTAAAAATGTGTAGTATTACCGACTTACCGTAACTTAGCTAAAACAAAATATTATGATAAGTAAAGTTAATTTAAAAACAACTAACTTTGCTAACATAACAATTATCGGGTAAATTGTAACTAACTAAAAGAATAAGACGTTAACACTAAGTACCAATATTATTACCGACTCAGGTTAAGGAAAATTGTTAGATTTGTTAGGTAAGTACTAATTAAATTACTAACATATTTTATGGATGCACGTATGTAAAGTCTGAAGTTAATTATTACACCTATAACTATTTTAAGATGACACCCGCAAGTCCGTTGCGATAAACTCGTATCGCGCGGGAACCGTACATTTTTTCAGGATAAAAACTAAAAAGTATTGACTCGCCATACTAAATAACAATGATAACTTGTTCTGTGAGTGATTGCAGTGTAAATCAATAATCCTGAAAAATATACATTTCACAGGTAATTAATCTTCATGTCCTAATTGCTACGATGTTTATTTCTGCTATATTCTGTCTTTAGTTCTGTATTTTAAATAAAATAATATCAATCCTCCCTTTTACTTTCATATTTTGCGTAACTAAAGGTGCTATTGTTCCTAAATTACACAATTTTTGAAGAAACATTTTTCATAAAAATTTTTTACTTAAACGCTAGTGCTTGAATCAAATTTATCGATATACTTATCGGTATTTAACTATAACATAAAACAAATCTAAAAATGTAATGGGTGTGTAAGAGTATTATGATACGTATTTAATTTAAGAATAAAATATAATATACTATGTGTGTTGTTTACTTTCAACATTATATTTGCATTTCTAATAATGTAAGGGCTGATTTTTCAGATAGCTTTTACCTGGGTAATAAATAAGTAACTTTATAATGTGTATATTATCATGGACCTTTATTACTCTATGATATTATTTACCCTTATAAGAACCTCATATCATAACATATCCGACGATTGAAAAATCACCCCAAACGAAAATGTGCATCTATTTTTCAATCGTCACCTTTTTCTGTCAAATAAAATAAATACCTAATTTGAAATACAAAATCTGCAAAAGTTGCATATTATTTATTTCTTAAAGAAACTCAGGTAAAATAACTCGAACGGACTATACTATCGATAGTAAAAGATACATCACTAGCACACGCACACATTGACAGATCGAAAATCGTCACGCATTTTCGGGTTGTCAGGTGGTCTATACGACAGTATATTATAAGTCTATGGCTTAAACCGTTGGCGTTGCCATGCAGCCATGGCATGATATGATTTGGACATGCGCAATAAATGGTTTTCTTCCGACGACGCTCGGGAAAAACAATCGTTGTCGAAAATTTCTATGCGCATTATCACTTTGGGAGCATTGTAAGCTTATCGTATTATACAGGGTGTAACTAAACTAAGTGAAAATACTTTAGGGTACGTACACACCATAATATAGAGATTATAGAGTGACCTTCTTATAGAGAGTGTAAAAGTAGCAGCGCTGAGAGACCAACAATTTTTTTCACTTTTGTATGGGCGCCCCCGCGTCACGAGTTTCCCCTGGAATAACTGGATACAAAAGTGAAAAAAAATTGGTCTTTCAGCGCTGCATTTTCACAGTGAACTCTCTAAAGTCTAAAGGAACACGTACACACCTTAAAGTATTATCACTTAATTTTGTTACACATGCTGTATACAGAATTAGATTTTTTCCAACTTTTTTAAATTTAGTTATATTTATTTTTTTATATTACAAAACGTTTGACAAGACTAGATATCTTGGGCACTTATTGTTTACTGGCAATACTTAACTGCTATCCCAACGTATACAGTAGAGTCTACAAAATAATAAATATACGTTGGGATATTTCAGTATTGCCAGTAAATAGCAATAATATAATCCTGCCGCACTATTGTGGTAAAAAATATATTTTTTGTAGTATAGTACCTACTAAACACAAAATATGCTTTTCATCACAATAGAACGGCAGAATTTAAATAAAAACGGCCAAGTGCGAGTTAGACTCGCCCATGGAGGGTTCCGCAGCAGCAATAAGGTTTATTTTTATGAAATTAAAATATTTTTGATTTATTTTTATATTTCAGTCGATTTAATGAAATTTAGATTAAGGTTTACTATTTATGACGTATAAAAAAACTACTAGCTAGATCTCGTTCAAACCAATTTTCGTTTGTAGTTTTTATAGTAATCTACATCATATATTTTTTTTTAGAATTATCATGCCTCTACTTTAGAAATTAGAGGGGGGGGGACACATATTTTTCCACTTTGGAAGAGTCTCTCTCGCAAACTATTCAAGTTAGAAAAAAATGATATGAGAAACCTCAATATGATTTTTGGAGACCTATCCATACATACCCAACACGCAGGTTGGGTATAACAGGTCAGATGAAAAAAAAAAATTTTTTTTCATCTAACCTACTACCGACGGACGGACGGACAGACGAACGGACGGACGGACGGACGGACGGACGGACGGACGGACGGACGGACGGACGGACGGACGGACGGACGGACGGACGGACGAACGGACGGACGGACGGACGGACGGACAGACGGACAGACAGACGGACAGACAGACAGACAGACAGACAGACAGACAGACAGACAGACAGACATGACGAATCTATAAGGGTTCCTTTTTTGCCATTTTGGCTACGGAACCCTAAAAACAGAGATTTCTTAATTTGCACGGGCCAACTTAACCAGTAACGGTCCATTTAATATGCCAAAGGCTTATACTTTCACAACTTATTAAACGTGAGCAAAAATATCGAGAACACATTGTGGACTGTTATTATTAGTTCTATTGTTCATTTATTATGTCTCCCTGAACAGAGAAATACACTTACGAAGTTTGTAAACCTTCTAAGGAGGATTCCCGGTTAATATAAGACAACTTCTAAAATTTTCGAAAACCTGGATCGGTAAAAAGAAACTTTACAACCATTTTCTTTATTTACCTTTATTTACTTTATTAAGGGCCCGGGTTACCCTCGAAATTTTCATACATTCTTAATACCAAAACCATTTTCTCATACGAAAATATTTAACATGTTTGAGTTATTTTTCAGCTTAAGATAGTAATTACCTAGGGTCCTGAACAAATTTTTTTTACAAAATATTTAAATACTAAAAAAAATTTTTTGTGTTTATATATTTTTTAGTAAATTTACTACTAAATATTTAAACACCAAAAAATAGACAAAAGCACTAAAAAATATATAAATAAATAGTAAATTTACTACAAAATATTTAAACCTTAAAAAATATTTTTTATTATTTAAATATTTTGTAGTAAATTTACTATTTATTTATATATTTTTTAGTGTTTTTGTCTATTTTTTGGTGTTTAAATATTTAGTAGTAAATTAACAAAAAAATATTTAAACACAAAAATTTTTTTTTTAGTATTTAAATATTTTGTAAAAAAAATTTGTTCAGGACCCTAGGTAATTACTATCTTAAGCTGAAAAGTTCTAAACTATCTATTTTCATCAAAAAATTTCATGCACACTATGAGGGCACTTTTGAGATTGACAGTCCCCGGACCACTACATTATAATAAATATACATTATTATAAATTTTTTGACATTTTCGTCTAAAATCTGAAGATCGTATTTTATGAGTAAGATTATTTTAAGAATTAAAATAATCATTTAATCATCATTAAATAAATTGAAAATTACATAATATTATATGAATTATGAATGTAACATAATAATATAATAATATTAACTAGAAATCTAAAATCTAACATCTAAAAATATACATAAATATTATACAAACTTAAAAAACTATAAAAAGAAAAACTTCCCCAGGTCGTCCCCACTTGGCAGAGTGCCCAGCAAGCTGACAGCATTGCCACGTTGGATGGCAATTGAAAAAAATTATCCGCTGTGCCAGGTAGCTCCCGGCTCTGGGGTCTCGGGTGGCTTCAATAAGCCTTTTAGATATTTCTCTAAAAAGCCTATGTGCCCCCGGACCCCATGCGCCTAGGGTTTCTACCCCAAACGGTTCAAATATGAGATCTCCGCTGAGGTTCTCATATTTGCGCCGTTTGAGGTTCTCTGCTTGGTTGGCGGCAGTTGGTTGGTTCAAATTTAAAATTATTGGTCTACAGGCGGATCTCTAGCAAAATAATATAAAAACAAGAGCTGTCGCCATTAATTCGCTGCGAGTTGCGCCACCGTAGTGACATTCTAAAGCTGTTTTGAAATACATCACCATCATAAAATTATTATTTTAGACGTAGTTTTGTAAAACAACGTCCTAAAGTCAAAATTAAAATCAGGGAAGTCTTATTTCCAGACAGTCATAGTTACCTACCTCTAAAATAATATAATAATAATAATATCTATGGACGCTTCACACCACGTCAGTCTGGCCCCGTGCTAAGTACCTAAAGGACTTGTGTTACAGGTACCAGACAACGGAAATATTATATTTAATGCTTTCATACTATACATAATATATTATGTATTTAAGAATTTTTATTATAATTATTATACACATATTTAATACACATCCAGACCCGGGAACATTGAAAACTTTTTTGTTCCGTCGGCGGGATTCGAACCCGCGACCCCCGGCTTGAGCTACCGACGCGCTCACCACTGAGCCACAGAGGTCGTCAAAATACAATTTTTTGCCTACTTTCGCTCTATACCCGTACTTGGCTGATTTTTATTAAACTTAGCGGTTATAGAGGTAATTCAACGCATCTGTTATTTAATGCAATGCATAATATTTAAATGACCAATTAAAAAAATAAACTTTATTTAACTACAGAAGCAGAACATATTATTATGCTTATTTAATTGACCGGCTTCCCGCTAGCGGTGTCGAGTTGCCAAGCTTTCAAATTTTAAGTTTTTACCAAGCTTTCAAATTTTAAATTTTAATCCATCGCAACGCTTCGCAATGTTGCAAAATGAATTGACCCTGAGGTGTAACATGTCATTTGTACTAAGTGATTACTGATTAGTGATTATATTGCCAATACTGTAGGCGATTTTGAAATAAACACTTAATACTAACACAAATAAATAGAAATCTAGCTACAGTGCAAGGTGTACGTCAAAGGGATCTTCCATGATATAATGCAAATATCGCAACTACGAAGCCGGATCAATTCTACATTTCAAAGCTTAGAATAGATCTACGAATAGTTCACTAGGAGACTACTGCAGATTACGTTCGACTAGGACTGGCCTAGCCTATGCCCATTAGATCACTAAGGGCGCTAACCACTATTGAAATCTAATTTTTACCAATTTCACCAATAACGACATAGGTAAAATTTACTTGTTTTGCCATTCCTCTGTTGTATGTCAGCATTTAAGACCCTGGAGAGCTTCTATTACTTAAGACAAAGAAGTATAATAGTAACAATACTTGTGTAAGAATCTATTAAGTATTTAAACTATTTTTATGTATGTATTTTTAGATTTTACTAATTGTAATATTCTCCTTATGAGGGCTTTTAGTATCTACATAGCAAATTTCATCAAAATTGTTTTAGTAGGTACGGGTAGTTAACTAGCTGTTAAGGCGTGAAAAGGTAGTAGACAAACAGACATTTTTTCGCATTTATAATAAATTAGCACAGTATTAGTATTAGTATTAAACCAACATTATGTAATTATATTGTTTATATTTTTAACAATAAAGTCAATATGATATTAGCCCACTTTTTAACCGAAACGTCTTAATTTATGCCGGTAAAAAACCAGTTCAACAACCCGTTTTAGTTAAATTTATAGAGGCTTCTCTCCTTCTAAAACTCACATCTGGTGAAGGTGAAACGGTAATATTATTATAATTACAAGGCGGTTTTTTTTTTCAAACTTATTACCCAGTATTTTTCCCAGATTGTGGATATTGATAGGGAATGAGATTTTCTACAAAAACTATTTTACTTGACAGCCTGTACAATACAATACAAATATACTTTATTGTGCACACAAATTACATTAAAACTTAAATATAAACAACAAATAAATCAGACATGTACACAAAGGCGGCCTTATTACTTTGAAGCAATTTAACCCTCTAGGGTAGTAACAGGCATTAGTCATAATATCACAGATACTTAATAAATACTACCTAATTATTATTTTATTTTGTCTGTGAAAATTTGTTTTGTCATTTATGTTTATTTCTTTTGTCTGTAAAAGCTTAGTTATAACGTTTCAGCCACTGCCCTACCGAACTTTAGAAACTGGTCAAGTAGCAACGTTGCCGAAATTGAGGTTGTATTGTATTTAATGTCATGTATTAACAGTTACATAATATTGAAAAGTTGCGTGCACGGAGACAGTGAATACCTCTTAATGCTTTTGGTAAAGGCATATTTTAGCGAACAGGTTTCCTGACCAAATTGTCTGACTACTATTTACTAAACATACTTCATATTTTTACAATAGGTATATTTTCATTTTGATATACACAACAAAAGCAATAAACATATTAAACAAGAAATAGATAGCATTATAGCGGCTTATCACTAGCTTTGTTTACATGTAGATAAAAAATCAGCCAAGTGCGAGTCGGACTCGCGCACGAAGGGTTCCGTACGTTATAGAGCAAAAATAGACCAAAATTGTGTTTTTTGTATGGGAGCCCCTTAAATTTTTATATTTATATTATTTCTAATTATTAAAGTACAGATATAAATAAGGTATTTTTGAATTTTTCAAGTGCCTACCTGTTTCCATTATTGATAACGAGCAAATAAGCCAAAAAATACGTTTGTTGTATAGGAGCCCTCCTTAAATATTATATAATTTTATTTTGTTTTTAGTATTTGTTATTCTAGCGGTAACAGATAATACCTTTACATAATTGTGAAAAATTCAGAAGTCTAGCTTTAGCGGTTCTTGAGATACAGCCTGGAGACACACTGTGTGTCTCCAGGCTGCATCCTTCTCTTATCTTCATCGTTTGTGACAGACGGATGGATGAACGGACAGACAACGAAGTCTTAGTAATAGGGTCCCGTTTTTACCCTTTGGGTACGGAATCCTAAAAAATTTAAACTGGGTAAGAAATGCATTTTAAATATAAACAAACTAGGCACAAAACTACAATAATATATTATACTAATATTATAAAGCTGAAGAGTTTGTTTGACCGCGCTTATCTCAGAAACTACTTTTCTGATTTGAAAAATTATTTTAATGTTACATAGCTCTTTTATGTAGGAAGGCTAAATGCTATATTTTATTACACTTAAATTAGTAGGAGCAAACAAACTGTGGAAAATTCTTTGAAAGGGCTTATCTCATGAACTACTGGAGCAATTTTTATGTTATTGAAAATGTACGGTTCCCGCTCAATAAATTTTTATGATTTTCGCTTAAACTATATTTTATCTATTGTTTTCTTATACAAATTCGAATTAAACAATCATCGTTAAGACAGGACAACCTCTGTCGGGTCAGCTAGTATTTAATAAAAACTTTAGAGTGTTTAGACTTTAGGTAAAGTTTTTAGGAAACTATAAAAATATTGTCACAAATGTAACTTTAATATTTATAAGATTAAAATCATAGTTATTAAGTGTATAAATTAAATATCATAATTTCATTTATTCATAGGTTATCGTAACAAACTCAATAGTTTTCTTATCAGCTGTTATCACTTATCACATAATATTATATACAAACTACAAATAAACTTTGTAAATAAACAACAAAAACAACTTTTTAACCAAACCAATATTCATGTGCCTAAGTACGGTATTTACAAAAAAAAATATATCAATTTGGCGCCAAAACTTACCTTCAGTGATGTTTTGACAGGTAACAGCAGTAACAAAACACAACACTAGCCACCACATTTTCCGTCGGTACTCACCACTATGGCTGGAAGCGCGAGCGCAGCGGCGGCGGTTGCAACATTCTAGTGGGGAACCAGTTTAATGCAATATTACCAAATCCTAATATTTTCTTTAGCAACATTAGGAGGCATTTAAATTACGTCAAATTTGCTTTATTAGCAACAGGTCTCGTTTGACCAATAAAAAAATTCGCTCGCATATTTTGGTTGTGTCAAGGGTACAAGTGAAAAAAAACTACCATCTTAAATATTATATAAAGTTCTCATGTGTAAAGTTCTCGGCTCAACCGATTTTAATTAAATTTTGTATGTAGCATCGAGGAAATTGATTCTTAGGCATTTGACGGACTTACGTCGTGTTTTTTTTTAATTAAATAAGGGGGCAAACGAGCAAACGGGTTACCTGATGGTAAGCAACTACCGTCGCCCATGGACACTCGCAACATCAGAAGAGCTGCTGCAGGTGCGTTGCCGGGCTTTTAAGAGGGAATACGCTCTTTTTGTTTGCAGGTCGTATAGGTCCGGTACAGTGCGCGGTAGAAAGTTACGCGAAAAACGCACTGTGAAAGACTGCCACTCATCAAGGTGATGAAGATGGTATGTTTTTCGCGTGGGACGATGGCGAAAAGTTACAGGTGGTATGATTCCGAACAATTCAGCTTTAAAAATAAAAAAAACAGTTTTTTTTTTCATTTCCAAAAAAATTCACAAACATTGTCATTATTTAGCTCTGCAAAGTTTCCGTTATGTACATACATGATACATACAGCCCAAACTAATTAAAGCGTGTTAAAAATGGTCCAATGTATAAAGTCGGAAGAAACATAGAACTGAGAAGTGAGAAGAAAGGATCCTGGTCATCGCTATTGCCTTCTCTAAGACGTATTTTTTATATATTTGCTTTCTCTAAGTAGTGGATATAATATAAAGAGTAACATAACAAAGTGATAATAAGTTACCTACCTACTTATTTTACGGCGTGTGCATGAGATGGAGCTAGCGATTCTACATGAACGATATGTTTACTTTTTTTGACTGTAGAGTGTAGAGTTCGAAAATAATGAATTAGTATTCTTACACACGAGCGGCACTTGTCGACGGCAGCCGTCCTTTTACATCTAAAAAGCTTGAAAAACAAGATAATATTATTATTATCAAAACACAAAAATATGAATATTATGATTTAACAATGTATAGAGCAAAACTTAATTAATTAATTAAAGTCTGTTAAGGAAAACTTAACACAATTATTTATTTATTTTATAGTAGGTAATGTAGGTGTTATAGGTATGTATAGAACTTTTCAAACTGTATTTTTTTAATATTTTTAATAAGGGGACAAACGAGCAAACGGGTCACCTGATGGTAAGCAACTATCGTCGCCCATGGACACTCGCAACATCCGAAGAGCTGCAGTGCGTTGCCGGCCTTTTAAGGGGAATACGCTCTTTTCTTGAAGGTTTGCAGGTCGTATAGGTCCGGAAATACTGCTGGTGACAGTTCGTTCCAGAGTTTTACAGTGCGCGGCAGAAAGTTACGCGAAAAACGTACTGTGGAAGACTGTTTTAATTTCATTGAATAAAATTCTTTTGCGCATTACAAAATACTTATCTTTAGCGATCAAAGTGTTAAATGTAAATTACCGTTATGAAATTGTCAAAGAACATAAAAAGTTATGTCAAGGTCAAGATGAAGAGAATTTCGCCGTGCTGCTGCTCTATCGAGGCTCCACAAAATTAAAGGAAACTCCACCTTAAGTCAAACCAGTAATGATTAAATTTGAACATAAGAAACTGATGGTTTCTGAACACAATTGTCTGCAAATATAAACTTTATTAAGTGTGCGCAAGAACCAATATCGTTTAAAGATATAGTGTCGCAGCATAGTGTGATCTAGTCATCTCGGCAGAACACATTGCGTTTATTTGCGATTTCCAATTACAACAACCTAATAGCAAATTATTTCATTTCTGACTCAGCAGTTTTAGAATCAAGGTAAAACTCTCGCTTGGCTATTTCCAAGAACAAAAAAAATCTAAGTATAAAATCTTACTTCTTAGCTAGTCCCGGGTGTGGCATAGGTCCCGGAAAAGGACATAGGATGATAATATCGATAATAAAAGTTTTATTATCGATATTATTCTCGATTTTTTTTTTACAAAATATTACAAAATTGCCACATTAGTGATTAGGATATCTTTCGAAATTTGAGATCTTGTGAGAACCTCGTTGTCTTTTTTAGGGTTCCGTACCCAAAGGGTAAAAACGGGACCCTATTACTAAGACTTCGATGTCTGTCCGTCTGTCCGTCTGTCCGTCTGTCTGTATGTCGCCAAGCTGTATCTCAACGACCGCTATAGCTAGACTTCTGAAGTTTTCACAGATTGTGTATATCTGTTGCCGCTATAACAACAAATACTAAAAATAAAATAAAGTTAATATTTATGGGGGGCTCGCATTGAAAAAAATATATAACCCTATGGCATCCCTATGGAATAAAATATGCAAGATGAAGTACGAGTTCATTAATAGTAAGAGGCGAAAAGCCTATTAAATAAATTTCAGGTCCTATACAAGGCTCCATTTTAGGTCTTTTATATTTTTTATTGTATGACTAGATGACGCCCGAAACTCCGTTGCACCAAAATATGTTTATCGCGCGAACCGTACATTTTTTATGAGCGGTTTTTGAGATACAGCCTGGAGACAGACAGACGGCTGACGGACAGACAGCGATGTCTTAGTAATATGGTTTTTTACCTTCTAGGAACGGAACCTATAAAAGTAAAAAGGGAGTAGCAATTTTTTTCTGTCGAAATAAAAATTGTATAAGTATTTTACATAATATACACAATATTATAGTTATAATATAATATAGTTAAGTAATTGATTGATTTCCGCAAGTTTCCGCAGCTTCATTCATTATTTATTTGTTATTAAAATATGTTACATGAACAATACGAAATATTATGTGTATGTAATTGTTTGTTGTATTTTGTAATTATAGAAAATTTGGGCCAACGTACAAACACCGACCTTGCAAAGTTAGGATTGCATCAAAGTTTACTTCAAGATATTATATTTTTTTACGATATTTTTTATTAATTATAGTAATTTAGTTTACATTTTAGGGTCAATTCAGACATACGCGACGCGTAGATGCATTTCTGTACTGAATTGACAGATTTCAATTGCGTGAGAGTTGAGAGTTGAGACGTCTTGCATAATATTTGTCAAATCGATAATATTATTTAGATTAGAAATGCATCTACACATCGCGTTGGGTCTGAATTGACCCTTACGAGGTAAAGAAATATACCTAGGGTTAGACCACGAAACCCAGGTGTATTTTATAGTGCCAACTAAATTTTCTATTTCAATGTAGGTGCACATTATTTTATAATATTATGTTTAATTAAGAATGCTCCAACTTTTTAATTAGCAGGTCGGATGTCTGTCACTACGAATATCGACGTTAATGACATTAAAATAAGATTCATATTAGCGCGCCTTGTACAGTGGCGGTTACGACGCTCGCCGCGTTTTTGATGTGGCGAAAATGTATGAAAAAATTTGAGAAATTTTCTTATTTTTCTTATAACTGGAAAAGATGTTTATTTTTATATAAAATTTTTAGCGGACTTTATAGAGGACTAAATAAGCAACAATTTTTTTGTATATTTATTTTCCTCAGTTCAGTGTATTTAGATATTAAGGTACCTAATCAGACCCCATTTTTTTCATATTTTGCGATTATTGTGATGGTTAAAACGTATTTTATGTGAAAATTTTGTATGCGGCTATAGAATTTTTATGGTACAGTCGTGGAGATGAATATATTATTATCTTTCATTTGAAATCAAAATATCCTCGCAGTTTGACTCCTAATTCTTTAATAGGGTACCGGAAAATCGCTGATATTTGTAATAGCGTCCTTAAACGAACATTAATTATTTACTATCAGTATCGAAGTTGGTTTAATTTTTTTAATACACAGCTTGTTAATATTAGTGAAAGAGAAGGCATGACGTTACATTATCCAATTTATAGCAGAGGTTCCCAAAGTGTGCGCCGCGGTGCCCTGGTGCGCCGTGGAAAGGCAAGAGATAGCCGTGAGTCGTTCCTCAAAAATTTTGATATGAATTTTGTAAAGCAGATAGATGATTAAATATTTGTTAATTATCATTTACCTTTTTTTTGATGCGCAGGGGAAACCCATCATGGGTGCCCCAGGTTGGGGATGGCAATTGGCAAACCTTACATTTGAAATATTTAAGTTATGAGTTACGAGTTACGACATTAAACGCGGAGTGCGTAAGCGGAAAGCCTCAACTGGCTTAGTGCGTAACGCGTTTCGTTAGATTACATGAAATCGACACGTGTGAAAGGCGAGTAGTTCACCTGATGGCGAAGGTCACGGTCGGTTAACTGTTCTTTTCTATTTAAATAAAAAATATTTTTTCAATTTTGTTTGTCTCGCTAAAACTCGAGAAGTTCGAGAACGGTTGAAAAAATTTGGCTAAGTTTAGTCTTGAAATATTGGTAGAAGTCCAGGGAAAGTTTTTAATGTGGTTTTTATTAGGAGGGAAGTGATACGAAGTTAACTAAGTCATATTTTTTATTGAAATTTGAATAATGATAATAATGAAAATATCAAGTGAAAACTTCTTTGGGTGCTTTGAGCAATTTTGAGATGGCAAAAACCTTAAGATGCGGTTACACAAGCAATAATTGCGGAAATAATTACTCGGCGACACAACTGGACTGATTTGTAGCAATTAGTGGAGCAATATGGAGCAATTTCAATAAATTGCGGCAATTATTTCGGCGATATCGATTCTGATTGCTCCAGATATTTCATATCGCTCTACGTCACACATACGAATTGACGTATATCCGATGAGCTTGGAAATTCTAGGCAATTGTATTGCGCAATATTGCTGCTTGTTGCAAAATTGCTTAATGTAGTCGTAAAGTCATAGCTGACGAGAATTGACTGGAATTGAGCAATTTTATTGCCCGTATAAGCGCACCTTAACTGCTTACAAGGAGCACACAAAATAAAAAGTTTCTATCAATTAGTATCAAATTAAAACCATATTTTTACACCCACAAAGTTTAATTTCTTGACGTAGTTTTTTATTTATATTTATTTCAAACGTTGTTATTGATAAAATACCTCAAGATAAGTTTAAAGACTAGTGAAACAAATATTGTTTTATCTACAAAGTATAATTTGGCGCAAGTCAGGGAGTTGGGAAGCTTAAAGAAACTAAAGTGAAGTTGAACATACAATATTATCATCTTGGCTCCGCACAGAAGCTTAAAATAAACAAGAGCTTTGGGGATTCAAATTAATTTTAACACTAACGTTAAATTTGTCTGAGACACTGCGGAAAGTTCACTTTTTGTTATTTTGTGTTTTGTACGTGTAATCACTTATCACTATTATAATGCATATTTATGTCGCAGTAGGAAATTGTAGATTATTATTTGGATAAATTGAGGGTTTACGGTCGGAAAAAGGGAGTAATTGTTCCTATGTGAAAGAACCGGTTAAGTAACATTTTAATTTTATTTAACCGGTTCCTTCACTCACGTCTTTAGTTACTAAGGCGCTTTTTATCCTTATCTAAAAGCTTTACAAATTAAAATAGACTTTCAAATTATTTATACATGAATATTGTATATTTAAATAACAATAGGCAACACGTAATAATAAATTGAGAGAACTTGAAATATAGTCCAAGAGGTGGAGGGCGTATTTCGCCACCAACAATTAAACGTGTAAGGTTTTTATCAAGGCTCTGTTCTCTCGATTAATGACTCAGGGCTCGAGTATATAAAATTCAGTTTTTAAACAGAATATTAAGTATACTTTAAAATATACATATTTAGACAAAGCACTGTCAGCTGCCACTTTAAGCCAGCGGAAATATTATATTTTATTGTAGCTAACAAAAATAATGATTGTATGTATAATGTATTTTTACTTTAAAACTACTAAAACTAAATAACATTAACTCTAAAATTTTTACAATAACATAATGTATGATATAATATTTATAATATACAAATAATTTACTGTTAAAATTAGATAATATTATAATGATATTGTGTGAAAGTGTGCTAATATAATATTAGTGTTTTAGGGCTTAAAGTGTATTACGCTCTAGCATTTAACCAATTAGAACGTAAGGCCTAAAGATTTTATCTTCAATTAAACTAAATTCTGATAATTATTTCCAACGATCTCGTTACCCATTTACATTCGCACTGTCCAAAAATTAATTTACTTCGGTATTTTTATTTTTTGCTTGCCAATTACTAAGAGTGAGTTGCATCAACCTACTTTAACTATAAATTTAACTTTAACCATAACAAAAAGTTTAATGAATTGTCAAATCCCTAGTAAAAGTCCATTATGGACGCCATATTTGACGATAACCTTAACTTTAACTTTAACTTTAACTACGCCTCTGGTGCAATCCACCCTAATTTTCGAAATGTCATAAACATCTGCTTTAGTATTCCAGCGTTGTTTTCTTGAAAAACAATAGGAAAATTCTGCACGAAATTTCGCCACGGGCTCCTGGTGTATTCAAATTAGCAGTGCTGTTTATTGACACAATCAATCGGGCGAACGGTCCGATGGTCCGGCCGTCCGGTTGTCCGGCATCCGGTGTGCGATCAGATGTTAACAGATACATCACTTGGACGCGTCAATTATGTTGATATATCGCCTGATACGTTTATTGGGTCAGTATGTTACTCTGGTTTACTCAAAAATCCGGATACGGTACGGTATCTCACAAAATATAATAATATTATGGCCTAGATATGTTGACAAAATATTATATAATTAATGACTAGACGTATTTTAGTTTGTAACACAATTACCATAGTAATTACGGCTGAAAACTCAAACAATTAAAATTATTAGTCGGAAGCTCGGAAGGTTCAAAAACGTCTATCTACGAATGTTGCCGGCTCAAAAAATTATCAGTGTTTTTTATTTACTATAATATAGGGTAAATGACTAGTGATTCGACAGTACCAGCATGTACCAGTCATTGGACAAAGCACAAAAACACAAAATTTACTAAGGTTGCTTTAAAAATGCCTGTTTTAAAAGTAATAGAAAGTCTGATTTTAAAGAAAAACAGGTAGTTTTTAAAGCAACCTAAATATTGTGTTTTTGTGCTCTGTCCAATGACTAGTACTGTCCAATCACTAGTCATGCATGTCCACCCTAGATATTGTAAAACAATAATATATTTTTTTAATAAAATTACTTTATCCGTTCATAATATTATTAATTACGAATGGAATGAATTTGCCATTATTTAAAAAATATTATGACACTAAATATACACTGAAAACGGCAACAAAAATTAACAATGGTAAAAATTGCACTCTGAAATACTCAACCCTTGGATAAGTTCCCATTATCTTTTCCTAACTTTAGATATAACCAATGAAAGAATAGACCCAAAACAGAAATAATTTTATACGTGACCGCAAAAGGGATTACCGAGCCAATCATTGGATAGGATTTGTATTCTTAAGATGATGAGATTTCTTCAGCGGACAGAATTTAATCCGCTTATCTATTATTAATACTTTATTGGTGGATGACTCCTGTTTATTTTGTGTATTGTATACTTTCGTAGATGTAAGGATGAAAAAACTGTATGATTTTATTATCAGATTCAAATGCTGTTACTTAATATGGCGGGTTTACATTATTACAATCCAATGATCCAATCCAGCGCTGCATTACTATTGGAATAATGTAAGCAGAAAATACTGGAATACACTAGAAAGCAATTTTGCTAGTAAAACGCTGGGTAAATCACTGGATTGGAATAAGGGAAACCGGCCATTGTTCGCTGCATGCTCGAGAGCGATGAGGCCTGGCAGCTGGCAGGCGGCGGTCTCTTACTGTGAAACCGTCCTTTCGTAGAAAGAGGCGGCGGAGCGGAACAGAGAGGATGACCCATCCTCCGTTGGATGGGAACCTGCCCGGCTAAGCTAGTCCCGGCGCCGAGGGGAACGCTTCAGTTTGCCGAAGTGTTCCCTTATTTTTGTGGAAATCCGGTCCCTTATGAGGCAGACCAGCCGGTCGTGGAAGGAGTCCTGTTAGACAGATCCAGGACATCTCTCCGTATACGGCTGAAGGCAAACCGCAGGTTTTAGTGGGTAATCCCAGCGCTTCTCACTGGAAGTCCCACATACCCCCGAGGTGCTTCAGCTTAACTGAGGACATCCCCAACCCGGGGCACCCATAAAGGGTTTCCCCTGCGCACCAAAAAAAGGAAGCGGCCATTAGCACCCTACTTTAGGAATACGGAGGGTAGATGGAGGAGAACTATCTTTAATGGGGGATATTTGAAAAAGTGTCCAGCTGTACGCAGTAAATAACAGTTGAAAGTGGCGCTAGCTGCAGCAAAGGGTATGGAATGAATGTAGCCGTTGGTGACAAAAAATAAAATATAATAAATTAATAAAATAAATAACAAAACTGAAAATAAGTAATACCCATATATTTTGAAAAATATAACCTAAAATAGCTGAAATAAAATGATTTAAAATTTACCGTGTTGCTACTGTAGCGCCACCCTAATTTGACGCATTTCAGCGTACACTTTTTACATACAGAGATAGTTCTCCTCAATCTACACTCCATATTTAGGAGTTGAATCCGGAAAAATATTTCAAAGTCATGCTAATATAGTTAGCGTGATTTTAAAATAATTTGAAATTCACCTAGAACGATCTAAAAGAGCGATTAGGGTTGACGCAAAAAGGTCTCCAAGGCACAAGGTGACCGACTAGCGTCTTGTTTAATTGTTCCCGCGGGAAATCTATTCTGCTTTACCGCGTTAATTTACTTTTTTCACTGTCCAGTGGTCACATCTAGATTGGAAATCCCAATTTGATTATCTAGTGTATTTGTGGGGAAGTTAGTTTAAAAAGGAAGATGGTTCAGAATTTACTTCAGTAATGTTTTAAACTGGACGATGATACCAAACTAACAGTTTAGCCATTTTTCATTTTTAGGGTTCCGTAGCCAAAATGGCAAAAAAGGAACCCTTATAGATTCGTCATGTCTGTCTGTCTGTCTGTCTGTCTGTCTGTCCGTCCGTATGTCACAGCCACTTTTCTCCGAAACTATTAGAGCTATACTATTGAAACTTGGTAAGTAGATGTAGTCTGTGAACCGCATTAAGATTTTGATGCAAAAATGGAAAAAGTATTAAAAATTTTAGGGGTCCCCATAGGTACAACTGAAACAAAAAAATTTTTTTTTCATCTAACCTATGCGTGTGGGATCTATGGATAAATCTCCAAAAATCATATTGAGGTTTCTCATATCATTTTTTTCTAACCTGAATAGTTTGCGAGAGAGACTCTTCCAAAGTGGAAAAATGTGTGTCCCCCCCCCTCTAATTTCTAAAGTAGAGGCATGATAATTCTAAAAAAAATATATGATGTATATTACTATAAAAACTACCAACGAAAATTGGTTTGAACGAGATCTAGCCAGTAGTTTTTTTTTATACGTCATAAATAGTAAAACTTAATGAAACAAAAAAAAAAATTTTTCATCTAACCTATGCGTGTGGGGTATCTATGGATAGGTCTCTAAAAATCATATTGAGGTTTCTCATATCATTTTTTTCTAAGCTGAATAGTTTGCGAGAGAGACTCTTCCAAAGTGGAAAAATGTGTGTCCCCCCCCCTCTAATTTCTAAAGTAGAGGCATGATAATTCTAAAAAAAATATATGATGTATATTACTATAAAAACTACCAACGAAAATTGGTTTGAACGAGATCTAGCCAGTAGTTTTTTTTATACGTCATAAATAGTAAACCTTAATCTAAATTTCATTAAATCGACTGAAATATAAAAATAAATCAAAAATAATATAATTTCATAAAAATTAACCTTATTGCTGCTGCGGAACCCTCCATGGGCGAGTCCAACTCGCACTTGGCCGCTTTTAATTATTAATTTTAATAATAATAAATAATCCTATGAATCTTGTAAAATGTATTAACGAAATTATTACTTTTTAGGGTTCCGTACCCAAAGGGTAAAAACGGGACCCTATTACTAAGACTTCGTTGTCTTTCCGTCTGTCCGTCTGTCTGTCTCCAGGCTGTAACTCAAGAACGGTAATAGCTAGAGAGTTGAAATTTTCATATTATTATGTATATCTGTTGCCGCTATAAAAATAAATACTAAAAACAATATAAATCAATATTTAAGGGGGGTTCCCATACAACAAACGTGATTTTTTTGGCCTTTTTTTGCTCTATATCAAAAATAGCAACAGGTACTTGAATTTTTCACATAATCCTTAGTTTTATGTCTACTGTCTTAATCCTTAGTTTAATAATAATATTAAAATAAAATAAAAAAATAAGGGGGGCTCCCATACAAAAAACACAATTTATAGCCTAATTTTGCTCTATAATTGAATTGCAGTTTATTTTGTCAAAAATTTAAGGGCTAACCGCGTTTGTTATGTAAGTTACTTTTTGTAGTAAGGATTAATTAAGAATAAATAACTACACCTTGAATCTAACATTAAATTTAATTTGTCGTAATTTATAGTGCTGTAATATAATAATCATTGTAATCATAATATTTATCAGCTTTACTTTATTTTAGTTGCTACGTCTTAATGCGTGATTGCTTATAGCTTAATGCACTAAGTGATAATTATAACTACTAAAGGCCGTCACAGACCTAGCTATAATATATATTAATATACCATACTAAACACACTGAGACCAGAAATATATATTATAGCTGAGTGTGTGGTCACGCGAAAATTGTATAGAAAATATATATTAATATGCCTAGCTATAAACATATTAATATATTATATTATAGCTTTAGCATCACATATTTTAGCATCACTATAATTATAAATAGCTGGTTTACACGTATTAAGTTGATAAGTAGTTTACTAAATTTAAACTTAATTTTTAAGTTATTAATTGCATGTTAACACAAAAAGTAGCAAGTAGCAAGTTAAAATTTAGACTAACGGTTTATATTTACAAAATAAAATAAGTTAATATTTATTTTGAGCATAATATATTAGTAACTAAACATAAAAAGCAAATATAACGTAATATAAAGCAAATAGGTACACGTTTATATTTTCATTTGTAACTTTCGAAATATTTTATTCAATATCCACTGTATTTAAAGCCACACGATATCCTATTTAAAAATAGTTTAAAATATGAACTTAGATTAAACTGGGGAAGTGGATATTTGAAAAGAAAATTTTCGTCCCTGCCAAACCTCTTTCAAACGCTGTAAAGGATAACTTTTTTTTATCTAACTTCTGTAAAAGTTTTTACGTGGACGACCTCACACAATTTATATGCAAATTTTCTTCTGTTCTCGCCTCTGGATAAAAACTATTTTCACTGCATCAACTTTTCCCAGGAAATTTCGTCATTATCACGCCTAAGTTCTGTCTAATACTTTATTGACGCAATGAAATATTATTTAAGATAATATTATTATTTTAGTTACAAATATTATGTTGCAGGTCTGCGAAATATAACGGTATTCCGTATTACCTACCTATCTGTACAGAGTACATTTCATAAAAATCATCCCAATACTCCGTCACTCTTTGATTGCAAGCAAACTTACAATGCTACAGTAGAGCTACTAAAACTGGTCATTTGACAATAATATAATATGATTCGAATAGGGGATATTACGCAAAGGTCGGATCAGAGGGCACTACTAAGTACTAGCACATACAGTAAATAATAAAGAATCGTTGTCAAACGTTGAAAAAAACTTTTTGTGTACCGTCTGTACTGCCGTCTAGGGTGAAAAATTGCAGTAATATATCCTATTCATGGAAAATGCATAAAATAAACGCTTATCACGTTTGTACACAAAGTTCTGGGGATGTGTATTAGCAATATATTATTAACTTCATAAACTCAGTAACTTCCAATCGAATGTATTATAGCTCACATCAAACTTTATAATGATGTTTGACACGTCGTGTTACTCGTTTCCGGAAATGCTATTTTGTGGTACCGCGAAGTATGCTGTAAGGCGCTGCATGTATTGGCGACTGACGACCGCGAGTCGCGAACGTTGGTTGCTGTTGCTTTTACTTTTTTAATCCAATTAATTAATAATGGTACTAGATGACGCCCGGAACTCTGTTGCCCTGTAATCCGTTTATCGTTTGGGAAGCATAATATTATGTGTTTTCGGGATAAAAACTATGAAACTATCCTATGTCCTTTCATGGATATCAAAGTATATCAGCATACCAAATTTCAGAAAAAAACGGCTCAGCGGTTTGGGATTGAAGATGTTATAGACAGACAGAAACGCTTTCGTATAAATTATAATATTAAGTAAGGGTGTAAGGATTAGTAAGGATTATAAAAGTCGTGGTGTTGCCAAATACCAAACTGAAACGGCTGGAATATTGCGGTAAGTAAGTAATTTTGTGCGCTTATCCTGTAAATCTGAGAATCGGCCAATATCAGCTATTTTAGACCCGTAATTATGTAAACGGTAAAAAAACGTTACCGGGTCAGCTAGTTTCATTTTAAACACACACTAGCGCTCACTATTATGAATTCAATGATAATAATATGACATTTTAAGAATATCGTACAAAAATGTCAAATTAGCGCTGAAACTACAGCGCCAGACGGTCGATTTATGATCTCCTAAATTATATTCTCGCTTATTCTAACTCGGTGCGAGCAAACGAGCGAGATAAGCGCACATCCTGTGACAGACTCTACTTGGAATGTTACGTTAACGACATCGTCGTAACGATATTATTATCGCTAACGATTTTTGCTGAAGTATTACAGAATTACATAGAAAATATAATATTATAATATTTTGTAGAAATTTTAGTTTGTTCACTCAGTTGGAATATCTTTTAAAGTTTCTGTTTCATTCAAGTTTTGTTTCAGGGAATTAGGCTTTGCTCCATATGAAAATCATTTCAAAGCCGTCATAGAATAATTGGTTTTACCAAGAAGCTTTGCTCAGAGTTTTCTGAACAAAGCCAAATGGGGCAGAATTCTCATTATTTGAATATCAGTTAGAATTTTCGTCCTAGTATTTCTGCTTCGTTCAGTAATTTTGCTTGAGTCGATTTAGCCGAGAGACAAGACAGCTTAAGAATCGAACCGAAATTAGTCGTATGAGAATTGAACCTCTATTGCCTTGGATGTAAAAGGGAGCTTCTATCGCTGGATGACCTGGAGGTTTCATTATAATTTATATTGCGTTGCACCAAGTCATGAAGTCTGCCAGGTATCCCTTTGACGTGATATTACCGTCATTCGATGTAGAGTCTCTCATATACGAGGTACAATATCGTCAGTGTATCGCTACTTTTTATTTGTATAGTCATTAATAAATTCTTATATTTCAATTTTGATGGTGACTTTTGATCTTACTATCTGAGGAAGTCACAATCTTCACAATATAATTTTAGTTGTGGCCGTGGTTCCGAATATATTTTCAGTTCAAAACTTATCCTCCATATTGTAGCGAAAAAAGTAATTAGAAGACATTTTCTACGTTTGTGGTAGGCTGAATGTGGCCCATGGGCCATGATGGATGTGAATTTCAAAACTGTCTATTCCATACAGATGTGGAGCGCCACAATTCTGCATCGTGCTATTGAAGTTTCTGAGCACGACGAGACAGCACGCAATGAAAGATCTTCCGACCATGCGACAGAGCGTACTCGGTGATCGGTCAGGCCGAAGCCCACCATTGTCACTCCAAACGTTGTATAATATAACTTGATGACGCCCGCAAGTCGCAACTCCGTTGTGCCAAAGTTCGTTTATCGCGGCGGAACCGTGCCCGCAAGTCGGACGGACGGACGGACGGACGGACGGACGGACGGACGGACGGACGGACGGACAGACGAACAGACGGACCGACGGACGGACGGACCGACGGACAGACGGACAGACACACTTTGGCATTTATAATATTAGTATGATATCAGCTTGTCGTGCTCCGAAACTTGGATAGTGCGATGCTGGATTGTGGCGCTAATTGGGGATACCGCCACACAGGTATTGCAGCTTCGCAATACTAAACACGTACGTTTCATATAAGTAGATCACTTACTAACTCTGGAACTGTTCATGATCCTGCTATGTGAGACTTTGACAATGGTCCTCTAAGTAACTTGGAAGTGGCTAAACTGCTGCCAAATCTGAGTTACCAAGTTTGCAACAATTACAGATGAGATCAGTTGGATTCATTACAGATATTTCAAAACTTTAACGCATATAAAAATTACTGATTTCTAAATATAAACCATTCTGCTAACAATAAAGATGTAAGAAACCTCAATATTATCATTTTTAAAGACCTAGCTGTCCAATGTCAATAGATACCACAAACGTATATGGGTTTGATAAAATATATTTTTGAGTTTCAGTTCTAATTATTGTTTGGAACCCTCAAAATTTGCTGTTTCTTTTCTATTTTAAAAAATCTAAATTTCAAAATTTTTCTACTTACCAAGTTTCAATAGCATATTAATAGGTCTTATAGCTTCAGGGGAAACGTGGCTGTGACATACGGACGGACAAACAAACGGCCATGACGAATCGAGGGTTCTTTTATTGCCATTTGACTACGGAACCCTAAAAATCAGTAGTTTCATACAAAAGTCCACTTTTGTATGAATTTTCAATTTATTTATTTGCAAAATGTGAGTTAGTAAAGATGTTAGTAGAGTCGACAATGGTATCATCACATTTGCCCAATTGAGCATGCAAATGTTTAACTTATGAACTACAATATAATATGAAATATTAATACTATTCTTACAAATTAACTAAGTATTCCAAATGTGCTAATATAGAAAAGGTTATAATTGTGCTGTATGGTTAACTTATTTAAACATTACCAATATTAATAATAAATAATTAGACATAACAAAATCTATTCATATATTAACCATGTAATTCATTATTTAATTGTATTTATGGAGAATTAATATTATTATTTGAAACTACTGATTTTTAGAGTTCGCTAAGGTGCTTCAGTATGAAACACCTTTTCCAAGTTTTATTTTATTTTATTTATTTACTAGACGTGTCAACAATATGAATTTAAGCTTGTATAAATAACTACAATTAGGTCCACATTCGGCATTCATAATCAATTAAAGACATGCACAACATTATTTATAAAACACAATGCAAAAATAGACAAGACTTAACAACTATAACAACTAAAATAGTTAATAAAAATAAAAATTATAAGAAAAATTGGATTATGTCAGAAAATACTACAATATTAAAATTACACGAAAATAATCGGCCAAGTGCGAGTTGGACTCATGCACGAATAGTTTCGTACCGGTATAAAGCGAAAGTAGGCAAAAAATTGTGTTTCTTGTATGGGAGCCCATCTTAAATATTTACTTATTTAAAATTTTATTATTGATTATTAAAGTAGAAATATAATTAAAGATTTTGTGAAAATTTCAAGTGCCTAGCTGTTACCATTATCTAGTACGAGCGAAAAACCTATTGCGCTTTAAGTATTATTTTGTTGTTATACCGGCAACAGAAATACACAATCTGTAAAAAATTTTGAAGTCTAGCTTTAGCGGTTCTTGAGTTACATCCTGGAAAGTGGAGACAAACGGACAGATATCGATGTCTCAGTAATAGGGTCCCGTTCTTACTATTTGGGTACGGTACGGAACCCTAAAAATGTCCAAATTAACATGTCAATAAATTGCAGTTATTAATACAATAGAGAATAAAACAATATACCATAAAACACAATTAGTTACATCAATAGAAATGTCAATAAAAATTATACAATAATTTACTTAATTAATTAACAAACCAATGAACAATAACAATTAAGCAACATAAAATTTTCTTCCTAATTGATGTAGTCCTAACTCCCAAGTTGTTTTAATTCAGAAAATATGTGCTCATTCTACAATAATATTATAAAGCTATAATATTCAAAAGCCGATCTCAATGTGACGTGACAATCAGCAAAACAGTCAAAAAGCAAATCCCTGAATAACGTATTGTGTATCGTAATGGAATTTAAATTGTGATTTTCAAAACCCAAACAACGGTTATTGGGTAAATTTTATAAAACCATCAAAGCCTAAGCAAATATCCCATTGACTTAGCTCGTTAGGCGCTGTTTGTTTTGGACCAACACGCGCTTCTTTGTTAATTGATATTTCATAATTAATTTATGCAATCACAGAGATTAATGCGGATTTGATATTTGAAGTGAGTAATCACGTCACTTTCCCAAACGCCTGCTTTTTTAACGCTAGGGGCCTGTTTTACCACTTCCTGATATATTATTATATTGCCTATCCAGCACGTCTTATCAGGCCACCTTACTTGACAGATAAAGAATGGAGACTCCATTAAAAAAGTTGTGGATAGCTTATCCGCACTTTACCAGCAAGTGGTAAAACAGGCCCAAAGAGTTCTGGATACATCCTTCAAGATTTCACAAATTTTTGTGTCACCCATCCATAGGGATATTGTTATAATACACTACATGTCAAATAGTACGGGAGCCCTAGAACAATTTTTTTTTATTACTATCAAGCAAATTTTTCGCGAGTAGCTTCATTTTGATAAGACGAACAATATTTTTAATTGCGAAAAATCTTGAAAGTGGTAGCTAAAAGAAATAGAGAGGATCTCATACTTTGATTTGATGGATTGTTCTATATTTTGTAGGACAATGTTACTCTTAAGTTATAATATAACTATGTATTAACCTATCAATATAAGTACAAAAAATCAGCTTGTTAGGGTTCCGTTTTAGGGTTCGGTAGTCAATCAAGTTTTGTTGATTATGTGTCTCGCGCACAATTTTAAAGGGATTGAATCGAAATGTTGGGAAGATAATTTTTCGCTCCGTGTCTAAACCCTTATCCCGGTAAATCGCGTCACCGCCCATCGGGTATCCTAAACGTGAGATAACCATTATCGTAAGGTAAGCGTAAATAATAAATCGCTAGTAATCGACTTGGCTGATTTTGATGTAATTTTCAGACTTTTATATAAAATTAGGGGGCAAACGAGCGAGCGGATCAGATGATGGAAAGCAACTACAGTTGCCCATGGACATTCGCAACATCAGAAAAGTTGCATGTGCGTTACTGGTCTTTTAATAGGGAATACGCTCTCTTTTTGCAGGTCTGCCAGTCGTAACGGTCCGGAAATATTGCTGGCGATATTATTTCAGAGTTTTAGAGTATTCATTAAGTATAAAAATCTATTTGTGATCAACTATATTTTGATATGAATTGTCTACGTACTTAGGTAGACCGTATGGCTTAATTAAACTAATGTGTTCTTATAATTTTCCAGACAGAATATGCAAAAACTTTAAAATAATAATATTTTAAAAAGATAGAACCGACTTCAAAATTGTGCATAATTAAGAATTAAAACTCCGTATCTCCAAAACTACTGAACCGATTTTGATGAAACATGCACTACACCCTAAGTTGAACAAGCGCGAGCAGCAACCCTAGTGCAATAAAAAAAGAATCACTTAAATCGGACTTGTAGTTTTAACAAACAAAAACATACATACATACACTTTTGAAATTTAACACAATATTTGTTCAGAAGCTGAACAAATGACATAACATAATATACAAAAACTGGGCAGTTCTGGAAATATTACATACTTACATACGCGTCGAATTGATAACCTCCTTTTTTTGAAGTCGGTTAATAAAAAACGTTGGAAGTGAACCCAAGTTTTTCACTATGCCGACAAAAATTAATGTGGTCTAAAACACGCTTGAAAATTTTGTCAAAACCAACGCCGGGGGGTCCGTTGTCTCATTATTCAAACTTTTGCAATTTACTCCCTTCTATCTCGGTATTTAGTAGAGTATGTAATTTGAAAGGATTTTATCATAGGTATTTAATGTTTCTACTATTAACTCTTGCCGAAACTTTTATGATCAAAGTTATAATTACTGGCGAACGGATATAAAATTTACATTTTATGAAAGAAGTGAAATGGAATGATGTGTCTTTATGATATGAATAATGATGGCTGGATCCTAGAGTAAGGAATCTTCAGTCTTTCGTCGCAGATCAAAAAGGCTGAGATAGCGCGTTTATTATAACTAGAGACACTTTGATTATACATATTGTATTATTTAGCACACACAATTTACACGATATAAGGCTACTACGTCGGCCGTCGTGCTACCTTTCAGACGTTATTGGTCTATGTAGTTTCACACAACATAAAATGTAAAACCGGCTCTCTTTATTTCTCAGTACTCTATCTACAAGATGTAACAAATTACAAAAGAAAGTGATAAAATTGTGTTATTACTTTAGGGTGAGTAATTGAGTAGGTATGTGTCCCTTAAGTAAGTTATATGGAGTTCACTGTGTGAATAGCAGCGTTGAAATAGTAACTATTTTTGACTTTTGTTAACCCCCGACCAAAAAGAGGAGTGTTATAAGTTTGACGTGTCTGTCTGTCTGTCTGTCTGTCTGTCTGTCTGTCTGTCTGTCTGTGGCATCGTAGCATCCAAACGGGTGGACCGATTTTGATCTAGTTTTTTTTGTTTGAAAGCTGACATGACTGAGAGTGTTCTTAGCTATAGTTCATCATCATCAGCCTGCTCATTGCTGAAATATCACGGTATATCTGGTTCGTGATAGGACGATTAGCAACTTGTTGTCGTCTGATGGGTTTTATCATTTGATATTTTATCCTTGAATATCCTTGATGCGACTCAGCGACAAGCTTAAGTTCCTCTTATTATCAATGTTTATGTATTTACAGACTTACAAGAATCACTTGCCATAATATAATATTATAATTTATCGCTTACATGAAAATATTATTATTAAAAAGAAAAATAAATATTATTATATTATACTATCTGTTGGCAGAAAACTTATAAACAATTCTTGGTTAAAAGTCTGTAATTCGACATCAGATACCTGGTGAATGCAGTATGCTTATTGAAGACCAAAATTGCACACCGCAAAACCAACACCGCAGCATTTATCGAGAATATTCCGAACAGCCTTAACATTATGCTGTTTCTGCTGCATAAATCACAATATTTAGCTTTTAAACCTCAGAGTTCAGACTTTGAACTGTATTAGGTTGAAATTATAGATGATACGAATGTGTTGAAAAAAATAGTGATACGCATATTATGAGGTGATCAAAGAAATATTGATTGGCGGATCAACGTGTAATGTCAAGTTAATGTTAATCGTTTTTGGCATAAACTCGAGCAAAATACGTGAGTCCGCAAATCACAACTCAGTTTTGCAGCGTTTTGGCAAAAAAATTTTTTCTTACAAACGTCATAACGTCATTACTACTCTATGCAAGTACCTATCTCGTAACTAAGAATGACCAGCACTATTAACATAATCCTAGTTATTACAGTCACCTCTATTAGGCGACTGTAATAACTAGGATCTTTATTGGTAACAGTAGATACCTTTAAGGACGCCACCTGAGTCCCTAACGAAATAAACTGTCGGTCCCTTTATATTGAAACATAATGCCCGTCACTTCACACCTGCCCAAAATTTCGTGGCATTTCTTGACGTGTCTTCAAGGACCAACTTAAACGTTACACAATGGCTTTGTCCACATTGTGCCTTTTTCTGTTCGTCAAGGGCATGCGTTATAGCGCAGTCAACAGCTAACCCGCGTCACGGGCATGCCTCACGTTCGCTGTTGACTGCGTTATAACACATGCCCTTGATGAACAAAAAAAGGCACAATGTGGACAAAGCTTATGACACTTTTCTTTTTTCAACGCGGGTGTATTTTGACGCATTCAATTATTGAATAGGTATGCGGTATGCCAAATGAAAGTTGAATAAAAAGAAGATGACGAAAATTGAAGATGAAATTGCATAATGTGGACATAGCTACCATACACTCATAATTATTTTAGTGTATGGATAATGGATGGAATGAAAATTTGGTGTGGAAATACTTTGAGTCTTGGGAGACGAAATGGAGTACTTTTTTCCCGGAAAGATGTACGGTTCCCGGTTCATCTAGTAAGGAATAAAGTCTCATCATAAATCAAAACTCCTAGTATTTAAAACGAGCAAAACGCAACAATGCCGTGCAATGTCAAGCTGTTGTCAACATTTTGGGGGTATGCCAGAATATCAGTATTGCTAAAAACATTTCAAGTCATCGCATATATTGCGAATCTGAGCATTCATTAGAGGCCGGGAATTGTCTACATATGCGGAATTAATTAAAAATCTGGAACTGTTCCAACAATTGTAACCGACTTTTATCTTCGCATGCAATAAAACAGTAATAACCCCGATATCGAGTTGATGAATTACGCGAAAGTATTGAAGTACCTAATTTAGTTTTATATCGTTTTTTACAATTTTCCAGTTAGTTAGGTAGTAAGTTCAAACCGAAAAGTGAAAACAGGACGCGACGATATTATAAAACGATAAACATACGGTAAAATAATCTCAGTGTCACTAATCGATATAAATTTAAAAAGATGTAATATTATTACTGCAACGTTTTCATTTTGGTTTTCATGCTAGAATGCAGAACCAGCACATTATAATATACAGAAAACAAAAAGTTTTGTTCGACGTTTGACAAAGTTTCTGACAATATTCTGCTATTATGACGTGTGCAACGTGTCGGGTTAGGCGTCTCAGTGTCAGTTGCTTGTACTGCCACCGCCACCGCGTGTGTCTGTGTCGTTCCTAGAACTCTCAAGTCATCACCGCCGCCGCCACCGCCGCCACCACCGCCACTGCTGCCCGCGTCTGTCTGGAAGACGCCTTATACGGATTATTTACTGCTTGTGCTAGTAGCACCCTTTGCTCCGACCTATGCGTAATGTTCTCCATTAATTAAGGAGATACTCTATACTAATTATCTGTCAGATATAAGTTGTGGATAGCCTATCCACTATCTAGGTCTTATTAGTATGGGGTGAAACAGTAACTTGGTATTGCTTTTATGCATCGCCAAGTCGCACCACGCTTAATAAGAAGTTTGACGTATTTATGAGAGAGTCGGTGATAAATCAAACCATTTATGCGCATATTCCTTTGCGATAAGATCCAAAATTGTTTGGACTAAATAATATTTTTGTTATTACCTTATTATGCGCCCTGATTTGTACTGGTTTCAGCGTACAAGTTTGTTTGTTGTTCAGAACTCATTACCAAGGCAATTGGCATATGCTCATAAACTCACTGCTCGGAAGAACTTCGAACATAACACAATATAATATTAGGTATTATTTTATATATCATCGACATAAATAAAATATTGCAAAAGCCTTGTTCTACTTGCGATATCCTTGAAATCGTAAAACACAAGGTCAAAGTTAGGGAAACGTATGTAAAGTATCATAATATTGTACAATATGTACATACACATGTACATAGAGGATGGTATGAAAAACATACCATCCTCATCACCTTGATGAGTGGCAGTCTTCCACAGTGCGTTTTCGCGTAACTTTCTGCCGCGCACTGTAAAACTCTGGAACGAACTGTCACCAGCAGTATTTCCGGACATATACGACCTGCAAACCTTTAAGAAAAGAGCGTATTCCCTCTTAAAAGGCCGGCAATGCACCTGCAGCTCTTCTGATGTTGCGAGTGTCCATGAGCGACGGTAGTTGCTTACCATCAGGTAACCCGTTTGATGGTTTGCCCCCTTATTTAATAAATTAAAAAAATGTACCTACATAATAATGGCCCGGGGGCTCGAATTGTAGGAATCACCCACAGGCCACAAGTCACAACAGATACATTACAAATGACACGTTAGGAGATTTGTTTTTAGACGAAATTCGCCTTAGATAGTTAAAATTTGTACTATAGGGCCCACTTGCGCCAATCTGGGTTAAAGTTAACTCTGAGTTAAACATCATGTCGTCTCTATCACTGACTTGGTGAGTGACAGATATGACATGATGTTTAACTCAGAGTTAACTTTAACCCAGATTGGCGCAAGTGGGTCTAGGTATTTTTAACATCAAACTTTTTTTTGCTTTCAAAATAAAGAAAACAAAATTAATATTCTAACCATAAAATATGTTTTAAATGCGATATTGTTATTATCTACTAATTCAAACTCACCTTGCCTAAAATTTTTCCTTTCCCATTAGAGAAATTAGAGGAATTTCAATCAAAATGATTTTCTAATCCCTCAGTATTCAAATACATTTAAATAGGGCCGTTAAATTGAAATTCGTCTGATTTTATCACTCGGTAATAAAGCGTCAAAGGCATATTAAACGGTATTTACGTCTACAAATAACTTGACTGATAATAAATATTAATAGGGCAATGTTTCAGGTCTTAAACCTCGCTAAATGCTAACGGTTCAAAAGTAAATGGATAGGCTTATAACTTAATAATGAGGGCTGCCATTTTAGCTTTTAATTATGAACAAATCTGACTAATACAAAATTATTAATCATTTTTAATTTTCAAGTACTTCCTCAAAATACAAAATGTTCTTCAATTCACTATTTACACTCCTATAATATTATTATTAAGTGTTACTTGGTTAAGAAGGCAATAACATATTAAGATTTTCCGTATTTTGTATTTAACAACGTCATTGAATTTTCAAATATTATGCATTGCTAAATTGCTAACACACATTAGCACTTAGTCCAAATTTTACAAATCTTTTGACCCCTCATTCAATAAAAAAAATTGTAGTCAATTGTAGTTAAGAAGCTACGATAGATCATAGAACATAATAATATTATTATGGAAACTACGTTAAAACATAATAATAATTATAACAAAATGAGAGTTTTGCATGTCGAGGTACAACAGTAATAATATTATTATAATTATTAAAAAAATGTTCTTCTATCTTTCTGTTCGTGTGTCCAAGTTTCCATGTAATTAAGCGGTATACTCATGATTGGGCTTTTAATTTTTAACTGCTCATACGAGCTCCGGAGCGCGGAGCAAAGTTTTCTAAATAACTTTTAAGACAAGCAAAGCGTTGTTAGTTAGAAAATTTTGTTTGCTTAACGAGTTTATAGGTACGTGTACGTCAAAATTATCGATAAAGAGTAAGTCGATGCTCTTATGCAAACAATTTTCAGCTTAAGTTGAAAAACTTTCTTTAACACTTTCACAGTCCACGGTATCCAAACGGATTCTAACATAATATTGTGGTTACCGTGGAGTCCATTGTATCCAAAAGGTGCATTGGCACTAAAAAAATCATAGAAAAATAAGAAGCATAGAAGCATACAAAAATTACTTAATAAAATAATAATCCTTATAATCCATTGTAAAACGATGAATATTGGAGTGGACTCGAGGGACTAGATTTTGTTTTTGTATGCTGGACTGTGAAAGTGCTAATTAATATTGATACTGAATATTATTATCACTGTACAATCATACCTTCTTCATCACAAGGATGTTTTGATGCGGGAATGACATTTAGGTGTGGATGCGACTTGCGAGTCACCCGTCGATATCTGCCAGAACTGTTGCAAATTGCAATCGAATTTTTTGACAGCTAGCTTGTACTATATGCATTATCTATTCTGTGCAGATAGTAGATATTGTGCAATCTTAGCTGTCAAACGGCTTTTACTTGTCTATTGCATGCTTCATCACCCTCATGCTGATCTGGATTTTGCAGTTTTCAGCTGTTTTGCTTACCAGCCACGTCGACGGTGTTGTGAGCCACATATGGCTTATATTACCGGAAGTTGCTACCGTAGATAATGTACGGGCCTGAAATAATTTTGATAGCACGATTCAGAGCGCTGAAAAGCCCGCTACGACCCCGAAATGTTAACAATTCCCATAGATATAATATTGTGTAACGGGCATTCCCTCGCGTCGGCGCAAAAATAATAATTTATTTTACACTTCATTTTGTGTATATTTTGTATGACGCCACGGTTTTAAATATTGTTTTGAATTAGTGCATAATATACGCTATGTAAGTCCTATTAAACTTTAAAGCATAATATTTACAATTTGGTCAGCAAAAAGTCATCTTGCACTAGGGCACAATTATTGGCCCCTGTTCCATAAAATAAAAAAGTTATTATTTTATAGTCTTAAAAGTTTAAGAGCCCCTATCTTATAGATTTCAAAATGGTACAGTTTATATTAATGTATTTTTAATTATTTTCGGATGAATAAAAAATTAATTGTAGCGGCCTCCTTTGTCACTTAAAATTTAAGCACGTATCCCAGGTTTGGTATTAAAAATAAATTAATTTAATATAAAATTAATGTCGGGGCCGTGCGTATGAATCGTGAGATGTACGGCAATTACGAATACGTGCGAAACATTTGTAACGTAATGTACGTTGTTTGTACGCATCTCGTATAATGATATTATGACGTAGTGGATATACATTTACATGGACTGGGATTGATACGGGATGGAAACCGGGATGAACAGATAGCGACATAGGTGGTAGGATGTAAAAAATAAGGTTTATATTATGTGCACTTACAATTTTTCTGTCATAAGTGCCTACTGTGCTTGTCTAAATCTGTCTAACATTATATTATACCTTCTTTGTCTTGTACTAGAGTTAGAACAGCTCAAAAATTCACACAACAACGACAGACGTAGTCGAACTATTTTTACATGTGTGTGTGCAGACGACAGACGACTCACCTGCGGCGTAAAGAGATTTTCATCGAATGCCTAGTCTTGCGGCCACTTTGAAAATAGTATTTAGAACATACTCCAATGTTAATTAACTATCCTTTAAGTTTATCCACAAAGTTTTCTAATATTATCAGTATAACTGATTACTGAGTCAACAGAACAACGACAACGTACGCGAAGTCTTCTGTGCAAAGCAAACAATTGAAACACAAAAAGTAGTTTGAGACGCGAAACTTTTCCTACCTGACTTAATAATTCATACTAGAAAGTGGCTTACTAGGGGAAAGGCTCTTTGAGAAGCTAAATAAAGAAAGTGGAAGTAAACAACTACCTGAAAAGAAAATTGAACGAAACGAGAACACGGGTCAAGCTTCGAGATTTGAAATCTGAACTTGCTGAATAGATGTGACCGATTAAGAACTGGTTGGTCAATTTAATTCTGTGACAAAACCAATGGCATTGTTTTGGATCGTTTTATTGGTAGATATTATGCTTCTATGAAGCGGTACTTCTTCGGTGACCGATTATAAGAACTGGTCAATTTAATTTTGTGACATAAACAGTGGTATTGATTTAGATTATTTTATTGGTAGATGCTACTTTAAAGCGGTTACTACTTCAGTTACCGATTAAAAAATGGTCAATTTAATTTTATCACAAAAACAGTGGTAATGTTTTATATCATTTTATTGGTAGATACTACTATAAAGTGGTGAGAGTAATTTTTGTCAAAACAACACGGCGAGTCACAAAAGTAGGTAATTAATTTAAGAAATTGATATTATGAAATTTAAAAGTGAGTAATACTTTAGAATGTTTGAAAAAATAGTTTTTTTAAAACATATATAAGTAATATAATAAAATAATTTTAAACAAATAATTATTTTTCCTACTACTACCTTTATCTTGAAATGTGTGTGGTATCGAAGGTGACATATATAGTGTAAATCCTATTACTTGTTTTGCTGTTGACTCAACAAAGTGTAGTAGCTGTAAGCTCCTTTGAGGATCTGAAAATGAAACACAGTAAGGCTCGTAATTACACAGCACATATATTTTTTTTAATTAATATTCCTACAATAATGAAGTTTCAATAGATTAGATTCAGATAGATAGGTATAGATTCAGAGATATAGAAAGCAGTCTCGATACAATTACATTACAAAATCCAGAGTTGGCCGCAAACGCAACGTACCGTTCCGTATTCGATTTCTGAATTCTTTCTCCGTATTCGGAGATCCGTGAGACTACTCGTAACGCAGTTTTTTTTTCACGCGCGATCGCTCTGGCTAATACGGAAAACAAATTAGAAATTGCGGACGGAAAACGTGTATATGCGGCCGGCCTAAGAAAGATTTAATGACCATCGCTGATTGAGATGGTCATAAATAATTGAGATTTAATGGCTATCGCATACTTTTGTGCATGGAAAAATGTTTTTTTTTTTTATAACTTACGCTCACAAAAGTAGCAACAGTGAGATTCGTGAAGGGTCCAGCACTGAATACGATGGTTTTGTTGAACTGTTTGCTCAGCATGTTCATGTCACTTTGTCTTTGTACAGGCATGGTATACCATCTGCTCTCGTAAGGCCCTCTCAATAAGCTAATACTCTGAAATAGAATCGACAGTTAAGTAAGTGGCTTATTGATCATCCTTCTAACCCCGACTTCCAATTTTAGTTAATAAAATCATTCGCATTTCTAATATCGGCTATTTCGTTTGAATTGTACGCTTTTTTGGGACGAAAACTATCGTGTATTCTTTCCCGATACTCTAGGAGTATCTCCATATCGAATTTTATCAAAATCGGTTCGGAGGTGAAATGACAAGAGACTGACAAACAGATACACTTTTTATGTATAAACGCCTACAAATAAACGCCTGTGTAAGATCTGTTTGTATGTCTACACACACATAAAGTTTTTTATCTGGACGTACCGTATAATATTATGGATGTGTGTTATAATTTGCAGCTTATCGTTGGAAGCGTAACAAATAAATGTACCATCGAGGAAATTGATTCCTAGGTAGTTGACGGACCTACATCATGTGGTCGCGGCTTATGTCAATTCAATGTTTATTATTGTGGTCTGCTGGCAGGGTTTGACATAACGCGATCAAACTACGTAGTCCCCCGTCTGCCTAGGAATCAACTTCTCTGATAGTATATATCTATGTAACAAATGGGGTTCAAAATATAACAAATTTGCTACCCACCATATAAAACACTTCATTACTGTGCCAACAATACATAAACAATTGCGCGACGCCAAATATTAAATACTCCGCCGTTATCAACCGCTGCAGCGCGCTTGTTTCGATCTGAAACAAAAACTGCACATTGTACAAAATATTATACAGACAAATTTTCGGGTGGGAATTACCACATGACGTCACAAAAAAAACTAGGCCTTTGCATCTGATGTGGATGATTTATACAGTATTCTCAGAGCGAAGTAACTCCTCAAATGCTGTGCCTGGAACAAGATTTAAATGTCCGTATGGTTGCCCAAGCACATAATATTATTACGACTTTCTCGCAACATAGTCGGCTTATTCCAGAGGAAAGTACTAGTCAGTACGTCTGGGACCAACTATGTGCGGGTTTCCTCACGATGTTTTCCTTCACCGTACGAACGTCTGTATTATGTATTTGAGATCAGAAAATGTCTCATTGGTACACGCCTCCACCCGGGATTGAACCTGCACCCTCTACGAGTGCGAACCAAAGGTCTAACCCATTAGGCCACGGAGGTCACAGTGCTTCCTTTATACACTATCTTAATTCGTTTTGTCCTTAAAAACGAGAGCAATACAGAAATATAAAAAAATCAAACGATGACTCACATTCAATTGATACGCCGTAGAACAAATCATGACGGAGCAAACGAAGACATAGAGTAACATTATTGGAGATAAGCAAGAATCAAAGAGGCGGCAGTACCTTGAAACATTTTAACTATTAAATAAAAAAATATAGAATATCCAGCTCTAGCACATGCAGTTTCAGCTATTTTAATGTTAAAACTGTGAAATTCTGTCTGGCTATCTTTCTGCCAGTCTGTATGTCTGTTTACTACCTTTTTATTTTAAAACCCACGTGCAAATTTTGATGAAACTTAGCTTGTAGATATGAAGGAAAAAAATTTTGTCCTCGAAATCTACAAGGCTATAAAGCATAGGATTGTTTAATTTTAGAGATTTCCAAATTCCAAGCGATACACGAATTTATAAAGTTACGGGCAAAGCAACATTTTGTTTTCAAATAAAATCTCTCACTTGATCAATTCTATGTGTCTCCTGTGACAGTCTTTCAGGCGATTCGAGCGCTCTTTATCATCTCTCAAATATTCCCCGTCAAATAAACGCGCGCTATCAATCCTCAATAGCTCCAGCTCTCCTTTGAAGAACACCATAATGCCGATCGCGGTCGAGTCAAACGACGTAATCCAACCTCCCCCGTATATCGCCGCATAGCTCTGATAGGCGCAGGCTACCAAATGACCTGGCAAAGTGTTTTTATTGAAAGGCAACCAGGAACTCACAACCTGAGCGTAAGGTTCCGTACCATTTCTGACGTTAACTCTATAGGATTCAATGAAGAAATACTTGTAGACCGGCTGAATCATAACAAACACTACTGTAGTGTACATCAGACAGAAGTATAACACCGACATTGTTCTGCAGTGCTTTGTGTACTTCTGTATCACTTCTTTCTTCTTCGGATAGTTGTCTACCCTCTGAGCAATATCCGACTTGGTTACGTACTCAATTATCTCTCTCCAATGGCTCTGGAACAGCAGGAAACTACGAACTTTACTCACGCTGACCGTAGCAAGCAGCGTTATTTTCAGATTGTTTAGGAGTAAGTTGATATCACTCTTTACAAACCAAATATCCACCCATTCCGTCGCGGTAAAAATTATGACAGTAATGTGGAGGAAAATATAAACGTATTTCCATAATTTGTGACTGGGCAGGAGAAGTCCCCAAAATTTTAATGATTTTACGTTCGGGCCGAGCAATGGAATATTCGGGTCTTCCAGTTTATTCAAAAGTTTTTGTAACATTTTAATGAATTGGAAAATCTACTAGTTACCAGTTTGCGGAGATTGTTCAAATGTTCACTCTAAAAGTTTTTTCGGAATGGCTTTTTATAATCCGACACTTCATAAAGTCGCTTTAAATTAGTGATGCTCCCGGTATTTTCACGAATTATTTTTAAAAGTTTTTAGAAAATATTATGTCGACAAATGTCGACAGCTGGTAAACGATGTCAACAGCTGTGTCTATGCCGTAGGGCTTACGGTGCTGGAAAATATATCACAGCTTTTCTGATGAAATGAAAAAGTCCAAAATTAAAATAAAATAAAGAGTACTGTATCAGATATTTGTATTGCTATTTGACTAAGATCTAAAATAATATTTCAAAGTGTTTTTAAACTTGAAAAAAACTTGAAAAAATCGATCTTCCATGTTATACTACTATTCACGCACATTTTCAGAAACTATTAAGTAAAGGTAGTTAATAAATTCTTTCTACGCAATGAAGTTGATTGTATAATATTATTAGATATTAAATTAATAATTGTTAACATATTTGGTACTGACATGCTACGCAAATAATGTGATGAATCTTAATGTTCCTAAAACCACTCAGATGTGCGGCAGGCACATTTTATGTTTTAACCAAATTATGAAACATAGCATAGTCTTTATGCGAGAAAGAATTGAAGGTGTAATGTATAATAAGCGCAATATTAAAAAAAAAACTAATTATATTAGGGGATATCGACAAAAGTATCGATAAATTTTGTACACTACTATTAAATATTTTATTTGACAATTATTTTAATAGGTAACACAATATTTGTAACACTGTATTGGTTTTAATTATCGCCAATCACATTTTTATTGTATAGTGGATACAGACGATAATAAACAACAATTTTCTTGCATCATTTAATTATAATTAATGACGACTTTACTTTGATTGACACAATAATATTTGACCGAGAGTGTTTTCAAAAGTTGTATATTAATATTCAGAATGTTAGTTAAACTATGTTCAAATACTATTTTATCTATACGTTAACAATGAGGTATAAGAAAAATTTATTGTATGCAGATATCAAAACAGCATCGTGATTGGTATTTAATCATCAAATATATTACAATAAAACCAACTAAGATTAATTTGAAGTTAATAATACAAATAAATAATAATAACCTAACATATTTTGACTTGCTATCGCACACAATTTTGCGCACCAATTAATAACAACAATTTATTATGTAAGTAACCGTATTTTTTGCAATAAAAATATCCTATATTATTTGCTTACTCCAAGTGCTACCAAACCTATTTTTATTTCAGGGTTTAAGAGTTACAAACAGATATATTACAGGTACTTTCAGACAGATTATAAATAAATAGAATTACAGATTATTTAAATAGAGACATAATATTATATAGAAAGAATAGTAGATATTTATTACATCGATTGTACAGCCATTTTCGAAGTAAATTGTGCACATTCGTCAAAGAATGCAAAGAATACGAGGCTTCTCGGAAACAATTTATAATTTACCGTCGAAATGAAACTGGCTGTAGTTCCTGATGTATGTAAATGTATTCAGTTCATTTGACGTCTGACAAAAACACAGTTTTGCTCTCTCTGCTCAATGTTTGTCCCGGGAATACCTAATTTAATAAAGAGCAAAGATGTTTTTAATAAAGAAAGGTTTTGGCGCTTTGCCACCGTCGATTTGCCGTGCGTCAAGACTTTTTGCGAAATGTTTACTTTAGCACACATATTTTTTCTGTCAAACTCTTTAATAAATTAATGTTTTGTAATCTATTGGGTGATGTAGGAACATAAAAGAAAACTATCACGGCTACGAAGTTTTCTTAAGTTATTGAATTATAATGAATAGTCGAACAACTAAAAAAATGTATTCGGAGAAGTATATTAAACGAACTTTGTGTTCAAATTGCTTTGAACGTAACTAAGATGATGTTCTCACGTTATAACATTACATAGAATCGCTATGTCCACGCTGTGCCTTTTTTTGTTCATCAAGGGCATGCGTTATAGCGCAGTCAACAGCGTACGTGAGGCATGCCCGCGACGCATGCGCTCTGACCGTATCCATCCAGAACTTTCTCATGACAATGTTGGCGTTGCGTTTAACGAAACTTTAATAAAGGAAGATGACCAAAATTGAAGATGAAAGTGCATAGTGTGGACATAGCTCCGTTGCGCCAAAATTAGTTTATCGTGCGGGAACCGTGCATTTTTCCGCAATAATAAGTATCCTAATATGTCCTTTCCTGGGACTCAAAGTATCTCCATTCAAATCGACTTGGGCGTGAAGAGGTAACAGACAGATATACAGACACACTTTTGTATTTATAATATTAGTATGGATTTTACACACACAAGGATACTTTGCCAAGTGTTCAAAATAGCTTTTCACATGCTTATAGTGTGACGAACTTCGCGCGTAGATGTCGTAGACGTAGACCTACGTAGACGCTACGAAAGCTGTCAACGACGATAACGCTACGAAAAAGCAACGCGGAAAAGCTACGGTACCTTTTTAATGAATGAATGAATAAAAATACTTATTGCACCAAAAATAAACATAACATACAAAACTTAGTAACAATTACAAGTAAGTAAAAAGTACAAAGGGCGGCCTTATCGCTACAAGCGGTTTCTTCCAGACAACCTTTAATTTAAAACTCTAAAGTAACATAGTCATAGATGGTAGGTGACTACATAGAAAGTAAGAGTAAACTTTTCAAAATATATTTATATTACGAATACATATTATATACTTATATACATACATACTAAAGAATACATACAAATAATTGTAAAATACTTTAACACTCATAAGCTTGGGCTGTATGTATGTAACGAAATTTTTGAGCACGATTATCCCTATCTCCAGCAGTCTAATTAATTCGAAACTTTGCATACTTTGCATACGAGACAATGACAATACAATAATTTACTAAAAATTTAAAAAAGTGTGTTCACAATAAGTTGTTTACAATAATAGTATGGATATCATTACTTCAACAGCCACATCTAAATCCACTAGATATATCTCGCAAGTATAGTATAAGTGCCAACAACATTTATGATACTCATAATGAAAGAAACAATCATTATTATTCGCATATTTATTGTGTTTTTTATTTGCTGTACACTCTTAAAATATTAAGATTAAAAGGAGTCAAGTAAAGGGCAGACAGGATAAAAGTGTATTTTATGTTTTTCAGATCAAAAGATTCGTATAATTTTAGTTATGACTGAAATTTACGATACATGATATAATTATCTGGGAGCACTGCGATTTTTTTATTATTATAGGTAATGTTGTGTAATTTGGCCGTTGAACATATTTTATATGGTACATGTAGTCAATTTTGTTTACACGTCGTAATGTTACACCAAGGGCGAGAGATATTGAAAATAGGTGATTGAAAATGTATTGCTGTCTCACCAATCTCAAGTCTCCCACCGCAGAGCACGATAGAGACAACACAACAAAAGATAAAATAAGTGAACAGAAAATCATCGATTCGTTGTCCTCTGATTCCTTCTCCAAAACTTAACCGATTTAAGTGCTTTTTTTCATTAAAGATTAAAAAAAGGCTTGAGCTGGGTTTCCGTGTTTTTTTTTTTTTTGTATAATCTCTATACCTAAATCTGTTTTCTGGATGTTTGAACACAGCGGAAAATCTGGCCAATTTTTTGGGTGTTTGAACGTCTTTCTTAATAACTAAATTCTCATGCATTCAGCGTACCCTTCAAGGGCCAAGACACACAACACTAACTATAATAATAAAGAAATCGCAGTAAATAATATAACCTTAGACTCTTCGGAGAACTCTCTTAGAAGTCAGAACCAGACGGCGTCATCTAGTGTTTTTATAAGTAAGAGGTTCTAACAAAAATAGCATCAACTCTATTTGTATTCTGTCAGCCATAAATTGGGATAATAAGCTAGTTATAGATAGTAATTGCTTGTATCAGCAGAACTTGTAATGATAGCAGTTATGTGTAACATTAATAAGCACTCCAATCAGCTTTCGTGGCGTCAGGGTAATCAATTAGCCGAATAAACAATCAACATCTTCGTTAATATAGAGTAATGTAGAATAATATTAGCATTGGAACTAAGTCTAATGTTAACTCAGTCTAAATGTTAACATGACTTTCGATGGGAATTTTTGGGTCTCGATTTTCGTTTTGGGTCGTAAAAAATCTATACAGGGTGTAACAAAACTAAGTGATAATACTGGTGTATGTGTGTTCCTTGTGGAGAGTTCACTGTGAAAGTAGCAGCGCTGTGAGACCAAATTTTTTTCACTTTTGTATGGGGAAACTCGTGACGCTGAGTTACAACTTGTAGAAAAAGCTACAGATAAAGCGTTTCTCTCTAACGAATCTCAAATTTTCCGGGACAAAAAGTGTCCAATGTCCTTTCTCGGGACTCGAAGTATCTCCATATCAAATTTCAGCAAAATCGGTTAGCGGTTTGGGTGCGAAGCGTTAATAGACGGACAGATAGACACACTTTCACATTATTAGTATGGATTATTAAATCCATCTGCAGATATTTAAAGCATACGTTTCCATACAACGTCGTATACAAATCCGATGTCATTTGGAAACTCGCGACGCGGACGCTTCGCCTCTTGTCTATATGGGCATTATCCGTATTTAGGTACGACACTAACAAGGGTATTTTCTGCCCCATCGCGCAGTTGTTTCGGGCTCGACCTACATGAAAGGTTAATTGGACCCCGCGCATCAATATGGGGAATTGACAGGACGGTGATCCGACGAGTCCGATCCGGATATTATACACAAATGTTTTGGCTGTTTAGGGTTAACTGTGTCACATCAGCGAAATGTCAAAACATATCAATAAGGTCATGGGTCAATTCATATTGACGTTATGCCACGAGATATTGCGATTTTCGATGCTTATTTGCTGTCTGGACCCTTTTAACCGTTGCAATTTTGAAAAGTTTTGAATTGGCCTTAACGCGTCCTCATTCACTTATTATAATAATATTTACTTAAATTGGAGGATATGACCTAGGAACGCGTCATTGCGGTTGGGGCCCCGGTCAAAAATCGTAAACTTATCGGTGCTAAAAACGATCATAAGCCTTTTTAGGGTTCCGTAGCCAAAATGGCAAAAAAGGAACCCTTATAGATTCGTCATGTCTGTCTGTCTGTCTGTCCATCCGTATGTCACAGCCACTTTTCTCCGAAACTATTAGAGCTGTACTATTAAAACTTGGTAAGTAGATGTAGTCTGTGAACCGCATTAAGATTTTGATGCAACAATGGAAAAATTATTAAAAATTTTAGGGGTCCCCATAGGTACAACTGAAACAAAAAAAATTTTTTTCATCTAACTTATGCGTGTGGGGTATCTATGGATAAGTCTCCAAAAATCATATTGAGGTTTCTCATATCATATTTTTCTAACCTGAATAGTTTGCGAGAGAGACTCTTCCAAAGTGGTAAAATATGTGTCCCCCCCTCTAATTTCTAAAGTAGGGGCATGATAATAATTCTAAAAAAGTATATGATGTAGATTACTATAAAAACTACCAACGAAAATTGGTTTGAACGAGATCTAGCCAGTAGCTTTTTTATACGTCATAAATGGTAAACCTTAATCTAAATTTCAATCGACTGAAATATAAAAATAAATGAAAAACCTTTAAATTTCATAAAAATAAACCTTATTGCTGCTGCGGAACCCTTCATGGGCAAGTCCAACTCGCACTTGGCAGATTTTATTTATTTTTTAAGACTCGAAGTAGGTATCTCCAATTTTTATCAAAATTGATTCCTAGCGGCTTAAGCGGAAAGGCAACATTTCTAATTTTGCATTTATGATATTAGTACGGATGTTAAACTGTACTATTACATCCAAACTCTAGTATGGATGTTCTAATGCCTACACGTAGTACTAGTAGAACTGATACGAAAAGTGACGGGTAGAATATACAATACAGTTTTAGAGGTGCGTAAAGCCAAAATGGGCAGTAAAAATAAATTAATAAAATAAAAAAAAATTTATCAATTATGAAAATCCATAATTATTAATATTTTAATCGATTTTAATATTTAAAATGTGAAAGTGTGTTTGTATATCTGTTAGGCTAAAACCGCTAAGCCAATTTTGTTGAGTCAGGAACTACTTTGAGTCCCGGGAGAGGACTAGGATACTTTATATCTCGAATAAATGTACGATTCCCGCGTGATAAACTAAAGGCGCAACGAAGTTGACGCATGTATTATTTTTTTCGGACAATCAGGTGATTAATCGGCATTGGCCTATCCAAACTTAGAAACAATATTTTCCAAATCGGGAATCAAGTCTACAACCTTTGAATTCTACGCTGTAAGCCACTGGATTACGAAATACCGAAGCGATATAAAAGGATATTCATATCTCACTGTATATGCGTTGCATTACAATGAAATATTTTTATTGGTCCTGTGTGCCGAGTGTGAGTTTTTTTGTCGTCATGGAATTTTGCTATCGATCAAATACACTAATACAATTCACTTTTACGATTCGCTGGAAGACTTTGATATTCCCGAAAATCTCGAAATTTTTGAATTTTTATTTTATTTATTTATTTTATTTAATTTTTTAAATAATATTATGTTCCTTGATAGCGTATTTAAGCCTTAAAAAACAACTGATTAATATTAATATTATTATCTTCTTCTCTTATATATAAAATGGATTTTCAATTGTGTTAGTAACGCTATAACTCGATAACGGCTGGATCAATTTGGCTAATTTTAGTCTTAAAATAATCGTGGAAGTCCAGTGAAGGTTTTTAAGTGACACGATGTTCACCGGGACATCTAGTTAATAATAATTATAGCCGATGGTGTCCTACTGTAGGCCTTTCCTTCCACACATATTATATTATCCTGATTAATACCAACGCCATTTCCTAGGTTATTTGAAATAAATTCATATTATTAGATATAGTAATACGCGTGGCACTCGGGGACTGCCGCGATAAAGCTATTGCATAGCATTTTTATCAACTTATATGCAATTATAATTCGCATACATCTAGTCGCACGCACACAAACACCGCATCGTTCTGCCGAACTGTAAAGACGTTAGACGATGTCGCAACGCCGCACCGACTGGCAAATTTGTATTGTGTTGAGTGGCTGTTAGGTTTATTTTCGTTACGGAATTTCTTGATTCGGTCGCCACGCTCAAAGCGCACGATTAAAGCTATAAATAGCTTCAAAATATTTTATAAACACGATCAAAACAGCTGTATAGCATACAATATTATGTGCGATTGACCTTTTCAACGTCGTATATATTATACTCATTCATAAATTGGTACATTATTTTGTACTCAATTCAAATATTTATCGCAATAAAAGTTATAATTTCGCACCGACTTCAACTATTATAGTCCTAATCCTAAATCCTAATCCTAAATTGATATTTGTACTCATTATTTGGTAAGGACTTTTCAACCTCTCTCTTCAAATAATTTGTCTCAAGAGCAAGACCCTTGAAATAAATCTTTTGATTAAATGATATTTTTTCATTGCTGTTAGTAATTCTAGGACATTATTTTCATGATAAGCTAAAACACGTTTTTACTTTTTATTTATCCATAGATAGATCAGTTTGATTGTTTTGTTTATTACACTTTTTACCAAGAATCCAAGTAATTATTTAAAGTGATACTATAATTGTAATTTGTAAATATAAATTATTTTTTTCATATAATATTATTTAAACAAGTTGTTATAATTTTAGCAAAGTCGGCTTAGCGGTTTATGGCCGTTCCCTATATTCAATCTATCTCTAGTTTGACATACAACCGATCGCAGCTGACATAGAATTGACATAAAATATATGGAGCTAATGTCTAATGTGAGCTATTCCTATCTCAAGTAAGAGATAGATCAAATATTGGGAACGGCCGTTAGGCGTGAAGAGGTAACAGACAGGCAGACTGTTTGTGTTAATTAGATTTGATAGTTCATTTGACATTTTGTTAAAGTTAAAGTAAGTTGGTGCAACCCACCCTCAATATTTCATTCTGGAGTCAACTTTATCACTTATACTCGACGTATAATATTATAATTTATAACTTTATGTATCGTTATTATTCACTAGAATACGAGTGTATTGAAATTAATTATGCACACAATAGAATTCCAAGTGAATGGCAAGGCTTTGTGTAAACTGAAAGGTTTCTAGTTTAATTAGTAGTATTGTATTTTTATTGAATCAGTTTATATATTACCATTTATAACAATGAAATGAATTAATCGTCTATACTACTACAAAGAGATTTTTTTTATTGCGTCGACCGATTGTCGATATACCGATTCTGATGCGGATGTATGACTGCATTTTGTTGCGGGAGAAATTCATGGGCGCCGCCAGGGGGCGCCAGGTGATGCACTTGCACCCCTTGGAAATCTCGGGATTACAAACGGGGGTACAAAGATAGTACGTAATGTTTCGGCACTAAATGCATTCTGTTGACGTAAATAGACAGTCACTGTTGTTCGTAAAAAGTAAAAAGAAAAGAAAGAAGACTAAAATTCGTACCCCTTGGAAATAATTTCCGCCGGCGCCTATATGGGGAGAATGCAATTTATTCGCAAAAAAATTTCTTACTATTCAAATAAATCAATACACTTCTTATACGCTGTATCAAATATATACCTATACATATACTTGATACAGTGTACAGCACAGTATAGCAATATATATTGCTATACTGTGGCGTACAGTGTACACTTAGTATACGACGTTGAAAAGGTCAATCGCATATATTGCATGATATGCAGCTGTTTTGATCGTGGCCATAAAATATTTTGAAGCTATTTAGCTTTAATCGCGTGCTTTGAGCGTGGCGACCGAATCAAGATATTCCGTAACGAATATTAACCTAACAACTACTCGACACAATGCAAAGCCAGTCGGTGTGGCGTAAGGCGTTGCGACATCGTCTAACATCGTTTCAGTTCGGCAGAATTCAGCACGGTGTTTGTGTGCGTGCGACTAGATGTATATGCGAATTATAATTGCATAAGTTGATAAAAAATGCTATGCAATAGCTTTACCGCGGCAGTCCTCGAGTGGCACACGCATTTTTGTATAACTAATAATATCGCCGGGTTAGTTCCCGAACCGGTGGTAGGCACCAGTAGTAGCAACGTTCTGAAAGCATTTTTTTTAATCTACTCGAAAATAAAACAATTTTTATTTATTATTTATTTATTTTATAACATAATTACAAGAAATCTTGCCAGAAAAACTACACTGAGTTTATTTAGGCGCTTATATGAGTTAATTTGTAGGAGAATCATTAGTGCAAGCATTGTGGCGTATGTTCTTTTGCCCTAAATTTGATTTCCGAATTTATCGAAAAAATTATGAACTCGTTTCAGCCTTATTCAAAATCACCCTTTATCAACAATGAGTTCTGTATCCTGACTGAGTAATGTCTAATAATGAGATCCCTATTGTTTTATGGGACTTAAGCCTTCCGTATTACTAACATGATGGAAGCAAATGTAAATTTACTCGCAAATGAAAATGTTCCTTTTCCCTCGGAAAATAGGGGTTAGAACGGCGAACTACTCGGATCAATAGCAGTCGGAAGTCGTCTCCATTCGCTGTGTCTATAAGACGTATACCTAATAGTTCAAGAAAGATGGGTTATGAAAATAATAGACAGTTTTCCTTCATTTCATATTGAAGAGTTTATGAATTAATATTATTAATTAACGGAATTTAACAGAATACAGCATTACACTACAATCTATACGTATAATAAAACTGTAGAAATGGGAATTCTGTACATTAAAGATATTCAAAAAATAATAAGCGGGGACACCCCCCCGCTTATTATTTTTTGAAGTCGGTACCAGCTTACCTTAGCGTAAATTCTATGTCAAAGATCTCAGAACTTTTCCGGGCTGGTAGCGATTTCAAAAGTACGAATATTGAATACAGAAATAGTTGAGGCTTAGGCTAAGTCTGAAGACTGCACTATAATAAGGAATAGGAATTATTTGATTCTTTTTAGATTATTTTTAAGAATATTACTTACTTTTGTTTTTACCTTGGAAGTCGGTTTTAATTTTTTGTTAAAAAATAATAATTTCGTCTTTATTTTGCTCTTTTTAGGCAGAACTTTAGTTCCGACTTAAATCAAGAAAGAAAACTACACGAAGCATAATTAGACAGTGTACAGCTTGCAGAAGTTTTTAGAGTTTGTCGCAAGTAAAGTTTGGCTTACAGCAGTATTATAGTGACCAGACGTTCAGAAAATTTGGGATTAAATTATATTTTAATACCTGTTTTAATAAAAATCGGCCAAGTGCGAGTCGGAATCGCGCACGAAGGGTTCCGTACCATTATAGAGCAAAATTAGGCCATATCTTGTGTTTTTTGTATGGGAGCCCCCCTTATTTTTTTATTTTATTTTATTATTATTATTAAATATTAAAGTACACATATAACTAAGGATTTTGTGAAAAATTCAAGTACCTATCTGTTGCCATTTTTGATATAGAGCAAAAAAGGCCACAAAATCACGTTTGTTGTATGGGCCCCCCCCTTAAATATTCATTTTATTTTATTTTTAGTATTTGCTGTTACAGCGGCAACAGATATACATTATCTGTGAAAATATCAAATCTCTAGCTATTACCGTTCTTGAGTTACAGCCTGGAGACAGCAAAAAAGGCCAAAAAATCACGTTTGTTGTATAGGAGCCCCACTTAAATATTCATTTTATTTTATTTTTACTATTTGTTGTTATAGCGTCAACAGATATACATAATCTGTGAAAATATCAAATCTCTAGCTATTACCGTTCTTGAGTTACAGCCTGGAGACAGACAGACAGACGGACAGACGGACAGACGGACAGACAACGAAGTCTTAGTAATAGGGTCCCGTTTTTACCCTTTGGGTACGGAACCCTAAAAATGAATTTTCAATTTTTATTTTTCAATTTTTATAGTCTCGCTAAACTCGAGAACGGCTAAACCGGTTTAGCTGATTGGTCTCGAAATATTTGTGAAAGTCCAGTACTAGAATTAAATTAGGCGGGTTTAAGAGATACGAATTTCACTGCTTCATCAATTTCAGTATAAAAGTAATAATATATTATGCAAAATTGCGATAAGCGTGACGTTTTTACGTTTTATTTCGATGTTAAATTAGACTGATACGATACTTCTGAAGCTTAAATTCGTCAAGCAGTTTTGTCAACAGAGTGCCTAAACCCTAAAAACCGATTGTAGTTCTATGGGCTGATTAAAAATTCCTTGTGGCTATTGGTCAACTCAAAGCTTTTATTGGTTGTCGCGTGGTATAGTAATTGTCGAATGTGAGTCGAATTATGCTTTGTAAATTCGGCCATTGAGAACCTATTCTAATACAATAATTCAGAGCCAGTGCTCGAAGCGACTCACGCGTGTTACAGGCGAGCGACAGCCCGCATTAGAAGCGGCTTTCAAGGCATGAAAATAGAGCCTGTGATGCACTCCTTTAAAAAACGGCAAAGTTATAATATATTTTCCGCGAATGTGGTCACAATATTGACACTATCGTTTCTTGCGAAGTCCCCGCAAGCTCGCGGGGGTTACAGTTCAGTTTTTATGTAACAAACTTCTCGACACCTTTTTTGTTTACCCGGATACCGCAAACGAGGGTAGCTCCCTAAATGTTAAATAAACTCCAACTCTATGATGTGAGACACAACTTGATACTGTCGCATAAGTTCTGAATGTTCACGATTTAATGTGCGTAACTAAGAAGCCTACCTACTCTATTTTGTGTTTACCAAAATCGGCCTATTGGGTAGTTTTGAAGTATAATAATGCAAACAAAAAACGTAACTAGTTAAAGTAGAAATCACATACTGAATACGTTTACTGACTATTACATTCCACTAGCCACTACTCTTCTATTGTCTATTCCAACCACAGAATCTACATTATAACAGGTTTACACTATTCCAAAGCAGTGATCCAATCCACCGTAGGATTAAATTGCTACTGGAATAATGTAAACTGGAATGAAATGAACTGTGTGTTCTTAACAGAGCGAGACAGTACTTCAATCCATCCAACGCCTACAACTCTACAAGGCGCAGGTTCGGCCTCACATGGAATATTGTTCTCAACTCTGGGCAGGGGCGCCAAAATACCAACTGCTCCCTCTGGATCGTATCCAACGAAGGGCCGCTCGAATAGTTGACTGCCATAGTGTTTCAAACAGCTTGGACCCCTTGGAATTACGCCGAGATGTAGCTTCACTCTGCATCCTCTATCGGTTGTATTACGGGGAGTGTTCTGAGGAATTGTTCGGAATCATACCACCTGCAACTTTTCGCCATCGTCCCACGCGAAAAACATACCATCCTCATCACCTTGATGAGTGGCAGTCTTCCACAGTGCGTTTTTCGCGTAACTTTCTGCCGCGCACTGTAAAACTCTGGAACGAACTGTCACCAGCAGTATTTCCGGACCTATACGACCTGCAAACCTTCAAGAAAAGAGCGTATTCCCTCTTAAAAGGCCGGTAATGCACCTGCAGCTCTTCGGATGTTGCGAGTGTCCATGGGCGACGGTAGTTGCTTACCATCAGGTGACCCGTTTGCTCGTTTGCCCCCTTATTCAATAAAAAAAAAGAACTGTATAATGTATTGAATTGCATTCCAGAGCTTTTACAATATTCCAGCGCTGCCGCGAATATTCACATTCGATGGATTGGGATAATGTAAGCCGGCTATAAGGATAATATTAAAATGCCTAACAATAATTTGTATAATAATATTGTTGAAAATTAACTCGCTGATTCGATAATCCTACCTCTCCAGAGGGGATTCGATGTAACACCCGATGAAACGATATACCACGTAAAAAATAATATTACGCAATTTAAAAGTTTTCAGTTTCAATATAGATTTCATTAAAAATCTAACAAAGCAGGTTTTCTGTGAGACCGTCAGATTAATTCTGTACAGACTAATATTATTATAAATATGCGAAAGTGTGTCCGTCAGTCTATATTATGTTACCTCTTCACACCCAAACCACTGAACGCTTATGGGACTAAGTCTGCAGATGGACTGACGGTGGATGTAGCAGAAGACTGTCAGAGTGGAGTCGTTTAGGCAAACGTAGTATAGGACACGCAGCAGTATTCGATGGGCAGAGGATTAGAAGAAGGTGGCAGGCAGTTGATGGATGAGGGCTGCCCAAGATCGGGATGGTTGACGCTTTGACGTGGGAAAAGCTTACGCTAAGGCAGCAGACTGTGATTTTAGGCTAAATAGAAAGCAATAACCTTTCCAATTCTAAAAATAAACTTGCAAAAGTTTATAATAAACTCGAACACATTAATTAAGTAACATTTTGTTATTCCACTTACGTTCTAAAAGGAAATTTTGCCAGTAATTTAATAATAGGGGATGCCCCCAATATCCCTTAGTTATGAAACAAAATGATTTGATTATCCCCGCCTCTACTTAACTAGCTCCGCATTAGAACTACGAAAATAACTGAATAAATAGACGAGTATTGTTTATTTTATTCATTTACTATTATCATGAAATCAGTCCTATTAATTTCTTACCATCCAATAATTAATGTGTTTTAACTTTGTCACCACTTTTTAAATGATCTTATTTATGGCATGACTCTTCGGTCAACGCAAAATATTATGTATCTTCCTTATTAAAGAAATGCTCAGTATTATCTGCCGAGTCAGCGAGGTAACCGGTGACCCATCACCCAAGGGCTTGCAGGACCCTTACTGCGCAACACCAGCTTACTGGTGTAATTCCATGCATGTTGCGTCATGTGCGGTGCCAATCGCTTAGGTACCAGTAGGCGAACTATCTGCTCATTTCCTGCTCCATTTCATTTTAAAACATTAGCACTCAATCACGGAATGAAGAGTCACGGTGGATAGAGGATTTTGGATAATCTTAAGCCCCCTAATCTAGGGTTGTCATGGGCATCCTGATAATGCTATAGCATATATTTTTTGGTTGCGTGCGCGTTTTTAACCGACTTCAAAAAAAGGAGGTTATCAATTCGACGGGTATGTATGTAATATATCCAGAACTGCCCAGTTTTGGTATATGTTAGAGTTTAGACTTTAGACTATATCAGCGTCTGAACAAATGTGCCAAATTTCAAAAGTGTATGTATGTAATATATTATATGTAATATGTATGTATGTTACATGTATGTATGTTTTTATGTTTGTGTTCGCATATCTCCGTAACTACAAGTCTGATTTTAGTCATTCTTTTTTTGTTGTACTAGGTATTGTTCAACTTAAGGAACAGTGCAAGTTTCATCAAAATCGGTTTAGTAGTTTTGGAGATAGGGAGTTTTAATTCTCAATTGAGAATTTTGAACGTACAATTTTGAAGTCGGTTTTAATCCGTCGATCGCGGATTCTTGGAAATCTATTGTCTATGTACTGTTATCGCGGCCCACTTGGGCCGTTCAGGGGTTAATGGGACTCCCTTGATCGTGGGAAACGAGACACAATAGATATTCAATTATTGTTTCGCGGCCTCTTAGGGCTTGAGCATGTTACAATTTTTCAATAAAACTTAAGAAATATATTATTATGTATATATCAAAAATCTTTCATGTGAATATTTTTTGCGACTACAAAAAATCTAAATTATATTTTTTTACAATCTTTGTATGCGCCCTCGTAGCGGCTAATCTACTAAATTGATCTTTACAATTAAAAACTTTTTAAGCCTGCGTTCAACGTGTGAATAGTTAAACAGGAGTTTTTAAGTTACACACACGTTACACAGAGTACCTATATACAGAAAATTTGTATAGAAGTGACAACATAGTTATACAGGCCTTAATATAATATGTCAAAAAATTATTATTAGTAGAAAAAAAAATCTTAGGCACCCTCTATACACGCTGTGTAACTTTTTATTAGTAAGAGGGTTAGGCTATATTATATTTTTTTACTTTTGAAGTAGTCCAGATAATATAGTTTTTTTTAACTTATTTTTATAAAATATCGCTTGTAGTGGTGGCAACCCTATATAATTCCAAGACAGTCAGTACAATAGGCTATCTAAATAGTTTGTGATGGGTCGGAAGCATTTATTGTTTACCTAAGCTATAGCCTAGCTAAACATTTGTACTCGTTAGAGATACAATATCGGAGAGCAGAAAACTTAGCATGTCAAAAAAAATCTATGGAGAAACAGCTGCTGGTCTCACGTCTTTTCCATCAAAAATATTCAATTATATTATTATGCCTCTGACAAGTGTTTTACTACATTATTATGCATAATAATATACTTATTTATGCCCAAGAGTATAGTAGAAAACTGTAGGAAACTTTAATTCACTAAAAGGCGTACATTCAATTTTATAGCATATAAATTAAAAACATTTTAAATTATGAAAATTATACGGCTTTTACGCCATACAGATACGCTTTTAAAAGATAGTAAGTAAAAACATTTTCTTTGTCAGAAACAATTAATGCTTTAATAAAAAAAAATTGCATTAACACTTTAAAACAAAGATGAAAATATATCCACAAAAGCAAAGATTATGCCGGTTAAAACTTTTTTTTTTAATGAAATCGTGGTCAAGTTTGTGAAATCTATTATGAGTATTTACTATTTTGTCCAAAATAAGAGTATTATTTTGCGTGTGTTATTTAAATAGCTTACGTACTCAGTATTTAAATTTTGGCCGATTTCAATAAGTTAAAACGAACCTACTGCTTTTTAGCTAGGACATCAAGTCCTAATAACACTCTAGTGAGGTCGTTAAGGCACATCCCGAACACGGAGTTAACATGCTATATCTAGGTCACAAATATCGCCTTTATTGCGACGTATATTATTTACATGCGGTACAGATTTATAAGAACCTCAATCTTAAACAACAGACAAAACCTTATTAAAAGAGCATGTGACATTTTAGTATGAAGCCTGGGCCCTGGTATACCTACAAATTCCTGATTAAAAACAGTCATTTTGGTGGTAGGAGATAAAACATGTGCCAAGCTACATTAAAATATAAATAGGAAATACTCGTTGGTAAAATGTCGTACTTAACTGGTTTTTTCAAAAATTTCCAACTACCAATAATTAATAATTATATACCAATTAGGATCCTTGCTCTTTAAGGTCACGCATCTTTGTTGCAGCACCTCAATTCGTCTATTTTATGAATTGCTTGGTTAGTTTTTCAGTTGGATTCTACAATTATTTTGTAATTTGGTATTTGAGTAGCCCCATATTATACGTGATAGATCTCAGGAGTCTCAGTCTCAGGAGTTACTCAAATTTTACGGTTTTAAGTAACATTTCGTTGTATACATATAAAAAATCGGCCAAGTGCGAGTCGGACTCGCGCACGAAGCCGGGTTCCGTACCGTTATAGAGCAAAAATAGGCCAAAAATTGTATTTTTCTATAGGAGGCGGGAGCCACCCTTAAATTTTTATTAATTTTAATCATTATTATGAATTATTAAAGTACTTACACATATTATATTTAAAGCCTTTTTGAAAATTTCAACTTCATAATAATATATCTGTTGCCATTATTGATATCGAGCAAAAAATGCTAAAAAAATAATGTTTTTTGTATGGGAGCCCCCCTTAAATATTAATATTATTTTGTTTTTAGCATTTGTTGATAAAGCGGCAACAAATATACACAATCTGTGAAAATTTCAGATGTCTAGCTATAGCGGTTCTTGAGATACAGCCTGGCGACAGACAGACAGACAGACGGACAGACAACGAAGTCTTAGTAATACGGTCCCGTTTTTACCCTTTGGGTACGGAACCCTAAAAACATTACGAAAAACCCGTTTTTTCAGCGGTCACAGTTTGGTTTCTTCTATCCTTTGAACGATAATTTATACGATCACCAGATTCAGCTCAGTTTACAGGTGATAAACATTTCTAGTGCTTACAAACACCGAACAGGGTACACGGCGCTTGTACACTCTAGAGTCTAAAGTGTTGAGCAGTTATTCTCAAAGTTATCTAGGTGGACCCCTAGAGGGCAGGGATGCGTCGAAGTCGGTATCTACGTTCGCCGTGACAACAATTGGGAATCACAAATCACAATTGGAAGTTACTTACCACGGAGCCAGACTGATGTGGTATAAAGCGACCATAGATATTATTTTTACAATAAGCCATAAACCCTCTAAAGTGTAAGTCAGACAACACATTGAAAAAATTCAGTAGAATAGTCAAGGAGAGTGTAATTATTGTATACATTATTTTAAGTTAAAAACGAAAAGTTTGGGAACCTCTGCCATGGAATGAAGAGTGACTTCGGGCTGTATCTCCCCGTATGTTTGTACACGCCTGGAACTGGAGCGCTGAGCTTGTGTTTATTAGTTTTAAGTATATATCAATAGTATGGAAAATCGTTGACGAATATGCTCATATAGTACATACATAATATTATACTTACTCGTATTTGTTGGTCATGACTCATGAGCCAATGAGCCAATCGCATATTAGAAATGCGTCAGAAATGAACGAGATAATTCCTCGAGAATCGTTCTGGCAGGTCAGGGGGGTGAGCCAAAATCTTTTCTTTATCGCTTCTTTATAGAATCGCCGATCAAAATAGGAATTGACATAATATTAAGACGAGTCAAACGAACGCTTATGCCAATTCCTATTTTGGTTGGCGATTCCATAACGAAGCGATAACGAAAAAGTTTTGGCTTAATGGCCGGGTGCTCTGGGTGCGGAGCGTTTTGTTTCTTTTTACTAGTATTGGTAAAAATAGCATTAGCAGTAATAATTAATTGTTAAATGCCCTTTAGCAATAATTAAATTAATCGCACTTGCTAAAAAATACGATTGCTAATATTATCGTGTTGCTATACACGATAATATTAGCAATCTGCGATCACGATAAAAATCACGTCCGCGCTGTTTTGCACCGCGGTCAGCGGTCTGAATGTTAATGAATTGCTATTTTTCATTCGATGCGAAATAATACTCGACGCTAGCGGTGCGAGGCGAACCGATAATTCACGATGCCGCGTTTTTAGCAAATAGCAAAGCAATAATACTTAGCATGCTGCGACATCAGAATTAGCATGTTAATGAAATTAATAGAAAATAGCATTAATTCCCATTACTATTTCTTACCGTGAGGCGTGAGGCGGTGCCGTCATTTACGGCAACTACGCAGAAAATGAGTGTGCTTACTGCATAATATTTCGGATTGCAATAAACACTTTTGGAACATCGTTGTTCATCATTTGGAGAACTCTTCCAACATCATCGACGACAGCTAATTAATTACCTGGGACTATCAAAACTGCGTGTGTACATAAGCATTGTCTTGCCTCAATTTATCCTTGTCACCGCAATAATTTTCACCGACTTTGGGTCTCAGAGTTTAATAGCTTCGAGAACTCGCTAGTCACGGCCCATTTAACTATAGGTACTGTGACGTAATGCTTTGTACTTGACGATCCTTGACTTCACAAATAAGCTGAAATACATTAAATCTTTATTGCCGTCCGGAAAAATGGCTGAAACGATACGGTGTTTACTGTTTATCGAGATTTCTCCAACCTAATTTCCCGTGAAGTCCGAAATTGGTCGGACATTTTCTTTACTGGATTGATTGATATTTTTATTTTAGTATATTTTAATTGATATATTATTTTTGTTGAAAAAAAATGATTATTACAGTATATTTAAGATGTATTTTTGTTTTTAATTAAGTTTCAACCATTAATAATTTAACCCCATATTTTCTTCCCTCAAACCTTTAGCATTACAGCGCAAAATGTTACCATTATGCCTATTTAACAACATTCAACAGAATCGGATATTTATATTAGTATAATAAAGGGATCCCAAAACATTTCTTAACTCAGCACATTTCCACATCCAGACTTTTCCCTTTCATACAATGCAATTTTTCACGGACTTAATGAATCATACGCTTCTAAAGACTTTTCTATCAAGAAAGGATGATTTGTCAGACCTCCGTCAATGAGCTCAGTCGTTAAAGGGTATTTTAGAGTTTGCACACCAAACCGGGAATGCGCAATGATTCGCGGAATAATGATCCCACAAAAAACATTTTCATGTAAAAATGTTGCCAAGATGAGAACATAATATTATTATAGTTCGTGGTGTCAAAAAGTAGTGAAATCTCATGTAGAGCCAAGTTTCTAACCTTACATACTTAGCCCTAAATCTAAAAACCTTAATTTTACATCAAAGCGCGGCAAAATATTTGATAATAATATAATGTGTCAGCCGAACGAGAAGAATCTAAAAACTCTACACATTAGTCAAAATCGATAGCCTGGCCATTTTTCTTTAGTCAGGGTATATTAAGTTCAAAGCCCTGCCGAATAACAAAATGGCCAAGCCACCGATTTTGACTAATGTGTAGAGTTTTTAGATTCTTCTCGTTCGGCTGACACATTATATTATTATCAAATATTTTGCCGCGCTTTGATGTAAAATTAAGGTTTTTAGATTTAGGGCTAAGTATGTAAGGTTAGAAACTTGGCTCTACATGAGATTTCACTACTTTTTGACACCACGAACTATAATAATATTATGTTCTCATCTTGGCAACATTTTTACATGAAAATGTTTTTTGTGGGATTTCATTTCTTTTTGTAAGTTGGTTTAATACGTTGTTTTTTTTAGTTAATTTTTTCTTTCTTTTTTTTTGGTGTATTTCTTTTAGGTTTCAGTACCCAGAGGGTAAAAATGGAACCCTATTCCTAGACTTCAGTGTCTGTCAGCTGCCCGTCTGTCTGTCTGTCTATCTGTCTCTCGGAAGTACTTATCTCAAGAACGGTAGTAGCTGGAGAGTTGAAATTTTCATCGATCATGTATTTCAACAAAATAAATTTAATATTTTGCGGGGCTCTCATACAACAAACGTGGTTTTATTTTTTCCTATTGATATTTGATAATAATTAATAAATAATAAATGTCGCTGCTGGTCGTCTACATCGCATAATACTTGTAAATGTACTCTAGTCAATAAGAGATTTCACTGTTAGGTATCTACATCGCACTATTGTTTGACGTGATTATGTTTTAGCCGTTTAACAGGTTTTTTCTTTGAACTAACCGATGTTGTTTACATCCTACAATTAAATATTTGCAAAGAAATGCTGAGACTACGAGAATACTATACTTTGAACTTACATATTTTTAAAATGATTTAAGGTCTAGAGTCTGCAAAGTAAAGTTATTAATAATATACTTAAGGAACATATTACAATTACAATATACAAGCTGTTGCCCGCGAGCCCGCGACTCCGTCCGCGTGGACTTCAGCTTTAAATAGCGCGCGGTAGTACCCGTCATAAAGCAACTTCTATTATAATATAATAATATTATATGGTAAGTAGTTCTCGTTGCTACATTACTGCAAATTGCATTTGCACGACAGACATACGACAGACTACAGGTGCTTCCGGGGGACGCTTACTTCAAACTTCAATGTTTACAGACAGACAGAAAACATTTCTTACATATTTTAAACTAGCTGTCCCAGCAAACGTTGTTTTCCCATTTAAAGTATTTCTACTTCATCAGTTGATATAAAATATTACCCCCTCTTTTGTCCCCTAAGAGGTGTGGGGGAAATTTTTTATCAACAGATGTTAAGTTAGAAAACACAGTTAATAATATTATGAAGTAAGTCCAAGAAAAAAGTTTGATACAAAATCTGACCCCCTCTTTGGTCCCCTTAGAAGGGTGGGAGGGTGGGATTTTTATACACCAGATGTTGAGTTGGAAGAAGACAAATATATCTGCGAAAACTGTATGCAAATCGGATCAGTAGTTTTCGTGTTAAAGAAAAAAGTTTGATACAAAATCTGACTCCCTTTTTCGTCCCCTTTGAGGGGTGGGGAGAATTTTTTTATCACCTGATGTTAAGTTGGAAGAAGACAAATACATATTCTGTGAAAACCGCATTCAAATCGGATCAATAGTTTTCGTGTGATAGTGGAACAAACATACAGACAGACAGACAGACAAAAAAACTAACCACATTTTTGGCTTCTATAGCGATATTGTAGTGACACCCCCCGCTTGTTACTTTTTTAATATTATCTTTATTGTACAGAATTTTCATTACTACAGTTTTATTATATGTATAGAAGATTTTTGCATAGGGGGTTATTAACAGCTGGGGAGCGGGGTCGAAGTCGAACATCAACTCTTCTTAATACAATATATTTCAAATATTATGTGAAACATCAAATTAATCGAAAACAGTATGTTCATCCTTACCACCTCTTATAGAAACACGTTTGGGTAAGCGATAGTGCGATGTAGAAGACGCGCGGCGGCGGCGGAGCGGCGCCATCTATTATGAATTTTTGGAACTAACTTTATTTGAACTTTACGCATTTTCACCACCTTACAATTCGCATTTATAATATTAGTAGGTATAGATAATAGATGTAATATTATTTAAAAGGAGGTACGGAATGATTCTTTGAATGATGGAAAAATTACCACATAAATTATTACGTTTTTATGAAATTAAGGAGCAATTAACGAGGATGTGCACTCGCAATATTAGAAAAGTTGCAAGTGCTTTGCCAGCCTTTAAGAGGGGATCTGTTATATAAAATTAGGAGACAAATGAGCAAACAGGTCACCTGATGGAAAGTAAGTTCTACCGTCGTCTATAGACACTAACATCAGAAGTGTTGCAAGTGCGTTTTCGGTCTTTTTATGAAGGAATAGGCTAAGGGAATCAGCAGAAGAGAACAGGGATAAGGGAATAAGGTTTAGGCAATAGGGTGCAGTTGGGCCTCCGCTTAACTCACTCACTAAGCGAAACACAGGGCAAGCGCTGTTTCACACCGGTTTTCTGTGAGAGCGCTGTTTCCCGCCGGTTTTCTGTGAGTCTGTGGTCTCTCATGTCTAATACGTATTATAGATTTTTGCATAGGGGTTATTAACAGCTGGGGACTGGGGAGTGGGGTCGAAGTCGAACATCGACTCTTCTTATCTTAATACAATATATTTCAAATATTATGTGAAACATCAAATTAATCGAAAACAGTTTGTCCATCCTTACCACCTCTTATAGAAACACGTTTGGGTAAGCGATAGTGCGATGTAGAAGACGCGCGGCGGCGGCGCGGCGCCATCTATTATGAATTTTTGGAACTAACTTTATTTGAACTTTACGCATTTTCACCACCTTACAATTCGCATTTATAATATTAGTAGGTATAGATAATAGATGTAATATTATTTAAAAGGAGGTACGGAATGATTCTTTGAATGATGGAAAAATTACCACATAAATTATTACGTTTTTATGAAATTAAGGAGCAATTAACGAGGATGTGCACTCGCAATATTAGAAAAGTTGCAAGTGCTTTGCCAGCCTTTAAGAGGGGATCTGTTATATAAAATTAGGAGACAAATGAGCAAACAGGTCACCTGATGGAAAGTAAGTTCTACCGTCGTCTATAGACACTAACATCAGAAGTGTTGCAAGTGCGTTTTCGGTCTTTTTATGAAGGAATAGGCTAAGGGAATCAGCAGAAGAGAACAGGGATAAGGGAATAAGGTTTAGGTAATAGGGTGCAGTTGGGCCTCCGCTTAACTCACTCACTAAGCGAAACACAGGGCAAGCGCTGTTGCACGCCGGTTTTCTGTGAGAGCGCTGTTTCACGCCGGTTTTCTGTGAGTCTATGGTCTCTCATGTCTAATACGTATTTTTTTTGGCACGAGAATTATTTTATACTCTATTTTTAATTTTGTATCTAGCACAAGAAACGGGGTATCTCATACTAACATCCCCTCTCTATATCAAGGGGATGGGATAGGTTAGGTTGGGTTTGATAATTTTTTTGTTGTTTCTGTACTAATAGTATGTCACATACCAAATTTCAGCTTTCTATGACTTCAGGAAGTACCCTATCAATTTTGATGATCGGTGAGTCAGTCCATTATTGTGGGGTTTTTGGACCCCTATAAAATCTGAAGTATAATAGTAACAATATTCAAACTTTGCGCATTTAATTATTATACTCATGTCATAATATCTTGAAAATTTCAACTATCTGGCATTATCCAAACCAAAGTTACGAGGGTGCAAAAATACGGCGAAACGTTTCGAGAAAAGGTAGGTAGTGCCCGTGCGCGCTTCGCTTGGCTAATCTTGGCGGGGGCACTCCCGTGCCCCCAGATTTAATATTTTGGTCTTGACGGAAAAGAAGCAATAGGATTTATAACGCGGAAGAGTTTGTTTGAACGCGCTAATCTCATGAACTACTGGTCCGATTTGAAAAATTCTTTCAGTGTTAGATAGCCTATTTCACAGAATATATAATAGTACCCTATTTATCGAGAAAGACTATAGGCTATAATTATATCATCACGCTGTGACTTTTAGGAGCGAAGAAACAGAGAAAAATGTGGAAAAAGCGGGGCTTTTTCCTATTGAGCTGCGTGCGCCGAAAAAATCATGAGTCATGAATGAGTTCATGACGTATGACAGAATATTTATTCCCCTTTAGGCGACTCCCAGACAGACGCGGGCAGCGGTGGCGTCGCGGCGGCGGTCAGTTTTTTGTACTGCGACCGCCACAGCGTGTGTCTGTGTCGTTCCTAGAACTTTCAAGTCATCCAACTGACCGCCACCGCGACCGCCACCGCTGCCCGCGTCTGTCTGGGAGACGCCTTAAATGTTCTAAAAAAGTCCATGACAGTATAATATGTCTAATGTCTATACTTTAGGTTAGCTGCTCACCTTTTGAACCCTTATTTAGCATAATGTTAAGTACTCAAATTTTAATACGGTTTTGCTCAAGCAATAACGTAGAGCAAAACCCGCGGCTCGGGCTTTCGTCCACACATTCAGCATTGCTCTAATCTAATATAAGATTTATTTACTCGTGGTGTAGCGGCAAATCGAGCCTTGTTCCATTATTTTTAATTTTTCGCTTTTGGCCATCCCCCGAGCAAACGTCCTTGACCACATTTGACGCGTTGCCGAGATCGCACAAAAATCCCATTTTTTACATTATACCTTAGTTCAAAATTGATCAAAAAAATTCTAACGCGGAATATGAAGTTATGCCAAGTTTTAAAATAAGCGTCGCGTTGTTCCGTGGCAATGATATTATTATGTTCAGTAATAAAATAATATTTTAATTTATACTTAATAGAGCTACCTATAATTATTAATATTGTAAAATTTCAAATTAGATTCATTGTCATCATGTTTGTGTTTCAGCTCTAATGCCTTATCAAGTTTTGTTAGTTTCATAATATTATCACTGTACATAATTCTGTTGATAAATTCCAATTTCATTATATTGTCCTATAGTAACTTTAACATAATTTTATCTGATGAAATGAATAGTAAATTCTATTATTATAATATTTATTAACTTACGAATTGATTTTGTTGTGGTGTACTACTTACTTTAAATATTTGTCGAAATTCCATCGAAATTAGTCCAATATCTTGGTTTATTTAATGAAAATAAAAATAATCTTGCTCTTATTATTCTTTTGCGACTATAGGTAAATTAAAATTTGTAGTAGCTTAATATTTTTCAAGAATATTTGAGTCTCTTAGAAGGTTCTATACTTATTGCTTATGGCGTGCTTTGTCAGCTATCTACTGAATAGATCTAGTCTATTGTATTAAAGACCAAGACATAAGAAGACTAGATGCGAATAGTTCTAAGAGATATTTTATATGAATTACACATTTCAGGTAATGAGCAGAAAACTATGTCTATCAGAATAAAATTTATCTAGTTGACCAGCCGGCCTAGGATACGCCAACGAGATATTAAGTCTCTCTACATGTTTCTCGATGTTTGATAGTTTATATCTTCATCTCTATTGACCCTAGCATGACAAACATTTTTCTCGCGTAGATCTATAATCGAAATAACACATTTTTATAGAGTTTTGTCTAGATATTGTCGAGATTTTGACATTATGAGACGAGTAGTTTTTAATTATCTCGAAAGTGAGATATCTCGTTGGCGTATGCTAGGCAGGCTGGTGAACTTCGTATCACTTTGGAAATGTTCCTCGTAATTTTTACATTATTTCTCATCTTTAAAACCTTCCCGGGACTTCTACGAATATTTTAAGACTAAAATCAGCCCAACCCGTTCAGCCGTTTTGGAGTTTTAGCGCGACTAACACATTTGAAAATCCATTTTTATATATAAAAAGATATATAAGATCTATAATCTCTTTACAGTCTATCTTTACTATAAGTTTTGTAATTACTGTAACAGTCTCATGTAGCCGAGTCTAGACAAGCCACTTTCAAAAAACATAAATTTATTGCTTACACACAATGTCATCACTCATCAGACACCTGCATGGAGCATTCAAAGACAATTTTTTGGGATCCGTTAATTATAAGTATCGGTAAAAACTAAAAAGTTTGAGAGCCGCTGGTCTCCAAGACTAAGACCTAGAGTCATAGAGAAATTATACAAAAAGTTTAAAATCTTTACCTACTTAGGTCCACTTGCGCAGATCCAGATTAAAGTTAATACCGGGTTAAATAGTGTGTAATCTCTTACATTCTTCATATATTTTACGAAAGAGATGACGTTTAATCCGGGGTTAACTTTAACCCAGATCTGCACAAGTAAATGTATATATAATAAACTATATACACTGATAAAGTAAACGTCATGCATGTTGCATTTCAACACAAACATAATAATATTGTGTCGTTACACATTTCGCTATTTTATTTAAATAGGCATTTCCAGCAAATATAGATACGGTTGTGAACTCCCAAAGCAGCTGTACCAATAGTCCGCAATAAAGCACTTCTCTGTAAAAATTTTCCAATGCGATGGATGGACGGTCTTTTGAAATTTAATACGATGTCGATGTCATAATATTCTTTTGATCTGCCTCTACAGGTTTTTATGTTTTGATTTCATATAGAAATAAATCTGTAAAAGTAGTTTAAAAACAGCTGGAAAAATTAAGAGTCGGTTGCACCAAATTACTTCTATAACTTTATCTATAAGAATATGTCAAATGAATTGTCAAATTTCTAGTTAAAGTCAATAATGGACGCCATATTTTTGACGATAACCGTAGAGTCATAACTCACCGGGACACCATCGCGACGTGGCCAGTGACATTACCATGGCAACGTCCAAGCAACGTCTGGCGTCTCTACGTCGTTGCAAAGCGGTGTTTTTCTTAAGGGGCCCCGAGACGGTCAAACGGTTTGATTCAAACACGTAAATTTTGGTTTGACTCAAATGACTTTGATCGTTTACAAAGCTAGTTTGAACGGTTTGTCAAACATTTACGTGTTTGAAGCTTGTTTGATGAAATTTCATATTTTTGTTGTGTTTGACACGCCGTTTGATCGTGTTCCGGCGCGTTTGAACAAACTCTACTTTTTATTGTTTGGTACTGGATTTTGAAGTTTGAGAGCATCTTTTCTGCATCATAATATACAAGTCTAATTATGGCGGTGTACCGAACCAAACTGCGCAATGCCGTTTGACAACCGTTCAAATCGACATCAAACGATTTTATCAAACACGTCGTAAGGTTTGAATCAAACCGTTTGATCGTCTCGGGACCCTAAGTTAAGTTAAAAAACTCCGCTTTACACGGAGTCCTATTATATATTCTGTGGCTTTACGGCGCGGCGACGTAGAGGCGCCAGACGTTGCTTGGACGTTGCCATGGTAAAAACACTGGCCACGTTGCGACTGGCGATGGCGTCCCGGTGAGTTATGGCTCTTAACTTTAACTATAGCAACGCATCTGGTGTAATCCAACCTAAGGGCCCTTCCACACGACGGACAACGCGCGTTTTGATGCGCTCGTCTTCTGCGCGTTTTGGCAGATATAAAGTTTAATGGGCGCTCCACATTCTCAAGAGAATCTCGCGAGATCGCAAGAAACATGCGAAAAACGTGAATGTGGAAGCGATTCGCGTATTCTTCTCAAGTTCTCGCGTTGTTCTCCGGCTGTTCTCCACTTTTTGTCGGTTTTTTGACGCGAGACAAAGGAGCGCGAGGACGTGAGAACAGTCGAGAACATGTATTGACTCCACACTCGCATGTTTCTCAGTAGCGCGCGAGCCGCGGACTTGAACGGTTGTATATTGTGTATCGCGTGGCGTCAATATGACGAATTTTTCGCCACTTCTTTTTAATAACTTTTTTCTCTTTAGCATACGCATAATTATAATATGCGAATGCGCATAACAATAAACTTGTCGCAGCGGTTTCTGCGTCCATCGTCTCGAGCGCGAGAACTGTAGTGAGAACTATTTGAAACTTTGTGAGAGTGTGTACCCAAAGAAGTTCTCGCTGTAGTTCTCGCTGAGAATCTCCGGAGATTCTCGCGTGAATGTCTCTTGAGAATGTGGAGCGCCCATAAAACTTGTCGGCTCCCTTGCGTTTGCTGAGTGTTCAACTTGCGTTTGTATCGATACAAACGAGCGTAACAAAACGTCGTGTGGAAGGGCCCTAAGAGAAACAACGTGCTGTTTTATACAAAAGTTTGGACCGATAAATAAATAGTAAATAGGTTTTGTTACAATGTAATATAATTGTGATATCCTACAAAAAAAAAGTATTTATTATCCGTAGGCTATTTCATTATTAGAATTAATTTTACACAATGCTCGTATATCATAACTTTTTTATTCCTGTACAACACGAAATGAGTATTTTTTTCAATTAAGGAAAAAAGCTTAAACATTTTTATCGCACTTCTATCTAATGCCGTGTTGAATAATCGGATTAAAGAAAACATAGCTTAGGATTATGTGAAATGATATGGCGGTACAGAACGGTAATTAGGGATTAACCAAAAGCTTAAGTCGGCTTGATTAAAAACACGCAACAAAGCAAGGAAAAAAAAACTATTTTTACATCAACCGCTAAGTCCTGACTCCTGATCCTGAAAATGCCGCTTGTCGCTGCCGATACTGATGATTGCCTTAAAATTAATGGCAGGGGCTTAATTCTCATACCTACAAATTTCACTTCGAATACTAACCAAAAGTTAGCCTTAATCCATTGTATGTTACGCCTTATCGCTTACATCAGCTCATCAACTTTAGATAAAGTTGATGAGCTGATGTCTCAACCACAGATTTCAGAAGTTCTCAACACAGATGTGTTGAGAACTTCTGAAATCTGTGGTTGAGAATGACGATCCTCCATACGTACAATTTAAATTTAACTCATAACAGATATTGTTGTCGAAAATGGATGGGTGGACGTCATATCGTCCGCCAAAGCAGTGCACACCCACTTCCGATAAATTAGTAGGTATCGATCCGAAGTGCAATTTTTTGGTCGACTGTTCCGGGCACTATCAACCCTACATTGTCTACCAATTTGAATATTTCACGTCTCAAGCTTGAAAGAACTGTTCGGCTTAAAATAGTGGTAAGTTAATGTGGCATCGGCTTATTTAAACTTTGCAGTTAGCTATAACTTGGTACTACTACTAATAATATATTATACTCTCAGGTGCTAAAACGTAGCGTACCTATCCCTAACATCATGTCATTAACATCTGGTGTATAGCCCCCCCCCCCCACCTCACCCCTCTTAGGGTCAAAAGAAGGGGTAAGATTTTGTATCAACTGATGAAGTAGAAATACTTTATATGGCAAAACAATGTTTGCCGGGACAGCTAGTATTATTTATATTCACTTGCCTCTCGTTTTATTGATGTCCAGTTTCTGATAGGAGTTCTTTTCTATAGTACCTAATGTTAATTGGTTAACTTTTTGATGCTATAGCCTTCTATAGCTATTAAAAATATGATTAGGTGAAAATTAATCAGTCACATTAAGAGTGCCATAGGCTCAAAATCCCAACCGCAAAAACGTATTTGTAACTCCTTCTATTATTCATTTGAGTAGTTGATGAAATAATAACTGAAACTCAGAATGTGGAAGACAGGACTGATGATTTGAAGTATAGACTTTACAACATGACTGGTGAGACATTACCGATACTTATGTAGAGTACTCTGTACTCGATTCTCATTATAATTATGTAATAAAATTAGGTTCTTAATTTTTTTCCGAATTTCCTAAAAATAAATGAATCATGGATACTAAGTAAATTACGCGGCTAGGCAAGTAGGCATACTATGCGGCCGGTGTAGAGGCGTGCGCTACCAAAGAAACACCACACAACTACCCCTCCCGCTCGCGGTGTCCATGCGTTGGGTAAATAATTATTTAACTTTAAGCTACATTTACTCAGTGATCAATTGATATTATTTTTTATATTATTTTTTTCCAACTAATATAATAGCCAAATATCACGTCCTCGAGTATTGAACATGTCTCACCAGTCACGCAGTATATTATGGTAAGTTTTCAACCCTCAAAAAAGTAGTTTCCATAGGCTCACAACCTTACTTCTATAACCATTACCACAGGAAGCGCTTTGGTCTAGATTTAGAATAGCCTAATTACAGCAAGATGGAAGCTCCTAGACCTGCTTTCAATACCTGAAAATATCCAGAGATATCTATCGTAAGGTAATATTGTCTTGTCGGAGTGTCTCCAACGTAAGGACCCATTGGGGCAAATGATAGATATCCCGAGGATATTGCGCGGAACTGGCAAGAAAATTTTAAAGCATTGTATGACTTAATAATAAACTCTTTGTAATAATTTACATTTTTAATGATCACTAGATGACCCCGTGAACTTCATATTCCTCCTAATGTAAACCTTCCCTGGACTAATTTAAGTCTTGAAATATTCGTAAAATATTTCAAGACTTAAATTAGGCAAATCGGTTCAGCAGTTCTCGAGTTATAGTAAGACTATCAAAATTATTTATTTTATTTTTATAGGTACTTATAGATAGCTAACTTTGTCGATAGTTAAGTATTTTACAATGACCGCCTCACCGACTCACCTAGAATATAGAACGCACCAGTACACCCACAACCACAACCCACAACAAACTGATGAATCGGCGCAGGTACTTACCGCTCGCGCTGTAAGCATGCTATATTGCTATGAACAGCCCAGCAACGCAGTGTCACGACGTGTGCCGGCCGACATGTCTATAGTATCTTCGATAACACTTCTAAGGGTCAATTCAGACCGCAACGCGACGAGGCGAGGCGAGGCTTACACTTCAGTTTTGAAGACAGATTGATGGCACATAATAAAGAAATCATCAGTCCGTCAATCAACAGGTTAGACTGTTCAGTTTCGCGTCAATCTTACCAGATTGAGGAACTGAACTGATGAGAAACTATTGACAGATTTGTATGACGTTTCACTCAATTGAAGTCTGTCAATTCAATTCAAATTTAGAAAATATGCAATTACGCGTCGCGTTGCGGTCTGGATTGATCCGTCGATCTACTGGTTCGTTCTGTCTATTATGCCGACCTCTTTCGGCTGATAGTAAAGCACGACGTTTGGTGCCACCATAAACTCGACACAGGTTGTTTTATAGCACGTTAAAGCCTGGTAATGGACCGAAATACTTTTAACCGACTTCAAACTTTGATATTGTCTTTCTAACCGTGGGAGAGCCATGCTTCGGCACGAATGGGCCGGCTCGACCGGAGAAATGCCACGGGCTCACTGTATGAACTACGACGTACGTTTCGCCGAGTGAGTGAGTTTACCGGAGGCCCAATCCCCTACCCTTTTCTCATCCCTATCCTCCCTTATTCCCTTCTCTACCCTTCCCTACCCTCCCCTACCCTATTACCCTATTCCCACGTAAAAGGCCGGCAACGCACCAGCAGCTCTTCTGATGCTGCGAGTGTCCATGAGCGGCGGAAGTTGCTTTCCATCAGGTGACCCGTTTGCTCGTTTGCCCCCTTTTTTCATAAAAAAAAACTTTCGTTATTTGATTAATCATCATCAGTTTGTCCTTGTTGATGTTTCCCGCATTTTCAACGTTGCACCGAAATTCATTCAATGTGGCAACGGTACATTTTTCGAAATCCATACTAATACTTTCATCAAAATTAAGTCTAGTGTAGTTTTTAAGTTTTCTCAGGTTAGTGTAATTAAGTATGAATATACAGACAATAATGAATAAGATAGAGACAGGTGCACTTTCCCATTCTTAATATTATAACAATTATTATGGATTTCTAGCCAAGCTGCTACATTTCAGATTCTGAAGTCTAATTATGTTTATGAACGGGCGAAAAAATTATTCTGACTGTTAATGTTAGGTAACATTTTTACGCGTATTTACAAACTCACATATCTTAAAAATTAATCAGTTCTTTATTTAGATATTATTTTGTTTTATTACAGCAACCATTAAGCTTATCCGAAAATAAATATTGAAATATCAGCGATGACGGATCCCAACTCGGATATAAAACTTCCGAGGAGATATAACTCCCGGGAAACAATATTTTGGCAACATTAATCAGTGTTCGGTTACTTTGAAATATATTTTTCACTTTCCCTCCGAGAAAGACTAATACGAAATTATTTATCGTCGGTTGGACTGTCAGTCGCAGAGTTGTATTTTTCGTACAACCCATATTTTGACTAGAAACATTACATTAAACAAACAAACATTACTGTGATTTGTGACATTACACAAGCGGTTTCTCAACAACTAGGTTTTCTGTTTCCTTCCCTTTCTGGAAATTAAATTTTTTACGGTTTCAAAATGTGAGGTTGGACAGTGGTCAGTGAGTGTAAATTTACATAAAAATCTATTGATTGAGACATACTCTTTTCTTCTCCATTCTCCAAGGCAAGCTTCGTTTGAAATTTATAGTTGTCGATAGCTGATCTATCGCGCGATTGCCTCCATCCACTGCTAGTCAATCAGAATAATATTGGTGCAGTGCACTGGCGTTCCAATAATCCCCAACCCTACATATATGAGAAGTTCAGAGAAGCAGCGATATTTAGCAGTTGTGGAGGTACCTTAAACTAGCACCACGATCCTGCATAGCGCTATCGAAGTTTCTGAGAACGGCCAGATATTTATACGTCTAAAATTACGTCATTGGTGCTTCAACCTGACTGAGCATGCTATCTTGCAAGGTCGGAAGATCTTCCTTTTCGGCAGCCACGCTTATTCCTAAAGAAATAATTATATTCAATTTTGACTAGTAATGTTATAAAGCCTTAAAGGACAATGTGCTAAATCACGCAGATATTAGAATAAGTACCTTTTAACAGTACTAAGTTACTGGACGGGAACAACTGATTATGGCCTAAATTACCAACTAAGCTTTAGGCCCAATAATATGAAATAACCGGCAAAATTCATCACAGTTATGACGATCCTTGAAAATCTGGACTTTATTACCATCAGCAGTATTGTGTTTTACGAGCGCTTGTATTACTTAGCCCTTACTCACTAAAGGCAAAAGCGGAAGCGTTTCGACGACCTGCTACGTTTTACAAACCATAGAACTGCGCCACAAAAATTGTGGTGTGTTTTACTTTATGAAGCAGATTTTATGCTAGGAAATAAAAAAGTAATTGTTATCTGTAAATAATTTTATAATATTATAAACTTTATAAAAAAATCATAATATGACACAATGAACTTGAACTAGCTGATAAGATAGGATGAATTTGTAACCTAAAAAAACCTTGGTACAAACAAATTTTACGGGATAAATAAGGGTATCCAGGGCAGAAAGCCCTGGATAGTCAGGACAAAGTCAAAAGACTTGACTTGGCTTTAAAATTATTGTCCTCTGATGTTTCCGAAGTACTAGGTTCAATTCAAGTACCTACAGGAAAATTGATTTTATTACTTATTGTTAGCATAGATTTTTGAACATTCAATGTGATTCATATTGAAGCTCTTAAAATAATATGTACCCAATATGTACCTATTATTTATTATTTCCGCCTGTAACTCGGGCCACGAGGACCCGTAGGTAGTTGGCCTTCAAACTATCTTACCAATAAAAAGGGCTTTCATGTGAATATTTCTAGAGAGCCCTCCGCGCTGTCCACTTCTGTAATATTATTTCGTCCAATTGCTTACAGATCATTTTTATTATCGATTGTAAGAGTATAAAAATGGCGTCAGTATAATTAATAATAATTATTATAATTATTTATTTTCTCACCACAAAATTACACCATTATTGAAGATTCTACATAAAACACAGGTTTTGTCCTGTCATAGTGCCAGTCTCCCGACTGCACTGGTTCCTAAACTAGGCATTGCCTGTATTTCAGGACACCAGAGACTCCAGACCAAGCTTGCAATACAGTAGAACACTATTATCACGACATTTATATTTTGTAGTGAAGTCTGTTCAATTGAAGCATTTAATAAATTCAGCATTGATTGTAGTAAGCGTACGAAGAAATGATTTAATAAGTAAGTAGAAAATAAGAGTTCCTTGCACAACCCTAAAACATTTGCAGGGCTTTCACGAAAAAAAGGCAAGGTATTCGGAACTTCAACGAAGTATAGATTAGCATCAGGTGGCATAGCCCATAAAATGTTCGTAAAAATAATTTTACAACAACCACTAAAACACAATTTTAATATCAATAAAATTACATAATTTAATTTCGCCGGCTCCCGAATGTTTATGGGCGATAAAGTATCAAATAACAATAAGGTTGAATGTAATGTCTGCCTGTTTAATATTGCGATTTGAGAATTTCAACAAAGAAATTCCATTACAGTAGTTTTTAGGGTTCCGTACCTAAAGGGTAAAAACGGGACCCTTTTACTAAGACTTCGATGTCTGTCCGTCTGTCCGTCTATCCGTCTGACCGTCCGTCTGTCTGTCTGTCTCTAGGCTAGAACTCAAGAACCGCTATAGCTAGACTTCTGAAAATTTCACAGATTGTGTATATCTGTTGCCGCTATAACAGCAAATACTAAAAACAAAATAAAATTAATATTTGAGGGGGGCTCCTATACAACAAACGTGATTTATTGGGGTTTTTTTGCTCTATATCAATAATGGCAACAGATAGGTACTTACTTAAATTTTTCACACAATCTTACAACCAAATAGTTTTATGTATACTTTAATATTTAATAATAATATTAAAATTAAATTAAAAAATTAGGGTGGCTCCCATACAAAAAAACACAAATTTTGGTCTAATTTTGCTCTATAATAGTACGGAACCCTTCGTGCGCGAGTCCGACTCGCACTTGGCCGATTATTTATGTTACATTTTTTCACACTCACATTTTTAAATTCAAGATAGAAAGATATTTTAGATTTACCATAATCTTGGAACACTGAAAAATTAATGTTTTAGGTCTGATCAAGGACATCTGCATCACTACACGTCACTATACCGAATACTCGTCACGTAACCACGTCACTATAAAACCGAAAATTTTATTATTCAGCTACCGTCACCAACCCTTTTCTTCAATAACATAACATCAATTAATTATTCTTCTAAGTTAAGGTACGCCATAAAACACCTCGACAATAACAAAGGTGATTTCCTCGTCGATGTCGATTGTAAAAGTTTTCCCCCTGAAACAGCTATAAAGAAAATGGCATAAGGCCTGAGAAATTCCATTATAAGATTAAGTCCCGCGTTTGCACACTTTTTAATGGAGTTCTCGGTTATTTAATTTTTTTATTTCTTTGCAACGTTTCGGACAAATGAGAACTTCGCGTTGTTTATTGCTTTTTTTATGAAAGTGGATACTACAGGTTTTTACCCATTTAAGAAGATTTTTTAGGTTATTTAGTTTTACCATCGCGTCGTCTTTAATTTATTGGGGTACTACCTAGTAAATAGCCGCTTATAGGCATCAGACTATAGACTGTTATGTTTGTTGGCTTCAGTACTAGAGCTATTTCGATTATCTTTAATTGGCAAATACGTTTATAAATGAGATCAGTAAGAGAAATGGTCATAATTTAACACATTTTTGCGATGAAATCTCTACAAATCCCTTCGAATAACAAGCTGATGATTATTAAAAATGTTGTAAGTTCCTTCTTTAGAAGAACACACCTAACACCTTACCAGCTATGTCCACATTATGCAATTTCATTTTCAATTTTCGTTATGTTCTTTTTATTTAACTTCCCTTTGGCATATTCAATAATTGAATGCGTCAAAATCCACTCGCGCGGCGTTGAAAGAAAAGTGTCATAGCGAGCGCTACGATTTCAGCGCGCTTCACGGGCATGCCTCACGTTCGCTGTTGACTGCGCTATAACGCATGCCCTTGATGAACAGAAAAAGGTACAATGTGGACAAAGCCATTAACTGTAGTCTACTTGGCTTTGACTGGCGTGTTGAAAACGTCCCATTTTACGATGCGACGTTAAAATTGTGATTGTACTAGCTGAAGACTCTCTACTACACAACTCCTTTGTGGCAAAAGTCGCTTGTCGCGCGGAAACCGTGCATTTTTTTCGGCATAAATATTATCTTACCTATATGTCTTTTTACGGGACTCAAAGTAACTCCATACAAAATTTCAGCAAAAAAAAAAAGACATACGTACAGACACACTTTCGAATTTATAATATTAGTATGGAATATTGATTATAATATTGTCCTTAATTCCTTCCTGTAAATTATAGATTCCAAACTGGGAACATACAAAGACAACGGATCGTAGAACGCTGCTTTATTAAATGTTTTTATAAGCAAAGGGAATGTTATTAGGTTTTGCCATGTCAAAAGTTCGCAAACCACCTGGTGGGTGAGCCAAGATCTTTTCTTTATCGCTTCTTTATAGAATCGCTGATCAAAATGTATGGAATTGACATAAGACGAGTCGAACGTCAACGTTACGAACGCTTAAAATATAATTATAATGTCAATTCTATACATTGATTGGTGATTCTATAACGAAGCGATAACGAAAAAGTTTTGGCTAAATGGCCAGAAGTTCAAATTCCGATCGCCAAATATAATTTTTGATACCTTTCGATTTTCCATCTGTATTTCCTACTCGATAAATATGAAAACTAATTTCGATTGTTGGTACCCCGTGACCCGTCAACCGTTCTGATTTTCCGCACGAGGCGTCAACATAAAATCTTTTAGGTTGTTACCTTAGTAACTTTGTGAAACTAACTCAATTTATTGATTGAAGTTTCCAAATTATTTTTTCTGTTATTGTTCAGGGAACGGACTAAGGTTAACCACCAGTTATTTTCTTCAGCTCTATAAAATTTTGTTTGCTGTGTCAATAATAATAATATAATTAGATTACGTAATTTTTTTTAAATCTAATAATATTATTAATAGATTAATTAATATAATTATTATTATGGATTATTATGAATTTATGATATATTTTGAAGACGTGAGTGGATGAACACGATAACTAACACTTTGTAACATAAGTACGGACTTTTACTCAGTTTTTCCCTTATAATAATTTCAAAAAACCATGTAACTTATTTACTTCATCACCTGGCCTGGCTAACATATCTGGCTACACATAAAATGCACCGTTTTTTTAATAGTTTTTCCGGCCCTAAAGTCTCCATTTACGCAAAAAAACGGCCATGAGCATAAAATATTCATCAACCGTAGAGGGGCTGAGTGTTAGTTTTTTGCCACAAGTCACTGTGCGTACATTTAACGAAAAATCAAATAGCGTTTAGCGTTATTACTTATTTTGTTCTCCGGTGTTTTGGGCTTCGGTGTTACAATCGTATAAATTTTTACTTTTGCTGCGAACTGCGAATCTCGTATCGTGCCTGAGTATTGAAGTTAGAAAACGTGCATGCTTTGTAAAATTACGAAATGTTTTTATTTATTACTTTTAATTATTTATTGATTTTCAAGTTTTGCGAAAATATTTTTTTCACAAAACTTGAAAATACATTTTTTACAAATTACAATTAATTTAACCAGTGGCGTAACATCCGGGACCCATGACAAAATGGCCCTATCAGTAAATATTGTCACGTTAATAATAAATCAATGTAAAAAAAATCTCCCGTTTAGGTCGTGGGCCCGCGTGGCAATTTGCCAGCCCTGCCACCCTATAGTTACGCCACTGAATTTAACATTAATTAGTGATTATTTTTCTTTAGTCTATCCAATTCTCAGTACTATTCAGCTAAAACCCCATCTATCACAAGAGTATAGAATTTACGAACTTCATGAAAACCTCCGAGTCATTGCTTTCTACAGCCTACAACCTACAACACCAACAAGTTATTTAGTTCTTTATGTAAGACAGAGAGGGCGTTTTACAGGTTTCGACATATTTTAAAATCGCTTTAATTCCTTTTTCACATTTAACAATTTCACAATTAGGTTTTATTTCTCACTTTGGTTTTTTTTTTACAATTTATGTACACACAGAATGATGTTAAGAAAAAAGCTTTAAATAACTAAAAATGTGTTTTGTACAAAGGTACACATTATTCCAAAATGTGTGGATTTTATTGTTATTGTAAAATAATAAACATGTAAAAAGTTGGCCCTTTGCCTTTCTATCACCGAAGCATCTAGTCTGTCTGTTTGTTTGTAACAATCTCAAAAATAGCAAGAGTTTAATCACTAGTTAAAAGCCGAGCTTTGTGAGGGCTCGCTTCTGGGTGGTAATAATCTTTAAGGCAGTTTTTTTTTATATTTTAATAGTAACCAAACCTAGACTGACCGATGATATTATAAATAAAAATTACTATTTTTAAAGCACAAATCAATACTATTGATTCACTGATCTCTATTATACAAGTACGCTGGATTGCTGATACAGACCTGCTTTTTGTGCCTATTTGAAGCGGAATCAGCGCCCCCATTATTCGGGTAGAGAACTAAATTTGACGTAACCACAACCAATAACAACAGTTGTCATCACTAGTATCGTTCCAAATACTCTCACTACTGCTATCAGCGCCAATATGGCAGCTTTCAAACGTCATTTTTACGTCAGATTTAGTTCTCTACCCGAATAATAGGGGCGCTGATTCCGCTTCAAATAGGCACAAAAAATAGCTGTCATTTCAAAGGCTATCAGCAATCCAGCGTACTTGTATAGAGATCAGTGTATTGATTTGTGCATAGTAATTTCATAGTATTTTCTTTTTTGTAAATTTGAATCAATAGGCGCACGCTAGTTTTTCCGTAAAGTGTGCCACAAAAGTTAGTGCTCAGGTTGTGGGATATACTAGGGTTCACTTCGCTCGCCCTGATTAGAGTTACTATAATATTTTAGTAACGCTATTCCCACAATATTGTTACAAAAATAAAATTAATAAATTTTATAAAAACCTCGAAGTTCGTGCTTTCACTTATAAATAATTTTAGTATAGTAAAAAATCAGTCCTGCACCTGCCAATCCTATCTGTTTGTTCGTATCAATTTGATGATGATCAGTCACTATATATATAAATTTTAGTAGTACTTTCCTATAAATTGTCTCTTACTATGAACGTGCTCCTTTACTTAAACCTTCGTGAAGTCACAACGAAATCATAAAGTTTAATTAGATAAGAGTTAAACGATTCACAGCGCAAAATTATTAAATCGATGTCGAAGCAAATAGATGATAATTATGACAAACATCCGCTATTTTCATGTGCGTTAAAAACAATTGAAACAAAAACAATGCAATTCCATAACCATTTTCACACGATTAATAATATGCGGCGTACAAAGAAAATAGATTATATACAGGAATCTAGGTCTAAAATAAGTCTAGAAATCGTGTACGGGCTAAGATAACGACGGAACCAATATGGATACTGTAATGAGCATTCGTAGACCTTGTGTGGAATATATTGTGCGAACTGCGAGCTATGGAGTAGAGTTACTACCTAATACTTCAATTTAATTTTAATTAAATATTATTATTGTTCCTGTTACCCCCTTACTGTTAATTTTTTTTTTTGATTATAACTACTCAAGGTCCGCTTGTCACGTGACTTTTTCAATTTGTCAGACAAAGACAAGAAGACAAGCCTGGTATAGTTATTTATTGTGCAAATATTTTAATTACTAAGGGGCTTAAGATAAAATTTCTATGAATAGAAAATGTATTAATTTATTTATGCCATTTTTTCAAATTCAGCCAAAACATACTTTACAACTAAAATTATCATTGAAAAAATAAACAATGATTACACCTCTTGATTTTTTATGTTATCTGGTATCGAAATAAACTAAATACTAGTTTTAATAATACTTAAAGTGTTCTATTAATAATAAAAAAATAATTTCTTACATAATATGCAAAAAAATCTTAGAACTCTACAGTCTACATATTGCCCTGTGCAATTGACAGAGGGCGAGGTCATTCACCCTCGATATCGGCCAATATAACCCTAACTGTTAAGGGCCCTTCTCACTGTAATCTCTGAATCTTACACGGAAGTTGCCCACTCGTGACCGTGGGGCGGGCCAACGCCGGTAATTACTTATTTATTATACCTTAGATTTATGAAGTCGGTCTGTCTAATTACTTATTTCTTTACAGCTTAATCACCTATCTGGGTTTGGAGTTGGAAAACCGATACAGCCTTCAGGTACTACAATGTTATAATTCCATTGGCTGTGTGCCTAAACTGAATGTTATGAAAATGGTCTACTATATTATACAAATAAAACAGGAGTGTTAAAATGGAGCCTTGTGGTACTCTAATTTGAAAATTTAAATTAATGTTAACATAGTACACCCCAACGTGCAAAGTTCTCGGTTTAGAATAATAATGGATGAACAATCGTCAATGAGCATAATATTATTATTTTGTACCTAAGAAAGCCAACAAAGTAAACTACTATAATTCAATATAATATCTAGTTATGTCAAATGGCTTAGCAAGATCAAAAAAGATTAATCAGGATCTACCAACTCGAGCCCTGTTAAATCCTGGAACAATTTTTACTTGCCCTCGAGCATTTGAACTAGGTGTTCCTATAAAGATCACACCTACATAAATTTGGTTAGGGTTGAACGATTTTGAACGTAAAATATACAGTGACCTATGGCGATAAATGTATTCAAAGTGAATCGTGAAACAATTAATTCGAGTCACACTTAGGGTTGTCAAACGAAAACTATACATCGGATAAACTATTTTTATTTATAGCTTAAAATTGTCTATGATAGATTTTAACGTTTTGATCATATTGTACGAGATCATGGAAACTCTCAACACTAGGAAAACATCTCATAATATTGCAGGCTCAGTACAATATAATACCTGGCGCATGCATTTACAGTCTGAAATCAGACGTATCTTATCTGAATATTATTTGAGCCATATTGTTATAATTTATCAATCACCCGGATTAGTTGTTCAATAGTCGTATTATAATATAACTTAAGCTGTTTCAAATACGAATCTAATAAAATCTTCGCAAAATATTTAGACGGTATGCAAATTGGCTTATCAGATCTTTTGGCAACCCTAATGCAGACCAGTAACGGGATGCTGGTAGCGCCTCACGATCACTCTTCTTAACAATACAGGAATTGAAACTAGGGCTGTCATCTGATAAATTGCTAACCCCGGGCGATACAACACGATGATCTTTTTAACTAATAGAAGTGCAAAAAGATTATCGTACAACTCTACCAGAAGATAATTATAGCGTTTTATTTTCGTAAATAAACATAACTAAGAAGTGAAAAAAAAACGATGAGATATGTTACATCGCGTCAGCGGTCTACGCATCCGTCTTACAAATTTTATTATCGATCTGAGGGGTTAGTGCGAGTTTATTCGATCATACGCATCGAGCACGTTAACGCGAATTTGTATGGGATGAAAGCAGCGCCATCTACTGGCTAACGTGGATACCGCTTTGATCCCGTACAAATTCGCGTTAACGTGCTCGATGTGTATGATCGAATAAAACTCGCACTAACCCCTCAGGCCCCGTGTCTTGACGACAATTTACATTATTTTACCCAACCCTTTTTACATCGCTATGAATGACATTATTAGTTCAAAAGCTCTTAGAATCATATTTATAAGACACTACAATTTACAAATTAATGCAACAAACACATTCATCAATCATCATGTTTCCATAAGATTGTTCTTCTAATCTTTGCAAATTGGGATGGTAATCCACTTCTCACACCAGCGCAATTTGTAGGAGGTCGAAGTCAATCACGTGCAAATCGCAAACCTCATCACAATCGATCCAGCCCAGTTTCCTTATTGCATAGTTAGTGATAACGGAGGTTTTGTGGTTTAGAGAAACACACACCTCACTAGTTGGTTGGTTTAATAAAAGCCTGTGATCATTAAAATGTTGTCATAATATCATGAACTTTAACAGCTATAATAGGTCATACAATAAAGGAACATTGTCCAGAACGAAAAGAAAACAGAAAAGTGACCAGAATATAATTAGACCAGACCAAAGGCAAATTCTAATATAATAATATGGAGCCATTCCTTTAGTTTATTTAAGGATGAATTGCTATTTGCTATGTATTTGCGACAAGAGATATAGCATTGGCTTTATTATTATGTTTTCAAATAAATACCAGTCTTTTAAAATTATTAATTCAACCTAAGAAGTCTATAACTAGCCTTATTATGATGTTATCGAGTTCGGAATTCAAATACAAATTCTGAAAACTATTGAACACGTGTTCCTTGACCCCTGGTGTAAATTCTTTAGTTATTATTTATTACATGAGTACGTGTATTTGAAAGGTAGCAGCTACGGACATGAGATAATATTATCAATAGTAATCTTGTTTTTATCTCCGAGATCAATTTAACTAGAATTAAAGTAGTTTTGAGATAGGTGTTTCGTTTGTTTTACCCCGAATGCCATCTAACATTTCTAATGTTATGGAAACACTCAATAAAGTCAAGAAAAAGATTAAATTCATAAGTTATTGTGAAAAATTTCCTGATTTTAGGTATAACTGGTTTATGATAAAATGAGAATGAACGATTCCAAAATCATGTGTCATGTCTTTTAACAAAATGTTACCGAGTTTACCACAGGCATCTGGAAAGTTCAAACTTCAAGGTGTAAATTGGTAAACGCACAAGGGAAATACCCGCATCCAGAATCTAAAGCTTATTCATATAAAAAGTTCATGGAAAGATCAAAAAGTACTTTTTTGCAGTAATAATATGAATACTAGCACTTCCGTGTTAACTTTCAGTTATATCTTATTTTAATTGCATTCTGCATATAAAGTACGTATATTAATTATTATATTAGTGTGTCACGTTGATGAGAGTATAATATTTTCTTAAGATGCATTTTAGTACTTTTAAGTACTTACCAAAATCATTAAATAAAATTTCGTAAAATTAATATAATTATTAATTTTACGAATTTTTATTAGTATAATAATCTTTACGTTAAATTTTGAAGGTTCATACGAATTTATGTACTTATAGCAAGCTAATATTATATTTTTTTATCATAGTATTTTTATAAAGAGCTAAAAATCTTGATACTTCTTTGATCCCAACCAGGGTAAATCTTGTTACCTACCTCTTTGATTACCCTAAGCTAAATCCTCTAACTTCTTTCGTGGTAATCAAAAAATTTCAAAAGAAGATTCACTCGTCTCGTCTTACAAAAAATATTAGTTAAGTGCATATTTTCTCGAGGTTTTAATTGGGTGTATGACGGATGAATTTCCGTTACATATAATTAAAGCGAGAGGCCGAAAAGCGTGAAACAATCTGATTCGCGACAAGTGAGCCCCGAACAAAGTTAATTCCACGAACATAACAAAACTAAGACGCCAAAATTTGAATACTACGGTGGGCTCACATGGTGTTAAGGTATTTAGGACTCATGTTATGTGGATAAAGTATGAATTATTATTATTATAAAAGGTGAAAATGTGTCTGATGTCTGACAAACATTTTGATTTTTATGTCAAGAAAATGCTTGAAACAGGATTAATGCAATTTAATACTATTTGAATGCTATTGTTCAAAATCTTGTGGCAGAAGATACTGACAATGTATGTGCTGCTTAATTACGTCTTGGTAATAGCAGAACAAAAAAAGCCATGAAAAATATAAAATAATTCTAGATGTTTTTTATACATCATCATTCCGTCAATTTACAAAAAAAAACAGTCAAAGTTTTCTTGTATAGTTTCGAACTATAAAAAACTTATTTAGTCCACTGTCATGTGAGCCGAGACTGCTCGTCAGGATGTATCTGACCTCAATGCGGGACGTGTATAAATTTTGCCCGAGACTTTTATTATAATTAATGCTCTTCATCCCGTCAACATGCTCCTATTGTCTGCTAAAAAGAAACTTTAATACATCGAGGATGGGTGTGCTCGTTGCTTAAAACAGCTTATTAAGAGCGAAGCCACATTGCTCTGTTGTGTTGCACTGCTACGTCAAAACGTATTGTGTTCCACTTAAGGTGACGCCATGTTAAAGTAAAAAACCGTGTTGGATATGTTTTAGATTGCTTGTTTTCTATGCGAGGCCGGCCCGGCCTGTCATAGAAAACAAGCAATGGAACAGTAAAAAATGGAAAGGGCGTAGCGACAAAATGGTTTTTGTCGCGTAATTTAAAAACCATAAATAAATTTCATATAGGTAAGCTATGGACAAATTAAAGTGTATACTAGAACCAATTTATGTACAAATTTTGGAAGCTTATATCACTCTCCTCTGTTGGCAAAATAGGAATCCCTTTTTATACAGAGATCTTTTTGATTGATTATTCTGTGTTATAAAAGTTGACCAATCGTGTTATGCTATGGGTAATTCAAAGACAAAGACATGATAAATACTGGAAGTGAACTTTAATTTCTTAGCCTTAGTCATTGCTGAGAAAAATGGACATCGCTACAGCCAAATTATTAAGGCGTCACCTTAAGGCGCTATATTGAAAAAAAACTGTCCCTTTTGACGTAATACTATAGGACCCTCAAAATGTTACAGATCTGGTAATGAGATATACATATCTTCATAGTCTTATCTAGGTTTGAGAAGAACTAAAAACACGATTAATGTATTTTGCCTCTATACATTTGATTTTCGAAATGACCTCTTAAAAATATGGAAGATTATTTTTAAACGAAAGTAGATGTATTGTAGGAAATTAGTTTAATTGATAGACACCTTTGCAACTCAAAATCGTATATAAGCATTTTGCTTAAATGCTCCTAGCTCCTAGTTATTTTTTAAATGATTATAATTACGTTTTTTCGCATGTTTTCCGAGCAAGCCGATAGCTTCTGGCCGCAGCGTATTCACGACTTTATAGTCATACAAATTAAGTATAGAATTGCCCTTGCGGTAAAATTACTTTCGATATAGCACCTTAAATAGCACACTACAGACCCAGTGAAAGGATACGCTGCAAGTTGCACATTAGGCTTGTACCTAATAACAGCAAACCAATAACCCTCCCACCCTTGTCGTCGTGTTAATAAGCGACATACTAAATAAGACAAACGGTGCAAGTAGAAATAAATACCAGTAGCGGCGACGCTGGGCGACCGCCCAGGGTGCCGGATGAAAAGGGGCGCTGAAGGCAAACAAAAGGGGCGCATATTTTTTCAGCACTACTAGCATCCTGGGCGCCGAAGAAATCTCTCCCAAAGCGCTGGTAGTGCTAAAACCGGCACTGGGATATACCATAATTTAGTCTATTTTTAGCTCAAAAAAGTTTAAATATAAGTGTTCCCAATAGCCTAAAAATAATTAGGAACACCATAATTGCATTCGTGATACATAAATCGGTGAAGTTTAAAATGTGATAGAAAGTTAGTAATTACAAAAGTTGGAGGATTTATTTCACGATAATTAGCATATGCCGTGCCAAAACGCGATTACTGCTAAATATAGTTCTGTCCTTTGACATTTGCATAAAATGATTGTTAGTATCATTCCGCACCATTATTTTAGAAACTCACTAACATAATTATGTCATTTAATGGGACGAACAGAAACCATAATAACATAACATATTTTAGCAAAATTGCATACTTTTTTCTAACTCTAGAAAAAAGAGCCAAATTGCTCTTGAGTTGGACATTAAAATTTTGTTTCGTGTTTGTTTAGTGTAATGCAAGCAGTCTCGCTAGTCAATTAAAATAATTTATAATTACTCCCTCTTAATTTTACTACACAAAACAAAAAAGGATATAATAAGTAGGATTTACTAGGATCATTTTTCAGATCTAAATACTTTAAATTTAGCACGAAAAGTGTACCATTCACTTACTCACAATAACATTGCGCTAACGAATTTGCAACTAAGTAGTAAAATGTTACTTCACGTAACTTTACACTTTAATTTCATAATAATATGACTGAGATACTATCAGAAGCATTGATTCTGAATATTCTGCAGTTAACGGTCCTACGTCATTTGGTCAGATTATGCCAATTCAAAGTAAGTCGTGGTCTGTCGGCTGGGTTTGACATAAGTCGTAGGGACGCCTTTTGCCTATGAATCAACTTATCTGATAGTATATAGTCGAAAAACACTATAATCAAAATGACAACTTTCATTATACCTGATTATACTAACCTCAGACAATTCGGTATAACTTCCGTCTCCGGTGTCGCCGTGACATTGCTCGGTAGCCATGACTCATGGTTATCTATGAGGTTATTTGCATTATGTGCTGTAGGTAATCCTTGTAAAATGTTCTATGGGTATAACCAGGCTGGTCAAAAATCAAAATATAGCTAGACGTGATTTGATTATAAAGAAACCCGTAAGATAATGTATTTTTAATGACGTTTATATCTAATTTTTACTTTTCATTTCTCACCAACACAAAATGATTATGATATATAGATAGAGATAGAGATATTATATAAAGATAGAGATAGAGTTTACATAGAGCTTTAAAATTTTTATGCAAGTCTTAAATTTTACTACAGACATAAATTGATACAGACTATGTTAAAAAATTCTAAACCATACGTTTCTTGCAATTCCAAAATTTGACCAGCCCTTTTGCTTGTTTTTCCTGAACAAACTAATTTACCATGCTCAAAATTTTTATCTCATTCTGAATTCAACTAAGGCTGGCCACATACACAAACCGCATACGAATGGAATTGATTCCGTTCGGAAAAAAAGAAAACATGTGCGCTAGTTAGAGATAAACTACGATAACATGGCGCGCCCCTCCAAATTACTGTTTCCATGTGTGTAGTCATATCCTTATGAAAGAGTTTGTATGTAGTAAGTATTCAACCAATCATAATAATTATTTCACTTAAGGTGACGCCATGTTAAAGTAAAAAACCGTGTTGGATGTGTTTTAGATTGCTTGTTTTCTATGCGAGGCTGGCCCGGCCTCTCATAGAAAACAAGCAATGGAACAGCAAAAAATTGAAAGGGCGTAGCGACAAAATGGTTTTTGTCGCGTAATTTATAAACCATAAATACATTTCATAAAAGCTATGGACAAATTAAAGTGTATACTAGAACCAATTTATGTACAAATTTTGAAAGCGTATATCACTCTCCTCTGTTGGCAAAATGGGAATCCCTTTTTTTACAGAGGTCTTTTTGATTGATTATTCTGTGTTATAAAAGTTGACCAATCGTGTTATGCTATGGGTAATTCAAAGACAAAGACATGATGAATACTGACAGTGAACTTTAATTTCTTAGCTTTAGTCATTGCTGAGAAAAATGGACATCGCTACAGTTAAATTATCAAGGCGTCACCTTAATGTCACTTATTACCAAGATTTTTCTACCGACTCTATGCATTCGGATACGGAAAACGAATTCGGAAATCGTATACGGCCTTCAGATATACGTATCTAGGATAGAAGATAACCCCAACTCCTAATATTATCATCCTAATCTTTACCTATAAATAGTTGGCGACTAACACACCCTTACCCCGCGTGAAAGCCGACACGCCACTGCTAATATTTTCGTGATTCAAAACAGGGCTGGCCTGCTAATTAGTCATAGTTTATGACAACTTTACACAGGAGACCGTGGCCAAGTTACGATGGCAAATTATTTCGAATAATGACAATTTTCTACTTTTTTATTTCATCTAGAAACCACGGGTAATTTTCACCCATCTCATCAATCCCCAAGCGGCAGTCAGCTGCCGCATAACATTGACAATATTATATTATGTCTGCGATACCCACGATGGAGGTGTTAAAGGCATTAAAATTTAAAATATTAAAATAGCCGAACATAGAACATTCTCCTTTTTTTGCAAGCCAGCTGATGTTCTAGGTCCATTCTGTAATATTTATGCAATGTGTTATTTTGTTTTTTTTTTTCATTATGTGTTGTGTGCCCTTATATTTCCTAGGTATTACATTTAAATCCTGTCATTACGATTTAAATATAAATGATGTATGACTGTTTTAATTTATTGAACAAATTGAGAAAACACTTCCAAATATTAAGGACATAGTATTTTATGTATAACAGATTAAATTTGATAGATTTTTATAGCTTTACAATTTGAGATATTCAGTGTTAGTAAAATAAATCTGAATCTATTAGGCTTCGATAGGTAAAGTCCGCGAAAGCATAAGGGGTTAACTGATTCTCGCATTTGGTTAATACGTAGAAGCCAACACTTTCGTGTTGTCGCTACTAATTACTGGCTACTGGCCACGATAATGCTCTACCATAGAGTTAGGGAAGATTCAACGTTCTAGAAATAGTTTCTGCATAAATAAAGAGAGAAATTTCTATCATGGCCCCTCTGCTTAGCAGATTTTATTAAAGCACCGATGATGCAGTCAGTGAGCTTCACCATCACGTTTTCTTTATCGCTTCTTTATAGAATCGCCGATAATAAATAATTTATGGTATAGACATTAGACATAATATTATAATGTCATAGGCGTTCGATAATATAAAGTCGACATTCGACTCATGTCTTATCAATGCTATAGATTTTTGATCGACGATTCTATAAAGAAGCGAATAAAAGGCTAGGGGCTCAGAAATAGTTTTTCTACATGCATAAAAAGAGAAATTTGCATCTTGGCTCCTCTAAAATAGATAAAGCACAGATATACAGTGAGTAGTAGACAGGCAAAAGCGTTCTACGCCAAGCCACACATTTGCACTTAAGAATAATTCATAAATAGTAACAATTAAAATAGTACATTGAAACTTAAGTAGATATTGTTTTCTACCTTTGTGATGATATGTAAGACGTTCTCAATTAGCGTCACATAATGTGCGAAAAATAAAGATGGTACCTAATTATTGGTAGTAGGTAGAGGTAGTGATTAGAGAAATATTATAAGCATTGATCTTATTTTGTGTACCCGCCATACATTCCTATCTTAAAGTAATAAATTGAAAATATTCTTCCACTTCTATCTTCGCTAAATTTTTCCAAGAATTGATTAATATTGCACAATCTCTACAATTTTACATACAAACTATGTTATAATATGTGATAGTAATATACGGTCACCTTATGCTTTATATGACTGCATATAACTGAGCATTTAATCATTTTACTAGCGTTTTTAAAAATGTCACTTGTCTCATCAATGGTCTGTTTCGCCACTTCCGAATAGGCTATCCACCACTTAACCTGACAGATGAAGTATGGAGAATCTGTCAAAGAAGTTGTAAATAGCATATTTGGCACTTTATCAGGAAGTATAAAATTGAAATAAAATAATTACTTAATTAAGGGGGGCTCCCATACAAAAAAACTTTTTTATACTATATTTTGGTATGGAACCCTTCGTGCGCGACTTTCAACTCGCACTTGGCCGATGTTTTTACTGGTACTTTTCTTCTGTGATCACTGATCATTACAATAAGTATTGTAAATTGTACGCTGAAATAAGGACATTTTAAAACCAGAAAAACAAAATTACAAGCCATAATAACAATTATTTTTCAAAATTTGCAACACTGTTACGAGACTGGCTTATACAATAATTATAACGAACAAACAATATAATAACCATTATTGTGCTACTAATATACAGTGTAATTGTAAAAAACTCTTTTCAGAAAATCACTTCTGTACATTTGTAATCACATGCTTATCTTTTTACTTTTAGTTTCAATAGGCTCGCCAGTATATTGCCGAAGGTGTCATAAAGTTTGTGGCACACTTAAACCTTGATTAACTTTTATTGTCCCGGTGAATCCCGGTGAATCGTGTCACTTTAAAACCTTCCCTGGACTTCTACGAATATTTTGAGACTAAAATTAGCCCAATCCGTTCAGCCGTTTTCGAGTTTTAGCGTTACTAACACAATTGAAAATCCAATTTTTACTTATTATTATTAGTACCTACTAGATGACACCTGCAACCCGTCGCACCAAAATTTATTTATCGCATGGAAACTGTTAATTTTCCGGGATAAAAAGTACCCTATGTCCTTTCTCGAAATTGACTGATGAATCTTGAAACTTGAAGCCAAAATGAGTTCGAAAAACTGCTTTTTTTCTTTATGTTATGTACTATCCGAGAAGTTAATTCATAGGCAGACTTACGTACTTAATACTTATCCTATATCCTTTCGCGTTGTGCGCGTTTTGTCCAACTCAGTTAACAGATCACGAATTACATTAAATTGACATAGTTGGTTTTTGTTATTTATTTTAAAGCAAACAGGAAAAAAGGACTATAATGTATTAGATAACCTTTAGATCAGTGGGTACTGAGGAGCTATCTGTTAGTCATTAGTCGGAAATTTTATCAAAACACGAACCGCTTACAGTCACTAGGCTTACCAGTTTGGACTTTGGAGGTCAAAACAAATTATTCCTTATCAGGTAACGTACTAAACCACAATGCGCCTAATTGAACATTAAACTGAACTGATAGCATACGGAGACCGTATTTTAAAAGTCCAAACCAAGTAGGTGGTCACATACGCAAATCAGACACAAATATCTTGTTTTATCTAACCCAAGACTAATTTTACTTTAGTGGCGTGTTAGTCAGTTTTTTTTTCATAATTTTTTTTAAATAATCTTTTGCTTGGTGTGCCACAATCTCCACCGACTAAGAGCAATGTAACATTGTAAAGAACTTGCAAATGGGTTCTTAGATTCGTTTACTTTCTAAACGCCTCGTATACGTGGAACTGAGATGGGGAAGATAGGATTTACATATGCCCACGCAAGCCCAGCAGTGGGATTGAGTAAATACTGCTCAAATCTTGCCGCATAAATCGTCAAATAAAGAAAGATAGAAAAGTTTAGTTTATAAAAAACTTAATAAAATCGCAACTGAAAAATGACCACCGCCTGAACTTAAAACAAGTTTTCGTAAGAAAATCTGTGATTGATACATAAATGGGTTGATATTATATGATATTATGCAAAATATTTAGATATATTATATATCGTATTTTGTACGAATCGTCATATTAATATTTTTTATAATATTATAAAATATATTGCATGTAATCAAATAAAATATTATGAGAAATACAAAATTCATGTAAATTGTACAAAATTTTAATGACCCGTTTAGCCTCTATAAAGCCCAGAATATAATGAATGAAACCATATGCCATGGGTTCAAAAACCTTTCTCTAAAAGTGTAAATTTATTCAAATTAAAAAAGAGCCCTCACGTTATCCTCTCGAAACCTGAGACAGATGTATCAAGTGAACCCAACTCATGGTGTTAAAGAGAGACAGACAGAGTTTTCTACTTTCTTCGCGCAAGTTTGTTTAACAATGGATCTTGAGGAATTATGTGCACGAGTCGTTGAAAAAATGTTATATTATGGCAATTGTTGAATAAAGTTAAATATATTTACAGTTAACAAATTCACCTGTCAGAAATAAAGGAATTAATAGTCCTTAGTGAGTCATAGAATATCATAATGGTCAGGTCCCAAAAATCTAATGAAGATGCTGAGAACGTCTATTTTCAAAAGGCAAGAGTGTGAAAAATAAATCAAAATCATTAACAACAGGCAGCACATACTTGAACCTGCCCTTTTTCTCTATGAAATTAAGCAGGAAACGAGAAAGTATGATCAGTGAATTGACGGAAGAAAGTTAAATAAGTTTTGATGCCTTACCAGAATATTTTGTTACAAAACAGTAAATTTTCGGTTTCGTCTTTTTACAGTGCCAAAAATTTCGCAGAAGGTCTCTTGTTGGTTTCGTAGAAGTACACAAACGTAACTCGCACTCCCAGAATTAAACCGTCAAGTTTGATGTAAATGGGCTTTACCTGAAGTTATACCTATAATAAATTATAGCAGTCGGGTAAAAATTCTTATCTGGTATATAAAAGCTGCAGCGGAATCCGATACCTGTATCGGATCTGAAAACGGTTTGTGATGACGCGTCGCTAAAATAGTATAAACTGGATAAGCGCTTGTATTATATCAGAAAAAGAAAAAGCGGCCAAGTGCTAGTTGGACTCGCCCATGAAGGGTTCCGCAGCAGCAATAAGGTTTATTTCTATGAAATTAAAAGGTTTTTGATTTATTTTTATATTTCAGTCGATTTAATGAAATTTATATTAAGGTTTACCATTTATGACGTATAAAAAAACTACTGGATAGATCTCGTTCAAACCAATTTTTGTTGGTAGTTTTTATAGTAATCTACATCATATATTTTTTTTAGAATTATCATGCCCCCTACTTCAGAAATTAGAGGGGGGGGACTAACATAATTACCACTTTGGAAGAGTCTCTCTCGCAAACTATTCAGGTTAGAAAAAAATTATATGAGAAACCTCAATATGATTTTTGGAGACCTATCCATAGATACCCCGCACGCATAGGTTAGATGAAATTTTTTTTTGTTTCAGTTGTAGGTACCTATGGGGACCCCTAAAATTTTTAATAATTAATAATTTTGCATCAAAATCTTAATGCGGTTCACAGACTACATCTACTTACCAAGTTTCAATAGTATAGCTTTAATAGTTTCGGAGAAAAGTGGCTGTGACATACGGACGGACGGACAGACAGACAGACAGACAGACAGACAGACAGACATGACGAATTTATAAGGGTTCCTTTTTTGCCATTTTGGCTACGGAACCCTAAAAAGTCTGACATAGCTTTTGAAGTGGCACAAAGTGTTGTTTTATGTCATCTTACTGACTTTATCACGCTCATGCTTCATCATGCCACGTAAACACGTTGCGAAATCGCAACAACCACATTTTTACACCATCTATATATCCAATTTAATGAGACTTCTTGATAATACAAATAATGCGCCTACAATGGAACAATGCTCGTGAAATATTGGTCGATAACAGACGTAATGACACTTATGTCACGCAAAATCGCGGCAACACGTCACAAGTCCGTGACCAACCTTGACATCCCTCAAGAACCGCAAAGGAATTGCATCACGCCAATAACGTGATGGTCCCCGTCAATTCTACGATCTATTCTTGTTCACGCGATTGGAAATCATTATGATTTTCAAGTAGGTACAGCTGTAGAAATCCGGCCCTCGGTTAAACGGATTCGCGAGTATCCGGCCTGCCACCGAAATATGTATCTCATAATAATTTCGCATTAATATTCTGTGATATTTCTAACAAAGAAATACGCACTGAAGCCGCATTTCTTCATACATTCGATTATCCGGATTTACGAATATCCGAATGCCTAACGTCAATAATTAGGCTGGTTAATCGAGTTGCTTTAATAACTATATTTTACCCATTTGGTCCAGCACAAATTCGCAATACTGCAGCTCTTGTGAGCTAGATCACAGCGTCAATCCTGATTCCCAGCTGGCTAGCGGTAAGAAACTCTTTAATATCAAAGGAGGTAGGGACCCGGGATGTCCTAAACTGCTTGGAGACCTGTAATTAAATTTTCTTCTGTATTGTATTGTGAATTTTTTATGTCAAAAATAAAATAAAACCTCCTTTACACGTTACACAATTATTGTTACCTCACACAGCACAGAACCCTTTTACTCTATCATACGCTAACAATACTCGTTATTCTGATTCAACTTGTGCACCAAGTATAGATTCTTCAGTATCTGGTTTTATGTAATTTATCTTGTTTATATTATTTATGCATCATGGGCGTCTTATCGGATGCGGTTAGCGGATGCATATACGTCCGGTACTGCTAGAGAACTTGAATTTCAATTGTCACTGTCTAGAATTTTATACGATAGGAATGACTAATATCCAAAGATTTAAGGCGCTATATTGAAAAAAACGTCCCTTTTGAAGTAATACTATAGGACCCTCAGAAATGTAACAAATCTGGTAATGAGATATACATATCTTCATAGCCTTATCTAGGTTTGAGAAGAACCAGAAACACGATTAATGTATTTTGCCTCGATACATTTCTCGATCGAAATGACCTCTTAAAAGTACGAAGTTTGAAGATTATTTTTAAACGAGAATAGATGTATTGTAGGAAATTAGTCTAATTGATAGACACCTTTGCAACCCAAAATCGTATAGAAGCATTTAGCTTAAATGCTCCCAGTTATTTTTTAAATAAACAAAATTACGTTTTTTCGCATGTTTTCCGAGCGAGCCGATAGCTTCTGGCCGCAGCGTATTCACGACTTTATAGTCATACAAATTAAGTATAAAATTGCCCTTGCGGTAAAATTACTTTCAATATGGCGCCCTAATAATATTCAAGTAAAGTATATTTTCATCTATATGTGAAATTCATTGTGATTTATGAAGAGACACGTACCTTACGATATCAGACGGTTCACCAAAGTATTATTGACTCAAATGATCGTTTCATTTCTCTTTGAATAACTTTCCAATTTATTCGTTTTGCTACATTGTTAAAACATTTTAATACTCGGCCCAAATTCCGTGTTTTTTTGTCTTGTAAGCCTTTATTAAAAAGCCTTAAATGATCAATAATTTAATTATCTCGTCGTAAATCATTTGGGCGTTCCAAAGACCATGTTGGATGTGAGGATCTTTAGCGAGGGTTTTTAATTAATTTATGATTGCTGTTTGGAGGCTCTGTTGGTTTTTAAATTCCTCACTTTGTCCTTTTTCTCTTTTTATTTCTTATCTACATGAGAGAGTAGAGTTTGTGCTGCTGTGTTTAGTGAATTACGAAGTATTACTGTTTAATCCATACTAATATTATAAATGCGAAAGTGTGTCTGTCTGTCTGTTACCTCATCACACTCAAACCGCTGAACCGATTTTTCTGAAATTTGGCATGGAGATACTTTGAGTCCCGGGAAAGGACATAGGATAGTTTTTATCCCGGAAAAATGCACGGTTCCCGTGCGATTAACGAATTTAGGCGCAACGGAGTTGCGGGCGTCATCTAGTTCAATATAATATTTTTTTTTTTTCTAAAAACTTTTATTGCTTGTAATAATTTCAGTAAATGGTCAGTTCTCGTTAAAGTAAGCAGGTAGTGTAAATTTTAATTAATTTTCAACTCCCACATTCTACAATTCTAGATTAATTTAATAGACATAGTTCGAAGAATAGGGGATTTACCACAATTTATAATAATTATAAAATGTTAATAAGGAAGGAAAACACATAAAGAGCTAATCATTCGTAATAAAATTGAAAGCAATTAAAAATAATTATTATTTATGTCTCGTTTTTAATTCACTTTTTAGTTTTTACTATTGTCCCATCTTATATTAGGAAGCATTATGCTCATAATATCATAACATAATAATTATAAGCCAGCCACAATATTAATTTTATAAAATAGTTTTCATGTGCCAAAAAAAATCTTACCGATTTTCTTACATCATTCGTCACAAATTTTTCTCTATCTTATTCTCTATATTTTGCAATTACCTAATAAAAATGAAACGTTCTGAAGTGTGAAAAGTTGAAACCACTTTTGCCTAAACCGGTCTGGCTTACCAACTTCACTCTGTCGCATTTCATTAGACGAAGGTCAATCCCGACCCGCGGCTCAGTCAGATGCTCGGCGGCGGCGAAGCGAGCGCGTGTCGCTACATATATTTATCTACAAACTTGTGTTTGTTTGTATGTGTTTCGTGATTTTCTTCACACACTTTATGTGCTTGTATTTGAGTTTTGTGTGTATAAACTTTTTAGTTATCCGGTAAGTGTAACACTTTCGTTTTATTAGTTGACTTGTTTGTAAATATTCTGCAAATTGGATACTAAAAATAATTTCTTGTTATTAATGCAGTAAAACAGATTATGTATAAATTAAAAACTATAGGTTTAAAAAGACGGATCGCTGTTTAGTCCACGGATTCATTTTAAAATAGACAAAGCCTTGCGTTTTTATTCTGCCTATCTGGTTACAGCCAGTCTCGGATGCCTGAACTTAAAAAGTTGTTTTTTCTTTACGCCGGCTGTGCATGTGACGGTATTTTTCATTTCAAGGTTCTATTTATAGTTTATCATGGCTTTTCACTTTCCATACTTCTATTTTTATCTTCATTTTTAATCGAATGACATATTAAACTTTATTAAGTTTTTAAATCTTTAGGCGTCTCCCAGACAGACGCGGCCTGCGGTGGCGGTCGCGGCGGCGGCGGTCAGTTTTTTGTACTGCGACCGCCACCGCGTATGTCTGTATCGTTCCTACAACTTTCAAGTCATCCAACTGACCGCCACCGCGACCGCCACCGCAGGCCGCGTCTGTCTGGGAGACGCCTTAATCAACTATGTTTGTCATCAATCATCATAAACCACTAACTATAATATTAAAAATTGGGTATCTTCTGTATTGTACTAAGCAAGAGCATTTAAAAGATCCACCAATAGCAAAAAAGCCTGCTACGGCTTTCTTCAATTAAATTCACTTAAAAAAAAACAATTAAAACTCTTTTCAAGAACATTTTACATACGAGTACGAGAAATACAATCCTATAATCTACTACTACTGAAGAAGAACATTAGCCGTATATAATATTTGATACTACCCAGAATCAAAGTGTCTTAGCACGTCTTATAACTCACGTAGACTTAACTAGACGATTGATCAGATTGATACACCGTATAATATTATGATGATAAGCCCAAAAGAGAGATCAAGCAAGCTTGGTCAGGTCAAAGCCCAACGTAATCTGTAGATGAAAAGGTGGCACATACATCATAAACACTAAAGCTTAGGTCAAACCTACGCGACCAACGCGAAAGCGAAGCGGAGCGTCAAGTTGTCAAATGTTGTGAAATGTGTGTTTTGTATTCAAAAACACATTAATTGACTATTATTTACTCTTTAAAATTAAATATAACATCTGCCGAATTCTGACATCTTGTAAAAAATCACCAAAAAATCTTCTAGACGGTACCAGTCCGTTACTTTTAGCAGCTGTCTTGGATCAAATTCATCCTCAATATACATCTGGTCTTAATTAGCCTACTTTGTTTCAAACTTGTTTTAAAACACCTCTCAAAATTGCTACTAAAAGAGTTCAACTAACAAGAGCAACTTCTTTATCTGGATCATCCAGTGCTAATGTGGTTACTGACTATGTACACTAGCAATACAATACCCCCAAGGATACTACTCGTAGCAACCCCAAAAGTACCAATGGACTATAGAAGAACTAAAAAAGTTTCCTCTTCGACGAAATGCGAGAACACTTCTTCGCGCCGGCTTTTAAATGTATTCGTCCACAAATAATAATAATGGTACTTTTCCACTAAGTTAAAACGTGTCAAAGGCTTTGATAAATTCTGTACAAAAAAATTGATCTCATGTTATGATTCATATTCCGTTTTATTTTACTATTATTACGTAATTATATTGATGAATCACAATTTTCAGATTAGTTACTAATATGAAATATCTATATCTACGTTATATTAGTAGCATAATATTATTCTTATTATATTACATCTTAGAGTCTAAACAGATAATATTAAGTTATTATGGTTACCAAGACAAGAAATGTAATTAAATTTTCTGACGTCATTCCCACAAGAACAAGAAGAATATTATAACTACAATAAATAAATATAATAACTATTCATTTAATAGGAGAATAAATCATATTTATTTTATTTTTGCATTTAGGTTAAATGAAATCATTTTGCAGATATTCTGAGGTAGCAACAATATTTTTATTATAATAAAAATTACGTTTTAACCTACGAATAATAAAAACTATTTTAACCAATATTTCACAAGTTAAATAATATCACAATATACTGACAAGATGGAAACTGACAACCTAAATAAACGTTGCTACTTTTAAGTTAAATATGTAACAGGAGTTTATGTGGTCTTCAGGATTACTCCTGGAACATACAATCACAAAACCATTTTAGCCGTAGCGCTGTTAAATACTAAAGTAAACTAAAAAGGGTTGGTAAAGGAACAAATTGCAAAAATCTATTGAATGCGTGCCGGTTTTAGAATCGACCTGTCACTAAACAGTTACACGTAATAGTATTTTCTTTCTCTTTCTATTCCTACAGGATTTTCTTTTATCTCAAACTCCTTGTTCGTTTTAACAAATTCTGAGTTTATGATTTTTACTCATGAACCTGCCAGAGTTTCAACTGGCTTACTACTTTTTTCCCTTACGAATGTTGTTCTATAACCCGCTGTCCTCGGCGCAGCCAGAAAAAAGTTGTAAGCATCCTCTTTTTACCCGACTGCCAGGAGGGTTATGTAGATATCACTCTCACAGTCACAACTGAGACGAATCAAATTATGATACCTCCCAAGTTACATACAGTCGAAAAACATAACTATCCTTCTGACGTAGGCGCATAGAAATGTATAGTTATTTTATAATTTTAAATATCTGCTATTCATCATAATTATCAAAATTACTTCGATTACTAAGTCAAGTATTATACTCATTGAAACTATATATTTTATTACTTAGAAGCTTACATTGTACCTTGTTACTAATTACTGTTATAGTTCCTACTAAATCTATTAGATAACTAAATTGCACTAGAAGAACAGCACTTAGTGTCATTTGGTGTAGTATCAAAAAATTTAGTGCCTAAGATACAGCCCTGAGGTACTCCAGTATACACTTACGGAGTCTTACAATACAACAATGTTGCACAAGATTTACATAGCAATATGAGCGAAAATATCACTAAAACATAGGACAATGCATTTAAAAGCGTATAATAATTATACTAATGGTAGAACAATTTGTCAAGAAGAATATATTATCACAATATTGAGAAAAGTACCTTGATGATCAAACTTAAAAATAAAACTTAGCTAGATTTTTGCTGATCCCATCTCCAACATACTAAATTTAATTGACCTTCTTTCGTGAAATTCAGAGAAACTAGCACTATTTTAATTTATGTACAAGACTTTCTCGTTCAAAGTATAGGATAAATCATAAATGTAAAAAAAATAACATGAAAATAACAATAGTGTTTGTACCAATAAAACATAACCTTACCCTACTAATAGGTACTCAGAATCCGCTAGTAGTAGATAATACAATCTATGTCACAGATACTATATCAGCGACTTTCACCCAAAATCCTTATAAGGCGCCCGATAAACAAGTCCTTGAAATAAAATAGTCAATAGTCGTAAATAATTTCTAATACCATTGGTGACCCACTTGGAATATTGTTTTATGAGTCCCTCTGTAAATAATATTATATTCAACAGGGAATAATTCGTTTATGATTTTGTGAAGAGATACTTTGCATGATCATTTAGACGTGTAGAATTCACTTATAAATGTATGCAAAACGACAATTTATTGCACAGATCCGTTAATTTTACGTGAACTTTATTAAGTAATATCGTTTCTCGGGACTGAAAATATCTCTATGCCTAATTCATTCCAAATAAATATTAAAACATAGTACAGAGGTAATCATGGCAATGTGAAGACTTATGAGTTACTAGTTGACCCGGCAAACGTTGTTTTGCCATTTAAAGTATTTCTACTTCATCAGTTGAGACAAAATTTTACCCCCTCTTTTGTCCCCTAAGAGGGGGGGGGGATTTATCAACAGATGTAAAGTTGGAAAACACAGTTAATAATATGAAGTAAGTTCAAGAAAAATGTTTGATACAAAATCTGACCCCCTCTTTGGTCCCTTTAGAGGGGTGAGAGGGGGGATTTTTATACACCAGATGTTGAGTTAGAAGAAGACAAATATATCTGCGAAGACCGTATGCAAATCGGATCAGTAGTTTTTGTGTTAAAGAAAAAGGTTGATACAAAATCTGACCCCCTCTTTATCCCCTTAGAAGGGTGGGGGGAAAAATTTTTATACACCAGATGTCAAGTTGGAAGAAGACAATTAATATATCTGCGAAAACCGCATTCAAATCGGATCAGTAGTTTTCGTGTGATAGTGGAACAAACATACAGACAGACAGACAGACAAAAAACTAACCACATTTTTGGCTTCTACAGCGATGTAGTGACACCCCCCGCTTATTAATTTTTTATTATCTTTAATGTACAGAATTTTCATTTCTACAGTTTTATTTTATGTATAGATGACACACTTTCATAAAAATAGAATACTTTCTGATTCCAACATTTCCTAAACATAAGCTAGTCCAGAATTTAAAAAAAAAATCGGCCAAGTGCGAGTCGGACTCGCGCACGAAGGGTTCCGTACCGTTATAGAGCAAAACTAGGCCAAAAATTGTGATTTTTGTATGGGAGCCCCCCTTAAATTTTTATTTTATTTTAATATTATCATTAATTATTAAGAAACACATATATTTAAGGCCTTTGTGTATCAAGTGCCTACCTGTTGCCATTATTGATATCGAGCAAAAAAGGCCGAAAAAATCACGTTTGTTGTATTGTATGGCAGCCTCCCTTAAATATAAATATTATTTTGTTTTCAGTATTTGTTGTTATAGCGGCAACAGTCCCGTTTTTACGCTTTGGGTACGGGACCCTAAAAAAGGTCCTAAGGCAGGGTTTTACTTTTTAGAGCTCAGACGTCATTGCGAACCAAACGGATCTATTGTGATTTAAGAAAATTAATACTTTTGTCAAAATAAAGTGACATATTATTAATATTATCTTACGACTGTTACGTCATGAAAGTCTTATTAGTGTAGTGCACTGTGGTAGTGCAAATAGACTCACAAATAGTCATAATATTTAAACCAGTTACTAAATGTCAAACAACTCAATTGAATTTAATTAAGTTACAGGAAGGTAAAGAAGATCTGATTTTTTAGCAAATGCCGTTTATTTTTATAACCTTAAAGGTAAAGGTTGAATAAATGCATATTTATTAATAATAGCTGTTGATGAGTCATATTTTTATCCAACTTCCAAAAAGATAAATCCAGTAAGAAATTTTGTAGGTACCTAATAAATAAACAATAGTATAGGTCCCTAAAACACCAAAATTAGTAACTTAACTGAGCAGGAACTTAGTCTCGACCTTGAATTAAAGATGAGTCGATATTGGCGCCATACTCATTCGCCAATCCACAATAATGATATAGCAAAAAATTTATAACACTGGGCTTAGCCATTTCATAATATTTAAAGTTATAAAAGTAGATTTATTTAGAGACTAACGTAAAAATACAAATAATAAGGACGCTTAAAAACTAGCTTCTAATAAAATGAGCTGAGCTGTAACACGGTGATTTGATTTTTCGCCGCACCGCGCCGCGCCGTAGAAATTGAGAGGAATATAATTTCTTTTCCTTCGTAGATCCATTCTCCTTCCGTCTCGCATTTTACATTAGGTTACATGTCCTGAGTCCTGACGAGAGTTTAATTTGAGTCATCCCAAAAATATACTGTTATATAACTGTTAAAAGAAGTTTTCACTTCAAAAATTCATAATAGATCAATGAACCATTTTTTAAAGATTAACACACGGTGCTCGTCATGAAAATAGAACACAGCTTATCAGCTAAAATTATCTGCCCTCTTGCTAATGTTATCAAACAGGTCAACTAATTCCGTTGTTAATTCTGATTTTTAAAGGCATTTTCTAATCCAGATAAAAGGAACGGTAAATCTATTGCAGATTTAATTTATCATATTGTCTACCAAAAACAAAGCAACTTGGTAATCAAGTGCGGCCTTGTATAAACAAGATCATTAGTTCTCTGTTTTGCGCAGAAGTAAAACCTACTTATTATAGTGTCCTAACGGGACACTATGTTTTATATGAGGTTCAAAAAGTACCTTGTCATCCCAATTATTGACCATGCTAAATTTCATCACTTTAATACTTTTGCACTTTATTTTTTAAATATTTCTATACCTTTGTCATTATCATTAACCGACTTCCAAAAACGAGGAGGTTATACGTTCGTCTGTGGATATTTTTTTTTTTTTGTACTGTTTCAATGTGCTGCGGTACACCGATAGTACATTTAATAAAATGATTTTTCTTAGGAACGAATGAACGATTCCTTCATCTAATTTAATATTCTCTGAGGGAAGTCTAGATTTTCTCTCCGTCTAGGGCCTGGATCTAACCTGTATGATTGATGAGGTTCATTACACCGCTGCCTGTCGAGAGCGGTGACGGCTTCGCTGACTACGTCGGTAATATTATATCGAACGTTACTCAGGATTATTAATAACTTCGCGACTTCGATTTCCTTGAGCTTACGAGCTGGATCTTAAGGGATCTCACTAGCGACAAGAGTCACAAGACAGTCTTAAGACTATAATGCTATGTAGCACATGAAGATATTATTATATAAGTACTCAAAAGATGTTTTGTATTGTCTAAAAAAACGTCTCGGCTCTAACAACACAATATTATGTTATCCTCGTGTGAGAGCTACAGATAATAATTTTAAGTAAGTTAGCAATAACAATATTGTCAATAGAATATTTTCTATAAGCATACTATTTTTTGAAGTGAAAACTTCTTTAGCGGCGTTGAGCACTTTTGTGGGATGGGTAAAAAGTTAAAAACTGTGAAACTCGCGTCAGGTCACGTGTGCTGATCGAAAAAGCGTAAGACGGTTAATCGATTGTAAGGGTTTCGATTAATTAAAAAAAAAACGATTTTTTAAAAATCTATTTTCATAAAAAATGGGTTAATAATCAAGTCTTTACTTCTGCCGGCACTCCCGGAGTGCAACCCGTCTTTTTTTTGTCTCAACGGAGCAAGAGCCTTTAACTTCACCAACCATTGTTACCTTTGCAATTTGAAGGCCGTAAATAAGACTTTCTTCGTAGGGAAAGCCCACGCTTCTTGAGTCCCAATGGTGTATGGGATTGTTATTGAGACTTTAAGTTATCAATTTAAATTCAATTTTATAATTTTTTTATAGAGGTAGAAAGTTGTTTGTGTAATTTATTTATGGAGATTCAGTGAACGTTTTGGGGTTAATTAAAGTTCAAATATTTTCTATCAGTCTTCCATCTTAATCAATGAATTAATTACTTGAACATATTTTGCACTTACAGAACCTATTTTAAAGTATTTGTTTTCTAATGCTTTTTAACGATTTTCATACTCATTCTGAGTGCATAATATTCATATCACTATCACCATACCAATCTGCTTTTACTATGTGCCTGTTTTGAATAACAAAAGCCTACGCGAAGAGAGTGTAACATACGTCTATCGTACAAATTTCGGTCAAGACCGTAAATATAGTGCTTTCACAATAATCGCGGTAACAATTTTCAGGTTATCAGTTGGCACGATTTCCCTGTTTCTTTGATTAGATAACACCTCAGATAACACAATCGAATATCAATTTTATTCCTTTCTCGGAATTGATATGTTTAAATAAATTATCTTTGATTTTTTAGATTGGGGATCAGACGTGGGAGGGCTGTGCTTTACAAGACGTATGTCATATGTGGGATAGAGCCCATCATGACAACTCAAAAAATGTGTCATGTTAATTTAAGTCATACAAAGTGACATAATACCTTTTTACAAAATTGTTGCCTAAATGAAGAAAAATCCTGACAAATTTTGACGAAAGCGAAAGGTTTTGTCTTTCGTCAATTTTTATCAGTATAGTCGATATTATTATTATACAAAGTGCCTAAAGTTCCCAAACTTTTATTTTCCAACGGCCATATTGTTGGATTTAAATAGCAGAATTGATGTATAGATTTTTAGCTTTGCAATGTGCTATCGAGCTAAAATTAGTTTGTCGATTTCAATAAAACAAATGAAACCGGTTACAATAATAACTTATCTGCTTTTTATTGTTATGTGCTAAATGCCAATTCGAATTGAAACAAAAACCCCAATAATTGCCTCTTAAAAGCTTAATTATAAGGACCTTATATCATAATATTATGTGTAATTTGAGCTTTTTTTACTAAACATCTAGTAGGTAGATGGTTTTTGCTTTTAGAACTGTCTGTGTTCCATTTTTGAAATTTAATTTTTGAAGCATTGAGGTTGGATAAAGTTAAAACCTTTTTTATGCAAATAGGTTGCATAGATTTAAAACCTTTTTATATGCAAAGAGGTAGAATAGTCCTAAGAACTTTTTTTTCTGTGGGTGTCAAGGATACATATTCGGAGTTCGGACGGACTGATTGATGTATCGAAACGTCCTATGATCGATGATTTGGGAGTGATCTCATTCGGCCTTAGCCATTGTTCTGTGATTATTAAATGATTTTTTACCCTCCCATGAAGGAGTTCAAATTTGTTATATCTAATAATAGACGTGTCTAATTTAATATTGGTTCTTTTGTATTGATTTATGACGTCCATCATCAGCATTGTGTGTTGTGTTTTGATGCGTTTTTAACCGACTTCTAAAATAGGAGGAGGTTCTTTGTTTGGCTGTATACAAGGTGTAGGTAACCAAGCTAAGTGATAATACTTCAGGGTGTGAAAGGGTTCCCTATACATCGCTGTGAAAGCTACTGTACCTATGTGGGGACAGGGGAATCCATACACACCCTAAAGTATTATCAATTTATCACTAACTTTTGTTACACTCTGTATATTATGTTAATCTAATAAAACTCAAAGGCGACTGACTGACATGGTGATCTATCAACGCACAGCCCAAACCATCGGACGGATCGGGCTGAAATTTGGTATGCAGGTAGATGTTATGACGTAGGCAATAGGCATCCGCTAAGAAAGGAATTTTATCAATTCCACCCCCAAGGTTAAAATAGGGGATGAAAGTTTGTATATAATAATACTTCTTAACGCAAGCAAAGCCGCGGGCAATAGCTCGTATTATATAAATTATTTTCTAAGTAATTTAACAATGTAGGTACGTCTGTCACTCTCATAGGTCATTTAGACCGATCTATGTGATTTGGACGGATTATGTCAAGCCGACGACTGACCACGAGTAACATTCTTGACATAACCAAACCAAATAAAGTTGATTCAACATCTACATGTAAATCAATTTCTCCGTTGTTACCTACGTGTAAATGTTTGAATGGAAGGATGGCATAATTGATTCTGTGACTACTCTCGTGGCTTGCACCATAACAATCTCAGCGTTGCATTATATAACTGCTAACACATTTCCAATACTTGCCTCAACAAATATTAGACAAGTAATATAACAGCTGTTTCACATATTATTGTGTTTAACTAAACTGATTATTATGTGATATAAAGTACTAACTGCACTCAAGATATTAAGTGATGATTAAAATTTAACATAACGAAGAGTTTAATTCAAAACATTATTACATAGAAGTTTTTTTTCGTGGTGAAGAAGGAATTTAAGCAATTTTAGGCAAATTAATACAACAAACACCTAATAGAATGCTTTGCATAATCAATTACTTAATAATGTCAAATGGTAGCTTATTTACTATTTGAAGACTTAAAAAACACATGAAAGTGGAAAAAATATTACGTAAAATTTAATGACGCGACGCGACGTTGTAAAAGCACATTATTACAAATATTGCCGTAACATGATAAAAATTAATGTACGTGTCGTATTATGCAGGAACGGAAAGCAGAAAAACTTTCTTTTGTCTTCAAGCCTAGTTGACATTTAAAAACACCACAAAAACCTTTCCAGTTGAGTGAATAGAAACGATGTGATGTGACCTTTTAAAGTAACTGACTTTGTTCAAACAACTACGTAAGGAGTTTTCACCTTTTTAACTTTCTATGTGCACATCCTTTTACTAAAAAATTATAAGTAGGTAGAGCCTACTTTTCATTTATGTAAATACCTTGTCCTTAAATCCTTATCAATATTTTTAAGAAACTGTTTGGTACTATTACTAACATAATATTATATTCTTTGACACCGTTTAAGGAGTTTTCGCCTTTCGAGCTTTTTATATTACAATTTACATCTTTATCTTTATCAATAGGGTAATGTTACTGTAATGTTTTCATGTTACTGCAATGTTTTCACGTTTCGACAGGGGGGGTTTCTTTTTTATTTATTTAATTTATCTATTCTGTGGTTTCGATACATCTGCACCACCAGAATAGACACTTAACAAAAAAATATTGTTCGACGTTTGACCACATCACTATAACAATATTCTGATATAATTAACCGACTTCAAAAAAAGAGGTTATCAATTCGGCGCGTATGTATGTAATATTTCCAGAACTGCCCAGTTTTTGTATATGTTAGTCTATATCAGCGTCTGAACAAATGTGCCAAATTTCAAATGTAATGATGTAAAAATATGTATGTATGTATGTTTTTATGTTTGTGTTCACATAATATCTCCAGAACTACAAGTCCGATTTCAGTAATTCTTTTTTTGTTGTATTAGGTATTGTTCAACTTAGGGAACAATACCTAATACAAAACCATACCTAATACAACATAGTGCAAGTTTCATCAAAATCGATTCAGTAGTTTTGGAGATAGAGAGTTTGAATTCTCAATTACGTACAGTTTTGAAGTCGGTTTTGTCTTTTTAAAATACAGTTATTATAGGTCTACCAGAATCTGATGGCAAAAAGGGAGAAAATAAATTGACTCTAGCAATAGCAGGGTAACAGGAATAAAACATTTTCATCCTTTTTGGGGTTCCGTACCCAAAGGGTAAAAATGGGACCCTATTACTAAGACTTCTTTGTCTGTCCGTCTGTCCATCTGTCCGTCTGTCCGTCTCTCCGTCTGTCTGTCTGTCTGTCTCCAGGCTGTAACTCAAGAAAGGTAATAGCTAGAGAGTTGAAATTTTCACAGATTATGTATATATCTGTTGCCGCTATAACAACAAATACTGAAACTAAAATAAACTTAATATTTAAGGGGGGCTCCCATACAACAAACGTCATTTCTTTTACCTTTTTTGCTCTATATCAATAATGAAAAAAGGTAGGAAATTATTTTTTTCTCAAATTCCTTAATTATATGATGTATTCTTTAATATTTAATAATAGTATTAAAATAAAATAAAAAATTAAGGGGGGCTCCCATACAAAAAACACAATTTTTGGCCTAATTTTGCTCTATAATGGTACGGAACCCTTCGTGCGCGAGTCCGACTCGCGCTTGGCCGATTATTTATTCCTTTAGCGGCTTATTCTGTTTGTTAAACATGCAAATATAAAAAATTATCCAACGATCAAGGATATTTTTAGGGTTCCGTACCCAAAGGGTAAAAACGGGACCCTATTCATGAGACTTCGATGTCTGTCTGTCCGTCTGTCTGTCCGTCTGTCCGTCTGTCTGTCCGTCTGTCCGTCTGTCTGTCTCCAGGCTGTATCTCAAGAACCGCTATAGCTAGAGTTCTGAAATTTTCACAGATTGTGTATTTCCGGTGCCGCTATAACAACAAATACTAAAATAAAAATAAAATAAATATTTAAGGGGGGCTCTTATACAAAAAACACAATTTTTGGCCTAATTTTGCTCTATAACGGTACGGAACCCTTCGTGCGCGAGTGCGACTCGCACTTGGCCGATTATTTGAAAATCTGCTGTCAAAAATTGCCATCAGATTCTGGTAATATACTTTTAATTACTGATTATTTACTGTATGTGCTAGTAGCACCTATTGCTCCGAGTTCCGACCTTTACGTAATATTCCCTATCAGGATTCCTATAAATCAGTAAGTACCTTATAAAATACTAGATGACGCCCGCAACTCCCTTGCGCCAAAACTCGTTTATCGCGCAGGAACCGTACATTTTCCCGGGACAAAAAGTATCCTATGTCCTTTCCCGGGACTCAAAGTATCTCCATACAAAACAGCAAAATCATTCAGCGGTTTGGACGTGACGAGGCAACAGACAGACACACTTTCGTATTTATAATATTAGTACGGATTTTAAAATTCTAAGGACAGAGAACAAGACGTGATGATGATTATGGTAATTAGACTCTAGACTGGGAAGCAATGTTTTCCCAGACCAAGTCTTCTGCATTTTTATTTTTCTTCCGTTATGATGTAGAACGAATTTTAAAGCTCATGCTATCCTGCATAAACTGTATCAAACCATTCCCACCCTTATTACACGGTAATAAGAGTTTATTAAGACAATGTGCGGTACAGTCAGTGGAGTAATTTCATGAAATTAAATTTTGAGATATTATAATATTAAATGTCACAATTTTAAGAATTATAATAATATTATTATGGAAGGGTGAAAACTTTTTAAGCGGCGATTGCACTTTTTTGTCATATAAAAAACTATTTGTAGAGTTTCAACAACATGCCGCGCAAATTTCAATAATTATTTCTGACATCTAACTTCGCTATCGAAGTTAGAGATACATTTTGACTGAACACCCAGCTCTTTCGGTTCCACTGCAGTTGACACTCACAGGGAAATTCTTTTTTTAAATGGGTTTACTTATTACGCAGCCGACTGTACATGTATGAAATCGATTATATTACATCCATAAACGTATGAGGTCAAAAAACACATCAGTTAGCAGCGCGGTTAGTTAACCGTCGCTAATCCAGCGGTTATCGGAATGCAGTCGCGGTTAACTTCTCTGACCTTAAAGGTTAAGGTTATATCAAGATTTATCTCATTTCAATTCTGCCCAGTGCCCCTAGCGATACCTGGAGATAGCTTCGGCAGTGGATTGGGTGGAAATCCATTGGATTTGACATAACGCATTGCAATCGCCATGAGTTTGCAAATTCAATTTTAAGCTATTTCTTACTTTTATGCGGTATTACTTTTATGCGGTTTTTGAGTGCGGCGACCGAATTAAGAAATTCTGTAACGAGAATAAACCTAACACTTCGTGGTCTTACGTCGTTTCAGTGCCACACGTATTTTAAATAGTGTAACTTCGCTGTTAAAACTATTCAATTCGATAACTCTGAAACTATCAGTCATACGCTCTACTACTAGATGTGTTTTTTTTCATTAAATAAGAGGGCAAACGAGCAAACGGGTCACCGGGTAAGTAAATGAATAGAGTAGAAAATAAGTAAACGAATGTGTAAAATGTAAACTTCAGCTGGTATTATAGCACATGAATCATGATATATTTATAAGTGGCTTTGGTTATTATAATTTGAATCGTTTTACTCTAGTAAATGCACCTTATAGAGATGAAGCAAAACATATTCATTATAATGTATTATTATAAGTGTAGAGCGCAAAATAGTTTTTATTTGATGTTCTTATGAAAATAGGCTTTAACATATTATTTTGAAACGTTTTCATTATATTATCTAATACAATACTATGTTGCATATTCGTGGTGGTAATTCTAGTTTATACATCAAGGCCCAACCTAAAGACTCTAAAGAGGAGCTTTCAGGCCTTCAAAATTGGCTTTCAAGTAAAAAATATAATAAAACATTTTTATAGCCACTTAGCTGAGACTTCAGTATTGATGACAGGGCCTCGTCTTTGTCTCATCTTCTCGACCTTCTCAAGAATAGCTTTGTCGTGTCGCCCAACCTTTTGACTTAGCTATAATATTTAAAATCCCTTTTATTTTTACTGTTCTTCAGACTTCTTTAAGAAATGCCTAAAAATTAATAATATTTTATCTAGCTTTATACTGATGAAATGCCCTTTGTATTTTGTAACCACATAATATTGTTTGCTCAGAATATAAAATCATCAAGTTAGAAAAATATGAACATTTATATTTTATTTCAAGTTTTGTGAACTGGTTTGAAATAAATAAATAATTTTCACTATGATTATAGCTTGTACACACTTCATTATTCATCACAAAAATTAAATTATGATCGTGAAGATTGAACTACTTTACTCTTATTATTACATATACATTATTACATATACATTAAGTAAGTTACATTTACCATTATATTCAAGTAATTGAATCTGTAAAGAGTTGCGTGAAATGAAGCGTACACACGTAAAGGTTAATAAAAGTTCATACATATTGAATTACAGTCGCCTAGAACACACAGTAAACTACAATACGACATAATATCGAATAACACAAAGTAATTTTTAATAATAAGTGAGTAAGAAAAGAATAAGCAAAGGAAATAAAAATCATTTACGAGTATATCTTGTTTAATAACTGCAGAAAATTTTACATTAATACAAAATCGAACCGGCTATTTGTGAAGATATCTTTTTAAAGAACTCATTTCGAACCCGTATTAATTTAGGTATTTCCGGTGCAGATGAACTTATTAAGTTCCGACTTCAGCTTGATAAAAATGTTGTTTCTGTTCACACATGTAATTAATGTTCAATATATTGTGTTTAATTTAAATATTACGTTTTATCTAATCGGAGCGAAAGAGCCAATGAGGTAGAATGAGCTGGATGCAGCAAGAGGAGTCTTCATAGTTATGTCAATTTTCGCTTTCTGATTTGATTGATGTAATTTCAGTGTCATAACCCCTCCAACCTCCATTTGGTAAAATATCGTAAGATCCCTCTCAAAATCCACCATTTCCACATGCACCTCCACCTAATTTCCTCTCATCAAATGTCACACTTTGACACTCTCCTCCTTCCCTAACTAGCTAGTTAGTTTTTCGTTTAAACGGCCCAATCTATTTCAAGGTATCTTTAAGGCCAGCAACTGAAAAGCATTAAAACAAAAGAGTCCCATGCTTATAGCAATTTTTATAATCACAAGCCTAACAAAAGGTGCAAAACACAAATCAATTAAAAAACAATAGACAATGTAACATTTCATAAAAATATATCTGTATGGGAAATCACTGTTGAAAAACTTGAGATTATGGCTTTTAAGGCGCTATATTGATGATAACGTCCTTTTTGAAGTAATACTATAGGACCCTCAGAAATGTTACAAATCTGGTAATGAGATATACATATCTTCATAGCCTTATCTAGGTTTGAGAAGAACCAGAAACACGATTAATGTATTTTGCCTCGATACATTTCTGGATCGAAATGACCTCTTAAAAATACGAAATTTGAAGATTATTTTTAAACGAGAATAGATGTATTGTAGGAAATTAGTCTAATTAATAGACACCTTTGCAACCAGAAATCGTATAGAAGCATTTTGCTTAAATGCTCCTAGTTATTGTTTAAATAAACAAAATTACGTTTTTTCGCATGTTTTCCGAGCGAGCCGATAGCTTCTGGCCGCAGGGTATTCACGACTTTATAGTCATACAAATTAAGTATAAAATTGCCCTTGCGGTAAAATTACTATCAATATAGCGCCTTAAGTAATTTTGAGTTCCATAATTATTCTTACCAACCTATTTATTTGAAGTTGTGATTCTCTGGTGTTGTGTCCTCGAAATTCGAATGGTGTTCTATCCACTGCAGCACTAATACTATAAGTGGAAAAGTGCTTGTCTGTCTGTTACTTCTTCAAGCTTAAACCGCTAAACCGATTTTGCTGTTTTGTATGGAGATACTTTTAAGTCCCAGGAAAGGACATAGGATTTTTCCCTTAAAAATGTACGGTTCCGCGTGATTAACGAATTTCGACGTAACGGAGTTGCGCGCGTCTAGTAGATCAATAAAATATGGATGATGTTGCCCGACAGTTTGCCAGTATGCCTTACATATTATTATCTATATACTAATACGCGAGCGAAAAACTTTGTATTCCCTTTTGACGAAAAATAGGGAAACGTGGGTGAATAAAATTTTGCACAGTTATAATTTATATATGGTGAAGGAGTGCATTGAGCTAATATTATTTTGAAATTATGCTTTTAACATACATTTTTTAACAATCATAACATTCCACACACTACAACACACACACTGGGAAAGATTTTTGAGTAACAAGCCTATACACACGATTGAAGTCTGTTGATAACACGTTGACAAATTGAAAACGGATTTTAGTTTTTTTTTTTATTAAATCTTGGATACTATTAGACAATGCTTACACGGGCAGTCTGAGATCAGTCCCAGAGACAAGAGTTGTAAAAAATATAATAAAGTCAATATTTTTTTTACAAAATATATGTAGTAGTTGTCGTTGTAATTAAGGTCGAATTTCGATCATTGGGCGATTTCTAGTTGTAACAATTTTGCGAGGATGTAGTAGAGAATATTATAATCATCATCATCATCGTGGACGTAGTCGAGATGTATATACAATTCATATTCTTTAATTGAAGGAGAACCGTGTCATTATAGTAATTTTGAATATTTATCTGATGACATTTTAATAATTTTGATGACTGTAATTCCAGCTATCCCTCTACATCTCTATCGAACATGTCGTTTGACTCGTTTGTCCCAATTTCAAGTGTCACTTCCGTTTAAATGATTGTTCACTGTAAACGGGTCCCCTTTGTTAATTCCATGATGAATATTTAAAGTTTAAACACACTTTTAAACTACAAAACAATGACGTGTATAAACGGCATTTTATCTTAACAACAAAAAAATGAACTTGAAAACATTATTGTAAGTAGTCATTTAAATTATATTTTCCGCTAGAAAAACTTAAATATATCTAAAAAACGTGATCGTTGCGAGTAATTCGTAAATCATGATCAAAAAAACCACTACCGTATGACGATCATCAAATCATCAATGGGTTTTTCTTTTGTTTCCTGTCAGATGATTATGAAATCGTGAGTTCTTCTAAGTGAGGTTAACGCATATAATAAAATCACATAAGCCACGAACTTGAGGTAATTAGAATTTAGACACGATTTGCAGCGTAGTAGGTACCCTAATAAAGATATAAGTTATAACTTGTAATAATTGCTTCAAAATACCTGTTCAATAAAAGTATGTTAAGTATATAAAATTATTAAAATATTATTGCATAATAGTCATATAATTATGAAAATCTGAATAAAACAATAATTTCAATTTGAATTTAAATATACGATTTTTTTGGTAGCGGTGAGCAATATGAAATGGTATACCGTCGCGTCGGAACAATTTAGGATACACTAATAACTAATAAGTAATAAGTTTACTTACTTTCATTCATAAAAAGTCAGTAAAGTTATAGTTGTGGCTCTATCACTTTTGAAAATAAAAGTAATCTAAGTTTGCCATAATACTGTATTTTATTTTCATCTAAGTAACTATTTTTTCCGTCTCCTTTAACATTTGTACCCATTAAAAATACATATTTTCCGTAATTATTTTTTTAATCAACATCATAAAATTAATAATCTACAAAGGTTAACGATGTTAATAAATTAAAGATGGCAAATTAAAAGTCAGGCAATTACCTCAAGTCTATAGTTACAGGCAGTGTGATGATCCGTGACGCCCCTAACCTTAGCTAAACGCATGACTAATTGCACGAGGAAGTATCATGAAGTCATCGATATATGGGCTACTTAGTGGATGAGGATTTCCCTAAAACTAATTGAAGATATAAGTGGAAGAAGTGGATAACTAAAACTTTATAACACAAGGGTTATTACTCATTTTTAGGGTTCCGTAGCCAAAATGGCAAAAAACGGAACCCTTATAGATTCGTCATGTCTGTCTGTCTGTCCGTCCGTATATTAGAGCTATACTATTGAAACTTGGCAAGTAGGTGTAGTCTGTGAACCGCATTAAGATTTCGATGCAAAAATGGAAAAATTATGAAAAATTTTATGGGTCCCCATAGGTACAACTGAAACAAAAAAATTTTTTTTCATCTAACCTATGCGTGTGGGGTACTTGTGGATATGTCTCCAATAATCAATATATTGAGGTTTCTCATATCATTTTTTTCTAACCTGAATAGTTTGCGAGAGAGACTCTTCCAAAGTGGTAAAAAGTGTGTCCCCCCCCCCCCCTCTAATTTCTAAAGTAGGGGCATGATAATTCTAAAAAAAAATATATGATGTAGATTACTATAAAAACTACCAACGAAAATTGGTTTGAACGAGATCTAGCCAGTAGTTTTTTATACGTCATAAATGGTAAACCTTAATCTAAATTTCATTAAATCGACTAAAATATAAAAATATATCAAAAAGCTTTTAATTTCATAAAAATAAACCTTATTGCTGCTGCGGAACCCTTCATGGGCGAGTCCAACTCGCACTTGGCCGCTTTTTCGCTTATAATTTGAATAAATCTTGTAACTCATACTTCATCATCTGGCTAATGTATTTGGCTATACATAAAATCGATATATTTTTATTTCCTTAATCCTCCAGTTATGAAAATACGAAAATTTTCAAATTGTTACTCAACCACTTAATTAACTTTTAATCATTGACTTGCAATATTATGCAATACATTATAATTAGAACAATATAACTAAATTATTATTGGACCCGTTAAATATGGCTCCAGCCTCCAGCTGTTACTTTGCAACTGTTTAGTTGCAACAACTGTTATGCCGCGGCCGCATATTATTAGTGGTGCTTCGCGCTAAAACCGATACTATTGGACGATCTGCGTGTATCGTCCAATAGTATCGTCTCGTAGCACGAAGCTTCGGACGATAGACGCAGATGCGGCCGGGACATTACATGCAACAGAAACAGTTTTGTAGACCAAAGTGTGATCAACTAAAAGCAAGCACTGGTGTGCATTTCATGGAAATTCGTTTTATTAGTCTTCCACATTATGGTATTTGGATGCTTGCAAAATTAACCCCATCTTAGTCGTTTCCTCTACTCGGCTCTACCTTAATTATGTCATTAGTTCAACAAAACGTCCTCGACTTAAGGAATTTCTTTACCCGGGGTGAAGAATAAACTCTTATACGACAACGTTTTGTTAAATAAATACTAACATTATTTTTAGGATTGAGGGTGGTCTTTTAGCGCTGCTACTTTCGCAGTGAACTCTCTAAGAGGAACACGCACACACCTTAAAGTATTGTCACTAGTTTTGTTACACCTTGTACAGATTTACCCTAGTCAATGAAAACTTGACAATTATTAATCAAGTTATTTCTAGACAAAATTAATTTCCGCTTCGTTACAACTTACACGTAGGAACTTTCGAGTCTCGTTCGAGAACAGCTAGTATCTGACACCAAGGCCGCTGGCATCACGTTCGGCGACCGAATTGTCAAACGGTTAACCCACTAACATTACTTACCGGTTACAATGGTTCCAATTGATTAGAGCGGATCTCTGTCGCAAGATGTTGCATACATTTCTTCAATTGGAACAATCCTGGTAGCTCTGACCGATTTGGTGACGTTGTCTAGATGGGAATATAAAGCAGGGATTGGCGCAGAGGGCGCTACTAGCACATAAATACAGGGTGTAACAAAACTAAGTGATTATACTTTAGGGTTTTAAAATTTTACGTGTTTGTCAAACAATTTGATAGTGTACAGCTTTGTTTGAAGCGTTTGTCAAACAATGTACAATGAAAAAGTCAAACAAATTTGATTGTTTACAGGGCACTTTAGTTTTATTACAGCCTGTATAAATGATCCAATCGAAATCCGACATGTTGCACCGTCATAATATTGACAGAAAGAAACGTTGTCAAATGACAAACAACACATTGTTTACAGTCTTTCCTGGTACTGCCTCTAGTGTGAAAATATTGCAATTTGCAGTAATAATATATCTTTTTGGGACATAATTTCTTGAAGCTAATCAATGATTTGTGGTAGTCTCACTGATTTTTGGTTTAAAAAACCAGCGAGCTTTCTATGTTTTTAGCTGACGAAGATTGAAACCACACAAAACTGACTATGTAATATTGTATAAACTGACTTTATTAAAATAAATTGACTTGGTTCACCTGTATAACTGTGCCTAATACCATTTTCTTGAAAATATTTTCTCTATATCCAAAAAGACTGTCGACGATAATTATTTAAAGACCCGAAATATCCATTAACATTGGGATCTTCCTTCAGAGTCACGTTCTTTATCAGCGAAAAAGCAGTCTTCTTACAACGCTACAGCAATTTTCAGCAGCACACTTGTAATAAACTGCAGTTTGTTAGTACAAGACCAAACAGTAAAATAGATTTTGCTTAACATGATAATCGTACGGTTTCACACACTGTCGTAAGATCGCAGATCTTGAATGAGGTAACACTAATAACGGCCGGTGATAGTAATTTTGATAGTAATTGTACCTTCAGTAAGAACACGCTAGCTTATGTAACTTGAAATGATATAATTATTATTGTACATTCAAATTATGAAAAGTTAGAAAGTAGCAGCAGAGTGCCATACTGTGGAAATCTATTGGTTAGATAGTCGATTGATCTATAGTTACAGAAATAAAAGGATGGCACGTGGATGGCAGCACGTACACACACACACACACACCCCCCCACCCACCAACATAAAGATGGATCAGTCACGTATAGTCACGTGACGATAGTCACGTCAAACTTATACCGCTCCATCGATTTCGAGTATTAATTACTTTAATTTTTACGTTAAAATTTGGGTCATAAAACTTGACTAAACTTATTACTGCGTATTTGTATGATAGCTTTTATACACATTGAAGGACAATAACTAGGACAAGGACGGGCTAAAATAGATTAGAATTTAGACTATAACAGAACTAAATACCATAAACACTGAACAGGCATCTCAGAATCGACAATTACTCCAAGCTGTTACCACCCCTATTACCTAGGAATTTAGTCTGAATATCCCAGCAATTTTAATTTTAATTGGGTCATGTTACAAACTGTATTTTAATTACTCCTCAACTAGATTACGTTGGTAGTATTTTTCATTACCATGTCTCCTTGTCTATTGAATACATTGCTATTTTGCAGCGTTTTTTGTTGTACACATTAAAATTAATATTTCTCTTTCTTTTTACAGATTCCTCACTTCGTCATAGATAAGGTAAGAACTATTTTATTTCATACCAGATGATGACGCCCACAACTCGGATGCGCCAAGATTAGTTTATCACGCAAGAACCTTACATTTTTTCGGGATAAAAAGTATCCTGTTCTTTCCCGGGACTCAAATTTCATCAAAATCGGTTCAGCGGTTATGCGTGAAAAGGTAACAGACAGACAGACAGACATGCAAACAGACAGACAGACTTTCGCACAATATTAGCACAGTCTATGGAACTTATCTTCATTACACTGTGATATTAGTATGATAAATTCTTCATTGAGGTGGTGTGCCAATTCAATCGATAGCTGCGTCGTATAAATCTTCTCATTTTCTTGCTATAGCTTCTTTCAAGATGTAACAAAGTTTTATCACGTGCTTAACATAATAACAAGGGGCGAAATAGCCTTTTTGTATGTGCACAATCGCTAAGTTGCGGCACATGACATTGAGAGGCGTGCATACGTTTATAGATTTCCAACAATTATTTCGAGATAGGTTACCGTGTTAGTTGGAAATACAGGCATTTGAGAAATATTATGAAAATAATTTTTATCCATTGACGATGACAGGATGCTTGTTAGTAGGCGTGACAGGTCAACATCTTTTTTTCATACCCAAAATAACGCAAAAGAACTTTTTTTAATAACAAGGGGCATTTTTGCTGCTTCCAAGCTGTAGCATTTTCTCTTAAATGATTGATTTAGTCTTGAAAAGTTAAATATTTCATTATATGATGAGAAATGTCGAAACTATGGGAGAAAAAGTTAACGAGAGTAGAAAACTAAAAACACCGCACAGCCGAGCACTTTAATTTGGTTTATGTCTCATAGTGCAACAGTGCTGGGTACAATTATATGGTCCTTCTTCTTTGCAGTTAGTACACAGTATTGCGTTGAGCATCTTTGATCAAGCGACCCAGACATGACAATGCGCGTCGGATTTCACGCGCGCTGCGACATAGCATTTAGTTTATCCGTAACACCATTGTCTTTAGAAAGGGCGTTATGTGAACAGTGAAAGTCGACATTTTGCAATACGCTCGTGATATATTTTTGAAACGCTGCCAAACTACTACGATTTACAGTCTCATATTAATCCGGGAGCTTACGGCAAGAAATTCTTGCTGATAAAATACCTAATACCTATAGAAAAGGTAGAGACTGCGTGACTGGTGAGACATGTTCAATACTCGAGGACGTGATATTTGGCTATTATATTAGTTGAAAAAAAATACTTAATATAGAAAAATAATATCAATTGATCACTGAGTAAAGGTAGCTTAAAGTTAAATAATTATTTACCCAACGCATGGATACCGCGAGCGGGAGGGGTAGTTGTGTGGTGTTTCTTTGATAGCGCACGCCTCTGCACCGGCCGCATAGTATGCCTACTTGCCTAGCCGCGTAGTACTTAGTATCCATGATTGATTTATTTTTGGGAAATTCGAAAAAAAATTAGGTACCTAATTTTATTACATAATTATAATGAGAATCGAGTACAGAGTACCTACTCTCCATAAGTATCGGTAATGTCTCACCAGTCATGTAGTATTTACCAATTTACTTTCTCATAAAGTACCTGATAAGCTAACTTTTTTGACAGATTCTCCATACTCTGGCCCTGATTCACAACTTTCTGATAACAGGAAGTGGTGAATCGAAAATACGCTTACTTTACAAGAAAAAGTATTTAAAAAACGTTATATTATAACGACGTTATATTATCATAATAATATTATATTATACCCTTATCTCTATCAAGATCCACCAGCCCATCTCTCAATGGTGAAAATTATGTTCACTTGTGAATTGTGATGACAGAAAGTTCCATAATCTAAAGAATCTTCTAAATCATTACCACCACCATTTTCATCACTATCACCAAGTTTATCATCACCACCTCTATTATAATCACTACCATCATTTTCATCACCACTACCATTTTCATCACCGCCATCATCATCATCATTTTCATCACCACCATCATCACTACCATCAAGTGACTAAGTCAATTAAAGTGATCCCTTACCGTTATGTATACGCTATGAATGCGTTTACAGCTTGTCCGAGGTACGGTCGGCATAATTGTTCCGGCCGGTTCTGTGCCGTTATTACAGTTTTATCAACGACTTATTACTTTACATACTATCATCTGAGTACGGTTTGCAAAAACCTTTTTTGCGGTTGTTGTTGAAATTTAACAAATTGTTATAATATAAGTATTAATTATATGTATTCAGTATTTTGAACTGACTGCTTTGCGTCAAAATTCGTTTATCGCTTGAGGACCGTATATTTTTTCGGGATAAAAAGTATATTATGCTTTTTTCATGGGAATCAATGTATCTCCATACCCATCTTAATCGGTTGAGCGGTTTTTTTATGAAATAAGGGGGCAAACGAGTAAATGGGTCACCGTCGCCCATGGACACCCGCAGCACCAGAAGACCTGTAGGTGCGTTGCCGGCCTTTTAAGAGGGAATAGGGTAAGGTAAGGGAAGGGTAGGTATGGGAAGGGAAGAGAATAGGGGAAGGTAGGGAAGGGAATAGGGTAGGGGATTGGGCCTCCGGTAAACTCACTCACTCGGCGAAACACAGCGCTGTTTCACGCCGGTTTTCTGTGAGGACGTGGTATTACTCCGGTCGAGCCGGCCCATTCGTGCCGAAGCATGGCTCTCCCACGTCTAAACGTCACGTCGGTTTGGGCATGAAGAGATAGTAGACAGACAGACAACACACTTTCACATTTTATGATAATTAGTAAAAGTATATGGATGGATCGAAAATAACATAGCCTTTGTACAATATTAATTTAATTACAATACTTTAATTATTTTTATTAAAAAACCAAACATTTTACAATTTGGATGAAGAGAACACAGATTTTAAAATTAGGTTAAGATGACGCCATGTTAAAGTAAAAAACCGTGTTGGATGTGTTTGAGATTGCTTGTTTTCTATGCGAGGCTGGCCCGGCCTCTCATAGAAAACAAGCAATGGAACAGCAAAAAAATTTAAAGGGCGTAGCGACAATGGTTTTTGTCACGTAATTTAAAAACCATAAAAACATTTCATATAAGCTATGGACAAATTAAAGTGTATACTAAAACCAATTTATGTACAAATTTTGGAAGCTTTTTTTACAGAGGTCTTTTTGATTGATTATTCTGTGTTATAAAAGTTGACCAATCGTGTTATGCTATGGGTAATTCAAAGACAAAGACATGATGAATACTGACAGTGAACTTTAATTTCTTAGCTTTAGTCATAGCTGAGAAAAATGGACATCGCTACAGCCAAATTATCAAGGCGTCACCTTAAGAGGTCTGTCTTGGTCCATAGTTCTAACCAAACATCAATCGAGACAAGTAACTTTTGACGTCTCGGCATTATACTATGCAGATTTGTAACTCGTTTTAAGGTCGTCACGTACAGACTTAGCTATAATATATTATATTAATATACCGTACTAAACACACTGAGACCAGAAATATATATTATAGCTGAGTGTGTGGTCACGCGAAAATTGTATAGAAAATATTATATAGTTATATGCCTAGCTATAAACATATTAATATATATTATAGCTAAGTCTGTGACGGCCTTTATGGGTCATTTTAGTAAAAAAATACTAACGTATTAGTAAAATATGCGCTAAGTTCAGCATACATGACAAAATAATTCATTAAGTCAGAGTATAAAATAATATAAGCACCTATAACAATAATACTGTCATAATCGCTTTGCGATTAAACCCTTAATAAAGATTAAAAAAAAACAATAATATTCTTCACAATAAAAATAAACTTAATAAGTATTTCTTGTTCTCACAAGGAAGTATCCGTGTACAATATAAATATGAAATAAGTTTTTTTTCTGACCATACATCCCGTCTAAGTAAATACGGAACCAATCCGACATGCGCAGCTAATATTAACGTTATCGTTACCACTGAATAATATTTAACTGTTATTTTAAACCTCAGCTGACTGTAACTAGACGTTTGAGTTGCCTTTTTAACTGTTTATTGAAAAAAGTGCAACTTATTTCTTTCGAGAGATGATCAGAAATCATATTAATAAATGCAATTAATGCATTACCTCATTGTTTTTACCCCCATTTTATTTTTGCAAAATGTTGCACTTGTATAAATTATTGCCAAATATACAGGGTGTAACAAAACTATAAGTGATAATACTTTAGGGTGTGTACGTGTTCCTTGTAGAGAGTTCACTGTGAAAGTGGTAGCGCTGAAATATAAAAAAAAAACACTTTTGTATGGGAAAACTCGTGACGCTAGGGCGTTTGCCCATGCAAAAGTGAAAAAAGGTTGGTCTTTCAGCGCTGCTACTTTTACAGTGAACTCTCTAGATTAGGAACACATACACACTCTAAATTATTATCACTTAGTTTTGTTACACCTTGTATAATGCAAAACGGTTTTTAGGGTTCCGTAGCCAAAATGGCAAAAAAGGAACCCTTATAGATTCGTCATGTCTGTCTGTCTGTCTGTCTGTCTTTTTATACTGTCTTAATTTTTGTATGATGGTAGGTACCTACATAACTTGTCATAAGTTCATAACGTACCAATTGTCCTAACTCCGAATCTTTCTCAGCAAGTGATTACAACTTACAATGAACATTTATAAGAAAATCAGTCGATACTGTTCAATAGCTATTTAAAGTCAACTATCCTTTGCTACGTCCTATCCAGTTATGATTATTAGTGCCGACAAAAAACACACCGATTCTTTTCATTCTTCAGACCATTATAACACCAATTGCAACAGACGTAGGACGTTTTCGCCTTGAGCAACAAAAAACTTATGACGTATTTAGACAGGTGTATCGAACACCTGATCAAGAGGAAATTCCTCTGGACAAAAAATCAATTAATTCTGACCACGCTTCGACGGGGTTCAATGTTCTTGTGGCGTGACATTTTTTATTCGACGGTTTGACGGCTCAGTCTGTTTCAACGGCGACGTTTGATGGTGGTCGTTGGTCATCATATCACGATAAATTGTCACACGAATTCAATAATTTATTGTGTATTTAAAAGCACTTTTACCGAGTTACAAATTGTGCATTTAAAAGCACTTTTACAAAAAGCGAGTAGGTTCCATGGTGGGTTGTAGATTTTTAAATCGTTGTATTTGTTCTAAGGTGTTGCACTTATTTCGATTTGTTGCATAATATTTTGATATATTTTATTATATAAATAATTGCACTAAAAGACGGCAACTCCGTCGCAATTTTTTAGTATGAAGATGGTATCTATCTTTCTATATAAATAAAAATGAATCCATAAATCCCTTGGTTACGACATCACGCGTAAACGGCTGGATCGATTATGCTGAAATTTGGTATGGAGATACTTTGAGTCCCGGGGAAGGACATAGGATACATTTTGTCCCAGAAAAATGTACGGTTCCCGTACAATAAACTTTTATGATTTTCGCGTAAACCTATTCTATTTTGATGAAATGGGTGAAATATTTTACATGGCAAAACAATGTTTGCCGGGACAGCTAGTGATAATTAATAATTATCATGGTAGTTTAAATAATATAATAATATTATAATCAAAACTTCCTCAACTATCAAGGTTAATCTAGTTTCGACCACATGTGTTCTTTCAATCGAAGTACCATTCGAGCTACAACAAATTATTATTGATCCCCAGATAAGTTTTTCGTTTTTACGAGATCAAAAGCACTAAAGATATAATATACAAAAAATGCAAATTGTTGAGCTTTGAAAAATGTTTCACATTTTTTAACCTTTCTTTTAAGAAGACACTGAGCGCTTTTTAAGTACGACTTGTAAGCTCGACGTGTATTAATAGGATCCCTGCAACTTTGTATAAAATTGATGGCTTGGACCCTATTTTTCCAGTTACTTCAGTTATTTTAATGATAATATCCATTAATGTACCCACTTATCCTATTCCAGTAATTTTATCATTATTCAAATTATATTATTATGAGATTTAAATTTGTCCTCGTTGTAATTTGTAGGTGATAATATTATTAGCCTTACGCTAAGCTGCATTTGCGTCAACACTCATTACTGGAGTAAAATTTTTATGGCTTCAAATAGGGTATATAATATTATAATTTAAGGTTACCATCAAACTCTATGTAACTGCAGCTATTGACTACATAATACTGTATAGTCTGCCTGCCTGTCTATTTACAACAAAGGTACAATCTAAGTTATCCCATATTCTTCTCTTTGAGCCTCCTCGAAGTTTTGAGCGATTTTTTGTAACTGTTTCTTTTATAATAACAGAATAGATATTATGAAAGTTAAGAAGTAATTTTGTGGTGCTTCTCTAGAAAATATACGAGCCAAAAACAACAAGTTGGAGATCCACCAGGGAATAGAGTTTTCTGTCTGTTCCCATGTCATGTTCAGACAATATTCAAGGATTAATGATAATAATACATCAATATTGATATTCGTTTTATTCTCTCCAAACTCTATGGTGTAACTTTACGATTACTGTCTGCCGTACGTCTGTTTCTATACTTATAAAGGGCGGAGACTTGTAATTGAATCCACCTTTGTCTTATAAATGAAAACGTCACAGAGATTTATGAAAATTAAATCCACGGTAAAACGAGTAGCCGAGTAGGAAGCGTTGCAAATCAGCACCGTATCTCTAATGTCTTGTTTCATTTCTGAAATCGCATACAGCTAAATTGATTGCCCTAATCTTCATTTGCTGGTAACTGCCCTTTCCTGGGACTCTGCGATGGAATTAGAATCGTACGTTCCAGTGATAAGGTCCATATTCTTTCGACGGTTTACGAAAGATCAGGTCTAATAGGCGTTCACATCGATTATGGAGTCTATATTTAAGCCTTATTTACATTACCCGGACTGTAGCCAATTTGTAATCTGTTGTCTTATCCCATAATTGGATTGTGTAGGTTTAAGAGTATACCACTGACGGTCCTTTCGGCTCCAATTGTTTTAGAACGGGACTTATGAATAACGGGCTCCCATTTGCTAAATCACCGGACCCATAACAGGTGATGCATGATTATCTTGAGTTTTCTCAAGATGAGAGAGGAATATTGTAAGTTCTTATGCTTTATCACTGAATACATATTATTAGGCTTTATTATGGAGTAGCAAAATGTGACGTAAGTACTAAAATTGTGTGTGTTTATCTTTTTTCACTTAATATGTATAAATTTCTCGAAAATAATAATTAAGGTAATGTTATAACTAAGTATTTAGAGCATTTACAATAAAGTCACTTAGCGGTAGAACTATGTTTTGGGTGGGAAGAAAGGTTTTTTTCCTAAATTTTTCTTCCAAAAATTTTAAGAAATTATTGCATTGTCATTAGCTCTTAATACGTACATGCCAAGTTTCAAATTAATAAGACTACTGGAGAGTAAAAATCGAGTTCAAAGATTCCCTTACAAACATACAGCCCAAGCTTATATTAAAAGCGTCTTAATATTTACCTTTAACTAATTTCGTAGGTATCCTTGGGTATGATATAATATCCAAAGGGTCTAATTATTATTGATTACAAATGAACGGTTCAAATACGAGCGTGATTGCGTTTATTAACTTGTTGAAACGCCAAATGCATGTTGTCACAATAACTGTATTTACCAATAACTGGTTTAAGTTCATACGCTCCCGACCATTTATATTTTGTTTTATCGGTTATTTTTCCAGTCTCCTGCGTTTTTCTTCAGTAAACTTATAATCAATGAACTAGATGGCGTCCGCAACTTTTTGCTCAAAAATTCGTCACAATAATTATTATAACTGCACATTTATCTGTGATAAAAGTATCGTATGTACTTTCCCGGGATTAAAAGTATATTCACACCTCAGCAAAGTGGGTTCAGATGTTTTGGCGTCAAGACGTAACAGGTAGACAGACAGACTGACACACTTTTACATTTATAATATTAAGTATGGATCACATCAATATTTCAGCTAACATCTCTTAAATGCTGTTAATTTTTTTTTACCTTTTATGAGTTATGACCTTAATTACTACAAATCATGATACAAGACTATGTATCATTAGATCACTCATGATCAGTTTTAGCTGTTTAAGTATAATTAGATTTGATTCGTCAGCTAATATAATAAGTTACCTTCAGTGTGCCACTATAAAGGATGTTTGGTCTATTGAACAATTTAATGAAGACTCATTTTTACTATTAATTTTTTATGATTCTTTATATTTCAGTTTTTTTTTTATTCTTGTTACTATTTTCTTTTTGATTATGGATAATGGATATCCAACTTCCATTGCGCAAAAAGTACATGCTGCCTCCTATCATGACCTCTTATAGCAATCTTATTTTAATATTACTTTCAGATTTGGCACAAACAAAATACGTCGTTTTGCTTATATAAATAGAGCTTATGTTTGTTTATACGAAATTCAAAAGTAATACTGCTATAAGAGCTTATGGTAGGGGGCTGTTCTCTCGTTTTGTAAATTGCAAGGTACCATCGAAGAAATTTATTCATAGGCATTTGACGGACCTACGTCAAATTAGTCGGATTATGTCAATTCAGCGATAGCTCTGTGATCTATCGGCTGTGTTTGACATAACGCGAGCAATTTACGTATGTCCGCCATCTGCCTACGAATCAACTTCTCTGATAGTACATCTAGGATTAAATAAAAGCGGCCAAGTGCGAGTTGGACTCGCCCATGGAGGGTTCCGCAGCAGCAATAAGGTTTATTTTTATGAAATTAAAATATTTTTGATTTATTTTTATATTTCAGTCGATTTAATGAAATTTAGATTAAGGTTTACTATTTATGACGTACAAAAAAAACTACTGGCTAGATCTCGTTCAAACCAATTTTCGTTGGTAGTTTTTATAGTAATCTACATCATATATTTTTTTTAGAATTATCATGCCTCTACTTTAGAAATTAGAGGGGGGGGGACACACATTTTTCCACTTTGGAAGAGTCTCTCTCGCAAACTATTCAGGTTAGAAAAAAATGATATGAGAAACCTCAATATGATTTTTGAAGACCTATCCATAGATACCCCACACGCATAGGTTAGATGAAAAAAAAAAATTTTTGTTTCAGTTGTACTTTACTATTTATGACGTATAAAAAAAACTACTGGCTAGATCTCGTTCAAACCAATTTTCGTTGGTAGTTTTTATAGTAATCTACATCATATATTTTTTTTAGAATTATCATGCCTTTACTTTAGAAATTAGAGGGGGGGGGACACACATTTTTCCACTTTGGAAGAGTCTCTCTCGCAAACTATTCAGGTTAGAAAAAAATTATATGAGAAACCTCAATATGATTTTTGGAGACCTATCCATAGATACCCCACACGCATAGGTTAGATGAAAAAAAAATTTTTTTGTTTCAGTTGTACCTATGGGGACCCCTAAAATTTTTAATAATTTTTCCATTTTTGCATCAAAATCTTAATGCGGTTCACAGACTACATCTACTTACCAAGTTTGAATAGTATAGCTCTAATAGTTTCGGAGAAAAGTGGCTGTGACATACGGACGGACGGACAGACAGACAGACAGACAGACAGACAGACATGACGAATCTATAAGGGTTCCTTTTTGCCATTTTGGCTACGGAACCCTAAAAACATACAAACACCTCTATACTTAACGTCTTAAACTGCTCTTGATCTAATTTCTAAATCTATTTTAAACTATAAAACTATAGGCCTTCCACCGATTGATTGATTGTATGACAGTAATAATTGTGGTTGATTGTTTTAAATAACAATTTAGATAATAAGCGCTCTATACGGTGTTATTACTAGATCATATTGTAGGGTAGAGTGTTATATTATGTAATATAAAATACTTACTTGTAAAAATAGTCTGTCAAATTAAATAATCTTGAGAATTAAGTAAGTGTACAAAATTTTGCAAAATTATTATTATAGCAACAATGATAATAATAATTAAAATATTGTGTTACTGTGGTGTTCACGCCAAAACCGCTGAACTGATTTTTCTGGAGTTTGGTATGGAGATCCTTTGAGGCCCGGGAAAGGGCATTAGATACTGTTTATCTCGGAAAAATGTACGGTTCCCACGCGATAAACAAATGGCGCAACAGAGTTGCGGGCGTCATCTAGTTCACTATAAGTAATCGTAATTCTTGAAAACATCGGATAATTCAAAATATCAATTTTATTTTAATAAATCGATCCTTTTAATAACCTGCAATTTCATGCTTATTTTAATTTAAAAATACAAAACAGTGGCAACCCTAATGTTGATTTGCGTGCACCTTTTTAGAGAAACTAAGTGATTTTGCTTCCACGCAACCTGCAACCCGCTTCGCAATTATTATGTCACCTATAAATACTATTGTTGGTCTGAAAAAATCGTGTGGGAACGAAGAAACTTGACAGGCTTCTTCATTTAGACCCCACGTAACGAGAAAATAACCTTCCATCTTTACTACAGGTGTACTTTTAAATAATAATTCTAGAGACATTATAGTACTTTGATAATAATGTAATTGAATCATTTTATTGCAAGGGTTGCCTGCACATGATTATTAACAGTTACAACACCGTGAAAAATGTCGTTATGCAGAACATGTGATAAGTTTCAGCCAAAATGGTCCAGCGGCTTATTTGTGAATGAGCAACAGAAGGACAGACAGTTAGACACACTTTCGTAATTTTAATAATTTGTACTTTACAAGCATCGTATAAGTACATGTTGTTCGGGTGAACACCGTTATCCTTCAAACCATCAAATGAGCCCGTCAAAATGAACAACTTTTTCTACGAGAACAATGCTGGGAACTCAAAAAAATCCGTCTTCATACCAATACAAATATTCCGGATCCGCATCCGAATTTGTATGGGTTTGACGACGGTTTTTTTTTTGAGTTCCCAGCATTGTTCAAATAGAAACAGGTCAAAATCATAACCCTTTTTGCTTCACCGTAGTCGGGTAAAAAGTTGTTCATTTTGACGGGCTCATTTGATGGTTTGAAGGATAACGGTGTTCACCCGAACAACATGTAATAATAAATAATAATCACTGAATTTAGTCGTGTCTGTTTGTTTCTATATAATAATATAATATATTTTATTATGTTCTATTTTGTCATATTTGGAGTGTATAACATTGGCACTATGGTAGTAAACATCAGATTTAAACAACGAGTGTTCCTGTGGTATAATATACGATGTTCCTGTTTGTGCTAGTTATGACAGATCACGCGATTGAGAGCTACAGCGCCCCTAAAATGGCGCTCCTATGCGCAGACGCACTTTGTGTTTATTTAATGTAGTTTATAATTTATAAATTATATTATTATTTTTTTATCGAAGCAAGTCCACGGCTAAAAAATAGGTTTGTGATTAACGATATCGGAAATTTTACATCTACTCTTTTTATGTGGGTTCCTATTAGGAACTCTTATAGTTTCGCTCTATCTATAGGTATATGTCCTTCCTTGATAATTATCTTTTCTAAATCATGATTAGGTATTTATAAAATATGGACATAAATATTAGACTCTCGATCTCCCCCTAGGCTCTAACACTTCTAAGCTTTGAGCTTAATGATTTTTTTTAATCAGATAGTAACTTTGAAGTAGCTGATTCTGGTGTTGGTTTGTGTTTTTGGATTTTTAACACTTTCTTTGACGTCATTTGCCTATGAAGTAATATTATGCACAAATGCATCTTAGCGCTCCTCCATACTAAAATTACCCACGCCATTGCTCCCTTGATATATGATGCGTGGCCCAGTGTTTTATGGAGCTGGCCGAGGATTTATGGTGAGCAATCATTCTGAAACCGTTGCTATGGCAACGTGAATAAATTACCTCCAGTCGAGAAAATAATGCGCAAAATTCATTACGCTAGGTCCAGTTTTGGAAAAATCGGTTAGCCATTGGAAGCATTAATCTTAGATAGCTCGTTTCTGATTCTATATACATTTTCACTTTTCAGTTACCTTTAAGGTAGAGCTATCGGATTCAAATTCTGTTAGAACCTTTTGGAATAGAACGAGCCGAAGGCTTAATTATTGAACCAATAGTAACGATATCGGGAAAGTGTGTGACACGCAAGTGACGAATAAAATCACTATCGCCACTCCAAAAGGTCCTAACCACATTTGATTCGACAGGTTCATAATCAAATCTAAATCTGTCTACGATCTTCTACCAAACTTCTAGGCAGTCATCCAAATTAGACAAATTCATTTCAGTAATCAAGTAAAATATAATCTAATCTATGACACGCGGTAGCGTGTCAAGCCAAGTTCAAGTAAAACAGAACTGGCGAGCAGCACCGTGTGTAATATTACACGAACCATAGTAATTTTTCAGTATTCATCTTCTTGTCTCTCGTTAAACTTTATTTTTCGTTCTTGATTAAAACGATCAATTTTGACAGAACTATCTGCGCAGTCGTTTACTTCTCACTATAGCATTGTCCATATTTCATAATCATAATAGAATGGAATAATTGCGTTCTTAATTCTATTTTAAAATTTCTTTAAATTCATGATCATTATCAAAGAAATCTATCGAAGATTCTATAGCAACTAACAAAAAATCAATTAAAAAAACTGAACACACCAGAACCGTCTTACATTTTATTGTATTGACTTATCCTATTAACCAGATAAGCTTCGACAAAAAAGCTTCACAGTCGGATCACGCTTGAGCTTAAACTTCGGATGGGTTACAAAAAATTCTCGTAATACCGACTTGTGTTAAGTCATTCCTAATATTATACTTATAGAAACAAGATTAGTAGACCATATTTTTACATTGTAAATATTGTCTGAGTGGCATAAATCCTTGCTATCTTTTGTCCGAAATTAAACATTTTTATGAATTTAGTTAGGAGTGGTTATTAATTTATTTTCAGTAATCTAAGAATGAATAATATTAATTTTATTTAAATTTTTATTTTTATATCTTGTTATATTCTTACATTTCCTTTAGCTTTTCAAATAAAATACTGAATCTACAATTACTAGATAAGATTTATCATAACTAATAGCACTTATCACAAATCTGAATCGTTGTATTGACAAGATTAATTATTTTATCTCGATCTCAATTTTTTGTTGGATATACATTATACATAATGTAGGAGCACTGTATGTTTTATCTGATATGTCTTAAAATAATTTAATGTTATTAATGAGACACAGATTTCTTTTAAGTCAATTTGAGCTACGATTAGAAAAGATCTTAGATTAATCGAACCATATCGAAACGCGAACCAAAAGCCTAGATGTTTCCATTGATCTGAATCTTAAAATGACATCAGACAAATTGCGTGTAATTCTATTGCTAAATCCAGTCCGAATAATCCTGACAATGTCGATCTGTGATAGCAGACCAAATAAGAATGCTGTTCCTGGTACCAATTCTTGGGTGAATCACACGGAATGCAGACAGCATTCAAATCGGGTCTTTGTTGATCTTCTTGGTGGGTCTTGGGTGAATTTAGGTGACCTTTGATATTCAAAGCATGCTAAAAAAAGGTAATTAGTGTACATCCTAAATAAGATTAAATAGATATTGTAGAATAAGGGCCTGTTTCACCACTTTCTGATAAAGTGGCGAATTGGCTATTCACAACTTTTTTGACAGACCCCCATACTTCATCTGTCAAGTTAGGTGGTGAATACCCTATTCGACACTTATCAGGAAGTGGTGAAACAGGCCCTTATTGAAGTAATATAATATGTTGTAATCGTATGAATATGATGTTGTAAATACATAATATAACCATAACTGATAATACGATGATTTGTATCATTCTAGAAGCAATATTAACTTTTGCAATGTATTTAAATAAATAGAAAAATACTTCAATAAGTGAATAATTTAATACCGAGCCAATAAAAATAAAGACAGCCGAAACAGTCGTTAAACTTTTTTGTTGGTAAATGTCATTGATGAATGAGTTAGCAAATCACTTTCCAATTGTTATGACATGTGTATTATTAATTGTAACAATTTAGAAAATTATGACACTGATGAAACAACAAAGGTAACAAAGACAAATTGTCTAATAGAAGCATACACCGTGCCCAATCTGTCGCATTTGTAGGTCATGCAACAAAACTTTCTACTTACTGTTTTTAATCTTAACAATGAGTGGAATGTATAATTAATAATAGCAATTATGTCTCTTAAGACCTTGTAACAAAGGTTAAAATCGTTTATAGGATTTAAGCAGCAGTGACACGTTTGCTTATTGTTCATATTAATCTTAATGAGTTTCGGTGCGTGGGTTAGAGCAGTTTTAAATATGAATACTAATGTATCTGTTAATTTACATGATAAAAGTGTCTAAAAATAAATAATGGCTATGGGATTTTGAAATTACCAGAGTTTTCATTCATTCATAATATTATAAATCAAAACAACAAAACAAGGTGTATTATTATATATTACCTATCTCCATATAAAGATAAAGTTACTGGTAATGCAGAAAATTATTATAACTCTTAGGTCATCGATTGACGTGAAGGTTAAAATGATCCGAAACGGAATTCGATACTTAAACACGATGATGATATAATCATCATAGTCATTAGAAGACCGGGAGCATTGTCTAAAAATATAGCAAAAATAAACAACTTAGAATTAGGTCTTGAAATCGAAACCAGAAATAAGAAGGTCAGTTGAACCTGTCTATCGTAGCGCGCAGGGTATTTTGTTACTTGCGGTGAGGCTAATAAAGGCTGTAGTTGTTCGCGACGGCCTATTAAACCTTTGTTGCCCTGCGAATACGGAAGCTGAGAGTGAAATTAAGCAATCGCTAAACGCTTTCTAAACGCCCTCGCACCTGGAAATGGGACATCAATTGTTTGGTACATCATGCTATTGTTTCATTTTCTGTGCCAGGATGATACTTGCGCCATGCTATCAAATTACACAGAAGCCTAACTTCATATGAGTCAGAACCGATATATACTAAAAAGAAACATGAAGTTTCATAAACAATTTTATTCGTTCCCAATTCCCATATGAAGGTTTTTAAAATACCATCTTTATTCTCGATGACTTTTACCAAGTAATAGTGGTAGGCCTTTTCCCTCTCGTTCGTATGCAGCGAGATCCTAAGTTATGAGCTTACTGCCATAGAATGTTAAGTAAAGTCGGATTATAGGTGTTTATATTTGTAGACAGGTCATGCATGTCGTAAATTCCAAGAACTGCTTAGTATGACGTGTCAAAGAGGAATCCTGACACAAAGAATATGTAAATTACTACACAAAATTACCTTTTCTGTTTTCTAGAAAACTTTGAGCCGTATTTGCATTTAAATAGAGATGAAAGTTGATTTTGTCGTCGGTGACAAATTTTTAGACATTATGGTCAGACACGCACAATATCATATCTGGCTGAACGAAACGGATTCAATTTTCGCTCTTAAAACCAAAAATTAGAGCTCATATTTTAACAACATCAGGTCAGCTACGTCCATAAAATAGGTAATATATTTTTACTGATACTTTCTGAAGAAGGAAAAGTAACGAAATACTCTTAGCCAATGTAAGCAGAGTAATACAATGAGATTTATATGGTAAAATTGTTACAGGAAGGATAAAATAAGCTAAATAATATAATATATCTACTTAATGATGGTACTATGAAATAAGTGAGTCTTTGATAAACTCGAGAATTTAGTTTTAATGCTAATTTAAGTAAACAGATACTAAGTTCTATTTCTTTTAAGACTTTTATTAAGAGACCAGTCAAAAAGTTAAAATGATTAAACTCAGCAATAGCATCGAACTGCAAAAAATCAGTCATGTTATTGCAATATCTGAAGTTGCAAGTCATTATAAAATATTGCATTCGTTGATGTAATAAATTATTACTTACTTGCCAGCAAGGCAGTGCATTGCCTCTTCGAGCGGATGTCTGAAGAGGAAACAGTTTCAATTGAAAGAGGCTCTATGTATTTACAGTCAATGAGAGTTCACATTAAATGTTTATTCAATCATCTACCCTCCCTCAGCCTTCTTTAAACACTTCTCAAGCTCGAAGAGTCTTAAATTCTAAGTTATCTCAAATTGTGCCACGTCATATTATTCTCCAGTATATTATATTACACTTCATTTGAGGAAATGTTTTTAACTTATTTATTATTTTTATTGAAAGCTATCCTTGTTCAACAGGAAAAGGAATGATCAATTGTCATAACTCATTATTATGTCATACCAACAACTATATCATAAACGAATGTCGCTACAATATTAATTGTTTTAACATCATCAATAAAATCAGCAGTAACAAAATCATCATAGTCATTATTTTCGTTAGTTTTTACTGTTTTCTATGATACTAGATGACGCCCGCAACTCCGTTGCGCCAAAACTCGTTTATCGCGCGGAAACCGTACATTTTCCCGGGACAAAAAGTATCCTATGTCCTTTCCCGGAACTCAAAGTTACTCTATGCCAATTTCAGCAAAATCGGTTCAGCGGTTTGAGTGTGAAGAGGTAACAGACAGACAGACACACTTTCGCATTTATAATATTAGTATGGATATCGTTATTTGTATTTTCGACTATTTTTACAATAAGGCCCGATGTCTAGTGGGTTAGAGCTTAGCTCTTGGCTCGGAGTAATTGATAAGTTACATATCCGCGTCAAAACAAAACCCGCCACTGCCACCGTAACTAGTGTTGGAGGCATTATTAACTATTGCTTTAGAATGTTGATCACTGATTCAGTTTTTCTAAACAGAGGCCGTATTATGACCAATAAATTCCAGTCAGTTTACGCCCTAAAACAAACTGGCATGCATTTTGGTATTATGACCACAAATTGCAGAGGTGACGTGACACATAGCTTACTTTACCATTTTTGTTTCGTATTTTAACTATTGTTTTTCCCGTTGTTCTTCGGTCTAATGGTAGCGTTATCTCTGAACAGGATAGAGCCAACATACTGCCAGGTGTTTGAACCCTCTGTTTGAATGAGCAGAGCGTAACATCACTAACAATCGCACCATTAGGAAGTGCTTCATTACTACACATGGTGTTCACTTTTTCACACAATATAAATTGTAACTATAGTTAATTTGTTCATAATCTAATATTAAACTGATTTGTTATTTTGTTTCTTTATAATTATTGATATTTTATTATAGAATTTTAATTTGTAGACTGGTAGAAATCGCTTGCAAGAAGATACATTTTCATACTCTTAACTTAGTTTCTTTGTTCTATGTATACTGTTTTATTTGTTTTGGTGCAATTTAATGACTGCAATTTAATAACAGAAAATCATGTATGGTTCTAGAAACCTATGGTGAACAATCCATATATTACTTGATTAATAGTAATCTGTTTAAGCAAATAAGCTAATTCAAAATTACAATCTAAACTTCTTTTATATAAAAATGTGTTGCCTATGGCGCGCACTTTAACAATGCCTTTTGTTTTTAAATAAAATAATCACCCTGTATAAATACTAAGGAGGTTCTAAAGTAAGTAAACGATCTACATTAGTGTAAGTGAGCGTTGTGGGTAATACCGTAGAATTGTAATACCGACTATAAGTTGACGCTGTCTGGTACGGTTATAGGGCTAACATTAGTATTTTTATCGTGATCATCAGCACTACCCTAATGTGTATTCTCCTTTATAATGTGTATTCTCCTTTATAGAGACTTTAAGAAAGTGTTGATGGACACAATCTTAGTAAACTCTACTTAGCAGATTAAGTTAACGTAAAATTACTTATTAGTCTTAGTTAGGCTAGATTGTAATAATTATGAAACACCTATACTTATAGGTATTTTATGTATAAAAAAAAATCAGCACTACCCATATCCGTTCTAAATAAATGCGTAAGTTTGTCTGTCTGTTACCTCTTCACGCTCAAATCGCTGAACCGATTTTGATGGGTATAGAGATACTTTGAGTCCCTGGAAAGGTCAAAGGACATAGGATACATTTTATTTCGGAAAAAATGAACGGTTCCCAAGCGATAAATTAATTTTGTCCCAACGGAGTTGCGGGCGTCGACAGTAAAAATATTATTTCTATATAATTTCTGACTAAATAATTATACCAGTACCTTTGTATTTCTGCTCTTGCTACCAGCTTATGAAAACGAAAGTCATTACAAAATATCGGTGTGTTGTGTAATTGGCTTAATAAAATTCTCTCTATCCATAATATTAACAGTAGATGAGACTCCGAGGTTTTTTTCTAATTACAACCCTGTAATTTAAAAAAACACATTCAAGCGAAATTGCATATGCGTCCCATATAATTTCTGAGGCCCAATGATGCGCATATTTACCGGTACCTTATAATTTTATGACACCGTATGATAGGGCTGTCAACAAAGAAAAAAAAGAAAATAATCCCAAGTTTATGCTGATGAAGGTCTGTCAACATACGATCTTGTGCTATTCGTAGCCTTTTTTTTAATTTTTACTTTGAACCAAGTATTACTAACGCATTTTACTTTGCATTTACATTTTGCTATTTTTACTTGTTTTCGTTAAACTAAATTACTGTTATTAAATCTTCCAAGCGTTTAGTTAAATTGTTTACAATAAAATATAATGAAAAACTATTTTTGTTTAACCAGTTTCGTTATTGCATGTAATTGAGTAACAATAGTAATAATGGCTTGGTAAATTGAAAATAAATATAACTTCTTCTATTATTCCACGCTACCGTGCACTGTGAATTATATACTGTTATATTCCCATAGATTAACTGCAATACAGTCATGACTTGTAAAATTAACATTACTTATAAAAGCCATAACAAATCTTAATCAAAGTCATCGTTTTTTTATCAAACAAACAGACTTTTATTTCATCAAACAAACAATGAAATATGAAACTTCGAATTGCTAAAATGTCTCAATCCCTCGTTCTATCTATTGACTACTAAAAGAATAATTATTACTTGAACTTGGCTTGACACGTTACCGCGTGTCTAGATTACTGGAGAAACGTTTCAAACAGTGTATAAAACTTGGCACGACTTATTCAAATACGTCTTGTTCTTCAGTTTTTTGTAAATAACTCCTTAGTTACCACGTGTCTAGATTACTGGAGAAACGTTTCAAACAGTGTATAAAACTTGGCACGACTTATTCAAATACGTCTTGCTCTTCAGTTTTTTGTAAATAACTCCTTAGTATGTCCGAGTGAGTTGTAAAAACCATAGAATATAATTATTGAAGACGCGACTGGATGAGATGGATAAGTGAAATTTTATCACATAAGGGCAAATACTGATTTTGTCCCTTATAGTTTAAACAAACCTTATCTAGCTATACATAAAATCGATTTTTTTTATTTCAAATAAAATTTCCGGTCCTAAGTCCTCCATTAATGTAAAAAATTAAAATTTTCAAATCGTTAGTGAGTCACTAATAATTTTGATTTCATCATCCACTAATAATTTTGATTTGATTTTTTTTATTCAATTATTATAGACAAAATATTTGTATAATTTAAAACTTTCTTCCCGCAGCCCTAGCACGAAATTAATATGGCATCCGCAACACTAGGTGGCGTTTTCGCATATTAATACTGGGCATTGTTCTTAATACCCATTCTGAATATTAATAGAGAGATAGCTCATTTCTAAATCGAAAGATAGGTTCCCATGATGTCAGAGGATGTGCTCCTATAATGGTAGTGCAATGGCCTCTAATAGCCGTTTAACAGGCTTCCTTGAAGCCTTATATGATCATTATTAGCTTTTTTGTAGCAAATTGTTATAAATTGAATATCCTTGATATATTGCGTTTGTAGACGATAGATTGTTGGTTCCATAAAGTTTCGAAAATTGCGTTATGAAGTTAAATCTAATAGTATATTTTTAAATATGCTTGCTTATAATAATACTAAAAATTTGATATTTCTTTACGAGATTTGCGATCACTATCTTTAAATTTTGTACAATGTCTTCGAAACAACATACAGTTCAATAAGTTACGTTTAAGTTAGTAGCCATAATGATTTATTTAGTTTTTAAAATATTTTTACAAATTTTATAACAAAACTGAATATCAGTAATAAAAAGCCATCAATGTCGATTATTTTGTCACTGGGGTCTGGAAGAGACATATTTCCAACGACAAACCAGTTAAAGTTCCCGATGCATTCGAATTTTTACTTTATATTTCAGGTGGTTAAGTTCACATTTGCATATCGAAATAAATTTTAGCGAGTAGGGTGACCACCGAAGCGCGAAATCACCTGATACTTCACACAGACTTGTAACATATGATTTTTTTTGAACACTCCAAGGCACTAATCCCTGGCTTCAACAAGAAACTATCAGAATTAGTGCTCACCTTGGGTAGGAACCAATTAAGAATTCTTACCAGAAGCTTAACTGGGCACTGCAAGCTCAACAAACACCTAAACAGAATGGGTATTTGTAGCATAACGACTTGCAGATTCTGTGAGGAGGAGGATGAGACACCTATTCACCTTCTCCTCAACTGTCCTGCTCTACTACAGAGCAGAAACAGGCATCTTGGTCGCCACGAATACTCATCCACTGAGGAAATTCGTGACACCAACCCCAACCACATCGTTCAATTTATGAGCAGTATTGGGCTGGGGATGATACTCTAATGCGAAGGAGTCACAATAGATCCTTATGGGTCGCAGTGACGTCAGGGCTACAGCGACCTGCCTTCTTTTATAAAAAAAAAAAAAAAACATATGAAAAACGTAATTGAGGGTCAATGTACAATCGTACAAGCGATATGCAAAGAAGTTATTTGTTTCATTACTATAGTGCAAATAATATAAGTTATATTTTACTTTGTTCAATTTTTTAAATATTTTTACAGTTTTAATAAATTGAACTCAACAGTTTTGACAAAATTTTTTGGTCTTAATTTACATTTTTGAATGTCAATCAGTTAGCTAGTTTTTAAGGTTCATTACCCAAAGGGTAAAAACGGACCCTATTATTAAGACTTCGATGTCTGTCCGTCTGTCTCCAGGCTGTATCTCAAGAACCGCTATAGGTAGATTTCTGAAATTTTTACAGATTGTGTATATCTGTTTCCGCTACAACAACAAATACTAAAAACAAAATAAATTAAATATTTAAGGGGGCTCCCATACAACAAACGTATTTTTTTTGCTATTTTTGCTCGATATCAATAATGGCAATAGGTATGCAGTTTAAATGTTCACAAAATACTCAGTTATATTATATTTATATACATATTATATATACTTTTAATAATTAATAATAACATTTCAATAAAATAAATAATACATACAAAAAACACATTTTTACCTATTTTTGCTCTATAATGATACGGGACCCTTCGTGCGTGAGTCCAACTTGCACTTGGCCGATTAATTTTTCATAGATTTCCTTCTTTTTGTATTTTTTCTGAGAAATTTACTTTTTCTAATTATTACTTTCTTAATTTTTTGCAGATCACGCAGTGGCCGAATCGAGTAAGGTTGGTGAAAATTGCATAGGAATTTTTTGATAACACTTTGATCCACGAATTACGATTCTTAGCTAAATTTTAATTTATTCATATGATAATTTATATCGCTCTTTAGATCGCTAGAAACTATAAACGTATAAATTTAAATGGTCGAAATTTACTATTTTATCACGTTTAAAAGGATTTCTTAAATAATTTACCGGTTTAAAATTATTTGTGGCTAGTGCAATAAGTCACAATTTCTTGGCAAAGTAAAAATAACATCGTAATTTTATTTTATTTCAAAACAATTAAATAAAGGTGGTATTTCACATGATAATATCGACGGTGGAAAGGCAAAAGTTACCAAGCGACACTAGGGGTCAAAATGAGTTTTTTATATATTCGGAATCAGCGAATTTTTCTCTATCGATTGGTCTTAGTCCCATGTCTCTACGAGCACTTTTGATGTCGCTTAGGAACTCCGTGGAAACGGGTATTTTTCTTATTTTCGGCGACCAAGCGACAACTTTTTAATACCTTTTAAAAAAGTAGGCATTTGGTCATATCTACATGTTTCTTTTTTTACTTGGTAATTTTTGGCTTTACACGTTTTTAATTTAAACTAGAGTAAGTAATTTATGCCTTTCCACTGTTGGTATCATTTAGGTGCTTGGGAAGTTTTACTTAAAATACATTTATTTATTTATGGTATTTCGGACTCTTTTTCAATTCCTTGAGATAATTTTTCTGTCGTTAGGTATTTTTTAACAAACCGTAATCATATCAAAAATTCGATATAGTAAACTTTACTCGCCGAAACTAAGATAATATGTGGCGCTTGGTAACCTTTTACCTGCCGTTTTATTTATAAATTTTGTTACTTGGATACCAATTGCTGAAATAATTATTTAATTTTAAATGTGGTTAGCTCAAAAAAACACTTGACGCGTTGTCGCTTATCCCCGCTATAAATCATGCCTAATATGGTGGATAGTAACGGTTTTATCGATCAGCCGTAGTTCCACTGTCGCTTAGGTAAGCAGCATGCGCGCTCTCGCGCATTTCCTTCCTACTGTTTTGTGCGGTACGACACTTGGTATGTATTAAAATTATTATTTTCAAGCTACCTTCAAAATTTGTTATTATTTTTGAGTTTTCTGGTTTAATAAAAAAAATCTTCTAGTTCAACATGAATCGCAGTTGGCGAATATAATAGATACGTAATTGGCCGAGCTTTATTAATTTCTTTTGTTTTGAACCGACTTCCAAAAAAGAAGGAGGATTCTCAATTCGACCGTACGTAGTAAGTTCCTTATTTATGTTTGTTCGCGAATAACTCCGCCGTTAGTGGACCAATCTTCAAAATTCTTCTATTGTTGTACCCAAGTATAGGACATAGTTGCAATTTTGTACCACGTTCACAAAAGTTGTGATCTAATGATGCGATCCATGAGGAATCGAGGGAACTCCTTAAAATTTGTATGGAAACATGTGGTGATTTTGACTTTTTAGGGTTCCGTAGTCAACAAGGAACCCTTACAGTTTCGGTCTGTCTGTCCGCGGTTTTTCTCAGAGACTAAGGCCTACGAAGTTGTAATTCGGCATGAATGTACATAATATTAATGACGCCGACAAAATGATATAATATAAAATCTTTAAAAAATATTTTTTAATGGTACCTCCCATACACACCAAGCACGGGTGATTTATTTTTCCGCGTCCACCCTACCGTGTGGGGTGTCGTTGGATAGTATTTTTTTAATATTATAAGTATTCAAAGACCATTTTCCGATTTAGAGATCCATTTGTGAAATATGAAGTTTCAAAGTGGAAAAAATCGTTAAGTATTCATTCGATTAGGAATATGATTATTTTATATGACCTTCGAAAACATGGTACTGGGATTACACAATAACAGTAATATAATTTCCAAAATCATACAAGAAACTTTTTGAAATTAATTGATGACCATGACAAGTACAAATAATAGTGTCATAATTGCCGGTGCGTGTCATAATTATTATGGTGGTGATGATGGTGATTGATGAAATTGTTGTATAATTGGCATATTATGCTTTCTTAGGCCCACTTGCGCCAATCTGGGTTAAAGTTAACTCTGAGTTAAACATCATGTCATATCTATCACTCACCAAGTCAGTGATAGAGATGACATGATGCTTAACTCAGAGTTAACTTTAACCCAGATTGGCGCAAGTGGGCCTTAGTTGTTTAAATGCTGAAATCCCTTTCCCTATCTTTAAGGATTGAAAAGTTCTGTACAGCACCGTCGGAACCAGCTGCTTTTTGGTAGTAGTATATTATGTTTGAAATCCTTCAGAAAACTGGCCAAGTGCGTATCGGGCCACGCACAATATAGGGTTCCGTAGTAACGCTAGTTTTTGATAATTTTCAAAGGAATTTTATCGAAAAATTCCTTTATACTTTTCCGAATACATTTTGTTTGGGTGACCGACTATTTACACAACTAACAACATCATCTCAGTTACTTAGTTTTAATGGAATTTGAACGCAAAGTTCCTTTAAACTTCGCCAAATATTTTTTTTTAGTTGATCGACTTAACTTATGAGTTATGAAGTCCTCTTGGCCGTGATAGTTTAAATTCAGCAAATTTCCTATTCCCGTTATTTTTTCACATTTCAAGCAACCGTTTAGCTGGTAGAATGGGATGGACTCGTTTTTTTCCTCTTTAAAACTTCATATTTCACAAATGGACCCCTAAATCTGAAAATAATTTTTGAAAATATGGAAATGTTTTGGACACGAAAAAAATCAATGTGTACGGTAGATGCATACATTTTATATACCATTTTGTCAATAAATATGTGCATTCATGCCAAATTACGGCTTTTTAGGCCCTATTATAGTCGCTGAGCAAAACCGCGGAGAGACAGACGGACGGACAGACAATCCGGGGTGCTTTGAGGACTAGCCATAAAAAAAGAAAAGTAAATTATTTGCAAACAAAAATTGGAACTGACTTCCTCGGCAAAACAAAATTAATATTCTTATGAATAAACTAAAAAGTTTTATATAATTCTTATTTTATAGGTATTAGCGCCTTTTAGGGTTCCGTACCCAAAGGGTATAAACGGTACTAAGACTTCGATGTCTGTCCGTCTGTCTGTCCAGGCTGTAACGGTAATAGCTAGAGATTTCAAATTTTAATAAAATAAATTAAATATTTATTCCCATACAACAAACGTGATATTTTAAACATTTTTTGCTCGGTATCAATGATGACAATCGGTATGCACCTGAAATGTTCACGAAATACTCAGCTGTATTTATACTTTAATATTAAAAAAAATGAATAAAATAAATAATTAAGGGGCACCCATACAAAAAACACAATATTTTTTTAACTACTTATTTTTGCTCTATAATGGTACGAAACCCTTCCTGCGCGAGTCTAACTCGCACTTAGCCGATTTTATTTACGATTGGCCTAAACCTCAACTAAACCTCAATTTTAATATTATCTGTACTCAATCTTCAATCTTCTTAAATTATTTTAGAAGTCGGTTAGTACGTACGTACGACGTACGGTACGTAGTACGGTTCATAGGAATACTGTTAATATGGTTTTTACCGAGGAACTCGGCTGCAATTATTTGTTTAAAAATAATTTATTCAAAGGCTTATTTCAAATATTGTTATTATACTTGATAGGATTTTCTTCAACAGTTTTACTTCAATTATTTTCGATTGCAGTATAACTATACCATGCAAATTTCCTCACTGAATCTAAAAAGTAAAAACTTTTGAGTTCTAGGTCAAATTTATTTGGTGGCAGGTAAATAATTACTTACACTAACAGAATTTTATTTGTCGTATAGTAAACATTGCATGTTATAATAATTGAATATTATGAAAGTTAGACATCTTTACTTGTTCAATAAAAAAAAAAATTCTCTACTTGTCCCTTTTTGCTTCGAACCATTTGGATAAAAAAATATATTTAGACACCTTTACTAGATTGAAAGATAAAACGTTTTTGTCGGTTGGTAACTTTTACCTGCTTTTAAATTTAGGTAAATTGTAACCAAACGCCACTTCTACGCAAAATATACAGAAATACCTTTTTTTTAATTAACCAAATAATAAAGGCATTAAAATACTTTGAAAATCCGTTGGAATTTTTGAAATATCTCTAATAGCTAATTTTCTACGATTTTTTAAAGAAAAAATGAATCTTTAAACGGCTCTGCTGCAAAAGTAGCAATATGGCGCTTGGTAACTTTTGCCTTTCCACCGTCGATATGTTATGAATAAGCTAGACGAGAATATAGGTATAATTATTATTATTTTTATACTCATCAGAAATTTATTTAAGCAACAACCTTGTGGTTTATTAAAATGCTAAATTAAAACAGACTGGAAGCATACAATAATGAATTACGTATCTTATTACATTATACGTAACGTACATTTTTAAAAATACATTTTTGCAAATAGGGTGACCATTAGACCGAAACTATGAAAACACTATTAAGATGATAATTTTACAAGTAATTTTGTCTAGATGTCTGTTAAGTTTTCTCTATGTTGTAACTTTTTTTAGCATTCTTAGCTTTTTCTTTTTCCTTGAAAATAGCACGGTCTTTTAAAAGTCGGTAAATCCTTTTTATGCGCTGGTTTTTCAAGTACGAAAACGAGAACCAATAATGCGGCACAATATGGCTATGAATATTAAATTGTAATGTCCTATGTATAATATGAGCTATGTAGGTCTCGAACATAATACAGCATGACTGGTGAGACATGTTCAATACTCGAGGACGTGATATTAGGCTATTATAGTAATTGGAAAAAAATAAAAAAATAATATTATAGCACTTATAGTATTTACCCAACGCACGGTCACCGCGCGCGGGAGGAAAAGCGCGGGGTGCGGGGCGCACGTTGCCGCGCCGGCCGGATAGTAAATTACTAAGTGACCATGATTCATTTATTTAATGGCAAATTTAGTCAAAAATTAAGTACCTGATTTTATTACATAATTATAATGAGAATCGACTGCCGAGTACTCTCCATAAGTATCGGTAATGTCTCACCAGTCATGTTGTATAGTCACAGATTACTAAATTAGTTCTACGTAACTATAGTTCTAGAATTTTGAAAATTTTACTGAAGATACCACTTTTGTTTTACCCAATTATGTAATAAATGCTAAAATAGAATAAAATAAATGCTTACTCCATTGAGCTCTAAAACCACAAACATTTAATAAAACATGTTCAAGTACTTAAGGGCCCGGGTTACCCTCGAAATTTTCATACATTCTTAATACCAAAATCATTTTGTCATGCGAAAATGTTTAACATGTTTGAGTTATTTTTCAGCTTAAGATAGTAATTACCTAGGGTCCTGAACAAATTTTTTTTACAAAATATTTAAATAGTAAAAAAAAATTTTTTGTGTTTCAACATTTTTTAGTAAATTTACTACTAAATATTTAAACACCAAAAAATAGACAAAAACATAATAATATATATAAATAAATAGTAAATTTACTACAAAATATTTAAACTTTAAAAAATATTTTTTATTATTTAAATATTTTGTAGTAAATTTACTATTTATTTATATATTTTTTTGTGTTTTTGTCTATTTTTTGGTGTTTAAATGTTTAGTAGTAAATTTACTAAAAAATATTTAAACACAAAAATTTTTTTTTAGTATTTAAATATTTTGTAAAAAAAATTTGTTCAGGACCCTAGGTAATTACTATCTTAGGCTGAAAAATAACTCAAACATGTTAAATATTTTCGTATGAGAAAATGATTTTGGTATTAAGAATGTATGAAAAAGTCGAGGGTAACCCGGGCCCTTAAGAGGAATCGTTGATTTTCTGTTCAGAATTTTCAATTCAAGCTGTTATAGTTGTCTCTATTGCGCTCTGTGGGGGAGGCTTGAGGCTAGGGAGACGGCAATAAATTTTACAAATACTTGTTTTTCATTTCTCTAGCCCTTGGTGTATCCTCTTAATCTTAAGAAACCTGTATTCGACTCCCAACTCCCAAGTCATACCTTTGTAGAATTTAAATGCCTAAAAAATTCTAAAACAGCTGTCATCATTATTTATCAATTAAAAAGTTTAGACGTCAGTTTGATTTTCGACCCCGTCTGTCAAAGTAATCGATTACGAAAATCGATAATGTGTATCAGTGTGACGAAACCGTACTCGTTGCAGTTAAGAAATTCGCTTCGGTCAGTTAGGTCGTAGGGTACATGGGCATCGTTAGACAGACTAAAGTGACAAATCGCAATTATAAATGCGAAAGTGTGTCTGTCTGTCTGTTACCTCTTCACGCCAACACCGCTGAACCGATTTTGATGTTTGCTTGAGTCCCGGAAAATAACATGGGATACAAATTACAATTCATCCGCAAAAATGTATGTATCCTGCTCGAATCTCGATAATCGTTATCTATTATAAAAATATAATTTTTATCACATTTTTTATAATTTTCGATTGAAACATTCATTCAAAAACCGGTCAACGCCCTTTTAAAGAAGTTTTGACTTCAAAAAAGGTTGAAGATTTAACCAGTGTCACGTTCATGATATTATGCTAAAAATAAGAACCAGCAAAGATTCTGAACCATGCCAAAGAAATGTAAGCTTGTAGAAAAAACATAACCCTCTCCGCAGTCGGATAAAAACGCGCAAATATCATTAACAAGAGAATAAGCTTTGCATATATTCGTATAGTTGATTAATCTATGTTCATGCCAAATCTAGGACATCGAGGGTCAAGCGTTTGTTTATAATAGTTAAAATAATTGCGTTTGTAATAAACAATTCTGTACGTGTCATAGTTCAAAGCGCATCCCACTATTATATACAAGCAATTCTAACCTTTACACTGTTGCAACACGTGCTACAGTCGCATGTTAGATACTATACTAGGCCTAACCTTTGTTGATTACTGATAAATGTCATTGAAAATACATACATAAATATTTGATGAATACACAGAATTTGCACGTTAAGGCGCTATATTGATAATAACGTCCATTTTGAAGTAATACTATAGGACCCTCGGAAATGTTAAAAATCTGGTAATGAGATATATAATATATCTTCATAGCCTTATCTAGGTTTGAGAAGAACCAGAAACACGATTAATGTATTTTGCCTCGATACATTTCTCGATCGAAATGACCTCTTAAAAATACGAAATTTGAAGATTATTTTTAAACGAGAATAGATATATTGTAGGAAATTAGTCTAATTGATAGACACCTTTGCAACTCACAATCGTATAGAAGCACTTTGCTTAAATGCTCCTAGTAATTTTTTAATTAAACAAAATTACGTTTTTTCGCATGTTTTCCGAGCGAGCCGATAACTTCTGGCCGCAGCGTATTCACGACTTTATAGTCATACAAATTAAGTATAAAATTACTATCAATATAGCGCCTTAACGGCTGTTCCCAATATTTGATCTATCTCTGGTTTTGCCCTACTAGAAATAGGAATAGCTCTCATTAGACATTAGAGACATATATTTTATGTCAATTCAATGTCAGCTGCGATCGGTTGTATGTCAAACCAAAGATAGATTGAATATTGGGAACGGCCGTTAGTTAAAGGCTAGAAGTGCTCTCAGGAAATCATCATAAGATGCAACATTAAAAAATCTGTTTGATCATTAAATTATGAGGACTTACCTACTAACTATTAAGATTAGACATGACTGGTGGCGCCTGCAGTCAACTAGGATTAGGAATTCTTGACTTAGAAGCAATCAAAGAGGCTAGAGTTTGACATAATATTTGTTAGTCGGGATTTAGCGATTTTCTTAATATTATTAACAGGAAGAGCTTTTGTCTATAATTATTAATAGGCTCAGGCTTGGAGTAGACCGACCGAGTTCATAACAGTTCAAGGTGTAGGTACTTGTAATAACATTATGTATTCTGTGGCTAAGGACATCTTTTACATCGGAATTAAATGTAATGTTTCCGCATCAATCTGCAGACAACACCAAGTTACAATAAGTACATAAGAAAGTTGGATAGCTAATAACATAAGTAATAACATTAACCCTCTTACTAATAAAAACTTCTTAAACATGTGTTCAACGTGTGAATAGTTATACAGGAGTTTTTAAGTTACACACACGTTACACAGAGTCTATACATGGTCTATACATAGAAATTTGTATGGAAATGACAGCATCATTAATACAGGCCTTATGTCAAAAAATGATTATTAGTAGAAAAAATCTTATGCACCCTCTATACACGCTGTGTAACTTTTTATTAGTAAGAGGGTAATAGTTTAAACTATTTCGCTACGGAACTCCATAATAGTATTTTTAACCGACTTCACCAAAAAGATAAAACGGACTTCAAATTGTACGTAATTAGGAATTAAAATTCCATAATATCTCAAAGAATACTGAACCGATTTTGATGAAACTTGCAGTATTCCCTAAGTTGAACAATACCAGGTAGAATAAAAAAAGAGTTACTTAAATCGGACTTGTAGTTCCGGAGATATGCGTGCACAAACATTCATACATGCAATACATACACTTTTGAAATTTAGCACATTTGTTCAGAAGCTGATATCTAGATTAACTATACAAAAACTGGGCATACATACGCGTCGAATTTTTAACCTCCTTTTTTTTGAAGTCGGTTAAAAAAGACTACCAATCCGCACTCGTTATTACGAGCAAAAGGTCACTTATTGTTACGTTGATATTAATTATAATTATCACATGCACACTTTCGAAATCCGACCGTGACATAATCTTAGAAGTTTACGTTAAATAACGTGTATTGACCACGTATGACACGATCTGACCGTTACCACCAAGGTCGAGTAATGCTCACTTGTTTCGCGACTTATCCAACTGACTGCGCCAGGAGGGTTATGTTTTTTCAAGAGTATCCAGAGTATAATAAAAGTACATTTGTGATAGTACCTTAGGGTTTGTATACAGCCTTTTTATGTAGCCTTTTATAGAGTTTTAATGTGAAAGTAGCAGTGCAGAAAGAGGTATCTATGAGAAATACCCCGACGGCATAATTTTGCCCATACAAGAAGTGACTCTTTCAGCACTGCTTCTTTTACAGTGAACTCTATCAATTTGTTTTGTAACACCCTGTATAACATTAGTATGAAGGGTAAACAAATAATTATTTGTATTAAATATTAATTATAAAACTCTGAAAGAGCTATGTGAAGTTGACTTTTGCAGTGAGATGTTAGGTAGTTTATGATCAATCGATGTTTATACAGGGTGTAACAAAAATAAGTGATAATACTTTAGGGTGTGTACGTGTTCCTTGTAGAGTTCACTGTAAAAGTAGCAGCGTTGAAAGACAAAAAAAAATCACTTTTGTATGGGGAAAAAAAATCGTCTTTCAGCGCTGCTACTTTCACAGTGAACTCTCTACAATAAACACGTACACACCCTAAAATATTATCACTTATTTTTGTTACACATTGTATTGTTTAGCAAGTACCTACCTAGTAAGGCATGTCGTATGTCCTAGGATTAAAACGGTTTTCTGATTACAGCATGAGAAGTCAGTGACAAGATGAATTTAAAATTAGGGCCGTCACAGACTTAGCTATAATATATATTAATATACCGTACTAAACACACTGAGACCAGAAATATATATTATAGCTGAGTGTGTGGTCACGCGAAAATTGTATAGAAAATAAATGTCACAGTTAAATGTCACAGGCGATTAAAGGCCGTCACAGACTTAGCTATAATATATATTAATATATTTATAGCTAGGCATATTAATATATATTTTCTATACAATTTTCGCGTGACCACACACTCAGCTGTAATATATATTTCTGGTCTCAGTGTGTTTAGTACGGTATATTAATATAATATGTTATAGCTAAGTCTGTGACGGCCTTTAAGCAACCTGTTTTTTTTTAATTTTAACAACATTTTATAGAACAGACAAACAACAGGCAGAGACCCTCGCTCGGTGAGATTTGGGTCTATGAAGGATCAAAAACCATTTGTATCTCCTCTAATATTGACCAGGCACCAGCTGGTTTTCCTTATAAGCCATATACACGCTATACAAGACTTTTCCAATATCGCTATTTTGGCAAGTTTCCAACACATTCTTTCGTAGAATTAATCTATTCTTTTTCCAAGATTATATTGTTATGATTCATGGCCAATCTTGACGTTTAAGTATAAGGAGTTTGCTTTTCCGACAATTTCCGACAATTTCCGACATCGTAAATGTACTAGAGCCTACGTAAAGTGGGAAAGAGTTAAGAAGAAGAATGTTATTTTGTTATCATTTTGACGTAAGCCAATCAAAAATGGAATAAAAATCTCCGAAACCAGGCATAAAACTTTAGAAAGTATAAACTTAATTTGAAACTTAGCGACAGCCGATAAGCCTTGTACTTTCGACCCTAGATGTATACTAACATTGGACACTATCTCTACATTGTTCAACAAAGGAACACGGGCCAACACAATTACTAGGGACCCTAGACTTAGATTCAGGCCATGTGTCCAAGGTTATCTAGGCTATGACGGAGCGATAGGAATCCGCGTAGGCGCAATCACGTACATGTCGCTCTAATGTCCTCTAGTCATGTCCTTCGGCGGCCATTAGTTTTATCGATATCGATTATTTTTATTTTTTTACTTGTATGTTATTGTGTCCACAAGTTGAGACTTTTCGTTAACTTATTCTAAATATTATTCGATGATATTTAGGGTCTGTTTCACCACTTCCTGATAAGTGCCGAATAGGCTATCCACCAATTTAACTTGACAGATCGAGTATGGAGAATCTGTCAAAAAAGTTGTGAATAGCCTATTCGGCACTTTATCAGGAAGTGGAGAAACAGGCCCTTAATCTAGAAGATTAGTTAGATTGTAACTTATGGATATAACTTCAAATATGCGAAAAACTCGAACTAAATAAGTAGTTCAAGTTAAAAACTTTGGGGCTTAAGAGGTTTTTGAAACAAAAAAAGGGAGATGATAAATACGTTCACTGGGATACATCATAAAATCACATACATCAATGTAACGAACTCAAATAAGTCACTATTGAATGCGCTATCAAGACGATTGTTAGTGCATATTGTCATAAATCTTCGTTAACTTATTGCTTACTCAAAGGTTACTACTTACTTGGCTTTGTAAAATATCTTACCCGATATTATTATTTGTACTAAATAGAATAAATCACGTCATCACTATTGAATAAGCTTTTTATGCAACATAATATAGGTACAGTTTAATAGAAAATATCTACCTCGTAATGATATAAAAAGTAGTTACCGGTAATAAAATGTAACGACGCAGTATAAAAACATTTCGCCTCGTAAAAACATAGATACGGGATAATGGGCACAGCTTATTTTGCGCGTAAATGTCAAACATAATGTATCGTAAGTCATTAAAGTATCGATAACACGGATGGTGCATCACTACTACTAATATATTATGTCATGAGAATTTTCTAGTTCTCCAAACACTTATTTTTAAAACGAAATAGAGATAATAGAAGAAAGTAAATTGAATTGCTATAAAAGGTAGCATTAATTATAGTGATACAATACGTATTTGTTTCAATTTTTATGAATAATGCATTTTAGTAGGTTAGCGAGAAATTATACTTCGTTGCTGCATCCTATGAGATTTAATAAACCTGTAGTCCGAATTTTGTGGTACTGCATCATCACACGCCATTTAGATATTATTTATTTAATTTAAAACTGAAAAAAGACAATCAATTGGTTTTATAGTACTTCCGCCTTGCTTTCCTAGATGGCGGTGTTAGTTCGTCCGTCATTCGTTTTTCGTGTGCGGCATCGTCAACACGTTATCCTTTTTAAATTAATTTCTACAGTGTTAAAGTGTTATAATTAGTGTAAATCGCCGAATAATATTGGAAAAAGGAAGAATAAGGATGATTACGAACATATTCGCCGCAAAATACGGCGATTGGAAAGTAAATTACGCTGCAACAAAGGAAAAGGTACCAAACTACCCGCATTAATTTTTAAAAATATTATGAATTTTTTCTTTGTTCTCAGCTATGGCATGGTAACGATACGTTAAAAAAAAGACTATCTTAAGGGTTAATACGTGATATTAACCAGATAGTCAACCTTTTGTACCTTAATGGGGTAATACGCGATATTATCCAGGTTACAAACTGAGTCGTGATGATACGTGATATCATCCTGAAAGCAACTTTATGCTTTTGCTTATTCACACCGGACAAGATCCGAGTCATCAGCGTCTTCCTCCCGGGAAGGCCGCTGCGATAACGAGCACTCATCCGACGACAAAAGGCGCGATGAAGACATCGACGCGCGGGAGGCTCAATCTTGCTGTGGAACTCCACAATCTTTAGCCGACGTCGAAGACGTGGATTATATGGAGTCGGCCGCGCCTGCACCGGCGTCGCCGCAGGCCGCACCGCCGACATCAGCACCGCTGAGCCAACCAGAAGCCACCGTGCCAGTAGATCCTAACCAAGAATCTACTCCCAGGTTACCACTTGAAATACTAAATATTCTTGGCAAGGCCAATAAAACAGAAAGCCCTAGGCGAACGCATTCCCACCGAACTCTCTGAACGTTGGGGTAAAATCTTGGTCGATGGTTTGGCTAAGGAATACAAGGAGTCGCTTGTGGCGAAGATTCTTATACCGACTAACTTTTCGCTGGCACAAGCGCCTAAACTCAATCAAGAGGTAGCCGCAGTTCTACAGCAGGCTGCAAAAACCGATAAATTTTTTTTTTCATAATACAATCCAAGGCGTAAAAAGCGACGTCTACCTTTTCGGTAAAAAGCGCTAGCAACAAGCACTGCCGGGCAACTCCCGAGCTCCTCCTCGTCAGCAGTACGCGAGGCCAGCGCCAGCAGCGCCGGCCCGCCCGCACGAGCCGCAGCCGTCGACACGTCGGCGAGGAGGGCCCAGCAGCCCCCGCGCCGCGGCCGCCCCTACGCGAGCGCCAGACCGAGCAACGACAGGAGACGCTGCTACTAGAGGTACCTCACGCTGGCCGCATCCAATTCTTTTTACGCAATTGGCTTCTAATAACCTCCGACAGCACGGTGCAGGGCTGTCTTATGCTAAAGGATATTATAAAATACCCTTCTGCATTGAGTTATAAGTCCCTTCTGTAAGCCACCTTACCAACGTGTGGAACCAAGTAATCCACCTTTTACAAAGAGTCAGATGAGCAAAGCAATAAGTGAACTCAAACAATTAGGTGCTATTTCAGTATGTAATGAAAATTTGCCAGACCAATTTATTTCATACATTTTTCTTACACCGAAAAGTATCGGTGGGTTAAGATTTATATTCAACTCAAAATTACTTAAATACATTTTTAATTTGCACGTAATCAACTTTTAAAATGGAAGATATTCGCACTGCTATAAAATTGGTCTTTCCAAATGCCTATATTCCTCATATCTCAATCTCAAATCTCAATCGATCTCAAGGAATTGCTTGTGCGGTGTGCCGATTCATACATTACATAAATTTATTATTTTATTTCTTTTTGAGATTTCGATTTCATGATAATCTTTGTGAATTTAACTGCCTTCCTGTACGGCTTAAGTTCTGTGCCATTTATATTTGTAAAGCTTCAAAAGCCTCTTTTTATGTGGTCAAGAAAGCAGGGCCATCTAGTGGTCGAAATTCGAATCGAAATCTAAAGATTATGCTACTATATAATATATTAAGGTCAAAATTGAAACAATTAGGTTTTATTATCAACTTTGAGAAAACTAGTATGACGCCTTCACAACTTTGTAGATTTATTGGCTTTGACCAATGATATTATATTAGCTTTGACATAATATTAAATACTCAAGTCATGCAGTTACTCCAGAAATTTTCTAACTAGCCAACGAAATCCATAACAAAGCGCGATTTCGCGAAGTTCATTGGCACTTTAATTTCAGCATGACCAGCAATAGCATATGTATGTGTAGTTGTATATTCTTTGATACAACTGGCCGCGTACTAAATACTTTGAACGAGATAAGTTTTTAGCTTCACAAAAATGTAATAATAATTTTGATTCCATCATGCCTGTAAAACCTTATGTGTACCACCAGTTGGTGGTGCAATATTATTTTTAATAAAGTAAGCTTTTTATTAGAATAAACACAAGTTTATACGAGCTGGAGATCTTCACAGACTCGTCACTCACCGGCTGGGGCGCCGCGTGCGACGGAGTAGTAACTAGATGCCATTGGTCCGCGGATGAAGCTCGCCATCATATCAATTATCTTGAATTATTGGCTGCCTAGGGATTGAAATCATTTTTCATTTCATCGTTGTGATAATATTTTAAATGTCTTACTAAGAATAAATAATACTACTGCCATAATTATATTATCATATATATTAATATTATAATGTGAAGTATTCAATTTCATCATCTCAATGAAATCGCGAGAGATATATGGCAGTAGTGCGAGAAACAACGCATATATAATTTATTTGCTTCTTATTTATATAAAAACACAGACGCTGACCAGGCGTCTAGGTACGTAACGTAACGATAGGAACTTACTAAAGATCTTATTGAGCTTCGGTCAACCTGACAACCTGATGGCTGATACCGTACTTACTCGCGTTGTGCTTTAATAATAAGTGCTATATTATTATCTGCTAAGATATTATGTCTCTTGGAAACAAGACCCAGGTGCCTTCATCATCCTTGCTTTTACAATTTCATGGCACGATTATTTTTCTATGCCTTTCTGCCATTCGCGCTCATACTGTCTTAGGAAAATTATAGAAGAGGAAGCGACTGGTAAATTAGTCGTTCCGTACTGGCCGTCGTGTCTCGGCCGTGTTTTCCACTGTTTTGATCGCTTCTCAAATCTGACGAGATTTATTTTAGGCCAGATAAAACCTTCTGGCGTGCGCAGTATTGTGCGGAAAGTCTACCTAAGACGCTGAATACCGGAGATGTCTATTGACAATATCATACTAAAACCGTTATCGGGAGGTACAATTAATCAGTATGATACAGGATTAAAACATTGGTTTAATTTTTGTCAAAGTAATAATATTGATTTGTATTAAGGATCCGTAGCTGATATAATATTATTACGAATTCTTAAATTTTAACAGAAAAACTTAATGAAAAAGCAAGTTGCGGAATGTTAAATTGTTATAGGTCTAGACTCTAGTTTGTCTCTAATCATTGGTAAATCCCGTTGCAATAACGATCCTAAGATTTTTTAAAGGAGTTTTTAGGAGTAAGCCCAGCTTCCTAAAGTATTCATTTTTAAGGGAACCTTATAAACTTTTGGAGTACGTATCTAAATTTTATCCGTAAGATTCGATACTTATTATCATTAGAAATTAAAAAAAAAAAAAAAAAAAAAAAAAAAAAAAAAAATGGTTACTCTCATTCTAATATTATAATAATTATATATAATAATTCAACTCGTTGTCGACGGGACAACGGGTGCAGACGTTATCACTCATAAGAACAGAAGACGTTCATTCCGAAAATTCACGTATCGTAATCACTATCAATAATTATTCATCAAGCCCCAGCTAAAGCTTTATCTGTGTACCTAGATAAGACAAAAGAGCTGAGAAATGGCCCAGCTACTGATAAGCTCATTTTAACAACTAGAAAGCCTTTTCATAATGCCAGTTCCCAATCTATAAGTCGCTGGATAAAGAGTGTCCTCAAGGACAGTGGCATAGAGATTGGCGTTTATTCAGCGCACAGCACGCGACACGCCTCCACGTCGGCGGCGCGCCGCGCGGGAGTCTCCGTCGACATTATCAAGCGATGCGCTGGCTGGGCCGGCTCATCACTTTGTTTTGCTAAGTTTTATAACTTACCTTTACCAGATTTAGCACAAGACAGAGCTTTCGCAGAAGCTATTTTTAATGTAAATTCTGATTCATAGCATATCCAAACTAATTAAGTAGTATTATTATTTAGAAGTACAATACTTTATTAAATAAAAATTGTTATGATGTCTATAATGTTATACCTATCATTTTAAATTCCGTAATTAATTAACTTAATGTAATTAATCTGGTATTTTATCATTCCGCAATTACGCGCTGAACATCTACAGGTTTATTAAATCTCATAGGATGCAGCAACGAAGTATAATTTGTGGTTAATTGAACTTACCTTAAGTGAACTTCAACCAAAATTATACGAGTTGCTGCATCCGTAGAGATTTAAAATCCCACCCCACCCACTTCTCTTAGTTTGTTGCCCCTATTCTTTACTTGCGGAATGATAAAATGTTATGAATTATCCTCTCTAAAAAGAATGACGGACGAACTAACACCGCCATCTAGGAAAGCAAGGCGGAAGTACTATAAAACCAATTGATTGTCTTTTTTCAGTTTTAAATTAAATAAATAATATCTAAATGGCGTGTGATGATGCAGTACCACAAAATTCGGACTACAGGTTTATTAAATCTCTACGGATGCAGCAACTCGTATAATTTTGGTTGAAGTTCACTTAAGGTAAGTTCAATTAACCACAAAATATAGGTATGAGGAATTTTGGACAGATACAAATCTGGAATGCATGTTTTTATTATACGTAGACCTGAACTAAGAAAACACTTCGAACCTTAATAAAGAGAACTTCTATGATAGTCGAACTGTTCTTTACTTGTCATCATAATGAGAGATAGAGAGAGTTGATTTATGAAATACTACCAAAAAAGATATTATAAGGTGAAGCCAAACGAGCGTAATTTGTGAGTTGTGACTTGTGAGTCGCAGAATTTCGGCTGGCAGAAATTCTGCTGCATTCAGTTTCATACAAAAGTTCTGTTTCATTCACACGAGCGTAATTTTTTGAGTCATGATTTGTATGAAAAGATATTTACGCGACCGAAATTCTGCGACTCACAACTCACGCCCTACGTTACGGAGGAATTCGGTTCAATAATCCAATTAATGATTATGAGCTACCTATTTCGAATATTACTCTATAAAATTTCATCCAATTCGATTCAATGGTTTGAACTAGAAAAGGCGATTAAGGAGACATTTAAAGTATATTGTAATAGGCACTAGGATTTTAACTCATCTCATTACTTTACGATCAGGTGATAAGTTTGCTCGTTTACCGGGTATTCTATAAAAAAGCTAGTTACTACGAGAAGTTAACTAGTTGATTAGGAATGCTCGTTGTTGCCTTGACGGAAGTAGAAAAAGTTGCTGAGCGACATGTCACTTGTCGTCGTACGCTCCTGTAAATACAGATCAAGATCCTGGGGGGGAAACCTGGAAATATTATCCTGTGTTGAGAACATTTTTTTTTTGAGTGCACGATATTGGTAAGGCAAAGACTGTAATGCTGGATCTTCCTCTACTATGCAAGTTTCAGAAATTTAAAAGGTAATTTGTGAGTAATTTTGGGGACAGCAGCAAATCTGCTCTGAAATTAGTTTCTATCTTTTGTCCACTTGGAAAATGAAAAGTAAGCAATTAGCGAGCTATCCACAGCAACGCACTATTAGTGATAATGGCTAGCAATAATTACTCAAGAAGAGAGCTTACTTTACGCTCTCTTTGTCAGCTGAACGTAATGATTAATGGTGCTCCCTCACCGCGAGCATTCACGTGTAATGTAAAATTTTTAAATTCGAGGTTGAGCATTACATTACAATACCGACGAGTATTCACGGGTAATATAACATTACAGATTCGACTTTGAGCATTACATAGCAAGTTGACTTCATTGTCACGTAGCATTGATGTTACAAGTTGTATCATATTACACATAATATTACATATATTAATATACACATTGTATCATTACAAGGTGCGCATTGTAATGCTCGATTCTCTTCCCTCACTGATGTAATGCTCGACTCTGTAACGTTACATTACAGGCGAATGCTCCCGGTGAGGGAGCACCTTAAAGATCGAAAATACGGCGACAGGACATTCCAATTTTTTGTGTGTGCAGAAATCTCCAGCTTTTTATTTGTTTTTACCGTTGTTTATCTTAATAGTAATGTTATGTAACTTTAACGTTTACTTTTATTGCACATAAATTATTCTAATACAGCTGTTAACATACAGGTATGGCCACGAAATTTCGTCTCGAGTACATTTCTACGTTATGTTAATATTTTCGTGGTCTAACCATATTGTCTTTCTTACCTAATACACTTTCACTCGCTTTATATTCAAATATCAAATAGAAATCTAGATTAAACACGTAACATTAATGTTCTAAAAATAAAATACGACCTTATTATTAACAGAATTAAAGATAACATTTATATTTATAGGCGCTACTGTTTATACTGCGTGACTGGTGAGACATGTTCAATACTCGAGGACGTGATATATTTTGGCTATTATTATATTAGTTGGAAAAAAAACTATGTAAAAAAATAATATCAATTGATCACTGAGTAAATGTAGCTTAAAGTTAAATAATTATTTACCCAAGGCATGGACATCGCGCGCGGGAAGGGTAGTTGTGTGATGTTTCTTTGGTAGCGCACGCCTCTGCACCGGCCGCATATAATGCCTACTTGCCTAGCCGCGTACTTTACTTAGAATCCATGATTCATTTATTTTTGTGAAATTCGGAAAAAAATTAAGAACCTAATTTTATTACATAATTAAAATGAGAATCGAGTACGGAGTACTCTCCATAAGTATCGGTACTGTCTCAACTCGCACCAGTCATGTTGTATACTTAAATAATTTTTTATTAAGCTTTGGGTAAAATAGAAATTTGTAAGCGTAGTGTAATGGGTAATCTTTGTCCAAGCAGCACCACAATCCTGCTATAGATATTTCACGTGTAACGGAATAAATACGACTACTGAAATCATAAAGGATTTGGCCTGAACGAGCATACCACCTCGCTCGGTCAGAAGATCTTCCTTTAAGGCTTTCTATTATCCCAGCTTTGTAGCAGTGTACTTACCCTGAGCCTTTATACAAGTTTTTATATAAGATTTCATTATTTTACTCAAAAATTAACATAAATTGCAATCATTGCAAATGACACCTAGCCTTGCATTCAGTGTCTACTGTCGAGTAATACGACGGCAAAATCAACGATGCTAAGGTATCTTTAAAAGGCCCTATACGTCTATAACAGATATACTCATGTGCATCCGTTTTCTGATTGCCATAATACAAGTTTTTACTTAGTATGGGATTAGACGACGTGATGTACGCTACCTTGCTTTTATACTATTGTATATTATTGAATGATTAATAAAGAATTTAAAAGAATACTCAACCAGCGGCCCGCTGGGTCTTTCTCAGTGACCCGCGTGAAGTTAGACCATTTTGAAATTCATGCCCACCGGCAAATTAGTACAAAATCGTCGTGACGATCGTAAAAAAATCATTCCACTTTTAAAAGTTAATTTTGAAGAACATTATTTATTTTAAACCTAAAAATTTCCGTTGCAGCTCGCGATACCAAGGCCTGCATTAAAAAGGTTGAGTATCTTTTTTCTAGAATCTAGATATTAAAACAAGTAGCGACAACTAGTACTTATTAAACGCTCTCGGCTGAAACCAGAATATAATGATAAGGTGCAAAATAGATTTTTAAGTTATGATGTAATTTGCTTTCGTTTTTTACCGTGGGACGGTGGGAGAAGAGATGAGTAGGACTTAAGTATCAGTCGCCGTAGGGCAGACGCTAACGGCTAGGACGGGTGCATACTATCCTGTAATTTGTGCAACATAAGGGCTAGAAATTAGAACACATTGCATTGCCTTAGCTGTCATTTGCGATTTCGTTTGTGTCTTCGAAACTTTCTCAAACTAAAAAAAAACAAATGACGTGTGCTCTTTGTTTGTGAATAAATAATTAAAATATTTATCTTATTCAATTGCATTCATGTAATATTGTTAAACGAAGCCAATGATGTTCCTGATGAAACAGATTTTCTAAAGTATCTTTTAACATAGAGCATGACAATTCTTTATTATATTACGGTCTTAAGCCTTTAGGAACCCCATCTTGCTTACCGTATTTTCTTATACCCATAGAATCTTCACCACTATATATTTACTTAATCGTAAAATATTTACTAATAAAATAGTGTTGTCAATGCAATAAACGGTCATGATTTATCGATGATTAAATCCCGTATAACGATCCAGTGAGTTCATGGTTCCCGGAAGACAATTCCCTTAAGGCCTCCATAACGGGGAGGCCGATCGTTTCAGTCGGACTGATCGCAGGCCGACCTAACTAGGGGCTCTACTCCCATACTACCATTTCGATTAAAGATAGTTTTATGTCGATATCGATTCAACTTCGATCGTGCTTTGTAATCTAAAACTAAACGAGAGCTTCCCAAACTCCTTTGTTGCATAGAACCCTTTTCAAATTGGGTGGAACCGGTGGACCACTTGCAGTGGATTACTTTGGCTACCACTGCTCTAAACGAACTCCAATCAAGATGAACTTTGCATTCAGCAAACGTCAAATTCTCGATTCTGGTTGGTTAAAAATTAAGTCACCACGCGACAGAGCGCTAGTGTAGATGTCAGTACCAAATCCTAGAGATCGAGATAGTTAACTTCTCGATTGTGTTGAGAGTAAGGGGATAGATCTGTGATAAGTTCAAATGGATCTTTCGGCCTTCCCGTGTATGGGAGACTTTATGTACACCCAATATTATGGGTTCAATTTATGTGACGTATTAATTTATCGGGTTTCTTGAATATCCATAAATTTCCCTATTTGACTGCAACCATAAAATATGATATTGATAAGGTATTAAAGCTTATCTACTATAAATGTACTTTTCTACACACATAGTAATTATATTGATCGTAAAATATGACGGAAAAGTTTATAATACTAAAGAAAAGAAAAGGCTAGTTAATGCTGAAATTAGATTAAAGGAGCATTACAGTGACGTTAATTCGTAAGGCTGGGTTATATGAATTCTGGCTGGACTACTCGGAAGGCTGGATATTATGCAAAATAACAGAGCGACATTAAATAAATCGTTACATATTATGGTACACGGTAAAGTTTATATAAGCTTATGTTGTACCATCAATGTTTGATAACTTATTTGTACTTTTATTAATAAATAAATAAATAAAAATAAATAAATAAATAATATCTTTATTTCACAGAAAACTTACACGCTAATCTTACACAAAATAAAAAAATATATTAACTGGTTGTAATCACGCGGTGTAGCCGCCAAATATACGCGTTCAGTTAAAGTCATAAAAATCTAGCCTAATCGTCTATGTACCCACTAATATCAAAACAAAATTGAAATGTCAAGTAGCATCAGTCTTCAGTCTTAAATATTATTTGACATTAAATAACATGACTGACGACTGGCTTGATGACAACGCGTACTGCGACCCTGAGGTCATGAATTGTGCAGACGACCTCAGAATCGAGACACCTAGGTATTGGAATTTGGAACATTGAGTCATTCTTCATCATCAAATTGCTTAATCTAACGTGACGTCATAGACCTTCCATAACTCAACTCAAGAAAACAACTATATAACTACACTAGGAAACTCCACAAACTATACAATAATAATACTCCCCACAGCGGTTTCGGTGACGGTGGCCGGTTTCATTGAAACCAGGCCAGGTACGCAGGAGTAATTTTATAGTGCCCAGGTGTGTGCGCAGTACACAAGAGCACTCTCATAACCCAGTGGGACGGCAGACCGACACGACTGGCGAGAGATCAGGCGCAGGACCGACTTTTTACATGCCCATCCGACGCATGGATCATCTTACTTGTCAGACAATCAGGTGATCAGCCTGCATTGTCCTAACCAAACTTGGAAACAACATGATTCCAACGCAGGAATCGAACCCACGAACTCCGAGTCAAGAGCGACGCTCTAGACCACTGGACCACGGAGACAACACCACAAACTATACAACTATACAAACAGACCATCTCGAACACAAATCTCTTCCTGGATTATCATCGCGAACTCCGAGACATGTCATAACACAATCCTTATCTGCAGAAAGGGAACCCTAATTTAGGAACATAAACAAAACATAGAAAATCAACTCGAATCTTGGGTTGTGCCATTTAAATTCTCCGACGCTTCGACATTCAACCTTGTTGAGTTGTGATAGGGTACGTTTTCGAATGGGGCGCGTCTTACAATAATATTTATAGTTGACAGCAAAATAAGTGAGCTGTCCGTCGCTATTTTCTATTATACCGGGGTCCGTTATGACCCCCGGCTAATAGTTTCCTAGACTAGACTGACGCCTGACCTAACCTTACGAGACTCGTGACGCTTTATGGATTTACCCGCAATTTTGTTACAAACGAACATACAAGTTGTTAATTTATAGCAATGTTTAGGCGAAATAATTTTGGGGTGTGCTAATACCCCAGTCTAATAATTTATAAAATAAAAAACTAATTTTGCAAATTCTTTGATAGTGTTAATTAAAAAAAATAAACTATCCAGAAGTGACTCGTAATAATTTAACAGCGACTGTGGTGTTTACATACCCCACGATCCAAGTGACGGTTGAGAGTAGGGGGCCGTTTGCATGTTACGTCAAAATGAACAAAAGAATCAGACGATGAATAAAGATTAGATCACTGTCGAATTGCCATTGTCACTCGTCACTTGCGTAAATTCGCGCCTGTGATTGTGACACCGCAGTCACCCTCGACACAGTCATAGTCAGTAGTAGAACAGATAGTATCTGCGGAAAGAAGAAATCTGCAGATTACCCAGTTAATGTGTACATTAACGTATTCTGCATTTTAAGGCCGTCACAGACCTAGCTATAATTATATTTATAGCTAGGCGTATTAATATATATACTTTCTATACAATTTTCGCGTGACCACACACTCAGCTATAATATATATTTCTGGTCTCAGTGTGTTTAGTACGGTATATTAATATATATTATAGCTAAGTCTGTGACGGGCTTGAAACGGTAACATATTATATATATATTTTAATAATAGCTCCCACACCGGTTTCGGTGACGGTGGCCGGTTTCATTGAAACCAGGCCAGCTACGCAGGAGTATTTTTATAGTGCCCAAGTGTGTGCGCAGTACACAAGAGCACTCTCTATTCCTTTACTCTCATAACCCAGTGGGACGGCAGACCGACACGACCGGCGAGAGATCAGGCGCAGGACCGACTTTTTACATGCCCATCCGACGCATGGATCATCTTACTTGTCAGACAATCAGGTGATCAGCCTGCATTGTCCTAACCAAACTTGGAAATAACATGTTTCCAACGCGGGAATCGAACCCACGACCTCCGAGTCAAGAGCCGCGCTCTGTACCACTAGACCACGGAGGCGTCATATTATGTACAAACTAGATATTACGGACTATAATGGTAGGTATATAACTTCTACGTTCCAAAAGGTCGTGGGTATTTGGTTCTTACCAGATACCCCGAACTCATAAGTTTTAGAACTTTATATTATTACAAAATTTTGAAAAAGCACTCTAGATTATTATAAAATTTAGATTTGGTTATTAATAATAAAACAATCATTTTCTCGCTCATAGTGATTTACATACGTACTTCCTTACTAATATTGTAAACGAAAAATGTGTGTATCTGTCTGTTACCTCTTCGCCTTTAAACGCCTAAAGTTGCAGAGTCTAAACTGATTTAGATGAAATTTGGTATAAAGATACTTTGAATGACAGGAAATATTATGCGATGACCGCGCTGTAATTTCTGTGCAAAGAAGTTTCAAGCAACTCCTATGAAAAAAATCTGTGACACTCGAGGACTGCCGCAGTAAAGTTATTGCATAGGATTCTTCATCAACTTATGCTATTATAATTCGCATACTAGACGCAGTCTGGATGTTAGGTTTTTTCATTAAGGAATTTCTTGATTCTGTCACCGCACTCAAAGCCTGTGATAAAAGCTATGCAATAGGTGGCAATAGCTTAAAACCTGGGTATTCACTTACGTGGTACGTTTTATTAGAACCCTAGTCGATTGAGCTAACAGACAGACATTAATGACTGCGACAAGTTTACGATCCCATAAACTAGGAAACAGGACAAATTTTACGACCAACTTTAAGCTATAGGTTCTATATTATAGCTCCAAGCTATAATACAGAACCTATAAACACAATAAATGTCCCTTTCAGACGGAGTTCTAATGATGTATAAAATGTATAAATAACTGATTTGATAAATTTTAATTAGTTTGTAAAGGTGACTTTCCGATCTTTGCCACAAACAACCAACAAAAATTCAAATAAAATGCTACTCTGCACATAGACGTAGCTTTCATTGTCTATCATAGACTAGGGACCCAGGCTGCCGCTGCTTTATGTTGGCATAGAGCAGAATGAATCCTATAATAGTCTGTGGAATTTTATTTGAATTTTTGTCGGTCGCGATCGCTTGCCGCGCTGTATCTTAAAGTACTTAGGCTCTTAGTCTGCTGGGTATAAAATTTTTGCTATGTATTTGCCTACTCTTTAACCATAATTTGTACAAGGAAGTTAGAAATCAAAAATGTATGGGGTTTGACATAATAATGTGACCGTATCGATCGTTGAAGTCTTTTATATGAACAATATGTTTTTGTATAATGCATTTTCGTTTTGGTGTTTGGTTTGTCTGTGTGTACGAATTGCTTAAAAAATTGTTCTTTCATTAATGTTGTATTTTATTAACTTGAAAGTATTTCATAATTTGTTTTAAAGTTATTCCACAGTAGCTTTCTGATATCGACGGTATCAAGGGCCATAAAAATCATTTTACAAATGCTAAAATCTAGATTCTAGTTCGAAATCTTTAACCCAGAATTTTGGATTACAAATAAAAAATAGTATAGTTAATTGATAAAATTATTTATAATATTTATTTAAATAAATTAAAACTTTTTAATTTTTTTATTATTTTAAAGGGCCTAATTCTATCAGTGCCAAATTTAGCACACCTACCACGGCACCTACACGACTTTTCGCTACACTTATTATTCTGTATTTCCCTGTGACATGTAAATAGCCACAATGTTATGGTCCAATAACCTAGATCGTGAAGCTTTCTGACCCCTTATCTGTATCAGACGAACTATCCGTATCGAAAGTCGGTTAAACCAATAAATTTCGTAACCGATCGAGATTGTTATATTACCCACGTATTGACAAGGCCTTTGACCTATGCCCTCGGGCGCAAATCAGGAGATTATGCGATAAAGTCGCTTTCTCTTTAGTTGAGGTCCATTTGTGACGCCTCCGTGGTCTAGTGGTATAGAGCGCGGCTCTTGACTCGGAGGTCATGGGTTCGATTCCCGCGTTGGAAACATGTTATTTCCAAGTTTGGTTAGGACAATGTAAGCTGATCACCTGATTGTCTGACAAGTAAGATGATCCATGCGTCGGATGGGCATGTAAAAAGTCGGTCCTGCGCCTGATCTCTCGCCGGTCGTGTCGGTTTTCCGTCCCACTTGGTTATGAGAGTAAAGGAATAGAGAGTGCTCTTGTGTACTGCGCACATACTTATTACTCCTGCGTAGCTGGCCTGTAGGCCTACTACGAAACTGTTTTGAGACTCAAACAATCGGACGAGAGTGCCGTGTCCTGCTCTAACAACGTCATTTCACGTTTGTTAGAGTAAGTCGCGGCATTTTCGTCCGAATATTTGAGTCTCAAAACAGTTTCATGGTACAAGGCTTGGTTTCAATGAAACCGGCCACCGTCTCCGAAACCGGTGTGGGAGCTATTTTTTGTACGAAACTGTGGTAACAGTAATCTTTGGTAAAATGTCACCTTTCTTTCTTGTTTGTATGAAGACGTTTAAAAAACGCATCGTTAACACTTGTAATGCTTTATGTCAATTTGATTTTAAATTTCGCTATCCAAATAATTATTATCAGCAGGTGATTATACAGAGCAAGCAATCGTTGTTAGCAAAATATAATCCGTGTGGTTGCTAACTATATTTACATACGAGCTGTTGCCCGCGGCTTCGCTCGCGTCACAGAATATATAATAGTACTGCTCGCGTTAAGGAGTATTATTATATACAAACTTTCATCCCCTATTTGAACCCCTTGGGGTGGGAATTTATCAAAATCCTTTCTTAGCGGATGCCTACCTCATAACATCTACCTGCATGCCAAATTTCAGCCCGATGCGTCCAGTTGTTTGGGCTGTGCGTTGATAGATCACCAAGTCAGTCAGTCACCTTTGAGTTTTTTATATATAGATTAAAGATTAATTCGTTTGTAGTAACTTTAATTTAATGGCGGGTTTGACAGATAATAATGTATGAAGTTTATATCAATCTTCGTTATATTGAGTTAGTTAATAATAATAACTCCCTAAGTGCGGCTTTAAGTCGCTGCTCCTGGGACTTGAGCCAAACAACAATTTGACTGTCCCGTTAATGAGATACTGACCGATATGCGGGGAAAGGTCAGCTCTTGACTTCGCTGATTGTACCGTGGGTCACGTGTGCGATGCGCGATTAGCGACTCTTCACCACACACGTAGAGCTCAAAATCTCTTGCGCACCGTAACTAGACATTCGTATACAATCAGTGTTATGTGATAGCCAGTAATTTCCTGATTATAACGTCACTTCAAACACACTCCTGTAATTTTGTCCGCTCATTATTATGTGCCATATTATATGGAACTTTGGAATCACGCAGTAACAACTTAGATAACATAGGTGATACGAATAATAAATATAGGCGACACATTAGTGTCGTCTGTATATTTTATGAATAGTGTCTTACCCTTAGGAATTAAGTATAGTTGAATAGGCTTCAAAGTGCATTATAAAATTTATGTAGTCTATAAAATCTAGGGTTAATCTTTAAGTCGACCATTGGGTGGTCAAAGCGCCGTAATAAATTTTAAGTTGTAGCTTACTTTAATAAATAATAAACACTATAAGTTAAGGTTAAGATCTAGAATGTGGTAAGTTAGTCTGTGAGTTTGTAATAATAATATATAACGCCTCCGTGGTCTAGTGGTACAGAGCGCGGCTCTTGACTCGGAGGTCGTGGGTTCGATTCCCGCGTTGGAAACATGTTATTTCCAAGTTTGGTTAGGACAATGCGCTGATCACCTGATTGTCTGACAAGTAAGATGATCCATGCGTCGGATGGGCATGTAAAAAGTCGGTTCTGCGCCTGATCTCTCGCCGGTCGTGTCGGTCTGCCGTCCCACTGGGTTATGAGAGTAAAGGAATAGAGAGTGCTCTTGTGTACTGCGGACACACTTGGGCACTATAAAAATACTCCTGCGTAGCTGGCCTGGTTTCAATGAAACCGGCCACCGTCACCGAAACCGGTGTGGGAGCTATTATTATATAATAATATAATACGAGTATGATAATATTTTGATTATTTTATAATGACATCTTTAGCGGCGTTCTGCACGTTAAACGTTAAACTTGCGCCAGGACTCATGAGTCCACATGACCTGCCGGCCTAGCATACGCCAACGAGATATCTATCTCTACATGTTTCTCGATGTTTGATAGTTTGTATCTTCATCTCTATTGACCCTAGAATGACAAACATTGTTTTCTCGTGTAGATCTATCATCAAAGAACACATTTTTATAGAGTTTTGTCGAAATAATGTCGAGATTTTGACATTATGAGACGAGTAGTTTTTAATTATCTCGAGAGTGAGATATCTCGTTGGCGTATGCTAGGCCGGCTGATCGAAAATTCGTAAGACAGAGAGATAGTAATTGGCATCCGGCGACAAATAGGACGTAATATCGCCCTCTTTTTATAGCACTGCGAAAATTTATACCACTTTTCTAATTGCTGTTCTGTTTCCACTTCAGCTGTCGGCGGCGCACCCATTATTTTTAGTAGTAGTACTTGTACTAATATTATGTATTCTGTGGTAGTAGCAATTTTAAAATGACAAAAGTATACCTCTCTTAAAACAGTCGGTTAAATCTATATACAGAAATTAAAATGACCTTTCAATTCTGTTAGTCTCGCTTAAACTCGAGATCGGTTGAACCCTATATCCATACTAATATTATAAAAATATATATAATATATAAAAATGGATTTTCAAATGTGTTAGTCGCGCTAAAACTCCAATACGGCTGAATGGATTGGGCTGAATTTAGTCTACACTACTATTATAAAGAGGAAAGATTTGTTTGTTTGTTTGTTTGAGTCGAATAGGCTCCGAAACTACTGGACCGATTTGAAAAATTCTTTCACCATTGGAATCCTGCATTATTTCTGCTGAACATAGGCTAATTTTTATTTTGGAAAAATATAAGGTTCCGTAAGATATTTGGGATTTTCGGACGCAAGGTGTAAAAAATCAACCAGAAAAGTTACTTATTTTGCGTACGCTGCCTAAACTATAAAAGATAGAGGCATAAAATGTTCTAAGTAATTATAGATCTTTTAAATATCTACAAAAAAGTCCGCGACACACTATACCTATCTATGTTGAGTGAGGCACAATAACCATTTTTTTATAAAAAAATCTTGAATTTTTTTTGGACTATATTTAAACGCGTTTATTTAAATAATGCTATTGACCCTTATCAAAATAAATTATTTCATCACTAAGTACAGTTAATTTAGATAATATTTGGTCTTTGAATGATTAAAATTGGACGTTTGGTTTAAATGTTACGGCGAAATTAAAATATTACGATTTCTGCTGCACGTTGCGAATTGGGCGTCAAGGCGCGACGCGCGGGTGTGCGTGCGGTAGGGGAGAGATTTAATTATCAGTGCCACCGACTTGCCCGGAGAGTCCACGTAAATATTACCTCGATCGTGGGAATCGCAGACACAATAGATTTTCAATAGTTATGCGACAGCCGGGTGCTGCTTTATTGATTTGATATAGACTATAGTGCTTCATTATTATAATCCTAATTTCAAAAAAGCTTTAAAAGTTATGACTAAGAAAGTAATATTTTTAGAACTTTTTAAAATACGTTTTGAATGACTGTTATTTTTGATTGCTATTATAATTAATTAATTTCTTTAACTATAAATCTATACATAATAATATAATAAAACTAGAAATGTGAATTCTGTACATTAAAGATATTGAAAAAATAATAAGCAGGGGGTGTTACTACATCGCTATAGAAGCCAAAACTGTGGTTAGTTTTTTGTCTGTCTTTCTGTCTGTATGTTTGTTCCACTATCACACGAAAACTACTGATCCGATTTGAATGCGGTTTTCGCAAATATATTTGTCTTTCTTCCAACTTAACATCTGGTGTATAAAAATTTTCCCCCCCACCCCTCTAAGGGGACGAAAGAGGGGGTTAGATTTTGTATCAAGCTTTTGCTTTAACACGAAAACTACTGATCCGATTTGCATACGGTTTCCGCAGATATATTTGCCTTCTTCCAACTCAACATTTGGTGTATAAACTTTCCCCCCCACCCCTCTAAGGGGACCCAAAGGGGGGTCAGATTTTGTATCAAATTTTTTCTTTAATGGACTTACGTCATATTATTAATTGTATTTTCCAACTTAACATCAGTTTTCACCCCACCCCTCTTAGGGGACAAAAGGGGGGGGGGTTAGATTTTGTATCAATTACTGATGAAGTAGAAATACTTTAAATGGCAAAACAACGTTTGCCGGGACAGCTAGTCTTAAAATATTTATAGAAGTGCAGGGAAGGTTTTAAAGTGATACGAAGTTCACCGGGACAGTTAGTCTCTGCTAGCTATGTATAAATGATAAATGGAAGCAAATTATTCCAATACCAATCAATAAAACAAGATTTTCTCTAATCCGTCATAATAATTGTTATTGGATTCAAATTGCTTTGTAATTCGACTTAAACCAAATCTGTTATGCCAGCCTTGTAATTATTACAATTAATTATTAATATCCGTACAACCTCGATTCAGTAATAAGATGTAATGATGGATTTAATTGGTATTGCATTTTTTATATGGATTTTATATAATTTTTATACTGATGCATACTAGCTGGCCCAAGCGGCTTTACCACACTTAATAATATTATGATCTCTTAAACATAGCATCAAAATTCGTTATGTAGTTTTGAAGATCTAATATAGTGACAAACAGCGACTAGCGATTTTGTTATTCTATTATAACAATATGTACCTATTACTAGATGATGTCCGCAACTCCGTTGCGCCAAAACTCAATTATCGCGCGGAAACCGTACATTTTTCCGGGATAAAAAGTAGCCTATGTCCTTTCCCGGAAATCAAGGTATCCCCATACCAAGTTTCAGCAAAATCGGTTCAGTGGTTTGGGCGTGAAGAGGTAACAGACAGACAGATTACACTTTCGTATTTATACCTAATATTAGTATGGATATAGTTGTAGTGATACTATGTTATTTTCCATTCGATTTGCTATGATTAGTGAATTAAAAACGAATCTTCTCGATATTATCTTTATTTATCTGTGTTTATATTGTCGGTATTAGTGAATTCAGAACGAATCTTCTCGATATTGTCTATAATATATCTGTGTTTATATTCTCGGTTTAACTACGAGTACCTTCCGTAAATCTTATTACAATTTTTATTACCTATGTTAACTTTAATTTTTAATTAAAACTTTATTATTGTTACAGATCAAAGGCGAGGAGTTGCATCTTACCGCGATACTCTACCATCACGTTTAAGCTTCTATAAGGTAATGTACTTTATAAGATCACCTCCATCCGTTTAAAATTAACGCATTTTCCGACGAAAAAAATATCCTATGTTAGGGCACAGAACACCTTTTTTAAATAGAGTGGTCACGGAGAATGGCACCAGGCATTCTACTCTATATTTGTGCCAAATATCATCAAAATCGGCACAGTAGTTTTGGAGCTTATTCGATTGAAAAAAGATTAGTCTCTTGACTTTAAACCTTGAATAATAATAATTATTACTCGTAGTAATTTAATTATTTTAGAGTGAGTTGCATCAACCTACTTTAACTATAACTTTAACCATAAAAAATTGTGAAATAAACTGTCAAATCCCTAGCAAATTCACCATATTTGACGATAACCTTAACCTTAACTTTATCTACGCTTCTGGTGATATTCACCCTTAATCAGTCAATAACTTCAAACTGCGAAAGGTTCTCATGAGTTACCGTCAGAGTAAATAAAATGACAACCAAAAAAGTTTTCCCACACTTGAAAACCGAACAGGTTGACAACCAGTTTTTATGTCATCATTTTTACATGACGATCGAGCATTCATTTATTATGTTGATTGGCGATATAATTTAGTATGAAATATGCAGACACCGTCTCCTTGACTATCAGGCACATCATTAGTTTAATCGCAAATCTACAGGTTACCTATAATACTGCAGATAATTATTTATATCTCGAAGATATTTTTCCACAATAATATAAAATGAATAAAAATTAAAAAATAATATATAATGTCATTGTGGATAAAATATAAAATGGTAGCATGGTAATATTATGCAGTTTTTTTTTTTGATAATGAATAGAATCGCTTTATTTGATCAGGGCAGCGATTCCTTTAGAGTTTAACTCCGGTGGAAATGCAGCCTTACAAAGCTTTAACGTGTTGAGCATTTGAAATCAAACCCACGTGCTAGCCGCTAGCCAGTGGTAAGTTGGTAACATTTACACGCGATCATCTGACGCGATGTCTTGCTCTGATAAACGTCTAGGTCACAACTCACACCTAACATACCGTAGTAAAACGATGAAACTAAAGGTATGATAATATATAATATGATATAATATTTCTGAAAATCTGCTTTCAAAAATTGCCATCAGATTCTGGTAGACCTATAATTATATTATTCATAATATTGTTTTATTTTCAGAGAGAGGTGGGTACTGGGTAAATTAAAAAACATGAAGTAATATTGTATTGGTTTATTAGAGCGAAGTCCCAATCCACATTGCTGCGTTGCATTGCAGCGACGACGCTAACATAATATTATTACAATCAGCAGATGGTAACAGCTAGAGCGTCGCTCTTGACTCGGAGGTCGTGGGTTCGATTCCCGCGTTGGAAACATGTTATTTCCAAGTTTGGTTAGGACAATGCAGGCTGATCACCTGATTGTCTGACAAGTAAGATGATCCATGCGTCGGATGAGCATGTAAAAAGTCGGTCATGCGCCTAATCTCTCACCAGTCGTGTGGGTCGTCCGTCCCACTGCCACTGGGAATAGAGAGTGCTCTTGTGTACTGCGCACACACCTGGGTACTATAAAATTACTCCTGCGTACTGGCCTAGTTTCAATAAAACCGGCCACCGTCACCGAAACCGGTGTGGGGAGTATTATTAATTTATTATTATTACAACATAGGTTTAACATAGCCTAAAAAAGTTCACTTCACGCAGTCTGTCCCTAATGTCTATATTAGGTTTAATCTACGGTTTTAATATATATATAATATATACCTTTAAAGCTCACTTCGACTTATAAAATAATAGCCACAGAGACATACATTATCACTCACATACTCAAAAATTTAAATAAGTATCTCCGTATCAATAAAAAAATCTGCAATAAAACTACACACTACTTATTTGGTAGGATTTGATGTTTTTATGACTTACGGGCAAAAAATCTCCTTAAAAAGTATAAGCAAAAATTTAATAAAAAAACTCGCCATAATAAATGTAAAATTGATGAGTTGTACCCAATTTCTTTGACCAAATACGAACGGCTATTTAACAGTACATCTCGTTTATATACATGTAATATTATTCCCGTTAGACATCGAAAACATCATTAATTATAAAAAAAGTATTGATTAGTTTACAATAAGTAGGTTGTGTGTGAAATCATTAGTTTTTGTGACGGCGGAAAAAGTTGCGAATTCCGATGATACCTCAATTTACTGACTGACCGTCAGGCCGACGCGCCGTGACATTATTATTTTTAACCGACTTCAAAAAAAGGAGGAGGAGGACGCGTATGTATGTAATATTTCCAGAACTGCCCAGTTTTTGCATATGTTAATCTATAACAGCTTCTGAACAAAAATTTAATGTGCCAAATTTCAAAAGTGTATGTATGTATGTATGTATGTATGTAATATGTATGACGTATGTATGTATGTATGTTTGTATGTATGTATGTATGTATGTATGTATGTATGTATGTATGTATGTATGTATGTATGTATGTATTTATGTATGTATGTATGTATGTATGTATTTATGTATGTATGTATGTATGTATGTATGTATGTATGTTTTTATGTTTGTGTACGCATATCTCCGGAACTACAAGTCCGATTTAAGTGATTCTTTTTTAGGGTTCCGTAGCCAAAATGGCAAAAGACGGAACCCTTACAGATTCGTCATGTCTGTCTGTCTGTCTTTTTGTTTGTCCGTCCGTATGTCACAGCCACTTTTCTCCGAAACTATTAGAGCTATACTATTGAAACTTGGTAAGTGGATGTAGTCTGTTAATAATGTAGCAAAAATATTTAATCTTTACTTTTGATCATATTTTATTACCACGACGCGTAATTACTAGCGGTTGTATAATATAACACGAATAAAATATTAATCATTTTTTTTCTGCGAAACTGCTTTTACAGTAATTTAAAATAAAAAAAAATCAAAATCGTGTGTTGTTGGTACGTGTTATTATTTTATCGTCTTCCATAAAGATAAACGAATTGACTGAAAATTATCAAAATATAGTAGACAAACAATTATTATTTTTCCTACAGGTATCAGGTATTCTAGGGCAAAGAATGTGACGGACAATATCTAGTACAATTTCTTACTTTATCTCGAAACTTTGTATATAATTTTCAAAAACTTGTAATAACAGGTTGCGCTGTTATTATGTTAAAATTTTCACCGTTATAATGCGCAGCCATTTACGCGTTGTTTACGATATAATTATATTCATTCGGACTCATAAAATAGCTTAGTAATTATTCATTCTACCATGTGGTCAATGATTAATATGCATATTGTGCCGTAGCTACATAATAATATGTGGGAGTACAAAGTACAGACTTCCATCATTCTTAGTTCAAAATAGATTTTTACGGAAACTAATCCAAGATACAATTTTCATTTGACATATTAAGACCGATGCTAAGTGGCATATCACTTGCAATATATCATGTCAATTTCGATTTCGAACTTCAATAGCAAAATAATTAACATAGGTATTTTGGCCAAAGACCCTGAGCATTCAGACGCAATAAATATAATAACCACCATGGTCTTCAGTATATCCCTGCACTTTCCCTCTCAGTATTTCAATGTTCAAGCGCGATGAGTAACAGACAGACAAAGAGCTTTTCAAAACGCATCCTGTTACATTTTTGTCTGCGAATAATTATTCAAAAGTGACGGCCTGCATTCGCATCTTAAAAAAAGAAACGAACCTTCCGAGAACAGGTACCAAAAAAATTCCATCGCACCTTAAAAAGCGACGTTATAAATGGTTTTGTATCATAAAATATTACGTCAAACGTTACACTTGTACCTAAAACAGCTTAGGTCATCCAGGTTACCTAACATTAACATATTACCTGCGTCCTGCACCGGTACTTTTCAACAGGCTGTTTAGTGTTTATATCACACGACATAATATCACCAACAAGACGTGGCTATAAAAATTCTAGACTTAGGTATGGCTCGTTTACACGTATGAAGTAGAGATATAGTAATAAATCAACTAAATTTTAACTAATTATTGGCTGGTTTACACGTATTAAGTTGATAAGTAGTTAACTAAATTTTAACTTAATTTTAAGTTGTTAATTGCATGAACACAAGTAGCAACTTAAAATTTAGTAAGTACTAAACTAGATGACAATTAGAATTTAGTTACTACTTATTTACTTAATACGACCATCCAGACTTTATAAGTATAAAGCAAGTGCTTAACTAAACTTGAACTTGCTACAATCCTACAAAATTTTGTGTTTACATGCAATTAATAACTTAAAATTAAGTTAAAATTTAGTTAACTACTTATCAACTTTATACGTGTAAATGTTTACATTAATTAGCTGACCAATCTTACGGCATCTACGATATAACAGTATGGTATAAAAGTTTGTGTTTAAGAATAGTGTTTTAAAATATTTTCCGATGAGTCAGGCAGCAGTTGACAACCGAGCTTATTATGGGGGCTCAAAGTATTAAATAAAAACATTTTTTTCAATTTTTGTACACAATAAAAGAAAGAAAAGCAGCTTAAAAACCAGCAATATGTTTTATTCAAATGTACAATATAGTGTTTTTATTATTAAACGAGCTTTTGCCCGCGGCTACGCTCGCGTTAAGAAGTATTATTATATACAAACTTTCATCCCCTATTTGAACCCCTTGGGGTGAGAATTTATCAAAATCCTTTCTTAGCGGATGCCTACGTCATAACATCTACCTGCATGCCAAATTTCGGCCCGATCCGTCCAGTGGTTTGGGCTGTGGGTTGATAGATCACCATGTCAGTCAGTCACCTTTGAGTTTTATATATATAGAAAGTATAATAATTACAGGCTAAAGACACTCCTTTTAGGTACTGAAATAATGCAGAAGAGTGATTCTGCATTGTTTTGACTTAAACGTGCGTAAAACTTATCATTGTGTTGTGATTGAAACACTCCACTCTCTCTCCAACTTCACCGTATATCTTGAGATATAACCCACGACAACATTCGTGCTGAAGCATCGCTCGATGTAATTAGCAAAACACCTTACAAGTATTTACTAATGAGTACGTGGACTTAGGTACTTTCATTTGCCTAGATAGGATTACTAGAAATATGATAAGTATGGATTGTGGAATATGTATTGGTTAAGACATTTCAAAATACATGTATAAAGCTATTTTCGCGATTACGAAAATTCTTCTCAGGCGGCAGTACAAATATAATGTAAAAAAAAAATACCTTTAGTGATATTATGTTGGTATGTTTTATTTGGAGTGCAGAGTGGGTGTATAGAAATCGAGAAATTAACTCTTTCGCAACGATTCTATAGGTCTTCTAACCAGGAGCCAGTAGTTACCTAGAAAAAACCTAGGGAACTACCGGCTTCCCTGGCTTTCCACTAGGTACACATTTTATATCTAAGCAAAATCTGATATACATAAAAACCTTTATAAATATTATGTAATTAAAAAAGTCTGCGTTTTATTGCCGCACTCAGAGACGAACATTAATTACTTAACTGTAATTAAATGAAAATTTTGTCATTTAAAGCTTCATATTATCTGTAAAACTCTTCATTAAATTGAAGATTAAATCATCATTAAACGTCTCTGAGTGCGGTTGTTAGACTGGAATATTTTATCGACTATGAAGAAATTGGTTATTATATTTTTGACTGTATACTTTTGCATGTTTATCCTTACCTATTATAGTGCAAACTAAAAAAAAAAGAGAGAGAAAAAAACAACATGCACAAGACATTTAATGAGATCTGTGACTTGGTTAGAACCATGATACACCATCCATCATGCGCTAACTATATATAATTAAAGGCCATCTAAAGTCCACATTAATATGTAATGTTGGAACCTGTAAGTAATCTAAATGAACACAACTAGCCAGACCTGCAGCTTAATATAGCTGTAACGGTCAGCGTGCTTCCTGCATGATACCGCTACACATACGGGTATAGCTGAACTTGATAATCCATACTAATAAATGCGAATGTGTGTCTGTCTGTCTGTTGCCTCTGCCCCAAACTACTAAACCGATTTTGCTAAAATTTTTAAGGAGATAGAGTCCCGGTAAAGGCCATAGGATACTTTTTATCCCGGAAAATGTACGGTTCCCGCACGATATACAAATTTTGGCGCAACGGAGTTACGGACATTATCTAGTATTAATATTAAGGGCCCGGGTTATCCTCGAAATTTTCATACATTCTTAATACCAAAATCATTTCCTCATACGAAAATATTTAACATGTTTGAGTTATTTTTCAGCTTAAGATAGTAATTACCTAGGGTCCTGAACAAATTTTTTTTACAAAATATTTAAATACTAAAAAAAAATTTTTGTGTTTAAATATTTTTTAGTAGAAATAGAAATCATTTATTTGCTAAAATAAGGTACAATATTATGATGTTAGTCAGGTAAATTACAGTTCTCTTATTTTGCCTTTGAATGGCGTGCAAATTTTACAAGTCACTTATAAACTAGTTAATATTTTATTAAAAGCTTTATGACTTATTCACTGCAATATATTTTCATATTTTCAATTATTATTATTCTCCTATATAGTAAATTTACTACAAAATATTTAAACTTTAAAAAATATTTTTTATTATTTAAATATTTTGTAGTAAATTTACTATTTATTTATATATTTTTTAGTGTTTTTGTCTATTTTTTGGTGTTTAAATATTTAGTAGGTAGTAAATTTACTAAAAAATATTTTAACACAAAAAATTTTTTTTTTAGTATTTAAATATTTTGTAAAAAAAATTTGTTCAGGACCCTAGGTAATTACTATCTTAAGCTGAAAAATAACTCAAACATGTTAAATACTTTCGTATGAGAAAATGATTTTGGTATTAAGAATGTATGAAAATTTCGAGGGTAACCCGGGCCCTTAATTACTAGTAGTTTTGAATACGATATTTCAATGGTATACGTCATGAGTTATCATTGCGAAAAGTGCTACCCACGCTTATTGGCGCAATTTCACTGGTCGATAGGGTCCGCATGCGGGGTGCGGGAGATTTCTGAAACGCATGCCACGACCATTGAAAATGCGCCATTAGTTGTTATCTCAGCTGCGGGGACTCCCCGTATGCTGTATATTATCGAACGAGTTAACGACCAGTGAAAATGCGCCATAATGTATATGCGTAAGCATACCGTTACAAAAACAGAAAGATTCCGCTCGGGGGGACCGTGAAGCTCATTGTCGATTGTGCACAAATTTCGCCGATTGTTCATTCAACGACAAGTGGGTCAAAGAACAATGATTTAGAAAACGAACACGATGGCTATTGATAAAAAATCAATAAATTTTTCCCGTGACTTCACGCCAATTTGTTTGGTAGGTAAAATCACAAAATAATATATTTCAAATTATTAATGCATAATAAAATGAAGTAAGGTATTAATTTAGCACATTTCATATCCTGCTAGATTTTCAATTTCCAATCGTAAATTAATGAAGCTTAGAGAAACACATTTCTACTGAGAGTAAAAATTTAAATGGAACAAAAAATATAATCTCGTACAATTCATCTTCTCAAACCCTTCTAGTATATTACGATTATGAATTTGTACATTATATAATTCTTATTTCACAACTTTTGCATCGAACTGTACCTTCCATAATTATCGCGTCCCATATAAACGTAATGCCAAATTAGGGATCAGCAGGACAAGCGCAGGCGGTAAATCAGCCAATTCATGGGAACCCTGACGTAGCGGTCCGTCACTAGCTTAGCCTTGTGGGGCTCCTAAAACCGCTTGCGAACGCAAAGAGGTTTTTGGTTTATTTGCCTGGAAACTAGCTGACCGATGGACGAATACATTTTTCAAATTTAAGCTTCAACGTAAACAAAAACCCGCGCATTAATTGTTATGCGCATACTTTTCTATGATTCAATTTTATTGCAATATACAGATGACAAAAAATTATAATTGTGTACTTATAAATTAATAATAAAATTAATTTGTAAAATAATAAAATTAAAGGTAATAATAAAATTAAATAACGAATTAAATATATTTCCACAACAGTATACTATCATGCAGTTTGCTTTGCATATCTGGATAAGAATAAAAATGATCGTTTCGTTATATTCAGTTTAGAATAATGAAAATTATATTTTCATAAGCGGTATACAACTTTTAATTAAAACATATTATAGAATTCAGACCGGTTTGTTTTGTATGAGTATTTACCAAATTCTTCAGGCTACAAAGAAAATTGTTACCGTCTTTGTTCGGCATGAGCGTGTGACTTGGTTACTTCCTACTCTGCGCAAACTTCGTGGCCCTACACGGAGCTCCTTATTTGTCTACGAGCGATCTAGTACAGTTAGCCGCAATATTATCTTTCAAAGCACAATAAGTTTAATCGTGCGATGAAGTCGTGAGGTACACTCGCGCACAAATTTCAACAATGTTGCAACTTTTGAGGAAAATCGATCGGAAATAACATCAACATTTTTGTTTATTTAAAGTCCACGGTTACTTCCCTGTAAGTCTATAGGAAGACCGGCAAACAGTAGCCCGTATGCTTATCAACAGTGAAGAAGAATATTATGGCAAATTTCATTAAAATCGATTGAGTAGAGTTGTGCGTTTATAATGTTAGTTTTTCGTCACTTTATTTCAATGAGGATATAAATTTATTCAATTAAACTTTTACAGTTTAAATAATGTACCATCTCGGAAATAGATTCCTAGGCAGTTGACGGACCTACGCCATGTGGTCGGCTTATGTCAATTCAATGTTAGCTTTGAAAAATGTGATCGGTTGGATGGGTTTGACATAACGCGAGCAAATTACTTAGGTCCGCCATCTGCCAAGGAATCAACTCTGATAGTACAATCCTTTTGCCAATTGAGAGTATCGATAAAAAAAAATTGTACAAGAAACAATGTACAATTTTTTTTTTCAATGTTAATGAGTAATGACCATTAATTAATTATATTATATAATTTTAATAAGTAATTGTTTACAGGAAACAGTTATTTAATTTTAACTATTATATTAGATTTGGCTCAGTAATAATTATCTTGTTACTCATTAGCGAAAAAGGGAAATAATTTTGAAAACACTTAATTTTACTTCTCACCGTATAAGCTTCCTTTTTTGCTTGTGTTCAAAGACAGATCAGAATCCTTACGTCACCCCAGTCTCCAACCATTATAGATATGTGGCTCCTTCGCATTAGGCCACCCCCAGCCCCAAGTTCCTCAATAATTAAAGGATGTGATTCTGATTGGTGCCACGAATTTCCTCTTGAAAAGTATTCAAGCCGACTGTACCGCGAACGGGACCGAGCAACCAATAAACATGATATTTTTTACTGTACAGCGGTTCCTTTGTATCTGATGTCTTAATACAGCCATTGTTCGAGATCACGTGACTCGTGATACTCCGCCAAATGTCAGATCTTCGAGGCATTACGACATCTTCAACGATGCAAACCTAGAGCAGGGATGGCGAACCGATGGCACGCGTGACACCAGTAGCAGGTGACATAAAATTTTGAGCACGCTACTGGTCACAAAACCGGTATCAAAGTAATTATTTTAGCAACAATGAAGGTTCCATCTCTGCATAGTGAGCTCCAAATTAGGCGAATGTTGAAATACGCACCGAATCACAAAAAAATTTGAATGGCACGTAACTATATGACTTCTTCAGAAATATTTCTTTACAAAAGTGCACGTTGATACGAAAAGGTTCGTCATCCCTGGCCTAAAGTCTAGGCGAAATTATATTATAGATCTGTGCTTGGAGTTGTGGCTCTTCAATCTTCATGATGTAGATCAGACTCAATTGCATGCTCACAGATACCTGACCGGCCCCGTGTACACAGTAAATAGTAATGCACAAAACGGTCAGGTCGGCGTGCGATCAGTCTGACCAGAAAAATCAGCCTCCCCGTATGTACCTGCTATGTAGGCCGTGCGTCGCCTCGTCTTATACTAATAATTAATAATATTATTATGTATAGCATAGCATACGCGTCAAGCCTCTTGCAACTTTTCGTCATCGTTTCACGCGAAAAATATACCATCCTCATCAGTCGGCAACGCACCTGCAGCCCTTCTAATGTTGCGACTGTCCATGTGCGACGATAGTTGCTTTTCATCAGGTGACCCGTTTGCTCGTTTGCCCTCTTATGTTAAAAAAGACGCAAGAATATACACCCACACTTTCATTTGTCGCGAAAAAGCTTCGAAAGTGCTCTATTGACATCACACGCTCGTCCTCAGCACTTGCGATAGGCGAACGAGTAGAAACGGTGTCAAAAAGTGTCACACTTGTTTCCACTTGACACACTCCGCGCCTGTCTTCTTGACACTTCGCCTCTCATGCGGTTATCGTAAAAAATAGGGGATTCAACTACGGGATTATCATGTAACCTATATATTATGGGCTTACTCTCTTACTAATTAAACAAGCACAACATGTGTTGTATATTTTGCTCTTGTCTGTCGAGCCTAATTACTGAGGTATCGGAAAAACATAGTAAAACGTCTCTATACCGGGATATAAAGTATCCTATGTCCTTTCCCGGGACTCAAAATAACTTCATATAAAATTTCAGCAAAATCGGTTAAATGGCTAGTGCGTGAAGAAGTAACACTTTCATATTTGTAATATTACTAGTATGAATGTGGATACTGTCCACAGTTAAGTAGATTCATAGAGATAACCGAGAGTCAAAGAGATTAGGGCGTTTAGTACCCAAGAAAATCTGCTGAAATTTGCAATTTGTATGTAAAACGAACCTTATTTACCTTATTTGGTACGAATTGAATTACAAAAGCTCACCGCTTGAACAAACAACGGTTTACAGTTATATAACACATTTTTCGCACAAGAACGCGCCACGAAGGTCACCGTACAATGACTTATGTAACTATTGTTACCTACGCTCACTAAATCTGGTGGCACACCGAGAAAGTACCACCTCAAATATTCTCCCTTAAGAGCAAAAGGGTTTTAGTAAGCTAAGTAAATGGGGTTGAAGTCAGAAAAGCATGCAGCAGATTCTCGATATTGCCAGGAGTCATATATTGTTTTTTACAAAAAAATGGTTTCAGAAAAATTATCAATACGACTCCTGGCAATATTCAGAATCATAATCTGCATGTATTTCTGAGTTCAACCCTATTCACGGAATGCGGTCCTCATATTTTGCGTACTTACTTAACTCTACCCAGCACCTCCTCCACTTACTATTTAAAAAGTTATCCAATATATTGTCTTTGTCAATAATATTGTTATATGATTTATTAATTTTTTGTAATTTTCCATCTTTTTTGTAAAAGATGGTCCCGTGCGAGTTTCTTACTCCGGTTCTTCTCGTCGCACGTCGGGTTAGTTCGCGAACCGGTGGTAGGCACCTTAGAATCGACAGGAATCGACAGGAATTTGGTTTATCTTTCGACTTTCGAGTAACTTTAATGACATAATATCTAGGGATAAAAGATGCAGGATACAAAAAGACAAAAAAGAGTTATAATATATATGTGCTTTCTGGACGAGAAACGGCAGGGTGATTTTGTATCCTGCGATAGCAATGCGACAGGCGAAAATTGTACAATATTATCTGTCAATGGCCTGTTGTATTGCTGTCGTAAAACACATAATCCGGAAGACTTTTAGCGCAGGCCGGCAAAGGCTATTTAAAACACCTACAAAACACATAAAATAAACAATTTATGATTTCAAACTGCTATAAATTAAGTCCTAGATAATAAAAGTCTAGAACGTATTTCAAAACAGTAAGCACTGTTTTAATATTGAAGTCGTAACACACACCACGGACGGTCGTATAATTCAGTTTAAAATTGAAACCATATTTTATTTTGATAGAATATTAAAGCAAGAACGTTTATTACCTGTAAATAATATTATGTTCTTAGCGTGATAACTATAACAGCTTAGAGACAGAATGAGAGTAGAGGAAAATCAATAAACCAACTTGGCTCTAATACATATTGTTCTATAACCTATATTCTATAGTATCTAAGCATAGAATGCGAGGACGTCATCTAATTTCATGTATTTCAGCATTATGTTAACGTGTATTACAGTATAAATTTATTAGTACAAGGTGTTTAATTTTTTTAATACCTTATACCTGGTAGAATATTTAAATCAGGTAAAATATTTTAATAAGTTTATTCATGTCTAAAGAACCATTTCCCCTAGGTCTACCAAATAGATTTGCCATATTTTATAAGTAGTTAATCAAATTTGAAAATATTTTTACAGTTTGCCCAACCTGCGTTTATTTATTAGCTTCTAGTACCTGCTAGAATAGGTATAATTTTAAGTACCTAACAGTAATTTTGCTCCCAGTGTGCCACCAGGAAGTGAGCATCACGTATGAGCGCCATAGTTATAACACTGATTCACCGGGCCACTAACTGTACTAGTATCAAAAAACCCGCGGCTGCGGTTACAAACAATCTCCATTACTTACCACAGATCTAATAATGTTAGATATGTCTAACCGCACAGTAGTACCAGTAGCTGTTAGCGAATTACGACAGAAATACGGTCATAAAGTGTTACAATCACAAGCTTGAAGCTTACTTTTTTTACTTGTGTGTATGCAGTATGTTAAAAACATGATATAAAGATAATCAAGAGTAAGATTGTAAAGAAATAATATTATATTATTTTGTCTTAAATAAAGAACGTCAAAAACTCCACCTAAGTTGCTAATACTAACAAAGGCAAACGATGATTTAATTCCGCTCTAAAAAACTCAATATTAAAAAAAGATACATAGTTTAAAATATAATAAAATTTATTTTATATAAACCACTATTTTTATTCTTACTGTACACAAAAAAATTTCGACATATCATCATAATAGCGACATCTGGCTTACAATAACTGTATATATTTACCCATTTACAATGGTAAATTTTTGAAACAGTTTTGTGTTTTTTAAAATGTGTAAATGTGCTGTACAAAAAGTATTTGGCTAAAGCTGTATTATTCGATTTCTACTCAATAGCAAAATTTTCTCATTTCAGATGTGACAACCTACCATGGCAGCCACTGATGGCCAGATCGTGGTAGCAGCAGCCAGGTGGTCCGATGAAGGCCACTACCTCAGAGAGTTTGCAGTAAAGAATCGTCTGCCAAATGTCGCTAAAATCATTAAGGGGCAATATGGTGGGCTTGGAGTTCCAACGCTCCCGAGCCCGGGCTTGCAGAGTACAGTTCTACTTATTTCTGCTGGAAAGAGAAAGAAGATCATTGCTCAAGCCATAAAATTGAAAGAAGGAAGACGCATGGTCAGTGTAGGGCCAAGAATTGCCATACCCGATTCATACAAAGGCTATTTTGAACTACTAAGCGAAGAAGGTAGAGCTGTGAGATATATAGAAACGGTTAATGAATTAGCACGGAGGAAACTTGAAGACGGTTGCTTAGTCAGAGAACCGTTTCGAGTGATAAGTGCTAAAATTGATTTAGATGGTAATATAACAGCAGATGGAACTAGGACTTTACCTGCTGGTGAAATAATCATGCCAAGAGGTGAAACTTTATTAGGTAAAAATAAGTATTTAAAGTGCACTGATTCTAAAGGAGATTTAGTTTTGTTAAGCTTAGATCAAAGAGGCAAATTCTCGGCTGTGGCAAAAGAAGATAATATAAGTGGTGTTCATACCGCGAAAACCTTACTAACTAAACGATTACCTATAACTGTAAGACTTGTCCATGGAACTCCACCAAGAGGACTCAAAAGCTCCAGTCATTTTGTGCCCGAGCTAAGGCTTCTTTCTCTCTTTGAAGAAGACCATGTGTTTGCATTACCATTGCAAAAAGAAGGGAATGCTTTAGTAGCGTTACCTTTGGCCGCTCCCCTTAAAATGCTAAGATGCAAAAATGAAGAGCAGATCAAAAACTTTATGGAATTCTCTAGACTAATAGAGAAATCTAATCGACTTTTAGTGGATGTTGTTGATAGGATCCACGTTTTAGATGGAAAGCTTGGTGATCCTAAGAGATTATTAAGCGCGCCCCTCCACGCTCCTCCTCTAATCAAAACTGGTTATTTCCTACGTAGAAGCGCTTCATCTGATACAGCAAATCATAGTAAAAATTTGAATCGCCATAGTCATATTTACAGTAGTCATCGCGATGAAGCCTCCATTCCCGACGAATATGATGAAATTGACCAGATATACGATTATGTTCGTGGTTTTGCTCCACTTCCCAAAAGCATTAAAGCATCGTACTGTAATGATGTTCCTAGGCACGAATCTGCACCATCATCACCAGCCGCTACACCTATTCATATGCCATTAATAAAGGAAATCAAGCCAGAACCTCCTCCTATTGAAACCATCCCTACGAAGAAAGCCATTAACAAAGATTTAAACCAAAAAGCCGAAAAAAGGACTCGCAAGAGTACAGCGTCTAAAGAACCCCCGATAACTATTTACAAAGAAAAATGTTCTGTAGCACCCGCGGCTAATCTGCCTAAATTGTATATTAAAAATAACGCTAGCAATAATAAGAGTAGAATGCTTTTTAGCCATAAAAGTACATCTCCAACTAAAGAAACACCTAGTCCAATAGCTAGTCCAGTCCGACCTTTAACTAAGGGTGATTCTCCTCTCTTCAATATCAGATACAAAAGTCTTTCAAATATTCATCAAGCCATGGAATTGGATGGGACCTTGGATTCAAGTCATTCTGGTGGTAGAACGTCTGGTGATTCTGGAAATGGTCCCAAAGTACCAGAGAAAAGATCTAGAAGACTAAGCAGACCTAAGTCGTTGACTAATTTGGTATGGGAACTCAAGGGTTGTCCTGTGGAAGCTAATGAAAAACCAAAATCTAGACTTAAAAATGAAAACTATAAGAAGATAGGAAACAAATTGTCACTGGGGTCTCAGAAGAGAGCTCCAACGTTGTATCTATAATTTCTGGTAAGCATTTTTAATTTCTTTTTATCTCTTAATCATTTTTTTTTACTACAAGTTTACATTAGATTACAGAATAATATCCAGTTAACTTTAGAAATTTTACAGTATTCTCCCAATCTGATAGACAATCTTTTATTGTACTTTGAAGATTTACGCTACTTCTTTCTGAACTATATCATGCACGTTTCAATGTTTTTTGACGATTTCGAAAATGTTTAAAAATTAAAAATAACGCTTTATCATTCTTCAAAACACCCATTATATTTCAAGGGCTTATAAAAATCGGCAAGCGCGCTATCAAAATCAAAAGTAGGTTTAACTTTCTATTTTATGTACAGCAAAACTATTTCAGTTTTATCCAACAACTAAAAGAAAGTATCTATACATATAATAAAACTGTAGAAATGTGAATTCTGTACATTAAAGAAATTCAAAAAATAATAAGCGGGGGGTTTCACTAGATCGCTTTAAAAGCCAAAATGTGGTTAGTTTTTTGTCTGTCTGTCTGTCTGTTTGTATGTTTGTTCCACTATCACACGAAAACTACTGATCCGATTTGAAAGCGGTTTTCGCAGATATATTTGTCTTCTTCCAACTTAACATCTGGTGTATAAAAAAATTTCCCCCACCCCTCTAAGGGGATAAAACAGGGGTCAAATTTTGTATCAAACTTTTTTCTTTCACACGAAAACTACTGATCCGATTTGCATACGGTTTTCGCAGATATATTTGTCTTCTTCCAACTCAATATTGTGTATAAACTCCCCTCCCCCCACCCCTCTAAGGGGACCAAAAAGGGGGTCACATTTTGTATCAATTTTTTTTCTTTAATGGACTTACTTCATATTATTAACTGTATTTTCCAACTTAACATCAGGTGTACATAATTTTTCCCCCTACCCCTCTTAGGGGACAAAAGAAGGGGTAAGATTTTGTATCAACTGATGAAGTAGAAATACTTTAAATGGCAAAACAACGTTTGCCGGGTCAACTAGTACTAAAATAAAAAATATCTAACTTTATATCTAGCCGATCTATTTCTAAGCAAATTAAATCTATTTTAAGACAGAAATTGACGTCGGACTAATGGCTTCAATGAATGAAATGGCAAAGGTTACATTCTGCACAAATTAAAATAATAATACAATCGAGGTGCTTCTAACTAGCGGCGCATTGTGCTACTGATCTAAATTCTAAACACGTTATATTATGAAAACGATTTAATTAATTTTAATACGTCAAATTTTACACTATACTAGTATACCCACGGAAACCAAAGGGATTTTTTGCTATTTAATCATAATAATAATTATTATTATTATGTCGTGATGGACACATAAAACTGGAGACAAAAAAGGGACTATCTATAAAAATGAAAAATCATTATATTACCTGGAATCAATAGAAAAAAAATCAATAGAATAAAAGCCAAAGAAATATAATAATAACTTATAATAATTAATGGTTTAGACTTTAGATGTTGACGAATCCAAAACATTTTCTATTCAATTATTGAACATACAAAACTCTAATGAAATACATTAACCTCTTATTTGTTCTGTTAAAAGGTCTATAAGCTAAGACAGCACACCTGTGAAGATCCAGGTGTTGAAACGTTGGAAGTTCACATCGTGAAATGTCGCATGCATCGTTCCACTGCCATTTCCGATTACAAGTTCACTACAAATATTATGATCGAAAACGATAGTTCCTTTCTTAAATATTTTATAATTTAGCTGATCTGACAAACGTTATTTTGCCATATAAATTATGTATTTCTAGTATCAATGATCAATATGAAAAGTAGATAAAACGATAACTTCCCAGGCCTAACGAACGTACTATCAGAGAAGTTGATTCCCAGGCAGATGATGTAATAAAACCAATAAGAATACGCAAGCGTATATTATTATCGCAAAATATAAATTCCTTAATTCATAACTATGTTACATATTATTCAGTTTTTTATCCAAGCACTAAAGGAATTTTGTCCAAGCGCTAAAGGAATTTTGTCTTATCACAACAATTCATTACTCGAAAATATCAACTTAAAGTATATTTCTTGGAAATTTTAATGAACGAAAGACTGTGACTAAAGTAATTACTGCGACATAAACTTAATCCAATTAAAATGCAGAATGTAAATCAAGGTATTGCATGACGAGGAATAACATGAATAAATTCATAATATTCAACTGCATATTGTCATTTGCATAATCAAAACTAATATTTTAAATTACATTTTTGATGAGTGATATCATGCATTTTATCACCCAAGGATTACTTAATTTGAAGTTCAAATATTTTTGGAGTTTTAAATCATAGCGGTGAAAGTTGAAACATGAAACGTTAAATGCCATAAAATTGGGTTAAGAGAAAAATGTATCCCACAAAAAACATTTTCATGTAAAAATGTTGCCAAGATGAGAACATAATATTATTATAGTTCGTGGTGTCAAAAAGTAGTGAAATCTCATGTAGAGCCAAGTTTCTAACCTTACATACTTAGCCCTAAATCTAAAAACCTTAATTTTACACCAAAGCGCGGCAAAATATTTGATAATAATATAATGTGTCAGCCGAACGAGAAGAATCTAAAAACTCTACACATTAGTCAAAATCGATAGCCTGGCCATTTTTCTTTAGTTAGGGTATATTAAGTTCAAAGCCCTGCCGAATAACAAAATGGCCAAGCCACCGATTTTGACTAATGTGTAGAGTTTTTAGATTCTTCTCGTTCGGCTGACACATTATATTTTTATTATCAAATATTTTGCCGCGCTTTGGTGTAAAATTAAGGTTTTTAGATTTAGGGCTAAGTATGTAAGGTTAGAAACTTGGCTCTACATGAGATTTCACTACTTTTTGACACCACGAACTATAATAATATTATGTTCTCATCTTGGCAACATTTTTACATGAAAATGTTTTTTGTGGGATTTCATTTCTTTTTGTAAGTTGGTTTACGTTGTTTTTTTTTAGTTAATTTTTTCTTTCTTTTTTTTGGTGTATTTCTTTTAGGTTTCAGTACCCAGAGGGTAAAAATGGAACCCTATTCCTAGACATCAGTGTCTGTCAGCTGCCCGTCTGTCTGTCTGTCTATCTGTCTCTTGGAAGTATCTCAAGAACGGTAGTAGCTGGAGAGTTGAAATTTTCATCGATCATGTATTTCAACAAAATAAATTTAATATTTTGCGGGGCTCTCATACAACAAACGTGGTTTTATTTTTTCCTATTGATATTTGATAATAATTAATAAATAATAGATGTCGCTGCTGGTCGTCTACATCGCATAATACTTGTAAATGTACTCTAGTCAATAAGAGATTTCACTGTTAGGTATCTACATCGCACTATTGTTTGACGTGATTATGTTTTAGCCGTTTAACTTGTAGGCACAGGTTTTTTCTTTGAACTAACCGATGTTGTTTACATCCTACAATTAAATATTTGCAAAGAAATGCTGAGACTACGACTATACTTTGAACTTACATATTTTTAAAATGATTTAAGGTCTAGAGTCTGCAAGGTAAAGTTATTAAGAGAAAAATGTAACACTTGAGTAACAAAATATAGCTGATAATAATATAGATAGAAAGACCTCAACCATAAGATTTTCAACAATAAGTTGATGCACCACAAATTAGTATCACCTGGGTGGGCCTAAATGTCCTTGGCTAATCCTTGGGGATTGAATTGAACAAAAATAGCAATAAAAACAATACAGCTAAGGTCGACAGTAAACTATTACGACATGGGCATGACATATATGCTATAATTATTAATAAACTGCGCAACGAATTCCAACAAATCAGTTTTAATGTCACATGTCGTGTTTTTTGATTCGCACACCAACGCCCAATTTAACATATTAATTTCAGGGTTGGCACTTGGCACTTACATTTGCGTTGCTATTTTGTGTTACGTTTCATAAATACTACGTTTATTGTAACACAATATCTATTAACTCCTTTGATTTTCTATTCTTCGGCTTCTTCTGTCTGAATAAGTTAGAAATATTAATTTTAATCTTCAGTAGTTTTCAAACATACCTACATCTATTCTTCTAGATTCACCAATAGAAAGTTTGACAATATGTTTTACTTCAGACACTAGATCTCATGCAATCTAAATCCTTTCATTAAAAAGCTTTTCATTTCTAGTGGCTTGATTCTGCAACGGTGCATTCCCATAACGAAGAAACAACTTTAGTTTGGACTCTGACAACTCTTTCATTCCACATCTCTGAATTGTTTTGTTTTCCAAGCTTTAGCAGTGTCTTTACCTTCTTCTTCAAACCTAATAATAACGTTTCCATTCATATTGAAAACCACACTTTTCCCCTATCTGCGAAGTAAGCGAAGTAACAAAACAAATATGAGCACTTACCCTATGAAAGCATGATAAAAGCCACTAATAGCGCAATCTATGGGTGTGGCGGCGCGCCCCATAGCCGCACCCGGGTCTTCATAATTATGTTTTCAATGTCACTTTACTTTAACGAGAAAAGTAACGATACCATCGCGTTATTTTCCATGTGCAATTTTTATTTTAAAAGTGTATGTGGAATTGGCCTTAATTTGCATGAGTGTTTAGGGTGTGCAATGTGCATTAACGTCCATTCAACCAATTAATACTATTTCTTAAAATTTCAAAAACGTTGCCAGCGATGTTTTATTAAGTATTTTGATACGTGGGGAAGTCTTCTAAATAGCAGTTTGTCAATACATGATAATATTTGATAGTCTATACCTAATTATAATATTATATACGTCACCAAAATCTAATAGCAACGTTTCTTTATTATAGTAAAGAAATGTTGCTATTGTATTTTGTTTTACAATTTCAACATAATTATTTATTAAATCCTATTGTTTGCCCAATATTGCCTAATGCAATTATTATTCAAGTGTTTCATCATATTATTTATACGAACCGACTCATTACTGATGTTTATTTCCCTTCAGTTCCCCGTAAAGTTACTGTCAAGTCTCCGAGAAAAAACTTTCCGGAACATTCCTCGACTTTTCTATTTTCACATCGATTGTTCGTAGAGAGAGACAAAACAATATAGAGTGCTAGTTTTTACATCTAGACTAGTTCTGGCCGACCGGTTTATAAATAATTGAATAATATATGGATTGTATCGTTCTCTACGTTTTTAGGGTTCCGTAGCCAAAATGGCAAAAAAGGAACCCTTATAGATTCGTCATGTCTGTCTGTCTGTCTGTCTGTCTGTCTGTCTGTCTGTCTGTCTGTCTGTCTGTCTGTCTGTCTGTCCGTCCGTCCGTATGTCACAGCCACTTTTCTCCGAAACTATTAGAGCTATACTATTGAAACTTGGTAAGTAGATGTAGTCTGTGAACCGCATTAAGATTTTGATGCAAAAATGGAAAAAATATTAAAAATTTTAGGGGTCCCCATAGGTACAACTGAAACAAAAAAATTTTTTTTTCATCTAACCTATGCGTGTGTGGTATCTATGGATAGGTCTCCAAAAATCATATTGAGGTTTCTAATATCATTTTTTTCTAACCTGAATAGTTTGCGAGAGAGACTCTTCCAAAGTGGAAAAATGTGTGTGCCCTCTAATTTCTAAAGTAGAGGCATGATAATTCTAAAAAAAATATATGATGTATATTACTATAAAAACTACCAACGAAAATTGGTTTGAACGAGATCTAGCCAGTAGTTTTTTTTATACGTCATAAATAGTAAACCTTAATGAAACAAAAAAATTTTTTTTTCATCTAACCTATGCGTGTGTGGTATCTATGGATAGGTCTCCAAAAATCATATTGAGGTTTCTCATATCATTTTTTTCTAACCTGAATAGTTTGCGAGAGAGACTCTTCCAAAGTAGAAAAATTTGTGTCCCCCCCCCTCTAATTTCTAAAGTAGAGGCATGATAATTCTAAAAAAAATATATGATGTATATTACTATAAAAACTACCAACGAAAATTGGTTTGAACGAGATCTAGCCAGTAGTTTTTTTTATACGTCATAAATAGTAAACCTTAATGAAACAAAAAAAATTTTTTTTTCATCTAACCTATGCGTGTGTGGTATCTATGGATAGGTCTCCAAAAATCATATTGAGGTTTCTCATATCATTTTTTTCTAACCTGAATAGTTTGCGAGAGAGACTCTTCCAAAGTGGAAAAATTTGTGTCCCCCCCCTCTAATTTCTAAAGTAGAGGCATGATAATTCTAAAAAAAATATATGATGTATATTACTATAAAAACTACCAACGAAAATTGGTTTGAACGAGATCTAGCTAGTAGTTTTTTTTATACGTCATAAATAGTAAACCTTAATCTAAATTTCATTAAATCGACTGAAATATAAAAATAAATCAAAAATAATATAATTTCATAAAAATTAACCTTATTGCTGCTGCGGAACCCTCCATGGGCGAGTCCAACTCGCACTTGGCCGCTTTTTTTATCTCCGTTACTTAATGGTTTCGATTCCATGTATAGCACGGAGCACCAAATAACTTTAATATTGAAAATGTCATTAGACAATAAGGGTTAATTTAATGGGCCAGTCCTGGCACTTTATCAACCCGTTAATGGATGTGGAAATTTAATTACAATTAATGGGTGTACTTTGAATTTTTATTGACATGTCTAGACGCATCTTTCGCTCGTTGGCAATCAGTCACAATTGAAGAAGATGTAATAGGACCATTAATAATTGTTTTAAGTACAGTCGGAAATACATCTGTTGGAGCACTTTTAGGTCTTGTTACATGCGAATAGAGTTCAAAAATGATAGAGCCGATGTATCTAATTACCCTACAATTAAAATTGCTAGTGGATACTACCTGAATTGGTAATTTGTGGTAATCGGTACCTTAGTCTCTTTCCATTAGAGCTATATAATGAAGAAGAAATAGGTCTTAAAAGGTCTAGTGGCTTAAATAAAAATACGCATCGGATTTTATAAGCCATAATATTTAGAGATGCTAAACTAGTGCTATCTCAGCTCTATTACGAGACACACAGACAAGTGCACTGAGGTACACCATCCCACCCACTAAAATACAGGACGTAAGGGCCTTATCATACTGGCGATTAGCGAGCGATTTGAAAGCGACGCAATTGCGCAGCGCGCACGATGCGATGACGTCGCGGTTGCGCGACGTGCACGCAGCTTGCCTTCCGCGTTTTGTACACTCAGTAGCAAAATGGATTCTGACGAGGAAATACTACTGCTCAAACACTATCTACAATGTCACATCTCTAGACGATTGTACAAAATGCGTGCACGTCGCGCAACCGCAGCGTGCGCGCCTCGCAATCGCGGCGCTTTCAAATCGCTCGCTAATCGCCAGTGTGATAAGGCCCTAACAAAACAAAGTGATAATACTTTAGGGTACGTATGAGTCACCTGTGGAGAGTGTGAAAGTAGCAGCATAGAAAGATTTTTTTTTAATTTTCGCGCGAGTTTGCCCATACAAAAGTTAAAAAATACTCTTTCAGCGCTGCTACTTTCGCAGTGGACTCATACGCACCCTAAAGTATTATCAATTTGTTTTGTTACAGCCTGTATAATTGTCTACATTATAATATTAGCCTTACCATATTATTATACATAGAAGTTAAATAAATCTGTGCAGGTAGACGTTTGAATTTTCTAAACCAAGCCTTATAAGAAACTAGACATGACGCTCGCAACTCCGCGCCGTAGCGCCGTAATTCGCGCGGGAACCGTACATTTTTCCGCGATAAAAAGTACCCTATGTCCTTTCACGGGACCCAAAGTATCTTCATACCAAATTTAATCAAAATCGTTTCAACGGTTTAGCAGGAGACAGATAGACAGACATACACACTTTTGGATTTATATTATTAGTATGGATTTTAATTAAATATCGCTTCATCTCTTTCCAGGTCCATGCTGTCGGGCTGCGAGAGCGGGACAACAGAAGTCGGATACGGAACGAGTCAACTTCGAATTGTATTCTAATCTAGAATTTAATTTGATCTCTTATATTAATTTTATTTATATGCCATATTAATGTTCGGTGTTAGTATAGAGCATAATGGACAAGTGTAAATGTCTTCTCGCACCATTCTTCCCGACAGGCTGCAAGACGTGTTAATTATAAAAGTAAAACATACAGGATAAAGGATGAAGCCCGCTGTACACATTGCATTGGGCCAACTTTGTAAGGGCCTTTGGCCATAAGTTGACAGTGACATTCCGTACTCCACACGTTGGTCCCATGCGCTGGCTCCATACGTTGGCCCAATGTGTTCACTGTACAGCGGACGGTTTAGCCCAATTTTGATTTTTACCAACGCAAATCATGCCCCTTTTCTACAATCAATAATTAACTTTTTCAGGCGTTAGTGAAATAAAATCTAAGCCCTGAGCCCCTGATTTCATCAATGCTTGACTCAATAAAGTCTTGTCTTTTCTTTCATTGATAAAAATAAATAATCGGCCAAGTGCGAGTCGGAATCGCGCACGAAGGGTTCCGTACCATTATAAAGCAAAATTAGGCCATAAATTGTGTTTTTTGTATGGGAGCCCCCCTTATTTTTTTTATTTTAATATTATTACTAAATATTAAAGTACACATATAACTAAGAATTTTGTGAAAAATTCAAGTACCTACCTGTTGCCATTTTTGATATAGAACAAAAAAGGCCAAGAAAATCACGTTTGTTGTATGGGAGCCCCCCTTAAATATTCATTTTAGTCTATTTTTAGTATTTGTTGTTATAGCGGCAACAGATATACATAATCTGTGAAAATATCAAATCTCTAGCTATTACCGTTCTTGAGTTAAAGCCTGGAGATAGCAAAAAAGGCCAAAAAATCACGTGTGTTGTATGGGAGCCCCCCTTAAGATGAAGTGGTAGGGTGCGCATCGCGTTTCTGAGGGGGTGAGGTATGAAGCGTGGCGGGAGCATGCGCGGGGCAACCATCTTCCGCCCCGCGCACGCCTGGTAGTAGGTGCGTAGCGTATGCGAGTTCAATATTTTACCCTCTTATTATCTTCTTTTAGACAAATTTTTTCCTTAGTAGGCATAAATGAGAATAAGGATCGCCGCACACTTGACCGGTCATAGTTATAATTGGTATTATATTGTTTTTGAAAAATTTTTTTCTTAGTTGGTATTGTATGAATAGAAATAAGGGTCACCGTACACTTGACCGGGTATCGGTATCGGTATTATCTTGTTTGAAACACTTTTTAACCTCAGTAGGTATGAATGAGTAAAAATGAGAATAAGGTTTACCGTACACTTGATGTACACACTTATCGGTTGATTGTACAAGAGAATACCGATACTTACCTCATTAGTTACCGATTCCAAATTGTCTCGAATGCTTCCGTACGCTCACAGATGCTCTTTAGTGCTGGGCCCAGACCCGTAGCTGTAGCCCATACCTATCCCTAATTCCCGACTCAAAGTCTATGCTAGTATGTATAGGCCGCGCATTGAACGTGAGTAAACTAATCCCTGGCTAACTTCAGGCAGATTCTTTTTACAAACAAACAAACATAAATAAATGAATGAATGATATTCAAAGTACAAGCCTACTTGACATACGTTATGAGATAATATGTCATATTTATTAGGTTATTATGTCAGAGTATACAATAGTCAATTTATTTATAAAAATATATTTATTAATTTTTAGGGTTCCGTAGCCAAAATGGCAAAAAGGAACCCTTATAGATTCGTCATGTCTGTCTGTCTGTCTGTCCGTCCGTCCGTCCTATGTCACAGCCACTTTTCTCCAAAACTATTAGAGCTATACTATTGAAACTTGGTAAGTAGATGTAGTCTGTGAACGTGTTTGTCCTAGTGACGTTTCAGTTAACCCCAATATCCAAAAGAATTAGGATGAACCACTAATCAATTTGGCACAGTAGACCGCCAGGGTCACCACGGTCTATCTTGTCGACGCAGCGCCGGCCGCCAGTCCCGCCATGCCTCCTTGAACGACGTTATCCGCAGGGCCCTTGTCTCCGTCAACGTGCCGGCTACTCTAGAGCCGAACGGTATCGCACGTGACGACGGCAAAAGGCCCGACGTAATGACGCTCGTTCCGTGGAGCCGCGGGAGGCCTCTTGTCTGGGACGCCACCTGCGTGGATACGCTAGCGGCGTCGCACGTGACGGCCACAACGAGAGAGACGGGAGCTGCGGCGGCACAAGCAGAGACAAACAAAAAAAAAGAAATATGAGCACTGGGGAACGACTACTTTTTTTACCCTTCGGTGTCGAAACCCTGGGTCCGTGGGGCCCTGGTGCCAAGCTACTTTTCAGAGAATTGTCCCAAAGACTGGTTCAGAAAACTAACGATCCCAGAGCTGGCGCTTACCTCGGCCAACGTATCAGCCTTGCGATACAGCGAGGTAATGCTGCCAGCCTCTTGGGTACTTTGCCCGCAGCCTCCGACTTAGATTTAGTTTTTTATATATAGTGTTTCTTTATTATTATTATTATTATTATTATTATCCCCTTTGTTTATATGTAACTAATTAGCTGTAATTATATTCTATTTGTAATAAAAAAATATATATTATTATTATTTATTTATACACTATTTTTATTTGAATACTACGAATATTTATTCGCCATCGACACCTATATTATTAATGCATAATAAATTATGTGTAAGTCTCACCCTTCTAAAACTTGAACAGAATTATCTGAACATTTTTATTATATTTGGTTGCACAACCATAGCTCGATATCTGTAAGAAACATAATAACATTCTTCTTCATTCTATCTCTTCGGTCTTCAAAAGCAAAAGACAAATCAAAATACACATTACCATCCTATTTGTTAGGAGTCCCTAAATGTGTTGTTCTAGTAACTGTTCAATATTGTTATTGATACTGGACAATACCCTTATTCTCATTTCTACTTATTCATACCTACTAAGGAAACAATTGTGTCAAAAAAATATTATAAGTATCGATACCCAGTCACGTGTACGGTGACCCTTATTTCTACTCATTCATACCTACTGAGGAAAAAAAAATTAAAACAAGATAATACCGATACCGATACCAGATCAAGTGTGCGGTGACGCTTATTCTTATTTCTACTAATTCATGCCTACAGAGGAAAAGAATAGTCAAAACAAGATACCCAATACCCATATCGGTACCCGGTCAAATATGCGGTGACCCTTATTCTAATGCCTACTGAGGAAAAAAATAACGTCAAAAAAAAGATAATACCGATACTCAGTCAAGTGTACGGTGACCCTTATTTCTTTTTTTTCCCTTAACTCTTCTTTTTTTTTGAATTATTCTTCTTTTCCGCAAAAGGGATATTTTTTTCCTCTGCAGTTTTATTTCCCATTTTCACATCAAATTCTCGTAAAGAGCGGGCCGACGAGTAGTACGTGTCTGCTTGCGACGAGGCTCCGCGGCCGACTGAATCGCCACCCCGCATCCCCGCCGCCCTCATACAGTGCGAGCGTTATAGGTTATTATCTTATTTTGAATGACTAACTATCATTTTAGTGAAAACCATAAATACTACCTTATGGGATTTGATGAAAGGTTTATGAAAACATAAATTTTTTACTAGAATTGTATCTAAATTCGCCGTAAAATCGAAAAATTGCAATAAAATGGCAATTTATGATGATTTTCACGATTTTTTTCTATCGAGGCAAATTACTATAATCGTGTTTCGAAGAATATAACGTTATTAGGCATATCTTCACCCTTACGCCGGTATGAATAACATTGTATGAATTTTAGCGGTTGATATCTAAAAACAGGTTCAAAGATACCCTAGATCGCGATATTATACGCTTCTGGCCCTACCACTTCATCTTAAATATTGATTTTATTTTATTTTTAGTATTTGTTGTTATAGCAGCAACAGATATACATAATCTGTGAAAATATCAAATCTCTAGCTATTACCGTTCTTGAGTTACAGCCTGGAGACAGACAGACAAACAGACAACGAAGTCTTAGTAATAGGGTCCCGTTTTTACCCTTTGGGTACGGAACCCTAAAAAAAGAGGTAACATGATATTCGACAATAATTTAATAAATAGACGATGATTATTAATTTATGTTTGAAACCGTTTAAATCTGCATATTGACGTGAGATAATATTATGTATACTTAATGTACATAAGAATGCGTAATTTTGATTTTGTCACAGTCACTTTACTTACTGGCTCTCTGTTCATAGAATAAAAATAAGATTACGTGGATTCACACTCTGTCTATACTTTTTTATTTAGTCTGAAACTGCAAATGTTTATAAAAGTAACGATGATTATTATATACTATGTATTTACCTACATAAAGACCGACAAGGCTTTAAAGTTTAAATGAACGTGGGCGGGGGCGATGCCGATACCGGAGAACTGTCAAAACTGGGGTTTTGTATGATGTTCATTTAAAGCCTTGTCGGTCTGTATTTTGTTCTGCAGTAACGCTACTCTCAAATTGTAAGATACTACACAATAGGTATCATTTCGATATTGTCTTGTATTGCACTAAATCATCGAGTGCCTGGAAGAAATTTTACTACCCAGCGCGCAATCGCGTATTGCAGGCACAATATAATAATTACTTACATACTTATACTTTGACACAGACCTACAGATTCTAGCCAAGAATTCAAGTACTTTTTAACCGACTTCCAAAAAGGAGGAGGTTTCTCATATGTCCCTAGAATCTAGATGATTATTTGATTTTCCACAACAAAAAACTATAGATTCGATTATTCCGCATACAATGCGTATAATATCACCTTAGCCTACATTTTTACTAACAAGTAAGGTATTTTCAATATTAAGTAATATTATGAAGAAATGACATTATGTAAAAGGAACCAATAAATTTTATCTTTAGTTTCTGATTGTAAACCAAAAATAGAGGTGCCTTACTAAGTAGAAAGTAGTTTTGGTCGACACTGTCAATTTTAGGTATAGAGGCTTAGGAAAAACCAGTCACAATTTAAGTAATATAGAGTAAGCTAACAAGTTTGATATGCATTTATTTTAGATATTAGACTTTTAATGCAAGTTTTAGATTAATAATTATAATCTAATTAATATCTGTCTATATAAATATAAATAAATTTTCAATTTTGTTAGCCTCGGTAAAACTTGAGCTGAACCGATTTGGCTTATTTTGGTCTTAAAATATTGGTGGAAGTCCAGTGAAAGTTTATGCTAGGAGGAAAGTCATACAAAGTTTACCGGGTCATGTAGTTATTAAATAAAACTAAAAGTACTTATTTTCAAAATAATCAAAGATCCTGAGACGTGAAAGATAAAGACTTATAAAATATCTTCGATGAAATAGTATCAATAATATATTTATTCACTACATACACATAATATATATAGGTACCTACCAATAGTATTAATATGAGTCTAAAACTTGCATTTCTACTGAAATACTTACCTAACAAGCTCTTTATGTAAGTAAAAGATAGACTTCTTGGAACTTTGAATAGATTTTCAGATTTTTAATAAGTCTATCGTTTTAGTAATTTAATCGTCTTTGAAATTATAGAATTTAGCATTACATTTTATAAAAATCTAGGTCACCTATGTTTTTATCCTAATCTTTTAGATATTATATCCTATTTGTCGTAATCGCTAGATTTTTTAATCACCAATAATATCCTAAGTTTTTCAATTGATGCTGTAAACATTATAAATAAAACTATTTTGTCCAAATTAGATGCATTTTCTTTTATCCTTTATTATACAGATTACAGGGTGTAACAAAACTAAGTGATAGTAATTTAGGGTGTGTATGTGTCCCTAATAGAGAGTTCACTGCACTGTGAAAGTAGCAGCGCCTAAAAGACCAAAATTTTTCTCACTTTTGTGCAAGCGCCCCATCTTCACAAGTTTCCCCAGACAAAAGTGAAAAAGCGGCCAAGTGCGAGTTGGACTCGCCCATGGAGGGTTCCGCAGCAGCAATAAGGTTTATTTTTATGAAATTAAAATATTTTTGATTTATTTTTATATTTCAGTCGATTTAATGAAATTTAGATCAAGGTTTACTATTTATGACGTATAAAAAAAACTACTGGCTAGATCTCGTTCAAACCAATTTTCGTTGGTAGTTTTTATAGTAATCTACATCATATATTTTTCTTAGAATTATCATGCCTCAACTTTAGAAATTAGAGGGGGGGACACACATTTTTCCACTTTGGAAGAGTCTCTCTCGCAAACTATTCAGGTTAGAAAAAAATGATATGAGAAATGCGGTTCACAGACTACAATATCTACTTACCAAGTTTCAATAGTATAGCTCTAATAGTTTCGGAGAAAAGTGGCTGTGACATACGGACGGACGGACGGACGGACGGACAGACAGCAGTATACAACGCCTCCGCGGTCCAGTGGTCTAGAGCGTCGCTCTTGACTCGGAGGTCGTGGGTTCGATTCCCGCGTTGGAAACATGTTATTTCCAAGTTTGGTTAGGACAATGCAGGCTGATCACCTGATTGTCTGACAAGTAAGATGATCCATGCGTCGGATGGGCATGTAAAGAGTCGGTCCTGCGCCTGATCTCTCACCAGTCGTGTCGGTCGTCCGTCCCACTGGGTTATGAGAGTAAAGGAATAGAGAGTGCTCTTGTGTACTGCGCACTTGGGCACTATAAAATTACTCCTGCGTAACTGGCCTGATTTCAATGAAACCGGCCACCGTCACCGAAACCGGTGGAGGTGGGGAGTATTATTATTACAGTATGTGCTGCAAGTAATAATTAAACTCGTTCGCGTCGCAACAGTTGTAATGGCCGGGTTACAAGTTACAACATAATCCTTGATACGCGCAGACTGCAGTACCTACTTATCCAGTGCATTTAACTATAATATGAACACGAATTCAAGGCTATAATCCATACTTATATAATAAATGCGAAAGTGTGTCTCTCTGTCTGTCTGTCCATCTGTGTCAAAATGGTATCTGAATACTGATATAAAATTATTATTGTTGCCAACACAGGCTAATCTTTAATGACCGCTCATTATAATTATTATTATTAGCTATAATTAGGCTCTTTCATTTAATACAGCCAGCACACGTCGCTATTGAGATTTTTCACTTAAGGTGGCGCCTTGATAATTTGGCTGTAGCGATGTCCATTTTTCTCAGCAATGACTAAAGCTAAGAAATTAAAGTTCACTGTCAGGTATTCATCATGTCTTTGTCTTTGAATTACCCATAGCATAACACGATTGCTCAACTTTTATAACACAGAATATTCAATCAAAAAGACCTCTGTAAAAAAAGAGATTCCTATTTTGCCAACAGAGGAGAGTGATATAAGCTTCCAAAATTTGTACATAAATCGGTTCTAGTATACACTTTAATTTGTCCATAGCTTATATGAAATTTATTTATGGTTTTTAAATTACGCGACAAAAACCATTTTGTCGCTACGCCCTTTCGCCCTTTCAATTTTTTGCTGTTCCATTGCTTGTTTTCTATGAGAGGCCGGGCCAGCCTCGCATAGAAAACAAGCAATCTCAAACACATCCAACACGGTTTTTTACTTCAACATGGCGTCACCTTAAGAGCGTTTACACCTAATTTCAAGTTTCCATACAAACCTGCGGAGGACTATTGGAATTGCTGTGCGCGCAGCGATTTATAGTAGTTTTAAAATATTTGTAGAAAAAAAATAACAAAAGATTTGTTGATATTATTTAAGAACAATTTTTTAAATTAAAGTGTTCTATGATATGAAGCTATTATTTTATTAAATTACGTAAAATAAATAGGTAAGTAAAAAAAAAGTTTTAATTCCTTGATATTTCTTTGATATTTCTCATTCCCTGAATTTAAATTACATAAAGTTAAATACCTAAATGAAATATTTTTTCTGCTAACTATTTGCTTAAGGATCTTGTCAATAGGTTATTACTGTTTTAATTAGATCTGTCGCTGGTTTCGTAAATTAAAAGCTTCGAAACTGATACTAAAACGGAATTTAAGAAAACCTCTGTTAAGGTATCGATATTTAATGTACAAATACGCTATAAATCCTATTTTTTTCTCTGCTAACTATATAGACAGTGAAATGTCCTATAAAAATAAGTTATCAATATTTTTATGAAGATAAGTGGTTGATGATTTTTTCAAGTTTGAAAAGTACAGTTTTAAGCCAAATTGAGCGTGAAAGGTGTAAACGCTCTTAATAGTGTGTTCATACTTAACTTTATGCTTCAGGGTGCTGTAGCCATTTTAGCGTGCGCCTTGTAGCCTTTGATCAGCAGACGATTAAGAGATTTTTAAACCACTGAACTTTATTTCCAACGACACCTCATTAGTAATGAGGTGTCTTTGGAAATCTTTTAATCGTCTTAATGAATCATTAGCCTAATTATGATAACTAGTTTAGAAGTAGATGGAACAGATAAACATCCATGATAGCATCTATAACATAGATACAAACACAGTCTAAATCAGTGTTCTGCAAACTTTTGAGTTCTAGGTGCCCACTTGCACCAATCTGGGTTAATGTTAACTCTGAGTTAAACATCATGTCATCTCTATCACTGACTTGGTGAGTGACAGATATGACATGATGTTTAACTCAGAGTTAACTTTAACCCAGATTGGCGCAAGTGGGCCTTAGGAAAATAAAAATGTTAGGAGGTACACCACAAATTAATTTGTGTGTACACTGTATAGGCCATATACTTAGACAAAATGTTTTCGTTATCGCTTCGTTTAGAATCGCCAACCAATATGTATGAAATTGACATAAACGACGTTGACGTTCGACTCGTCTTATGTCAACTCCATACATTTCGATCGGCGATTCTATGAAAAAGCGATAAAGAAAAGATCTTGGCTAACCCCCCAGGCAGGACTGCTCATAGCTAGCCCATCCCATCGTCGAGATCGTCTTGAGATGATCCTTTTTTAGGTGCTTATACCTACTAGAATTAAGTACGGTAGCTTTTTCCGAGGCATTAGGGTCTAAATCATAATCCTCCTTTTTTGCTTTGCCGCAATCGAGAAAAAGTTGAACACAAAACTCACATTTAGTTTAGTTAGACCTCCTACTTATTTAAGGTTGTACAAGTTATCTATTTTCCTTATCTGACCTTGCTGGTGTTTGCAAGGTGTAAGTTCTCCAAATGAGGCGCTAGCCTTGAGACAAAAGAATTGTGTTTTTGTTGCTATAATTGACGTCGTTAATTATTATGATTTATGGATAATAACGTAAGTATTGAGAATTGAGACTACCGCAGGCGGTAGGTGGTTTGGTTCCTACAAAAATATCCGAATTCCGAACTAAGATAATATTATGTCAGGCTAAAATTCTCGATTTCAGAAATCACTTTTAATGCCTAGAACTTTACAAATGGGTTACATAGAAAATAACCTAAAAGCTAAGCGGAGTTACTGTGGAGTGTGGACGTGGAGTGGTTGCAATTTTCGGCAAACTGATAGGACGTATAGGTGTTGCATTCTTGAAACTCTTTTTTTAATAAAATTACTAAAATTAAATCATCAAAATAGGTTTTGATTAAAGTACCTAAGGCAAAAAATTCATAGAGAACTTGAATACTTTTAAATGTAAACGAACATTCAAATGTATTTAAATTTTTAAAATAGTTTTAAAATGTTTTTTGCTTAAAAGACAAGCCGGTATATTGTTTCATTTAATTCAATAGTTTTTCGTCATCTTCAACCTTTAAACCGACCTAAGACCAAAATAAATCATTAATAACATACACAATATTATATTATTGGCCATGAATTCAGTTACTAATTTAAAATTTTAAGCTCCGAAATACTTGGTCAGGGTTATGTTAAACTTCGAGTTACTTAATCTTGAAATTATAAATTTCGCAGATCATAAATACCAATTTATAGTTATTTTGCAAATAGTGTTCACCAAAAATCTAAGTCTTACTTAAACATCAATTTTAATTTAAATTTGAGCAATGGTCTAGCGAGCGTTGAATCGGGGTCGAAAAATATGTTACAACTTCAAAAACAATTTCATACAATCGAATATTTTTAACCAATCTACTAGAAGTATGCCATTGAAAACATGTTTTGTATGTTTTTTTACAGATTCGGTTACACAACTTTTTACGCGTTTTGGTAAAAAAGACTAATGTCAATTTTCACCAACCGCCACGAAGATATTAATCCTTCTCAAAGATATTTCAAGATGTGACCTAGACTTGTATGTCACCTAAATTCTCAGGATCTAAGAGCTTAGGTGATCCATGTCCATGGTGAAAACTTTTTGTCTAAGTAAATACAATTACTCTAGACATCAGTACATTACGTGTTAGGTTAGTTTTGGTGAAAACAAGCATAAGACACGATTTACAATATTATATTATGCTAATTCATGGTATCTCATTCCTATATAAATATTGTTAACAATTCACAACCTTAATAATTATCACTTTTCTTATACTTATATTCGGTATACTCCGGCCGCACTCAGAAACATATTTTAGAGTGGGTTGCATCGACTTACTTTAACCATAACAACTTAGGGTGAATTGCACTAGAAGCGTAGTTAAAGTTAAGGTTAAGGTTATCGTCAAATATGGCGACTTTTGCTAGGGATTCGACAGTTCATTTCACATTTTGTTATGGTTAAAGTTAAAGTTATAGTTAAAGTAGGTTGATGCAACTCACTCTAATTAAGGAAGATTAAACTTTAAACTTAGAATTGTATAAGTTACGTTTATAAGTTATTTTTTAAATTTATATGACGTGAGATTAAACTTCATATTATTTTAATGTAGAGTTTGACAGAATATAATGTTTGGGGCATGTCAAAATATTTATTTTTAAGAAATTCATAAATTCGTCTCTGAGTGCAGCAGAGAGTCACATTAGTACACGGCGTCAAAAAATTTACAGTGTAACAAGGCTGTTTTGGCGCGTCCCCAAAATCGGAATTGACGCTGACGCCATGTTTTAAAATGACACTTGATACAATTATTTCACGCCCAGGTGATCAAAATAATGTCATGCAAATATGCTCTTAAATTTAGCCAAAATAAAAACTATCACTGGCTTCATTATGATTGGCAGCTGGCTTGCATCCACGTCTCCTTGTCCTTGACACTGACATTGACAAAAGATTGCTAGGTCGATATTATGCAAATGTCGGAGCAGAGTCTGAGGACGCTACTAGCACCTACAGTTACACACGTCATAATATTATCTAGATTATTGACAGAAACGTTGTCAAACGTCGAACAAAACTTTTTTGTATGCTGTCTATGCTAGTGCTGCTATCTAGCGTGAAAAAATTTCAGTAATATATATATATATATATCACTAGATAATGCCCGCAACTCCGTTGCGCCAAAACTGGTTTATCGTGCGGGAACCGTACATTTTCCTGGGAAAAAAGTATCCTATGTCCTTTCCCGGGACTCAAAGTATCTCCATACCAAATTTTAGCAAAAACGGTTCAACGGTTTGGGCGTGAAGAGGCAACAGACAGACAGACACACTTTCGCATTTATAATATTAGTATGGGTATTCGCCACACAGCACTGCTACTTCAAAACAAACGAAATGTAGAGACCTCTGACCATAAAGTTAATATACCTAGCGGAATAGAGAAACAAAGGCCGGAACAAGAGAGATGTCACTATCAGTAACACTGTGTGGTAAAAAGGGACGTGTGATACATGACAGCAGAACTCTTTTTTGACGTCCAGTCGGCACGTATCGGCACGTTGACAATTTAGTATCATAGAATTCATGTTCAATCATGCTTCTGTCAGTGTGTACACATATTTTTACACACAGATGAAAACCAATTTCGGTTTCGTTTGACAGCAGCTCGAGATTGTTGCTCTATTCCGCTAGGTATATTAACTTTATGTCTCTGACAATAACCAAACACATAATATTTTCACACATTCTCACTAAAATAACAATTATTTATCACAACACTATTTCTTTTTTTTTTCGAGGTACTTAAGTAAATAAAATTCACCAAGATGTCACATCTCTCTCCCACTAATCTCTCTCCTACTTTTTTCACCATTAATTTCTTCTAATGTCAAGGTAAATAAGCGTTCAGTCCACCAAGGTGTCCTTCATCTCTCTCTCTCTGCCTCGCGAGTCTCTCTTCTTCGAAGCCATCTATGCCCAAGCCGAGTCTCTCTATCAACTTCTCTCCTTTGTCTCCGTGAAGTTCTATGAACTGCTTCCTCCTTCTCAACGCGACTTCTGGATCGAATATCCAGGTCTGCTGAGCGTGGATGACTGGGAAACCCACCAAGTTCGTCTGGATGAACCTGCCTATCGGATCTGCCGCCGGCTGTATGTCGGCGGGTACTTCTCGCAGGAGAAGAAACATAACCGGCAGCTGGAAGAAGAAAATATTTATTTGTTATTTAGTTGTGGTGAATAAAAGCAATGTTGTTAAAACAACAATGATACATTCAATTAAAATTGTTTAAAGAGTGCTTAATTGACATGGACTGTAAATAATCAGCCAAGTGCGAGTAGGACTCGCGCACGAAGGGTTCCGTACCGTTAGAGCGACCGCAGACTTACAATTTCAAGTTGGCCAACTACAGTCTGTCAAGAAAGTCATGACAGGCGGGAAAATTTTCTAAACGTAATCACGCTTAAAAGGTGTATTGTTTTCTTTGTATTTTTACAGAGAACGCTTATTACATTTTAGATATTGTCTGCACCTTGCACATTTTTATCTCGAATTAATAAAGTTCTCATATTATTTTTTTCATTTAAAAATTGTAGTTGACTGTAGTTGGCCAACTTGAAATTGTAAGTCTGCGGTCGCTCTTATAGAGCAAAAATAGGCCAAAAATGTGCGGCAACAGATATACACAATCTGTGAAAATTTCAGATGTCTAGCTATAGCGGTTCTTGAGATACAGCCTGGCGACAGACAGACAGACAGACAGACAGACAGACAGACAGACGGACAGACGGACAGACGGACAGACGGACAGACGGACAGACGGACAGACAACGAAGTCTTAGTAATAGGGTCCCGCACGTTTTTACCCTTTGGGTACGGAACCCTAAAAAATGGATTTATTTTACTTAAAACTTACAATTTTTACGCAAGGACAAAATCTTTAATGAGCAAAATGAAGATAAAAAGTCCTAGTCTAAGAATATGTAGGTATATGATATATTAAGATTCTTTAGCTTTTTATAGTTTTAACTACGCGTTTTTTGGCATAACAATACATAAACAGATGCTGAATTCGCAGCTTGCGTACCTATTATATCCCATAGATCTATGGGATGTGGCTGTGACCTATGAATCTACATAGCTTACGTACAAATTAATATACGGTAATAGGCTTGATGACTATTTTTTTTTCTTATTGGTAATTGAAAGACCCTTAAAAAATAGAAACATCACTGAAAGAATGACTCTGATAGCTTAAAAATTCACCAAAATATGACAATTCAAACATCTCATAAAATAGACCTGCCCGAAAACGCTCCATACAAAGTGATACGAAAGACTGACGTCACTCTTTCTTAGTTTGTACGTATCGGGAGAGAACTTTGTTCGATAGGTATATTAAATATTGCGTTTATGAAAGTGGTTTCATAACAAAAGTTGCTTTTAATTGCATAAGTTATCGAATGGTATATTAATATTAAGAAATTTAATTGAAAAAAAATTCGACTTGATTATCCAACTTTGAAAGCTCATAACAAAAAAAGTACAAATGCTATCGAGCTGAAATTTTGGTAACACTTATTTTTTACCCGACTGCCAGGAGGGTTATGTTTACCGTTATTTATTTATTTTATTAACAAAATTCGCTAATCTTTGACCTTGTCATCATCCCTATTGTACCTAATAAAGTAATAAGTAACTGAACATAACGGTTACGCTTATGGCATTCTTGCGGTTCAAATATTAACGAAATAACCGCTGTAAAATGGAATTTAGTTATATGGTTAAACAATACTTAAAGTCAAAACAAAACAAAATTTAGGGTCAGTTCACAAAAAGACGCGACACGACACAGCATTTTAAAGTGAAGTTTATCTACTAAAAATAAAATTCGTTGCAAGAGTTAAAATTTTAGCATGCACAGTACGGTATAATAAGTTGTAGAGTTAATTACATAGTGTAGCCTGGCCTGGCCCTCGCGATAGATGCCAGAGAAACTGATAGACAGAAGAACTGATAAACAAACGGATAGACAGTGAAGCCTCATTTTAGGATATGGAACCATAAAAAATAACTAAGACCATAATTATTATTTACAACTTACAAGTCTTCACTCAGTTTCGTCATAAGAATTAACGCTTACTCAAGTATTTTACTTAACATACTTAATATTTTAGTAATGGTGTTTAGTAGATACCAAAATGATAAAATAATTACAAAACAAAACATCCAGAAACTTTTTTAAAAGTCTTTAGACTTAAGAGAAATACTCTTATTGCCATTATGAAAAGCTGTATACAAATATCGAATCTAGATTTTTTTGCTAATTGTTTTGCACTGAAAAACTGAATGACTTTATAGCTGGACAATATTCAGATAATATTCAATAATTAGTTTATATAATTATAATAAAACCAGATTGTTAATAATTAGTTTGTTTCCTGCTAAATAGCGCTTAGTACTGATTACCAGCATAATAATGATAATTCCTCAGAGGTATTTAATAAATAAGCTAAGCAAAAAAAATGTAAAATTGTAGTACATTAACGACTACTAGAATATTAAGTTGATCTTTATAAATAGCACACTTAAAAAATATTTTTTAAGAAAACTATATATTTTTATTATGACAATGAAACCTTTTGAACACTGAACTAAAAATAAACAAAAACCACTTCAATCAATAATTTCCATAAAATTAAGAAAAAGACACTTGAATTCTGAACGAAAAAAAAATAAACAAAAACTCACAAGAAATATCAGTTTCATTTTAACAACCTCGGCACACCACGCTCACCTCCACACTGGATGTTATTGCAACTTTTACAATTCAGTTCAGGTTGCTTAATGGACTATAATGGGTTGTCTTTTGAATCGGTTACACAACCCGCAACCCCACACAAGATACAAACGACGTGTGTCGCTAATTGCTAAGCGAAGAAGACGTGGAAAGAACGGGTTGGGCTTGGAGACAAAATATGAAGTCTATAATTTTGGTCAATAAATATTTGTATTTGTATTATTATGTAACTAACAGTCGCTTTCAGAGTCAGAATGATGGTAAAACTTTGATTTAATGAAGAGCTTGACAGCCGGTTCGTCTTGCCGGGTTAGTTCCCGAACCGGTGCAGTGGTAGGCACCAGTATTATAGTATAACGACGTTCAGAAAACATTGGAAGATTCTGAATAAAAATATTTTTGAGTTTGAGTTTTTTTAGATAACTTATGAGGCTTATGTCAAAATTTTCATATTTTAACCCGGCGTTATGGGGGCAGAAAAGTGTTACACGGACGTTGGAGTGGGTCTCACATACCCGTGTGTTAGATATCAAAATTAGTCCAATTTTTTATAATAATCAATTTATTTCATATGTTTGTATTTAGTTCAATAAATACATTATGTGAATTAATGAAACACAAATTTATAATATTAACCATATTTAATAAAGCTTTAAAAAAAGAACGACAAAAATCACCAAAATATTTCTTCTCTACTTAAATGTTACTCTATTACTAATTAACAATCAGTCTTAATGTTTTAATGGCACTTACTTAAAGAATACTAAAATATTTTTATAAAAAATTAACAAATAATCACTTCTAATCACTATCTTTGTGCTTATTGCACAGAAAAGTACCACATGTTCTAAGCAAATGTGTTTGTTGCAACTTTCGCAAGTTTAATTAGTTTTACGGTCTTTTTTGGCTGGAAGTCTTGGCATCTTTTGCGAATATTCGGCTTCTTTGCCAGAAGTTCTGCTGAAGATTCACCAACAAATTTTTCAATTTTTTTTCCCAATTCGCGTGGTAGCACTGATACATTTTGTCGCTGTATGAGGTGTTCCACAACAAGACCGAGGCCTAGATTTTTTAAAAATTTCTTTCGTTTTGTTTTTGAATCGTTATTAATTACGTTGTCGTTCTGCCTCTTCTCGATCCATTTTCAGATTAAAGTACTTCAAGTACTTACAAAAAACACAAAAAAGTAAGTAAGTAGGTAAGTATCTATAAAAAAAATACTTTTAACTATAAATCATCTAATTTTATTGTAAAACAACAAAAATAAAAAAATGAAACGTTAAAAACACTGATAATTATTAAAATAATGTCTGCGTAAAATGTCTCGAAATTGTTACACCAACTGCGGGGATGGGTCTCACATACCTTAATATGCAACTTTGGGCCCCTGTTACTCCCGCTGCAGCCGCCGCACGACTAACGTGTTACCTGTGACGCATAGACCAACTCAACAGCTCCAGCTATTGAGAAGTTTGGTAGCGCCGCACGCATGGTAACTGAATTACAAGTAAAATAAAAAGTGACGGGTCTCACAGACCCAACCCCCATGACGCCGGGTTAATGATAGTTTAGTAATTATTATAATAATATCTATTCGTCTCTGAGTGCGGTAGTAAAAGCTAAGTTATAATAGTATACAGACTACACTGCTGTCTTATTCTGTTTCCTTTTATAGGGTTCCGCACCATTGGGTAAAAACGGGACCCTCCTACTGAGACTTCGATGTCTGTCCGTACTCCGTCTATGTGTCTGTCTGTCTCCAGGCTGTACCTCAAAAATCGCTATAGACTTCCGAAATTTTCACAGATTGTGTATTTCTGTTGCCACTATATAACAACAAATACTAAAAATTTGGCAACAGGTAGGCACTTAATAAAACTTTCAAAAAGTCCTTACTCCTTAATTATATGTGTACTTAGGTAGGTATATAATAAATAAAAATATTAAAATAAAATAAAGACTTATGGGGCTTCGATACTAAAAACACAATTTTTGTCCTATTTTTGCTTTGTATGGAACCCTGTGTTCAGGAGTCCGACTCGCACTTGGCCGATTATTTATTATAAAACTATACCTATAAAATACAATAAAGGCCGTCACAGACTTAGCTATAATATATATTAATATACCGTACTAAACACACTGAGACCAGAAATATATATTATAGCTGAGTGTGTGGCCACGCGAAAATTGTATAGAAAATAATTTATATTAATATGCCTAGCTATAAACATATTAATATATATTATAGCTAAGTCTGTGACGGCCTTAATGTTATAAGTTATAACTTATAACCCCTACTAGTAGTAAAAAACTTCAGACTGACGTCAACGATGCTCAACAAATTGCTAAAACTGGAAACTGGTTTTACCAATAATTGCCAATTATTGATTATTGAAATCGTCATATTTATGCTAATTAAGTATATTATGATCTTACATAATTACAATAATACTTCCCACACCGGTTTCGGTGACGGTGGCCGGTTTCACTGAAACCAGGCCAGGTACGCAGGAGTAATTTTATAGTGCCCAGGTGTGTGCGCAGTACACAAGAGCACTCTCTATTCCTTTAGTCTCATAACCCAGTGGGACGGAAGACCGACACGACTGGCGAGAGATCAGGCGCAGGACCGACTTTTTACATGCCCATCCGACGCATGGATCATCTTACTTGTCAGACAATCAGGTGATCAGCCTGCAATAATTGTCCTAAGCTAGTAAGCTCCTAACCAAACTTGTAAATAACATGTTTCCAAGTTCCAACGCGGGAATTGAACCCACGACCTCCGTCAAGAGCGACGTAATAATATCATAATCCTAAGCCCTCTAAGTTGCTTGCTTGGATGCTAAGTAATAAAGCCTTGAATTTTTGAATCTAAGTTTAGTTATTCAAGTAGGTACAAAACATGAAAATTTGTAGTAAAAAATTAAAAACAGTCGAAAACTTTTAAATAAATGCTATTTATCAGTGACTTAAGATTTATAACATTCGATAACAATCTACTTTCTTTACTTACGTCTAATATTTTAGGACCATCATTCAAATCCTTAGCTTATAAACAGGTTAAAGTAATCTTCACCTCTACTTTCAGGTGGTCTTTTTTAGATTAGACCTAATTTCTCATATTTCCTATCTCCAATGTTCGTCTAAACTTCTAGCATGAATAAAATTTATAGAGATGCTACTAAAAGACGCTCTACCGGCAACGAAAGGGCAAATGACCTTTATGCAAAGGGTAGCAGAGGTCAGATTTCATTGCCGTATGCTAACAAGCCATTTAAATTCTACAGCAGCTCGATCAAGGTTGTCAGGCCTTATGGGATTAATAACGATAATAATTCTTATACCAATGGTCTCGATGGTCAGCATAATAACTAACTGACTCCTGTCCTATAAGCTTATTTACATTTTTAATAGAATTCAAATAAATCGAGAAACGAACTGAGCATTACCTACTAAAGTCCGAACGGCGAAATGAGGCATTTTTGTATAGAATTCTCTGCCCAGTCTCGTCATTCTGATTATTCTATCCTTTAATGGTAATAAATAGTACATGCTACAAAAGCGTTGCCGCTAAACCCTCAGACATCTCAGACATCTTGTGTCGCCCAGCTTTGAGCTTAGTAAGCAAAATACAAAACTTACACCAATATTCAAAGTGACCGTTGTTTTGTTGCAGTCTAGCTCGTAACCTAAAGTGGGAACTTCCAATTTCAAAATTACGAAGGTTGTTTAGGATATTGAGTAAACTTCGATGACCAAATTTCTAATAATATTATGACTAATATCTAGTCTGTACAATATTTTTTCTACAGACTAGGTAGCGTGTAATAAACATTAAACAGGCTGACATTAATTTATCTACCTTGCTTAATTAAATGACAATTTCAACATATAAACTTCATTAGCTATGTCCACATTGTGCCCTTTCATCTTCAATTTTCATAATCTTTTGACATTCGAAATGTCAAAAGATTATTAATAAATATATATTTTCTGTACAATTTTCGCGTGACCACACACTTAGCTATAAAGGCCGTCACAGACCTAGCTATAATATATATTAATATATTTATAACTAGGCATATATGACCACACACTTAGCTATAATATATATTTCTGGTCTCAGTGTGTTTAGTACGGTATATTAAGGTATATTAATATATATTATAGCTAAGTCTGTGACGGCCTTTATATATATTTCTGGTCTCAGTGTGTTTAGTACGGTATAGGTACATTAATATATATTATAGCTAAGTTTGTGACGGCCTTAGTCTGTACGCTTTTCCAGCATGAGCCAATTTCACTAACGTCTGTAAAAGTTAATGCTTGAATTAGTATGACATTACCTCTTTCGTTTTTCATACAAATAAAAGAGAAGACATGACATTTTTACAAGCCATTAAAACTAACAGACGTTGGTGAAATTGGACCTAAGCGTATGATAGTTAAAACCGGCGCGCGCATGCGTCTTATCTGTCACTCTCCCACGTAAACACAAAAAAATCGATAATTTTCTCATGTGAGTTTCCAGTGTTTGTTACAGTTAAAAACCGTACAAAATGATGCAAGAATACGACGACGATTTCTTCTTCGAGGAAGACAAAATGTATGTCACAGTATTTTAAGCTTTATCAGCTACATCCTTTTCCCTCAGTTATCTATCGGAATAATTCAGTGTTGTTGAGTTGAGTGTTGTGCAAACATGAATCAAGACTTACGACGAACGATCATGTTCGAAGATAAAATGTAATGCTTTTTTATTAATTTATTTTAGAATTTTAATTTTTTTGTAGAGAAATAGAGCAAAATGTAGAGCTTTACCTAATAGTGGTATAATAACCTAGTAAGTAGTTACTATTTTATAGATTATAATTTGTTTCTGGTACTTTATTTAATTACACCAAAGCCGGTATAAAATCATTATTAATTTAATAATATTATAATAATATATTAAAAGTTAAATTTGATATTATGGCATTTTAACTTTTCCACACTTTGAGATAATATATTGAGTTAGAGACCCAAGAATTAAACAATTCAAATAGAAAAGAACCATTTTGTTTAACCTTTATTAGTTTCTATCATTTATTTTTAATTATCTGTTTCAATTCGTTATTATTTATTTTTGTTGCATTAAGAATTTTAGAATTTCTAAAACGGAAATGACAAGTAGTTTGCTTTTACCAGTTGATGAAAGGTAAGTACTTACAATAAATACTATCAAACGGCTTCACAAATATTAAGAATAATAAATGTTTAATGTTAAATAAGAGTCAGTTAATTAATATTAATTTTGTGCAGTCCGACTATGAATGTTCAGGATACAGCAAAAATGGAGGACGACAATATTCTCGATTTGTAAGTAAACTTTTCAATTATTTTCAGTCGATTAAAGTATGTAAAGAATATTTCATATCATTACCTATATTATTTTGTAGCAATCTACCTAGAGTGCGTTTTGCTAGTAAAAAATAATCTTGAAAATTCTGGGGGTTCTAACTTCTAGCCACGTTTTCTCCGCTTTTATTTTACTCCATTCTGGTCTTAGTTCATGGAATCTTATCGAATTTTGGTGATTTTTTTTATTAAAAATCTAACTAAATGTATTTACAGCATTGCCGACGATGATCTACACTGCATTGCTCGGGACTTGAGAGAAGAACGCTATTTATTGCAATACCAAAACCTGATGTAAGAAAGACGGTATTAGCTAGGATGTACCACAGTTATACCACAGTAGATATCAAGAACAGTAGTGAAAATTGGTGCTAAAATATCTAAGCTTTTAAACAAAATATTTATGTAAAAAAATTCGCTCACTGCGTTTGCCTCATACCCTAAGAATATTTAAATCCACTATCATGCAAAAATCATTTTAGTTCAACGCTTGACGTGTGTATTGCTTGAAAATAAATTTATCAACATTCATAGTGTTTCTTTAACCTTCCTTTTAGAGGCTTATATTGAAAATTATCGTTTACATAATATTATCTACCAGATAGTAATATATACCTGCAATTTTTTTTTCCCAATATTGGTAAAACACAAAAGTTTACTCAACTCATGCAATACATAATTATTGGTATGCCGCGATAGCTGCTAAAATTATTTAAATAGTAGGTGCTAAATACTATTGTTCGGAGGTATAATGTAGACAATCAGTTTCTAAGTTTCATTCTGAATAAAAATATTTATTATAAACTTATAAAATTTTTGTGAATTTCAGGGGAATGACTGTAACTTCGGGCAGTGTCGTGTTGAATAAGGACGAGAAAAACCTCATCGGTATCAGTATAGGCGGAGGGGCTCCACTTTGTCCCTGTTTATACATTGTACAGGTACAAAGGTTTATCCAAAATGATTTTCTCAATAAAATTCAATTCATATTAAAACGTGGCAAGCAAGGCGAGGCGTCCCGGATCCCGATGCACCTTTTATTAAAATTCCATTCAAATTGGGAACAGACAGCCAGCAATAATTATTAACAAGCGGCAAAAATGCCTAGTGTCCTGACTCCTGAGTCCTGTGTCATAGTGTGGCATTGCATTTTTTTTGTAAATTTAAATTAAGTACTATATTTACGTATAAGTCTGATCTCAAGATTTGGAACTTGGAAGTGACAGGTCACTTCCAAGTTCCAAATCTTGAAAATTCTTGGCCGTTTCTCAAATTTTCTCCTCCTAACGTACTCTAATCACTTGAAATCATCTCTCGAGTATAATTTTGATTACTTAGCTAAAGTTAATATTTATATATTTTTATAGTTTATAACTTCCGAATGAATAGATAAATGTTTAAAAAATCTGTTTTACCAGATATTCGACAACACTCCAGCCTCAAAAGAGGGGACACTGCAAAGCGGAGATGAACTGGTGGGAGTGAACGGACAGACTGTGAAGGGAAAGACGAAAGTAGAAGTGGCGAAGATGATTCAAGCAGCTAAGGTAGCTCAAAATCAAAATCAATAAGACGTATGCTGTCGTGTTTGGTCAAATACATACCTATAGTGGAAACTCCACTATAGGTTTGTAACTACAAAACCCAAGTTAGCTCTATTGATAAGAGCTAACTTCGGTTTTGTAACTCACAAGAGAATAAATATTTAAATCCGGATTGAATAGCTTGCCTTAAGGTGACGCCATGTTAAAGTAAAAAACCGTGTTGGATGTGTTTGAGATTGCTTGTTTTCTATGCGAGGCTGGCCCGGCCTCTCATAGAAAACAAGCAATGGAACAGCAAAAAATTGAAAGGGCGTAGCGACAAAATGGTTTTTGTCGCGTAATTTAAAAACCATAAATACATTTCATATAAGCTATGGACAAATTAAAGTGTATACTAGAACCAATTTATGTACAAATTTTGGAAGCTTATATCACTCTCCTCTGTTGGCAAAATAGGAATCCCTTTTTTTACAGAGGTCTTTTTGATTGATTATTCTGTGTTATAAAAGTTGACCAATCGTGTTATGTGGTAATTCAAAGACAAAGACATGATGAATACTGACAGTGAACTTTAATTTCTTAGCTTTAGTCATTGCTGAGAAAAATGGACATCGCTACAGCCAAATTATCAAGGCGTCACCTTAATTGAGGAACAACAAACAATAAAAACCTTCAGTTGACTGAAAGAAACTGCTTCCTATTCGGACTTTATCTTTTTTTATGTCGTAAATTTTTTTAAACAGTTTTAATTTTTATTCGAAATTCGAATAAAGAATTTTCTTATTTTACATGAAAGTACCCTTCAGGTAACATAAGTACCTTTAACGGTATTATGCTCATGTCGAGGTATTCGATGTTTTTACAGGACCAAGTTACAATAAACTATAACAAACTTCATGCTGATCCAAAGCAAGGGATATCCCTAGACATAATCATGAAGAAGATGAAACATAGACTGGTAGAGAACATGTCATCAGGTACTGCCGATGCTTTGGGACTGTCCCGAGCCATTTTATGCAATGACACCCTAGTTGCCAAACTAAACGAGCTCAGAGAGACTGAAAATACTTATAAACGATTAGTGGAATTCGCAAAAAGGTAGATAGTATATACCAATAATAAATAATATACTTACTTAATATTCTAAATGCGAAAGGTTTCCGTCTGCCTGTCTGTCTGTCTGTCTGTATACAGTATGTATTTCTTGTTTTATCTGTTGTTTTACTTCATCACGCCCAAAATGCTGAACCGATTTTGCTGTTTGGTATGGAGATACTTTGAGTCCCGGGAAAGGACATAATTTTATAATACTTTTTATCCCGGGAAAATGTATGGTACGGTTCTCGCGCGATAAACTAATTTTGGCGAGACGGAGTTGCGGGCGTCATCTAGTTGGATAATTTACAGTATTATTTAAACCACGTTCGAGTTTGTGGAGTTTGTGTTTATGGAGTTAATCGGCCATTAGATATGTTCTGTTAACCATCTCATTCTTCTTATGAAAGAGTAGGTTGGCTTGATATATTATTTTGGTCAAACTATTGCCAGTATTATATTGTAACTTACTGCAGTATGCACTAAAAGATATCATTTTATTGCAGAATGCTGAAATCATATTTTGACGTTCTACAAACGTATAAAGCATTAGGTGACATCTTTGCCGCTATAGGCGTGAGGGAACCACAAGCGAGGGCTTCCGAGGCCTTCACGAGGTTTGGACAATACCATCGTGAATTAGAAAGAGATGGTATCAAAATGCTGAAGACGTTGAAACCGGTAAGTATCGCGATAAAAGGAAAACAATAAGTTGAAATAGAATAAAATATGGAAATCAAAGTAGTTTAAGAAGTAGCCTGAGTCAAAGGCTGCCGCGTAATGCTAGATCAGTGGCTCTTAACCTTTTAGTCATAAGGGACCAAATTACCAAATGTTTGTCTTGCCGGGGACCACCCAGTTGGTTTACTTAAATTAAAATTTATAATTATTTATTTGGCAAAAATCTAAGTTACAGATTTTAATCGAATGTGATTTTTGTGTCTGCATACTCTTTACCATACTAACTTCTGAATTCCCACATAATATTATTAGGATGGCTTCGTGGACCACTTGGAATGCCTCCAGGGACCACCAGTGGTCCGCGGACCACCGGTTAAGAACCACTATGCTAGATAATATAAAAGATACTACTTTGATCCAAACTACGAGTTATATAAGTCACAAAAGAGCCGACATTAAAAGAAATCGCATACTTTGGTTGTAATCGTGCGGTTTAGCTGCCACACCGCACTTTCGCGTGCGGTCGCATATAAATCCAGCCTTAGGCTACGTTTCCACCAGATAAGAGATGTGTAGCGAGGAATGTGTTTTTAAGAACCAATAGAATCGCTTCATTGACGCTTCGCTCAGCGCAGCGATTCTATTGGATTTAAAAATACATTCCTCGCAACATATCTCTGGTGGAAACGCAGCCTTAGTGCCAGGAAAGATTAAATTGTTAGAAGCTTTAATGAGTTAATGATCCTTTCTTTTATAGATCCTAGCCGATATGGGGACGTATTTGCACAAAGCTATACCAGACACAAAGCTGACGATTCGGAAGTATGCTGACACTAAGTTCGAATACCTCTCCTACTGCCTCAAGGTCAAAGAGATGGATGATGAGGAGTATGGATACAATGCGCTGCAGGAGCCTTTGTATAGGGTGGAGACTGGAAACTATGAATATAGGTAAGATGTAAGCTGGTATGTTTCGAGTTCAAAAATTAACTTGTTAACTGGTGATTTTAAGATACGCTACATATAGGCACTGTAATAGTCAATAGAGTCCTTGCGAGCTTTGTTACTTTTCAGTCACATTATATGATCGTTTCCCTGGCTCTTATAGGAACTCCCATTTACAAAATGCCATCAGCAGGCTTAGCATTATGTATAAACGGAAAAGAATGGACTTACGGTCTACGGACAGATTTTAGTGCCGAAATGGCGGATTACCATTAGAAGAAACCGTATCTAAGGTGACCATGCTATTCTAAGCCTGTAGGTAGCTAAAAACACTGTTTTCCATACCGGCAGTTTTGTCAGCAAAACTGTTACTGTTTGTTAGTAGAAAAATATAACAAAAATCGTCATTATAATATTTCAGGTTAATCCTTCGATGTCGCCAAGAAGCCCGAGCGAGGTTTGCTCGACTAAGATCAGATGTACTGGTCAAGTTGGAACTGCTGGACAATAAGAAGACCCAGGACGTGGCCTATCAGCTGAGGAGGTTCATACAGGGACTGGCGGTTTATCACAAGTAAGTAAAGAAGTAACTAAAAGAGAGGCACTTATAAAGAAAAGAGAGACAATAATGTACAATCGAGGAAATTGATAGGCAGGCAGTTGACGGACCAACGTCATTTGGTACCATTTGGTCGGATCATGTCTTCAATGTTAATTGTGACCGGTTGGCTCGTTTTGAACTTTAACGTAACGCGACCAAACTACGTAGGTCCCCCATCTACCTAATAATCAACTACTCTGATAGATAGATAGTTTGTTAATAATTAGATTGCCTAGTTATTAAGAGTAACTGTTTTATAAATGAAATACAGTCATAAGTAACCATGTGACCCAAAACAAACAGTGCGCAGTAAAAAGTTTCTTGTTTTGTTTTTTTAGCGAAACAGTCAAGCATATAAAGGAGAACGCAAGTCTATTTCCAGTGGAAGTGGATTTGTCGCAAAACGCCTTCCAATATAAGTCCACAGCACAGATTATACAGGTACCACAATTTTCAGATTTTATATGATTATAATATTTTCTCCCTAGAATTATGTATATTATACTGTATACTGTAGACCAGTGTTTTTCAACCTGTGGTATACTTGATAAATAGCATCGGGATCGCGAAATATTTTTAATACCATTCGCATCATAAAAAAGGTTGAAAAACACTGATGTAGACCAAATAAAAGTAGACAAAACTATGATAGAGCCAAGTATTTCAAATAAAACAAGTTAATTATTTTAACAGGATAACCCAGAAGAAGAGGATATTGAATATGCCCAAGAAATCCAGGAATACCACGACTTGCCTGATGACAACACCAATCAGAAAGTCGCCAACCGTTGCCAGAATAAGGATAAAAACGACAGTGATACCACAGAACAGTTGCTACCGGGTTTGACAGACGATGTCAAACTTGACATGTCTCCACTGACTGCCAAAGATGATAACAACCTGTCACTTTTAACTGACAATGTCAAACTCGATATGGAACACTTGACTATCAAGCCAGATGACAATTTAACACTTTTAACAGAATTAGGATTAGCAGACACGAACAAAACTGACGATTTTGGTGACTTCCAAAACGGAATGAGCACGTCAAATGATACTGATGATGTTTTCGATAAGTTACTGAATGATTTGCAAATACGTAATTGAATTTGTTATAAATAAAATATTAATACAACACATACAAACTGTTTAGGTTTTTTTTATAGTATGATTTACAACAGGATGAAGTTGTTGACCCAGAAAGCTGTCAACCAACTCCTTTTTTGTCTATCAGTCTATTTATTTTGCATAACCTGTAATATTTTGTATACAAAATACAATTTTTATTCGTTGATTACATCTTCTGTAAACCTTTCCTTCTTTTGTTTTCTATTTGATTTTTATTCTGTTTACATGTCTCACTTTTATTACCTAGTACCTATCCTAATTCTATCCCTATTCTAGTGGTGGATATGATCCACGTGGTGGAAATGGAGTGGGGCTGGCTTATGGTGATGGTGCGGTTCGAAGTATAGCTTCAACTTCTCCACATGGTGTTGATCTATCAGCGGTTTCTTCACGTGATGTTCATGGATGTAATGCTTGTGCGCCTTCGCCGCGTGTACAATGTGCTGCTGGATCTTGTGCAGGTCTATCTCTTCTGACAGCTTGTGCAGCTTGCTCGCCGCTTTCTGTGTCAGATGCTTCAAGCCCGCGTGGACTTTCTCTGTTATTTTGTCCAACGTCGGCGATGCTGTTGCTGCGTGTAAAGCGAGCAGAAGCGAGATCTGGAAAATTATTAAAAGGATTAACTTGAATTTAGGGACGTCAAACGGGTGACATTTCGGCAATTTATTTAACCCAGCCGCACATTGTACGACATTTCTGATCAGAAACAGTTGAACGTCCGCGCTGTCTCTTACATGTTGTACTAAGCCGAGTGAGCTAGAACTCGCCGGAAGGATATTTCGGATAATGTGCGGGGTGGCGATCCGGCGGAATTCAAATGTTTCTGATCAGAATTCGGACAATGTGCGGCCGGGCTAAACCGTAGACTAAGGCCCATTTTCTCCAACGTCTGTTAGGAAGAAAAGACATGACATTTTAACAGCTTGTTACAATGTCATGTCTTCTCTTTCATTCATATGAAAAACGAAAGAGTTGCGCATAAGCAGTAGCGGATCAGCACCCTGGGCGCCGATGTAATCTCGCTTAGGGCGCTGGTAGTGCTAAAACCGGCCCTGCGCCTAAGCTACACAACGTCATGTCAACAAAGTAGTCAAAAGAATCGTAATAGTAGGTCTAAATGACTATGGTAATTTAAGTAAGAATTTATACACAATACAGGTACAATGATTATACGATGTTCATAGCTGATAATGAAAATGATGAATCTTTAAGAGAAATCGCGGATATGTTCAATACAACTCAAGGGAAACTAATTAATAGTGAAACGACTTACGAGTAATAGAGATAACAGTGGGTTATTATCTCAGCACAAAAATTAGTATCATCATCATCACTATTATATATAGGTATGTAGGTACCTACCTATACACTAATTGTAATCTGCAGGATAGCTTCGAACTTTACGTCAAAGAAGGAATGTAGAAATCATTAATTCCTATAGATTTTTATTTTCACGAAATCAATATTTTTGTTTAAAATAAGTTATATTATTGGAGTTCCTTTGATCGTTGTTGGTGAAAACAAACATTAGAACAGAACCATACCACTTGGGCCTGTTTCACCACTTCCTGATAAGTGCCGAATAGGCCGAATATTATAATCCACCAATTAACTTGACAGATCGACTTAGATCGAGTATGGAGAATCTGTCAAAAAAGTTATAAAGAGCCTATTCGGCACTTTATCAGAAAGTGGTGAAACGTCCTAAATCTTATTATTTTAACACACAGAGCTATGACGGCTACAGAATAAAATATATTACTTTGGTCCCAGAGGGAAGTCCTATTGGGGAGCGAATTGAGCACAAGATCACAGATATAAAAGTTGATATCGAGATATTATTATGTATTTAGAAATAATTTTTTGTACATGTTTAGCCAATATATTTTAAACAATCCTAAGTTTCCACTTGTAGCTATCATAATGTGGTGGGATCCATGGGCTTTAGTCGCTTACCGCCATGTAAACCAGGTAACTTGTTGCTAGATTACAATTTTAATTCCATTTTCCTCAAGCAGTGTCGTAGCAAGAATTAGAACTTAGAAGATAGTGATAAAACTTCGTCTAAAAACCCAGCAAAATTAAGAGCGTATTTCCCATAACTCGGCAAAATTAAAACTGCTGATACAGCGGTAAAAATAAACCAATGTGTTTGCCACTTTAGCGTTCTAAAAGAAAGAGTTTTCCCAACCCTTTTCAATCTTCTAAAATGTTAATGCCACTAAATTCCTAGAAGAAAGAATTTTTTCAAACTCTTTTCTACTTATATATTTTCTTAAAGACTTACTGAGCCACTAGGACCTAGAGGAAGTGTTTTCCTAACCCTTTCCTAACCACTACCTAGTAAAGTAGTGTAGGACTCTATGGGCCTGTTTCACCGCTTTCTGATAAAGTGCCGAATAGGCTATTCACAACTTTTTGACAGATTTTTCATACTTCATCTGTCAAGTTAAGTGGTGGATAGCCTATTCGGCACTTAGGAAGTGGTGAAACAGGCCCTATGTCCTAGAAGAAAGGGTTTTCCGAGCTCTACCTTTCTTTCCTACTTTAATAAACACTCACAAAGGACTATCACTGTATCACTAATACTCACTAAAACAAAAGCCCTCATGATGTGTGATAAGTAGTCCACTAAATAGCCAACTGACCACGTCAATAGTTTGGCTCCTAATATAACGTAGGACTATTATATGCAAATAATTACGCAAGCGCATTATTCTGAATGTATGTAGCGATAACAAACGATATTGGTTTAATTGTTTTAATTTGTTGTTAAATTTCATAATAAACAATTATGGAAAAAATTTAATTGATAAGTACCAAATTGTTTACATATTTCGACATTTTCCTTAACAATCACTTTACATTGTTATTTGCTAAAAATAAATTACCTAGCGATGTACCTTGTGTTATACGAGGTAATAATAATCCGTCTTCATACCCATACAAACTGCAGATCCGGGCAATTTGTATGGGTATGAAGACGGCATTATATAGAAAAAGTTGTTCATTTTGACTTGCTCATTTGATGGTTTTAAGGCAGTACAATTTTTTTAGCAAAGTAGGTATTGTATCTTATAGTCTAACCACATGACACATCTCTTAGCGATATCGCTGGCATACATTAACATGACTGTATCGCAACGATATCGCGTCCCGCGTCACCAAGAATAAGCCCGCAAGGGAAAGCCTCTGTCCTATCAAATTCAGCGCGCGAGGTTAGCGTTGTTTCGTGCATCCCAATCGTTAGCAACTTACAGATTTATTTCGTACCCCGTGCACATCATTTAAAAAATTAATGCATGCAAAATCGGCCCTTGTTATCAACGCTTTAACACCTACAGTCGAATCACGTTACTAAAAAATGTAGCCGTTACGCCGCTAATTACATAATAATTATAATAATGGTACACGGATATGTTGTTTTGAAATCGATTTTAGCTTGATAAAGTATAAATTGGTTTAGTTACCTGAAGAGTAAGGCCTCGCTCTGCTTGACCAAGCACTTGAACGGGGCGTTGGAAAAACAGGCCCTTTGGCCAAGACGCTTCCTTTATCGTTGTTTCAAGTAGGTTTCGACGATAAGCGTTCGACGTTAATATGACGTTGTCATTATTTTTATCGGCGAGTCTATGAAGAAGCGATAAAAAAAACGTCTTGGCTACAGGCTCAGGTCTAGCTTAATACTCCTTAGTCCCTAGATTCACCGATGGCCTTTTCTGTATCTATAAAATATCAATCATATTTGCTCCCTATAAAGGTGAGACCGCACTATACGACACGATCACACGACACGACGACGCAATACTTCACGTTCCTTAAAACTGACGTTTTACGTGAATCTGTACGTTTCTATGGAAGTGAAGTGTCGCGTCGTGTCGTGTCGCTTTAGTGTGGTTTGGCTTTTACTATAAAAGCTATAATGTTATAGGGCGGTCTCGGTATGCCACTTTTTGGATAAGTAGGTATACCTACCGTAAAGACTACTTGTGGTTAATAGCAGATAAGAAAATTTACTTGGGCCGGGGATCTCGGTTTTCGGCCTATGGGTACAATAAATTAATTTAAATATTATTTTCTACCAAGGAAGTGGTTGTTTAAATAAAATACATTTTTGAGCGTATACAAGCCTCTCGCCTTTATAGTTTATTGTAAGCATTACGACAAATACTATAAAAATATTATTGCCAGCTGATTTAAAATCACCACAAAATGCACACTAAATCATCCCACTAGGGCCGAAAATTCTAGAATTTTCCACTTCTTTTTATCGAGCCCGATATCGGATGAGTTATGAGTACGTCATTTTACTCGCTCATGTTCACTGTTCACACTTCACATAGGTAATAGAAAGAGATAAGTAGCTAAATGGAATAAAAACTCTTTGCTATCTAGTTATATCACGATTTGGCGTATCTATCGATATCGGACCGGATAGTAGAAAGACGCTTTATTATACTCTGAATTTCAGAACTCAGTCGGTTAATATAAAAACTAAAATTACTCTTGTTTCTCTAATTGACAAAAATAATTGTGCCTAAAGCCTGAGATGAGAAATCAAAGCAGGTACCTACTTACATTGTGGACTCACGGCCAAGTTCTATCCATTTTACCGAAATCAGACTTACATCGTTTTCACATTATACGAAACTAATTATCCGATATCAAACAGATGTATCGGATAGTGGGATATAGCTCAGTCTATTGCGTTTTTGAGGTATACAATATTTCTTAGCCCGCCCATTGACGGAACGCAAGTTACAGTCGGGACCGACTGCTCTACGACCGCACAAGAACTGCTCGAACGGCCCATGTATGCGGAATGCGGATATAAATTTTGATGCATATTGTACGAAATGAGAAGATCGCCGTGCCGTGCGGCGACCGCATTTTGCAGTCGGTGTCGGACAGCGGACTGCAAGATGCGGTCCGTCTATGGCCGGCCTTAGATGCATCATCACCACATTACAAGGTGATAAGGCGATGTGATGGGACTTTCAAATGAGCCATTCAAAACTAAATTTTATTTACCACACAAGAAGATACACATTGAATTGGCAGACAGCACGTGATGCTATGCTGTCTTTACCAATTTTAAGTCAATTAAAAATGCATTGCATCATCTCGTCACATTGCAATGTGAACTGACCCTTAGGTTTACAATGGGTAGTTTTTTATGTATTTAGTGTGCATTATCTTATCGCCACCGTGATACAATCGTTACTTCATAACACTATCAATATTTCGACTATAATAAGCATTGGTTAAAATCTTCAGTAATATTTAATACAAAATCACAATATTAGATATGAGACTTTTACCATTTTTATGAATTAGGGCACACGTTTATACGGGATGGACATTAACTGAAAACCTCTTAATAAAAAATTAAAAAAAAAACACTAAAAGACTGCCTTGCAAGTAGCAACTTACAAAAAGGACTGAAATCCCACCAAAAACATTTCATGTAAAATGTAAGATGTTACCTCGATGACCACAAAAGGTTTGCCTTGTGAAAAAGACATCAGATCTAAGAGCCAAGCTTCTGAATCTACGCGGCCTAACTCTATCGACCCTGACTTCAACAAATTCTACATATCAGTAAGGTTTTTATGGCTTGGCTGTTTCGTTACTTACTACAGATCAGAAACTAAAATAATATTCGCCTCACATCCACGACGGTAGCGAAACAGCGAAGCCATTCATACTTACTGATATGTAGAATTTGTTGGAGTTAGGGTCGATAGAGTTAGGCCGCGTAGATTCAGAAGCTTGGCTCTAAATTAGATCTGATGTCTTTTTCACAAGGCAAACCTTTTGTGGTCGTCGAGGTAATATTTTACATGAAATGTTTTTGATGGGATTAGATATTTTCATTACATAGCACGGTCGTGGCGTTCACTTAGGCCCTTTTCACATGCATACGGTTGCGGCACGGTCGCCGTGCCGTACAAAGTAGAAATGTATGAGCTACTTATACTGCTTTCACATGGCACGGCGACCGTGCCGTAACCGTGTACACTGTGCAGGGCCCCCGCTACCATATGTGCAATGTATGCAATGCACACGGGCGCCAAATCGTCATCTTTAGGGGCGCCAATACCAAGGACCCAAAAAATTTGCCTAAAGGGGCGCCAAAATCCTTTTTTTGCACACAGGCGCCAGTAGCCCTTACGGGGGCCCTGACCGTGTGTCACCCGTGTTTACCCACTACAAACGCGGTTCCGGCGCGGTAGCCGTCTTTGCATCTAAAAAGGTAATTCGCGATTGGCCTGCATTAATTTTGTGTAAATTATCTATTAAATCAAGGTACGACGCCTAATTCAAGCTAATCTAACTTTATATCTATCATTTTTTTACTATAAAATTTACTGTTAAGATCATGTGCACGATTCTACCTCGATTGCCACTTTGACCGCAAACTGTCATAAGGCCAGTATTCACTTTGATTAGTAATAATGTGCAAGTGATTAGTGCGGGATATTAGTAATCAGGAAAAAGTACGTGTGGACAGCGACTGATTAGTGGAAGTCCTTTAATTTCTCCTAATCACTAATCACCATGGATGCCGGCAGGATGGTGCAGCCAGGTGGGTGCACATGCACGTCTTGGGAATCTCGGGATCAACAGGAATTATTGAAATAAAAATATTATCATGCCACCATAAAAAGTAAAAAGAAAAGAAAGAAAACTAAAATCTGCACCCCTTGGAAATTAAGTATTTCTGCCGGCGCCGCGCCGATGCTAATAATTACTTGCACTAATCAGTAATCACCTACACTCGCACTAATCAAAGTGAATACAGGGCCTTAGAGCTTGTCTAACTTAAAATGACGCGCCTCTCCCTCGTATTCACAGTACAAAATTTTTACTACGAAACTTTAAGCTAGTGAAGTGGTGGGGCGCGTCATTTCAAATTAGACAGGCTCTACTTGCAAACGACCTAGAATCGGGCTGGTACAAGTAAAATGTAGGCCTTTTGTGTCAAGATTTTGTACTTTGAATATTAAAATATCACTTTAAATATTAGCCCAACTATACTGAAAAAAAAATTATTTAATAGTCCTTCGATATAATATGAAGAAGCATGGAGCATTCATAAACAAAAATGGTTGAAGGCCGTCACAGACCTAGCTATAATATATATTAATATACCGTACTAAACACACTGAGACCAGAAATATATATTATAGCTGAGTGTGTGGTCACGCGAAAATTGTATAGAAAATATATATTAATATGCCTAGCTATAAATATATTAATATATATTATAGCTAAGTCTGTGACGGCCTTGAAGAATATTTCTTAAAAAGGGTCTCGTGTTGTTACTATTTACTCCTGTCTTACACTTATTAATTTTATCATTGTCTATCCAATGGATTTTCTAGCGTATCAGCATATCAGACAAAGACAATAATATTGTCTTTGTTATGCTCCTCAAAAATCCTCCTCCTCTAAAAGCGGCGCCGTCGTGCAGCGGCCGCGATGTAGCGGTGAATGACGTCAGTAGAACGTTGTCCATGTAAGCAATATGGGGCGGTTTCCTAGAGAACGGTAGTTAGTAACGGTACACCGTTCTCTTATCTCTAGTAAACCGCGCCATACCGCCCACATAGACAACGTTCTCGGTTCTAGTGACGTCATTCACCGCTGCATCATGGCCGCTTGCTGACGGCGCCGCTTTTGGAGGAAACCAGCCGGCCTAAGATGCGCAGACGAGAAAATCTCGAGATATCTCACTCTCGTGAAGTCTCGTGTGTAGTTATAAGTAATATTGTCGATAACGACATAATGTCAAAATCACACAATTTTTTGACATGTTATGTCGATAGATTTTGACGACAGATCTACACGAGATTACCTCCTCCTTTTTGGAAGTCGGTCAAAAAATGTATGTGATGTTAGGGTCAATAGAGATGAAGAGAAAAGCCATCAAACATCGAGAAAACGTGTAGACAAAATTTTCTCGTTGGCGTATGCTAGAGGGGCAGAGCCATATGCCATAATATTATGGGTAAGCACGGAGATTTTTAAAGGGGCTATAATTTTAACAAAAATATACATTTAATAATAAAAAAATATTTATTAAATCCCCACATAATAACGTAATATGATACATAAATATACAAACTAATGCAAAATAAATCGTAAATATAAATATTTATATACAGCAAAGAACCTCATGGTAAAGGCAGTTGATTATAATTATTATGTTACCTTAATATTATTAATAAGAAATTCGCAAAATTTTAGCCAAATTCAGAAACCTATAACTATATTTAAGGTGAATTGGCTAGTTGCTATTCTCTCATAATTCGTTACAATTTCATGTTATAATTAAAACTTAACGAAGTGAAAACTTTTAAGGCGGCCTTGTGCACTTTTTCGGATGGGTAAGTGTTAATTCGCGTCAGGACTCAGGACAGGTGACCAGCGGGCTGCCGGCCTAAGATGCGCAAACGAGAAAATCTCGAGATATCTCACTCTCGTGTGTATTGTCGATAACGACATAATGTCAAAATCATTTTTTGATATTATGTCGATAGATTTTGACGACAGATCTACACGAGAAAAAATGTCATGTTAGGGTCAATAGAGATGAGGAAAAAAGCCATCAAACATCGAGAAAACGTGTCTAGACAAAATTTTCTCGTTGGCGCATGCTAGGACGGCTGATCAAAAATTCGTTAGACGGAGGATAGACTGCTTGCGCGGCCTAGAACAACAAGTTTTATCCTCTAGCGTTCGGAGAAATGCATGCCTGCTTATTCGTTTTCACTTCTGCCGAGACTCGTTTTTGTTTTTTTCAACATAATATAAGTATCTGAATTTAGCTCCTATCAGGCCCATGTAAGTGATATTTTATATTCTATCCGGCCTACCGTTTCTATGCAGCCAGTAACAATAAACAATTAAAATGTAAGATTAAATATTTATTGTAGTTGTGAAAAATATCACTTGTTTAAGGCGAAGCGGTGAGGTTCTATGTGGCCCAGGACTGCAGCAGAGCGAGTTCCTTGTCTTCATCTGAAATTAAAAAAAAAAGTGTCAAAGATATTTTTAGTATCTATAACTGCTTGGGACAGATGAAAAATGGTTACAGATAATGATTTGCTTCAAACGAAGACCAAATAGGTACAGTGCGTCAAAAAAGTGAAGAAATTAAAAAGTGGCAACATCGTAGTGACATCCCTTTTTTCTTAGATTGATTTGAAAGGGATGACACTACGATGTTGCCACTTTTTAATTTCTTTACTTTTTTGACGCACTATACAAGTGTTCATTTTAGAAAGCACCAAAATATCAGATTTTTTTTTCTCATTTCATTTTAAAGTCTATCACGAATAGGCTACTTGACCTAATTTTTTTCTTCATGCTAATCGCTTCTTAATCATTAATTTTCACGAAATAAACTAATATTTTATTATTTTACACAGTAAAAACCTAAATTATAAATGGCGCCGAAAACACTGTCCGCCATAGTGTGACGTCATGCTGTTTGTATTTTAGAGTCTCTTTATTTAACATTTTTTTATGTGCTAAATGTACGAGTCATAAGGTGCCCAAAAATTATAAAAGAATTAAATAAGAAATTAGAAATCATTTGTAATGTTGAAAACTTTTGGAGAAAAGTTTTGGCCATTTCATTTCCCGTCTACAATAAATGGAGATAATATATAAAACTGGTGTTTTATTTGAATTACTCAAGAAAATATATTTTGCAAATCTTTCTAGGCTTATTCTTATTATTTATGTACAAATAAACTTACACATAACGAGCGCGATAAATAAAAGATATTAAATTACGAACATGATGACGTCACATCCAAATCGGAAGTACTGCAAAAGCGTTTTAGTCAGTACAAATCATATTTTCATAAAATCATATTTTCAAATCGACTTTATTTATCAATCATAAGCTTTTATTTGATGATAAGGGTGAAATACGGTTTCCTACGCCAAGTTCTACTAGAAATATGCATTTGTTCAATGAAATTGAATATAGGTCAAGTAGCCTATTATGCGCGTTTGGCTCAATTCGACGCGTATATTGTATATAATATTTCCAGAACTGGGCAGTTTTCGTATATTATGTTAGTCTATATCAACATCCGAACAAGATATGGACATCAAAAATGAAGGTACCATCGAGGAAATTGATTCCGATGCAGTTGACAGACCAAAATTTGGTTGGATCATGTCAGTTCAATGTTAATTGTGATCTTTCGTCTGGGTTTGACGTAACCCTACCAAACTACGTAGGTCCCCCATGCATAGGAATCAACTTCTCTGATAGTACATGTATGTTTGTGTTCGCATATCACTGAAACTACTAGTCCGATTTAAAGTTTTTTTTTTATATTTATTTATTAATAAAAGTACAAAATAAATTAACAAAAATTGATGGTACAATAAGCTTATAGAAACTTCACCGTGTACAATTAGCCGCCACTGTTCTAGGTATTGTTCAACTTAGGGAATGCTGCAAGTTTCATCAAAATTGGTTCGGTAGTTTTTGTGATATTTTTAATTCTTAATTTCATACAATTTTGAAGTCAGTTTTATCTTTTTATTAAAATACTATTATTGTATGTTTAGTTTCATTTGTTGCTTTGCTCTTCCAGCAGGCCTTTGCGAAATTTTATCTACTCTTTTCGGTCCTGAGCATTCTACATCATACTAAAATATGACAGATAACTTACCACTCATTGTACTCTTGCCGGGTTTCTCTTTGGCTGAAGCGACAGGCTCCGCAGAGGGCACATCGGGCAGACTGTCCGCTGGCACACTGATGCCAATCATCTCCTTATCAAGATCCTCCTGAAAAATTAATAACAGCAATAATGAAATTGTTGGAATATGCGTGGTGGCTGCAAAGGAATATCTTCCGACCGAGCGAGGTGTTGTCCTCGGTCAGGGCGAAGCCCACGTGATACATTTCAGCTGTCGTATAGGTATATACAGACGCACTTAGAAAACTGCGATAGCGCGATGCAGAAATATGGCGCTAATTTTTTTTTTATTATTTATTTAAATCAGGCTACGTAGGCCCATACAATATATACCTTAATGTCTACCATACATAATATTAATTATAATCTTACACTTTATCACGAATTTAACGGCGACGTGACGCGCGCATCATTCCGGAGTCTCCCCCGGAACCTTCGGTAAACCACATCAGTCGGCCAGAATTCCTCCGCTTCAAAGGTCGATAGAAGACCACAAAGGAACTGAAGTTGACCTTGTGGCGAGACTGCAGACGTTCGACCCTCAGGCGGAGGGATGTCTTCTTACTGATGTAGTCCACGTCCTCGACCTCCATGGACCAGTGCAGGCGGGATATGTACAGGGGCGTTGCGGGGACCTCGCTCCGCAGACGCAGCTCAGGTACATAGGGTGCGGTGCCGCGATGGTTGCGGGCGGCGGGCTTCTTCTTCCTCTTCTCCACCAGTATGAAGCCCTCCTCATCGCACCTCCTGCTCTCGTCCTTGCCAGGTTGAGAAGAACTGGCCTTGTGGCTCTTCGTAGCCTTACAACCTTCCGTAGTCTTGCGACTCTCTGAAGCCTTACGGCTCTCAATCTCCCCATTTTTATTCGCCCGCGGGGGAGGTGCGGGGCGACCCGCAACAGTCGCGTAGTTTTGTTGAGTCGGCTGTCGACTCGGCGTCGGCGCAACTGGGAGGGGAGCGCGGGCGGGGGCGGCAGCGGCTACGTTCGTTGGCCCGTCCGATAATGCTGACGGGCTAAACGTAAAAGTCTGTGCGCCTCTACGGCGGGTGACGAATGCAGCGTCAGGTGACCTAGATAATGAATTATTACTTTTTAGTTGTGATAATTCACTACGTAGATCACTAATGATGGATTCTGACGCCTGCAGTCTACCCCTGACTCCGGCCAGCTCCTCCTTTAGGAACCTGATGTCCTTCAGTAGGCTGACGACGTCGACGTGGTCTAGCGTGACGGGCAGCAGCTTATGCAGCTCTTTAGCCACAAAAGCCGGTACCTCATCCGAATCCGTCTGCTTCAGCAGGGAGATGATGTCCTGCACGCTCCTTTCGGTTCCGTCTCTTCGTCGCGACGGCATGTTCGCGCTCTGGCCGAGCGTCTCATACAGCAGCTGCTTCCCCTGGCAAATCTCCTCGCTGGTGAAGGAAGACTTGCAGATCTGCATGATGCTGACCTCATCCATGGTGTCTATGGCGTGCTGGATAAACGCCAGCAACTCGTTGGCCACGAGCGCCATGGTCACGTGCAGCGGCAATGTGCCGCGCGATTCGCGAAAATATTATTTAATTAATATTTGCGGCGTGTGTAACATGGAGCACGACCGTTCGCTAGCTCGACACAATAATATTACACCCACATGAATTATGGGTACCGCTACAAAATTATATTCAGATTCTCGGTTTATCTTATTCTGTCTAATACATTATACAACTGATACTTTCCTCTTTATACTCAAACATTTTTTACACATAATATTTTATCAAAGACAAACTAGGCCATTATGACATGCCAGTTTCTTATCATAAACTGCTTATATTAGGCCCCATCAAGGAAATTGATTCCTAGGCAGTTGACAGACCTACATCATTTGGACCATGTCAATTCAATGTTAATTGTTATCTGTCGGCCAGGTTTAACGTTACGACCAAACTACATAGATCTGCTATGTTCATAGATTCAACTTCTCTTTTAGTACAAATTATCACAACACTGAAATTCTGAATAAGATTTTCATAACCATAATATAATACCCACCCACCAACTTGGGGGAGGCCTTTGCCCAGCAGTGGGACAGCATATAAGCTCTTCAAAAAAAATATATACCTGTTCAAGCTCCTCCAATTCTCTCTCCAGTTCATCCTCATCAATGTCGTTGGGGAAGGCGACATTGTTGCTGATAGCGTCTGTGATCTCACGAGAGATGTCGTGCTGCTCGGCGATGTCGTCCATGATATCATGCACCTTGTCCACATCACTGAAAAAGTTTTATTTATTATTCGCAACATTATTTTCATAAAATATAATTGGAATGTTGTTTTTGTATAAACAAAAGTTTATACATAATATATTTTTAGAATAAAAACTTTGTCAAGCTAATAGTACAATAGTCTTTAAATAGGGGTTGTATAGGCCGCAGCTTAGGGGTGGCAGTGTCCTAGGAGGGCTGCAAATTTCATACATAGGGCAGCAGAAATAAGTTGGCCTACACTCATAAACAATATATTAAGTAAATCCAGAAACAAGTCTTTTAGATTTTAATTCATAGCATTATAGCCTATATCTTTGTTTACTTTTACATCACAATGAAATAAATCATAGTATACAGGAAAGAGCATAGAGAGTGAAACATAATAAAATATTACTATTTCATAGCTCAATACAGTAAATCTTTGTTTTTTGATAAGTGTAACCACTAATCACAGAGCTAAACAACTGTTAAACTTATACACAATGATTGTTCTCACATGGAAATTTGAGAATAGCTGTACATTTGGGCTTACATTAAGAATGTTATAAAGTGTGTATACACACAATATGTATTAGGTAGCTAGGTTGTATTTAAAAAACTGCTACAACAGCAAGACCACACAACTACACTTGCATAAGTATTACAGATTACTCTCTATTGCTATATGTTTGTAATCACATGAAAATTAATAGACCTATGTATAATACTTTTCCATAGTTTTTATTATACTTCTATGTATAATAAAAACTATGGAAGAGTAATTGTGACAAAAAATTTGTTCCGATTCTACAAAATGTGACCTGAATACATGCATACTTTATGCAAAAAGAGGCCCGAATACATGCAAGAATTCTGTGTAATTACAATTATTGTCAACAGCTTTATTTTGGCAATTTGAATGTTTTTTTTTTATTATTTTTTGAAGGACATACGGAACGTATGGAAGTTACATTTCCTTAGTTTTTATTATTCGTAGCCTTTATTGTTTATTCCTTTGATTGCAGAAATCTATTGGGAGTTGAAGAGTTATTATTATAAATACATACATATCCTTGTGAGCCAGTTTCATAGCAATGGCAGCATCCTTCATAGTGTTCAGTACTTGGGTATTAGTGTTGGCACCCTCCAGCGCCTCTCGCTGAGCCTCAATCTGAGTTAGTGTGCCATCAATCTGAGTCAGCTGCTTCTCGTAGCGCTTCTTGCGTTTAAGTGCAGCAATTGCAGCTATAAGTATAAATTAACAAAATGGGATCTACTTTATACCGTACAAGCAAAAGAGGTAACAGACATATAATAATATCCTTTATATGTATCTTACTGTTTATATGTATGTATGTTACGGTCCTGCATTTATGACGCAATTTACAAACAAATCTACAAAACATTTCGACAATATTTAAATCAACAAAGAGAGTAATTATATCCCCTGAGATCATAATCGGTTATTGATTAATTCATTAAAAATAGCTACATCACATTAATGTCTTCACAACATTATCTTTGTTTTGTTGTATCATTCGTTCAATAAGGCAACAAGGATTTGCTCTAGAAGGTCACAAAGGTACAGTAGCCACTACATTAGACTTACCTCTTTTATTTTTTGATGCGTTTTTCCTAGCATTTTGTAATTCAACTTCGATTTTCCTCTCCAAAAACTCTTGTTTCTTCACGAGGAGTTCCTCAGTCTCTCGTAATTTCTGTATTGCTTCGTGTGTCGAAGGACCTTTTTCCTCCTTCTTACCGCCAAATAACTTCCCTAGGAAACTCATGGTGAACGTTACTCAGTTGGTGCTTATTTATATTATATTTTGTAGATTCTGACGCGCATTAATTATTCTAGTTTGTATTACTTTTATTGAAATTACGAATCTTGAAATGAATATTTTCTGCTCACTGTATGCGTCATACATTTACATTGAAATTATATTGTCAATGTCAATAATTGTCAAACTACACTACTTCTTCTTCATCCGTCACCTTATTATACGCTAAATTTTTGCCATCACTATTATCATTTGCCAATAAAATATTATCGATAAATAAAACTGAGAAAAGTAAGTATTTAAATGATGGACGGGAAATATCAAATAACTGACCTTCAATAAATTTTGAACGATACAATATAAATTATATTTATAATAAATCGTTTCCTGCGGGCCCAGAAACATCACATTCGTCATCATTCAGCTTTACATTTTCTTCAAAAACATCATAAAAAAGTTATTAGATTTGACAGTCGGTGAGAACTGTCAAACTAATATCATTTGTGGTCGTTGGTACTTGGTGGTCAAAATCACTCAATACTGAATTGACGAATTTTAAAACTGTGTTTGAAATATTATTTGTTTATTGATATTATTATAGTGTATAAAATCTACATATTTATACAGTTTAATGTTACTGTCTCTCCTACCAAGTGAGGTCTAAGAGTGTACAATTTATAAATAAATTAGACGGGTTTTAGTGAACAGGTGTTAGCGCCCGACTTGGTTAAAATAATATTGAAGTAATATAAAGTATTTAAAACATAATGGTTCGAGTTATAACTCAGGAAACTTACGACGAGGTAGTGAAGGAGAATATTGATGAATTTGACATGAGCCCAGAAGAGGCTATTATGGAGGCTATAGCGCAATTTGAAGCCCAGGTAATCACATAAGTATAAACATAACATAATAAACATTCATGATTCTGTGGTCTGTATGTACTCACTATTTATTAATAATTTTAAGTAGAGATTTGGAGGTACCATTGTGGCGGTACCCATTATTAGCGCACTGTGCAATATTCCTTCATCGCGCTATAGATAATATTTATAAGTATTGTATTGAAACATTTGCATATTTTCCATGAATTAATGTTTTTATATAGTTAAGGGTAAAAGTTGAGTCCTAACAATTTTATACTATTTACACCAGATGCTGCCTGTTCCTTTTTGGGCTTAATTTTAGTTGTTGTGTAGATCCTTATATTTTTCAAGGATGAAAACTATGTCCTTTACTCAAAATATGTTCATAACTGTCATCAACAGTTAAAAAAGAAAGAACCTTTCATTGTCATACAATCGTATACATATTCTGTATTTCGTAGGTTATTTACTCTTTTTTTTGTATACTTTCTAAGCCAAGAAGTTGATAATAATGGATCCTTTTTCTCACTTTCAGGGTGTGGACTTGTCTAATATCATTAAGGACTTGTCTCTAAGCTCAGATGATGTTCATCTTGTGAGTGCAGCTGTAAGAAAGCTAAAAGATATTTGCAATGAAGACAGTGAAGAGATTATAACACAACTCAATGTATTAATGGTAATACCACTATTTTGTACATTACAGTTTCTTAAGATATCTGTAGGCTTGAGGTCATTACATTGTCCCAGTATTATTGCTTACTGGCTGAGTCAGTTATTTTAACTTTGAAATTTTTTTTTTGCTCCTTTTAGTCACAACTAGCTATTTGACCGAGCTTTGCTCGGTATTCGATAAAACACTAATAAAATGACATTTTCTAAAAATGATTCCTAGCTAGATCGATTTATCGCCCCCTATAATATACTAAATTTCATGAAAATCGTTTAAGCCGATTCCGGGATTCCAATTACGAGCAATTCTTATATATATACAAGAATTGCTCGTTTAAAGATATAAAATTTACAATATTATCTCAGCTTTGCTACTACACTTATTATTTTATTAATAACTTGTTATAAAAACATAATTAAGTTATTTATACAATTTTTTTACAAGATTCTCACTAATTCACTTGGTTTTCAGGCAGAATGTAATAAAGATATAGCACATAGGATACGAGCAGGAAAGGAAGGAGCATATACACTGCTGATAGGATTATTAGATAGACATTTTAAAGGCTATGTAGAAGGAAATAAAGAATTGGAAAGATTTGTGCTTCAAGAATTGAATACGTTACGAGCTCTCATGGATATGCAGCCAGATCTGTTGGAACCGAACGGTATTAATTTAATGAAAAGGTATTTCACATTTTATGTCATTGTAACTCGTACTTTAAGAATTCATTTACACAAGTAATATGTAACGTAGGCAGCATTAGTCTGCTGAAGGTGCTAATTATAGAAATAGACATAATAATAATATTTATAGGTCTACCACGATCTCATGGGAAAAAGGGAAAAAAGAAATTGGAGTAAAATGTTTTGATACTATTTTTTAATGCCCAAAAACTGAAAAGTTTCTGACAGATCTTCTTTTTCACATGTCAAATGACAATGCATTATGTTGTCCCTCGCACTATTGGTTATTTAGCTGAGATTTGTGATTCATGGCATCAGTGTGCTATGGCCGTGTAATCTGTGGCAAAGACAGTATTATAATATTATTATTTATTTACAAAATTCCTTTCAGAATACTTGATCAGACACAAAATCAAGTTATTTTAGTATTAACATTGAAATGGATTAGTATTTGTTGTTTAAAACATGAACAGAATCGTCAGAGAATATTTGCTACTGATATTGTTTGTAATTTTAAATCCTTGCTGCAAATAAAAGGAAATACAAAAGTAAGTAAATACAATATATATCTTTAAATTCTACACTAAGGTCTATTAAGGTTTTTCTTATAGTCATGTGGTCACGGACTCTTGGGGAGGTCTTTGCCCAGCAGTGGGGCACTTTAAGCTAATAAAAAAGTGATTGCATCATTTTTTTACCCGACTGCCAGGAGGGTTATGTTTTTACATCTAGAATAGGGAAGGATACACCAAAAGAAGAGCCTGTTATAATGAATATTTTATTATATCATACTTACATTACTAACTCCTGTTATAAATAAATACTCTTATTCTTATTACAGCTTCTCAGTGAGACACTATTGGCCATTAGAAGATTTCCTCTTGACGATGACATCAGGGTTGAGTTTGGCAAGGCACACGAACATGCTAGAGATTTCGGAATACAGCTTCTGGACCCACTAACTGATATACTTATAGGTATTTATTATATCTTATTGATAATTAATTAACTACATATATATGCACTAATAATTTTATGTGGTAGTACTAATAATAAGCGTGATGATTTTTTATATTATTGTCTCTTTCTTATGAGTGTCCACAATGGTAGGAAAATTAACACCATTTTAGGGGAAGTATCCCATTCCGAGTAAATCTAGGGTAAGGCTGCTTTTTCGCCTGGTGTTGCATTGTAAGGAATGTATTTTAAGATATCACTGCTTTGAGCGAACGCAAGTCGCAACGCAGCTCTGATTATAACCAGTTTTATTGCGGCCCACTCTTGTAAAATTGAAAATTCCCTTCATGCACTTGAACATTCCTTAAAGCTATATACATAGACATTAGACGCGATAACTTAAGAGATAACCCAAAATTGTCGATTTTATAATTCATTTTTGTACTTGAAAATAGTCCCCGAGTTGTTTCATTTTTGAAACATAGATACTACATTATATTTCCGAGGATCCGACCTAGCGAAAACGCGATATCTTAAAATTTTCGCGATAGAAAAAATCACAAAGATGCATATAATTTTCACGAATTTTTCATATATTGCCGTAACCGTGTATTAAACTAAGTTTAACACATTTTATAGAATTCTATCAGTGAAAAAATGACTGTATGTATATTTATCGAGTTATTAAGAAAAAAAACTAACTTGGCGATGATTCCACGTCGTCCTTTTTCATCTGGCATATGAAAGACGGGCGTGAGTGTGATGAGAGAACATGAGAAGGACGATGTTTGATTTTTTGCGTTAGTAGCCCTCTTAACTGTTTCGCTCCTTTCTTTTTTCATACTACTACCCCAAATTCTCCACAGAGAACAGTGCACCTAGCTGCGCGGGCGAGGTGATGTCGACAGTCAGCGCGTTACTAGTACGTCACGAGTTGTGCGCGGCAGCCGCGCGATGCTGCGACGCGCTGTTCGCGTTACTGGCTGACAACTACGACAACGTGGTCGTTACACAGCAGGCTGTTAAACTGTGAGTTTGTATCAGGAAAATAAACAGCACATAATCTAGATAACTTCATAGTAAGGTGTGCATAATTATGTCTACGGTGAGCGCGTTTCTAGTACACAAGTTGTGCGCGGCAGCCGCGCGATGCTGCGACGCGCTGTGCTCGCTGATAACTACGACAACGTTGGTGTTATGTAGCAGGCAGTTAAATTGTAAGTTAATTTCTAATGCTACATCACGCTTGGCTACCATAGAAGGCAACTGGTGACCAGCTGCTGATAAAGTGACACATTGACAACAGCTTGTGACCAGTTCGCACTTCTATGTACGTGCTAAAGATGAGGCCGCACTAAAGGTATTACACATGCTTATTTCAAGCACGAAAATATGCTTCAACCAAGCACTTGTTGCTTTCGAGCACGTGTGTCCAAGGATTGTTAAAAATAAGCATGCTATTTTTGAGCAAGTGTAACTGTACCTTAATCCAAGCTACACGACACAAAACGTCTGTGCTATGGAATGTTAACTATCATTTTGCTACACAGTCTACTGCCTCAAAGTCTTCCCTTTCAGTCTCGCCTTAGGCGTCTCCCAGACAGACACGGGCAGCGGTGGCGGCGGCGGTCAGTTGTTTGTACTGCCACCGCCACCGCGTGTGTCTGTGTCGTTCCTAAAACTCTCAAGTCATCCAACTGACCGCCACCGCTGCCCGCGTCTGTCTGGGAGACGCCTTAAGTGTATAGTTGACTAATAATAAAAGTAGTATACTTGTAGTCATTTTCATTTACTTTATAAATAGGCAACACTAAACTATATAGCAAATTCTTATTTTAAAAGCCACACATTTTTTCAGCCGATTGGTAGTATGACCTCAGAAAGAGACATCTCTCATTGTCTATGTGTAATGACTTCTTTTTCACCACTATTTCATTCTCTATCTTCGATCTTTCGTGGATCAGTTCTGCTCGAAGCTTCTCAGTTTCTAATGCCCTTTTCTGGAGCAAACTTAGATTTGCGTTCAATTCTCCTATTTCTTCTATTAATGTGATCAAAGACCCTTCCCTACAATTCTCCACGTCTGGTCTACAGTTCTTAACGTTTAATCGCGTCTGTCCAACCTGAATTCTTTGCGTCACCTTCAGAATTTCTTCGTGTATTGTTTCTAGAATGTTCTCAGTTTCAGCAATTTTGTGTAGCGTTAAACGCAGTTGATTTTCCAGATCAATTTTGACTCGCTCTGTTTGAGCGATTCTAGCACTTAATGCCTCATTGACTCTTACGTCTTGAGTTCTCAAATCCCTTGCAGAGTTTATCAGGGCTGCGTCAACTTTTTCACGTAAACACTTCGATTTTTCCATAGCGTTCTTAAATTGGTCCAATGCTGATATGGTGTATCTTTCCCAAGATTGTACATCTGATTGTCCTTCAGACAATTTAGTAGCTCCAGCAGAATCTTTTACGGCTGCCGCTTTTGTTTTCAATTGAGAATTGTGGTCCTCATATTTAAATGCTAAAAATTTATTTCCCCAATCCACTTCTAGAGCGGTTTTCGCTGCTACGTTTAGTTTCATTTGATATTCTATTTCATTTAACATTTCTCTGTGAAGTCTCTTTATGTTTTGTATCAAAACTGATTCTTTGAACAGTTGATCCTGTGGATCATCGTAGACTAAATCTGATTGCATTCTATTCGTTCTTATATTCAAGCATTCTTCGTTTATCTGTTCCGGTACGTGCAGTATGTCCATTGAATTCTTTAGCTGTTGTCTCAAAGCTTCCAATATTTTGATTTCTGCGTCGATGTCTTGTATGGCTCTTTCTAGTTCTGATTTCCAGTAGTTTATGTGTCTCGTTCTATGTTTCAATTGGTCGGTGCTGTCAGCGAAATTCTCGCAAGATGCCTGATTTACTTTTACGATACAGTTCTTTGTTATTGAAGTGTTCGCATCTGTAACTCCAATTATATCGCCTTTCAGAACTTTTTTGTTGTGGTCATCCCAATTTCCTAAAGTAGTGAGTCCAATGTTTTTGTCCATAAAAGACATGTAATCTCCGTTGTGATTCATTTCAGATTTTTTACGTAATAATCTTATTTAATTCGCATGTAATTGGTTTGGTATATTCAATTGTTTCCATGGAATCAGTGCCTAGTTACCAAATAAAGTATTGATCAATCAGACTGACACTAACATGATTGCATGCCGTACATGCCGTTACATGCCGTAGTAGTACAACAGGTGTGTATTTTGTTCCAGAATTATCGCGTTGGCAGGCAATGATGACGTGAAAAGACAGTTGGTGAAGAGTGGAATCGTGCCTATTGTAGTTTCCCTACTATCACGACACACGGTAAGCTATCATAAATAATATTTACGAGTACATTCGTGATTCGATGTTGCCAGCAACTTTCAGTTTTTAAACTAAAAAATCTAGGTCATAACTGTATTTTAAAAAGATAAAACCAACTTCAAAATTGTACGTAATTGAGAATTAAAATTCGACCCTATCTCAAAAACTACTGAACCGATTTTGATGAAACTTGCACTATTCCCTAAGTTGAATAATACCTAATATAACAAAAAAAGAATTATTAAAATCGGATTGGTAGTTCCAGAGATATGCGAACACAAACATAAAAACATACATACATACATACATGTAACACTTTTGAAATTTGGCACATTTGTTCAGACGCTGATATAGACTATCGAATATATAATATATATGCGAAAATTGGGCAGTTCTGGAAATATTACATACATACGCGTCGAATTGATAACCTCCTTTTTTTGAAGTCGTTTAAAAATCAGTTCACCTGTTTAGATTCTACGATGCAACGGACAGACAAGACAAATAGAGAGACAGTTCAAAGTTATAAGTTATAACACGTCTCTCTTTTCATTGGGGGCTTAAAAAGTGAATCCATACTAATATTATACATGCGAAAGTGTGTCTGTCTGTCTGTTACCTATTCACGCCCAAACCGCTGAACCTATTTTGCTGTTTGGCATGGAGCAATTTTGAGTCCCGGGAAAGGACATAGGATATTTTTTTCCCGGATTACGTACGGTTCCCGCGCAATAAACGAATATTGGCGCAACGGAGTTGCGGGCGTCATAAGTTATAGGTTTTGGGATAGTGGATACCTATCCTTCGACCTCAAAGATTCGTGTTTTTTTAGAGTAACCCAACAGCGGCAGCGTTAATACTGAAGTGTATAGCTGCGTTATCCCTCCGCGAGCCCGAGCACAGCAAACAGTTTCTAGAAAACGGCGTCGCTGAGGCCGTCGTAGAATGTCTGAAGGTGCATCAAAGTAACGCCAGTGTGCAGGTAGATATTATTATACATTTATATTTATGTTTATCTGTTTATTTAATTTTTTTTTTGTCAGAGTGGCTTTGTGTAGATTTTACTTTATAATGTTGTTGAATTAACAAGGTACAGTAGTGATATAGGTATTTGCCAAAGTAGTGAAGTTGATATAGTATGTAAAACTTTTTATTTTAACTTTAATTTTAACTTTAAATTAAGTTATTTCTTAAGTAATATTTTTTTTATTGAATAAGGGGGCGAACGAGCAAACGGGTCACCCGATGGTAAGCAACTACCGTCGCCCATGGACACTCGCAACATCCGAAGAGCTGCAGGTGCGTTGCCGGCCTTTTAAGAGGGAATACGCTCTTTTCTTGAAGGTTTGCAGGTCGTATAGGTCCTAGGAAATACTGCTGGTGACAGTTCGTTCCAGAGTTTTACAGTGCGCGGCAGAAGCCAGAAAGTTACGCGAAAAACGCACTGTGGAAGACTGCCACTCATCAAGGTGATGAGGATGGATGGTATGTTTTTCGCGTGGGACGATGGCGAAAATTTGCAGGTGGTATGATTCCGAACAATTCCTCAGAGCACTCCCCGTAATACAACCGATAGAGGATGCAGAGTGAAGCGTAATTCCAAGGGGTCCAAGCTGTTTAAAACACTGTGGCAGTCAACAATTCGAGCGGCCCTTCGTTGGATACGATCCAGAGGGAGCAGTTGGTATTTTGGCGCCCCTGCCCAGAGATGAGAACAATATTCCATGTGAGGCCGAACCTGCGCCTTGTAGAGTTGTAGGCGTTGGTCCGGACTGAAGTACTGTCTCGCTCTGTTAAGAACACCAAGCTTCTTCGAGGCTAACTTGGCCTTACCCTCTAGATGATATCGGAACTGGATTTCGCTCGATATGTTGACGCCAAGTATCTCAATGCTAGGGGAGATGGTTAAAGATGTGCCCTCGAAACGAGGATATAGGACCATTGGTGACTTTTTAGTGGTGAACGCGCAGACTTGTGTCTTGACGGGGTTAAATTGGACTAAGTTACGTCTACCCCATTCAGAGACTTTCTCCAATGAATTCTCTATTTTAGACACAAGTTCGTTTCGACTCTCAATGACATTTTGCCGAGAAATATTGGGGGAGCCGGTATATACAGCATCACCTGTACTATCATCCGCATAGCAATGAATGCCGTTGGTCTGTAACATGTCATTGATATGCAGTATGAATAGGGTAGGCGAAAGCACACGGCCCTGAGGGACACCAGCATCAACAGACTGAGTTTCCGAGCATTCGCCGTCAACTACGACCCTTATGCTTCTATCTGCTAAGAAACTAGTGACCCACTTACATAATTTCTCGGGCAGCCCGTATGATGGAAGCTTTGAAAGCAGCGCTTTATGCCAAACCCGATCAAAGGCCTTCGCAATGTCCAAACTAACAGCCAATGCCTCTCCCTTCGATTCAATTGCCTGAGCCCAACGATGAGTCAGGTACGCCAAGAGATCACTAGCCGAGCGACCATTACGGAACCCGTATTGTTTGTCGCTTAGTAATCCCTGGCCGTCTAAGTATCGAAGAAGCTGGCTATTGATAATGGATTCATATTATCAGACTCAGGCCGCAAGCAGACTAAGGGCCTATTTCACCATTTACTGATAAAGTGCCGAGTAGGCTATTCACAGCCTTTTAGAGAGATTCTCCATACTTCATCTGTCAAGTTTAGTGGTGGATAGCCTATCCGGCACTTCTCAGGAAGTGGTGAAACAGGCCCTAAAATAGATATTTCATGTTATATGACACCACAACAAGTGTATTTAGGATCACATTGTGATCCTAAATACAATGTTTGTGATCATGTTACAATATGGGTGATGGATAATTTTTTTCCTTGTAGACTGTATAACGCAATAACGCCTCGGCAAAACTTGGTATAATCAATGTAATATTTAGTCAAATTATTATCACTGATAGTTCTCTTAACAGTATCCGTTAAATACCACTATAATATATCGCTTAACAGTAATGCTTCTAAAAGATAGTGATCGGTTATAAATTTTGTTGCAATAAAAGTTCTGGCTATTAACGAAACAGGATGTATTAATGACGATAAACACTATCAGGCAATAATAAAATTGGGATTTTAGCCACTTTAAACTTAAAGTATACAGAAAAAAGCACACCAAATCGAGTACCTACACGCTTGTGTGGGTCCTGACGTGCGAATGTAAGGGCCCGTATATGTATATGTGATCGAAGGCCCGTATACCTATACAGCATGACTGGTGAGACATGTTCAATACTCGAGGACGTGATATTTGGCTATTAACGCACTCGCACCACTCACCTCGCGACCGTCGGCAGGTAACGCGCGAGGGGTTATATTAGTTGGAAAAAAATAATATCAATTGATCACTGAGTAAATGTAGCATAAACTTAAATAATTATTTACCCAACGCATGGACACCGCGCGCGGGAGTAGTAGCGTGCGGCGTGGGGGAGCATGCCGCGCGCCGGCCGCATAGTAATTTACTAAGTGTCCATGATTCATTTGTTTAAAGGGAAATTTGGTAAAAAATTAAGTACCTAATTTTATTACATATTTATAATGACAATCGAGTACTGAATACTCTCCTTAAGTATCGGTATTGTCTCACCAGTCACCAGTCACCAGTCACCAGTCATGCTGTATAAGGCTCTAAAACTCCTACTCAATACCAATTTTGGCATAATAATAAAGAGATATAGAAATAGAGTTACGCCGTCAGTGTCCAAAGATGATCTTTAATTAATATTATTATTAGTTTGATCTCAATGGCGTGATCTTAAGAGGCCGGGGTACCCTCGAAATTTTCATACATTCTTAATACCAAAATCATTTTCTCATACGAAAATATTTAACAATTTTTTTTACAAAATATTTAAATACAAAAAAAAATTTTTGTTTTAATATTTTTTAGTAAATTTACTATTTTGTTGTAAATTTACTATTTATTTATATATTTTTTAGTGTTTTTGTCTATTTTTTGGTGTTTAAATATTTAGTAGTAAATTTACTAAAAAATATTTAAACACAAAAAATTTTTTTTAGTAAGTATTTAAATATTTTGTAAAAAAAATTTGTTCAGGACCCTAGGTAATTACTATCTTAAGCTGAAAAATAACTCAAACATGTTAAATATTTTCGTATGAGAAAATGATTTTGGTATTAAGAATGTATGAAAATTTCGAGGGTACCCCGGGCCCTTAAGGTGACGCCTTGATAATTTGGCTGTAGCGATGTCCATTTTTCTCAGCAATGACTAAAGCTAAGAAATTAAAGTTCACTGTCAGTATTCATCATGTCTTTGTCTTTGAATTACCCATAGCATAACACGATTGGTCAACTTTTATAACACAGAATAATCAATCAAAAAGACCTCTGTAAAAAAAGGGATTCCTATTTTGCCAACAGAGGAGAGTGATATAATCTTCCAAAATTTTTACATACATTGGTTCTAGTATACACTTTAATTTGCCCATAGCTTATATGAAATGTGTTTATGGTTTTTAAATTACGCGACAAAAACCATTTTGTCGCTACGCCCTTTAAATTTTTTGCTGTTCCATTGCTTGTTTTCTATGAGAGGCCGGGCCAGCCTCGCATAGAAAACAAGCAATCTAAAACACATCCAACACGGTTTTTTACTTTAACATGGCGTCACCTTAAGTATTCAAGGTTTGACCACACTCGAGAGACTGTCTCTCAATTAACAGTTTGACAGAGCAGTTGACTGCCAAGTTTCGTTTACGTTGATACGCCAAACATACTATAATATTAAGTGCGGTATTTACGATTATGTCTTTAATTCTAATTTCTTTTTTTTTTTTCAGAAAAATGGCTGCTGGGCCATCCGTAACATGGTGGCGAGATGCAAAGAACACAATTCCAAGTTTCACGAGCTAGGCATCCAGGCTATATTGGATAAGTCCTACGATATGTTCGGGAAAGAGTTTGGATTTGACATCAAGTCTGCACTCAGAGATTTGGAGTGCGACGTGAAATTGGACGAGCAATGGACCGGCAAAGGAGTCGAGATAGACCAATAGACGATGATAACCTCCTTTTTTGATGTCAGTTAAAAGACGAGAATCGAGATAGACGAGTAGACGAGACGCAAAAGACTCACGGGGAAGACTTAACACTAATACGCTTTTATGCACTGATATAATAGTATTTTTAAAAGATAAAACCGACTTCAATATTGTACGAAGTTTGGTTAAGATTTGGCTTCAGCAAAAACAAGATAACATAAAACTTTTGTAGATATAAATACTAAATAGCTTACGAGTATTCACTGCGAAATTTTATTTATTTAATGATCGACAAAACTTAAAAAGCTGCTACATGGCAAAATCATTATTTATTTAGAGCGAATTGCTAAGATGTATTAAAATTTAAATGCTATAATTTGCGCAAATTTTTTGATCGCTTGGCAACAGGATGAAGACGCAATGTTAAATTTTAGGTGGGGCCGGTGTACCTAATAAGCGTGGCGCTTTGGTAGATTCCGATTATTATAATTGGTGCGTTATAATTGGTAGTTATTGTGCGTATTGGTCAGGGAGCCCTAAAATATATTTTTTTTGAGATTACTAACAAGCTAATTTTTTGTGAGTTAGTTAGGCTCTACATTTTGATAAGACGAACAACATTTTTATTTTCGAAAAATCTCGAAAGTAGTAGCTGACAGAGATAGAAAGTATGTGATGGTCCTAAAATATGGATTGTTTTATTTGTAGGACAACGTTACTCTTAAATTATATAACTATTAACCTACCGATTTACAAAAAATCTGCTGGTTAGGGTTCCGTTTTAGGGTACAGTAGTCAACCAAGTTTTGTTGATTGTACTCGAGGCAAAAGTAACTATTTCTACTTTGACCACCGATTTAGTGTTTTGTTTCAAATATAAAACTATGTGTATTTGCGCCACTAATAGCTTATTTATTAACAATTCTAATTATATAAAAATTATATTTAGCTTTCATGGTAATTTCTTTACATATATTCAGTTTGTTATTATTTACGACTAGTTAAGACTAGTAACCAATATTGTTGACAGTTATAAGACGTGTAATAAAAACTATTTAACAATATAATACATAATCATGACTTCTGTGATTAAAAAAGGAATACCTAATCTAATTCAGTCCATGGACGATGATGATCTCTTGAGAACATCTCAAGAGATCATCAGCTGCTCCCTCAACTTCATTCTGATCTAGCCACTCTAAGCCGTTGGCTGTATTATTGTCGAATAATTTCGAGTTTAATAATACCTAAGTATTAAATAGAATTAAAGGTGTACGTTATGAAATGTTTACAGGTAGATAAAACAACATATTATTTTGTTTGTTATATTTTTAATTTGAATATAATATGGTGGTTTGACAGTAGATTTTCTTTTGAACGAATTTGTGAATGATCTTAATCGTATAACGAATAAGCTTACGATTAAATCTTAAGCATACGTACAATCTGGATGAAATGGACCAAAATAGTATTATTTTGTTGAGAAAAAAATTACGTGAGACTTGGCGAGACCCCCCTCTCCCCAACGTGAGATTAGATGAGATTTGACTCGACCCCCTCTCGGCTCCCACCCCTAAGCACGTAGACGTAGACGCCCCCTAAACTGATGCTCCTATGACTCGAAATACGAAATGTCTTAAGTGCCTGTTTTGTTTATTGCAAAATAAACTATTTTAAGCGTTGAAGGTGTGTGGTTTTCAGTTTTAATAAAATTTGTGAAAACTAACATTATGACGTCAAACGCGCTCGGGTTTGTTCGGGAATTATCGGCGTGTCTTCGGTGCTGGTCAAAAAATATTTTTTATTTTAAAATAGCTTTTGAATTATTGCGAAAAAAAATAAAAGAAAATAGTTTTGTTATAAAACATGATTAATGATTATACTATGATCTTTCCATTTATCACAAAAAAAATGTTGTTCAAAAACCCAATTAAGTATTTACTACACGCTGAAAATGTAAGTTAGCAAACAAATTACCTATTTAAAATTAATACAAAAATAATCCATGGATAAAAGCGTACTGTATATCATTTATTTTTAATTTTATAATAAACTTTATCTCACAAAGCTATTTTTAACTTGTTATTTACCTCCATTTACTTAATTATTTAATTTATACTTAACATGTCCTGTGTTTGTTTGCCTTTCTAAGTGAAAATTTAATTTGTACAAATTACTTAACTAATTTAATATACGGGATGCAATTAAACCATCCTGCCAATTTTTTTCCAGGGCTCAGGTATCATTAGGAGAGTCCGTTTAACCAAAAAAAAAATTGGCTGTTATATATTTTTTTATTGACATATTTTATCCTATTTAAAATCGTTGCAGAACGGTCACTCGTGGCGTGAGGGAATGAGCGGGGGCGAAGCGGGGGGGAGGCGCGCGCGCGGGATCACATCACGCGCGGGCGACGTGTCGTGTCCATTAAAGGTACTTGATATTCCACTATTTTTTCAAATATTTTTTATAATGTTCGTTTACCATGCGACGGTCAAGTGTAATTTTTATTTTTGCGAAATATTTATCCTGTAAGCAGGGAAAAAAGTTCAAAATATTGTCGAAAATTATAGGCGCCAAAATGCCGACCGCCATATTTATTATTTGTGACGTCAAAAGTACCATAATAAATAAATGTCAAACTGTTATGTCAAAGACCAAAGTTATACCGACTATGGTCGACTACCAGCCCGGAAAAGTTCTGAAATTCTTGACATCGAAGTTACGCTAAGGTAAGCTGGTACCGACTTCAAAAGCATGAAGATTGAGTACAGAAATAGTTGAGGCTAAGTCTGAAGACGGTACTATAATAAGGAATAGGAATTATTTGATTCTTTTTATATTATTTTTAAGAATATTACTTTTGTTTTTACCTTGGAAGTCGGTTTTAATTTTTTGTTAAAAATAATAATTTTACCTATGAGACCACAAGGCTAATGGCTATATTATATAGCCTTGTTGTCTTATTAAAGTTGTATCTGGTTGTATACAGCATGACTGGTGAGACAATACCGATACTTAAGGAGAGTATTCAGTGTTCGATTCTCATTATAAATATGTAATAAAATTAGGTACTTAATTTTTTACCAAATTTCCCTTTAAACAAATGAATCACGGACACTTAGTAAATTACTATGCGGCCGCGCGGCGGCATGCTCCCCCCCGCCGCGCGCTACTACTCCTGCGCGCGCGGTGTCCATGCTTTGGGTAAATAATTATTTAATTTTAAGCTACATTTACTCAGTGATCAATGGATATTATTATTTTTTTCAACTAATATAATAGCCAAATATCACGTCCTCGAGTATTGAACATGTCTCACCAGTCATGCTGTATTAAATATTACTAGCGGTCGCCCGCGGTTCTGCCAGCGTGGATGTCGGTTACGGCTGCAAAAAGCCTACCCAGGGAAGACTCGGTCAGCAAAATGATTCTCAGTGAGTTCCCAGGTCAATTCACAGATTTTCAGACATTTTGGGCTTCTATAGCGATATAGTGACACCCCCCGCTTATTATTTTTTGAATATCTTTAATGTACAGAATTTTCATTTCTACAGTTTTATTGTATGTATAGATTTATTATAATATCGTCAGTTTTAGATGAGCTTGAGCATTGTAGGCCACCAAAAATTAATGACCGATTCCTCTTTACGGAACCCTCGAAATTGCTTATAAATATTTAATATAATATAATCGGCCAAGTGCGAGTCTGACTCGCGCACGAAGGGTTCCGTACCGGTATAGAGCGAAAGTAGACAAAAAATTGTGTTTTTGTATGGGATGTTTATTTGTTGTGATTTGTTGTGATGATGGATGTTTATTTAATTATTTACTTTATTTTATTTTTATTATTAATTACTAAAGTACAGATATAAGTTAGGATTTTGTGAAAATTTTAAGTGCCTAGCTGTTACCATTATTGATTACGAGCAAAAAAGGACAAAAAAATCACGTTTCTTGTATGGGCGCCCCCCTTAATTATTAACTTTATTTTATTTTCAGTATTTGTTGTTATAGCGGCAACAGATATACACAATCTGTGAAAATTTCAGAAGTCTAGCTATTGCGGTTCTTGAGTTACAGCCTGGAGACAGACGGACAGACGGACAGACAATGAAGTCTTAGTAATAGGGTCCCGTTTTTACCCTTTGGGTACGGAACCCTAATAAGGCATTCGTAGTATAAGGCCCACTTATTACCTATATCGTCATCAAAATGTACACGAGCGATATTGTATAAGTACATCAGTCATCACTTTTAATTTGAAGTCTCAAGGTGAGTGGTGAGAACATAACCAGTTAAACACAAATCTATTATTCGCAAATCTTGGGCTATACTCAGTCGCCTTTAAGATGTTGAGACTAGCGTTCCTCCTTAGTTTAATTGCTGTAGCACATTCGGCGAGAATATTGGCTGTTTTTCCAACGCCTTCCATAAGTCATCAGGTCACTTTTAGACCTGTGATAAATGAACTCGTCAATAGAGGACACGAAGTGGTAGTCATAACTACGGACCCACAGAAGATCAAAGCGAAGAACCTAACAGAGATTGACTTGCACGATGTTTCGTATAAGATTTGGAATCATATTCTAGCCACAGAAGTGATGGGAGTTGAAGACACTATCATCGACCAAATGTACAAAGTTTATTCGGCCCTAGTGACAGTTTTCGATGAACAGCTCATGAATACTGAAGTGAAAGACATTTTATCGATGAAAAGAGGGAAGTTTGACTTGTTGATAACCGAAGCTGTGGTTCGCCAGGCGCTGATTTTCTCGCAAATCTACAAAGTTCCTCTAATTCAAATCGGTTCCTTGGGACCCGTTAGTTTCAACGACCATTACATGGGCGCACTCACCCATCCTCTCCTATACCCTTCACCGTGGCATAAACATGTTTACAATTTAACAACGTGGGAAAGAATATCGAACCTTTACAACCACTATAGATTCCAGTTTTATTATAACTACTACATAGCGGCGTATGAAAATGAGGTACTTAAGAAACATTTGGGACCAGGAATTCTGCCTGTAAATGAACTGTGTAACAATATTGACCTGTTGATTCTTAATATTCATCCTCTGTGGATCGAAAATCAGCCTGTGCCGCCAAACGTTGTTTTTATGAATAGCATTCATTTGAAGCCTCCAAAGGAACTCCCAAAGGTAAGGTTTCTAATTTCTATAATAATTCACTACATGGAAAATTTTCTACACTTCTGGATCATCCTATATTATTATTATTTCTATCTTTATTTAAAGAGAAACCCGAATACCAGTAGGTAACTGTTTTACATTTTTATAGGAATTAAAATCATACCTGGATTCGTCAAAAAATGGTGTAGTCTACGTAAGTTTTGGGAGCAACGTAATACCATCAGCCATAGACAAAATGCAGGTTCTTCTCAAAGCCTTGTCTGAATTACCCTATGACGTGCTTCTGAAATGGGACAAGGAACAACTACCGATTAAGGCTAAGAACATAAGAATCTCAAAATGGCTTCCTCAAGCAGATCTTTTGAGTAAGTTTCATTAGCTTCATAAAGAAGCTCCAGATTTTGCCCTGAACTTCCTTGCGCCAAAAGTTATTTATTGCGCGGGATCGCTGATTTGTTTCATTTGATTAGAACATCAATTACAATACTCCGAAAGAGCTCCGCGGATTTCTCAAGTCGCAAGGAAGAATGCAGGCTTTTCTCTTATAGTGAAGAAATGCAGGGTTCTAGTTGCTCACTTATTAGCCTCCGATTCTTCGGAAACTAAAATACAAAACCACCTAACCTTACCAACAATTAATGTTACAGGACACCCAAAAATAAAGGTTTTCATCACCCAGGGAGGTCTCCAATCGCTGGACGAGGCCATGGCAGCCGCAGTGCCGTTGATAGGAATACCACTCTTCACCGACCAATGGTACAATGTTGACAAGTTTGTTCGACATAACATTGGCTTGAGAATAGATCTGGAGGACTTGACTGAAGATGTACTCATAAACGCAGTGGATACTGTGATTAAAGATGAGAGGCAGGTTGTTTTTATGTTAAAGCTTTTATCGCGGGTTCTCAGTGCAGCCACCGAATCAAGAAATTCCGTAATGAAAAAACCTAACACCCCATTTCGACCGGCACAGTGATGCGAAGTAATAATAGCGATTTTTACTGACCGTCGTGGAGGTGAAGCGAATATTTAATACTTATCTGGTCTGAAGTAAGTACCTTAAGGTTAAGCTTAAGGTTTAAAGTAGGGTATTAGGTAAAGTTCGAGAAAAGATAGGAAAAGTCTTGGCGGGGGCACTGCCGTGCCCCCAGATACATCGCTAGTTGCTACACCGTTGACAATTTTTAAAGAAGGCAGGTCGCTGTAGCCCCGACGTCACTGCGACCCATAAAGATGTATTGTGACTCCTTCGCACTAGACTCTAGAGTATCTTCCCCAACCCAATACTGCTAAATTGAACGATATTGTTGGGGTTGGTGCCACGAATTTCCTCTGTGGTCTGTAGAAGTATTCGTGGCGACCAAGATGCCTGTTCCTGCTCTATAGTAGAGCAGAACAGTCGAGAAGAAGGTGAATAGGTGTCTCATCTTCCTCCTCACAGAATCTGCAAGTCGTTATGCTACAAACACCCATTCTGTTTAGGTGTTTGTTGAGCTTGCAGTGCCCAGTTAGGCTTCTGGTAAAGATTCTTAATTATTGGTTCCTACCCAAGGTGAGCACTAATTCTGATAGTTTCTTGTTGAAGCCAGGAACTAGTGCCTTGGAGTTTTCAAGGTTCAACAAATTAAAAATTACACATATACAATCGACGCGTTAAAAGTATTTGCGCTTTATAAAAGGTTTCTTTATTATTTTCAGTTATCGGGAAAACATAAAACGGCTGAACAGTATAATGCAGGACCAACCTCAACCGCCGCTGGAGCGCGCGGTGTGGTGGATCGAGCACGTGTTGCGGCACGGCGGCGCGGCGCACATGCGCGCGCGCACCGCCAACATGCCGCTGGCGCAGTTCCTGCAACTGGACCTCGTGGCGTTGGCGCTAGGCGCTATAGCCGCTATATGTTTTACTGTCACCTGCGCCATGTATCTTATCTGTAAACAACTCACAAAGAAAAAGACGATTAAAATTAAGAAAAAATAAAATAAGTATTTAAATTATTTGTATTGTTATTATAATATCTTCTTTGTTTATCCATAACTTAGCAACGTCACCCCAGCGTCGGTGGCTAAAGAAAAATAAGAAATTACCAATGCAGCAATGGGACCGTGGGCGTGGGCCTTAGCAAAAACCTAGACTGGCCCACTTGCGCCAGTGTGAGTTATTAAGTTCTTAAAATTACCTATATTAATGTCAAAATAATAAATATCAAGACTTCTAAATCATGATGACGGAATAAAGACAACATTATCTTTGGTCGACTATTAATTTTAAACCTAGCTGCGTTAATTATTTAACCCAACAAGTGGCTTTAAAGGTTTAAAATCCGTTAATACTTAATAGTGTCACCGTAGGTAGGTATAATATTATGTTTTCATCAGTAAGTGGTCAATAAAGAACATGATCAACGGTAATGACTAATGAGTAATGACACTCAATAATAACTTCTCTGTCTTAATACGTTTTATTTTTATCATAACGACGATGGTAATATTAGGTATACAATATGATTCTTAGTATTTGTACGGAGTACTATTATATATTCTGTGGTATTTGCATGTAATTTTAATTTTCTTCAGTAGTCATCTCCGGTATTTTTCTTAATGATAATCGTGGAAGATCTATACATACATACTGACTATTTTGCTTAGATAATAAAATCTTCCTAATAATGACCTAAGTTTATTACAGATTTCGTTTACATGCGTTATCCAACTAAAATTTACATCAACGTAAAGCCCTAAGTATTTAAATATATTAACATATTCAATAGTTCTACACGTACAATTACTTTTATTGTTATGTAAGCACTCGTGTGGCCCACGATAGCAATATCACGCAGCTGTATCGTTTTGGCCAAACGATTGTAGGGTGAGCGTATATGCATGCACTTAGTTTTTGACAGATTAAGTATAATTCCATTGTCGTGCGCCCACTTGGTGATATTTTCAAAATCTTGTTGTATATTGTTTTTAGCCTCTATGATATTTTTAGACGCATATATTATACACATATCATCGGCGTACATAAAGTCTTTGCATTTTTCTACAACGTTAGCCACACTATTGACGTGCATGATATACCCGCAGGGACCGCATACCGATCCGGTGGGAACACCGAGCGTCACTTCCGCCTCCTCGCCCGTCTCCCCGCACACCATAGTCTGTATCGTTCTGCCGGATAAATACTCCCTAAACCACTCCTTAACTGGACCCCGGATCCCACACTCGTCCATCGCCTGTAAAGGGTATTATGGTCTAGAGTGTCAAATGCTTTTTTATACTTAGTCGATGAACAATGCGATCAGCTGTTTACCGGAGTCCAGACATTGGTTAACATGGTCGGCGAAACGTGCGAGGGCGGTCACGGTGCTGCGGCCTCTCCGGAAGCCATATTGAGTATCAGACAGTATCTCATGTTTTTCCAAAAAATCTGATATTTGATCGATGATTATTTTCTCTGTAATTTTGTCTATTACTGATAGAATAGCTACAGGTCTGTAATTTGAATACTCAATATGGCTTCCCGATTTATATATAGGACGTATTATTGTCTTTTTTAATGTTTCAGGGTATACAGATTGGGAGAAACACATATTTACAAATTTCGCTAGTATAGGACTAATTTTTTTACACAAAAATTTTATATATTTAGCTCGTATTGTATCAACTCCAGGAGATTTTAAGCATGATAAAGAATTTATAGTTTTCTCAATTTGAGTTGAGCTAACGGGTTTATATCTAAAACTTACTAAGCTGGGTTTTACATAATATTTACTTCTGTCCAGAAATTTTGTATCACACTATTGTGCTTTATGTTTTGTATTTCTTCTGTAAACGTTTTAGAAAAATTTGTACAAATTTGCTTAATACTTGTTGTTTTACCTAAGTGTCTCGTTATTACATCATCTAAACTGCTTTTGTTTCTCCCCATCCACATATTAATATTTTCCCAAATCTTTCTAGAATCCCCGTTACATTTCTTTATTTCACATTGCCTATAATTATTTTTAGCCTGATTTACAAGTTTATTTACCTTATTTCTAAATTTAGTATATTCTAGCCGCTTACACGTCATATTATTTGAATCTGATTTCCAAATTCTAAATAAATTGTCTCTGCGCATAAGCATAGTATAAAGATTTTTATCAATCCAAGGCTGCATTTGTCTTTTAGAAATAGGTAATAAATCTTATGATAAACAATTAAATAAAAAGTACCTATACGTAGGCGTGGGTACGCACATAAATTTTCAATAATTAAACACAAAACAATTAGGTTTTTTCCTAGTTATTATTCTGTCCATGACTTTACGCCATTATAAATTTGTTGCACGCCTTATCCCCTCAGACAGTAAGCTGCCACATTTAGTCGCTCGATCTGCTCGCAAAAGGTTTGCTCTTGTCGACCATGTTAACCTTAATCGGACTTTTGTTTTTAATATCGCACGTTCAGTCTGCAAGAATATTAGCAGTGTTTCCGGTTCCATCCGTTAGCCATCAAATGGTGTTTCGACCTATAGTCACCGAGCTTGTAAAGAGGGGCCACGAAGTCGTAGTTATTACGACAGATCCCGAATTCCCAGATGGTAAAACTCCTGCAAATTTGACAGAAGTTGACGTCCACGATGTGGCCTACAATTTCTGGCACAAGGTGTTGTCCAACGAAGTGATGGGTATAAGAAACGATCCCAATTCTCAAATTCAAGTGCTAATTCGAGCCGTAGCTAAAACGTTCGAGGTTCAGGTCGCACAGGATAGAATAAGGGATATCATTCAAAAGAAGGAGGGCGAATTCGATTTGTTGTTATTGGAAGCTTGCGTCAGGCCTGCTCTGGGATTTTCGCATGTTTTCAAGGTGCCAGTTATTCAAATAAGCTCGTTCGGCGCCATCACTTTCAATGATGAATACGTGGGTGGGGCCTACCATCCGCTTCACTACCCGTCGCCGTGGAGCGATAGACTCTACAATCTGACCACATGGGAGAAGATCACCAAGCTATTTTACTACATGAAGCTAAGAAACTTCTATTTCAACGAAGTCGTGGACGAGGAGAATGCAATTTTGAGGAAAACTTTCGGGCCAAACACTCCCCCTGTAGGAGAGCTGATAAACAGGGTGGAGATGTTGATGTTGAATGTGCATCCGATATGGATAGACAACCAGCCGATGCCGCCGAATGTGGTGTTCTTGGGGGGCCTGTCCGGAAGACCAAAAAATCCTTTACCTAAAGTGAGTATACTTAAATATCTAAATATTATTGCTCCTTGATAACAATATTTAATTCACAGAAATTTGTTTATAAGACAGGGCCTGTCTCACCACTTCCTGATAAGTGTCGGATAGGCATATCCACCACTTAAGACGCTCCCCCTTCGGAGATGCCGTAATCTTTGAAAGCTACAAAATTGAAAATTATAATAAAAATACAGCAATAATCTTCAGTATATGAACGTTTCATTCATAGTTATAAATTTCCTATTTTTGTTTTTTATATTCATGATATCAAATGTAATACCAATTTATTTAAATTCAAGCATACATTCAGTGTCTCCCTAGTATTTACAAATTACGGTTAGGGGGCGTCCACAAATTACGTGAGGTGTTTTTTCCCCCTCTGGTAAGATTTCGTGAGATTTTATTCAACCCCCTCCCCCACCCCCCAATCTCACATGAGATTTTTCAAAATGTGGGTCTCTTATAAAATAAATAAATAAACGTTTATTCAACAAAAATTTTAACATTACACAAAGTACCTACTTACGTAAACGCGTTGGATTGTTTGACAGTCAGTAGATGAATAACGTCAAAGTATGAATGAAAAAATTTCATTTCGAACGAATTTCGTCGACGAACGATTTTAACGCTTACGATTAAAATATCATAAGCATACCGTGTACAATCTGTCTAAAATAGACAGATTGTACATGGTAGTATATATTTTTTTGTAAGAATAAGAAAAATAAAATTCGTGAGATTTGCCCCCTTATTTGAAACACACGCCAATAGATCGACAATTTCATTAATTAACTAGTTACATACTGGACGTTTGAATTTTTTAGGGTCAATTTTGAACTATATTAAAAGAATAAAAATAGGATTTTGGCGCAATCTCGGCAACGCGGCAAATGTAATATGGTCAGGGTCGTTTGCTCAGGGGATGGCCTTAACTTGACAGATAAAGTATAATCTGTCAAAATAGTTGTGGATAGCATATCCGGCACTTTATAAGGAAGTGGTAAAGCAGGCCCTAATAATAATAATTAGAAAAATTGTAGGCTTTTGAAGTAGCGAAGTTGCGACTTGCGTTTAATAATTATCTATTGTGATTTGTGATAAAAAACTAATGGTAATTTATTACATACTAAAATTATGTTTAAGTATAGAAACCAAAAACGTGTGAACATTTATCAAATGGGCTTATAAAAACGTTTTATTATAGGCGATTTACAGATTGGCTATTAAAATATACTAATAGGCATTAGGCACTTAACAAAAAATTAAAAGCGACTTCCAAGGTAAAAACAAAAGTAATTCTTAATAATAATCTAAAAAAAATCAAAGAATTCTTATTCTTATAGTACCGTCTTCAGACTTCGCCTAAACCTCAACTATTTCTGTACTCAATCTCATTATATTTTTCTGTACTCAACTTGGCTGGTAGCGACTTCAAATTAGTACGAAACTAATTTGAAGTCGCTACCAGCCAAGAAAAGTTCTGAGATCCTTGACATAGAACTTACACTAAGGTAACTTAGCTGGTACCGACTTCAAAAGCATGAAGATTGAGTCTGTTATCACTTATCAGGAATCCGGAGTTTCTAGTTCTATTATCATTTATCAATTATCACCTTCGGAACCATGGTATATCTTGGTGCAAAATCTTACTTTTTGGTAGCATATGCTTAAGATACTTCTAATAAAACCGAAATCACCATACGTTTCCATATAAATTTTGAAGAGTTCCCTCGATTACTTATGGATCCTCTCTTATGGATCTGATCATCATCACCTTCGTAATAGTTGCACCAAATTCGGATTATTCGGAGAATTTTCGAAATCGGTCCACAAACAGCTCATATTTTATGATTTTATTAAAAGGTTTAAATTGGTGCGACATGCCTCCGACTGCATTTTGTAGTCCATTTTTTTCTATATCTTTCAATGTAGCCTTCTATTCATCTTGACATGAATCTCGTAAGCAATGGTCGTATCAATTTAAACATGGCTTGAAGCTTCCGGCAGAATTAGGTCTTGTTTCGGTCTTTTTAGTTAAAATTTTTTGCAGTCGGGTTTTTTGATTTTTTAATTAATTTACTTTATTTATGTCTTTTTAGTTAAGAAAGATTACGTAACCGGATCAATTCTTTAAATGAGTTTATGTCATGTGGTTGATTTAGCAATTTGTTAGCGTCAAGAGAAATAATTGCAAGTCCGGAGAGAGTCTTCACTCTGCTCAAAGCAACGTAAGCTTGACCTTTTGCAAATGCCGTCACTGCCCAGCACCTTAAAGGTAAAGATAAATGATATTATAGAGAAGTATTTTTACGAGTTACGTTGTTACATTAAAAAACGTAAAGACTTTATACAAACGTGTACAGACAAGCGATAGCGCGATCTAAAGAAAGCACAGCGAAATCTATTGACGGAAGTTGTAACTAAATGTCGCTTAAAATACAAATCTATACATAATATAAATGCGAAAGTATATCTGTCTGTCTGTCTGTCAGTCTGTCTGTGTCTGTCTGTCTGTCTCGCATTCACGCCAAAACTACTGAACCGATTGTTATATTGTAATTCTGTACCTACACAGATAGTCTAAAGCCTGAGAAAGGACATAGGCTACTTTTTAACTGGAAAAAGGAGTTGTAAGGGGGTAAAATGCGTAGGTAAATTTGTTCAAATTAAGTTGGAGCCGTGTGTCTTCTACATCGCACCATCGCTTTCCTAAACGTGTTTCTATAAGAGGTGGTAAGGATTGAGGAATCTTTTCCGATTAATTTGAAGAAATGTTTGAAATCTTAAGAAGTCAATGTTCGACTTCGAACTCTTCGAAGTTCGACCCCACTCCCCAATCATTAACCCCCTACGCAAAAATAATAAGTAAGAAGAGTTTTGTGTCTGTCTGTCTGTCTGTAAACATTGAAGTTTGAAGTAAGCGTACCGCGGAAGCACCTCTGTCGTGCAAATTTTGCAATTTGCAGTAATGTAGCCAATGTTCTTATTTTTATAGTTTGTATATTTTATCCATGCAGGCGGGTTTTTACCTGCACAGCTGATTGTCTAGGCAGACAATCAGCATGGACGGAGGTCCGTCCATGCTTCCTCCCGCACGCGGACCCCCGCCTTGGTGACGCCCACCATCGTAATATTTTAATTTCGCCATAATTTCAAAACCAAACATCCAATTTTAATCATTCAAAGACCAAATATGATCTACATAAACTGTACTTAGTAATGGAATAATTTATTTTGATAAGGATTAAAAGAATGAGTAAATTAAACACGTTTAAATATAGTCCAAAAAAATTCAAGATTTTTAAATAAAATAATGGTTATTGTGCCTCACTCGACATAGATAGGTATAGTGTGTCGCGGACTTTTTTGTAGATATTTACAAGTTCTATAATTACTTAGAACATATTATGGTTCTATATTTTATAGTTTAGGCAGCGTACGTAAAATAAGTAACTTTTCTGGTTGATTTTTTACACCTTGCGTCCGAAGAACCCAAATATTTTACGGAACCCTATTTTTCTCCAAAATAAAATTCAGCCTATGTTCAGCAAAAATAATGTAGAATTCCAATGGTGAAAGAATTTTTCAAATCGGTCCAGTAGTTTCCGAGCCAAACAAACAAAAAATCAAATCTTTCCTCTTTGCCCTATTAGTGTAGATTTATCGTTCGATTTAATAATAAAACTGCAAGTTATATACAGTCATACTTAGAATCAGTGTTTAAAATCCTTTATTTTGATACCCCACTCGATATGCTTGGTAAATTTTTATTTTTTTTTACCTCACAATATGGCGTCAAACGTCCACGATTTTGGTTTTTTCTTCATGTCACCATGTCACCTATCTAAGAACACTTGGGCCATTAAGACAAATCTAACGATACCTCAAATATGAAAATCCGCTTAGCGGTTCTGAAGATACGAGGTAATAAAGAATATTACAAACATACAAGATACGCGCCAAACACATAACCCTCCTGGCAGTCGGGTAAAAATTTTGAAAATCGGTCCACAGACGGCGAAGTAATCGTTGAACATACAAAAAAATATAAACAGACGAACATATTATAACCTCCTCCTTTTTGGAAGTCGGTTAAAATACAATATAATGATGGAGCTAAACCATATTAAATTCTCACACTTTAGCAATTTGAGACAACGGAATTAAGCCCAAGATGGTCCATGGGCGTGGTGATGTGGTTAAACATCACATAACGCTTTGTATGTAGAGACTAGAGGCAGAACAAAGGATATGGCCGCGTTTCCAATCACCATGCTCGAAATCTTCGCTGTCATTCCGCTGGAATAGCACGATTGGTCAATTCGGGCACTGCTAAGCTCCTCTCCGCCCCGCTCCGCTTCAGTGGAAACGCACCCTAAAGTCCGGACTCCGGACGAAGAGCAAGTAGCAAGTTGAAAATTGTTCATGAATCCATCGCAACTATCTCTATTACTTGTATAGCTGCAATATTACGCGTGGATGACATAAATCGATGGGCCAATAGGCTACTTGACCTAATTTTTTTCTTCATGCTAATCGCATCTTAATCATTAATTTTCACGAAATAAACTAATATTTTATTATTTTACACAGTAAAAACCCATAAAAATGTTGATTGAAAAATACGCCTTATAAATGGCGCCAAAAACACTGTCCGCCATAGTGTGACGTCACACTGTTTGTATTTTAGAGTCTCTTTATTTAACATTTTTTTATGTGCTAAATGTACGAGTCTTAAGGTGCCCAAAATTTATAAAAGAATTAAATAAGAAATTAGAAATCATTTGTAATGTTGAAAACTTTTGGAGAAAAGTTTTGGCCATTTCATTTCCCGTCTACAATAAATGGAGATAATATATAAAACTGGTGTTTTGTTTGAATTACTCAAGAAACTATATTTTGCAAATCTTTCTAGGCTTATTCTTATTATTTATGTACAAATAAACTTACACATAACGAGCGCGATAAATAAAAGATATTAAATTACGAACATGATGACGTCACATCCAAATCGGAAGTACTGCAAAAGCGTTTTAGTCAGTACAAATCATATTTTCATAAAATCATATTTTCAAATCGACTTTATTTATCAATCATAAGCTTTTATTTGATGATAAGGGTGAAATACGGTTTCCTAGGCCAAGTTCTACTAGAAATATGCATTTGTTCAATGAAATTGAATATAGGTCAAGTAGCCTATTATAAATGCATGTCTGTGTTCAACGAGCCCCACTTTAACAACAAACCTGTCCTTTTTTAAACACGTTAATGAATGAATGTACCTACTAAAGAATAAAGATATTAATGAAAAATATCTTTTTATTTCAGGATCTTCAAATTTTCCTAGACTCCTCCAAACATGGCGTGATATACGTAAGCTTTGGCTCCAACGTCATTCCGTCTCTCTTCCAAGCCGACAAGATGCACGTTCTACTCAACACTCTAGCCAGTCTACCCCACGATGTTCTACTGAAATGGGACAAAGACGAGCTACCAATAAAGGCTGATAATATTAGAATAAGCAAATGGTTCCCCCAACCGGCTATACTTAGTAAGTATTTAAAAGTTGGTAAATATTCCGATTTAAAATTGAACCTGATTCTTTTGATTTGTAAATTGTAGGGTTCCGTAGACCGTACCCAAAGGTTAAAAACGGGACCCTATTACTGAGACTTCGATGTCTAACCGTCTGTCCGTCTGTCTCCACTCTCCAGGCTGTAACTCAAGAACAGCTATAGCTACACTTCTGAAATTTTCACAGATTGTGTATTTCTGTTGCCGCTATAACAACAAATTTTATACCTACTAAAAACGCAATAAAATTAATATTTATGGGGGGCTCCCATACAACAAACGTGATTTTTTTTAAGTTTTCTCGCTCGTAATTATTATTAATCACAAACAAAATCCGTAGGTAATTATATTTGTACTTTAATAAAATTTTAATTAGGTAAATATTTAAGGGATATAGGGATTTTTTCTCTCTTTTCCTATACAAGAAACACAATTTTTTGCCTACTTTCGCTCTAATAGGTACCGGTACGGATCCCTTCGCGCGCGAGTCTGACTCGCACTTGGCCGATTTTATTTACTGCAATAAAATAAATAGTCATGCACTTAATTGTATATAATATTCTAAATGCAGAACAGTTAGAAAGTGGCTAAGTCTAACTAAAATATACGTGCAGTTGATTTTATCGTGGTACGAATTCCAATTCACTTCGAAACAAAGCAAAAGCTTATACTTATTTATCCTTGTTTACCTTTGTGTGATATTAGCATTTTGGCAACGCAGATGCATAATAATTTGCTAGAAATATGTATATAGTTAGTTGGCAAAGGAAACCGTTAGAGCATTTCTAAGAAATATTTCAGCTGCAAGCCCAACCTAATATTAATTCTACGAGTTTATTATTCTTCATCTATACCTATATATAAAACTCGAAGGTGACTGACTGACATGATGATCTATCAACGCACAGCCCAAACCACTGGACGGATCGGGCTGAAATTTGGCATGCAGGTAGATGTTATGACGTAGGCATCCGCTAAGAAAGGATTTTGATAAATTCTCACTCCAGGGCGTTCAAATAGGGGATGAAAGTTTGTATATATAATAATACTTCTTAACGCGAGCGAAGCCGCGAGCAAAAGCTCATTTCTAAAGCTCATTTCTAAAGTAAGAATAGTTATATGCTAGTGCGCAGTGTGAGCGTAAACTGAGAAACATGAGAAGATTTGCACCCCCTCTGAATTGCGAGTAATTCATGTAATCTTGCCATTTGACATAAGTCATAACTGAGTACTGACTTCTGGTCAGTGGTCACTCTAGAATGCAATGCACTTTAATTATATGTTTCAGAAGGCTGCAGACTACTTGTAATATGCATGTCACGGTCAGCAATTAATTGTAGCAAGTTGACAAGAAGAAAAAAAAAGATTATTATTTTTCCTTTCGCAGGATTAAACCTAAGTATATAAATTATCCCTCAATTAAACTTGGACTAAACTTCTGCCAATGCAATTATGGGTAAAACGATTTGACATTGTCATTTGATGGATGTCGCAGCAGATAGACTGTTATTATAATTATAATTTAGAAATAGTAAAGGTAAAATACATATAACTTGTAGCCCACTTATTCTATTCTTTGCAGGACATCCTAAAATCAAACTGTTCATCACTCAAGGTGGTCTCCAATCAACGGACGAAAGTATTACGTCCGGAGTGCCTATGATAGGTATACCCCTGTTTGCTGACCAGTGGTACAACGTAGAGAAATATGTTCATCACAAAATTGGCATGCGACTCGATCTCTACACACTGACGGAAAATGATCTACGAGACGCCATACAAAAAGTCATCTATGACAAAAGGTAATTTACCTTGATGATCATTTTGCGTGTGGAATTATTTTGTCCATTTTAAATATTTTGTTTTTTGTATATCAACATTTGCAATTATTGTAGATCTTAACAGCTTTTCGATTACACCACAGAATATATAATAGTACTCCGTAATTACACATAATATTATAATAATATCTACATAATATAATTGTCCATTGAGCATGCAGAAATTCGTACATTTGCGAAACCCTACTTAGTACTTACCTTGTTCACTGGTAGACGAAATACATATTATAAAGGTAGTATTTTTAACGAGTGCCTATAGGAATTTCATCGCAATATCATACTCAAGCGCGAACGGCAAAGTTTCTACGTGCTACGAATTTCTACGTGTTCTGCAACCGTATTTTTACCGTACGTACTTACTACTTACATATAAATTGTAGCCAGTTACTTTAAGGGATTTTTCTTTCATACGTGACATTTTAATTCCAGTTACCGGAAAAACATCGTGAAACTAAACAGATTAATGAACGATCAGCCTCAAACCTCCCTGGAGCGTGCGGTGTGGTGGATCGAGTATGTGTTGCGGAATGGCGCAGCCCATCTGCGTGCGCCAACGGCCAACATGTCGCTGGCGCAGTTTATGGAGCTTGAAGTCGTTGGTGTCGTCGTAACTGTTGGCTGCATCTTGCTCGCTGTAATGGGTTATATTGGTTATTATTTGAAGAGTATCATATCGCCGAATAGTATTAAAGTTAAAGCTGCATAATTTATTATTTTTGTAAAATAATCATATTAAATTTGGAAAAAAGCCCACATAATACCTGTGTTCAAAAAAGGGTCTAAAGCTGAGATCACTAATTACCGGCCTATTTCTATATTAAATACACTGGCTAAATTATTGGAAAAAATCGTTTTTGAAAATATATATGCGACTATTGTCAAAGGCATACCTGACACCCAACATGGTTTCCTTCGCGGCCGTTCTACTATATCTAACTTGGCCATCCACACCAACTATGTTTTAGAACAAATGGAAAAAGATGGTCAAGTGGATGTCTACACGGATTTTGAAAAAGCCTTTGACCGAGTGGACCATACCATACTTTTACAAAAATTGATGCAATTAGGTATTCACGGAGACCTCCTGCGGTGGGTAACCTCCTACTTATATAATCGTTCTCAGGCGGTAGTCGTGGGTGGATACAAGTCGGATTACATTCAGGTGCCTTCAGGCGTGCCTCAAGGGTCGCATTTAGGGCCACTTTTTTATAATGCGTATATTTTCGATATGCCAATATAATATTTACTACATGCGTATCATTTGTCATACGCTGACGACAAGAAAATTTTCTTAAACATAACATCCATTAGTGATTGTGAAAGATTACAAAATGATTTAAATAGATTATACAATTACTACCAACTAAATAAAATTTCCATTAACGTAAATAAATGTCAGTGCATATCTTTTAGTCGTAAAAAAACCTATATCTTACAATTATATATTTAATGATTCCTATTAAACGAGTTTGCGAAGTGAAGGATTTGGGAGTTTTGTTTGACACAAAAATGAATATGATTAAACACATAGATGGATAACAAGTAAATCTTATAAAAATTTAGGATTTATTTTAAGAACTTGTAAGCCATTTAATGATATTCATAGTCTTAAAGTTCTTTACTATGCATACGTTAGGAGTATACTAGAGTATGCCTGCCAAGTGTGGCAACCGTATTACGCTGTACACATCAACAGAATCCAAAGAATTCAAAAGAAGTTTGTGTCATTCGTAAACTTTAAAAGTAAAAATAAACCTGCTAATTACATCAACAACTGCCGCACATACGGCTTACATTCTCTTGAGGATAGACGATCCCTTATGAATATGAGCCTGCTCTTTGATATTCTGCGAGGGCGCATAAACAGCCCTGATTTGCTAGCACAAATAACATTTAATACTCCTGCTTACCGCACGAGGAACACCCCTCTGTTTGCTGTGTCTTCGCATCGTACGTCTTACGGGCAAAATGCTGTTCTTACAAGAATAACAAAAAATTATAATAAAATCTTTTCTGAGGTTGATATTTTTCTTGGTAACAAAAAATCTTTTGAATAAAATAAAAAAAAAACATTGCATCTAGTGGGAGTAAATAATTAAAACCCATATTATTTTTATGTAACGCGATGGCGTTACATAAAAGTAATATTCGAGCTAAGTACATAAAACATACATAAAAATACATACTATACTTAATTACTATAAATAGGTACATACTATATTTTTACATTATATTAGCATGGTACACCATGTGAATGCGGTGTGAAAATGTAGTAACTAGTATGTATACCTAAATATAATTATATCTGTATAAAGTGTGAAATTGGTTTAGATTTAAGAAACAATAATTAAGTTGTGTTTAGGGAATATTAATGTTTTATTTTATTTTTTATTTTTAGGGAATATCATCTTTATATCATAATTTTTTTATTTTTTTAATTTAATTTTTTAATTTAATTAAAAAAAATATATCATATTATGTAAGTTCTATCTTACCTCAACGCAACATTCCTAGAAATAGCAATATTAACATGCAACAATTTCCTTTTTTCTCTGTCTACTTTGTTCTTTTTAGGGTTCCGTAGCCAAAATGGCAAAAAGGAACCCTTATAGATTCGTCATGTCTGTCTGTCTGTCTGTCTGTCTGTCTGTCTGTCTGTCTGTCTGTCTGTCTGTCTGTCTGTCTGTCTGTCTGTCTGTCTGTCTGTCTGTCCGTCCGTCCGTCCGTCCGTCCGTCCGTCCGTCCGTCCGTCCGTCCGTCCGTATGTCACAGCCACTTTTCTCCGAAACTATTAAAGCTATACTATTGAAACTTGGTAAGTAGATGTAGTCTGTGAACCGCATTAAGATTTTGATGCAAAAATGGAAAAATTATTAAAAATTTTAGGGGTCCCCATAGGTACAACAGAAACAAAAAAAAAATTTTTTCATCTAACCTATGCGTGTGGGGTATCTATGGATAGGTCTCCAAAAATCATATTGAGGTTTCTCATATCATATTTTTCTAACCTGAATAGTTTGCGAGAGAGACTCTTCCAAAGTGGTAAAATATGTGTCCCCCTCTAATTTCTAAAGTAGCCAGTAGTTTTTTTTATACGTCATAAATGGCAAACCTTGATCTAAATTTCATTAAATCGACGCAATATAAAAATAAATCAAAAACCTTTTAATTTCATAAAAATAAACCTTATTGCTGCTGTGGGACCCTTCATGGGCGAGTCCAACTCGCACTTGGCCGCTTTTTTATTATTTTATTTGTTGAAATGTAAGCTAAGAATTTAAACTTTAGCTGTTACTTAAATAATAATTAATAATGTTTATAATATTAAGTCTATCTAGATTTTAAGTCCATTTTAGCTGTATTTAAGTAGATAACTGTAAATGACCTTTTAGTTACCTATACCTACTTTGTATTTATAATATTTAAATTTTTAAGGTTGTAGTTGTCTTAATAAAAAAAAAATAAAAAAAAATAATAAATATATTATAACGCAATTTGTATTTTAATGAAAAATATACAAAATATCTACGTAATAAACCGTAATGCCACTCTTAAGTCTTAACATGTCTTAACTCTCTCTACTCTCTAGTAGATAGAGTTCATGTCGCGGAATGGCCCACTTGCACTGCGAATCTGTCAAACCCATACTAATTTAGAAATGCATCTACGCGTCGCGTTGCGGTCTGAATTGACCCTAACATGTCATGTCCCTGGCGCAGTTTTATGTAGAGTTTGACATCGTTGGTGGGTGGCCCAGTGGGTGCAATACGAGTGATTTATTGTTTAGTTTAAAGTTTTACAAACTATTGCTTAGATATTATTGTTTTTAGGGTTCCGTACCCAAAGGGTAAAAACGGGACCCTAATACTAAGAATTCGTTGCCTTTCTGTGTGTCACCAGAACTATCTCAAGAACTATTAAATTTAAAAACTAAAAGATTATAATATAATCGATTATGTAAGAGAATTGTTTTATGACGAGCAGACAACAAGGTCGTATTAATTATTGTGCTGGCTCTATAATTATTATTGACTACACAAATACTGACCTATGTACCACTTTATCAGCTGTTATGTCACCGTGAACCATAGAGATAATAATGTGTTAGTCAGACAGACTTGTCTTGACTTAAAATTGATTTTAAAATTAATCAGAGATTCCCACTAGGAATGTCAGATATTGGCTATTGCTAAAATGAATGGTACATATCTACTTACACCTGCACCTAATACCTAAGTAACTTAACACTCCTCTTATGCTAAGCAAAAAATAAGATGAAAATATAAAAGTGAAATGTTGTTTTTACGGAGTTTTCCGCTTCTTAATAATATGTTCATGAAGTAAAATACTAATTAATAATTATTATCTAAGTATAGCGCATCACACACGGTGAAGATACTATAATATTTTATCATAAGATGCCCAAATATAAAATATTATAGTATCTTAAGAGCGCTAAAAAGTAGTTAAGTAGTTTTTTTTTTTTTTTTCTTTATTTATTAAAGAGGGTTTGTTCGCAGTTAAGTAGTTATAAAGTGAGAATTACCGATTACGACACGCTGTACAGAACGTCGAGAATCGAGACAAATGGCCCACGACAGAATTCATTGATAGATAAGATGGGGAAGACGTCGCTATTGGTGTTATTTTGTTTAGCGTTTTATAGCGTTAATAGTGCACGGATTTTGGCAGTTCTACCTGCACCGTCTATAAGCCATCAAATTGTATTCTGGCCAGTGATTAACGAACTAGTGAGGAGAGGACACGAAGTAGTATCCATCAGTCCAAATCCTGAACATGGAAAAGGAAAAGCGCCCGCGAATCTCACAGAAATCGACCTCCATGAAATATCATATACCGAATGGAGAGAGATACTGCTGACGGAAGTTATGGGGAGCACCGGAGAAGTTGTTGACCAAATTAAAGCAATTTACATGTCTCTCTCTAAGGTTTTCAATGAACAGATGAAGGTGGACGAAGTGAGGGACATAATACTGAAGAAGAAAGGAAATTTTGACTTGCTAATAACTGAAACGGTTTCCAGACCTGCTTTAGCGTTTTCGCATATCTACAAAGTACCGTTGGTTCAGATAAGCTCGTTTGGACCGATCGTCTTCAACGACCACTATGTGGGATCGCTGACGCATCCGATCTTCTACCCTCTGCCGTGGCACAGCAAAGTCTACGACTTGTCGACATGGGAGAGAATAAAGAAGATATGGCATCACTACAGCTTCCAATACTACTACAACAACGTTATCGGAGAGTATGAAAATCAAATGCTGAAAGCACACTTCGGTCCAGATGTGCCGTCAGTTAGTGAATTGTGTGATAACGTGGATCTATTGATCCTGGATGTTCACCCGCTGTGGATTGATAACCAACCATCTCCGCCCAGCGTGGTTTATGTCAATGGAATACATCAGAAACCTCAGAAAGAATTGCCGAAGGTAATATCGTTAAAATGCATTAGTTAAGTATATAAATTTCGTTACATTTGCGCCTTTGCTATCAAAAAGGTCTTATAGAAATCTATAATACCAAATATTATCCATATCACAACTCACAAGGCTCATCTTAGTTGTTTTGAAAGTCATTATATTAAAATTAAATAAAATATTATAATAATATACACACACTGGCAAAATTAGCGGAACATAGTTAAAAAGGGGCACAACTTGAACTCAAGTGGGTCGGGCTGTCTGAAATCCTTTTTTATAGTTTCTAAGCTCATTTAAGAAATAAAATATTGAACAAAACTGGCAATTTGAGAGATTTTTATTGCAATTATGCCATAATAAATGTTTTTCGATGATTGACGTTGTAAGTGTTTCTGATAAGAATGGCGTTTTTAGCGGGGTTCAAGGTATGCCAGCTCATTTGATAATAATAATAATAATAATAATAATAGTTTATTGTCTCTCAGTAAATACATAATAAGAAAATGAAACAAAACAAAAGATAGGTACAGGATATTACAAAATTAGGTGAGAGTCTTGTGCTGTAGGGGTTGACAAAATTCAATGTACCTACATAAATAAGTAGATATTATAAAGATGACAGAGAGATTTGATTGTTTGGTTTTTGGAAGAACACATTGCTTAGATATAAAATTAGTGATTTCCCAGCATCTACGACAGTTAGAGCTGTAACCACGATAGAGAAAGGTCACACCTACCGTTCGGTCAGTCAGGCCTTAGGTGGGTCAGCTTCCGTGGTCCATCGTAACTTTCAACGCTACAGAGAGACTGGATCTTACGTCTGGAGACGAGAACAAGGCAGATATCGGGTGACATTGGTTCAGGATTACCGTTTTGTTAGGGTACAAGCCTTAAGAAATCGACCTCAAACTGCATTGCATACACGAAACCTGTCGGAACAGATCCGAGATGTACGTGTGAGCGATTGTACAGTAAGAAGAAGACTCAAAGAAGTTAAATTAAACTCAAAGGTGCCAGCAAGGGCACTAAAACTTGAGACAGGACACCAAAGAGCCAGGCTAAGATTTGCGCGTGAACATCAAAATTTGACAAGTGAGTGAAATCGTGTGCTGTAGTGATGGGAGCAAATTCTGTGTAAATTTTGTTGACAGGCGATAAAGAATGTGGATAAATCGTAAGGAACGCTATAGACCATCAAACTTAACGGAAACAGTGGCCTATCATGCAGGCTTCGAAATGGTTTGGGGTGGCATATGACTTGGAGCCCGCACGGAGCTGATGATTGTTAATGATGGTACTTTGACAGTACACGGCTAAAGCACAGATGTCCTAGAACTGCATGTTGTGCCTTTTACACAATTTTAGGCAGTAGCTTCAATTTTATGCGCGTCCATAGAGTAAAAAAATCGGGCATTATTACCTAAATTATGCTGGCGTAGCCTAGGTGGAGAGGCCAGCACGGTCTACGGATATGGATCCGATTGAGGACGTGTGGCACATCAATGGGTGTACGAGTTAAACCTCCAGCTCCAAAATCTGTTCAGGAGCTCGAGTTGGCGCTACTGGAGGAGTAGGAGAATATCCCACAGGAAATGATTGACAATCAAAATGCAAGCATGGAATGGCGTATCCAGGCCCTCTTGAGATCCATAGAAGGCATTAAACGCTTTTAACATGGCATTTCTTAAGTAAAAATGGAGAATATTACTACTGAAATTTCAAAGATTTTCTTAATTTTTTATTTTTGCTGATTTTTTTTCTTTTTACACGATTTCATGCCCTAAATTTATATAAGTTTTATTTTTTAATCATCAATTATTGAATTAATATGGAAATATATAAAAAACAGCGAATAATTTTCAAAAAAAATGAAAATTTTGTTATGTTCCTCTAATTTTGCCGGTGCGTTTAGAAAGTTACAATATAAAACTATTACAACTTATAAGATAAGTTTCTTACAATGCATGTTAACTCAACATAATATTATTTTAATACTAGCTGTCCTGGCAAACGTTGTTTTGCCATTTAAAGTATTTCTACTACATCAGTTGATACAAAATCTTACCCTCTCTTTTGTCCCCTAATAATATGAAGCAAGTCCATTGAAGAAAAAAGTTTGATATAAAATCTGACCCCCTCTTTGGTCCCCTTAGAGGGGTTGGGGGGGGGTACACCAGATGTTGAGTTGGAAGAAGACAAATATACCTGTGAAAACCGTATGCAAATTGTAGTAGTTTTCGTGTTAAAGAAAAAAGTTTGATTCAAAATGTAACCCCCTCTTTCGTCCCCTTAGAGGGGTGGGGGGAAAAATTTTTATACACCAGATGTTAAGTTGGGAGAAGACAAATATATCTGCGAAAACCGCATTCAAATCGGATCAGTAGTTTTCGTGTGATAGTGGAACAAACATACAGACAGACAAAAAACTAACCACATTTTTGGCTTCTATAGCGATCTAGTGACACCCCCCGCTTATTATTTTTTGAATATCTTTAATGTACAGAATTCACATTTCTACAGTTTTATTATATGTATAGATAGCAAACATTTAGTGCTTGTTGCATATTATCAGGCAAAACGTTCGTTATTATAATTTATTTACCTACACCTAGCAACAGTGCAGTATTTTTGGAAGTTTATCTTTATACTTTGTAGTTTTTGCAACCGGCTCCACACTTTTTGCATATTTAATATGCAAAAAGTGTGGAGCCGGTTGCATATTTAATATGCAAAATTATTCACCTGTGCTGTTGAATAGTTAAGAAATCTGAAACTACTAAAATTCCTTTTTCAGGATATAAAAAGTTACTTAGATTCGTCTAGTAAAGGTGTTATTTACATGAGTTTCGGGACGAATGTTATTCCTTCAGCTATGCCACCTGAAAAGTTGCAGAATATGCTTAAAGTTCTATCTCGATTGCCTTATGACGTGCTATTCAAATGGGATAAGGAAAAACTGCCCATGGAAGCTAAGAACATAAAAATATCAAAATGGTTACCACAAGGAGACATTTTAAGTAAGCATATTATTCGAAATTTTTACTTTTATGCTTTTATCTTTATAAGGGGTGCTAGCACTTTGAAAAAAATGTAAAAAAAATGTTAAAAGTGTACGTGTGAGTGTGTGATTGGGTGCGTTGTGGTTTGAAAAATATTAGCTCATTCTATTCTCAGAAAATATTTAAAACCTAGTTTGCCCTGAAGGCATGAATTTGACATTCAAGCGTACGCAGAAGTCAGAACTACGCACACGGCACAATTCACGTGAATCGCATCCTTATTTTCTGCTAAACATAACATCCATATGATCCATACCACGGAATATATAACAATAGAGGAAAGGGCATGTGGGCGTGGCCCGCGTGCCATAATTAGTGTTATATATTCCGTGATCCATACTAACTATAGGTACTAATATTATATTTATGTGAAAGTGTGTGTCTGTCCGTCTGCCTGTCTGTCTGTCTATCTTTCTGTCTGTTACCTCTTCCCGCCCAAACCGCTAAGCCGATTTGGCTGAAATTTGGTATGAAGGTACTTTGATTCCCAGTAAAGGACATACCTAATATTATGATACTTTTTATTCCGAAAAAATGTACGGTTCCCGCGCGACAAAGCGACAAACGAATTTTGACGCAACCAACGGAGTTGCAGGCGTCATCTAGTAAAATATTAAATAACCGTGGATATACGTATACAAATAGTAATTACTCTGTCTTCTGCAGAATAAGTTTATAATACTTATATGTAGAATTACGTAAACGGTAAAACAACAAGTGATATAATATTATCCTAGTTGCTACACGGACGTATACTAATTGTGGCCTTCACGTAATAACGTAATTAATTTATCATCTGTTTGATCATATTATCTAAGTGTAAAGTGTTAAATTAGTAGCTTGTCTACGCTCAATTAAGAATAAAGAAATCCCACAAAAAACATTTTCATGTAAAAATGTTGCCAAGATGAGAACATAATATTATTATAGTTCGTGGTGTCAAAAAGTAGTGAAATCTCATGAACTTTGAGTCCCGGGAAAGGACAAAGGATACTTTTTGTCCTGGAAAAATGTACGGTTCCCGTGCGATTAACGAGTTTTGGCACAACGGAGTTGCGCGCATCATCTAGTAAAGAACTCAAATCATCTAAAAATAAAGTTTCACGTAAATATCTGGCAGTACGACATAATATGTAAATATAACACGCTGATTAATTACAAGCACAATATTTTATTTTTATTTTATTTCCCGTTTCGTGGCAAGTGGCAACTGACTTTCCCGGGACTCAAACTTTTTCTTGTCATACCACTCGTCCATGACATTCGCATCCGCATAAAAATCCGCATTTTACACATAACTCAGTTAACCAAATTGTTTATAATACGTCTACAAGACGCAAATAAACAAAAAATATTTTCTACTTTTATTATTAAGAAAATAATTTTCACGGTACCAGTGCGATGCTCCTCTTGATTTGAGTACTTTGACGAATTCCAATTGATCATATTATCTAAGTGTAAAGTGTTAAATTAGTAGCTTGTCTACGCTCAATTAAGAATAAAGAAATAAATTGAACAAGTAGATCGACCTTGTGAGAATGGTGTTAGGAATTAGGATCAATAATTTAGGATTTACTGCTGAACATGATAGATCAGAGGGCCCAGTGTCACTGGATCCTGGCACTGGATCAATTATTTCAATATAATTATATGACGCCCGAAACTCAGTTGTGCCAAAATTTCGCTTATCGTGTGGAAACCGTACATTTTCCCGGGACAAAAAGTATCCTATGTCCCTTTCCGGGACTCAAAGTAACTCCATAGTCCATACCTATTTCAGCTAAATCGTTTCAGTGGTTTGGGCGTGAAGAGGACAGACATGAGACAGACAGGCACATTTCGCATTTATTAATATTAGTATGGAATACGGATGTTCATAATATGGTTCAATGTTACAAATCTATTATTTTGTCGACCCTCGAAGCCTTGCTTTTGACGAAATTTAAATTATTTCAGTTCTCTAATTGACTGGAGTATTGTGGAATTTAGTACTTACCTACTACTTAGTCAGTGTTCATTATAGACAAACCCTCTTACTAATAAACGTTGTATAAGCTTTGAATAGTTATACAGTGTTTTGTTCCTGCCACACAAGTGACATTTTTAATTGGATTGAAGAAGACACTGTATAACTATTCAAAGCTTATACAGCGTTTATTAGTAGAAGGTTATATTTATTATAGTCTATAATAATAGATTATCAATTATTATAGACTAAGTATAATAATTGATTATCTCAGGGCCGTCTCTAGCCCCCCCCGATGGTTGCTCGCCTTGTCGTGGCATGGCGGTGGGGCTCTAGTAACCGCGGCTTGGACAACCGCGGTGACGCAAAGAGGCAACCAGGGCCGGCCGGTGTCGCCGCCTGGCCCGAGGAGGGCGCTCCCAGCGGACTGGAGGAGTCCGCTGCGGATGCGCACCGAGGTGGGGCCGCAGAGGAAGAGGCAAGTAGGTATTATGGTGCGCCGCTTGCCCTATCCTCTGCGGCCGAGGACGGATCGCGGGGGGGAGAAGCATTGTGGTAGGTTGCCGCTCTCCCTACCCCCACTACGAGCTGGCGGGGCCGTTCCGTTTGAACGGCATTGGTGGGGCCGCAGAGGAAGAGGCAAGTAGGTATTGCGGTGCGCCGCTTGCCCTATCCTCTGCGGCCGAGCAGCCACCAACCTGATCTGCCACATGGCCTCCAAGTAGCAGACTCGGGGGGCGTCTGCTACAGCCCTGGTGGGGGCCGAGGAGGAGGGCGCACAAAAAAAGCCCATGTGGTGCCCGTGTGCAAATATTACCCTAGCGCCCCCTAACAAGTGGTTGTAATTCGAATTTCGACAAATATGAAAAGAGCTCCAGATGCTACACAAAATGTATGCAAACTGGAGTTCTTTTTACGTATGGCGACTGGCCAACGCGGGCGCGCGCCTAGTGGGGCTTCGTTGCGAGCGGCGCTCGGCGCCCCTAGGATCGCGGCGCTCGTGTGCAACGCACACCCTGCACCCAGACGCGACGTCCCTGGATTATCTTAATTCCATTTTCTTGACCTATGTTTAACCTTGTTTCAGGACACCCAAAGATAAAATTGTTTATCATGCAAGGTGGGCTTCAGTCGATGGACGAAGCCTTAACAGCAGGAGTGCCCATGATCGGTATACCGATGCTGTCTGACCAGTGGTATACTTAATACAGATAAATTCGTCAAACACAAGATCGGAATAAGAATAGACATGGAAGATCTAACAGAAGAAGTCTTCGGAGAAGCCATTCACACTGCTATTGAAGACAAAAGGTGCCTAACATTTTATATTTTAAATCTGAAGGATTTTTTTAATCTAATAGAAACATTGCTAGTTCAAGGTTGTTTTGATAATGGTATATAAAAATGTAATATTTGGTGAGTATTTTATGAATATTCATTTATGGTCTCATACAAGTTTCCATGTTTATATGGATACTTAATTGCCTTCGTCTATTATTTATTCTGTGCCTTCGTACTTATTGTTTTCAGCTACCGTGAGAATGTGGTGAAACTAAATGCACTTATGCAGGACCAACCTCAACCGCCGCTGGAGCGCGCGGTGTGGTGGATCGAGCACGTGTTGCGGCACGGCGGCGCGGCGCACATGCGCGCGCGCACCGCCAACATGCCGCTGGCGCAGTTCCTGCAACTGGACCTCGTGGCGTTGGCGCTAGGCGCTGTTTCCGCCGTTATTGTTGTTGTCGCATGCGCCGTCCGTCTAATCTGTAAACTGCTCACGAACAAAAAGACGAAAAAAATTAAGAAAAATTAGTTACATATTAATTATGCACTATAATAAATATATACTTACTAAAAATATTTTGGTATCTAAAATCTCAGTTGAATAAAAATATGTGATGTAAATAACAGTGATCGAAGGTGGTTAGTCATAACTCATAAGTAACTATCTGCAGTAGGTACCAGTCAATTTTTTAGGGTTCCGTACCCGATGGGTAAAAACGGGACCCTATTACTGAGACTTCGATGTCTGTCCGTCTGTCTGTCTCCAGGCTGTATCTCAAGAACCGCTATAGCTAGTTCTGAAATTTTCACAAATTTTCACAGATTGTGTAGGTATATCTGTTGCCGCTATATTTTATTTATTTTTATTTATTTATTTCAGTCTACATAGGCCCATACAATATATACCTATGACTAACATACATACAAATTATATTATATATTTATTATTTAATAACTACACTTTATCACGAGTTAACGGCGACGTGACGCGCGCTTCATTCCGGAGTCTCCCCCGGAACCTTCGGTAGACCACATCAGTCGGCCAGAATTCCTCCGCCTCAAAGGTCGACAGAAGATGCGTCGGTACTCTCACCACAAAGGAACTGAAGTTGACCTTGTGGCGAGACTGCAGATGTTCGACCCTCAGGTGGAGGGATGTCTTCTTACTGATGTAGTTCACGACGTCCTCGACCTCCATGGACCAGCAGCCAGCTATAATAACAAATATTGAAAACAAAATAAAATTAATATTTAAGGGGGGCTCCCAAACAACAAACGTGATTTTTTGGCCTTTTTTGCTCGATATCAAAAATGACAACAAGCAGGGCAGTTGAAATTTTCACAGAATCCTCAATTAAATGTGTACTTCAATAATTCATAGTAAAATTAAAATTAAATAAAATGTTAAGGGGGGCTGGACGAACATAGGCTGATATGATGATATATATATATATATATATATATATATATATATATATACACATCATCATCTTTTTTTCTTGTCATACCACTCGTCCATGACATTCGCATCCGCATAAAAATCCGCATTGATTTATTGCGGATGCGGATGCAGATGTCCAAATCTATGCGGATGCTCCGTATTTGCGGATGCCGATGCGAATATTCGCAATGTTGAATTGTATACTTAGATATATTATATGCAATTTAATTTGCATAGAAATATCACATTACACATAACTCAGTTAACCAAATTGTTTATAATACGTCGTCTACAAGACGCAAATAAACAAAAAATATTTTCTACTTTTATTATTAAGAAAATAATTTTCACGGTACCAGTAAGATGCTCCTCTTGATTTGAGTACTTTGACGAATTCCACACTCATATAAACGATATGTAGTAAGTCTATGATATGTAGGAATTAAGTGCTCATTTAGTGCTAGCGATAGGTGGAGAAAACAAAAGAAGATATTATGCATTTTTTTACTTTTTATACTTATCGAATATTTCCTTTGATCTCTGATATAAAACTGGGTAATTTTAAATTTTTACTAGACTTGCTAAGGAACAAGCGCATTTAAAACGATGAATAGATCAAAGTAAATATGTACATTATAAAAATTACAAGCAAGTTTCCAGACCAAGTTGGCGTGGGGACACGTTACGGTAATTAGAAAAACACGGTTTTTGAACACGACTTAAATTAATTTAGTCTGAATTACTTAAATTAGAAGCCTGTGTTTAAGTTTGTGGCTAGTTACGGATGCTATCTAACGTTTAAAAATATTGCATACTTGAATAATATATTATACTTAATATTACACAGTATACAAGCCTATATTAAATTTTGCTCTCCGGAGAATGGCCGTTGTACTAACATAAACACGTCTTTACTCTTACTTTACGAGTTACGACTGAGAGACAAAGTTGATAAAAGTTGTTGTTGTTGATAAAAGTTTTAAAATTAAAATATATAAGCCGTCGTAGATCGCAACGCATTCACTATCATTATGATAGCGAGAGCGATCGTTTTGGTGCTAAGTTATGTATCCTTGGCGGAATGTGCGAGGATTCTGGCGGTCTTCCCGATGCCGTCCGTGAGTCACCAGGCGGTGTTCCGTCCGATCACCCAGGAGCTGGTGCGGCGAGGCCACGAGGTGGTGGTCATCACCCCAGACCCGGCCTTCCCTGAGGGCCAGGCTCCCGTTAACCTAACGGAGATAGATGTCCACGAAACAGCCTACGAGGCGTGGCTCGAAGTCATCAACAGAGACGTCATCGGGAAGCCCACCGACTTCCTGACAATCCTCGAGTTCATGATAAAGAGCACATGGAAGTTTTTCCCGGCGGAAATGCAAACGCCGGCCGTGCAGGAGATCATCCACAAAAAACGAGGGGAGTTCGACTTGATTCTTACGGAGCTGTGCATTCGAAAATGTCTGGGGTTCTCGCATATATTCAGGGTCCCTGTGATACAGATCAGCTCGCTCGGCTCCATATTGTATAACGATGGAATCGTGGGATCGGAGACGCACCCATTCCTTTTCCCCAGTTCGTTCAATCGGAGAATATACAATTTGACACTATACGAGAAATTTTTCCAACTGTGGGACGACTTACGCTTAAAGTGGACGTACTCTGCTGCTGAGGAGACGGAAAACGAGCTGATGAAGGATGTTTTTGGTCCGGATGTGCCGCCTCTGAGTGTTCTGAAGGACAACATACACTTGACCATGTTGAACATTCATCCTATTTGGGCCGACAACCAGCCTGTACCCCCGAGTGTAGTGTACATCGGGAGCATACATCAAAAGGCACCGAAACCATTACCTCTGGTAAGCTTTTCCTTTATCAATACACACCATATTTTCTGCTGAATACTCGTTGCTTTATGATCATCGATTTATATGTGTAATATTTATGTCTATGTTTATGATAATATATTAACGTATTAAGTATTACTTAACTTTTCAAATGATTCATAGCTTTACCTATGTAATTGGATACTTGGTTTTTTGCTTTCTTACGTCTTGTACTTTACAGTTTATAAATTCTACATCGCTTAAATATAAAAATTATCATATTTTTGCACTATTCTCATTTTATATTATGAAAAATTAAAAATTAAATTTGTTTTCGCGAAGGAATTTGGTAATAACTTAATTTTCTTCTTCTTCTTCTTCTTTTATTTACGGCAAACCATCGCTTTTTGCAACATTCTGCCAGTGTCAAGTAATGAAATAAAAAATATAAATATAAATATACCGAAACGAATTGAATGAAATAATTTAATGTTGGTATTTGAGATCTGAAAAGAGAAATATTGTTAGTTAATTATGGTAGGTTAAACAATTAAGGTGGTTTATGACAAAATAACAAGAAATACAAATAAGAAGAATATCAAAGGAAAGAATTATTATAGCTTAATCTTATTTAGGTTTATAAATTTAGATAACAGGAATAGCAATTTGTAATTATCAAAATGATAAAGAAGGGACCTGAAATCAGTAGGTAAAGGAATGTTGAGGTTTGGAAGATGATCATAAATAAGCAACGAAGGAGAATTCAGAGGGCAGGTGAATTTTAATTTAATGTTTATGCAATTTTTATGTTGCTGTGATTTAAGTTTTTTTTACATACGTAACGAGTTACTTAGACGTAGAGTCAGCATATATAAGCATTTGTAAACGTCTTACGCCAGCATGCAGAGCGATGTATAATGTATAATTACTATTATTATACATCGCTCTGCTGGTGTTTACAAACATAATAACTATATAATCTCAAAACTAAAATCGACTACTACGTCTGATATAATATAATATACACCGTCTACCTATTATGTTGAGCGAAATTTATTTCAATGATTCAACAATCTACTGTATTTATTTATACAGGGTGCAATTAAACCTTCCTGCCAAATTTTTGTATATTGATCCTTGTTAAAAATAAAAATACACGTATTTTTTATTTTTTATTCACTCAGTACTAAAATGTTGAGAAATAGCTTCCGAAAGTTATCCTAAAAACACTACAATTATTCATGGACACTACTCGTCGCCCGCGCGTTCACGTACGCACGCGCACGCCTCCCCCCGCGACACCTCCGATCACACCCACCGCCGCGATTGACCGTTCTGCAACGATTTTAAATGGGATAAAATATTATGTCATCAAAAAAAAATTAAACACCCAATTTTTTTTCGTTAAATGGAGAGTCCATTTAACGAAAAAAAATTGGGTGGACTCTCCTAATGATACCTAAGCCCTGGAAAAAATTTGGCAGGATTTTTTTTTATTATATTAATTGCACCCTGTATGGTGCTCTTCCGTTTTCCAGGAATACCAATCATATTTGGACGCATCCAAAATAGGGGTTGTGTATGTAAGTTTTGGTACCAACGCACCATCAAAGTTTGCCCCCGAAACAGTGCAAATACTACTTGACGTACTCTGCAAGCTGCCTTATGGTGTGCTGCTGAAATGGGACCAAGACAATCTGCCAGTCGACTGCAAAAATATGAAAATCTCGAAATGGTTTCCACAGTATGATATTTTAAGTACGTTATTTCCTTCTTCAAAAGTATAACAATTTCATACAATTTTTGTTCGCGGCTTAACGTGAAACTTTTGATCCTCTTTTAATCCTTTTTGTGGAGGTGGAATATTCAATACCTACTCTATTCTAGGTTTTAGAGTAACACGAGTTCGAATACTATCCTTAAGCCCTAAGGATTAGGACTGTGTATTGTTCAATCAGTCATTGAGCTCCGTCTTTTATAAATATATTTTTTTAATCTATAGGTAGTTACTCCTATAAATACATCCTAACCTAGTATTTACCTAAGTGACTTTGTTCTTACAGGACATCCCAACGTAAAACTGTTTATAACTCAAGGTGGTCTTCAATCTACTGAAGAATCTTTAGCCGCTGGAGTACCAATGATAGGACTACCCATTCTAGGAGATCAGTGGTACAACACAGAGAAATACGCTCATCACAGAATTGGCACCAAGCTGGAATGGAGCACTTTAGATAGGGAATCACTTAGGAATGCAATAGACACGATAATTAACGATGAAAGGTAAAATTTTAATAAGTTATGTCTATAAGTAAGCACTAGATCCTCGAAATTTTATGAACTCATTTAGTTCAGTTTCAATGTGAAGAGGTAATAGACAAAATATATAACAGAAGATATCTATACTACTATTATAAAGAGGAAAGATTTGATTTTTTGTTTGTTTGTTTGTTTGTTTGTTTGTTTGTTTGAGTCGAATAGGCTCCGAAACTACTGGACCGATTTGAAAAATTCTTTTGCTATTGGAATCTTACATTATTTCTGCTGAACATAGGCTACATTTTATTTTGGAAAAAAGTAGGGTTCCGTAAGATATTTGAGTTTTTCGGACGCAAGGTGTAAAAAATCAGCTAGAAAAGTTACTTATTTTGCGTACGCTGCCTAAACTATAAAAGATAGAACCATAAAATGTTCTAAGTAATTGTAGATCTTATAAATATCTACAAAAAAGTCCGCGAAACACTATACCTATCTATGTCGGGTGAGGCACAATAACCATTTATTTATTTAAAAATCCTGAATTTTTTTTGGACTACATTTAAACGGATATATTTTACTCACGCTATTAATCCTTATCAAAATAAATTATTTTATCACTAAGTACAGTTTATGTAGATAATATTTGGTCTTTGAATGATTAAAATTGGACGTTTGGTTTTGAAATTATGGCGAAATTAAAATATTACGATAGTGGGCGTCACCAAAGCGCGTGCGGGAGGCGGGGAGGAAGACAATATTCTGTTGTAGAAATGAAAATTCTGTACATAAAAGATATGAAATGACACCCGAAATTACACCTTTGTCACTACATCGCTATAGAAGCCAAAAATGTGGTTAGTTTTTTGTCTGTCTGTCTGTCTGTCTGTCACTCTTTCTGTTTGTCTGTATGTTTGTTCCAGCATCACACGAAAAATACTGATCCGATTTGAATGTGGTTTTCGCAGATATATTTATCTTCTTCCAACTTAACATCTGGTGTATAAAATTTTTTCCCCCCACCCCTCTAAGGGGACAAAAGAGGGGGTCAGATTTTGTATCAAACTTTTTTCTTTAACACGACAACTACTGATCCGATTTGCATACGGTTTTCACAGATTTGCATACAGTTTTCACAGATATATTAAATCCTCCCTCCCCCTCCCCTCTCAACCCTTTCTGGGGACCAAAGAGGGGTCAGATTTTGTATACAACTTTTTTCTTTAGTGGACTTACTTCATATTAGGTATTAACTGTGTTTTTCAACTTAACATCTGGTGTATGACCTTCCCCACCCCACACCCCCTTAGGGGACAAAAGAGGGGGTAAAACATGTATCAACTGATGATGTAGAAAATATACTTTAAATGGCAAAACAACGTTTGCCGGGACAGCTAGTAACTTAAATAGTGATAACAATAATTAATATAGATAAAATAAATGTTACATCACCAGCCCGAATTTTGGCCCAAAACAAATTGAACTGCATAAGGAAGATAATATGGTTTGGTACCGAATGGAATCCAGGATAATAATCTTCTTTTCAATTTCAGCTTCCGTAAAAACGTGGTAAAGCTTAGTAAAATCATAAGTGACACTCCAAACACGTCGCTGGAACGAGCAATGTGGTGGGTGGAATATGTGTTGCGGCATGGTGGCGCACGACACTTACGTCCTCCCACCGCCAACATGTCGCTCTACCAGTACCTAGAGGTGGACCTGATGATAGCAGTCCTGCTGGGACTCTTCCTCGTAATACTGGCGTTAACACTTGCTGTATATGGCGTATGGAGATACGTAACGAAAAGTTTCTGTGGAAATAAAGTTAAAAAGTCTTGATTTTGCAAGTTTCTTTTCGTTTTGATTGTTGTAAGCCTTATCCTTTGAAATTTTTGTGAGCAAGACACGAAAATGAGAAAGCATTTTCGTGTCTCGCTCACAAAATAAACATTCACCATAAATTAGGTACCGTCAGTGGAAATTTGTGGATAGTTAAGATTTCAGCCATCTCCCAGGGTCCAGAGATCTTATTCACATTGATTAGGCACAGAGATTAGGTTATGAATAGTTATTTTTCAAAGATTGAAGCCATATTAGAGAAGATTATGCAATTTTTTTTAAGCAATGAAAAGTCTAAAAGAGATGAAGAGACTGTGAGAGAACATAGTGGCAGACATCAGCTAGCTATTTTTAAAAATTAAATCATGTACTTACGTAACAAGATATAATTATCTATATGTTACTGTAAAAGCTCGAATTTCGGTAAATCTTAAGATTTGAGTGTAAATCTTAGGATTTACCGACATGGGTTGGTAAATGTAAGTATTTATAAAAATACGACGATTTTTTCGAACATTTACCATTACAATTCGGTATAATATGCTAGGTTTTAACTACTGTCAACTGGTAAATGTTGGTTTTAGGAATAAAACAATGAGTAATTTTCAATAATTTACCACAAAATAAAAATTTTAAATTTGTAAACATCTCAAGTTCTTTCGTCGAATTACATATTACCCCTATTAAGGTGTAGGGAGAGTAGGGATGGGAATAGGGTAGGGGCATTGGGCCTCCCCCCGATGGTTGCTCGCCTTGTCGTGGCGGTGGGGCTCTAGTAACCGCGGCTTGGACAACCGCGGTGAAGCGAAGAGGCAACCAGGGCCGGCCGGTGTCGCCGCCTGGCCCGAGGAGGGCGCTCCCAGCGGACTGGAGGAGTCTGCTGAGGATGCGCACCGAGGTGGGGCCGCAGAGGAAGAGGCAAGTAGGTATTACGGTGCGCCGCTTGCCCTATCCTCTGCGGCCGAGGACGGATCGCGGGGGGGAGAGGCATTGTGGTAGGTTGCCGCTTTCGCTACCCCCCCTGCGAGCTGGCCGTTCCGTTTGAACGGCATTGGTGGGGCCGCAGAGGAAGAGGCAAGTAGGTATTGCGGTGCGCCGCTTGCCCTATCCTCTGCGGCCGAGGTGTGGTCGGTGGCAGAGCCACAGACCTGATCTGCCACATGGCCTCCAAGTAGCAGACTCGGGGGGCGTCTGCTACAGCCCTGGTGGGGGCCGAGGAGGAGGGCGCACGTGTTGTGCGCCCATCGTGGAGTCTTCGGACCGCTGGCGGGGTCGCGGATGTGTGTATCGTTCCCGTGGCCCCGTCAAAAGGCGGCGTGGCGGAAGATGGGGGGGGGTTTTAGTGGGTATACCGTGGTCTCATTAACTACGGGAGTCCCACATCACCGCTCGGGTCGCCCCCTGCGCCTGGGTGGTATGCGTAATGCATTTCCCCCTCCGGGAAAAAAAAAAAAAAAAAAAAAGGGGCATTGGGCCTCCGGTAAGCTCTCTCACTAGGCGAAACACATCGCAACTGTTTCACGCCGGTTTTCTGTGTGCCCGACGCCCGTGGTATTTCTCCGATCGAGCCGGCTCATTCGTATCGAAGCATGGCTCTCCCACGGTTAATACCACTCTATTATTAAAGCAGCCTGCACTGCTGGGCAAGCCCAGCAGTGGGACATTGCTAAGCAAGTCAAATAATGTAAATCATAATAAAATATAAAAAAAAGTAAAAAATGCTAAACAAGTAAAATATAAATCCGCTGGGCAATACCATGGTATTGCCCAGCAGTGGGACACTTATAATAATTTATAATAAAATTAAAATAAAATAAAGATTTGAAGTACGAAACCCTTCGTGCGTGAGTCCGACTCGCATTTGGCCGTTTTTTTCAAAATTTTTTTATTTTATATTTATACAATTTTACACCGTGCCATAAACGTAAATCCTAAGATTTACCAACTATATGGTGGTAAAAGTTCGTATCGCAAACCTTTTCGGACATTTACCATTAGGAATTGGTAGATCTTAGGTTTTACTAGAAAATCTTAGGATATACCTACTGCAGTTCGAGCTTTTACAGTGACATATACATAAATTCATAAATTATAAAACTGTAGAAATTAAAATTCTGTACATTAAAGATATTCAAAAAATAATAAGCGGAGGGTGTCACTACCACAGAATATATACATGGATATTATGTGGTTAGTTTTTTGTCTGTCTGTCTGTCTGTATGTTTGTTCCAGCATCACACGAAAACTACTGATCCGATTTGAATGCGGTTTTCGCAGATATATTTGTCTTCTTCCAACTTAACATCTGGTGTATAAAAAAATTTCCCTCCACCCTTCTAAGGGGACAAAAGTGGGGGTCAGATTTTACTTCAAACTTTTTTCTTTAAAACTCGAAAACTACTTATTTGATTTCCATACGGTTTTCGCAGATATATTTGTCTTCTTCCAACTTAACATCTGGTGTATAAAAAAATTTCCCTCCACCCTTCTAAGGGGACAAAAGTGGGGGTCAGATTTTACTTCAAACTTTTTTCTTTAAAACTCGAAAACTACTGATTTGATTTCCATACGGTTTTCGCAGATATATTTGTCTTCTTCCAACTCAATATCTAGTGTATGAAAATTCTAAGGGGACCAAAGAGGTGGTCAGATTTCGTATCAAACTTTTTTCTTTAATGGACTTACTTCCTATTATTAACTGTGTTTTCCAACTTAACATCTGGTGTAGAAAATTTTTTCCCCCCACCCCTCTTAGGGGACAAAAAAGGGGGTAAGATTTTGTACCACCTGATGAAGTAGAAATACTTTAAATGGCAAAACAACGTTTGCCGGGACAGCTAGTACATAATAAATAATAATATAAGATAAGCATGGTTATAACTTATAAAACATAATTAACAATTAGTGATGCAGATTGTAGACAGTACAAATACTTAATTACACGTTAATGGCAATATTTCTGTAGCAATAATAATTTAATCAAAAATAGGAAAAGAGCGAAACTCGCGTGTCAAGGGTTCCGTGTTATTATTTATTACAAGATGAAATAATGTATAACATTTAATAAATATTTATACAGCTACTATGTATGTACGGCTAAGTAAAATTAATGTCAGGTAGGAATCTATTTTTAAATCCTTTTGGTGAAAACTATTTTATAGTTCAACAAAAGTTGAAAGATAAAAAGCATAGTTGTAAATCAAGTTGGGGAACGTAACCCTAACAAGTAACATGCATTGTTCAAGGCTCAGACTTAATAACCGCATCGTTATCATTATCAACTGACATGGCCAAGCAAGCGGTCACACTTGTATTACTAGCTCTAGTTTCTATGGTAACATGTGCGAGAATCTTAGCCGTATTACCTATGCCGTGTGTAAGCCACCATTTAGTATTTCGTGAAATAACACAAGAATTTATCAACCGGGGACACGAAGTTGTAGTAATCACAACTGATCCTGCGTACTCAAAAGGTAAGGCGCCGAAAAACCTTACAGAAATAGACGTACATGACACTGGCTACGAAGCATGGGTGAAGGCAATCACAAAAGAATTGGCAGGTAACCCCACAGATGTGGTAACACAACTGAAGGCGCTCGTTAAAACAATACCCACCTTCTTTGAAGCTGAGATGCAAACCGAGGCAGTGAAAGATATAATCGAAAAGAAGAGGGGAGATTTCGATTTGTTGATTACGGAATTATGTGTTCGACCAAGTTTAGGATTCTCGCACATTTACAAAGTACCGGTGATCCAAATGAGCTCCCTTGGCTCCGTTTTATACAACGACGACGTGATGGGGTCGGCAAGTCACCCGCTGCTATTTCCAAGCAATTTCCACAGAAGAATCTACAACTTGACTATGCTAGAGAAGATTAAAACGCTATGGGAGAGTTATACGCTCATGTCGTATTACACATCATTGGAAGAAGAGGAACATGAGATGATGAAGAGAGTATTTGGCCCAGATGTGCCCCCGCTCAGCGAACTGAAGAAGAACATAGATATAACAATGTTGAACATTCATCCTGTATGGGCGGACAACCAGCCTGTGCCACCAAGTGTTGTCTTCTTGGGCGGGATCCACCAGAAACCCACGAAATCTATGCCTAAAGTGAGTTGTTTGAGCCTACATTATTCTTTCTAGGGTTCCGTACCCAAAGGGTAAAAATGGGACCCTCAATTGAGATACTTCTCATCTAAATTCAACACTAAATAATATACTAGGCATTGTTAATTAATAGTTAACATTCTTAATTGCCACTAGGAAGTCTTTGCAATTTAAATAAATTTAGGTATGACGTAAGCTATAGAACAGACGAGATTTAAGCTATTATTACCTCGATCGTGGGAATCACAAACACAATAGATTTACAATTCAATTTGAATTGAAATTGTTATGCGGCACCCTGGTGTCGCTTGGAGTTTGATGGGCCTCTCAAGTCTCAACTCTCAAGCCCCAAGCGGTCACATGCGACCGCGATAACAATAGATTTCCTAGAATCTGCGATCGAGGGTTTATATCTTAGTATTAACACTAAGCACACAAAAATTTTCAGGAACTTGAAGCACATCTCAATTCTTCAAAGAATGGTGTTATCTACGTCAGCTTTGGAACTAACTCAATGCCATCCAGATTCGATGCTGATAATGTGAAAACTTTGCTAGACGTACTGTCAGAGGTACCATACGATGTCCTACTAAAATGGGACCAAGAACAGCTTCCTAAGGAATATAAAAACATTAGAATCTCAAAATGGTTCCCACAGTCGGACATATTATGTAAGCATCACAAATATCTTTCAAAGGCAAAAGTAATGCACGTTGAAAATAGTTTTCTGGTATTTATCTATATACATATAATAAAATCGTAGGAAAGTCAATTCTGTACATTGAATATTTTTAAAAAATAATACTTGGGACGTGATCTACAATCGATATGGAAGCCAAAAATATAGTTTTTAGAATTTTTGTCTGTTTGTCTGTTTGTCTGTTTGTCTGTATGTATGTCCGGGATAAACTCAGAAAGTACTGAATGGATTTACTTCAAATTTTGCACGAATATTATATAGAGGTCGGGTCAACACATAGGCTATATATTATGACGATATCACCTAGGGGGGGGGGGGGGGGGCTCAAGTTTCAATATTTTTAGTTTTTTGCTCATATCGCTAAAACGGTGCGTTGTAGAGAAAAAATGTCCTGTACGTAATGAAACCCCATAAAATTTCCTACAAATTTGTCCTTCACACTTTGTATCTATCTTCACTCCTTGCCATGCTATGAGCTTTTGTCTATCTTTTCTATACAAATTTCGAGTGTCGTTTGATTAACATGCTGGGAGCTTTGGCATCGGTCTTTTCATTTCGCCCCCCCCTACCCCCCCCCCCCCACCTCCCCAAATTTCGCTTCAAACAAAGCGGTGTTGCGGCGTTATACATCTTTTTTAAGAACAAAGTTAAAAACTAAACTACACATACGGTTTTCCAGTGTCGTTTGTTTTGGGGGGGCTGCGCCCCCCAACCCCCCCCCCCTTATTCCTCATGAAACTTTTGTTCATAATTAAAAGGTATCGTGGAGTTTGTATTGCGTCTTAATTATCCTTTGTAGGAACAATCTCAACAAAAAAATCGTAGGAAAGTCAATTCTGTACATTGAATATTTTAAAAAAATAATACTTGGGACGTGATCTACAATCGATATGGAAGCCAAAAATATAGTCGTTTGATTAACATGCTGGGAGCTTTGGCATCGGTCTTTTCTTGGGTGGAGGGGGGGCTTCGCCCCCCCCCCCTACCCCCCCCCCCACCTCCCCAAATTTCGCTTCAAACAAAGCGGTGTTGCGGCGTTATACATCTTTTTTAAGAACAAAGTTAAAAACTAAACTACACATACGGTTTTCCAGTGTCGTTTGTTTTGGGGGGGCTGCGTTTCCTCATGAAACTTTTGTTCATAATTAAAAGGTATCGTGGAGTTTGTATTGCGTCCTAATTATCCTTTGTAGGAACAAACTAAGTCATCTATACATATTGTAATAAAATTGTAAGAAAGTCAATTCTGTACATTGAATATTTTTGAAAAATAATACTTGGGACGTGATCTACTATACTAACGCGGACGAAGTCGCGGGCAACAGCTAGTAGAGCATAAATTGAAAGTATGTCATGAATAACCTCTGTTAAAGGTTTTAGGGCCAGGCCACAACACTGTGTTGGGGCGTCGCATCGTAAAAATCTACGAAGCCGCAGAACGCGTCGTTGAAATTTCAACATCACACACATCACATCTTCCACTGAAATTTTGCGCTCCGACATCGCATCGCATTTCTGTGCGATGTTGTTTTTGCGATACGACGTCGCAACGCAGTGTTGTGGCTTGGCCCTTGGGAAGGTAGTTTTTTTATCGAAAAACTGCAAGCTTTTATTTTCCATAAATAAATACGTTATACCGAATTAAATGTTTCAGGTCATCCAAACGTCAAACTGTTTATAACGCAAGGTGGTCTGCAATCTACCGACGAAGCGATATCGGGTGGGGTACCCCTGATAGGTATACCCATCATGGGCGACCAATACTACAACTCGGAGAAGTATGTACGTCATGGCATCGGGAAAATGTTGTATTGGAATGATTTCGATGCGAAAACATTTAGGGCTGCCATTAATATTGTGATCAATGACAAATGGTAACGCATTTTTGTTATGTTCTTAGTTAAATTGTGAGACGATGTGAGGAAAAAACTATGTTACTTATGTATTACCAAAACAGATCATTAGCTCCTTTCACCTTGAAAATTGAACAGTCATTTTATCCTCAATGCTTAGATTATAATGTCAATCTATGCCTTAATCATTCATCATCAGCATCACAAAATATGGTCTCAAACGCAACACCAATTGTTTGTTCCTATAAACCATTTGTGAATTGTGATATTGAAACAAACTTCATTGGATTTCCCAATGAAATAACACTTTTAAGTTCAATCATTAACGTCAGTATCAGTAACGGCTTTAAAAGCGGCAGACACTAATTGTTTGTTGCTTTTGAGACCATTTGAGGTACTGAAATAAACTCCCATTGATTCCCTACTGAGTTACCAATAACTTTGAAGAGCTAACAAAAAAAAATCTATTCTAGCTATCGCGAGAACATTATCCGACTACGAGCAATAATGATGGACTCACCGCAGCCACCGCTGGAGCGTGCGGTATGGTGGGCGGAGTACTTGCTGCGGCACGGCGGCGCTAAACACTTGAGACCGCCCACCGCCCACATCAAACTCTATGAATACCTCGAGATAGATCTTCTGATTAGCATCATCGGTGTCATAATCACCACAATTTCTGTAGTATCCATTATCGTGCTATTAATGGTGAAAAGTAATGTTAATTTGGAAAAGAAAAAATTAAAAGATTCTTAGTTATCTCATTCTAAAGTCATGTTCCAACAAAAATAGTTTGTTGAAGATTTGATCTGTATGGGTTATATTGGTTCCATTTGTTTTTGCATACCCAGCATGCCTATTCCCGCTTTTGCGAATAATCATCAGATAAAATTTCCATTACATAATTTAAAATAGACTTCCCTATTATGACGATATTATGCTTAGTTAATTAAGTAATAAATAATAATAGGCTTGATGACTATTTTTTTTTCTTATTGGTAATTGAAAGATCCTTAAAAAATAGAAACATCGCTGAAAGAATGAATTCGATAGGTATATTAAATATTGCGTTTATGAAAGTGGTTTCATAACAAAAGTTGCTTTTAATTGCATAAGTTATCGAATGGTATACAAATATTAAGAAATTTAATTGAAAAAAAATTCGACTTGATTATCCAACTTTGAAAGCTCATAACAAAAAAAGTACAAATGCTATCGAGCTGAAATTTTGGTAACACTTATTTTTTACCGTTATTTCTTTATTTTATTAACAAAATCCGCTAATCTTTGACCTTGTCATCATCCCTATTATATGCACGAACGATAAACAAGGAAAGTGATGATCCTTGATGATGATGATGATCTCTGATGATTGATCATCACTATACCTACCTACTGACCTAGATACCTATCATAACAGTTATTACTTATTAAATACATTTATTAGGTTAATAAATATAGTCTAAGAAATACTAACCAGTTTTATTTTATGACCTCTTGGTAATTCCTTTTGATTATAATAGTGGTAGTAGGTATATATGTCAATTATAATCAAACTACGTATAGAGCCGTGCGCACCGTTATAATAATTATTCGTAACGTTATATTCTTACTAACATAGTTTTTAAGTAAAATGTTTACTAACACTATACCTATATGGTCCACAGACCGAAATAAAAACTATTTATTTTATTTTTTATTTTATTACAGTATAATAAAACAGGAACTAATAATACTTTTATTGGTTCCTGTGTAAATGATAAGTAAAGCACGATAAAGACATAAAGATTTTCTTTTGTCATAATTTCCAATACCTAACTGTAATAATGGAAAAACTAAACTGAATTTAGTATCGTTTCAAAAGCCGAGAATGTATACACTTCACCTGAAAGTCGTGATAGTGATAAATTTATTGACCTCATTAAAATGCGCACGGATTCTAGCCATATTTCCTGGACCTGCAATAAGTCACCAGATAGTGTTCCGACCTATTACACAAGAATTAGCAAGACGCGGTCACGAAGTTGTTGTGATAACTCCCAATCCAGCATTCTCTGGACAGCGAGCCCCGGATAATTTAATAGAAATAGACATAGGTAACGCATCTTACGCAGTATGGGATAAAGTAGTTTTTAACGACGCGACCTCTAAAAACAGAGATTTAGTGCCCGATGCAGTTTATCTCATTAGAAATTTATTTAAAGTTTTCGAAGCGGCAATGGAAACGCCAGCAGTAAAAGAAATCATTATGATGAAGGAACGATACGATCTACTGCTCACAGAACATGGCATGGAAATGAGCTTAGGATTTTCTCATATTTTCAAAGCACCAGTTATTCAAATTAGTTCGCTTGGACATCTATTTTTTACTGACAAAACTGTTGGTTCAGACATACACCCGTTTCTTTATCCCTGTCCAATGAATCAGAGAGTGTACAACTTGACTAAGTTTGAGAAAATTCAAACGATATGGAACGGTTTGAAATTGATATCGGCATTCAAAGTAATGAACAGAGAAATGGATGTAATAATTAAAAAGATTTTTGGTCAAGACACACCCTCGGTTTACGAATTAAAGGAAAACATACATATAACTATGTTGAATGTGCATCCTATATGGATAGATAACCAACCACTTTCCTCTAACGTAATACTTATAGGAGGCATACATGAAAAGCTACCAACACCATTACCACAGGTAATCATGTTAATTTCTTGACCATAATATTGTTAAAGTATATCTATATCTATTTAAACTATATTATTATAAAGTATATTTCATTGAATTTCTGAAATGACCCTCATAACCGCTAGATTTAAATCTGCTTCAAATCAAACTATGACTTACAGGACCTTCAAGAACATTTGAATTCTTCGAAAAATGCGACAATATATGTAAGCTTCGGTTCAAAAGCGACACTATCCAATTTCACCCCAGAGACAGTAAAAATACTGCTTGAGGTGCTGTGCAATTTGCCTTTAGACGTACTTCTAAGATGGGACGAAGACAAACTTCCAGTCGACTGTAGAAATATAAGATTCTCAAAGTGGTTCCCACAGGCGGATGTTTTACGTGAGTTTTTGTTTTAAGCGTGAAGAGCATAAATGCCTGACCAATGTATCACAGATATCTCAAAAGAGAGTAAGACATTTTCTTAACAGCTCCCACCCCGGTTTCGGTGACGGTGGCCGGCTCCATTGAAATTTGAAACCACGCAGGAGTAATTTTATAGTACCCAAGTGTGTGCGCGGTACACAAGAGCACTTTCTATTCCTTTTACTCTCATTATAACTCAGTGGGACGGAAGACCGACACAACTGGCGAGAGATCAGGCGCAGGACCGACTTTTTACATGCCCATCCAACACCTCATGGATCATCTTACTTGTCAGACAAACCGGTGATCACCTGATTGTCTGCATTGTCCTAACCAAACTTGCAAAAAACATGTTTTAAACGCGGGATTCGAGCCCACGACCTACGAGTCAAGAGGCACGCTCTAAACCACTGCAGCACGGAGGCGTTCAGCGACATTTTCTTAAGCAGTGTATAAATTGGTTCAATTTTCATTATATTTCCAGGTCACCCAAAGGTGAAATTGTTTATAACGCAGGGTGGTCTCCAATCTACCGACGAAGCGATATCGGGTGGGGTACCCCTGATAGGTATACCAATCATGGGCGACCAATACTACAACTCGGAGAAGTATGTACGTCATGGCATCGGAAAAAAACTTGACTGGTACGACTTTGAAGCAAAAACATTCAGGGATGCCATTGAAGAAGTACTTAAAAACGTAAGGTAGGTAATCAAATTCTGATCATTTTTTTAATTTTTGCATTCGCTTATTTCTTGTACATTTTCTTTAAGACAGCATTCCTGAAGGATCTTTAGACAAAATTTCCAATGCATATTAATAGACTAACGTATTGGAACTCAATGTTAAGACCTATCAATTAATAATAATTATTATTGACACGAACGGCAAAGAAAATGAGCGAGGTTAATGAATAACCACATCAATTACTACAATCAATGGCGTTCAAGGCTGTTTAGGCCTTAGGGTCTTTCGCTAGTTCACACCACATAATATTTTCGAACCGCGGTTCGAAACAGCGAAGAATTGTTTTTGAATTGCCCGATTCATACCGCGGTTCGAAACAGAGAGGACTTTTTTTTTTAATTAGTGGATTCGAACCGCAGTGTACATAGATATTTCAAAATTACTTATTACACATTCTTTTAAGTACAGTTATGCTCAATATAATTAAGGAATCAAAAATATTAATTTTAAGTCTTAAGACCAAACTAAAGTAAAAATATGCGAGATGGACGCAAAAAATTACGTAGCGTTTACTTGTACTATTAACTATTCTGTGGCATTATTACTGCGGACTGCGGAGTTATTAGCGGTCCGTACCCAAAGGGTAAAAACGGGACCCTATTACTAAGACTTCGTTGTCTGTCCGTCTGTCCATCTGTCTGTCTGTCTGTCTGTCTGTCTCCAGGCTGTAACTTAAGAACGGTAATAGGGACCGTGCAGAAACTATAGAGGGCGTCGTAATTCGACAGCAGCGCCACGATGCGAGTAAAAGACGTAACTTGTGAGTGACTTTGACTTCGCATTCTCCTTGACCCTGGATAATTTATGAGTGTTTTTTTATGTTTTACACTATAAAATGATATAATACACTCCCAAGTGGCCACATGCGGCCGCGAGAACAACGACAGATTTCCAAGAATCCGCGATCGAAATATTAAAGTTAAAGACTAGATGACGCCCGCAACTCCGTTGCGCCAAAAATCATTTATCGCGCGAGAACCGTACATTTTCCCGGGATAAAAAGTATCCTATGTCCTTTCCCGGGGCTCAAAGTAAATCCATACCAAATTTCAGCAAAATTGGTTTAGCGGTTTGGGCGTGAAGTGCTAACAGACAGACACACTTTCGCATTTATAATATTAAGTATATTTTTATAATATTAAATATAATATTAAGGGTTTCTACTTTCTACCCGTAAACAAAGAATGGAAGAGTGAATAAAAATGTATAAAGCTTATCTAGTTAACTAAGAAAATATCTGAAAAAGTAATTAATAGCATCCATCAGCATAGAAAGTAAAAACTTGATAAATATTGCAATAAAATAATGAAGCTATGCAAAAATACTTATATTAATCACTGAAAATGCTTGTGGATTAATAAAATAAAACAAGTTCACTAAAATAAATGCTTTTATTTCAACCTTCTGCGATTCGATCGATACCATCTTCACAACTTTTGTCCGTCACTATTTTTAACTAATTTCAGTCTGGATCTCATAAGTGTAAACACCATTTAGGTATGTATTCTTTAAATAACACAGAAAGACTGCACTACTAATCTTTTTCTTACTTGAAGAATCATCCTTTTGAGAACCAACACTTTGACAAGATGGTTCAAGTTTAAATTTTAATACTATCCTCAGTGTTGAATTCCTGGCAGGACTTCTCCAAATTATCCTTACTTTTGATGCAACTTTATGCCAATTAAATGAGCGGTGCCTATGTATGTATATCAATTAAGATGGAAGCCAGTTTGGATGTTTACTGAAAGAAAGCAATGGTTATAGGTTATGTTCATATTGTGTTCATAAAAAATGAATTTACGGTTATAATCTACAAAATTTAGTGTTTTTACTAGTCTACACATAACACTCATGGAACTTTTTAAATACTTACGTATATTTTTACCGCCTTTTATCCATTTCTTTCGTTTTTCAATAAGCAAAGCCATGTGAATATTTTGGCAGAAAAATAGTAAAATTTTACATCGTTCGATTTGCCTTCATATTTATTGTATGTATTAGAACAACAATACATTTCAATTCTTGAAAATACTCAGAATTTGTTAAGAAATCTTCTAATTTTCCGTAGCTTCACTAGAGCTTGACAGTAAAATTTTAGTAAAAGTTTCGGCTATTCGCCACTTGTGGCAGTGTCGTCGCTCTGCACGGTCCCTATAGCTAGAGATTTGATATTTTCACAGATTATGTATATCTGTTGCCGCTATAACAACAAATACTAAAAATAAAATAAAATGAATATTTAAGGGGGGCTCCCATACAACAAACGTGATTTTTTTGGCCTTTTTTGCTGTCTCCAGGCTGTAACTCAAAAACGGTAATAGCTAGAGATTTGATATTTTCACAGATTATGTATATCTGTTGCCGCTATAACAACAAATACTAAAAATAAAATAAAATGAATATTTAAGGGGGGCTCCCATACAACAAACGTGATTTTTTTGGCCTTTTTTGCTCTATCAAAAATGGCAACATTAGTTATATGTGTTCTTTAATATTTAATAATAATATTAAAATAAAATAAAAAAACAAGGGGGGCTCCCATACAAAAAACACAATTTATGGCCTAATTTTGCTCTATAATGGTACGGAACCCTTCGTGCGCGATTCCGAATCGCACTTGGCCGATTTTGTAGTTTGTAGTCATCTAATCATTTCGACAATCAATCTAAGGCTTTTTTTTTTAATTATTATTTATCGTTCTATTTATTATTAAAACTGCAAGTTATATACCTACATATTTAGAACCAGTGTTTAAAATCCTTCATTTTGATACCCCACTCGATATGCTTGGTAGAATTTTTAGATCTTTTAATAGATAAGTCGTTTTTCTCACGATCGACGGGTTCTTCATTATTCATTTTGGTCTCGGGTCGTCCACGGGGCTTGTTCTGAAGGTCGAAATTTCCAGAACGAAAACGTTGGAACCAAAACCGTACTCATGTAGCAAATAAATGAATATGTAAATTTGAATTTGGAATTCATAACCAAAGAGGAAATATTTAAGATCAAAATGGCCTGTACAACATGAATAGGTACGCCAATTTCATATGTAAGGACCTAATATTACCGGTTAGGTACCTCTTCACGCTAAATCCGATTTTGATAAAAAATATGGAGATACTTTAACTGTTGAAAAAGGCCATAGGATACTTAATATCCTATGACCCTTTTCTTCCCGGAGAAAACGGTGCCATGCGCGACACAAGAATTTTACTATGAGAAACTAGATCACGTTTCTTACGAGAAACTAGAGAACTTTTACTAAAAACCATTTCCGCTTCCAGCTACTACGACAATATCATCCGTCTACGTAAACGAATGAAAGACTCGCCGCATTCCCCGCTGGAGCGTGCGGTATGGTGGGCGGAGTTCGTACTGCGGCACGGCGCGAGACACTTGGCCCCGCCCACCGCCCACATCACACTCTACGAGTACCTGGAGATAGATCTACTGATATATATTATACTGTGGCTAATAATGTCAGTAGGGGTTATTGTTATTACAGTCTTTATTGTGGTTATGTTTATAAGGCGTAGGTTAGGCAGGAAGGAGAAATTGTCTTAGAATCTGTTTCTGTATTTTAAGCCACATTTAACCCTGTTACTTAATATTTACTCAGCGAATAAAAGGTGAGATGTGTGTGCATTATTGGAAACGTTCTTTATGTACCTACTTATAAAAAATATCAAAAACTTGTTTTTTTACCAATAAATGTGTGACAAAAACTTTCAGAGCATTTACATACGTACCTCAATTAATTACTTATTATTAGCTTTTAACATCAAAATAATATGAAAACAAGAACTTTAACATACATGTACTTAGTTGCAAATAATTGTTTTCTTTTCAATGAGAAATAAAGTACAATATTATTTATTATACCAGCAGAGCAAGCCGGATTCCGTCATAACTTTTCTACCACCGATTACCCTCAGACTCTTAACCAACTTCTAGAAAAAGACACCGGATTCAATAAACCGCTTTATTTAGCCTTTGTAGATTTTACTAAAGCCTTCGACAATATAAAACATTCCGCAATATTTTCATCTTTATACAACCAAGAAATAGACCATATATAGAACTTCTCCAAATAATCTATGACAATAGCACCGCCGACATTAAACTTAATACCACCGGTCCTAAGTTCAAAATTCTTAAAGGAGTCAAACAGGGAGATCTACTTTCTCCAAAATTATTCTGCTGTGTCCTCGAAGCTGGGACAAAATGCCGAGAAAATTCAACAAAGAGGATACCTTAAAATTTTAACAACTTTATAGGGACCTCGAATGCTTGGGGGATAAGCGTTGTCATTCGTACAAAAATAAACAAATGCGTACTGCCGTCGAATGACCAACACCTAGGGGTTCGCGTACCCCACTTTGAGAAACCCTGCGCTAAAGGAATAAAAAAAGATGAAAATGTTTTATTCCAATTACCCCGGTATTGCTAGTCAATTTATTTTCTCACTTTTTTCCATCAGATTCTGGTAGACCTATTGTAAGTCCTAAAAAATCATGATCTTTTTCAAAAAATCATAAAAACAATAATATGAAAACAAATCTTTAACATAATATGCTATCAGAGAAGTTGATTCATTGGCAGATGGGGGACCTAGGTAGTTTGGTTGCAAACCCAGCCGACAGATCACAATAATTAACATTGAACTGACATGATCCAACCAAATGACGTTAGTCTGTCAACTGCATATGAATCAATTTCCTCGATGGTACATGTAATTGCAAATGGTTTACTTTTACTTGGGAAATAAAATACAATATAATGGTACATTTTTATTAAAAACAACATAATTTCTTAATTATTGTATCATTCATAAAACAGTATTGTACATTATAATCATTGGTACCAATAATAGTAATAATTATTATTATTACGACAAATTAAAATTGAGGTTAATCCGGTGCCAAAGAGAAAAAATATATAATTGAAAGAAAAAATGTGAGTATTTTTAAAATGTCAACCTAGTCATTAAAACAAAAATAAAAATGTGTTTTTCTGTACAGTTTTTATTTTTTATTGTACCAGTAAAATAGAAACTGAACATAACTCACTTTTTATTACATACAAAATAGATAATATCTAATTTTGCTGACTCCAAAGTAAGAAAAACCCAAATAGTACCTACTGAACAAACAAAACACAATATAAATAGTAATAAGTAACGACAACAAAAAAGATTAAAGCATTTAAAAATACCACTATGGCCACAGCTCAGTAATGAATTCCAAAAATGGATTCTATAAAATCACAAGACTTAATGTCTACCAAAGGTAAAATAACTTTTAGAAAATACGTTCGACTCACCCGTGTTACACAACGAAATAATGTAAATGTTAGGGTGCGTTCAGATTGGAAGTGATTTTTACCGTGACATTTGTGAAGTGTTATGATTTCCAATTTCCAATTTCCAAGCGATCCAAAACGAGGCCGTTAGTCTGGACGCACCCTAATGTTCCATTATTGTCTATTATGAGTAAAATATCGAACTAACCAATGGCGTGCGCGTTTTGCGGGTGTTTTTGCGGCATATAAGTGCCAGCGTACTTTTTACCCCTTAAAAATACTTACAAAATGTCTAAACTGTTTTAATTAATATTCAATTTACGTACGTGACCAACTTCACGAATCTTCAACCCTCTTAGGCATCCATTATATGCTCATGCAAGCGTCAGACAATTCTGTCAATCATGAATTATGTTTGACTGATGCAATGGTGACTGATGGTCTGACGAATGTATCCAGATTTTCATCAATCCAGCTTCATGCAACCGTCAGTCACGCTCTTACACGGTAGGCTACCCATCAGTCACGGTCATGACTGTGGTAAAACTGACAGCAAAACCTACCGTCTAGTGGATGCCTTACGAATTTTTTGTAATTTTTCCACCGCTAGAGGGCATATCTGACACGACGTCGGAAGTGGTATGATTTTTTTTCTGCCACTTGCCAGAGCTCGACGGTTTTGTAGTTCAAGCAGTTGCCAGATGTCACAAACTTAAACATTTGAAGACGAGTCACAGAATTCCTAAACATTTTTCAAGCAATATGAAATTTTGTAACTTTTCTCGTGGCTACTCCTAAACCTTTGCGCTGATGACACGCTTCAACGCCATTAGTCTATACTAATACTTTCGGCCTTAAAATATAATAAAAAAATGTGATGTTTACACACGTCTTATATTAGAGCTTATCTAATTTGAAATGACGCGCCCCACCACTTCAAAGTTGATATAAATGAAAAATTTATGTACTGTGAATACGAGGGAGGGTCGCGTTATTTTAAGTTAGACAAGCTCTACTAATATAGTGATACTACATTCTATACGAGCGGGCGTTCTCCAGAAACTTTTGGCAATTCCACTTCTTGTAGTTCATAATCTGTCTGCCATTCATGACGGTGTGCACCACAATCTTTTCGTTGTACTCCAAGTTCGCTAGCAGCTGGAAAAATAAATAATTCAATATCAGTTTCATGAAATATTCTATAAATCCGATCTCAAACAAGAATGTGTTGCTATCGGATTTACAAAGACGGGAGACAGAAATGCGATAGCAATATACAGGATGTCACAAAACTAAAGTGATAAAACTTCAGGGTGTGTAATTGTGAATATGATGGAAACATATTATATTTTTAAACATACTGTATAGTGAAATTGCAAAAGTGTCAGTACTATGAACGCGACAGCTTTACCTAAGCAATACTTTTATATGCTACGTAAACATCTTTATTAGTTTGATTACATGACAATTATTTACCCATTACCATATAAAGTTTCAAAAAAACACAATATTTACCTTGGGTGTAAGTAGAAAATACTGTGAGTTTTCATTCTCTGTAGTAACTTTCACTAGCAGCTGGAACATTTTTCTTTCGTTTATAGGATCCATGCCTTGGTTGATCTCGTCTACTAATCTAAAAAACATAAAACCATGTTTTGAGCATGATATAATAAATTAATGGCATGTATAAACTGCTTGCCAAGTTATACAGTAGTAGCTTGAAGTCAAGCAGCAATAATTTTATTTCGCATTCCCTGTACCACACCATCATAGTAAAAGGAGAGCAAGTAAGTCAACTCCGGCCCAATCCGCGAGATAATTACCTACTGTCTTAGGGCTGTCAATTTTAGGCGACGGCGCGGCGCGGCGGCGGCGCTGGCGGGGTGGTGTGATGTGGGCGCGAGCGCGCCGCGCGACTGACTGCGCTTCGTTCGCAAATCGCACCGCATGAACAGCGGCAACGTCGCGTCGCGGTCTCCCGACTTTTAATAATAAGTGACTCTTGATTGTACATAATATTTTGTGCGTATTTTGGCCATTTTTCGTGCATATTTGCATGCATATTTTGGCACTTTAATCGTGCATATAATCCGAATTCCTATGTCTAATTACAATAATTATAAAAATACCCTGTAAAACAAAATTACAATTTTACGCCTATCTCTTAAACTATAAACTATAAAGTTATAAACAAATCTGTTGAACTATGGTTCGAACTTTGCTTCATGTGTATATGTATTACAATTAGTCAATTAAGTACTTATTTTTAATTACGATATAAAATAAGTACTTAATTGACTGTAAGTAGTTAGTAAATAGTAATATACCTACATTAAGCTACAATATAGAGAAATAGCATTACTAATTAACGTAAACAAAGCAATAGCGGCAAATTAGTCGACGGATCAAAAGTACCTAAAACATTCCCTTATTTACCTAAACTTACTATGTTCTAGTGGGAAAGTAGACCTACCTACTTCCTCTGTGTCATAGAAAATTACTTATACAATAATAAAGAAGTAAGTAGGTATCTCATCATCAAGTAAAAATTATATGCTAGAATGAGTGAGTACTAACTAGTAATTGTACCTTTCCTGTTCAATAGGTAATCTGAACAGAGATAATTATGGAATTATTGAATTATTATTATTAAAACACCCAAATACACAGCAATAGTTTCTACTGCGATTATTATCAGAAATTTTTGATTCGTGTCGCGGCGCCGAAAAGCCGTGAACGCGCGAGCCACGTACAGTGTTAGCCCCGACTGGTACACCCCGAATCCACTCGAGATTTTTATATGTGTGCGTGCGGCGACGCATTGATACTATGACGCACACATACAAGCCGCGCGCGGTGCCTTTGTATGAAGATAACTTACTTCCCCTCTTTATACTATGACACCATAGTATAACATTGTAAAACCCCCAACGCTTAATTTGAGTGTGTTCCGAAACTCTTTTTGTGGCCAGCGTGATATCACGACTCTTGAATAACTTGATTGGCTATTCAGACAGATGACACTGCAACGCATAAGTCAGTAAACTGTACGTTGTATCAGAATTCAGAACACAACTTCTATTCATATCCATCTATTTACTCCCCACACCGGTTTCGGTGACGGTCGCCGGTTTCATTGAAACCAGGCCAGGTACGCAGTGGTAATTTTATAGTGCCCAGTTGTGTGCGCAGTACACAAGAGCACTCTCTATTCCTTTACTCTCATAACCCAGTGGGACGGAAGACCGACACGACTGGCGAGAGATCAGGCGCAGGACCGACTTTTTACATGCCCATCCGACGCATGGATCATCTTACTTGTCAGACAATCAGGTGATCAACCTGCATTGTCCTAACCAAACTTGGAAATAACATGTTTCCAACGCAGGAATCGAACCCGACTTCCGAGTCAAGAGCGACGTTCTGGACCACTGGACCACGGAGGCGTTATCCATCTATACTTATTAATACTATAAACGCGAAAGTGTGTCTTTCTGACCTAACCTAACCTATACACGTTCAAACCACTTAAATGCTGAAAAATTTTATGGATATATACTCCGAGTCCCGGGAAAGGACAGAGGATACTTTATATCGCGGAAAAATGTACGGTTTCTGCGTGATTAGCTAATTCTGGCCGGAGTTGCAGGCGCAACCTAGCATATTACCTGAAGGGCACGCTCGCTAGCCGCTGCAACGCCATCAGATACATGGCTGTGGCCAACGCTCGCTCGCCGCCGGACTGGGCGTGGCGAGTCAGCTGCGCCAGCTGCTCGCCCGCGCGGAACTTCACCAGCAGCCCGACGCCGTATTTGTCGTAGTCGTCCTGGAATATACTTAATGTTATGTATCTGTCGCAGTCAACTGGTTAAAATGCCATTCAATCATACAGCTAGCCCTTTGACTGAACAACGCCATTCAATCACACGGCTATACGTCGTTAAGCCGACTTGTTGACTGCAACGTTCAACACTACAGCTAGATGACGCTTAGCCAACTGGTTAAATGGTAAATTAACTAAGGTGACCATTAATTTTGTGTTATTATTAAAAAAACGTAATTATAACAAGCAGATTAGTTGTATTCTAACTCATTTTGAACACAATTGCAATAAATACCTTGGTGATACATTTCATAATCCCGTAATTTCTCCTCGAATATTAGTTTAAATTTTGATTCATTCGTATGTGCCCCCATAATTTCTGTCTCTTTAATAATACTTGTAATGTATATTTACGAAAAATATCTTAATACAACCCGAAAACACCGGTTAGTGGACACCATATTCCCCGTGTTCCACCTGGCGTTGAAAACGATCAAAACGCTTAAAATGCCTCCTATTTTTAGCGTTTTGATCATTTTCAACGCTAAATGGAACGTAGGGATTGTAAACAAAACGTACCTAGCGCCGCGGTGGTGAGCGCTGAACTAATTCAATCAAACGGCGGCTTTGAATCAGCTGTAGTGTTGAACGTTTTGAGCGGCTTAAATATTCAATTAAAAAGCTAGATGTATGATTGCATGGCGTTGTTCAGTCAAAGGGCTAGCTGTTTGATTGAACGGCTATTTAAACCAGTTGGCTGCGATATATCAAAGTTGTGGCGGTACCCACAATTCGCTTAACAATCCTGAATCGCGCTTTCGTAGATCGGCAAGATATATACAACGTCTAAAATGACGTCGGTGGGCTCCGGCCTTACCGAGCATGCACTCATGTCGGATGTCGGAAGATCATCTTTTTCTGCCGCCACGCACATCGTTAAAAGTAATTAAGTCATTATGACCTAAGATCAGACCGTAAAATCCTGCATAAATCGTTTTTTTGATAAAAACATATTTTAAAGTAATTTTTAGAACGTATGGAATGGATTAAGGTTAGGTTGCCTTGTTAAAAGTAGCCGCAAGTACATATACTTAATTGAGTGTAATGTACATGAGAAATTGCATAATTTGCATAATTTACGTGCGATAAATGAGGATATTGCATAACAGCTGCGACACTAATAGCCTTATCACTTAGTTTTGTTACACCTTGTACTATCAGAGAAGTTGATTCCTAGGCAGATTACGGACCTAAGTAATTTGGTCGCGTAACGCGTTAAGTAAAACCCAGCCGACCGATCACAGCTAACATTGAATTGACATAAGCCGACCAAACGAAAAAGGTCTGTCAACTGCCTAGGAATCAATTTCCTCTGTATTAATGAGTAAGGCTGGTTTTATCGCTAAGCGTTTCGCCGCGCGTTCGAAGATGTATGGGGATAGTAGTTGCGTTTCAGAGTCGCACGCTTGAGCAGCGCCGTTCGACTGTACGTTTTCTTCGTCTTCTAACGCACGCGCTCCAACGGCGCTGCCAAACGCTTAACGATAAAACCACCCTAACAAATATCCATCGATCTATCCATTCACAAACTCTCACATTTACAATAGCAGTGGGATTTAGGAGCTTAGCTGTGCCCGAATTGACCAATCGTGCTATTCCAGCGGAATAACAGCGAAGCGGAGCGAAGATTTCGAGCATGGTGATTGGTCAGTGGAAACGCGGCCTTAAAGTAGTACTCACATCACCACCGGCTTTATCGAGTTTGACTTCGCCCGCACAGCCGAGTTTCTCGAACATGCTGCCAAAACTTCTGTCTATGTTCCGTATTAGCTCTTCGAGTGGCGGCAGCCATTTTTGCCTACAACAACGCGTTTAAATAATATCAGCTTGTGTTGCTCAATAAATCATTTGCCTGGAAGTCTACTACTTTCACATTACAAAGACCGATAGTCTCACAAGTAAAAAGATCTACACAGTGTTTAACAGATGTTATTATAAAACAAAACACTTTTCTTATAAATTAGAAAAATTATGTCAAGCGACTACATAACTTTGCAAGGATCAAACATACCTATAATTGCCAGTCTTGTCTGTCATACACCTTACTGAGTCTTGACTTACGATAGTAAGGGAAGATGTGCTACAGCACCACAAAAACAATTACATACTACTACTACTACCAAAAGGCCGGCAACGCACCTGCAGCTATTCTGATGTTGCGAGTGTCCATGAGCGACGGCAGTTGCTTTCCATCAGGTGACCAGTTTGCTCGTTTGCCCCTTATTTTATAAAAAATACTATCTGAAACCATATACCGCCACCAAAACCGTTGTGTTCTGGTATACTCGCCGGATTCATCCCCATCTTCTTCTGTAGTATTCTGTTGTTGTCACTGGAACTGTTGACGTTGCTCTTGAGTCTTGAGCCAGGCTATAGTCTGCTCGCGCTCCTCGTACTGTATACTCACCGGAGTCTCTCCATCTTCTCCTGCAGCATTTTGTTGTTGTCGCTGGAGCTGTTGACGTCGCTCTTGAGTCGGGCTATAGTCTGCTCGCGCTCTTCATACTCTTTCACCGCCTGAAAAACCATAAAAAATAATATTCAATAAACAAATTCGCAACGCAAGATACTCATAATATCTCTTTCTCTTTTGTTACTAACACACTAATGTATTATTATTTCGTTTAGGTACGTGGTAAGTGCACAATACAAATAGACAAGATGTAACAAAACTAAGTGATAATACTTTAGGATTGGAAATTGGAATGAGTTCGCTGTGAAAGTAGCAGCGCTAAAATAGTATTTTTTTCCTTTGTATGGAAAAAATCATGATTGGCGCTTGCCTTTACAAATAAAAAAATTGCTTTCAGCGCTACTTATTTACAGTTAACTCTATATAGGGGACACACGCATCCTGGTCTGCAGCTCGATGTAGTGCTGCTGCAGCTGCCCCAGCTCCGCCGGCAGCTTGTCGAACTGCTTGCGGTAGGGGATCCACTGGTCAGTATTACCGCTACATTGATTAGACTCACCCTCTCATCAGCAGGGTCCATGCACTCGATCCTGGTCTGCAGCTCGATGCAGTGCTGCTGCAGCTGCGCCAACTCCGCCGGCAGCTTGTCGAACTGCTCGCGGTAGGGGAACTGCGGGTCGTGCGGCAGCTTGTTATCGCAGCTCCGCTTTGCCTCTAGCAGCTTCTCTTTGGCGTTCGACTTGGCTCGCGTTAGAAGATTCTCAATGTTTTCCAGTGTGGCCTAAAATGAGTTCAAATAGCAAAATTGAGCAGTGACGCTCAGGCGAGCTAAACATTGTCTAATCTTAGGTCAGGTAATATAAACCGGTGTTTTTCAACCTTTTTTAAGACGCTATCCCCCTAGTATGACAAAATATTTCGCGACCCCTAACCCTTTGCTTTTAAAATAGTTCGTTTTAGTTAAATATTGATGTTTTAGTAAAATAATACTGATATAGACAGTGGCGTAACTATAGGGCAGGGGTGGCAAAATGCCACGGGCCCCCGACCTAAAAGGCCCCGGACCAAGAGGCCGTGAGGTCAGAAATTTTTTATACATTGTTTTATTACTACCGTGACGATTTTTACAGATAGGGCCCCATCAATTTACTACGGGCCCCGGATGTTATAGTTACACCACTGGATATAGACCATATAAAGTTAACCCCACCCCTCCCCCCTCCCCCCAGCTGAAATCCTGGGTACGCCCATGGTTGTTGCAGGACGCGCACAGATTAAGGATATAGGTAGATGTAATCTTAGCCCGTCATCGCGTGGCCATTTTGTGCTTATTTTCATACAAGTAGTGTGCGTTTATTTTCTTGAATATTTCTATTTATCGATCATTTCGAAGCACATTATAATCCAGAAAAGAAAGTCATTTAGTTCATGATATCGATATCAAGTAATGAGAATGCGTAAACACACGTAAAAAGCTACGCAATTTTTGTAGCCAAATTATTAATTGATGTGACATTTTTAGCACTAATGTCTTATAAAGCACGAATAAGGGATTATTAAACTTATAAATTGTCTTTTTAGCTTACAAAAATACCGATTGGAAAGCCCAAAAAACGTTGTTCAAAACTTACGTATTTCATGTTAAATCCACGTGTTTGAGGCATTATTTAGCCACTATTATGCTTTATTATTTAGCGGAACCACAAAACTCAACAATATCTAGCATAAAATGTTCACTATAAATCTTTATTAACACTTTTATTACATGAAATATGCAGTCCGACTCCTTTGTTATGTCCTAGTAGGACATAACATTACACGCTTTTGACGCTTATACAGCATGACTGGTGAGTCAATACCGATATTTAAGGAGAGTATTCAGTACTCGATTCTCATTATAAATATGTAATAAAATTAGGTACTTAATTTTTGACCAAATTTCCCTTCAAACAAATGAATCACGGACACTGTAAATTACTATGCGGCCGCGCGTCATGCACCCCCCGCGCCGGCGCACTACACCTCCCGCGCGCGGTGTCCATGCGTTGCGTAAATAATTATTTAACTTTAAGCTACATTTACTCAGTGATCAATTGATATTATCTTTTTATATTATTTTTTTTCAACTACTATAATAGCCAAATATCACATCCTCGAGTATTGAACATGTCTCACCAGTCATGCTGTATACCGATACAAGGCTCCCTCCTACTATAGTATCTCAATGGTTTCACGTTTCACAATGTCTCCTCTGTCAACGTGATTTTTAATTAATGTGATATGACAGGTAGAAAGTAGATAGTTTTAAAGAGTAGCTAGAATTCTGAAATTTAAAGGACATCTACGTAGCATTGACGCCCCTATTGAAGTGTCAAATCCATACTATAATATTATAAATGCGAAAGTGTGCTTGTCTGTCCGTTACTTCTTCACGCTCAAACCGCTGAACCGATTTTGCTGTAATTTGGTATGGAGATACTTTGAGACCCGGGTAAGGACTTAGGATACTTTTTATCACGAAAAAATTTACGGTTCCCGCGCGATAAACGAGTTTTGGCGCAAAGGAATCACGGGCGGCATCTAGTATATTTATAACTTGTGATTTTCGTATTTACCTCAACATTACGCAATTCGTTTTTCAACTCTCGTAGCTGCGATTCCTGCTGCACTATTGCATTCCTGCTGATATCCAGTTTCACCTGCAAATAGCTCGACACAATTACTAAATGATTCTAAGGGTCTATACAGACGGACCGCATTTCAACTGCAATCCAATCCAATGCAGTTGACACGACTGCAATAGAACTGCAAACCAAACGCGCAGTCGGATTGCAGTTCAGTTGCATCCGTCTGTATAGACACTAAAGTCTTCGAGTAGGGAGGAGAAAATTATAAATGGTTACGCTGAACTACTAAAGAGAAACTAAGAAAGATAGTGTTAATACTACGCGTTTGAAAGAGGCAAGCGTGATTATGCCTCTAAAATCTAAATGATGGTTAGCTTTAGGAGGTTGAAAATTTAGCATCGTGCAAGTATTTTTTATCGCGAATCAGCTTATCAAATTTGCAGCATTAGCATAAACCACAGTTGCCGGCAATATTGTCCTGTAGCTCTACCATGAGTTTAAACTTTAAAGCTATAGTATTTTCGATACTCGATACCGACTACGTAAATTTTTAGTATGGCGATTTTAGTTCCGCAAGTGACCGCTAGAGGCGCTGTTAAATTTTGCCATACTAAAAATTTACGTAGTCGGTATCGAGTATCGATAAAAACTATAGCTTTAAACTCATGATAGAGCTACTGAACACTTCTGCGGCAGTAACGACGCGAGTGAGCGTTTACACTAAACCCTCTTATCTACATACTTGCCGCGTCGGGCAGCGGCAGTGGCATGACGAGTGGCAACTGGCAGCGCGAGTACAGTGCTCTCGACCAATCAAACTGTCTTGTCTGTCTGATGCGTGCCGACTGGACGTCAAAAAAGAGTGCTGCTGTCATGTATCGCTCTTCTTACCACTTACTACACGTCTCTTTTTACCACGCAGTGTTACTGATAGTGACATCTCGCTTGCTCAGGCCTTTGTTTCTCTATTCCGCTAGGTATATTAACTTTATGAACCGCATACATTTTGATAACGAATTCCGTCATCGATTTTAACGAAAGATACTTTGACTAGACCCGTAGGTTCCGTGTGTGTAAATGTCGCATAACGATATCTACATACCGAACATATTTCCTTATCAAGAGTCTTGTCTTGTAAACTTCTCATAATGCCTTTGAGCTCTTGATGCATCTTACACTGTTTTAACACACACTCCTTATGCTTTCTCTTGCATATCTCTTTCTCCTGTTCAATATTCAGTGTAGGTTCTTGTTGGATCTCCTCAACTTTTCGCTTTTGCAGACGAATTTGAGCCTCGATAGTTTTTAGCTGAAAATATATAACTTTATAGATTCAGAGGTAAAAATATGAGTAGATATTTGTAGCAAGAATTTCCTAAGCTAAGACCTAGCTGGTAAGAAGTGGGCATTAGGAATAAATAGATTAGAAATAACAAAGAATAGAGATAAGACTAGGGACAAAATTACAGTGTTCCTTTTTCAATCTGACACTTTGTCTGATCTTCCTTAGAAAGAAACTCATTATTATTTGATTTCTCAACTTTTAAAAATTATAATATCATGCAAGTTGATAACAATACCAAACGTGTAAGAATACCTTTATTATAATACAAAGGGGCATCCATAAAATATTTCACACCCAAAAGGAAGAGGAAGGGGGTTCAACGAAGTATGACAAGTAGGAGCAGGGGTCCTAAGCTTTGTGACATCACATTTTAAACAAATTGAACAGCAAAATTTTAAATATTGAGGTTATTTTAATTTTGCAAATTTGTGACGTCATGCTAGGGGGAGGGGTCTCACAAATGTGACTACCTCTGATGAAAATCGTGTACCATACTTCGTGGATGGTCCCAGTACCAGTATAGACATACAAGTCCCAAATATTTCAGATATTCTGACATTGACTGAAGTCATGATTTAATTAGCTGGTACCGACTTCAAAATAGTGAAGACTATAATATTATGTACAGAAATAGTTGGGATTTTGACGAATTCTGGAAAAGGCACCATTAAAGAGAAAGAATTGTTTAATACTTTTCAGTTAATATTCTTATCGTTTTTACTTTGGAAGTCGGTTTAAATTTTTTGTTAAAAAATAATCATGAATATTATGCACAATATCTTAAATCTTGAAGGGACCTGAGTTATTAAACGATAAGAATAAAAAGTGACGTAAGAGTGAATTGCAAATTGTGGGATTAAATATTATCCATTAAATATTGTAATGAACAAGATAGCTATGTATTTACGTTTCATACACAAGATCAGTAATTACTATATTATTTTACATTTTCATACAATTGCATACTTACTCTTTAATTGCAATACATAATATTATAATATCTAGATTATTTTTAGAAATGTTTTTTTGTTACAGACATTTTATGTTAAGGGCCTGTTTCACCACTTTCTGATAAAGTGCCGAATATGCTATTCACATCTTTTTTGACAGATACCCCATCCTTTATCTGTCAAGTTAATTGGTGGATAGCCTATTCGGCACTTATCAGGCTCGTATTAAAAATATCTTATTAGACAGGTAGGTCTAAATGCCAAAACTTTATGGTTTGTTATCTATAATCTATACTATTATTGTAAATGAGAAAGTGTATCTGTCGTCCTGTCTATTACCTCTCCACTCTTAAAACGCCCAACCGATTTTTTGGCGTTTAGTATGCAGATACTTGAGTCCCCCGAAAGGACATTAAATAGTCTTTATCTTTGAAAAATGTACGGTGCCCTTCGCGGTAATTGAATCTCGGTGCAACGAAGTTGCGGACAACATAAAATTTAATTTTTCTATTCAGCTAAGTTAGAAAGAGACGACTGTGAACAGGATGTCTCTCGCTCACACATACCATTTCTACGCCTTCGTTTATGCGTTTTCTTCTTGTGTTCAGATCATTGAGATTCACTTCTAGCACTTGTAGTTTGTTGTCTATGTCCTGCATCTTCGCCCTATGAGACTGTGCTGTTTGCTCGAATTTCATGCGTCTAAAAAAATTAAAAAACAAAAAAAAATCAGCGCACAACCTAATTTGGCCAAAGCGGACACAATATTATTTGGTAATTTTACGTCAATGTTGATGGTCTGTCAGCAACTAGGATAAAATGATAAGTTAACATGTTTATTGCGGCTCCTTTGATACTGTAGTGCATCCGCAATGTTCGCCGATGCAGGAGTCGACGATTTCTATGCGATTATGCGGAAAAAGGTAGCTTCAGTCGTGCATAGAGTTCGGAAATCGGGAGAGCCGGAATAGGGTCATGAAAATGATAGCGGAGAGAATTGACTCTGCACTCCTTCGCAGACTCACTGAGCTACATGTCAGAGTAGCAAAATGAGCTACATTTTGATTATAGTACTCCCAAATTAATAATGCGCATGCAAATCTTCGCTAATTATCGTAATCATGGAAACACCCGAATCTATGAAACCTAAGAGCCCCAAATAATGCTTTTGCATTTTGCACCTTGTTTGAAAGAAATAGAAGTAAATACCTATCCTAGTATAGTCGGTACTCGGTGGCTGTCGCCGGTACGTCAATTGTCTCTATTTTTGGCGCATGCGCCACAAAACCTTTTATTGCACATGTCCAAATCATGTCATGCCATGGCAACGCCACCAACAAGTTGCTTAAACAGTTGGCGTTGCCATGGCATGACATGATTTGGACATTCGCAATAAAAGGTTTAGTGACATCGTCTTCCGACGCTGGGGAAAAACGATCGTTGCCGAACACTGACGAAAATTTCTATGCGCATTTTAAAAATTTTAATGTCACGAAATTATTTATAACTAGTTGTCCCGGCAAACGTTGTTTTGCCATATTATAAAGTATTTCTATTTTCTACTTCATCAGTTGATATAAAATCTTACCCCCTCTTTTCTCCCCTAAGAGGGGTGGGGGGGGGGATTTTATACACCAGATGTTAAGTTTAAAAACACAGTAAATAATATGAAGTAAGTCCAAAGAAAAATGTTTGATACAAAATCTGGGGGTCAGATTCTTTGGTCCAATAGAGGGGTGAGGGGGAGGGAATTTTATACACCAGATGTTAAGTTGAAAGCCGAAAAATATATCTGCGAAAACCGTATGCAAATCGGATCAGTAGTTTTCGAGTTGTATACAAACGATTGAAACAAATTCTGACCCCTCTTTTGTCCCCTTAGCGGGGTGGGTGGGGGGGAAATTTTTTATACACCAGATGTTAAGTTGGAAGAAGACAAATATATTTGCGAAAACCGCATTCAAATCGGATCAGTAGTTTTCGTGTGATGCTGGAACAAACATACAGACAGACAGACAGACAGACAAAAAACGAACCACATTTTTGGCTTCTATAGCGATCTGGTGACACCCCCCGCGTATTATTTTTCGAATATCTTTAATGTACAGAATTCACATTTCTACAGTTTTATTATATGTAATAGATATGGACTTTTTTTCTAAAAATATATTTCTTATGATCTACTTATGAGCTATTAGGGAAGTTGATTCATAGACAGACCGCAATGTTTTGTTACAGAAGGACTTACATTAATTCTTTTATCTTTCTGTAAACTTACTGGTTGTTAAGATCCGTAATTTTCTCGACATCCACTGTATTTGCGAGCAGCCTCGCCGGTCTTATTTCGATAGTCGAACTCGACTTAACACCGCTGTACGCCGACACTCGGACTGTGAATCTGTGATTTTCTGTAAAAAAAAATACAATTTTAGAACTTATTAAACTTTCTTTATCTTATGCCTTGGCTAGTTTGTTCATCTGTTTCTCGAAATAATAATGACTTTTATGGCAAGTGTAATCGAAAGACGCCTCTTTACGTCGGCAGATGAATCTGCTAATTATAGGTCTACCAGAATCTGATGGCAATTTTTGACAGTAGATTTTTAAAAAATATCCTTGATCATTGGATTAATTTTTATATTTGCATGTTTAAAACACAGAATCAGCCGCTATTTAGATAAAAAAAGAATAAAAATGTTTTATTCCAATTACCCGCGTATTGCTAGTCAATTTAATTTCTCACTTTTTGCCATCAGATTCTGGTAGACCTATAACTATTTTCACGTTAGCAGGTGACAGGTACATTTGAATTCTGCAGATGCGTCCGCCAATGTCTTTCATTTCAAATTTTCGGGGTTACTATCTTCTTCTTTTAGAATAATAATTATTGTACATATACAGGATGACTGGTGAGACATGACCGATACTTAAGGAGAGTATTCAGTACTCGATTCTCATTATAATTATGTAATAAAATTAGGTACTTAATTTTTGACCAAATTTCCCTTTAAACAAATGAATCATGGACACTTAGTAAATTACTATGCGGCCGGCGCGGCGGCATGCGCCCCGCGCCGCGCGCTACCCTTCCCGCACGCGGTGTCCATGCGTTGGGTAAATAAATATTCAACTTTAAGCTACATTTACTCAGTGATCAATTGATATAATTTTTTTAATTTTTTTTTCAACAAATACAGGGTGCAATTAAACCTTCCTGCCAAATTTTTTCCAGGGCTTTAACCAAAAAAAATTGGGTGTTATATTTTTTTTATTGACATAGTATTTTATCCCATTTAAAATCGTTGCAGAACGGTCACTCGCGGCGCGGGGGAATTAGCGGGGATAACGCGGGGGGAGGCGCGCGCGCGGGGTCACATCACGCGCGGGCGACGCGTCGTGTCCATTAATTGTAGTGTTTTTTAGGATAACTTTCGGAAGCTATTTCTCAACATTTTAGTACTGAGTGATTATAAAAGAAAAAATACGTGTATTTTTATTTTTAAACAAGGATCAATATATTAAAATTAGGCAGGAAGGTTTAATTGCAGCTTGTGTAATAGCCAAATATCACGTCCTCGAGTATTGAACAATGAACATGTCTCGCCAGTCATGCTGTATAACACGGTCACATTAACTTGACGCAAGGTTTGATGACGTCATTATGGAGCGAGCAGGTTATTACATTCCAGCTATGCGTCAAGTTATTTTGACCGTGTTATAGTTCCTTTTACTAAAAAAATATATGGCATTTACCTGTGAAGAAGTAAGTGATATTAGCCGGCACTTTCCCACTATTCTTGTATGTATGGTCATTGCCGATCGGTATCTTGTGTATTCTGTACTGGGAGCAGAGGTAGCGAATAATCGCGTCTGGAGCAGATATCGTATCTACCAAGTAGGTGTAGAAGCCAAGGTAGCTGGGACAAAAACAACATAAAATTTAATTTGTTATCGATTGGCACGTGTAACTTGCAGTAGCAATAATAATCACATTATCATTAAAAATATAACATTTTAAATTATATAAGGATTACGCAGATAGTTCTGTTTTAGTAGAGGTGCTACTTATAATACAAGGTCTAAGTGATAATACTTTAAGCGTCTCCCAGACAGACGCAGCTTGCGGTGGCGGTGGCGGTCAGTTGGATGACTTGACCGCGTGGCCGCGTGTGTCTGTGTCGTTCCTAGAACTCTCAAGTCATCCAACTGACCGCCACTGCCACGGCCACCGCAGGCCGCGTCTGTCTGGGAGACGCTTTAGGGTGTAAATGAGCAGCCTGTATAGAGTTCACTGTGAAAGTAGCAGCGCTGAAAAAGCATACATATTTTTGTGATTTGTGGGCAAGCCCCTTTAGTTTACCCAAACAAAGGCTAAGAAAAATATCATTGAGGTAATAATACTTAGGAGTCCGCCTTATATTTTGACAGCTGATAATGTTACTCTTTCTAACTAACGATGTAGTAATTTGGGTGAAAGAGAAAGCTCATATCGGTGTGTAAACGTCAAAAGCCTGTAATGTTATGTCCCACTTAGTAGAACATAACAAAGGAGTAGGTCTGCATATTTCATGTTTAAAAAGTGGTAATAAAAGTGTTTAGTGAACGTTCAATGCAATATATTATTGCGTTTTGTGGTTCCGCTATATAATAAACCATAAAAACGACCAAGGAATGCCTCAAACACGTGGATTTAACATAACATACGTAAGTTTTCAACAACGTTGTTTGGGCTTATCAATCGGTATTTTTGTAAGCTAAAAAAGAAAATTTATAAGTATAATAATCCATTAATCATGCTATATAAGGCATTAGTGATAAAAATGTCACATCAAGTAATAATTTGGCTATAAATATTGCATAGTTTTTTACGTGTATTTTAGGGATGCGCCTTACTTGAACTATAGTTTATCGATAAAAATAATGTCATGGACTAAATGATTTTTTTTTTCAGGTTGAAAATGCTTCAAAATAGACGACAAACAGATATATATTTTAGACGCAAGTTTCATGCAAGTTTTTAATCCTTACTCCCTTATGAAGGCATCACAATATTGGAATTTGGAATTATCATTTCAAACGTAAGTTTGAAACAATGATTTTATTGAAATAAAGAAGTTCTAACGGAGAGTAAAATAATTGCATGATCAACAGCTCTCACACCTCCCCCCTGTAAGTACTCAACTCGTTACTTAAAGATACTTCTTGAAATTTTATCCTGGCATTAGGTACTCTTTTTTAATAAGTAAAATGTAAAATTTTAATAAGGCTAAAGTCATAATCATTTAATAAAATAAATTTAATACCTCAATCGTCGAATTCCAGACACTATATATTTAGTTGTTATGCGGCACCTGGGTTCCGCTTGGGGCTGGATGGGTTAAACATGGAAAACCACCGACCACACAAGGAAAACTTACATAAAGCATATTGCCCCGTATACAATATTATGAATTATGTATATATTTTATAGTATGTAGTAGTATAGTACATTTATTGACAATAAACCATTTATTTTTTCCAGGTTATTGGAATGCTCTTAAAGAAGAGTTCAATATTATGGTGGTGACGGAGAGACCTATAGTGAAGATAATATTATTTTCAATTATTAATTTGATAATAAGATTGAAAGTAAAGAATAATATTTGGTTTAGTGCTCTATGATTTTGATTGCACACACCGTGATATTGCACAATAAAATTGATCGTCTAGACTCTAGAGTCCCGCTTAGGTTATTGTTATTATAATATCATTATTCAGGGGGCGTCGAAGTATCTATTTTAAGTTTTTTTCTGTATAATTAATATTATTACATAATTATATTTTAATAGGTAAAGAAATGCACCTAAGCGTTTTTGGAATTACTTTAAATAAGTAGGACTGAGATTCATTCTTATATTTCTTTGACAATAATAATTGTTATTCTACAAAATAGTTGCTTAATAGTAAATAGTAATTAAGTTTAATAAAATATATTATACTTTATTAAACTTAATTACTATTTACTATTAAGCAACTATTTTGTAGAATAACAATTATTATTGTCAAAGAAATATAAGAATGAATCTCAGTCCTACTTATTTAAAGTAATTCCAAAAACGCTTAGGTGCATTTCTTTACCTATTAAAATATAATTATGTAATAATATTTATACAGAAAAAAACTTAAAATAGATACTTCGACGCCCCCTGAATAATGATATTATAATAAAATAGTAATTAAGTTTAATAAAATACTTTATTAAACTTAATTACTATTTACTATTAAGCAACTATTTTGTAGAATAACAATTATTATTGTCAAAGAAATATAAGAATGAATCTCAGTCCTACTTATTTAAAGTAATTCCAAAAACGCTTAGGTGCATTTCTTTACCTATTAAAATATAATTATGTAATAATATTTATACAGAAAAAAACTTAAAATAGATACTTCGACGCCCCCTGAATAATGATATTATAATAACAATAACCTAAGCGGGACTCTAGAAGTGCTCATGCTCAAGAGGAAGAGGCAAGTCTCTTTCTCTTAAGCATGTTGAGTAAGATCATACAAATACTTCAAAATCTCACCTCAGCTGGTTAATATCCCCTCTCTGTATATTGAGCTCGCCGCCCTGACTGAATATCGCGTTTACTCGCTTCAAAAACGAGACAGAAACATGCTCAAGAGAATAATAATAATAATAATAATCTTTATTTGCATGAAATATGGTCCAATAAGGTGTTTCTAAACTAATAGTGTCTCACATATTCTGTCGTTTTTCTCGACGTGCAAATGTTAATAATATATTGTATTGTTACATTTATTAGTTAATCCTAGTATTTAAATTACATAATTGATTCAATTAATTCCATGGCTAATTTGAATTACTTGAATACCATTATTGGTTTATGTTATGGTCAAATATCAGTAGGTACTTAGTTACAATTCTAGTGTTACAATCTAATTCTTATTTAGTCCTATTTATTAATAAATAACATGCGTACTAATTATTACACTCTTTAACATGACAAAATAAAATTAAAAAGGAAAAGAAAAACAAATAACTGACAGAGGATTAGAAGAAGAAGAAGAAAAAAAAATATATATATATATATAAATGTCAGCGGCGGCGTCATGTTTCTAAATACAAACAAAAACAAACAAGCAAAACAATTGAACAGATTTAGACATAAAAAACGATAATTACTAATAATACAGTTACAGTTATTGAGCTATTCTATCCCGCACAACGATTCGCTTGTCGCTCGACTTAGAGGTGTGTGTGAGGTGCATAATATTTTAAAATAAATTGTTCTGAGTTATATTTATAGTCCTAGGTATTTCTCAATGTAAATGGTGTTTACTATATTTTTAGCTCCAAAATCATAAGAAAGCCATGTCATGCTCATCAAGACAAAAAAAAAACCCTTTGAGTGAGTTTACATGTGGTGCAGACAATACAGGTAACCCATAATTTATTTCTCTGTAATAATTATAATTGTAGTTTGATTAATTGAAAGTCATACTTATTTTTTTATTTTCAGCACACCAGATGTCACACAAATGGTTTTAATTTGAAGGGACTCTCAATCAGTCAATCATTGTTTAGCAACAATTTACTGGTTTAAGTGTTTAGATAAGATCCACGACTCTCAAGCTTCATGTAGTTTTGTTGCTATCGTCATTGTAAATATGTCATTATAATACAAAGATAATATACAAATTAGTTATAGTTTAAATATATACATTATCATACAAAATATATTAAACGGTAAACAATTTTAATCAAATCAAATTTATACATAAGTCATTCCTATTGATAATAATTAAACATGTCAAGTAAGAGAAATATAATATTTTTTAATGTCAAGAAATTAAGTAAAATTTAAAAATGTCAATTAATTTTTAATTATTATTAATAAAATAACTTCATGTCAATTGTTTAAAAATTCTTTTACATCATAATATGATTTATTTATTAGATATTTTTTTAGCTCTCTAATAGAGTGAGTGAGAAGTCTCTCTCTCTCTAAGCATCTTGAGAAACAGCATCACCTTATACAGCCCTGGCTGTATATTATCGCGGATCAACGGATCCGCTTTAAAAACGAGATAGCAATACGCTCGAGAGAAAGACACAACTACCAATAGCATCCCGTAACAATTCTCACCTTAGCTGGTTAATATCTCCTCTCTGTATGTTGAGCTCGCCTCCCTGACTGCATATCGCGTTGACCCGCTTCAGACCACCCTCAGTGCGCACCTTCTTGAGGAACAGGTTCATGTCTTGACTGGACTCAAAGGTAAACGCGACCAGGTCACGCGCCGCAATGGTTGATTCCAAGTACCTCGCGAACTTGGGGTCAGTGAAGTTTATCTGAAAACAATTTTGACTTTTGAATGCATGGTAATGCTTTTGCAATGTGGGAATTTTGTGGGAACTTCGGATAATAGTGAGGGAGCCCTAGAACAATTTTTTTTGTGATTACTAACAACCTAATTTTTTGTGAGTAGCTTTTTTTTTTAAAAACAACATTTTTATTTTCGAAAAATCTCGAAAGTGGTAGCTAACAGAGATAGAAAGGATTTCATACTTTGACTTGATGGTCCTAAAATATGGATTGTTTTATTTGTAGGAAAAGGTTACTCTTAAATTATATAACTATTAACCTACCAATATACAAGAAATCAGCTGGTTAGGGTTCCGTTTTAAGGTTCTGTAATCAACAAAACTTGGTTGACTACTGTATTATATTTTAGCGCCGCCCATTGTTTCAATTTAAAATGCATCCTGATAAAATAAATCACCCCCCAAAGCTCTACACAACGCCCCCATTTTTTCTGGGTCCCACACCCACACTTCAGTGCTCACAAGGGGGCGTTATCGCCCACTTTGGGAAAGGCTGATTTAAAGCCTTGTCGCACCCTTCGAAGGAAAGTTTCATAAACAATTTGAAATATTTCCTCAGAATTACCGGTGAACCCACTTTTTTTGGGCTTAAAAAATCGCAAATCGTACAAAGAAATTGATAAGCAGTTTTTTAGCCGTTTATCTTTGATACAAAGTTGCAAATTTTGACGAATTTTCAATACATATATGGAAATTTTAAAATGAATTATTTCACATAATTATAACTTGTCGGTAAGGTATTCATTTTTTTTGGTATCAATCGATTATCGAAATGGAAGGTTAGACCACACCAGACGTAACTGCACTGCAAACTGCAATGGAGCGACAATTCACATCCGATAGTACTGGAGTGCAGTGTCCCGTATTTCCACGACCGCGCAGTGTGGTTGGTTGGTGCAAACAATTTCAAACAAATAATTTATTTATAGTCCAATAAAATTACGGCTCAAAATGTGTTAAATAAACATGAACGAACACAGTTTGGGGATTTTATGGATCGATAGGGGGGTGTATTCTGAGCATAAATTCCAATTTGAGGGGTTCTACTGAGGTCAGCTCAAGGTCATTTCGATGGAAACGCGTTTAATTCGATATCTCGAGAATGATCAGTGTTAGGCAAAAAATTGTAGAGACCTTTTCTCTTCCAAATTAAATTTACTAACTTTTTTTATCTGAAACTTTTTTTAACATTTATATTTTTCAACTTATTACTCCCGCAAGGCAAAAATTTTACTTTTTTTTCTATTTTTCGTCGTTTTCTCCCCAACCATACAATTTTATTAAATTTTACCGATAATCAAAGTCTAGATATTTTAATTATGAACAATTTTTTTCTTAAACTTTTTTCTGTAATGCCCATACCTTCGGAGTTATATTATAATATTTAATATTACTTTACCGAGCGAAATCCGCGCCATTGTCGCAACTTGTATTCACAGACACACTGTTGCGTGTATTAGTGCGGGTAAGGAACATCAGCTGTCCTCGTAGAACCTCAGTAGAACCTCAGTAGAACCCCTCAAATTGGAATTTATGCTCAGAATACACCCCCCTATCGATCCTTAAAATCCCCAAACTGTGTTCGTTCATGTTTATTTCGTAATTTTATTGGACTATTATTTAAGCCCATCTCTTTTTATTATTTTGACATGTTGACTTCATAGACATTTACTTTATCAATGTTATCTTAATGCTTAAGTTATTTCTTTAAGGACAACCGTATAGTTAATCGTATAGAGTTGTAAAGTGATTTGAATTCAAAGTAAATAAATATATCGATACTTACAAGTTACAAAGGAAAATGTAAATTAATAGCAAATAAACACTGCCTATGCCGACCAACGATTGCTAGTAATTTCTGAATCTGTCTAGAAATCTTTTTATTTTATTAACCATGGACGAATGCATAATTTCTCTATACTTATTAAAATGGATTCAGCAGTTAACGTGTGCTGAGACACACTTTCACACGTTTACTTACTTTTCCAAGTTTGCCTTAAGTTTATTATGTCGCCTTGTTGTCGCTGCGGTGAAAACAGTTTGGTGAGCGTTATACCCTATATCCGCCATTTACAATGAACGTGAACTTATGTAATGAGTACAACAGATAACATTATAAGCATAAATCAAGCTAACCCCGCGGCTTCGGCCTAAAAGAAAAAAAAACACAAAAAAACTTACACAGAAATTATTATTTATATACCAACAAAATATGTAATGATGTAAATCACTTCAGCTAGAAATGACAAGGGGAGAGTTAGGAAGAAAAGTCTCGCTGAAAATATCATATTGGCCAGCACAACTGTAAAAAAGCGGTCAAGGACTCGCCCATGAAGGGTTCCGCAGCAGCAATAAGGTTTATTTTTATGAAATTAAAAGGTTTTTGATTTATTTTTATATTTCAGTCGATTTAATGAAATTTAGATTAAGGTTTACCATTTATGACGTATAAAAAATACTACTGGCTAGATCTCGTTCGAACCAATTTTCGTTGGTAGTTTTTATAGTAATCTACATCATATATTTCTCTTAGAATTATACTTTAGAAATTAGAGGGGGGGGGGGGACACACATTTTACCACTTTGGAAGAGTCTCTCTCGCAAACTATTCAGGTTAGAAAAAAATGATATGAGAAACCTCAATATGATTTTTGGAGACTTATCCATTGATACCCCACACGCATAGGTAAGATGAAAAAAAACGGACGGACGGACGGACGGACGGACGGACGGACGGACGGACGGACGGACGGACGGACGGACGGACGGACGGACGGACGGACGGACAGACAGACAGACAGACAGACAGACAGACAGACAGACAGACAGACAGACAGACAGACAGACAGACAGACAGACAGACAGAAACAGACATGACGAATCTATAAGGGTTCCTTTTTTGCCATTTTGGCTGCGGAACCCTAAAAACCGTGTTCGGTGTTGGATATGTTTTAGATTGCTTGTTTTCTATGACTATGAGAGGCCGGCCCGGCAAAAGCCGGCAAGCAAGAAATGGAAAGGGCGTAAGCGACAAAATGGTTTTTGTCGCGTAATTTAAAAACCATAAATATATTTCACATAAGTTATGGGCAAATAATTAAAGTGTATGCTTGAACCAATCTATGTACAAATTTTGGAAGCTTAAATCACTCTCATATGTTGGCAAAATTATTAGAATCCCTTTTTTTACAGAGGTCTTTTTGATTGATTATCTATACTACTATTATAAAGAGGAAAGATTTGATTTTTACCCGACTGCCAGGAGGGTTATGTGTTTGGCGCGTATCTTGTATGTTTGTAATATTCTTTATTACCTCGTATCTTCAGAACCGCTAAGCGGATTTTCATATTTGAGGTATCGTTAGATTTGTCTTAATGGCCCAAGTGTTCTTAGATAGGTGACATGAAGAAAAAACCAAAATGGTGGACGTTTGACGCTATATTGTGAGGTAAAAAAAAATAAAAATTTACCAAGCATATCGAGTGGGGTATCAAAATAAAGGATTTTAAACACTGATTCTAAATATGTATATAACTTGCAGTTTAATTATTAAATCGAACGATAAATCTACACTAATAGTGCAAGGAGGAAAGATTTGATTTTTTGTTTGTTTGGCTCGGAAACTACTGGACCGATTTGAAAAATTCTTTCACCATTGGAATTCTACATTATTTTTGCTGAACATAGGCTGAATGTTATTTTGGAGAAAAATAGGGTTCCGTAAAATATTTGGGTTCTTCGGACGCAAGGTGTAAAAAATCAACCAGAAAAGTTACTTATTTTACGTACGCTGCCTAAACTATAAAATATAGAACCATAATATGTTCTAAGTAATTATAGAACTTGTAAATATCTACAAAAAAGTCCGCGACACACTATACCTATCTATGTCGAGTGAGGCACAATAACCATTATTTTATTTAAAAATCTTGAATTTTTTTGGACTATATTTAAACGTGTTTAATTTACTCATTCTTTTAATCCTTACCAAAATAAATTATTCCATTACTAAGTACAGTTTATGTAGATAATATTTGGTCTTTGAATGATTAAAATTGGATGTTTGGTTTTGAAATTATGGCGAAATTAAAATATTACGATGGTGGGCGTCACCAAGGCGGGGGTGCGCGTGCGGGAGGAAGCATGGACGGACCTCCGTCCATGCTGATTGTCTACCTAGACAATCAGCTGTGCAGGTAAAAACCCGCCTGCATGGATAAAACATACAATCTATAAAAATAAGAACATTGGCTACATTACTGCAAATTGCAAAATTTGCACGAAAGAGGTGCTTCCGCGGTACGCTTACTTCAAACTTCAATGTTTACAGACAGACAGACAGACACAAAACTCTTCTTAATTATTATTTTATTAATAATTGGGGAGTGGGGTCGAACTTCGAAGAGTTCGAAGTCGAACATTGACTTCTTAAGATTTCAAACATTTCTTCAAATTAATCGGAAAAGATTCCTCCATCCTTACCACCTCTTATAGAAACACGTTTAGGTAAGCGGTGGTGCGATGTAGAAGATACACGGCTCCAACTTAATTTGAACAAATTTACCTACGCATTTTACCCCCTTACAACTCCTTTTTCCAGTTAAAAAGACATAGCCTATGTCCTTTCTCAGGCTTTAGACTATCTGTGTACAGAATTACATAACAATCGGTTCAGTAGTTTTGGCGTGAAAGCGAGACAGACAGACAGACACAGACAGACTGACAGACAGACAGATATACTTTCGCATTTATATTATGTATAGATTTGTATTTAAAGCGACATTTAGTTCCAACTTCCGTCAAGAGATTTCGCTGTGCTTTCTTTAGATCGCGCTATCGCTTGTCTGTACACGTTTGTATAAAGTCTTTACGTTTTTTGATGTAACAACTGAGTAAATGTCCGTGCTAAATTACGGTTAACGAAAAATGTAAAATTGAAATATTATAATAGTGTATAAAAATAAAATATAATTATTATAAATTATAAATAATAAATAATTAAAGTTTAAAGAAGAAATAAATAAATTTACCTTCGTAACTCGTAAAAATACTTCTCTATTATCATTTATCTTTATCTTTTGAATTAACTTTTAAAAATTGAAACTAGTAAGTAGTAACTACCCTAAGGGGCGTTATAATATATTATATTATTGTAGTTTGGTACTGATTACCAAAGCTAATAGGATTAATTAAGTTAAGGTGAGCTGAGATTTGTCTTAAAAATTCAATTGATTGTATTTGTTTGTGTTGTGAATTCTAATTTTTTTTTACTTTTTTTGGCTAACTAACATGGCTTTATCCCGCAAGACTAAACGAGCTAAGGCTGCAAAAGAGAAGACAGAATCTCCTATATTTTCACGTAAAATACGCCTTGATAAAATGAAAGATAGAATGAAGTTAGCATAGGATCCAGATGCAACCACATGACAAACTCATTTAAAGAATTAATCCGGTTACGTAATCTTTCATAACTAAAAAGACATAAATAAAGTAAATTAATTAAAAAATCAAAAAACCCGACTGCAAAAAATTTTAACTAAAAAGACCGAAACAAGACCTAATTCTGCCGGAAGCTTCAAGCCATGTTTAAATTGATACGACCATTGCTTACGAGATTCATGTCAAGATGAATACAAGGCTACATTGAAAGATATAGAAAAAAATGGACTACAAAATGCAGTCGGAGGCATGTCGCACCAATTTAAACCTTTTAATAAAATCATAAAATATGCCTCCGACTGCATTTTGTAGTCCATTTTTTTCTATATCTTTCAATGTAGCCTTGTATTCATCTTGACATGAATCTCGTAAGCAATGGTCGTATCAATTTAAACATGGCTTGAAGCTTCCGGCAGAATTAGGTCTTGTTTCGGTCTTTTTAGTTAAAATTTATTGCAGTCGGGTTTTTTGATTTTTTAATTAATTTACTTTATTTGTTTGTTTGTTTGTTTGAGTCGAATAGGCTCCAAAACTACTGGACCGATTTGAAAAATTCTTTTGCTATTGGAATCTTACATTATTTCTGCTGAACATAGGCTACATTTTATTTTGGAAAATAGTAGGATTCCGTAAGATATTTGAGTTTTTCGGACGCAAGGTGTAAAAAATTAGCTAGAAAAGTTACTTATTTTGCGTACGCTGCCTAAACTATAAAAGATAGAACCATAAAATGTTCTAAGTAATTGTAGATCTTATAAATATCTACAAAAAAGTCCGCGACACACTATACCTATCTATGTCGAGTGAGGCACAATAACCATTTATTTATTTAAAAATCCTGAATTTTTTTTGGACTACATTTAAACGGATATATTTTACTCACGCTATTAATCCTTATCAAAATAAATTATTTTATCACTAAGTACAGTTTATGTAGATAATATTTGGTCTTTGAATGATTAAAATTGGACGTTTGGTTTTGAAATTATGGCGAAATTAAAATATTACGATAGTGGGCGTCACCAAAGCGCGTGCGGGAGGAAGATGTTCTGTTGTAGAAATGAAAATTCTGTACATAAAAGATATGAAATGACACCCGAAATTACACCTTTGTCACTACATCGCTATAGAAGCCAAAAATGTGGTTAGTTTTTTGTCTGTCTGTCTGTCTGTCACTCTTTCTGTCTGTCTGTATGTTTGTTCCAGCATCAGACGAAAAATATTGATCCGATTTGAATGTGGTTTTCGCAGATATATTTATCTTCTTCCAACTTAACATCTGGTGTATAAAATTTTTTCCCCCCACCCCTCTAAGGGGACAAAAGAGAGGGTCAGATTTTGTATCAAACTTTTTTCTTTAACACGAAAACTACTGATCCGATTTGCATACGGTTTTCACAGATTTGCATACGGTTTTCACAGATATATTATATTTGTCTTCTTCCAACTCAACATCTGGTGTATAAAAATCCTCCCCCCCCTCCCCTCTCAACCCTCTCTGGGGACCAAAGAGGGGTCAGATTTTGTATACAACTTTTTTCTTTAGTGGACTTACTTCATATTAGGTATTAACTGTGTTTTTCAACTTAACATCTGGTGTATGACCTTCCCCCCCCACACCCTCTTAGGGGACAAAAGAGGGGGTAAAACATGTATCAACTGATGATGTAGAAAATATACTTTAAATGGCAAAACAACGTTTGCCGGGACAGCTAGTTCTGTTATAAAAGTTGACCAATCGTGTTATGCTATGGGTAATTCAAAGACAAAGACATGATGAATACTGACAATGACTTTAATTTCTTAGCTTTAGGCCCACTTGCGCCAAGTCAGTGATAGAGATGACATGATGTTTAACTCAGAGTTAACTTTAACCCAGATTGGCGCAAGTGGGCCTTAGAGTTTAGTCATTGCTGAGAAAAATCGATATCGCTACAGCCAAATTATCAAGGCGTCGTCTTAAATTCTTGTTATTTTAAAATTTAGCTGTGAAATCAATGGACCTTGCGCCCGATTGGTATCGCGAAGAGTGCAATATTATTATATTTTTATTGAAGCACCTTTTGTGTTCTATATTTACTTTAAAGTACATAAGCAGAATTATATTACTTTTATTATTCATCTGCTTAAATATCCTGTCATTATCAGTATTCCACTATACAAAATGTAACTTAATTTATTTATTTGAGTGAACACTGAACATCATATTCAGTAGTAGTAATTATTTATTGAACAGTCAGACAAGTGAGTCGTATATTTTATGTAAGTACTTGATAAATATAATCTGATATACATACTTACGAGTATAAAAAGAAGTTGTTGTTTCACTGTTCAGTTTAGACCGAGTCGATCAGACCAATAATTTTCCTTGTGATAAAGTTATAAAATGTTTTTCTTTTTGTTTGGGTTTGCCGCGTTTTTAGTGGTTCTTCACATACTTTTTAATTACAATCCTAAGGCCAGGGCCATTTTGAGAATCCCAACGAGAAGTGGTAATTTTATTATTGGACATGCTTTAAATATGTTGTTGTGTTCTGAAGGTAAGTTACTTTTAATTCATCCAGATTATTCTAGTGATTTTTTTTACTTATGGCTTATGTTTAGTAATATTATACATATAGTTTAATATATTTATGATTAGTTTTTGAGGTTTTTATAAAGGAGTTTTCTGAAAAGATAAATCTTTTTAATAGTGTTCATTGGTTAACTTTTTGATGATGGTTAAAGAAAAACGCTAGTGAATAGAAAAAGATAGCGCAACATTATAGGCCTGTTTCACCACTTCTTTATAAGTGTCGGATAGGCTACCCACAAATTAACTTGACAGAGTATGGAGTATCTGCCCTTTATAGTGTTGCGCTAACATATTAATTCATTTTCCAACTTTCTTTTAAAAAAAGATTACAATATGTTTTGTTTCCTTTCACTTTTCACGGTTTCACTCCGAGACTACCGGTAGAAGGAAAAACCAAACATTAGACATACATTTTCGACGGGCGATAAAAAGAAAGAGTAATATTATTATTTCCTCTCCTACACCGCGCCGGCTGTCTACTCTATACTCTCCTACTTTTTTTCACGTACATTATTTACCCACTCCAAAAAATTTCAACGCCGCTACAAAAGTTTTTACTAAAAAAACATATTTATTTTTATTTGCAGTGGAGCTCTTCCGTTTAGGTCGGATACTGGCCGCTGAGTTCCAAGGAATATACAGTTTCCACGCGTTCCCAGTGTCCGCCGTCAATATTTACAATCCAGAAGACATTGAGGTAAAGTATTTAAAGTGTTAGGGTTGATTCAGACCGCAACAAAAGAAATGCATACAAAAGAAATGCATCTACGCGTCACGTTGCGGCCTGATTTAACCCTTAAGGCGCTTTGCAGATGACGGACGGGGCGGGACGGGCTTTTGTCCGCAAGGCGCAAAGCAATAAAGAGCGCGTCTGCCCGTCGATGTCTGCGGCTGCCCGCGCCGCGTACACAAAGCACACGCCGCCGCGCCGTCTGCGTTACTGCATGTAAACTGATCCGATGATGAAGGCGTGGGTAGGACGTGCGTTGGTAATATAGGATTTCCTTTGTGCTATCGTTCGCGGCGAAACTGTCCGGCCTGCCCCGCCCCGTCGTCTGCAAAGCGCCTAAACGTCCAGTCCAGTTAAAGGGTGCGTTTCCCCAAAATTCACCAAGTAGGGATTTTAAGAACTTCTTACTGACTTCACCACAAGGTTCGTGTCTAGGTGTCAAAGTTGTTACAATTATTAGGAGCTATAAGTTATTATTACTATCTATACGTCATAATATAATAAAACTATAGAAATAAAAATTCTGTTCATTAAGGATATTCAAAAAATAATAAGTGGCGGGTGTCACTACTCAGTACTCACTACATCGCTATAGAAGCCAAAATTGTGGTATTTTTTGTCTGTCTGTCTGTATGTTTATTCCAGCATTACACGAAAACTACTGATCCGATTTATTTGTCTCCTTCCAACATAACATCTGGTGTTACATAAAATAACTGTATTTTAAAAAGATAAAACCGACTTCAAAATTGTACGTAATTGAGAATTAAAACTTCCTATCTCCAAAACTACTGAACCGATTTTGATGAAACTTGCACTATTCCCTAAGTTAACAATACCTAGTACAATAAAAAAGAATCACTTAAATCGGACTTGTAATTCCGGAGATATGCGCGAACAAACATAAAACTTACTAATTCATATTATTAAACGTGTTTTCCAACTTAACATTGGTGTATAAAAATTTTCCCGCCACCTCTCTTAGGAGACAAAAGAGGGGGTAAGATTTTGTATCAACTGATGAAGTAGAAATACTTTAAATGGCAAAAAAACATTTGCCGGGACAGGTAGTATAATTGGAGATATATTATGTACAAATACAATCAAAAACCTGTTTTCTGAGTTTTAGTGGTAGTTTTATTTCTTAAGATAAGGCATTACGGTAGCTTTGACGTTGGTTTAAGTACTGGAATAATAATTAATTAAACTCATCGTTATGTGTAAATTTTATTTAAAAAATTAACTACGTCTTAAAAACTTGCAGATTATCACATCAAGTATGAAACACCACGAAAAGGGTTTCGTATACTCGTTCTTACAGCCGTGGCTCCAAGAAGGTCTACTTTTAAGTAATGGTGAGAATATATTCAAAGTATTAATTAAACACTGTTGTATTTCATAAACAATACATGATGACAATACTTACGAGTGCTAGTCCAATCAAGGGTCGAAGATATTCGGTCATTGACAAATTATTATGGTTCTACAAGCAAGCAGCAGAAGCTCCTTAATTATATTTTCGCTTATAAAATAGACATAAATAATTCTACGGTTTGATCACTCTCGTAAAGGAGTTCTGATTAGTATAGCTGGTTTCCAAAATTTTCAGGTCAAAAATGGCAGAAACGTCGAAAGATTCTCACATCGGCATTTCATTTCAATATATTACCAAAATACTTTGCAACGATGAAGGATAACGATAAAGTATTGGTTGAAACTTTAAAGAAAAGTGACGGACAGCCTATAGACATCGTCACCACCATCTCCGAGTATACGCTTAACACTGTTTGTGGTAAGAATCATATTTGTTTATAGAAATAACTTTACTATTTATGGTGATTAACTGTAACATGTAACCACTAACCAGAGTCATTTTCACGACTAAAAATCGGCCAAGTGCGAGTCAACTCGCGCACGAAGGGTTCCGTACCGTTATAGAGCAAAAATAGAGCAAAAATAGGCCAAAAATTGTGTTTTTGTATGGGAGCCCCCCTTATTTTTTTTTATTTAAATATTATTATTAATTATTAAAGTACAATTATATTTAAGGCCTTCGTGAAAGTTTCAAGTGCCTACCTTTTATCATTATTGATTACGAGCAAAAAAGGCCAAAAAATCACGTTTGTTGTATGGAAACCCCCTTTAAATATTAATTTTATTTTTGTTTTAGTTGTTTGTTGTTATAGCGGCACCGGAAATACACAATTTATGAAAATTTCAGAACACTACCTATGGCGGTTCTTGAGATACAGCCTGGAGACAGACAGACGGACAGACAGACGGACAGACAGACATCGAAGTCTCATGAATAGGGTCCCATTTTTACTCTTTGGGTAGGGAACCCTAAAAACCATCGGAATCTATTTATAACCAAGTTACAATAGCGTACCGAAGAACACAGACGTAGCTCTCCTTCTGGCTAAGTGAAATGATACTATTTTTGAAATTAAGGGCCCGGGTTACCCTCGAAATTTTCATACATTCTTAATACCAAAATCATTTTCTCATACGAAAATATTTAACATGTTTAAGTTATTTTTCAGCTTAAGATAGTAATTACCTAGGGTCCTGAACAAATTTTTTTTACAAAATATTTAAATACAAAAAAAAATTGTGTTAAATATTTTTTAGTAAATTTACTACTAAATATTTAAATAATAAAAAATATTTTTTAGTTTAAATATTTTGTAGTAAATTTACTATTTATTTATATATTTTTTTGTGTTTTTGTCTATTTTTTGGTGTTTAAATATTTGGTAGTAAATTTACTAAAAAATATTTAAACACAATTTTTTTTTTAGTATTTAAATATTTTCTAAAAAAAAATTGTTCAGGACCCTAGGTAATTACTATCTTAAGCTGAAAAATAACTCAAACATGTTAAATATTTTCGTATGAGAAAATGATTTTGGTATTAAGAATGTATGAAAATTTCGAGGGTAACCCGGGCCCTTAAGAGTAAAAGCTACCAGGTACTTGGCAAACTAACTTCCATTATAATGTTATACGTACTTACATAGCTTATCTAAGGTCAACTTAAATCATAGTATAGATGTAAGATAATTACGAAAAATGTATGTTTCAGAAACCGCAATGGGAACGAAGTTAAGAGAAAAGGAATCTGAATTAGGAAAATCATACAAAGAAGCTATTTATTCCCTGGGAAGACTTATAGTAAAGCGTTATTCTAATGTCTTTGCGCATTCAGATTTCATATATTTTTATTTAACGTCATTAGGTAGACGACAAGTAAAATATTTAAATGTTATTCATGATTTTACAAAAACCATAATAAAACAGAGAAAAGAAGCTTTAAACGCAAATGAAGTTAGTGATATAAATGATAATAACGAGGAGGATGAAATGACCGGCAAAAAGAAAAGGACTGTTATGTTAGATTTACTTTTGTCTGTACAAAAGGATGGTGGAATTGATGATAAAGGTATTCAAGAGGAAGTCGACACGTTCATGTTTGAGGTAAGTTAAATAATATATGTCCAAATAGATAAAATAGCTTGAATAGTTATCATTAACGAATATAATATGTTAATTTTTAACAATCATTTTAGGGACACGACACGACTGCTGGTGGTTTAACTTATACACTTTTATTGTTAGCGAACCACTCGTACATTCAGGTAAAAAACTAACAATTATGTTTCTAATCAAATACATAAAACCTTTTAGGCAAAATAATATCAATTAATTCGAAATAATTGTATCAAATCAAAGTAAAGAAACAAGTGAACAACAAACGTAAATAAAATCCTACTTTGCTTTTGTCTAACAGCGTTTTATAACATTTGCAGAAGAAAGTAGTAGAGGAGTTGTATAAAATATTTGGTGAAGACACTCGTGACGCTACTTTGGATGACTTAGCTGAAATGAAATACCTAGAGCTGTGCTTAAAGGAAACTTTGCGATTGTATCCTCCTGTCCCGCAAATATCAAGACAAATAACACAGCCTTGTAAACTAAGTGAGTACTACATGCAGCTTTGTATTAATTTACAATTTTTCGTTACTCGTTGATTTGGTACCGGTAAAAAATTTAGATATAAAATCTCATTGAGCTGAAATATTTACCAACTACTATGAGAACTCAATATTATTATTATAATTTTAGGTAATTTCGATATACCAGCAAATACAATGTGCATGATCCACATATACGACTTGCACCACGATCCCAAACTTTACCCTGACCCGGAAAAATTCGACCCTGAGCGGTTTCTGCCTGAGAATAGCGTGGGCCGACACAACTACGCCTACATACCCTTCAGCGCCGGACCCAGAAACTGCATTGGTAAGAAATAAGAATCGGGCGAACGCAGTGCTGATGCATGAACCGATTGTTGAAATATGTCAGCGAATGGATGAGGGTTACCCAAGATCGGCATGATTGGGGCTCGTTGGGGGAGGCCTACGTTCACCAATAGCCTGGTGATGATGATAATGATGATGAATAGGGTTGGAAGATAAACATGTAAACGCTTTAATAACCACCAGGTGTTTGGCTTATCGTAAGTTATAGTCATCATCGTCCACACAGTCTCTCGAAGCCTAGTCATTGCCTATTCATTAGTATATTGGAACTATTATAAAAACATAGGAATCCATTATTCATGCGAGCATCTGTAGCTAGCAAAGTAATTAACTTTCGTTGTTATCGAAATAAAACTTATTGTTCCTTCTAAGATTGCTTTAAAATTATTTCAGGTCAAAAGTTTGCGATGATGGAAATGAAAACGGTAATTTCATCAATCTTAAGAAACTTCGATCTAGTACCTGTGACCAAAGTGGAAGAAGTAGTATTAACTGCAGACATAGTATTAAGGAACACCGATCCAATCTATGTCAAGTTCCAACCCAGAAGTCAGAACTTAAATTTAATAAATATCTGAGATACTGTTTTTGTGTTTTGTGTTTTAGTTACTACTTTAAGACTTCATTTATTTAATGCCACACTTACATTATACAACTTATACAAATAAAAATACTTTTAAACATAATATTATTTATATCCACCAAAGTCCAAACCAAAATGTATGACAATCCTACATTGTAAAGACATCAGACCGTAATATTAATCTCATTAGAAAAAATAATCCATTGTATTTGACATAACGAACATGAAAGTAGGGATTTCAATAAGTAATAGTTCATACACCTTAATCTTTTAAACACTAATAAAACACAATATTTCGTACACTTTTTCCACTGTATTAAGAAATTATTATGAAGTTTAACAAATTTACACCAAGAACCAACAGTACAATCATTGCATTTAAACTTAATCTTTTATTCAATGCCATAGAAAGTTGCTTATTGTAAAAAGTTGATGATACGACATATTTTTTGATGATTTTTTTTAAATTATTATTTCCTATGTATGAGTATAACATTTAAATATTCTAAGAACAATAATTATAGCGTTCACTTAATTTCTGCAACGTCCAATCAAAGATTTTTTGCTTATATAGCACCTTATAGTACTAATTGCTCATTACCTAACAAAAACAGTCAAATCACAAGCCAAGCCAGACCAGAGTTGGGCTCGTATTAAGGGGTCAGGGGGGCTTTAACGAGTTCTTATATCCAGCCAGTTTACAGCCAATTTACAGGCCGTTGTCTAGACACCGACCTGCAAACTGGCCGTAAACTGGCTGGATATAAGAGCTCGTAATAGCCCCCCTGTGCCATAATTTTCATAACAGCTGTCAGAAGTTGCCTCGAGCACTAATAAAAATTTTCAATTCATGAGAGCCAGAAAAGAAATATTGGTTAGATTCTAACCGTTAGAACATAATATATCACTAACTGTCCATTTTTAGGGTTCCGTAGCCAAAATGGCAAAAAGGAACCCTTATAGATTCGTCATGTCTGTCTGTCTGTCTGTCTGTCTGTCTGTCTGTCTGTCTGTCTGTCTGTCTGTCTGTCTGTCCGTCCGTATGTCACAGCCACTTTTCTCCGAAACTATTAGAGCTAGTAATACTATTGAAACTTGGTAAGCAGATGTAGTCTGTGAACCGCATTAAGATTTTGATGCAATAATGGAAAAATTATTAAAAATTTTAGGGGTCCCCATAGGTACAACTAAAACAAAAAAAATTTTTTTTCATCTAACCTATGCGTGTGGGGTATCTATGGATAGGTCTCCAAAAATCATATTGAGGTGTCTCATATAATTTTTTTCTAACCTAGTTTGCGAGAGAGACTCTTCCAAAGTGGTAAAATGTGTGTCCCCCCCCCCCCTCTCTAATTTCTAAAGTAGGGGCATGATAATTCTAAAAAAATATATAATGTAGATTACTATAAAAACTACCAACGAAAATTGGTTTGAACGAGATCTAGCCAGTAGTTTTTTTTATACGTCATAAATGGTAAACCTTAATATAAATTTCATTAAATCGACTGAAATATAAAAATAAATCAAAAACCTTTTAATTTCATAAAATTGAACCTTATTGCTGCTGCGGAACCCTTCATGGGCGAGTCCAACTCGCACTTGGCCGCTTTTTATACTTAAAAATTTGGAATAAAATTATTTTATGGGAAAATGGCTTCCGATATATTTTGCAAATCTATATTTAGAATTAATTTAGTATTTATTTATGCAACAGAAATATCGGGTACAAATTTTGACCGCCCTTTAAATAATCAGTTACAGACAGATAGACTCAGTAGTTACTCTCAGAACTTGCATCCCGTTCTTGCGTGCTGAAACCTGAGTGGTTTCTGAGATATGCAGTTCACGGGGTCTGCATTTGCAGTTAAAAGTTAAATAAGTATATTATATTATCTATCGTAGGCTCTATAAAAACAAAGATATTCCCTGTACTAAACTTTAGTCTGTCTTTGGAAATCAGTACTATCGGTCTATATGCTGAGATGTTCTTTTATTTGTTTTGTGTCGCCATATTTTTGATAGCTATCCACGTTTTGTTCAATTACAATGCAAAAGCGAGACTTATTTTCAAATTACCATCAACAAAGAGTACTTTTATTATAGGTCATGCTTTGGATGTTATGGTGTCACAAGGTAAGTTAAAAATAATTGTCTTATAGGTACTGTGCGCTCGCGCGTGTGTGTATGTGTGTCATAAATCATAATATAGACACTGTGCATAATAATAATAAATTATGGCTAGAATAATAAATATAAATAATCTATAATAATAAATAATCAGGCATTAATTTAAACATAATCGAAACATATTATCTATCTATATACTTATATTAATAATAAAATCGTAGAGGTAAAATTTAATCTAACACATTTTAACTGTTTTTAAAATGTTTGTCTGTCTGTCTTTTGGGGTTGATTTTTTTTAATATAACATTTTATTATTGTTCATATCAGTGGAGCTATTTCGGTACGCCCGGAACATGGCAGCCAAGTTCTCGGGAATCTACGGGTTACATGCGTTCCCGGTGTCCAGTGTCTGCATCTACAATCCTGAAGATGTCGAGGTACGTAGAGCGATGGTTTAGTCTCCTACTACTCCTAACTTTCTTGCAAGTAATTTACAAACGGTTTTAGTTATCCTTTGGGCATATCTGAGATCATATCAAAGGGTTTTCGTGGTCGGTTGCTAAGTGTCAATTTTGACAAAACAGAAGTTGCAGTACCTAGTGGGAATCATAAAGTTAATATACCTATCGGAATAGAGAAACAAAGGCCTGAGCAAGCGAGATGTCACTATCAGTAACACTGCGTGGTAGAAAGAGAAGCGTGATTTGAGGTGGTATAACTTTTTTTTCATCTGTTTGATAGTCGGTAAGCCCATGTCAGCCCGTTGTCAATTTGGGCTCTCAGAAAAATTGTGATTTTAAGTGAAATAGTGAATAATTTTGAGAAATAATGCTCTAGAAACATGGATTCCTGAATGCTGATTGATTGTGATACAATACATAGAAAAAACGAGGACAAATATTCATTTCACAGGTGAATTATTCTACATCGACAGGACCTAATTTTAATTTTTAAGTTTATTTTTACCAATTCCCTACGAGTTCTTGGTATTGACTTTGATAATTCACTTCTCTAAATGTTTATTTATATGGAAAACATAACTTGACTAGCTATGGTGCACAATTTAAGGATATTTTGTGTAAACAATTTTCATCTATTTTACACTAGGGCTGCATCAGGTTATCGATAAGTGTATCGATATGAATATATTTTTTTAGTTATACTAATTATCTAAGAATGTTGACATGATATACTGATCCGTAGTTTATTATTAGTTTATACTAATACTAGCTGTCCCGGCAAACGTTGTTTTGCCATTTAAAGTATATTTTCTACATCATCAGTTGATACATGTTTTACCCCCTCTTTTGTCCCCTAAGAGGGTGTGGGGGGGGGGGAAGGTCATACACCAGATGTTAAGTTGAAAAACACAGTTAATACCTAATATGAAGTAAGTCCACTAAAGAAAAAAGTTGTATACAAAATCTGACCCCTCTTTGGTCCCCAGAGAGGGTTGAGAGGGGAGGGGGGGAGGATTTTTATACACCAGATGTTGAGTTGGAAGAAGACAAATATAATATATCTGTGAAAACCGTATGCAAATCGGATCAGTAGTTTTCGTGTTAAAGAAAAAAGTTTGATACAAAATCTGACCCCCTCTTTTGTCCCCTTAGAGGGGTGGGGGGAAAAAATTTTATACACCATATGTTAAGTTGGAAGAAGATAAATATATCTGCGAAAACCACATTCAAATCGGATCAGTATTTTGCGTGTGATGCTGGAACAAACATACAGACAGACAGAAAGAGTGACAGACAGACAGACAGACAAAAAACTAACCACATTTTTGGCTTCTATAGCGATGTAGTGACAAAGGTGTAAATTCGGGTGTCATTTCATATCTTGTAAGTACAGAATTTTCATTTCTACAACAGAATATTGTCTTCCCCGCACGCGCTTTGGTGACGCCCACTATCGTAATATTTTAATTTCGCCATAATTTCAAAACCAAACGTCCAATTTTAATCATTCAAAGACCAAATATTATCTACATAAACTGTACTTAGTGATAAAAGAATTTATTTTGATAAGGATTAATAGCGTGAGTAAAATATATCCATTTTATTGTAGTCCAAAAAAAATTCAGGATTTTTAAATAAATAAATGGTTATTGTGCCTCACTCGACATAGATAGGTATAGTGTGTCGCGGACTTTTTTGTAGATATTTATAAGATCTACAATTACTTGGAACATTTTATGGTTCTATCTTTTATAGTTTAGGCAGTGTACGCAAAATAAGTAACTTTTCTAGCAGATTTTTTACACCTTGCGTCCGAAAATCTCAAATATCTTACGGAACCCTACTTTTTTCCAAAATAAAATGTACCCTATGTTCAGCAGAAATAATGTAAGATTCCAATAGCAAAAGAATTTTTCAAATCGGTCCAGTAGTTTCGGAGCCTATTCGACTCAAACAAACAAACAAACAAACAAACAAACAAACAAAAAATCAAATCTTTCCTCTTTATAATAGTAGTGTAGATATTATACTACATATTATCATACATAATTTATCGTTTTTAGGGTTCCGCGATTTAGGGCCCAAAGGGTAAAAACGGGACCCTACTACTAAGACTTCGTTGCCTGTCCGTCCGTCTGTCCGTCCGTCAGTCCATCCGTCAGTCCATCCGTCCGTCCGTCCGTCCGTCTGTCTGTCTCCAGGCTGTATCTCAAGAACCGCTATAGTAATAGACTTATATTATACATAGACTGAAATTTCCACAGATGTAATGTCATTCTACATCCAATATGGCCGCTCATCTAAGATAGGGGAATAATTATTTTTAAAGCACTTCTGCAATATGGGCCTCAAATAAAAGAAAATTAATAGGGTCTAGTAAAGTCGTGTCGTATTGTGTCATGACATGTCGTATCGTGTCGTGCAGGTTAATAATAATTAATAAGTAACAGTAATAGCCATTTTTAGGGTTCCGTAGCCAAAATGGCAAAAAAGGAACCCTCATAGATTCGTCATGTCTGTCTGTCTGTCTGTCCGTCTGTCCGTCCGTCCGTCCGTCCGTCCGTCCGTCCATCCGTCCGTCCGTCCGTCCGTCCGTCCGTATGTCACAGCCACTTTTCTCCGAAACTATTAGAGCTATACTATTGAAACTTGGTAAGTAGATGTAGTCTGTGAACCGCATTAAGATTTTGATGCAAAAATGGAAAAATTATTAAAAATTTTAGGAGTCCCCATAGGTACAACTGGAACAAAAAAATTTTTTTCATCTAACCTATGTGTGTGGGGTATCTATGGATAAGTCTCCAAAAATCATCAGGCTGTTGATGAAGACGATTACGATCGATGAAGTGCATCTGAACTTGGCATTGGATTGGATTTCAACTCTTTTTTGGGCTAAAAATTAGACGATAGGAACTTGGCCCCATTTTTACAGGTATGTTTTTGATGGGATTTCATTACTTTTTTTCAAGAAATCTTATCAATTTTTTTGTGCCACACCCGAAATAAACAATACTTTCGATGGATTGCGCTTGTGGCATTTGTTAAACTATCAATAGAAGCCAAATTTTTAAGTAAACAGTATTTATTTAATAAGTACAGTCACTACAGTGTGCATTATACATGACAATATTTCATATCCCCCCCCCCTCTCCTCCTCCCACCCTCCTCATCTTATTCTCATTGTATCACTGGTACCATGGACCAATCATACAATTACTCTATGCTGGTACATAAGAATTTTTATCTATAGTTCGTAGATGAGCCGACTCCCGCTTGCCCGTCTTCTTAAATTTCTTTATTGTTTTTTAATCTACATATACTACACGACCTGTGTGCCAAATTTCATAACGCTAGGACAATTGGAAGTGGCATCTTAAGTTCGTAGATGAATCGACTCACGCTTGACCGATTTCTTAAATTTCGCAATTTTTTGTTAATCCACACATAACACTCGACCTGTGTGCCAAATTTCATAACGCTAGGACAATTGGAAGTTTCCTCTATAGTTCGTAGATGGAGCCGACTCACGCTTGACCGATTTCTTAAATTTCTTAATTTTTGTTAATCTACTTTTAACACACGACCTGTGTGCCAAATTTCATAACGCTAGGTTAAGTGAGTGAGTGAGTGAGTGAGTGAGTCAGTGCCAAAATTAGCTATTTTTACAGGCAGATATCTCAGGATCTACCGAAGCTATATCTATGAAATTTGGTATACTGCTTAAGTACTTGTATATAATTACGTAGGTATAATTTTATCTTTGCACTCGCAATAGGCACTGAGCTACAGGGGGGACAAAAGTGTGTCGAAACGGTTCGTGTAAATAGTGCACGGCAAGCGCGCGGCCTGCGGAACTTGGCCGCGCACGGCCGTGCGCTTCGATTGTACACACAGATGTAAATCAATTTTGGTTACGTTTGACAGCTCGGGATTGTTTCTCTATTCCGATAGGTATATTAACTTTATGGTGGGAACATAGACTTATATATTACTAAGGACCGGGTCAATCGCGCGTTGCAATGATGCAGATTCGTAGGGGTCAAAACGCTCCGTTTGACTCCTACGTGACTTAGTCGTCTGTGGTCCGCAGAACAAATCGGGTGTCATCGTATGTCTACTTAGTGCCATAAAAATGCCTAGTTGTGTGGTAAAAAGCTGCAAAAATTATGTCAAAAAAGTTGAAAAAGCACATTGGAATATCTTATCATCGGTAAGCATCACAAATTCACAAACTGTTTAAGAATAGAAATAATTAATTTATAATTTTACTACATACCGATGTCCGCCATGGCTACTGTTTTACCGAGTAATGACGCAACCCCTACGTTCCACTTGGCATTGAAAACGATCTTGCTAAAAATAGGAGGCATTTTCAGCGTTTTGATCGTTTTCAACGCCAGGTGGAACGCGGGGTTCGTCGGTAAAACAGCATTCGCACGCGGCCGAATATTGTGTCGCACTACGTAGTTCAATCGATTTTTCATAGATGGCTCTCTATTTCCTTGTATGAAAAACCTATTAGCAAAATCTTCTAGTAGGCATATCCTTACATATAAATCGATGGGTGGGAATGTATGGTTTTTTTTTTAATTTATTCTTGACTATGGATACAGGTCCTTCAGTCGAATTGTATTGCCCGTAAAAAATTGTATCTTGTCAACAAATTAAAAATATATTTTGTTAGTACTTAGTACTTACCTAAAGTTTTGTTGAATCTTCATACAATATTGAATAAAAATTCCATTAATCATGATGATGGTGATCTTTTTTTTCAGACTATCACATCGAGTATGAAACACAATGAGAAAAGTAACTTGTACAAATTTCTAAAGCCATGGCTGCAAGATGGACTACTTGTAAGTAAAGGTGAGAATAAAAATTGAAATAAAACTTTACACATCGTGTCACAAAACAAAGTGATAATAGTGATGGGCCAACTCGGGATAAACAGAACTCGAGTTAACCCGAGTTAAAATTCATGTAACTCGAGTTGAACTCGAGTTACGTAACTCGAGTTGAAAGAGTTAATGTTTTTTTTAAATTTCTACCAAAGAGGAGCCAAACTAAAAGCTCGAAGCAGATCACGCTACCAGCCACTGTCGTCTGTCCCTTATTTACTGCAAGTGTCAATTATTGTCAAATGTTGAAATGAGTGGTTGCGATTTTCTTTGTTTTCTTTGTGTTAACAATCCTAAAATGTAAATTCTTTGTTTTGCTGTAGCTGAAAAGTGAGCTTCTGAAAAATGGCCAGTGTCAAGTAAATGGCAAGAAAATAGTATTGTTGCACACAATTTTCAGCATCGTTTCTTATTATATTTATTACTAGCTGTCCCGGCAAACGTTGTTTTGCCATATTAAGTAAATCCAAAATCTTCCCCCTTCTTTTGTCCCCTAAGGGGGGGACAGACAGACAGACAGACAGACAGACAGACAGAGACAGACAGACAGACAGACAGACAGACAGACAGACAGACAGACAGACAGACAGACAGACAGACAGACAGACAGACAGACAGACAGACAGACAGACAGACAGACAGACAGACAGACAGACAGACAGACAGACAGACAGACAGACAGACAGACAGACAGACAGACAGACAGACAGACAGACAGACAGACAGACAGACAGACAGACAGACAGACAGACAGACAGACAGACAGACAGACAGACAGACAGACAGACAGACAGACAGACAGACAGACAGACAGACAGACAGACAGACAGACAGACAGACAGACAGACAGACAGACAGACAGACAGACAGACAGACAGACAGACAGACAGACAGACAGACAGACAGACAGACAGACAGACAGACAGACAGACAGACAGACAGACAGACAGACAGACAGACAGACAGACAGACAGACAGACAGACAGACAGACAGACAGACAGACAGACAGACAGACAGACAGACAGACAGACAGACAGACAGACAGACAGACAGACAGACAGACAGACAGACAGACAGACAGACAGACAGACAGACAGACAGACAGACAGACAGACAGACAGACAGACAGACAGACAGACAGACAGACAGACAGACAGACAGACAGACAGACAGACAGACAGACAGACAGACAGACAGACAGACAGACAGACAGACAGACAGACAGACAGACAGACAGACAGACAGACAGACAGACAGACAGACAGACAGACAGACAGACAGACAGACAGACAGACAGACAGACAGACAGACAGACAGACAGACAGACAGACAGACAGACAGACAGACAGACAGACAGACAGACAGACAGACAGACAGACAGACAGACAGACAGACAGACAGACAGACAGACAGACAGACAGACAGACAGACAGACAGACAGACAGACAGACAGACAGACAGACAGACAGACAGACAGACAGACAGACAGACAGACAGACAGACAGACAGACAGACAGACAGACAGACAGACAGACAGACAGACAGACAGACAGACAGACAGACAGACAGACAAAAAAACTAACCACAGTTTTGGCTTATATGACGAATATATTATCTTTCATTTGAAACCAAAATATCCTCGCAGTGTGACTCCTAATTCTTTAAAATGGTACCGGAAAGTCGCTGATATTACTGCAAAAATGTGATAGCGTCCTTAAGAATGAATACGGTGTGATACGGTTTAATAATATTATGTATCTCAAATGGTCGGCAAACTTCGCTCCGTGTCGGCTTCATTCGGTTTTCAAACTCGAGTTAGAGAAATTTTACTCGAGTTGATTCGAGTTAAGGGCAACTCGAGTTAACTCGAGTTTTTAACTCGAGTTGCCCATCACTAAGTGATAATACTTTAAGATGTTCCTTTTAAAGACTCCATTGAGGAAATAGCAGTGCTGAAACTTGAAAGAGTTTAAATTATTGTACGAGGAAATTCATGACATTAATGTATTTCTCATAGAAACATAGAAGTTAAAAGCACTTTTTTTCAGCGCTGCTACTTTCACAGCGAACTCTGTACAAGGAACACATAATATAATACATTTATATTAGTAGTAAACTTCTTACAATAATAAGCACTGGAATACAAAGGTCATCGTCAGCCCGATTACAGGTTGTTCTATTTAACTGTTTTGTTTACCTTTCCCCGTCCTACGCTCTCTCAATGTCGTGTCAAGATTTATCTATGTCCTCAGGGTCGTGAGATAGCGTAGCAGTCATAAGTCAGATAATAAGGTGTTTGACTCATAGTTACAAAGGTGAATAACTTGAACTCCGAATTACAGGATGTTTACAAAGTAAAGGTGCCGGTCGGCAGCGGACGACATGAAGCAACCGCAGACGACGTGTCGTCGCGACACTAATGGTTTCTATGTATTTCAATGAAATACCCTGCTCAGCTAAGTAGCGACACGAAGCTAGCGACACTTATTCATATAAAATTAGAAACCAGTAATGTCGCGACGACACGTCGTCTGCTGCAACTTCATGTAGCCAGCTTCCAATTTGTACCTTAATTAAACCAATGACCGTTGATGTTTTAACAATTTACCATCTTGCAGGTACGAAATGGCAGCAGCGTCGAAAAATTCTTACATCGGCCTTCCATTTTAATGTGTTGCAAAAATATTTCGTAACAATAAAGGACAACGATAAAGCTCTAAATGAATCTCTCAAAAAGAGTAATGGGGAACCTGTAGATATCGTGTCAACAATGTCCGAATACACACTGAACACTATTTGCGGTAGGTATACACTATAGTTAATTATTAGGTTGGAGAAAAAGTTTCTTCACATCTTATGTAAAAATTCAAAAAGTTTTTTTATAAAGTTCATTTACAATTGACTAAAGATATATTTTTGCCTCTTGTTGTTGGTAGGGACATACATGATCCCATTGCTATAAAAAATTTGGGGCTTCTGATGAAAAAACTGCGACGTGGTTTTGGCAGTCCTCTGTGATGTTGTGGAAATCTGAAGTTGCAAGGTCAGGACTAAACGGCGGATGAACACCTCCCAGCCAAACTCCCGTATTTATTGCTGAGTGGCTAAAGATGTGTGAGGTCTAGCGTTATCATAGTGAAAAACCACACCCCTTCTGTTAATTCCGACCGCTTTCTCTGATCTCATTGGTTGTTCGCAGTACAGTTCAAAATCGATGGCCCTGCCTGGTCGTAACAGCTCATAATGAATAATGCCCTTCCAATCCCACCACACACACAGCATCACCTTGTTGCGAGTTAGCCCGGATTCCGCCACAGTCTGAATGGTTCGGTTTCATTACGTCATAATAAAGAATCACAAATGAGTACACGGTTCATTAAGTTTCTTTCAGTGAGCTCACGAGGCACCCAAATATCGAGCTTATTTGTGTACCCAGCTTTTTTCAAATGCGCCAAAACCGTTTTGTGGTCAATTACCAGTTCTTCAGCTACATCGTAACTACTAATATGCCGATCTTGCTCCACTTTTTCAAAAATGGCATCAGTTTTGTGCGTAATAGGGCGACCAGAGCGACGTTTTTTTTTTAATGAAATAAGGGGGCAAACGAGCAAACGGGTCGCCTGATGGAAAGCAACTTCCGTCGCCCATGGACACTCGCAGCATCAGAAGAGCTGCAGGTACGTTGCCGGCCTTTTAAGAGGGAATAGGGTAATAGGGGAAGGTAGGGATGGGAAGGGAAGGGTAGGGGATTGGGCATCCGGTATACTCACTCACTCGGCGAAACACAGCGCAAGCGCTGTTTCACGCCGGTTTTCTGTGAGGACGTGGTATTTCTCCGGTCGAGCCGGCCCATTCATGCCGAAGCATGGCTCTCCCACGTCAGCACGTCCCACGTCTCCCACGTGCATCTTTGATATCAAAATTTCCGGATTGAAGACGCTTAAAACCGCGCTACTCTCACAGATACTGCATTAGGTCCATAAACATCACACATTTTTTCGCGGCTTGTGCATTTGCTTGTGTTGCATTTTTACCTTTTTTGTAATAAAACTTCAAAATGTATCGAATTTCTTCATTACAATCACTCACTTTAACAATAATAAAAACTAAAAAAATGAAAACCTCACATTTACCTAATTTATTTTGAATTTTGAATTGTCTTCTGTAAAATTAAAACCGCCAAATGATACCAAAATCAGACAGATACAATAATTGGTATACTTAGCCCAAGAGATTTTATGACAAGTTCATACATACCATAATGCGAAAAGACTTTTTCCCCAACCTATTATTATAAACTGAACTACAAATTATGAATTTAACTACAAAAAATGAATAATCGGCCAAGTGCGAGTCGGACTCGCACACGAACGGTTCCGACCTACGTACCGTTATAGAGAAAAATAAGCCAAAAATTGTGTTTTTTGTGGGAGCCCCCTTTTAAATTTTTATTTTATTTTAATATTATTATTATTATTTATTAACTACATACATAATTAGGGATGTTGTGAAAGTGTCAACTGCCTACCTGTTGTCTTTATTGATATCGAGTAAAAAAGGCCGAAATAATCGGCCAAGTGCGAGTCGGGCTCGCGCACGAAGGGTTTCGTACCATTATAGAGCAAAATTAGGCCAAAAATTGTGTTTTCTGTATGGGAGCCCCCCTTAATTTGCTATTTTATTTTAATATTATTATTAAATATTAAAGTACACATAATATAACTAAGGACTTTGAGAAAAATTTAAGTACCTACCTTTTGCCATTATTCATATACTTAGAGCAAATAAGGTCCAAAAAATATGACGTTTCTTGTATAGGAGCCCCCCTTAAATATTAATTTTATTTTGTTTTTAGTACTTATTTGTTGTTATAGCGGCAACAGAAATACATAATCTGTGAAAATTTCAACTCTCTAGCTATTACTTTCTTGAGCTACAGCCTGGATACATACAGATTACAGACGGACAGATGGACAGACAACGAAGTCTTAGTAATAGGGTCCCGTTTTTACCCTTTGGGTACGAAACCCTAAAAATGATATAATACCTAATAAAAATTCTAGAAACGAAAATGATAGTAATGATGTAGATAGCCTTGAAATAATCTTTATTTAAAAATAATGGTGACATTATCTCTAATTTTATTCAGCCTTCCGAGCATACGCTAACGAGATATCTCTCTCTACATGTTTCTCGAATCTCGATGTTTGATAGTTTGTATCTTCATCTCTATTGACCCTAGCATGAAAAACATTTTTCTCGTGTAGATCTATCATCGAAATAACACATTTTTATAGAGTTTTGTCGAGATAATGTCGAGATTTTGAGATTATGAGACGAGTAGTTTTTAATTATCTCGAGAGTGAGATATCTCGTTGGCGTATGCTAGGCCAGCAAAAACGTTTGTTCTAGAATCTGCAATGGCAATTAAGCTAAGAGAAGAAGAGTCTGAGATTGGAAAATCTTACAAAAATGCGATATATAATCTCGGAAAGGACCTAGTGAAAAGATTTTCGAACATCTTCATCCATCCTGATATTACATTCTACTCAACAATCCTGGGAAGACGTCAAACAAAATATTTGAACACTATACACGGCTTCACGAAAAGTATTATACAGAAAAGAAAGGACGCTTTAAATAACTACGAAGTTAGTGATGTAAATAATAATGAGGAAGTATTGGGTATTAAAAAGAAAAGAACTACCATGTTGGATTTACTGCTATCCATGCAAAAACATGGACTGATCGATGATAAAGGTATCCAAGAAGAAGTAGACACATTTATGTTTGAGGTGAGCTGGGAATAAAATATAATTACCGAATGTTGTAACTTGTAACATACGAATTATAAACGACTTGTGCGAATCAGACCACACCGGTCACCGCCTGAGTAATGAATGAGTTAAATAATAATAATAATAATAATAAATCTTTATTTTCTCTCAACAATCTAACTTAACCGCTAATTTACAAATTATTGTGCTGTCTTACATTAGTTACATTAGAAAGTGAGGAGCTGGTGTCTGAATTAGGCAGTAGCCTGTGTTACAGATCACCAGGACCCCAATACCGCGGACACATTAGCGACCACAGAACAATAAAATGTTTATTAGAAGTATGCAATATGTTTAAGATTATGATTTTGAATGTTTTTAGATGGTTAAATATTATGTTAATAATCTCTTCTATATCCGACAGGAATTTTAACTGTGTTTTGTTAGAAGGCTGCAAATTGTACTTCAATTTTATAATCGCATTTATTGCCTTTCAGGGACACGATACGACAGCAGCTGGATTAACCTATGCAATTCTGTTACTCGCAAATCACTCTGACATTCAAGTGAGTAAAACGTGTACAATTTTTTTAGTTATTAATGATTTGTAGATTTTCAATAACTTGAATAATGTGACAACTGTTAAAAAAGACCAAGGGAATTAAAATGTATTGCTATTTTAAAGAAACCAGAGCTATTTCATGATAAATATATCCTAATATAAAACGTTTCTAAGTAAAATTTAACTTTTACTAATGTAAATAGCCTTCAAAAGCTAATGTCACTGTCTCCGCGTGTGCATTCCTCGGGCGTAAGAGCTTGGTAAGAGCGACGCAAGCGCCGCGTGCGTGCGGCGAACGCACTGCATAATAATTATTAGCGTTGCGCTCGCGGCGTTTCCTCGCTCGCCCGAGGAACGCGCACGCCTGGGGCCCTACCACGAAACTGTTTTGAGACTCAAACCAGAGCTCAAACAATCGAACGAGAATGCTGCGTCCTACTCTAACAAACGTGAAATGACGTTGTTAGAGCAGGACGCGGCATTCTCGTTCAATTTTTGGAGTCTCAAAACAGTTTCGTGGCCCCTGATGTGGGGGGACGCCTGAATTTTAGAAAAATGCTTCCTCTGAACTCTGAAGCTTTACATACATTAGGTCCAAAAGTTTAGAAGCTCATCAAGAACTGGCCTACGTGTCTCACTTTTTAACATTTTCAGAACAAAATAGTTCAGGAGTTACATGGCATATTTGGAAACGACGACAGAGACGCAACTATGGATGATTTGGCTGCGATGAAATATCTAGAGTTGTGTTTAAAAGAATCCATGCGTCTATATCCACCAGTACCGTTTATAATGAGACAAATAACACAACCCTGCAAATTAAGTGAGTGGATTTTTTAGCATATTACAAAATATGTACTTTTTATACTCTTTAATTAACATACATATGATTCCAACTATTCCATAAACCTCTTTTGTGACACGAGATCGAAGTTAAAACTCTTTAATATTAATATCAGCTCCAAGATATTTTTTTTATCAACAAACTAATTACTACTGGTATCAAGATTTTCAAACTAATAACGTGCACGTGTAACTTTTAGGTGATTTTGAAATACCCAAGAATACATTATGCAGTATCCACATCTATGATTTACACCGAAACGAGAAGATGTTTCCCGATCCGCACAAGTTTGACCCTGAGCGGTTCCTTCCGGAGAACAGCGTGGGCCGACACAACTACGCCTACATACCCTTCAGCGCCGGACCCAGAAACTGTATTGGTAATGCTGGATTTCCATGCTTGTCAAGGCTTGGCAAGCGCCAAGCATCCACAAGGCCCAAGCGACCACAAATCTCGCTTGGTATTTGGAAGTCGTTTACACGCTTGTGAATGCGTCAGTGTATTACGAACATATCCAACTTCCAAGCAAGCGCCCTTAGATCTGTGTCCAAAAACCGACACTACACCGGATCGGATACAAGCGTCTGGAAGCTCACGCAAGCCAAGCCAGATACGCTCTTTACACGCTTGTGCTTGTGGACGCTGGTCAAGCCTTGACAAGCATGGATGGATGGATGGCTGGGATGGAGAAGCCTTGACAAACGCAGCATATTAAGACTTATACGCATATCTTGGACTTGCATCACGTTGAAAAGATATACCCAGTGTCCAGAACCACAGAAGTTGGACCCTGTCGAAGCGGTTTCTGAGCTTTTTTATCATTTCTGCCAGTTTACAGCGTAGGCTGACACCTACATATACCCTTGGCTGCATTGACAGTAACACTCAAACGCATTGTTGCACAATGTCTCTAGTCATACAGGGTAAAGTCTACAGGGTGTAACAAAACAAAGTGATAAAATCTTAGTGTGTGTATGCGGCTCCCGTACAGAGTTCACTGTGAAAGTAGAAGGGCTGAAAGAAAAACTTTTTAACCCTTTAATAGCCAAATTCATGACCCTGGGGTGGTGGCCCATACATATCACAAATAAAATTTGCTCCTTCAGCACTGCTACTTTCACAGTGAACTCTATACAAGGGAGACATTCGCAACTTAAAGTATTATCGCTTTGCTTTGTTACACCCTATCTAGTATTTGCACTGCAATTAGAAAATCCCGGACAATTCGACCCGGAGCGGTTTCTGCCGAAGAGCAGCGGGGGCTTTAGCGTCGAGCCCAAATTATTACTAAGTACGTTATTATCTCCCAGAAAACATTATTATTGTCTGTTGCTAGACAATGTTCATAATTATACTTTTAATCTGATTAATATGCTTATTATCTATTGCTAGACAATATTGATGTCAGTCGTCGCGGTTATTACTTGGGAGTTGGCTGTAAGCTGTAACGGGTAACCAATAACCATATACCTAAATACCCTATGAGTTATGATATGCCCCATGTTAAATATATGTTGTTCTGTATCGTCCTTACTTTTTTACACATCACTCTAACTTTAATGAGAAATTATATTACACATTTTTAAGGCAATCGCACTATGTTTCAGGTCAAAAATTCGCAATGATGGAAATGAAGTCATCTGTTTCGTCAATTTTAAGAAACTTCAAGCTAGTTCCAGTGACCAAGCCATCAGATATTGTTTTTATTGCTGACATTGTCTTAAGAAACACTGAGCCTATTTACGTTCGATTTGTGCCGAGGCGTTAACCCAAAGAAGGCATTTTAAAAGAAACTAGAGATCGCCCAATGCTCGACGTTCAATCTTAGTTTCAAAGACATTAGGACTACTACCTATATTTTGTAAAAAAAATATTTACTTTATCATATATTTTTTCAACTCTTGTCTCTGGGATCTCAGACTGGCCGTGTAAGCATTGTCTATAGTATCTAAGATTCAATAAAAAAATCCATTTTCAATTTGTCAACTTGTTGTCAACAGACTTCAACCATAAATAAAAGAGTAGTATAATTAGTCTATGTATAGGCTTGTCACTCAAAAATCTGTCAACTTTCCTAGTGTGTGTATTGTTTTATTTGTTAAAAAAATTTATATTAAAGCATAATTTCAAAATAATATACAGCATGACTGGTGAGACATGTTCAATATTCGAGGACGTGATATTTGGCTATTATATTAGTTGAAAAAAAAAATAATATCAATTGATCACTGAGTACCTAAATGTAGCTTAAAGTTAAATAATTATTTACCCAACGCATGGACACCGCGCGCGGGAGGGGTAGCGCGCCGGCGCGGGGGGAGCATGACGCCGCGCAGCCGCATAGTAATTTACTAAGTGTCCGTGATTCATTTGTTTAAAGGGAAATTTGGTCAAAAATTAAGTACCTAATTTTATTACATATTTATAATGAGAATCGAGTACTGAATACTCTCCTAAAGTATCGGTATTGTCTCACCAGTCATGCTGTATATATATATATATATTAAAATGCTGTATATATATAAAAATCGAGCCACTCATATCTCTCGCTCGCTCTAATTCCCACATGTGACACGGGCACTAGTGGGAGTGAAACAAATGCGTCGCTCGAGCTGGCTTAGAGCGAGGAATTAGAGCGAGCCGCGAGCGAGAGATATGAGTGGCTCGATTTTTATTCGGCGGTATCCGCTTGTGGCGGTGTGTGGAAGATCTTCCTTTGGGCCTCCACGCATATCCCACACGCTTTTCTGACATTTCACTAGATTTAGTTTAATGAAATGACATATCACTAGATATTTTTAGTAAGAAGACATAACAAACAAGAATATTCGGCATCTACCGGGAGTTCGTGATATCCCTAGGGATATATTTTCCCTGCGACATATACACAATCTGTGAAAATTTCAGAAGTCTAGCTATAGCGGTTCTTGAGATACAGTCTGGCGACAGACAGACACACGGACGGACAGTCAGACAGACAGCGAAGTCTTAGTAATAGGGTCCCGTTTTTACCTTTTGGGTACGGAACCCTAAAAAAAACGATGACGTCGTAATTTCGTAGCACCTTGTATGCAGCATTTCGGGGAGGTCTATTATACATATTAGATTTTTGAATTGTGATATCTTGGAAAGTTTTTGAGCTAACAGGGTAATTCTTTCACTGATGTTTTTTACTTTTAAATGGTCCTTTAATTACCAAGAAGTTTTAAAAAAATCATCATGCCTATTGGAAAAGTACCAAAATATTAGTTGTAAGATAACCATTGTGGGTTTGATAAGTCTATCAGCTTATCTCTTGTAATAGATACAATAATATAAGTGCGAAATAAAAGCTTTTCTTGTTAGTCCAAAGAAGGCGTTGGTCAAAGGCATTTTGGACCGATGACAATATTATCTTTAAAATGTTCGTTTATTTACTTGGAATTGCTGCACTACTAATATTTGTCAATCTTATATTCAATTACAATGCTAAAGCACGAAAAATTCTGAAATTACCTGGACCAAAGCGTCATTTCATTATAGGCAATGCTTTGGATTTAATGATCTCTCCAGGTAAGTCTTAGTTTTTATTAAGCCACAGTTTAATTAAGGCTATTCCAAATAGTTATAAAAAATTAGATCGGCAAAAAAACTGGAACTATTCGAGAGAGTACTCGAACTAAAAATACACATCAATGTATTTTCAATTCGAGTAAGTACCTTCATTTGCAACAAATAGTAATTTCTTGTAAATGAATGTAAAGAAAATAGGAGATGAAAGATGTAGGTCAGCAATTACTATGAATAAATAAATATTTATATGTTGGTTGGATTATCTAGAAAAGCGACCTAAACGAGAGCCGTGTGCGAAATGTTCAAAAAATATTATACTCTTTAATCTGTGCGAACTGTTCTCCGTGATACATTTCGCACTTCTAGAAACTAACACGCGATTGTTAAAGTAATACATTTATCAAAAACAAATATTAGGCTGAAGCTATTAAAATTTTAACCAAAGAGTTATTTTAGCGCAAATGTTTCAATATGTGAGAGATGCAGCAAAGCAGTTTCCCGGCATATACTCGATACATGCGTATCCAGTGTCGTCTATTAACATATACAACCCGGAAGATGTAGAGGTTTGACAAAAGTTACTGATACTTACTATCACTATTTGAATAAAAATCAATAACTAATTTAAATATGGTTGAGACTAAGAAGGATCTTATTTTGTACCTAATAACTAATAAGTAATAACATTACTAAGAAAGCCCTTACAAAAGGTAATTTAAGTATTCAGAATTAGTTAATAACAAATGAAATGATATGATGTAGTGAATACAATCACAAATTCAGCTAAAATATTATTTCAGATATTAACTTCTGGTATGAAACATCACGAGAAGAGTGACGTATACAAGTTTCTAAGTCCATGGCTTCAAGAAGGTCTACTAGTCAGCAAAGGTAATCTCTTAGAATAATAATTTTACACACTGGCCCCGGGGGTTAAGTTTAAAATAGTGGCGTTGCTTTTCTAACAAACAATCAATCATACAATAAAAAAAGCAAAATTCGCTTTTTTATTGTTTTGGATTGTTTCATTAGGTGATTTAATCACTTAATGAAACAATCCAAACATTTATAACATCACTTTAAAACGTTTTCAAAAATTATAGGTTCAAAATGGCAGAGCCGTCGCAAGATCCTGACGTCGGCATTTCACTTCAACGTGCTCCAAAAATATTTCGCTACAATGAAAGACAATGACAAAGCACTGATTGAATCTTTAAGAGAAACGAGAGGGGATCCAGTGGACATTGTTTCAACAATCTCCGAATATACACTAAATACAATTTGTGGTATGTTACTTAGATATTATCTTATAAAATGGTAGAGTTTCAACTTCGGTCACAACAAGGAAAAAAATATATTTACTGATATTTCAGAGACCGCAATGGGAACAAATTTAAGAGCAGAGGAGACAAAAAAAGGTGTTGCGTATAAAACGGCTATCTATGATCTCGCAAAATATATCGTATACCGATTCTCAAATGTGTATTTATACTCAGATTTCTTCTTTAACATGACATGGCTCGGTAAGAGTCAAAAGAAGTATTTGAATATAGTCCACGAATTCACGACAAGTATTATAGAGAAAAGAAAAGAAGCTATTAAAGCCAACGAAGTCGGTGCAATAGAAGACAATGAAGATGAATACTTGGGGAAGAAGAAAAGAGCCGCCATGCTGGATTTGTTGATAGCCAAACAAAATGAAGGTTTAATAGATGACGTTGGTATTCAGGAAGAAGTCGACACATTCATGTTTGAAGTAAGTGCATCATCATTAAAATAATATATCAAAGGACAATAATTGGTAATCCCAACCGCGTATAAGTTGTAAAGACACTGGACGTAAAAGTTTAGTAAACAATGACACATGAATATTTGCTTACTTAACATAAAATAATGAAATAGCTAATTATAAATTGAGAAACAAAGTTAATAAACATGAACCTTTACAGGGTCACGATACAACAGCTGTATGTCTAACATACACATTGTTACTACTGGCTAATCACCCAGACGTGCAAGTAAGTTATTTATATCAAACATCAATCAAGTTATGACATACTAGATGTGCCGCGCGGCTTCGCCCGCGTAAATTAGGGATTTTAAGAAAACCGTACATTTTTCCGCAGAAAAAAGCTTAAGTCGCTTCACGTGGTCTAGTCTATATCTGTGGAATAAATACATCCATACATCCTCACAAGCTTTCGCCTTTATAATATTAGTAGGATTATAACAATAGTATACCTAATCGGCTTATAGATTTGCAACATGATAAATCTGATCTATAAGATCGAATCTAACGATCGAAGGATTAATATTATAAAGCTAAATAGTTTGTTTGTTTGAACGAGCTAATCTCACGAGCTACTGGAGCAATTTTTCTGTTATTTGGCACAGAAATAAAGAGGACCACGTGAAGGGACATAGACTATTTTTTTGTGGAAAAATGTACGGTTTCCGTGAAATATCTAATTTACGCAGGCGAAGCCGCGCGGAACGTCTAGTAGTGTTATAAAATAGTTGCTAATGTAATAATTTAAATGAATACATAACACATTTCTTCTAGAAGAAGGTTATAGAGGAATTAGATGACATCTTCGGAAAGGATACTCGTGATGCAACTATGGAAGATTTGTCTGCGATGAAATATCTCGATTTGGTGATAAAAGAAACTCTACGTCTGTACCCGTCAGTGCCTTTTATTATGAGGCAAATAACGCAGCCCTGCAAACTAAGTAAGTAAATAAAACTGCAATCTTAGCCCCGAAACTGATACGATGTTGATTCACGAGTCTGATTAGTTTCAAATTGAGCCGCAGCACGATCGTGCGCTAGTATAGCTGTCAGGAGTGGGAAAAGCCGTTGAGATGGAATTAGTTCCAAATTGAGCCGCAGCACGATCGTGCGCTAGTATAGCTGTCAGAAGTGGGAAAAGCCTTTGAGATGGAATTACATAACAAGGATCATTGATACAATATATTATTAATTGTAAGTAATTATAGTCCATCACACCATGGTCCCAGTGTGGCGGCCAGTAGATCCGACACTTTTAGATTCCTTAGATTTGATGCTCCACCCTTTGTCTTTAGATGTTGTGACATTGGCTTGGCTTGGCTTGGCCCAACCAACGGGTTATCGCTGAGCTTTCTCAAGTTTTTGAACTTAACTGATCCTTCATCTTTGTATAAATAATTTTGGCAACCTATGATGATGTTGACTTTTCCGTTTGCTTATTAATACACTAAAAACCAAATTTCTCAGGTAATTTCGAAATACCAGCGAACACGATGTGCGCAATTCACATCTACGACCTGCACCGCAACGAGAAGTATTTCCCCGACCCGGACAAGTTCGACCCTGAGCGGTTCCTGCCAGAGAACAGCGTGGGTCGACACAACTACGCCTACATTCCCTTCAGCGCCGGACCAAGAAACTGCATTGGTAAGGCAATATCACTCTTAAGTCGTACAATATAGAGCTGATAATTTAATGTCATACTGTGAGTTAAGTTGATGTTAAGACGATAGAAATAAATGAGTCTGATTCTGATGAAATGTGCGATAACCGTATAGAGGCTAAAACAAAAATAGGCGTTAAGAGTCTGCTGCCAGAAATATCAAAACACGCTAGCCCCGCCTACACACCCCGCTATCCTCCAATCGTGATATTATAATTCCATGAATCGTGCCACCGAGCATTGTACTTTGCGCTGCAGCTAATAGTGAACAATATCGCGTAAAAAGTTTTCCCGCATTATAACACGAAAATAAAGGTCATAAGTCCCAAATTTTATCCCATTATTTTAGAAAGTGTGTAATTGTAGTAGTACAAGTTATTTAATGATGGTAACTCAATAATTGTTACAGATATGTATTAAGCCCATAAAGATTCTTAATTTCGAAAAATACAAACTATCGAGTCAAAATAAGTAAATCGTGTTTTCCGTTAGGTAAATATCAGATAAATATACAATGATTAAATAAATATCAATTTCATTTAAGTCAATCGTCTTCCGGGATCGTAATACTTATTAGAAAACACAGCAAAATTTGGCAACATTTTTTAATTTCCAAGCCCACTTTTAGTATTTGCGCCAACCATTTGGCAACTTATGGAAGAATAATCCTTTGCCGACCAATACACACGTCTTGACATCGACCATGGGCAATAATTATAAGCAGGGCATGGGCCATCAAATTTTCATAAAAAAAATTTGCTTCATACACAATAATTATCATCAATGGGCTAAAATTGTACTGTGTCTATAGTCTACACAAATTAACCGGATCTCATTTCAGCTTAGATTAGTAACAGATTGTTATTAATGATAATGATAATTATATGTATTTTTACTGAAATATTGACATGACAGTTTTACCAATCTTATTGATATAATATCAAGGTAATTAATTATTTTATAAGTCCAAAGTGTATGTTACTAATTACGGCTACGATACGTGCAGTACAAAGATTAAAACTAAAAATAACGTTTAAAATTTGTAACAAAAAAAGCCACACTAACATTGAGTAGACCTGATAAAAATTGATTACTCAAGTAATAATAATAAGTATAGTGCCAAGAATTCTATACGAATTTGTCACCAGCTAATAAGCTATACATTTAGGCAATAGGCTGGGATAATTGAAATCAATTCATTTTTGAAAACCATTAAATCACTTCATCATTGCCATTTTCATTCATTACTAATTATTGACTTTTATATTTATTATGACAACATTATCGGTGACCTTTTTTCACTGAGTTATAAACTATGATAATGACGTCATTGAAAACAATATAACAAAAATATTATGCTCTTTTCTTCATAATAATATTATTAAGGAACTTTGGAACATGAGTGTATTATGTGTATGACTGATAATTTTATTTCAGTTTATTGTCCGATAGTCGTTTCAGATAAGATTAACACCGACCAAAATTCTAAGATTTTCCTTTTGGGGGGGTACCATTTGAGCGACACTAGAAAGTTCCGTTCGGGCCGTGGAGGCAGGAGAGCAGCATATTATGACCGCGATGTAGTGTCGACTTCAAACCCTTCTGGCAGGCCAACAGACATGTAAACTTAGTTTTCGTCAATACAATCAATGGGATTCGCCTGGCCCTCTAGACCAGTCATTCCCAAAGTGGGTTATAACGCCCCCTTGTGGGCGCTGAAGGTCTAAAGGGGGGCGGTGTAGGACGCAGAAAAAAATGGGGGCGCTCTGCAGAGGCGTGGGGGGTGATTCATTTCATCTGGATGCATTTTAAATTGAAACAAGGAGGACACTAAAACATAATCTTTTCTCAAAGTGGACAGTAGACAAAATAAGTTTGGGATCCTCTGCTCTAGACTAATGGGTTTCACTTGGTTTTCGGCTAACGGCAGGACATAGAATTTTCCAAGGATATTTGTGTGAGAACTTATTTATACCCCATATACAGTGTTATTACACTCTTTGTAGGCAAACCGTCGAACACTGCATACAAATTTATATGAAGTGTCCGACAGCAAAGTTAAGAATGAAACAAATAATCAGCCAAGTGTCAGTCGGACTCGCGCACAAAGGATTCCGTAACGTACCGGTACCGATAAAATAGGCCAAAAATTGTGTTTTTTGTATGGGAGGCCCCCTAAAATATTTATTGTTTTTAATTTTAGTATTAATTAATAATTATTATTGTAATGGAAATCTTAGTTTCGGCTCGCGCATGACAGTTGTATTTGGGCCACAGATTTATCGCGCGCGGATTATATTATACTGTTTTGAGATGGTCGTGTTGTCAAATTGACAGTCAGTTTTGGAGCTAAACTTTCATAGGGCTCTTTGGAACTGAAATATTATGGTACCAACTTGTCTAACTTAAAATGACGCGACCCTCCCTCGTATTCACAGTACAATTTTTTTCATTTATATCAACTTGTTGGTGAGGCGCGTCATTTCAAATTAGACAAGCTGTAGAATCACAAGCGTTGCGTGTGAGCTGTAAACACGTTACACAGTTTTGCATAATATCTATTTTCTAAAAAAAAACAGTCTATCGAAAAATTAAGATAGCTTTTATCCTTATATTGATAGTACTACTTAAATTACTTATAAACTTGTTAACAGCAACTACAATCTATTGATAAAATACTTATCGTAATCTATGTAATAGTTGCACCTAATTATCTTTTCGGTCCATCAACTAGACCGATCAATAATAATATAAGTGTACTTAAGCATTTATATAATACTAGACGTTCCGCGCGGCTTCGCCCGAGTAAATTAGATATTTCACAGACAAATTAGTCCACAATAAATAGCCTATGATCCTTCACGTGGTCTACTTCTTATCTGTGCCAAATAACATAAAAATTTCTCCAGTAGTTCGTGAGATAAGCCCTTTCAAATAATTTCCCCCGTTATTTCCACATTTTCCTCTATTTCTTCTCTTGTCAAGTTAGTCTTAACGTGATAAAATATAGCCTATAGTCCTCCTCGATAAATGGGCTATCTAACACTGAAAGAATTTTTCAAATCGGACCAGTAGTTCCTGAGATTAGCGCGTTCAAACAAACAAACAAACTCTTCAGAATTATAATAGTAGTATAAAATTATAAATCTATCCAAGATTAGCAAGGCAATTAATGTTACATGGCGAGTTGCCAACCTCCTTTTTTAGGGTTCCGTACCCAAAGGGTAAAAACGGGCCCTATTACTGAAACTTTTACTGAAACATCTAGGCTGTTCGTCTGTCTGTCTATTTTTCTCCAGTCTGTATCTCGAGAACTGCTATAGCTAAACTTCTGTCACAGTTTATGGATTTCTGTGCTATATCAACAAATACTAAAAACAAAATAAAATTAATATTTAAGGGGGTTCCCACACAACAAACGTGATATTTTTGGCTTTGGAATGTGATTTGGATTTTTACAAAATCCCAAATCATATTAAATATAAAGTACAGTACAGTAATTTTTACCCTTTGGGTATGGAACTCTAATAAAAACGTATATTTTTGTAAAGTTTTATCAAAATCAACGCAGTAGTTTCGGACCCTATACGTTGCTAACAAACATTTCCTCTTTATTATTAGTTTAGTTACATACATTTTTTGTCTTTAAGACTCTTTATTGTTTTCAGGTCAAAAGTTCGCAATGATGGAAATGAAGTCATCATTGTCGTCCATACTGAGAAACTTCACAATTGCTCCGATCACAAAAATAGAAGATTTGTGCTTCTCCGTCGATTTAGTATTAAGAACAACGGATCCCGTTTACGTTAAATTTATAGAGAGAAAGCTGGATTAAAAGTATTTAAATAGAGTTTGTTTCATTTTGATATTTTGTAGTTAGTGTGTGTATGTGTAATGTCCCATGGCAATACATTTTTAAAATAACTTTCAGAACTTTTGTATGACAGAGGATTTTTTACGGAGCTTAACAACATTTTGTACTTGTCCAAACCGAGTTAAAGCTAAGCCTGTGTTAAAATATCATGCCCTTTCTTTCATCAATAGAGGAACAAGAGAAACAAATTAATATTTAACCCAAGATTAAATTAAATCTTGGGTTAACGAACATTACAAGAGTAATAGGATAATAAGAATAAACAACAATTTACCTCCAACATCATAGGCTCGTACACTGGACTGTTGAACAGATGACGGTTTTCTCTCAGCCAAGTGACGGCTCGGTAAGTGTCATCGCTGTACAGCCGGAGGGACTCTAAACGCTTCTCTCGGACGTCCTCGAGCTTGCGAATTCTGAAATCATCATGAGACTGTCTCATTTAAAGATTAAAATATACAAGACTGAGACTTGTATATTTTAATATTATGTAATCTGAGCAATGCAAACACAATTATAATTATAATAATCTATGAAATTTGAAACACTCTGTGTCTAGATGGAACAGATCAGAGCAGAAAAACGATCTAGATCAGCATTTCCCAAAAAGTGGGTCGCGACCCACTGGTGGGTCGCGGGTAGGTTTTAGGTGGGCCCTGAAACTATAGGACGATTGTCTTACTCGTTCGATTGTATTAATGGGCTTTTTTCTAAAGGCCCAAGTCCAGCAATGAACGTCAGTTATAGGTCAGTAGTATTGAATACGATAAGAATTAACGGGTAAATGCAGCAGCAGCATACCGCTGCTTTTTTGTCTTCATGACACGAGGTGGGCCGCGAACTTTAAACTTTCGTGTAGATGAGTCGCGGTCCCGGCAAGTTTGGGAAACACTGATCTAGATGATTTAGCCAGATCATTTTTTTATTATTTTTTATTGTGACCTAAAATTATAAATCTGTTAATAAAAAAATTATAAATCCATACATATTATAAATCAGATTCTGTTAATCTATTACTTTCTTTGTTGTGCTTAAACACTGTTACCGATTCTGAAGAAATTTGGGAGTCGAGCTGAGAAATAATAGGAGAATACTAGTTTTTATCAATCTATTGTGTCTGCGATTCCCACGATCAAGGTATTAAAACAAGTGGTGTATGCTACAATCAATAATATAGATATTTCTTACTTGTTTTGGTAAAGCCGTATCTGTGGTGTAACATTATTCTCCAGATCATACTGAACTTCCAACTTCTGTTTCTTGAGCGTCTCAAGCGCTGCGTTTGTCTTCGCTATAGGTTTGTGTAACTCAGCTAACTCCATCTTAACTTTATTGCCTGTGATCATAGTTATCATTGTTGTAATACTTGCAAGTCTGTATAATATGGTGTGATAAATCAATGAACAATCTTTAATGCATACAACAACCAAAAAAAAAATACATATTAATAATTTCATTGCAAATATTTGACAATTTATGAAACGAAACATAATATCATTAAAATTAAATTTGGCATGATACTTCAGAGCCCTAAGAAAGATTTAAAAAAAGAAAGAAGAAAAAGAAAGTAAGTTTTCATCTCGGAAAAATGTATAATTCTCATGTGATAAGCTATAATAGTTGCAGGCTTTATGTCATATTATTGAAAGTTGCAGAATACTCACTGTCACCAACATTTTCTTCGGCTCTTCGTTTGTCAGATATAAGCTTTTCCAATTTGGTTTTGGCCTCCACTATCTCTCTCTCGCGATTTCGGTGCTTCTCCAACTTGGCTTGATATGAAGAATCTATCTCTCTTATTTTATACTCTTGCGCCATAACGCTGTCCGTCATTTCTTTGACTTTGTCTTTCAAAATATGAGTTTCTCTGCTCTGAAATTTTTATTGAAACTAGGTGTAGCATAATTTACTTAAAAAATTAAAATCATAAAAGTTATTCAAAGAATAATGGCGTAAATATATGTGCGGCAGTTAGTCAGGTTTATTTCTTTAACTCATCAACTCCCAAGTGGCACCCGCGTACCGCATAACAATGGAATATCTGTTGTGTCTGCAATTCCCACAATCGAAGTATTAAACCAAAGAAGTGAATAATTATCAAATTGAATAAATACTTACAGACTTAAGTTTCTGTTGTTCTAGTTTACCGATTCCCGTTTTTGCTTTGTCTATTACTTTCTCCAGTGGCTCCATTTTGGTCTTATGAGATGTAATCAATTTTGTAGCCTCCTTTTTATCATTTGAGTATTCAATAACTTTCTCCCTCAAATCCTGATATTCTATCCACAACTTTTTCTTTTCACAAATATCAATTTCCTTTTGTATCTCTTTCCTTTGATTCATTGCATCTATGATGACTTTCAATCTGAAATGTGACATGAAATCAATAATAAGTACTTACTTGAAATTCAATTAAATAACTTTTACGTAATTAGGATTTTCAAACTAAAGCTGCCAACACATTGAGTCGCGCAGTACGCTGCTGCTGCACTACTGGCGACGTAATGTGAAGGCACCCTTATACAAAAACAACTGACCAGTGATCGTATTTGATGAAATTTTCTATATAGATTCAAAGTAGACCAAAGGGAATAATGTTGTGCAAGAAAATGTATGGTGTCCAGTAGATTTTTTGTGGCAACAATAAATACGACTTTCATTATGACCGACCTTTCATTAAGTCGGATCTGCTCCTGCAACAACTGGGCATTGTTCTGTAGTTTGGTAGACAAGCCTCTTTGATTGTTTTTTGTAGCAATAAGTTCATCCAACTGTGCTACGCTGTCCTGACCACCGACTGCAGCCAAGGTACTTCGGAGCAGTTGCTGAGGATCCATCTTCGAGAAGTCTTGTACACGGTCTTGCGGCAATAGCTGACAGAGATTATCAACCTGGAAATTTATGATGGCAATAATATGAGGCTTTAATAAAAATTGATTTTAAATTAAGAGGATTTATTAGACAAAAAGCTACTTTTACAGTTCACACTATTGCACTTAAATGATTAAATTTAATCATGTTTTATTAAATTATTTTTGGTGTATAGGATTAGCAAAGCATCTAAAAACATAATTTCTTTAATTACCTTTTTGAAGATATAACAACTACAAAGTGACCAAATTTTAATTTAAATAAAATAGGAAATCATAATTATAGCTACCTGAATATTCAATTTATTAATAAGTTCTTGTACTTGATGCTCTCGGGCACTCTTGTGATTAATACTCCAAGTAGAGACGTCTCTCAAATTGAAGCTACGGGTTATTATAACATTTCTGTCTCCTGGTTTCTGATACAGTTCTATTTCGATTGTAGCTTGTTCACATCCATTTCTGACATATTCCGATACCTGGAATTATAGTAAGGATCAAAGTTAAAAAAAACACATCAAATCCAAGAAAAATCTTTATACAAAACAAACAAATAGTGACATTTTTGCAACATCTGTAGTATTATTTTATTTATATGTAATAAAATAATGCTAATGTACCTTCTTAGCTCTCCCAATTACACTTGTCTTGCCGCATAAGCCCAATATGATTGCACACACAAACGTCGATTTTCCAGTTCCGTTCGGGCCAATAATAAGATTTAGCGCCGAGCCTGGATAAAGTTCCACCTGCTTATAAGTCCTATAATAAAAATATTAACATTTCTTACAATACTGTAAAAATGATAATAAAAACGAAATTTTTGCCGCGCAACTACACCAACAAACTTACACGAAGTTTTCAAGTGCTATCCGGTAAATTGAACCAGATTTCATTCCACTGGTATTTATAACTTTCGACATTTTTATAAGTTTTCTTGCATATTATTCTAAATGGGAAATTAATTTAAAATAACTACCGTATTTATTAATTAGGTAGGTACGCAAAATCTCGGATTTTTCAAAAATAACTTTTTGTTTGAACTTTGAAGTTTGAAGAACGAATGAACACGAATGAACGATTGAAGAATGACAGGTCTACGTCTTCTTCTAATTTAGATACTTTTAAATACTTATATGGATGAGAGCAACATATTTTTGTCGCAGGCATGTCGCTCGGGCGGAGAATCATAAAATGAATAATTATTAAGGCTCCCGCACACAGGCGCGTTATTATCGGTCGATATTTGTTAATGCAAGTATGTTTTTTTGCTCTTACTTCAATAAATTTTCCGAAAATAAAACAAAAACTTTTCACGTCTATTTTACACATTTTTCCAGATATTTTTACTAATTTCTCTAAAAATTTAATACGCACAGTGAGTGCCAGTGGCACACTTCCCCTTCCAATTCTAATATCCCCCAAACCACTTTATCTTGATTACGGCGAGAGTCAGTCTCTAGAATTTTACAAAAATATTTTTATTATTCTCCGCTTAGACCAGGGGAACCCAAACATAATATTAATTATTATAATAATATATTATTTTGTCTACTGCCCACTATGAGAACAAATTATGTTTTAGAGCCCCGATTGTTTTAAAAATTTTAAATATGCATCCAGATGAAATAAATTACCCCCCAAGCCTCTACACAAGGCCCCTATTTTTTTCTGGGTCCCACAGCATCCCCCATTAGACCTTCAGCACCCACAAAGGGGCGCTATCACAAAACTTAGAGCAGAGTGCGTTCCGGCTCCGCCGGGCATCTGACATTATGATTTATGTGTCATGCCGCGGCCGCATAATATGCGTAGTGCTTCGCGCTAAAACCGATACTATTGGACGATCTGCGTGTATCGTCCAATAGTATCGTCTCATCGCACGAAGTTTCGGACGATATACGCAGATGCTGGGCCGTCAGATGAAGTCGATCGGATGGCAGTTCAAATGTTTCTGATCAGAAAATCGTATCGCGCTCTCTCACATTTTATACGGAGCCGAGTGAGCTCGAACTCGCCGGATGGAAATTTCGGATAATGTGCGGAGTGGTGGACCGGCGGACGTTCTTAAATGTTTGATCAGAAATTCGGACAATATGCGGCCGGGCTTAAATTAGGCGTGATAGTTTTTCTATAGTGTGTAGGTTGTGGGATATACAGTATAAGTTATAGGGCTCGCATAGCTCGCCCTGATAATACATAATTTTGGAAAAATGGTAGTTTGGGAGAACTCGCTGAGACTTTCAGACAGTTCAGTTACTTCTGCTTTGATTTATTCGATAATCGATGTTAGTCGTTCGTTACTTCTTTGTAACTACTTTGTAGAAGATAAAAGTAAAACTTAATGCTTCCAGCCCCAACCGGTCACCAACGACCGCGTTAACAATTAAATAGAAAATATTATCTATTGTGTCTCGTTTTTCCACGATCGAGATTCGAGGGAAGTAGAAGCTAGTCGTGTCCGCGACTCCACGACTAGCGACTTGCGACAATAATAAAAACTGGGCAACACTGTTTGAGGCACGGCTTCAAAATTCAAAACCGATGGCTTTTGACGTTTCTCAAATCTCAATTTTCATTCGGTTCGCCCGGCGCTCCATTGTTGGCGTTGCGTGTTGTTTTGTTTGTTTATTTAATCGAATGCTTCTGTATGAAAAGAAACATCGCAGTTGTATTTTAAATCAATTTAATTTGTAAATTCACCGTGACGCTTTAATAATGAACTTTCAGTGACAAAAAGCGATTTTCTGGATTTTTTCGTCACGCCGATTTAATGGTGGGATATTCATGTTTATAAATATTGATTTGCTTTAATCGTATTTAGTACGATTTAAATTAAAAGTAATGGTGAATGAGATGTAGATTTTTAAAATGAAGTGATACGACACAACAAATATGCAACAGATGCTTACAAGTTGGTGAAATGCGCGATGTGAGTGCAAGTGCTTGAGCGTGTTTTTTGTGTTTTTGTGTTCAATTTGTTTTAATTTCCACCATGGACGGGACTACTGAAAAGGATTGCTCTCCGCTATGGAATCTGTACCAGCAAATAGTATCGGACATGAAGGTAGGTCAGTTTTATTAATTGTTGAATACGTCACACTCGGCGAACTGTAATCGGTCTACATTTTCTAAATTGATCTGTTTTAGTTGAAGATTTTGCGTCCGTAATTGATATTTTAGCCTACTTTTGTAGTGTACTACGGATTTTTGTGAAATTACCATAGTATTCATTCATTAATTATATTTATTTATTATTATTATGAATGCTGGAAGATGGTTGGAAGCTAAAGCCTTAACGTTTTAGGGTTCCGTACCCAAAGGGTAAAAACGGGACCCTATTACTGACATATTGATGTTTGTCCTCCGTCCGTCTGTCTGTCTCCAGGCTGTAGCTCAAGAACAGTAATAGCTAGAGAGTAGACATTTTCACATATTATGTATTTCTGTTGCCGCTATAACAATAAACAAAATAAATTAAATATTTAAGAGGGCTCCCATACAAAGAAAATAATTTTTCAATCATTTTTTGCTCGGTATCAATGATGACAATAGGTAAGCACCTGAAATGTTTACAAAATACTCAGCTGTATTTATACTTTAATTAGTTAATAATAAAATTTAAATAAAATAAATAATTAAGGGGGGCTCCAATACAAAAATACAATTTTTTAATATTTTATTGCTCTATAATGGTACGGAACTCTTCATGTGTGAGTCCAATTCGCACTTGGCCGATTTTTCTATCTTGGCTTTAATAGGGTACTTAGATGCTTCACAAATTAGTTTTACCAAACATGCCGCATGCATCCCGACCGCTGGGCATGGGTGTCAACAGAGTGGGCACCCAAAGATGGATGCCGCTGCCGTGGCCGGCCTAGAAAAAGATGGTGTGACGAGCTGGAGGCATACCAGCCAGGCTGGCTATCGGTGGCGCAGGAGAGAGAACAGTGGAAGATCCTGGGGGAGGCCTTTACCCAGCAGTGGGACAGTATCTGGTGAATAAAAACAAATTTTAATTTGTCACCAACCATACTGTTTGTGTGAGAAAGTAAGTAGGTTGATATTTTAATATTTCTATAGAACTATAACATTGTTTCAGTTTTGTACTGGTAATTTTAATAAGATTTTTTGAATTATAAAAACCATTACAGTACGCTTGTTGTGTACTCCTGTACAGTACAGATAAATGTTGCCATGCATATCTTATAGTGCGCATATACGGGCAACTAAAATTGCTCAACTCTCGTCAACTTTGAAGTCACAACTACATCAAGCGATTTGCGGCAACAAGCAACAATATTGCGCAATATAATATTGTGGCCATCGAATATTTGAGTGATATGAAATAAATTGCTCCATATTGCTCCACTTCTATTCGTGTCGCCGAGCAATTATTGCCGTAATTATTGCCCGTGTAAGCTCTTCTTTACCACTCATCTGTTCAGAATTCAGACAGGAAGAAAAATATTTAGAATTTTTATTTTAAATTTATTTTTAACCGACTTCAAAAAAAGGAGGTTATCAATTCGACGCGTATGTATGTAATATTTCCGTATGTTAATCTATATCAGCATCTGAACAAATGTGCCAAATTTCAAAAGTGTATGTATGTATGTATGTATGTATGTTTTTATGTTTGTTCACGCATATCTTCGGAACTACTGGTCCGATTTGAGTGATTCTTTTTTTATTGTACTAGGTATTGTTCAACTTAGGGAATAGTGCAAGTTTCATCAAAATCGGTTCAGTAGTTTTGGAGATAGGAAGTTTTAATTCTCAATTACGTACAATTTTGAAGTCGGTTTTATCTTTCTAAAATACAGTTATTTAGAGTCAGCTCTAAAGTAATAATTGAATTTCGGTATCTGTGAATGGTGTTTTTAGATAGTATGAGGCCAACAATTTACAATTCTAGGTTCTTCTTTTTAGGGTTCCATACCCAAAGGGTATAACGGGGCCCTATTACTTGGCCGATTTTTCCCATCTTAGTTCTTCTATCACTGTTTCTTTACCTATTAAATTATGCACAAAGAACATTCCTTAATTTCTTTCCAAAAAGGGTTTACTATCTACTAGTGACTAGAGTACTGTCTTATAAAAATCTAGATTAAAACTAATGCACACAGCAGCAGCGTTTACCTATTTTATTTAGTGCATATGTTACGGGTAATGCTAGAAGGTGGAGTAAACCTGTCTAAAATGTACCACTATAATATAGTATAATAATTATTATAGTGTTCTATAATTATTATATTAAAGTTTTCAATTGTAAAGCAATACAAGACTTTATGTGATCATCAGTCTGATGACTGAATATTTTAAATGTCTTGCACACTCTTGTATGCATATTAATCCGACACTTAGGCAAGTTAATGACCAATCAATTCGGTCAAACTGATTGTAGCTCTACCTGACCAGACTTGTGCACTCACATGGGAATGCACGAAACTGTTCAAGCGGCCAGTCATTATTGATGTAATGTAACCAAACTAAAAATAAAGTTTTAAGCCCAAAAAATACCATTATGTAGTTTGATAAGAAACAGACTTGATCAGACAAGGAAAGAATTAATATTAACATTGTTTTAAATTGTGAGTCTGGCAGAGTTCTAGTTTTGCATGCCATCTGTTGGCAAGGTCATAGAGTGAATTAGTGAATACTGATGAACGAACAAGCGACAGTTTTGCTATTTTATTTCCTTTGAATCTGTATGATTATGACTCTTATGTCCTTATCTTAAAGATCCTGTCAAAAACAAGACTGCATGGACAGTAACATCATATTGTATTTTCTTTTTCAAATAGCAATAGTCTAATAAATGTTCTTAATTATTATTCGTATCGCCAAATAAATAGAGCGTGGACGCCTATCGACATTCTGCTTATTGTTTAATTTAATTTTCTAGTTAGTGGTTAGTTGGGGCAGTTTTAATTTGTAAATAGATAGTAAAGGTCCTTCGCTAGGGTCACTATTGTGGATTTATGAAAGCATTGACAATTATTGTGTTAAGAGGATACTCCAAGGTCAAAAGAAATGAAAATAATCGGCCAAGTGCGAGTCGGAATCGCGCACGAAGGGTTCCGTACCATTATAGAGCAAAATTAGGCCGTAAATTGTGTTTTTTTTGTATGGGAGCCCCTCTTATTTTTTATTTTATTTTAATATTATTATTAAATATGAAAGTACACATATAACTAAGGATTTTGTGAAAAATTCAAGTACCTACCTGTTGCAATTTTTGAAATAGAGCAAAAAAGGCCAAAAAACGTTTGTTGTATGGCAGCCCCCCCTAAATATTCGTTTTATTTTATTTTTAGTATTTGTTGTTACAGCGGCAACAGATATACATAATCTGTGAAAATATCAAATCTCTAGCTATTACCGTTCTTGAGTTACAGCCTGGAGACAGCAAAAAAGGCCTAAAAATCACGTTTGTTGTATGGGAGCCCCCCTTAAATATTCATTTTATTTTATTTTTAGTATTTGTTGTTATAACGGCAACAGATATACATAATCTGTGAAAATATCAAATTTCTAGCTATTACCGTTCTTGAGTTACAGCCTGGAGACAGACAGACAGACAGACAGACAGACGGACAGACGGACAGACGGACAGACAACGAAGTCTTAGTAATAGGGTCCCGTTTTTACCCTTTGGGTACGGAACCCTAAAAAAGTACTTGTAATATCTAATGCTGTCTCCCTTACCTCAAGCACGTACCTCAAGCCTAATACCGCAGAGCGCGATAGAGACATCTGCAGAAAATCAACGATTCGTTGTCCCCTGATTCCTTCTCCAAAACTTAACCGATTTAAGTACTTTTTTCATTAAAGATTAAAGAAAGGCTTGAGCTGTGTTCCTATGTTTTATTTTTTTTTGTATAATCTAGCCAAATCTGTTTTCTGGATGTTTGAATACAGCGGAAAATCTGGCCATTTTTTTTGGTTTTTGAACGTTTATATCTTTTTTAGGGTTCCGTATCCAAAGGGTAAAAACGGAACCCTATTACTGAGACTTCGATGTCTGTCCGTCTGTCTCCAGGCTGTAACTCAAGAATGGTTACAGCTAGAGAGTTGAAATTTTCACAGATCATGTATTTCTGTTGCCGCTATAACAACAAATACTAAAAACAAAATAAATTAAATATTCAAGGGGGGCTCCCATACAACAAACGTGATTTTTTAAACATTTTTCGCTCGGTATCAATGATGACAACAGGTAGGCATTTGAAATGTACACAAAATACTAAGCTGTATTTACACTTTAATAATTAATAATAAGATTTAAATAAAATAAATTAAGGGGGGCTCCTATACAAAAAACACAATTTTTTACCATTTTTGCTCTATACTGGTACGGAACCCTTCGTGCGCGAGTCTGACTCGCACTTGGCCGATTATTAACAATTAAATTATGAAAAAAAAAGAAAACATAGAGACATTGTCTTAGTGGCCACAGATATTCAGGAAAAAAATTATAACTCTACCGGTATTATCCAGGGAGGAAACAGGGGACAACGTTTGTATGGAAAAACGGCTGTGTGGACTCCTTAATTACTAAGTCGTTGGCGCTGTAACAGCTGTATATTAGGTTACATAATATTATATCTAAGATAGGTAACAGACAGATTATACACCTTCACACATCACTGCATAGAACAAAACTAACTTCTATTCTTCTTAGAATTCTGCTATCTTTGGACATGGATATATAATATTCTAACAATGTTGAAATGCTCATGGTTTAGAGCCGAGCTTTATATTTTCGCAATCGATTTTGATGAACATTTTCGCAAACATAGAGTGAAGTATGGGGGAGGACATAGGCAACTTTTGATCGCGTCAAAATACACGGATTCAGCGGGATTTTATATTCCACGTACGAAGTCGCTGGGACCTCGTATAATATTCAGTGCCGGCTTTAGCACTACCAAGTACCAGCGCCCTGGGCAAGATTGCTTCGGCGCCCAGGGTGCTGGTGGTGTGTGGGGGCTTGTGGGCTGTGGCGCCCCTTTTTGTTTGCCTTTGACGCCTTTTTTCAGCCCAGCCGCTACTGATAATATTGGTAGGTATGGAGGGATTCAAATATTTAGTGAAGACATAACGTGCGCGTATGTTTACAATATCGGTTAAACACCTCGGCGCGTAGTGCGTACACGGGTCCGCCGAGAACACGAGCATCGCCTTCATAAATAGCTCAAAGTTCGAACAGCTGTTCTCACACTTTATTAGTTCCGCAGCGGTATAGACTATGACGACGAATAAGCTGCTTATCGAACATATTAGGAGCTAAATGACGCCCGCCCACAACTCCGTTGCACCAAAATTCGTCTATCGCGAGAAACGTGTACATTTTACCGGGATAAAAAGTATCCTGTGTCCTACGTCTCGGGACTCAAAATATTTCCGTACTTACCAATTTTCAGCTAAATCGGTTCAGCGGTTTGGGCGTGAAGACGTGACAGACAGACACCTGCAGCAGACAATACACACTATCGCATTTATAATTATTAACTGTACCTATAGTATGGATGGCTTAATAGATTTGTTAATTATTCGGTAAATATCGGTACATGGAGATGCTTTGTAGTTTGTGTCTCGTCAATTCCTTGTCGGGACACAACTGCAGTATCTCGCCCCGAATTTTCCCCGACTTTTGTAAAAAAATCTGAGCGAACGATTTGATGTTTAGTACCTATGGGCTATGCATATTATGAAAAATGTACTGTTCCCGCGAGATTAACGAATTTAGGCGCAACGGAGTTGCGGACGTCATTATATTCCTCTTATGAATTTCGTAGAACAGGATACGGATTTATGGCGAAAATAATTACCAATGCGAGGAAGGAAATTAATTAAAAAGTCATTAATTTAATCGACTATTCGTTAGTGTTACAAAATTAACAATTTATATTTCTTTTTAATTGTAAGACTTGCAGTTAGTCGTTTTATCGCAACGATGCTAGGTTTTAAGGCCAACTAGTTCTAGTTGCTAGTTATTAGTGAATTACTGGTATTTTAAAAATTGCTACTAATTACTAATTATTTCTACTAGCTCATTATGTAACCAGTTGCTTACAGACTGCAGTGCTGTTTTAGTGTCGTCAAAACAACTCACACACTGACACATCAGTTGTATATACTTACTGACATTGTCAGTGGCTCAAGTTTTAAGGAGGGGAAATGCATTACGCATCCCCCGCCCCCTCGGGGGAAAGGGCAGGGGTATGTCGGACTCCCTCCGCAGAGGTGTACCGACTAAAAACCCCCCCATGCCCTCGTCAACGCTACACGCGGAGGAGCGGGATCGAAGTCGCACCGCGTCCTCCGCAGCGCTTGCCGCTTCCGGCACTACACACAAATGCAGCGGCTATGCCGCCGCCTGCCTTCACCGAGAGGCTCCCCGGGCATCAGGGGAGCCTTTCTCTTCGTGGCCAAGCAGCCTGGAGTCATTCATTATATTGTTTATATAATGTCCAAGTGTGTAATGTAATAAATACGCAAGGATACGGTCCTTTACCCATTCGACATTCGGCCGGATAAAGTATAAACCAACACGATGCGAATGTGAGAGATCAGATGCAGACATTTTACATGCCATGAAATTTGGCACTCATGAAGAGTAAAAATCGAGGGAAAATGTACGGTTTCCGTGCGAAGTCTCGTGAAAAATCTTTCAAATATGACCGTCGTCTTTGGAACTTGGTTAGGTTGTTGGTAATTTTGAAATTAAATAATATTCTTTATCAAGTAAACCAAGTTAGTGATTCGGTAAAAAGCTTGCCACATTTCAATCAAGCCAATTATTATTGGCCTGCCCTAAAAACTAAATATGGTAGCCCTCGAGTTGGAACCTGTTCCGCAGACCTGTACCGGTCCAAAACTAGGCCGGATCCCCAGATACAATGGCGTTCGAGGCACAATGCTCGTGCAGGGCTGAGGAACTAGTTAGTGCTTTCATTAGCGGCTGGCCTACATTCTGGCCGTCACATTTTTATACAAATACACTGGGCACAAAGGGGGTAGTTTCGAAGTAGGCGCATCATCTCGTTCCTTTTGGAGATTTATCGCGAATGTGTCCATTGAAAATCTGAAAAGCAGCCAAGAATTAGGTACCCTCGATGTGTAGTCAGAATTTTTAGAAAGGCTTCCAAGAAGTTTGGGATTTAGGAGATAAAACTTTTAATGAAAGGACTTTTTCAGCTTCTCATCTGGAGCTGTATACACGCATTCGTAAAGGCGCCTATCCATTAGAGCAGCCTCAGGCCGAGCAGCCTCAACTTGAAGCAAATCGAGGCAGCAGAGGGAGGAAGTGGAGACACTGCTTCAGGTTGAGGCAGCGTCTCCACTTTTGCGGCCTCGGGTCGAGCGGCTGCCTCGCCCTGAGTCTGCCTCAAATGGGTATGCAGCTTAATAATAGTGACCACTGATCTCTATTATACAAGTACGCTAGATAGCTGATTCCCTTTGAAGTGACAGCTATTTCTTGTGCCTATTTGAAGCGGAATCAGCGCCCCCATTATTCGGGTAGAGAACTAAATCTGACGTAAAAATGACGTTTGAAAGCCGCCATATTGGCGCTGATAGCAGTAGTGAGAGTATTTGGAACTAATACTAGTGATGACAACAGCTGTTGTTATTGGTTGTGGTTACGTCAAATTTAGTTCTCTACCCGAATAATGGGGGCGCTGATTCCGCTTCAAGTAGGCACAAAAAGCAGGTGTGTATCAGCCATCCAGCGTACTTGTATAATAGAGATCAGTGATAGTGACACATGATTGGTTCCGTCTGATGAAATTCATATTAGCCAACGCAATAGTTTTAGTTAAAATTAACCTCGTTGATCACGTGAGGCGTTGCGTACTGAAGCAGTTAATTGATGTGTAAGTTGTGTTTTTGCGCATCCGTTCCGGGCGGTCAGACTCGTAACGCATAATTAAGTATTGCATCTTGCTCTACTCTGCCTACAATTTGCTTTTGTGACCGCATTTGAAAAGTATAAAAATTGTCTCCGTAGCCGGTTTTAATCAAACCACGCCAGCTATGCTAGAGTAATAAACTGTCTTCCTTAACGTCGAGTAACACAACCCGGGTAGGACATAATATGATGGATATGGCTGGTGGAAGATCAGGCTCAAGATCAGAAAACAGCATAAAAATTACTTCACCAAACTTCTTGCCATAGTGAATGCTCTACATATATTTTTATAGGATTATTGAATAACTTTAATCCTGCTACTGTTCAGATCTGAATGCTTTTATTCAATCATGTTACTACTCAGTAATCACTACTGAATGCAGGACTATACTTAGACGATTATTGAATAAATAAACTAGCATACAATCACTGCGCCTGCACTTAAGTCATCTATGATATCACTATTCACTCTGGATTCATGGTCGTTAAGACGTGTACTGCCATATTGTTATTGCTTTCTGATAACTTTATAATTCAGCTACAGCCCTTTCGTATTGTTTTCAGTTGTAAGTAACTACTATTTTTGTTCTTGCCAGTTAACACCTAGCGTCCTAGCATACCATGCTCTACATATTTTAAGCCACGTTGAACGCGATATTAAAATCATATTGTAATTATTCAAGAGTTTTGCAAATCATATCAGTATTGGTATCAACAATTCTCAAACAAATAGATGAAGATGGCGATAGTTTTCCTTGACAGCCTTGGTCCCTTTTTAACTGACTTCCAAAAAGGAAGAGGTTATAATATGTTCCTCTGTGGTTTTTTTTTACAAATCATCAATGTTGGTATTAACAATTCTAATACACAAATAGAGTTTAAATAGGTTATAGTTTTCGTACTAGAGAACTATTATTATGCATGGTCTCAAACATGTGTCGAAGATAATATCTCTCGTACAATATATGCACATGTTTCTTGCCACGATTGCATTTGCATTGCATCGTCCATAACGGCAAAATGGGACGCAACGAGCTTATCAAGGGGTTTCAATATCGCACGAGGACGGAGACCCTAAAAGATACGACGATAACTTGTATAATCACCGGAGTGCGCCAAGGGTGCCACGTTTTGAGGGTTGCTATCGATTTTGTTGAAGGTTAGGGTACACATTTGTTACGTTATTAAATACTACTCCTGAATACTGTATTTGCAGGATCTTGGTATTGTTCACTAACACACGATACTATATAGTGATTCTTTTACACTACCGATATATTTGAAGGTTAGGAGTTAGGACTTAAGGGATACATTTGTTACGTTATTAAATACTACTCCTGTCGATGTACTCCTGAATACTGACTACATTGGAGGAACTTAGTATGTTCCTTAAGAAGAAGTACATGGTTATTGGTTTGTGACACGATCGTGTTTATTTTGATATAATATTTGTTAGATCTAACACTAATTTATTATGTAGTATTGTGTTAATAGCTTTGGTTTTCATTAGCGAATGGTGAATACCGCGCGTAGCAGTAGTTAAGAGTGCACCTGACCCTAACTTGACTACATTAACTTAAACCTAGATCTCAAAATCTGTAAGGTCTAGAAAGCTGATTTTTTTACAGAGTAACTCTAGTTCATGAAGATTAAATGCTCAAGACGAAAACACGATTACTGAAAAAGTGCTCGATAGTTTCTTTTTTACAAAAAACCTTGTTTTAGACACATTTTTGCTTGGATCTTCGAAGTTCGCTGTCTTTTCTTTAATATTTTTTAATATCTAAAAAGGCATTGATAAAACCTAAATTTGCTCAAAACACTTTTTTCATAATCATTATAGTTCGTCTTTTATTCAAGTAAAACTAACTTGGCGATGATTCCGCGTCGTCCTTTTTCACCTGGCATATGAAAGTCGTGCGTGAGTGTGAAGAGAGAAGGACTATGTTTTATTTTTAGTGTCAGTATCCCTCTTAATTGTTTTTATGTAGTTTTAAAATATCTTTGATAAATTGAATTTTTAATTCAGAAAAGCTTCCGACAAAATAAAACTTTACGTAGCCTTAACACTTTTAGCCTTAACATATAGGGTGGTTATAGAAGCTATGAGACAAAAATACGTTTTTCTGTCGTCTGTAATGTACGATGGCAATAAACAAGGTCTGCCTCTGGGGACCCGCTCTGGTGAAAGCATTCCGAAATGATGAATAAAGCCAATGTCAAGGTTTCAGGGATTACATTTTTCTGCTCTCTCGATTCTTTTGATCCCTGTTTTTAAAGAAAGCAAAACAAATCGAGAACACTAAGCAGAGAAAAATAACAAACACAAACAATATTAGAAAAGCTTTTGTTTACTATTCGAAGTTATTGCTTTGTTTTGATATCATCAGTTTAGATGCATTTCAGAATACATCGGTTTCTGATTAAGCCAAAAGAATTATATTTTAAGGCTGGTGTTTGCGCACTGCGCAGTGTATGTTTCAAAGTGTCTAAACATACTAGGCCGAAGTTACGCGGCGTAAATTCCGCATGATTACGTCCGCAATGTCAAACGCATACAAAATACGGACGCGACGGAATTGTCATCGGTAATTTAAAATACATTGCAGGCGGAATCATGCGGAATTTACGCCGCGTAACTTCGGCCTAGGCCCTAGTGTGTTTAGAGTTTAGACATATAAGTGAACTACTTTCGCTTCTTCCTGAACCGTCTAACAAGACGTTTCTACTTGCAGAGATTTTTTTACTGTGGTGAAAGCATATTATTATGGTAAAGATCTTTATAATTTATATATCTATTGTTATCATTTATCAATTTACTTACCGAATGTCCATAAAACATCTGGTCATCTATAAATTCTACAAGAGTTAAATAATAAGAACGCGTGCGTACTCTGCTTTTGATTTAGCTATACGCTGCGACGAATCAAAAGGAAAGCCGCCAACCGGACATAGGCGTGACATCGTAAATAATTCATCGATCGTCTGCATTGTGTACAATATCGATCTGTATCTGTGTTCGAAATACGTAGAGTACTAGTGTGGACCACCACTAATGTAAGAGAACGAACCTAGGTAATGAAGGCGCTGCGAACTGGTGTCGCCAATCCTAAACTTGTGCTATTAAAGTATTATTTGTTATTATTGTTTATTGAAATGTGCTCCCACCTATAATAGTTCCTGAACGTACTCTAAACACAAAGAAAGTGGCTGGCTACTAGCGTCTAACATCCTAAACTTGTGCTGTATTATTTAGTTGACACGTGCTGACTGCTGCACTGCTGCCTCCTATAGTTTCTGCACGTTCCCTATAAATCACAGTAACTACAGATATTTTATAAACAGTAGAGTAATTCGACCGTGTTCTAGGCGGCAAATTCTTGCAACACAAACAACCTGCGTACGACTTCAAACTGCAATAATGTCCCGGCAAACGTTGTTTTGCCATAATAATAAAGTATTTCGCCCACAGATTAAGTATACATAGATGGATTCTTAGCTCGCCAGCGCGTGGCCATTTTATGCTTGTGTGCAATTGCTGTAGTGTGCGTGTAGGGATGGCGTATATCGATAAAAATATAAAATTAGACTACAGCTATCGACCAAGTCGACCATAATTTTATGTTATCGATTTTTATTAAACGACATCAAAAAAGGAGGTTATCAATTCGACCTGCATGTTCAATTTAGGATATATTATGCTCATTATATTAGAAGTCGCTTTCAATTTGGTGAAAAGGTATTTTTTATCTATTTATTAAGTGTATGAAAATACTTAATTATACAGGGTGCAATTAAACCTTCCTGCCAAATTTTGATACATTGATCCTTGTTCAAAATAAAAATACACGTATTTTTCTTTTAATATAGTCACTCAGTACTAAAATGTTGAGAAATAGCTTCCGAAAGTTATCCTAAAAAACACAATTAAAATGGACACTACGCGTCGCCGGCGGGTGAGTGCGCGCGTGCCTCCCCCCCACGTCACCCCCGCTCATTCCCACCGCCACGAGTAACCGTTCTGCATCGATTTTAAATGGGATAAAATATGTCATTAAAAAAATAACACCCAATTTTTTTTGCTAAATGACCTCTCCTAATGATACCAAAGCCCTGAAAAAAATTTGGCAGGATGGTTTAATTGCACCTTGTATAAACAAAATATTTAAGTATATAATTACACAAATAGTTAAAAATATACATAATATGTATACTCCATAAGCCACGAAAGCTTGTCCGGAGTGTAATAGCTAATATCAATAAAATCAACAGTTTTTATAAAACACAACAGAAGAACAAAATATATTATACTTTATTAAACTTAATTACTATTTACTATTAAGCAACTATTTTGTAGAATAACAATTATTATTATCAAGAATGAATCTCAGTCCTACTTATTTAAAGTAATTCCAAAAACGCTTAGGTGCATTTCTTTACCTATTAAAATATAATTATGTAATAATATTTATACAGAAAAAGACTTAAAATAGATACTTCGACGCCCCCTGAATAATGATATTATAATAATAATAATTAATAACCTAAGTGGGACTCTAGAGTCTAGACGATCAATTTTATTGTGCAATATCACGGTGTGTGCAATCAAAATCATAGAGCACTAAACCAAATATTATTCTTCACTTTCAATCTTATTATCAAATTAATAATTGAAAATAATTATTATCTTCATTATAGGTCTCTCCGTCACCACCATAATATTGAACTCTTCTTTAAGAGCATTCCAATAACCTGAAAAAATATATGGTTTAGTGTCAATAAATGTACTATATAATACTACTACATACTGTACTATGTACTATAAAATATACACATAATTCATAATATTGTATACGGGGCAATATGCTTTATGTAAGTTTTCCATGCTTAACCCATCCAGCCCCAAGCGGAACCCAGGTGCCGCATAACAATTAACAACTAAATATATATTGTGTCTGGAATTCGACGATTGAGGTATTAAATTTATTTTATTAAATGATTATGACTTTAGCCTTATTAAAATTTTACAATTTACTTATTAAAAAAGAGTACCTAATGCCAGGATAAAATTTCAAGAAGTATCTTTAAGTAACGAATTGAGTACTTACAGGGGGGAGGTGTGAGAGCTGTTGATCATGCAATTATTTTACTCTCCGTTAGAACTTTCTTTATTTCAATAAAATCATTGTTTCAAAGTTACGTTTGAAATGATAATTCCAAATTCCAATATTGTGATGCCTTCATAAGGGAGTAAGGATTAAAAACTTGCATGAAACTTGCGTCTAAAATATATATCTGTTTGTCGTCTATTTTGAAGCATTTTCAACCTGAAAAAAAAATCATTTAGTCCATGACATTATTTTTATCGATAAACTATAGTTCAAGTAAGGCGCATCCCTAAAATACACGTAAAAAACTATGCAATATTTATAGCCAAATTATTACTTGATGTGACATTTTTATCACTAATGCCTTATATAGCATGATTAATGGATTATTATACTTATCAATTTTCTTTTTTAGCTTACAAAAATACCGATTGATAAGCCCAAACAACGTTGTTGAAAACTTACGTATGTTATGTTAAATCCACGTGTTTGAGGCATTCCTTGGCCATTTTTATGGTTTATTATATAGCGGAACCACAAAACGCAATATTAAATTGCATTGAAAGTTCACTAAACACTTTTATTACCACTTTTTAAACATGAAATACGCAGACCTACTCCTTTGTTATGTTCTACTAAGTGGGACATAACATTACAGGCTTTTGACGTTTACACACCGATATGAGCTTTCTTTTTCAGCCAAATTACTACATCGTTAGTTAGAAAGAGTAACATTATCAGCTGTCAAAATATAAGGCGGACTCCTAAGTATTATTACCTCAATGATTTCGCCCATATTATTTTATTGAAGTGACTAAATAAGTATGTCACCATGGCAACGTCCATCGCTATTCCGTAGCATGTAAATTGTAAAGTGTAAACAATGGTCGCCGTCAGTGTCGACTGTCGAGTTGTAATAATTTAATATTATTATTTATTCAACAAATGCACTTATCAATATAAAAAGTACCACTGAGTATGCACATATGTATTGTGACACGAGAATTTTATATAATACTAGAGCTGTCCCGGTGAACTTCGTGTCACTTTAAAACCTTCCCTGGACTTCTACGAATATTTTAAGACTAAAATCAGCCTAATCCGTTCAGCCGTTTTCGAGTTTTAGCGCGACTAACACATTCGTAAATACATTTTTATATAATATAAGAAAGAAGATAAGATATTATGCTTTTTGAAGTTATCGGAAACTGTGGTAATACGTGTGGGTTTGCCAAATTCGTCTAGTCTTGTATGAATATGTTCTACTGTATGGGTCATTTTCATTTTAATTTTTTTTGTGTGACAATAAAATTTTAGACAAAATTTTTGGTGATAAATTTTTGAAAAAAAAGTGAGTGGTGTGTCTTCGTAGTTTTAATAATGGTAAGCATAACTTGCAGCAGAAAACGCAACTGAAAAATTTTTTATATACAATCCATGGGTAAATGTCACGCAACGTGATGTGTGAAAAATCACTTTTTACTTTTTATTCAGTCTTAATTACATAATATATTTCCAAAATGTAAAGTTCTATAATAATTCATTATTATCAATTAATAACCCTTTGAAATTCGATATTATAACTATATTTCAATGAAGCATTCCAACTATATCTCATGATACATCATGTGAGAAAAAAAGCTGTCACAAACGTGGCTACCCGAAAGTACCCGAATTTATGGTGATATTTTTAGGAGAATATTGATCTACATGCACAGGCAACACTCACTGAAAAATAAAAAGTCGGCCATTTGCCTTCCGGTGCGGCGTGATTCAACAAGCTTATGCATAAAAAAGATATGACATTTTTTATATTACTGTTTGGATTTTGTAAACCTTAATGCATCATACACGTGGCTGCCATAACTATTGTAATTACTATGATTTTCACTTGAATTTCATTTATTTGATAGGTTAAGAAGTGATAATATTTTTGATTTAATGCTTGACCGAAGGCTACAATCTTAAGGTTATATTTTGGCGGCACGCTTGAAAAATGTCACAAACGTGGTTTGAAATTTCAGTCACAAACGTGGACATTTTCGGGCACGTTTTTGACACTTTACCACGTGTGTGACTTTTGTATAACATTTCATATAACATGTACTGAAAACACCCATCTAAATTCTTTGAGAATCTAAATTCGCACCGCACGCAGCACTCACTTTTCACATGGCGTAACGTAGGGACGGGTTCATCTTTGAGTTTTCATACAAACGGAAATCGTCAATCATTTGATACAAAAATAATCATTTTGCACAATTATTATACGATTACAACTACACACACACTGGCAAAATTAGCGGAACATAGGTAAAAACGGCCACAACTTGAACTCAAGTGGGTCGGGCTGTGTGAAATCCTTTTTTATAGATTCTAAGCTCATTTAAGAAATAAAATATTTAACAAAACTGGCAAGTTGAGAGATTTTTATTGCAATTATGCCCTAATAAGTGTTTTTCGATGACTGACGTTGTAAGTGTATCTGATAAGAATGGCGTTTTAGCGGGTTGCAAGGTATGCCAGCTCATTTGATTGTTTGGTTTTTGGAAGAACACATTGCTTAGATACAAAATTAGTGATTTCCCAGCATCTACGACAGCTAGGAGCTGTAACCACGATAGAGAAAGGTCACACCTACCGTTCGGTCAGTCAGGCCTTAGGTTTGTCGGTTTCCGTGGTCCATCGTAACTTTTAATGCTACAGAGAGATTGGATCTTACGTTCGGAGATGAGAACAAGGCAGATATCGGGTGACAATGTTTCAGGATGACCTTTTTGTAAGGGCACAAGCCTTAGGAAATGGACCTCAAACTGCTTTGCAGACACGAAACCTGTCGGAACAGTTCCGAGATGTACGTGTAAGTGATTGTACAGTAAGAAGAAGACTTAGAGAAGTTAAATTAAACTCAAAAGTGCCAGCAAGGGCACCAGAACTTGAGACAGGACACCAAAGAGCCAGGCTAAGATATGCGCGTGAACATCAAAATTTGACAAGTGAGTGAAATCGTGTGCTGTACAGTGATGGGAGCAAATTCTGTGTAAATTTTGTTGATAGGCGATAAAGAATATGGATAAATGGTAAGGAACGCTATAGGCCATCAAACTTAACGAAAACAGTGGCCTATCATGCAGGCTTCGTAATGGTTTGGGGTTGCATAGATTTGGAGCCCGCACAGAGCTGATGATTGTTGAGGATGGTACTTTGACAGTACAGGGCTATAGCACAGACATCCTGAAACTGCATCTTGTGCCTTTTACACAGTTTTAGGCAGTAACTTCAATTTTATGCGCGTCCATAGAGTAAAAAAGTCGGGCATATTTACGTAAATGATGCTGGCGTAGCGCAGGTGGAGAGGACAGCACGGTCTACGGATGTGGATCCGATTGAGGACGTGTGGCACATCAATGGGTGAACGGTACGATTTAAAACTCTAGCTCCAAAATGTGTCCAGAAACTCGAGTTGGCGCTACTGGAGTAGTAGGAGAATATCCCACAAGAAATGATTGACAATCAAAATGCAAGCATGGAATGGAGTATCCAGGCCCTCTTGAGATCCATAGAAGGCATTACACGTTTTTAACATGGCATTTCTTTAATAAAAATGGAGAACTTAACTTAAAAACTTACTACTGAAATTTCAAAGATTTTCTTAATTTTTGATTTTTGCTGATTTTTTTTATTTTGCCGGTGTGTTTTTTGAATTGAAATGTAGTTTTAGCCTAGACAAATACTTTCTGAATCTAAATAATACCACAACTTTACATAAATGTTATTTAAATGTTATTTAGTCACGAGCATGGATAGGTTGTCACGGACGTGGACGCTGAATTTTTCAGATGTGCTTTTTTTAGTATCTAAAGGTATTTAAGCACAAGGACTAACAATAGCACACTCTAATACGTAATATCTAGCCATAAGAATAAAAAAACCCATGATTTGTGAAGCGATACCAAATAACGCACAAAATGAAAATGACCCGTATACTTATTGTTTATACTATGACAGTAATGTTAACGGCGAAAATATGATGCTATATTATCACGCTATGAAATTTGCATTCGATACAATGGTTGTTCTCACTTTTATTTGTACAGCTGTATGATCAATCGAAAGAAAAATTATATGGTAGTACATATATCGTGTTTGTTAGTAAAGTATGAAATACACGGTCGCCAACGGCGGTCGTCAACCGCCGTTGACGACCGTGTATTTTTTGCTTTATGTTTATATGTACTTCGTAAATCGATCCATGTCTTCGCTCCATTCTGAACAATGCTCCGTATCAGAATACCCTTAATTGTTTCTTGAAATTAAGCTAAAGATACCTGAAAAACTATATGGTCTACTTTACAACTAGAAAATGATGCTTTGAAAACAAAATACCTACCGGCTACGCTACCTATTCGTGCCATGATATTGTTATAAAAAACTAGACAACGCGACGCCAAGAGTTACCCCAATTAGTACAATGTCAAAAGTAGAATAGAAAAGATGGGTGGAAAAAATTGTTACCGCCTGCTTCTTTCACGTTGACACGGCTTGTAATTTTTTTAAACCAACCTTGACAAAGCGTCGTCTACAATGAAGTATAGTCTAAGAGTCGTATGCGACCAATTCAGCGTTAAGTAGCGGCGCATAGCCGTCAAACATACTCGTCATGAGAGGCCCTTTATCTTGTAGGGCAATTCAAAGGCTGTTAGCCTATGCCGCCTTTAAGTGCCGTGACTTTTGTATGAGGGGCACGGAAACAATAACCTTGGAATACATAGGCGCTGTATACTTTTTTATTTCAAAGGAAGTTATTTTTTAAGCCGTCTAAGCTGTCAGAGGATTGTGCGTTACAGCCATGTTAATTAAAGATGATGGATGTATTTTTTTAATTTAGCATAATTTAGCTACAGACATAATGATGCATTTGCGGCTCTACACGAGGAGGCCGACAGATCGCAGGCCGATCCGCTTGGACTGATCGCAGGCCGATTTAACCGGACTCGTTTCGTACATTCCTGTGTGGGCACAAGTTTGGTCGATTTGAGAACGAGCAAATAGCCGATATTTGTATGATAATGTCTGCGATTTTGCTGAACACCGCATATTCAGGCTCATCTTTTATTGCCACGTTAAGCAATTTCATTACCATACCAACGTAAACAGCGCTGTGCTACTGAGTGGGAAAAGCGGAGTCTAGTTCCGAAAACCGCGACAAAGCGTCCATTGTTCTCGTTAACGGATCCAGTCCCACGGGTCCCTTGTGATGGATAACGGGAGGCTGGAACTGGGTTATCCACCTCGTTGAGACGCTTGTTAATGCAAAATACCCCACTTGCAACGTTTTTCATTATGGCCCACCTGCAGCTCTTGAATATACAGAGAAAATACCCCAATTCCCCGAAGGAGACTTGACTTTATTGCGTTCTGTATTACATTTTGATGAAGGTGATCCTACTACGAGGACATAAGCTAGAAGTTGCAGAGAAAATGGGTCGGCAATCATTATTATTATTATCATTTACTTCAGCCTTTCCTAAAGTGGGCGATAACGCCCTCTTGTGGGCGCTGGAGGTCTAAAGGGGGGAGGTGTCATGGGACCCAGAAAAAAATGGGGGCGTTGTGTAGAGGCTTGGGGGTGATTTATTTCATTTGGATGCATTTTAAATTGAAACAATTGGGGCGCTAAAACATTATTTGTTCTCAAAGTGGGCAGTAGACAAAATAAGTTTGTGAACCTCCGATTTACTTCTTACAAAGTGGCTTCGTACATCTTTAAGATGACGCTTATCAAACAAATGTAAAAGAATTTAGTTGGACAAACCCAAATCAATAAGGATCGTTGTGAACTCTTGTCCTCTATCTATATTTTTTTATACTTCGAAACATTATCTTTAATAATAGCCCATTACGTGGTCTTTCCGTGACATAATATAAAAATACTTGGATATATAAATTACTTATATCATTTTATTTTACGAATTCAAACTTATCTACACGAGCGTGACGACACACTAATGTCGAATATTAAGGCGTTTGACTAGACGTATCGTCTATGAAAATAACTTTATTATCATTGTTGCTTTAGACTAGTTTTTTGTCTGTTGAACTCAAATTCGCTTTCTCTAAATTTCATTCAAATGATTTGAAACATTTGGTCTCTGTTTTATGAATACTGAAACTTTCAAGAAATTCTTCGCTTTTATGATTCCAGATCCAGTAAGTACACAAAAAGTGACAAGAATTCAAGCAAAACTCTAGTCCCTAGTGCCCAGCGTGGCTTGTCATCCACCTCACGCGCGATAGCGTGCATGTATGCATAATTTTTTGATACAATATCAGAAATTTTTTGGGTTTCCGCCACTAGATATCGTTAAGGCTGCTTTCCCCTAACCCAGGATCCCACCTTAGTGCGTGCTAGGAACGATTGAACACGACGTATCGCAACCACCGCTAATTATGGTCGTAACCCAGATATTCGTACGAGAATTTATATACTGTGAACTTAATAGCACGTGGAGCGTAGCGTTTGTTGAAGAAAATATTTTAGAAAACGGATCTCAAAAATTGGACCGATCGAGATCTCGTCTTGCCCCACGAAGTTTTCATGATTGTGCCGTTTACCGCTAAGCGGTAATTAATAAATGTTAATAGCGTAAATGCACTTCTAAGTAATTTTAAAGATTCCGTATCCAAAATTAAAGGGAGTCATTATAGACATTTCGCTGTCCTTATACTCCGTTCGTCCGTCAGTCTGTCTCACCAAGAATTTAACAGCAGACATTAATAGACAGTAGTAAATTTCCGTTGCTGCGCTAACAATTAATACGCAATGAAAACGAAATCAAATGAGGGGTGTGTACATAATAAAATTTATAATATTATAGAGCTCGAATAAATATGGTAAAGGACATTGACCATTTTAGTATGGACGTTGGACCAAGTGCTGCCCAGCATTGAAACCTACTGCATAATGTTCTTTACTATAATACTAGTCCGTAACCCAGAGCGCTTCAAAATCTATCCGAGGAGTATCGAGAAAAAAATTATTTATTTTATAGTTTTTACATTGACAAAATCATTATAATCTACTGGTGATTTATTAAAAAAAAGACGGCAGGGATTATAAACAATGGATTTAATTATTACCAATCAAACATATTATTAATCTTTTATTTATTCGCTATCTATGAACTATGATATAAATAATTTTATCGACAATGATGTGGATGACGATTGATTATTTTGTTGAATGATGTCATATCATATGACAAACATTTATTCCCTATGACATGGCATACATTATTATGTTTATCATATCAAAGGGGATATATTATTTTTGTCATAATATGATTGACATCAATCAACAAAATAATCAATCATTATCCACATCATTGTCGATAGTAATTGTAGATATATAGTATTTATAATATCATAGTATTTAACAACATAATTATACAATACAGATATAACAATGTATGCCGTATCATAGGGGATCATTTATTATGTTTGTCATATTCATATGACATAAAACAACAAAACAATTAATCGTTATCCACATAATTATAGATATGATTCATATCATAGTTCATATGATATGACAAACATAATAAATGATCCCCTATGAGGATGAGAATGACGATTGATTAGATTAATGCCTCATGTACGAGTTAATCTAATCAATCGTCATCCTCATCATTGTCGAAAAAAATTCCTAGTAAAAAAAAACTGGTTATCGAGACTAGCGATGTCGGAACCGGGCCCAGGAATAGAATATGTCACAGAATAATATTTTTTAACGTAAACATTAAAGAAATATATTAAATATCAACACTTAAAACACTAAAATGCCATAATATAAGTTTGTAGGTATTTTGTAATTCCGTGGATGTTTTTTTTTTTTAATATTTTTTTTTAATGTCTATTAATGTAAGGATAAAAATAGAAGTAAAACCATAACTGGGCAGCACTTGGTCCAAAACGGTCAATCTCCTTTTGGCAATTTGTTTTTTTTTTTTTTTTTTTTTTTTTTTTTTTTTTTATTAAATAAGGGGGCAAACGAGCAAACGGGTTGTACAAATCCTTTCAATTTTCATGCTCGAGTTGAACTCTTACTAAAAGTACGTAGCCGGTTTTATAATGATTATATTATTATACCTATAACTGTTACAACTATTTCATGAATGTTATAATTATATAATATTGTTACGAATGCGGACACGTAGTGTCATCTAGCGGCGGCTACGCAAAGCTATTTACTATCGTGAGATCACAGACAGCGTGAATCCCCTATTCAATACCAGATGCCGCTACTTGCATGTTTTTGTTTATTTGCGCGTACACTGGAATTTTCCCACGATTGTTTACATGTTGTGGAATGTTCTCGCACGGTCTAGAGCTCGCCCCGTCCCGTATAAATACGCGGCTAGACGAGCCGGCCAGTCAGTCTTCGAATGTTTTCGAGTGAGCGATAATCAAAGCGACTTCGGAAGTGAGAAACAAGTGACTTAGTGAGTGAACCAGTGATAGTGCTTAGTGTTTGAACCTAGTGCTTAGTGTTTAGACATAGTGATCTAGTGTGTGTAAGTGTAGTGTAAGTGTTAAGTGTAGTGAAAATAAAAGTCTTCAAGAGAGTCACCAGGTCTTTTTCTCCGAATCATCGAACCTCAGCACGTAACAACTGGTGTCGGAAGTGAGATTTGGAGATGCCATTGACTCCGAGAGAGGACTTCAAGGGGAGTGTCAGGACAAGGGCACAGCGAGCTGCTGCCATTGACTCCGAGAGAGGAGTTCAAGGGGAGCGTGAGGACAACGGCGCAGTGCCATTGACTCCGGGAGAAGACTTCGAGGGAAGTGTCGGGACAAGGGCGCAACGGGCTGCGGATGCCACACCCACTGGGGACCAAGCTCCGCCCACTGCGGAGCAGGCCTCACCCACTGGTCCCGCCCACCGGGACCCGCCCACTGGCCACGCCCCTCAGGCCCCGCCCACTTTGGGTGTGGCCACGCCCACTGGCTCCGCCCACCAGGCCACGCCCACTCAGGCCACGCCCACTGGCTCCGCCCACCAGGCCACGCCCACTGGCGCCGCCCACCAGGCCCCGACTGATCAAGCCCCATCAACTGGCTCCAGCCACCATGCCTCGTCAGTAGCTTCTACAGCACCGCAAATGGCTCTTCATTTAGAAAGTTTAATTAAATTAATGGAGCTGCAAAGGGCTGATATTCAGGTTTTGCAAGATTCTCAAAGGGCAATGATGGAGGCACAAGACCGCAAGCTTGGCGTTTTGCAAGAGTCACAAAAGCAACAAAAGGACCTTCAAGAAAAGGCGCTTCTGGCAATAAAGGATGTTGGTGACACGGTGACCAAGCTTCGGAAAGATGTCGACATAATGGAAGAACGCGTTACCGGCCTAGGAGTGGATATGGAAAATGTGAAAAGTGGCCTCACAGAACTACAGAAGTGGAAAGTGCGCCTGGAAACCACAGGAGTCGCGACGTCGAGTGGAACTACAGGAGTAGTGGTACAAGGACCAAAAGTTAAAGTGCCACCATACGACGGTACTACTTCTTGGAACGCTTATCGTCAGCAATTCCAGACGGTTGCTACTGCCAACGGATGGACTGAAGACCAATGCCTGACCGCTCTCACTGTTGCGCTCAGAGGGCAAGCTTTGTCGGTCCTGGAAGCACACACAGGAAACGGGTTCCAAGATCTGATGGAGGCGCTTGAATCCAGATACGGGGAGCGACACCTGGAGCACGTGTTCCGTGCCCAACTTCGTGACAGAGTCCAACGCTCAGGAGAGGGACTACAACAATGGGCGTTGGAAATTGAAAAACTGGTCAAGAAGGCACATCCAGGAGCAGACTCCAAGATGGTTGACTCAAACACTATTCAAGCCTTTGTCGACGGAATCAGGGATCTGGAAGTCCGAGCTGCAGTAAGGCTACGTCACCACACCTCGCTAAAGGAAGCGTTGGCGCATGCTCTAGAGGTCGAGGCTGTCCGGCGTGACATACGGCAGACCTATAAAATCCGCGAGGTCTCTGAGGAAGTCAAGGAGGTCAAGGCTCCCACGAAGAGAAGTTTTGGAGCCATGTGCTACAAGTGCGGCGAAAGGGGTCATCTTCAGCTCAACTGCCCGCAGAAGGATACCCAGATGGCAAGAATGAAAAGGCTTGAGGAACAGATGGAGGAGCTGAAGAAGCAAAGGGCTTCAGCCAGGACTAAGGGGCAAGTACTGCCTGACGCGGAAGAAGCCCCAATAACTGTTGTCTCCCAAGCAAGCAGCGGGAATAGTCTTGTGATTCAGGGGACTATTAACAGGACGGATTGCAAAATTACTCTAGACACAGGAGCCTCTAGAACAATAGTGAACCCAAATCTGGTAAAGGCCACAAGGGGACATAAGAGGAGAATTAACTGTCGGCTCCTTACTGCCTCCGGTCAGCCAATACCCGTCCTGGGAGAAATGTCAGTTACGATTAATGTAGGGGGGTCCTCATACCCTCATGACGTTATCGTGGCTGAAATAATGGATGATTGCATCTTGGGTTTGGATTTCATGAAGAAGCACAACTGCAGGATTAATGTCGCTGACGGAGTTTTCAAATGTGGCGAAGAAGAAATTTTCATCCTTGGAGGCGCCTGCGGGAAAGTCGCATGTGTAAAGGAAGTCATTATACCTGGACGAGCGGAAGCCCGGGTGCTGGTGAAACTACCGCCAGCTAGAAAGAACAAGTCTAACAGATGCGTGTTGATCGAAGACACACCCACCAAGACATCAGCACGAAAACTGATGACGGCAAGAACCCTTGTTAGTGGAAGCAGTCACGCTGTGGTCCGGGTTTTGAATCTTGGTGAACGCGAGATCTGCTTGAACAAAGGTGACGTCATTGGAAAGTGCGAGGAAGTTGTCTGGATGAGAAAGTGCAGTTCGACAACAGACGCAGACCCAGCAAACAGCAGCAACAATGGATTAGTGACTGAGCTACTCGATGACTGCAAGAGTAATCTGACTTATTCGCAGAGCATGAAAGCTAAGAAGTTTTTACAGCGCCACGCGAATATCTTCTCCAGTCAGGAAGGTGACCTTGGAAGAACGTCGATGGTTCAGCACAGGATAGATACCGGAAACGAGAACCCGATTCGTCAACGAGCAAGACGGATACCAATTGCAAAGGAGAAGGAAGTGGAAGGCCTTTTGGAGGACATGAGAAGGCATAAAATAATTGAACCGTCTGCAAGTCCGTGGTGCTCACCTGTGGTATTAGTGAAGAAGAAAGATGGCAGCACAAGATTTTGTGTGGACTACAGGCGTCTCAATGATGTCACTAAGAAGGACAGCTACCCATTACCTCGGATCGACGACACTCTGGATACCTTGAGTGGCATGAAATGGTTTTCGACCCTGGACCTGAAATCTGGATACTGGCAGGTGGAAATTCATCCAAAAGACAAGGAGAAGACAGCTTTCTCCACCGGTAAAGGTTTATGGCAGTTTAACGTCATGCCCTTTGGATTGTGCAACGCACCTGCCACATTTGAGCGACTCATGGAGTGTGTACTGGCAGGCTTAGTTGGAGAGGCTTGCTTAGTCTACTTGGACGACGTCATCATTGTTGGCCGCGACTTCGAGGATCATTTGCGAAACTTAGAACGAGTTTTCGCCAAAATAGAGGGGGCCAAGTTAAAGTTGAATCCGAAAAAGTGTCGTTTATTCAGGAGTAAGGTCAATTATCTCGGCCATGTTATCTCCAGTGATGGAATCCAGACGGACCCGGAAAAACTGGAAGCAGTTCAAAATTGGCCAACCCCTAAGAACAAAACCGAAGTGCGAGCATTTCTCGGCCTATGCTCCTACTACAGGCGTTTTGTTAAGGGATTCTCGGAGATAGCCAAGCCATTACATCGGCTGACAGAAGATAAACGACAGTTTATTTGGGACGAGACTACTGAAGATTCTTTTCAGAAACTGAAGAAACATCTGTGTGAAACACCAATCCTGGGGTATCCACAACCTGAAGGTCAGTTTATAGTCGACACGGACGCAAGCAACACGGCCATTGGAGGGGTGTTATCTCAAAAACAGGGTGAAAGAGAAGTTGTAATTGCATATTTCAGCAAATCTTTATCCAAGCCAGAGAGAAACTACTGTGTGACAAGAAGAGAACTCTTGGCTGTTGTAAAGACGCTACAACATTTCAGCAAATACCTCATCGGCAGACAGTTTTTACTGCGAACTGATCACGCAGCCTTGAAGTGGCTACTGCAATTCAAGAACCCAGAAGGTCAAGTAGCACGATGGATTGAGCAGCTCCAGGAGTACGACTTCAAGACCGAACACCGCAGCGGAAAGTCGCATGGGAACGCCGACGCACTCTCACGAAGGCCGTGTTCAGAAGACTGCAAACATTGTGTTAAGCAGGAATCTAATGAAGTGACAATAAAGTTAACGAGAACAAGTCCTTTGGGTCCATGGGAGAATGATGCCATGAGGGAGGCTCAAGAAAAAGATGACGACCTTCGGCACATCATCACATGGAAGAAACGGGGTGACGTAAAACCAATCTGGAGTGAGGTTGCACCCACTGGCGCTGTCACTAAGGCGTACTGGGCGCAATGGGAGAGTCTGGTACTTCAAAACGGAATACTCTACCGGAAATGGGAGAAGACTAACGGCAGAGAGTTCCATCTTCAGATAGTTGTCCCAAGAGCGAGAGTACCAGATATTCTCCGTGAAATGCACGATGGCATATCAGGAGGTCATCTAGGTGTCAAGAGGACGTTAACAAAAGTGCGAGAACGATTCTACTGGTTGCATTGTCGAGATGACGTGCAGGATTGGTGCCGCAAATGTACTACTTGCGCTGCAGTGAAGGGACCACAGACCAGGAGCCGTGGGAACCTGCGGTTGTATAACGTTGGCGCACCGTGGGAACGAATTGCAGTTGATGTAGCTGGGCCATTTCCTGTAACAGAGTCGGGAAACAAGTATTTCATGGTCGTCATGGACTACTTCACCAAGTGGCCTGAAGTGTTCGCCATACCAAACCAAGAAGCTACAACAGTTGCTTCTAAGCTAGTGGAAGAAGTGATATCTCGCTTTGGTGTGCCTCTGGAAATCCATTCTGATCAGGGCAGGAATTTCGAATCTCAGGTCTTCCAGGAAGTGTGCAGAATCTTGGGAATGCATAAAACGAGGACCACCGCGTACCATCCACAGTCTGACGGAATGGTTGAGAGATTTAACCAGACCCTTGAGAGGCATTTGGCGAAATTGGTAGATGACAAACAAAAGGATTGGGACAAGTACATACCGCTCTTCCTTCTGTCGTACCGTACCGCCGAGCATGAGAGCATAAAAGCTACCCCGGCGTATGTCAATTACGGTAGAGAACTGCGAGTACCAGTAGACCTCTTGACAGGAGGATCACCGGAGGAACCAAAGACCGTACAAGACTATGTCAGCGATTTGAGGGAAAAGATGCGCTATATACACGCCATGGTTCGGGAGAATGGGTTACATTCAAGTGAGAACATGAAGACCAGATACGACCGGAAATCGAACACGAGCGGCTTCGAAGAAGGGACACTGGTGTGGCTGCATAACCCAACTCGTCGAAAAGGGAAATCTCCAAAGTTGCAGACCAAGTGGGACGGCCCATACAAAGTAGTTACCCGATTGAATGATGTGACTTATAGGATTCAAAAGCAACCAAGAGGGACATTCAAAGTGGTACACATAGACCGTCTGGCGCGTTACCATGGCAGTAACAATGATGCTCGGGACGAGCATCTCTAAGAGGGGAGTAGTGTTACGAATGCGGACACGTAGTGTCATCTAGCGGCGGCTACGCAAAGCTATTTACTATCGTGAGATCACAGACAGCGTGAATCCCCTATTCAATACCAGATGCCGCTACTTGCATGTTTTTGTTTATTTGCGCGTACACTGGAATTTTCCCACGATTGTTTACATGTTGTGGAATGTTCTCGCACGGTCTAGAGCTCGCCCCGTCCCGTATAAATACGCGGCTAGACGAGCCGGCCAGTCAGTCTTCGAATGTTTTCGAGTGAGCGATAATCAAAGCGACTTCGGAAGTGAGAAACAAGTGACTTAGTGAGTGAACCAGTGATAGTGCTTAGTGTTTGAACCTAGTGCTTAGTGTTTAGACATAGTGATCTAGTGTGTGTAAGTGTAGTGTAAGTGTTAAGTGTAGTGAAAATAAAAGTCTTCAAGAGAGTCACCAGGTCTTTTTCTCCGAATCATCGAACCTCAGCACGTAACAATATGTATTAACTAAACACGTTTTACGAAGTAAACAATCGTCTATTCCATACCATATAATATGTAACGTAAGTTGTAAATGATTTGGATTATGTAATTTCACTATCTAAGAAGTCTTATTCGCTACCAAATATTTGTTTACCTACCGGACTTTCTCATTGAAGGAATCGCATTAGAATTTAAAAATGATTCTCTCAATAATACTTTTATTTTGATCTCTATGTATTTTGGTAAGTTGGCCATTAAATGTAATCTAACAACGTGAGCATTGATTTTCCTAGTGGAAAGATGTACTGAGCTGAAGTGATTTGTACGGGCTGTCTTATCTGGTGATCTTGGCGCAAATCTATCCCGTCGGAACTGGGCCATCGGTCCGCAGACACTTGATCTGGTTTTTCAATAACGAAAGCTGCTGTTGTTTTGAAACTAATGGAGCAGTCCCCTTGAGACGCCGATAAGACTTTGTAGTTGCAGTTTATTATTAATTGCTCTTTATAGAGTTTTTTTAGAGACGAATGGTAAATAATGTAATTCTGCCCGTAAATTTCCATAAATGCCCAAAACGCCCGAGCATTTCTCATGGGTAGACCCCACTTACGTCTATTAATATATCCGGACGTTTACTTAATTAAAAAATTGCGGGTACATTTCTATCATCTTAAGGACGCTATCACATTTTTTCACAATGATCAGTGATTTTCCGGTACCACTTTAAAGAATTAGATTAGGAGTCACACTGCGAGGATATTTTGGTTTCAAATGAATGATAATATATATTCACCTCCACGTCTAGACCATAAAAATTAAAGTCGATATTTGTACTAGCTGACAGACATCCGACCTGCTAATTTTTCTGTTATAGCGTCCTTAAGGTGACGCCATGTTAAAGTAAAAAACCGTGTTGGATGTGTTTCAGATTGCTTGTTTTCTATACGAGGCTGGCCCGGCCTCTCATAGAAAACAAGCAATGGAACAACAAAAAATGGAAAGGGCGTAGCGACAAAATGGTTTTTGTCGCGTAATTTAAAAACCATAAATACATTTCATATAAGCTATGGACAAATTAAAGTGTATACTAGAACTAATTTATGTACAAATTTTGGAAGCTTATTATCACTCTCCTCTGTTGGCAAAATAGGAATCCCTTTTTTTTCAGAGGTCTTTTTGATTGATTATTCTGTGTTATAAAAGTTGACCAATCGTGTTATGCTATGGGTAATTCAAAGACAAAGACATGATGAATACTGACAGTGAACTTTAATTTCTTAGCTTTAGTCATTGCTGAGAAAAATGGACATCGCTACAGCCAAATTATCAAGGCGTCACCTTAACTTATGTGTCTTTAAAGCAATTTAGACGACAGGCTAGATGCGCATCTAGCCTTAGGCACTGTCGCTTTCTTGATTTAATTTCTGATGTAATTACTAATTTCTGATAAGTACATAGAAATAATTAAATGTTACTTTTGTTAAAACTTGATTGATGAATTTCTTGGACGCTTTTTGCGAACGATAAGCAATTAGTCTCAAATTAGTAGAGCGTTGTAATTGTTACCAGTTGAAGCGTCAGCTCATCGTTTATTAGCAGATTGGCATATATTTCGATAGGTTTATTAGCTTAGTCAATAATTACATCAGCTCCTGCCTATATCAAGTATCAACAGTTTTACGCTACGCTTTACTATCTGCCAGATACTGCCTGCAACTTCGTTCTTCGACACTTGTTTATCGCGCAATAATTTGGACTCAAAGTCATGTCATTTAATTAAAACCTTTTAAACGGTTTAAGCGTGAAGAGGAACAAATAGGCAGACATACACACTTTCGCATTTATAATTTTTGCATGGAAAAATGGATTGATTGTGCGGCTTTTTGATGAAGAATGGCGAAATTGGCGAACGGCGCCGGTTTCAAAAGTGCAATTGTCTTCCGAATAAACACGTTTTGCGGTGTTATGCCGTTTTCGTGACATCAGCTAACATTTCGCAAGACACTTATAATATGGAGTCCCGGTTACTGTCCACACGCCATATTATGCATGTGTGTTATGTGAGCATCGCAGAAGACAATCATAATAAATGGTTCCGTGTTGCAACCTCTCTTCTCTATTAATGAGGTGAAAATTATAAGGTGAGCATTTCATGCCGTGAAGAGAAAAGCCTTATCAACTTTATCCCATTTTAGGGCAAGTTTAAGCTTATATTAGACACATTGAATATTATCTTACGCATTAAAAGTCTAGAGGCCGTAGACAAAGTCCCTTTCGTTAAAAACGATGACGATATACGTTATCAAAATGTATGGGATTTGACATTAGTCTTCGCAAGCGAAATCTCATTTAGCGATGACTTATGTCAAATCGCATACATTTTGATAACGAATTTCGTCATCGTTTTTAACTAAAGATAAGTACATTGTCTAAGGGGGCTGACTTCCAATATTTTCAATCTGATACGTTTACTTTTTAGGGTTCCATACCCAAAGGGTAAAAACGGGACCCTATTACTAAGACTTCGATGTCTGTCCGTCTGTCCGTCTGTCTGTATGTCTTGAGGCTGTAACTCAAGAACCGCTATAGCTAGAGTTCTGAAATTTTCACAGATTGTGTATTTCCGGGGCCGCTATAACAACAAACACTAAAATAAAAATAAAATTAATATTTAAGGGGGGCTCCCATACAACAAACGTGATTTTTTTGGCCTTTTTTGCTCGTAATCAATAATGATAAGAGGTAAGCACTTGAAACTTTCACGAAGGCCTTAAATATAATTGTACTTTAATAATTAATAATAATATTTAAATGAAATAAAAAATTAAGGGGGGCTCCCATACAAAAAACACAATTTTTGGCCTATTTTTGCTCTATAACGGTACGGAACCTATCGTGCGCGAGTCCGACTCGTACTTGGCCGATTTTTACTAGTTGTGGTGTTATTCACAAGTCCCATTCGCCTCGGATTTAAAAACTTGTTGCGGTTATTGGTAAACATTTTACTGTCGCACTGGGATGTTTTTGAATCAGAGTGAAATTACGCATTTTTAATTACGCCCCTCAAGCTTTATATATTAATGGCGTCTATGCTTGAGGCGACTTTGTACTGATATGGGTCAAGTCATCAAGGTAACCGGGATCCGGCAAATAATGGTGCGGTTCGCACCTGTCGACCAAATTGCTCGTTGCCACAGCCGCACATCATCAGTGCGTCGACCCCGTCATCCAGCCCGGAGCAACCCCAACCCTCGCGACCCATTTGCAGTGCGCCGACCCGTGCTGTTATTGAGCTATGACGTAGGCGAATCCCGTGCGCTGGTGATCAGACCCATCTGCTGTAGGTGGGTCTGCGAATAACTGGTTTTACTCTGGTTGCTGCCACATGGGTCTCCAAATTAGGTTTTGTTTTTCTCAGCTTACAGCCACACGGATCCACCAAATATTTGACGTTTTTCTGTGGAGCCATATTGGTCTGCGCAATATTTACTGCTTTCGCAATTGTTGCGGTTACATATTATTTTATAGTCTGCCAATTAAGTAAGTACATTACACGTCTCTAGCCTTTGCATTATTAATAGCCATAATATTATGGGTCTACCAATTTTTTATCTTTTTCTTTGGTGCAGCTATATGGCTCTACGAATTATTTACTGCTTTTACACTGGTTGCAGCAATTAGGCAGCTCTTCGAGCGTTTCGACGTGAGACAAAAAAGTAGTTTACAGCATGTTATCAATGATAAATGTTCTATAGGCTCTATTAAAGTTAAATCTACTGGGGTTTCTATACAGTATGTTTCTCTTCACCAATCTAAAAATATGTGCCATAATATTATGTATTTAATATAAGCTGTGTACTTAAAGAAACTGTGTCGAAACTTGCGTATTAATGTGTATGCAGCGCTCCTTTAGGATATCCTATTGTAGGCGTGATACTTAACATGTGTATTAGACCATCAAAATAAAATGCTAATCAAACAATTAGTTCCATTTAAACCGTCGTCATGATTCTAACCAAATGTTGGTCAAAATTTCCACTCTAGACGAAATCCAATTGGAAAGTAAACAGCGCTGACAGGGCCCTGGTGAGCTGGGATTGCTTTATTATTGCATTATGTCGCTGAGTGGAGTAGGATGACAACACTTCATCCAAACGTGGGACAATTCAATTTAGATAAGGGTTAATGGACGCATTCAAAATTGGTTCTATAATATTACATCATACGTGAATCTAATTAGCGACGAGATATTACCGTGAAATTAGCTCAAGAGTCAAGATAAAGGGTAGGAGATTAATTGGCAAAGTTTTTGAGGGTTTTTGACAGGAGTTTATAATATATTATATCTATTCGACAGAGTTGGCTGGTTACTGTTCTGACGTCAGCCAATCAAAATATACTCTCGTAAATTGATAAACCTAAGTAGTAACCGGGCATAGGGGTGTAGTTCTCTTAGCAATAAAGATAATTTTGCTGTCTGTCTGTCTGTCTCTAGGCTGTATATCAACTATCAAGAACCGCTATAGCTAGACTTAATATGAAATCACAGATTGTGTATTTCTGTTGCCGCTCGCGCTATAACAACAAGAAAAACAAAATATAATTAATATTTAATATTTGCTCGATATCGATAATGGTAACCGGCAGGCACTTGAAATTTTCACAAAATCATTGATTATATTATAATGTAAATATACTTTATTTACATTATAATATAATTTTATTACTACAGCCGCCACACTGGGAAGTATCATATTATATTGTTATATGTGTATATAATAAGTATATTGTTATGACATATTATTATAAGTAATATTATCTGTCTGTAAGTATATAACATGTTTTATTATATATTTTATATAATATTTATATTATGTATATTAATAAAATATTTAAAAAAAAAAAAAAAAAAAAAAAAAAAAGTCCATGGCGTGATGGACTACAATTACATTAATAATATTATTTCAATAATTATCCTTGGTGCGAAAAACCAATATAAAAAGAGAGCAAAAAAAGGATATGGGCGAATAGCCCATAGACGGCCCCGAATTACATAATAAAAAAAAAAAATATACTTTATTAATAAATAAAAATATTAAAATTAATTCAAAAATTAAAATCCCATACAAAAAACGCAATTTTGGCCTATTTTTGCTCTATGAGTTCTATAACGTACGTCCTTCGTGAGCGAGTCCAACTCGCACATGACCGATTATATTATTTTAAACAGTGCCTGAGATTTCGGCTTAAAATAACCGGCAAACTAGTGTGCTACTAAAATGTTCTACGCTTTGTCCCGTAGAACATTTAATTCTCAAACAGACATAAAATAGAGATTGACACATAACGCTCCATGTTTTAGATTGATGGACCTCGATAGTTATTTTAGCCAATATGTCCACAAATATTTAGAAAACAATTTGTTAGTCAAATGACATCATATTCATTTTTATGGCCCGCAAAACAGTTTAGGTCGGGGCGCCTCGAATAACAAGCTAAACCGTTCCAAATTTGCCAACTCTACTTAATCACTTTTAGATTTATTTGTCCCCAAAATTGGTGGGATGACAAAGGACACTTGACCTTACGTCACTGGTATTTCGGTTTCAATTCGAACGCCATCGCTTCGACATTACCGGGCAGTTGAATTGACGCACACTGATACATTAATGACGGCTTAATTGAGTTAATTAGTAAGCGTTGATTAATCGGATGCAGTTCCCATACTAGATGCTGTTCAAACCATATTTTTATGATTATATCGATAGTTCATGTATACACAATTCTGTAATTTATTGTACGTCAACGGTCAAAGAGAAACTGACCAATATACAAGTTGCGAAATTTTTTATAGAAAGTGTAAGACGAAGATGTAGACTGCTTCCAAAAAGGTAGCAGAAGATAACTGTATTTTAAAAAGATAAAACCGACTTCAAAATTGTACGTAATTGAGAATTAAAACTTCCTATCTCCAAAACTACTGAACCGATTTTGATGAAACTTGCACTGTTCCCTAAGTTGAACAATACCTAGTACAATAATACAAAGAATGACTCAAATCGGACTTGTAGTTCCGGAGATATGCGTGAACAAACATAAAAACATACATACATATATACATACATACATACATACATACACTTTTGAAATTTGGCACATTTGTTCAGAAGCTGTTATAGATTAACTGCAAAAAACTGGGCAGTTCTGGAAATATTACATACATACGCGCCGAATTGATAACTTCCTTTTTTTGAAGTCGGTTAAAAAGAGCTACTCTAAAATAATTGAGTACGCATTGTCTGTCGTTGCAGCATATCAAAACTAAGGGCCTGTTTCACCACTTCCTGATAAGTCGCGGATAGGCTATCCAGTATCCACCACTTAATTTGACAGGTAAAGTATGAAGAATCCGTCAAAAAAGTTGTGGATAGCCTATTCGGCGCTCTATCAGGAAATGGTGAGACAGGCCCTAATACTAATAAATGCTTATTATATAGGGGAAAAGTGTGTTTGTTATTTAAGTTAGCTTGTTTGCATTAATCTATACGTGGTAGAGCCATGCTTCGGCACGAATGGGCCGGCTCGACCGGAGAAATACCACATTCTCACAGAAAACCGGCGTGAAACAGCGCTTGCGCTGTGTTTCGCCGAGTGAGTTTACTGGAGGCCCAATCACCTACCTTATTTCCTTCCCTACCCTCACCTAATCCTCACCTTCCCATCCCTACCCTCCCCTATTCTCTCTTAAAAGGCCGGCAACGCACCTGCAGCTCTTCTGATGCTGCGAGTGTCCATGGGCGACGGAAGTTGCTTTCCATCTGCTCCGTTTGCTCGTTTGCCCCTTATTTCATAAAAAAAAGCTCCGAAACCACCGTGCCGATTTTCATGACATTTTTCAAAAATGTAGAGTAGACCACAGGAAAGGATATAGTAGGATAGGTAAGTATTTATTATCGCGGGAAAATGTGCGAGTCCCACGGAATACGGGTATTTGGCGGGCGCAAGAGTAATCAATAAACCTACTCTGTGATTTTTAACGCTGTAAATAGTGGGTGGTTTCCACGCAAATCTGTTGAAACCATCATACTAAACAGCATGTAGGAGCTGGCCTAAATCAATAGCCTGTGTATTGCCGCCTGCTCCCAAAAAGGCTGGCTATAGACGAGCTTTCCACTCGGAGTGGCTGCACTCCAAGCACTGTCATACATATTTCCATAATCCTTCACAGAAACAATTTTTAACTGTGCTTATGTCACGTGGATTAATGAATTGCTCGTATATTATGGTCAGGTTTGAAAGGTCTTTTTTTGCGTCTTAATTATTGTCACTATAGTCGAAAAATGAAAATGGCACTTGTTAACCAGAGTACTAGGTGGATAACCATAACAACACGAAGATTACAGCGGCATTCTACAGTCATGTAACAGTGCAGTGGTATGAACTGTATGAACATGCCAATCAAAGACGATTATGCTCTTCTTCATTTTGTATTTGTCCATCACGGGCCAACGTGTAGAGACCACATTAAATCCAATAAGCCATGCAGATGTTTCAGTTGCTCCGCTCAAAGTTAGTTTTAAAATTAATTTTATGAGCATGTTCCTTATGTCTTGGTGTGTTTTTTTTTTCAAAATGGAAAGTTTTAAGCCGAGGTAAAACTTAAACTATTGTATCCACAATCCATTGTGTGTCTTCTAAATATTGTACAATTGCTATAGATTTTATTGAAAAGAAAGAAAGTGCAATTAATCGATTCATAGGTAGGTTCATAGGCCGTTTTAAGGTAGAGCCACAGTATTGTTATACTGTGGTAGAGCCACAGAATATGTATTAGTAGTACCAAGTAAAGCGTAATTTGTGAGTCGCAGAATTTCGGTCTCGTAAGTATAATAAATATGTATAATACATATGTATATCTTTTTATTTCATACAAATCATGACTCACAAAATTATGTACGCTCGTGTGAATCTATCAGGAGTATCAGGACTTTTGTATGAAACTGAATGCAGCAGAATTTCCGCCAGCCGAAATACTGCGACTCACAACTCACAAATTTCGCTCCGAGTTTGTCTTCACCCTTAGGGTTCCGTACCCAAATGGTAAAAACGGGACCCTATAAGACTTCGATGTCTGTCGATAGTTAATTGGTATATACTGGGCTTTGTTGTTACTAGTGTAGTAGTTTTTAGGATCGCGTGTCAAATCCTCCTCTCCCACGATTCTTTCCGTATCAAGATGTGTAGTAAAAGTTATTGTACCAGTACTCCATGTATCATACTTTTCTCTCGTTAAGATTTAAATATTTTTTCCCCAAACGCACTTTCCATTACCTTTGTTGTGTGTTATCATTTTTCATGAAATGAACCAGGAAACGAGCAAACGGGAAACCTAATGGTAAGCGATAGCCGCTGCCCATGAATATTTGAATTCCTGGTACCTAAAATCCCTGTTTGTGCCTTCGTGGTAAATACCATCAGGACTGCTCCATCCAGCTGGATCCATTCGTGTCGAACCGTGGCTCTACCGCAGTTAAACCTGTTGAACCTTGGATTATGTCCTTATATGTTTATATGCTTACCTATCACTGTTCCACAGATTGTCTAAAAGTTTCATTGTGGTTTCTTGGAAGTTCCTTGTTCAACTGCAACCGCACCATTTCTTCCAGTTGCAATATTATACTCGATCGTAATGCCAGGAAATGATATTATGCCGATCAATACAATATTGCTTGCATACAATGTGGTTTAGGGGGCTGAGGTTGGAGTAATGAGATTACATTATAAAGCCGATAATAATATGATTTATATGCTGATGAGTACTGACCACTTATATTTTACTACGAGTCCGTAATTAGTTATTAGTAAACCGATGTTACATATCAATAGGAAAAAGATGGTGCGCCGTGCGATGAGCTGGATGCATACCAACTGCCAACTGGCCAATAGTGTAGGAATGAGAGAAATGGATAATCTTGGCGAGGCCTTTGTCCAACATTAGGAATTAGCTATAGACTCAAAAATAGTGTAGGTTGTATCAACGAATGATACGAATAGTTAGTACTTCTTTATATTTTCGACGTAAATTGTAATGTACACTTTTATTTACTGAATTCATCAACGCATAAAATTTATTCTCATGGCCAGGTAAAACAATTTTTAAATCAAGTTATGATTTAAGGCATAGTGCACACTGCACACAACGAATCGCGTCGCAATATTACGTTCAAACATATACCCATGCAACCATTAAGCTGCTTTTTAGGGTTCCGTAGTCAACAAGGAACCCTTATAGTTTCGGTCTGTCCGTCCGTCTGTCCGTCTGTCCGTCCGCGGTTTTGCTCAGACTTCAGAGACTATAGGACCTACAAAGCTGTAATTTGGCATGAATATACATATAAATAATGCCGACAAAATGGTACATAAAATATTTAAAAAATATTTTTTTTATGGTACCTCCCCTACACATCAAGCGGGGTTGAATTTTTTCTTTCGCGCCCACCCCATCGTGTGGGGTGTCGTTGGATAGGTTTTTTAAAAATATTATGAGTATTCATAGATCATTTTCCGGTTTAGGGATCCATTTGTGAAATATTAAGTTTTAAAGTGGAAAAAATCGTTAGAGTCCAGTGCCCCCCCCCCCCTTCTACCAGCTAAACGGTTGCTTCTGGAAATGTGAAAAAATTCACGGGAGTAGGAAATATGCTGAATTTAAAAGGAAAACTATCACGGCTAAGTTGACTTCATAAGTTATTGAGTAATAGTCGATCAACTAAAAAAATATATTCGGCGAAGTATAAAGGAACTTTTCGTTCAAATTCCTTTGAGATGATGTTGTTAGTAGTGTAAAACATGTTATAAATGTACATTCATTGACCATACAGAAATTTTCAAAAACTAGCGGTGCTACGGAACCCTACATTGCGCGTGGCCCGACACGCACTTGGCCGGTTTTTTTTAATTTACCTGAAATAAAATTTTGTTTCATAATAAAATAGGTAAAGGTAACTTATACTAATAACGCCTAACAACATAAAATGTCTTTGATTAAAAATTAACAATACATTGTATTAGCTGAATGCTATTAATAGGTACATCGTCGTTGCTTAGTTTATTTTTCGTCTTCCTTTTCCCTTGTAGTTCGCAAATCGCAATACAATATGTTGATTGTTGCTAAACTCTGTCTAGCTATGGCATAATATCTTTATAAAGAATAATTAAGATTTCTCCAATTAATCTGTAAAAATACGAACGTAAAAGTCGCGTCATGTGTAAATGGGCTAATAATTATTTAATTGCGATAGTGACTGTGTGGCGTATGAACCCGCGTACTCAATGGGCGTAATTACTTAACGGTACGAAGTTAATCTGGGCGTGAAAAAACGTCAGAATAAGTTTTGTTCAATTCAGATTATTATAATAGCGCCTAGTCTTATACGTACATATTTGTACGTAAAAAGTAAAAACTTGGTCTTGGCCTCTGTGACACAAGAGTATGCTATGTCTGTGCAAATTCTTATCAGGTTTCTGCTAGCAACGCCATTTGGTAAGGTCTTGAACAGGAAGGATTAGGTGGAGAAGGCTCAGCAGCAGCTGCAGCACGAGTGACGTTAGAGCATTATACCAGTATGCTCTAAGGGGGTGACCTAACAGCATTTTTCCCGTCACTGTCCTTAAAAACTCCAGCAGGCTTAGTACATATAACAACAGTAGAAATGGGAAAGAATCGACATACTGACAGATTTTATCCTTTGTCACTTTGTCTATTCTTCCGTGGAAAGAAACCGTTTCTATGGTGACCATGCTACGCAGTGCAGATAGTTCACTTATGTATTTAAAGAACTGCTAGACTTGGCAACCAGATAATTTTGACTCCAAAAACGCTACACTCTACCAACTCTACTCACATTCAAGTAAACATTGTTTCGAAGTCGATTATGGTAGCGAACAATTTGAACTCGTCTTCATGGTGCTTAGAGCTCGTGGAGATATCGTTACGCTTACTGGGTTAAAACGATTTTTGCTAAAGATATTTAAATATACTTTATTAACTTACCCGGATACTAAACAATCGTAGCGAGGAAAAAGGAAAGGATACTAAATATATTACTACAATGTTTTCATGGTATACGGCAGCACCAGCATAGACAGTAAAAAAGTTTGTTCGACGCTTGACAACGTTTTGTCAAGATTCTGATATGACGTGGGCAACATGTCTGATTTTGGTCGGATTATTGTATGTGCTAGTACCGCCCTTTGCTCCGACCTTTGCGTAATATTCCCTATTGAACCGTAGCCCGCGTACTTGTGGTAGTATTACTTTAAGTAGCATGACTAAAAAATCGGCCAAGTGTGAGTCGGACTCGCGCACGAAGGGTTCCGTACCGTTAATAGAGAAATAGAGAAACCGTAATTTAGAAAAAAAATTGGCCAAAAGTTGTGTTTTTGTATGGGAGCTCGGGCCCCTTAAATTTTTATTTTATTTTAATTTTATTATTCATTATTATTAAAGTACACATAAAATTAAGGATACCGCATCAAGCTTAAGTGGCTCCCTATCCGTTATCGCCGTGATTTCCGTGTACTCTCCTTACTGTATAACATTTTATTTGACTCCCATTATCCTACTTATTTAAAAAACAATTTTGTCTTCCACAATTACGATAGAAAAGAGCTCCGTTCCTATTCCAAACTTCTCCTTAACATTCCCGCCCATAATACTAAATATTTCAACTCCTCCTTTACCGTTAAGTCTATTTTACTCTGGAATTCCTTACTGATCATATTAGGCAAGCTGAAACTTTGAATCGCTTTAAGTCGTTAGTATTTAACCAATATTTTAATATATCTGTCAACCAATAATAGTTACAGGATATTCACATAAAGTATGTATTTTTATTTATTATTATTTATTAGTATTTATAATATAAATTGTATATTTATATATATACACTTATCATCGTTATTATTATAGTATTAGTAGAATGTATATATGCACATTTTTTAAATGAAAATATATTATTATAAATTATGTATATATTATTATAAGTTACCTATATAATGTATACTTTTGCACATCACCTTTTTCCTGAAGTCATCATCTCATGAAATTTTGTTAAATTGCTTTCAAGTAATAAGGCCGCCCTTGTGTACATATGTCATTTACTAAATATGAATGTAAATTTTACTGTGATTTTTGTGCACAATAAAGTATATTTGTTTGTTTGTTTGTTTGTTTGTTTGATTCTGTGAAAATTTCAACTGCCTGCCTGTTGTCATTATTGATATCAAGCAAAAAATGCAAAAAAATTCACGTTTGTTGTATGGGAGCCCCCTAAAATATTAATATTATTTTGTTTTCAGTATTTGTTGCTATAGCGGCAACAGATATATATATATATATATATATACACAATCTGTGAAAATTTCAGATCTCTAGCTTTAGCTATATATATATGTTCTTGAGATACAGGCTGGAGACAGACAGACAACGAAGTCTTAGTAATAGAGTCCCGTTTTTAACCGACTTCAAAAAAGGAGGTTATTACCCTTTGGGTACGGAACCCTAAAAATGCTTACTTTCCTGAGGATACGACCAGCTTATCCCTAAAACGGTTGGCAGTTCTTACAAAATACATATATTAATAATTAACTAGCAGCAGCTGTCCCGGTGAACTTCGTGTCACTTTAAAACCTTCCCTGGACTTCTACGTATATTTTAGGACTAAAATCAGCCTAATCAGTTCAGCCGTTTTCGAGTTTTAGCGCGACTAACACATTTAAAAATCCATGATATAAGAGATATGTACACTTCCGCCGTTTATGAACTGATTTTCAGTCTTTTTTTTACAGGGACACAATATTTTGATCTAGTTTATAATTGGACTCTTATGGTTTACGTAATTCCTGCTCCGAGATGGTGATCTGTCCTCATTCTGTACGGATCATCCGACCACTTCTTTACAATCTACACTATGCCGGTTTTTCAGTAATGTCGGCTACTTTTAGCCTTTACGATAACAATCTTATCTACCCCAGGAATCTCAAAGCAGCGTGTTTCGTAACACTTTGAACTACTAAAAAAAGCTTATTATCAGTTTTAAACGCTTAGTGGTTTGTCAAGTTAATGTGCTCAATAAAAAATCTTATTTGTGATGCTATATATAAGCATTGAGTTTTTATGTAAGAATGTAAAACAGCAGAACAGCCCTTTGATGTTTTGAACAACATATTTACGTTGAAATGACTGCTCTAGAGACTGTTCAATAGTGCAGAAAATGGCTTTCCGATATGCCAACTCCTGAATTAATTTTAATCTTGTGCAAAACAAAAGTGAAATGTATTTAAAACCTACGACAGAAATGAAACAACACCATTTATTCAGTTTAAATATTTTACACACTCGAAGTCATCGAAACCAATTGGAGTTCACATCGGATCTCCAGCTATTTTAATAACGTTGAAATGCAATTCGATTTCGTTCGAGTACCACAATCTAGAATGTTCCGTTTATTGGCCCCGAAAGTGCATAAATATATTTTTTAATATTAATGAGGACCAATTAAGTTTTTTCGTTCATATATTATAATAAAAATTTTATCGATATAAAGTTACCGTTGACTGTCCGACCGTCAATATTTTAATTGATGTCTAGAGCAATTCCCGCGACTGTAAAATTATTTCCTACGTTTTTAAATACTAGATGCTTCCAGCAGTCTATACTTGTATCCACGCAAATGTTCTCATATTTAAACTCTAAATTGCTCTTTAAATATAAAGCAGTAACCTAAGTTGTGGTCTACGACTCTACATCAGTAATTCTTTTGGTCAAAATTGGTTCAAGAATTTTAGCGATTTTGTATTTTAATTCGGTGAAATAAATAATATTACCTACTAAGTTTAGATGCAAATGATTCTTAAACGTTTCTTTTAAAGAAATTAAAACTAATAAAACATCGGTATCGTTTCTGTAAGTTGACAGCGAATGAGCGCAAAATGAAAAGCTCCAATAAGGAATATTGCGGATTGCCCAAGGCTTTCGCTTCTTTGTCGTAGCATTCTTTGTATTGTTCATATCCTTGCCATCTGCCTTGCCAAATGAATATATCGCTTTTCGTATATGTAGCAAAAGAGAAATGGTGATGATCTACAGCAGAGGTTCCCAAACTTATTTTGTCTACCGCTCACTTTAAGAACAAATTATATTTTAGCGCCCCCATTGTTTCAATTTAAAATGCATCCTGATGAAATAAATGAACCCCCCAAGGTTTACATAACACAACGCCCCCATTTTTTTCTGGGTCCCACACCGCCCTCCTTCAGACCTTCAGCGCCCACAATCGCTAACGCCCACTTTGGGAAAGGCTGATCTACAGTATAATATCCATTATTCGACTCGTTTCTTGAACTAATGCACTAAAATTTATGTACCATGATGAAATTTTGCCCCTTACATTTTATCAGTTTTTACTACTGTTTGTTTACCAGGTTTCTGTTGCAATGAGTATCCATACAAACAATAGGATTTTGTCATATTATTAGAAATTTTGTGAAGTAACGTAAACTATGTTTCCTTAATTTGGCCAAAGTCCAAACCGAAGACTCAAGGATTGTTTAAGATCAGTCCTACACTAATTATTGTCCTCTTCCCTAATGTAGCAGATGTCTTAAATAGAAATTATTATTATTACATAATATAGGCTTACCATCTGCTCTTTTACTCAATGGAGCTCATCGATGAACAATATATTATGTAGTATAGAACTCAATATGGCTCCATGTCAAAAAAGTAGATAGGACACTGGACAACGCTATGTTCGACCCGAGCACGACTTTGTGTGCATTCCGTGGAACCATTTTTGACTCAGTTACTCTTCCATAATAATACATGATATGGTATTTCGATGATTCTTCGATGATAGAACTCTACATTATAAAAAATGTTACACTGACATATCGAAGCAATATATCGGCGTCGCGACAATCAATACGATGTAGGTAGTGCATCTCATTAGTTAGCAGGAAGACGAGCTCAGCAAAAACTGGCACGGCCAATGTGCCGTTACTGTACCGTCGGGAAATAGACACATAAGCAGATGGAGGACCCACATCATTTGGTCGGGCTATGACAATTCAATGTTAGTCGTAATCTGTCGGCTGGGTTTGACATTTAACGCGACCAAATTAAATAGGTTTGCCATCTATCTGACTTAATTGGTAGTGTAACTCGGTGTTAGTCGATAAGTGGTTAGATATGTACACTAAAGAACTAATATGTGCATAATAAAACTGCATAGAATATTGCAAATTGCATAGAGGATGGTGGTTCGCAAAACTGTGACAAACGCAAGACGCTGCTCCAGTATATTACGTAATTATAAATTATAGTTATTTGAAAAATTTAATACCCACGAGATTAGTTGGATTTTTTCTTTTCTATATTAATTACCTATGCCATTTATTGTATGTTGAAAACAAGGAATTCAAATTTTGGCATTATTTAGTCGAAGGCGTTTTTGCGTGAGCAGAACTAGCTTCTATCAAGGTTATCAACCTTCGGTGCAACACCCGGCCAATCCTATACGTATGAATGGGAGTGCATACACCGAGCACAAAACATATGGGAGAGTCCCATACACTTTGGTGCACGGGAATATTAAAGGGGAGGACACGTACGGGCAAGTTTGGTGACATCGGAATTTGACGTTTATACGTATGCATTAAAGTCTATAGATTTTAATCTTCCTGAGGTATTCAGAACGGAATGAGCATTGCCTTTGTCCTTATGCATTGGTCTGTATGTGCTCTTTTGTTTGGAAAAAATATCCGACAGTCCACGTTGAGTTGAATAAATTGACGCTGGATGTGAAATTAGCATAAATTGAGAGTTGCATTTTGAGTGCAATGCAATCGAAGATTCTGGTAAAGCATATTATTGTTTCATTCGACGAGAGTATTTCTTTCGATTGGTCCTATGTCTCTTCGACTCCACCAACTCAAAAACAAAAGTTGTTTTTGATCCCACGTAAATGTAACTTATAGTTTTCACGGCCGCTCTCAGAGGCACTTAGGGGCACTTGCGTAGATCTGGGTTAAAGTTAACTTTAACTCAGATCTGCGCAAGTGGGCCTTAATGAATTATGTAAAGAGTACCTGCAGAAGTTTTTGACTTGAAATGCGTAAGTTTTCTCTCAAAGTCTTCATTAAATAACAACTTAAGTCATCATTAAAGGTATCCGACTGCGGGTGTAAGAAATATACTTTAAGAACCTGCATTAAAAGAAAAGTTCCTCACACAGACAAGCGAGTTGATGGATTTGACCTAACCCGTAGTAAAGAATAGCGATCATAGTACGGCGCGTTCTCTCGTACTTGATACCGTGCCAACTCCCAATGGGTTCGTAAATGAAACCATTGAAAGGTGCAAGCTAAAGTTCAGTATGAGTATTATCGCTTGATACACCATTAAAATATAATTCAAATGCTATACGTGGTGTGGATATTTTAGCTCATTAAAATATAATCCTTTGCGCTAAAATTTGTTTATCGAACAGGAACCGTTCATTTTTCCGGAATAAAAAGACTAACATGTATTCTTTCCCCGGACCACAGAATACATATTAGTAACAACCGGGACTCAATATCTCTATGCCTCAGCAAACTCGGTAGAGGAGTTTGGTCGCGAAGAGGTAACAGACAATGCATTTATTATTGGTATGAAATATGGATTATTTACCATAATTGTGACATTCAAAGATGGAAAAATTTTATGAAATAATAGCAATCTTCCTCGCGATAATTTTTTAATCCAGACTTTTTATAGAAGTCAATTTATCAGATTAGAATTTAGATCTGTTTCGTTTACCGGAAATGATATGATTAAAGCGGAAATGAAATGGTTAGATCAAGCCGATGCGGTTAGGGCTAGCTTCGTGCTGACTTTTCGATTGGTGGATTACTGTATTTCCAGTTAAACATTTAAAATTACGATTTGCATAACGGTTACGTAAACTCTGCAATGCATCGCCAAGTCGGAAATAAGAGTGATAAAACTAGCCTGGTTAGAATGGTTAGGGCCCAGCATTACATTGGATTTTGGTTACCTATTACAATAAAACAATCTAACAATTTTGTAAAAATGTTTCTCGAGTTTACTGCCAAGATTGTGTGATAACTTGAAGTGCCTTTTTATAAAATTGACGAATTGTAATGTTTAATAAATAGGATCCTGAAGTTATGACTCTATCAACCAAATGCTCTATTTCAGCAACAATTGACAAATCCAAATTGAATTCGACGAAAATCCTAGAAATGCTGCTGCAAATTCCATCGCCCGAAGCGAATTGGGAATTGGCAGCCCTAATTGTGGCGTCGGTCTGGCTAGCATAGCGGTATCATGACCTGTCGGCGAGACACCGATACACCTCGGCCCTTATGCATTGTTAACTTTAATTGCTCACGATAACACGATTGTGTAGTATGTGTACCGAGAAACGCTTTATATTTTATCGGCTAGTCTGTGTGACTTTATCATTGATTATGTTGACATTGAACTATCGAGTCTGAAAGTTATGGGCTTCTTTAGCGAAAGGAGAGCTTAGACCAGCGAAAACATGCTTTAGTCTTGGTGTCGTGGGTAACCAAAATTATGCACGGGTTAAAAAGTAATGTTTGTTTCTGCTAGTGGAGTAATAATGCATCTTGAGTAGATAGAATCTAGTGTAGATATTGCATTATTTTCTCAAATTATTAGATATCGTTGTTCCCCTTATATAATGATGTTATTATTACATAGGTTTTTAATGGTTAACGGTCAGCTACGCCTATAATAATTTAACCGGACGAACTTCTTCCTTCCAAAAATGCAGTTTCACTGGAATCGTAAACGTAGAAAAAACAAACACGATTGCGATACGTTGCGCGATATTAAACAGGATATTACAAAATGTTGTTTGAAAAGTAGAAATGTATCTCCAATCACCAATGCTATTTATATTTGTCGGAATATTTGTGTTCATTGCCGTCGGTTTATATATTTTGTCAAACGAATGGGGACAGAAATTAGTGTAGATCGGATATGACTAGGGTCGTGCTACCTGGCTCTACCTAAATGATGTAAGAGCTGGGTGGTAACATTGGAGCTAATCATGAAATTTTGGAGCTAAAAAAGATGGGGAATTGATATAGCTGAAGAATTTTTTAAACTTTTAACGAGACTGGATTAAAAACAATGAGCGATTGTAGTTCTATTTAAACAATGCTTATGAGCGTGCAAATGTATTCAGTGAGCACGAAAGGGGATTTATCACAAAGAGCGCACTCCCTAAGGAACGTGTTTACAAAGTGCTGGAATGGGTATTTATGCTCTTGCTCCACTTTTGTTTTAGCCAGCTGTACAGGTAAGTGCGTTCCGACACTAAACTTCTAAATTCTAAAACTTCTACAGCCTACGTGTGCGAGTTAGGTGAAATGTAAAAGTTCTTGATGTGCATTTAAATGAAGGCCACCAATTTCTTTAAACTTAGTACTGAGTTAAAGATAATTTACTTTATTGTGTTCGTGTCTAGTCGCAATTGACTCGAACTATTGGTTCACAGTTTATGTAAAGTTTTGTGGCCTTAATGTGGAAATGTAACAGATGGATAGAATCATTTTCTTTGTCATAACGCAACGAAAATGTGGTCTGGGTTCTAGCTTTGTTGTGGTTTGTGGGATGCAATGATGCTGTTTTGCTTTTTCACGATGCCAAGTTAATGGTTTAAGTCAGCCGCTACATCTTTCTTGTTGTCCACGATGAAAGTATTGGACATACGATCTACGATTTGTTCTTTACGATCCCAAAATGTTTAGTTTAAGTCAGCCGTTACCTTAACGACTTGTGAGCTGTGGTCCACGATGGGAGAATTTATTACATGTGTGGTTTAAATAATTATTGTCAGCTGGCAGACCGTGCAGCTTTCTCTAAATTACCGTTTGTCGTGCGGTGAAACCGCCATTGTAATGGTGCGTTTTGACTTCTAATACTCGGTAAATAAAGTGAAGCGCCATAGTCATCTCTACTAGCCTGCGTCAAACTGTGCAAACATAAATGTAGAGTGTAGAGGCTTAAAGAAAATGTGCAGATTACGGATCAGGCCTTTCACTTGGAAAATAATAATCGAAATTTTACCCCGTTTAGAGTTGAGACCATCAGATTATTCCTCAATCCTCTAGACTTAGAGTCTAGCTAGAGTCCAGTCTAAAAGTTGGGACTTGATAATAATGATGTTAATATATGTATTTGAAAAATATTCGCACGCTGCGCATGATAAAAACCAAGGAAGTGGAAATGAATATATTATGTACATATAAATTATATGGAAAATTATAAAATTAAGTATCTATATTACTAGAATAGCTGTATTCGTTCAAAGAACCAAAAATTATTATTTAATGGTTTGTGGCGTTCGAGGAACGGATGCGATATATTATAATATCTGACGTCCCGTTAGATAATAATACATATATATTACCTATTTTATATAAAATACTAGCTGTCCCGGCAAACGTTGTTTTGCCATTTAAAGTATATTTTCTACATCATCAGTTGATACATGTTTTACCCCCTCTTTTGTCCCCTAAGAGGGTGTGGGGGGAAGGTCATACACCAGATGTTAAGTTGAAAAACACAGTTAATACCTAATATGAAGTAAGTCCACTAAAGAAAAAAGTTGTAATCAAAATCTGACCCCTCTTTGGTCCCCAGAGAGTGTTGAGAGGGGAGGGGGGGGGGAGGATTTTTATACACCAGATGTTGAGTTGGAAGAAGACAAATATAATATATCTGTGAAAACCGTATGCAAATCTGTGAAAACCGTATGCAAATCGGATCAGTAGTTTTCGTGTTAAAGAAAAAAGTTTGATACAAAATCTGACCCCCTCTTTTGTCCCCTTAGAGGGGTGGGGGGAAAAAAATTTATACACCAGATGTTAAGTTGGAAGAAGATAAATATGTCTGCAAAAACCACATTCAAATCGGATCAGTATTTTTCGTGTGATGCTGGAACAAACATACAGACAGACAGACAGAAAGAGTGACAGACAGACAGACAGACAAAAAACTAACCACATTTTTGGCTTCTATAGCGATATAGTGACAAAGGTGTAATTTCGGGTGTCATTTCGTATCTTATACGTACAGAATTTTCATTTCTACAACAGAATATTGTCTTCCTCCCGGCTCCCGCACGCGCTTTGGTGACGCCCACTATCGTAATATTTTAATTTCGCCATAATTTCAAAACCAAACGTCCAATTTTAATCATTCAAAGACCAAATATTATCTACATAAACTGTACTTAGTGATAAAATAATTTATTTTGATAAGGATTAATAGCGTGAGTAAAATATATCCGTTTAAATGTAGTCCAAAAAAAATTCAGGATTTTTAAATAAATAAATGGTTATTGTGCCTCACTCGACATAGATAGGTATAGTGTGTCGCGGACTTTTTTGTAGATATTTATAAGATCTACAATTACTTAGAACATTTTATGGTTCTATCTTTTATAGTTTAGGCAGCGTACGCAAAATAAGTAACTTTTCTTGCTGATTTTTTACACCTTGCGTCCGAAAAACTCAAATATCTTACGGAACCCTACTTTTTTCCAAAATAAAATGTAGCCTATGTTCAGCAGAAATAATGTAAGATTCCAATAGCAAAAGAATTTTTCAAATCGGTCCAGTAGTTTCGGAGCCTATTCGACTCAAACAAACAAACAAACAAACAAACAAACAAACAAATCTTTCCTCTTTATAATAGTAGTGTAGATTATTATTTCTTTTAACACGTTTCAAGCCAGCAGAAGCCAGAAGGCAATAAAGGTGACAAAGCTTTCAAGGCGATTCAAGATTTAAAACCTGTTGAAAATTATGATGTCAAATTAGCGCATTTCTGAATTAAAAGAATCATTCATAAGTGCGTTCAAATGTTTAACGTATTTAAGATAAAGAATGAAACGAAATAAGAATCCTTTCTTAGATAATTAACTATTAAGCGATAGAGGCTTAGATGTATATATTTGCACTAATTTAACTTAATGGACTCAGCTAAAATTATGCCTCAGCCAATAGCGCCGTAAAACAATGTCATTGAACACAACGCGTTTTGCGTAAGAGCAGTAAGAGGCGTACATAATATTGTTTCATTGTTATCTTCTGGCAGCGAGAGAACAGTGACGTCACATGTAAGTTATTGTTAAGGTGACGCCTTGATAATTTGGCTGTAGCGATGTCCATTTTTCTCAGCAATGACTAAAGCTAAGAAATTAAAGTTCACTGTCAGTATTCATCATGTCTTTGAATTACCCATAGCATAACACGATTGGTCAACTTTTATAACACAGAATAATCAATCAAAAAGACCTCTGTAAAAAAAGGGATTCCTATTTTGCCAACAGAGGAGAGTAATATACGCTTCCAAAATTTGTACATTAATTGGTTCTAGTATACACTTTAATTTGTCCATAGCTTTTATGAAATGTATTTATGGTTTTTAAATTACGCGACAAAAACCATTTTGTCGCTACGCCCTTTCAATTTTTTGCTGTTCCATTGCTTGTTTTCTATGAGAGGCCGGGCCAGCCTCGCATAGAAAACAAGCAATCTAAAACACATCCAACACGGTTTTTTAATTTAACATGGCGTCACCTTAAACCCAATGTCAAGTTGTAAATGAACGAAAGTGGGTCGATGGGTTTTGTAATACAAAGTGATATGGTAATTGGTCCGTACTGACGTCGATAGTTGGTTTATTTTCGCTGCAAATTGTGGTTATTATTAATAATTCTTGTTATAATAATTACGTTATCTTAATTTTATCTAGTCGTGTATTGATGTTATCTTTAATGCTATAAGCTTATCGAGTAAAGTACTTATAGTATTCGTTATTCAGCTTAATTGGGGCAATTGCTTTTATTGGTATCGATATTCTGTTTAGGATATTGATTCTCAAAATAAGTCTTGCGGCCTCTCTGGTTGTCACGAGAGACTTTACGGAGAGAAGCTCTTACCTCCTGCTAAGAGACTCCCAGAACCGAAACAATTTTGGAAATGCACCTTGAGGAAAGTATGTTTGGGGAGTAAATTAAATGTTGAGAAAATGTTAAATAGTTAACGTTTAAACGATTTCTGTCGAGTTCTGTCCCTTTCGGAGTTGATAGTATGACCTTTATAGTTTTTATTATGTTTTGTTGAACTCTACTGTACCTGTGCTTTAGTTGGTTATAATAGAGCATCCCCTCACATTGAGACCTTGGCTGGATCAGCGTGATATTTAGCTCGCTTGACATTCACAATGTGACGTCTCAGTGGTTCGCAGTTTGCACCACACTGAACTGGGGGATAATATAGTTTAATTACATGGAATAGTAAGAAAAACTGCATAGAATAGTTAAGTTTTTAAATAGTTTCCTTTAGAGTAAAGCCTTGGTTGTATTGGAGAGGGTGGTTTTTTTTTTAAGTCCAATCAGGAGTTAGATTTAAAATAGAGTTTCCTTCAGAAATAAGATAGAGCAGTGGTCCCCAACCTTTTGTTCATGCGGACCACAAACATGTTTTTGCCTTGGTGTCGCGGGCCGCAACAAAAATTTTTAGGGTTAAAAATAACGTTCTTCAAAATTAAAGATTTAACAGTGAAAAGAATTCACGACTTTCACGACTACATTATTCTGCCGGTGGGCGTGAATTTTAAAACGGTTTAATATCACACGGGCCTCAAATAAAGTCCCGGCGGGCCGCGGGTTGGGGATCGCTGAGATAGCAGGTAGAGCCTGTATTGGAGAATTTTAAATAAAATCGGCCAAGTGCGAGTCGGACTCGCGTACGAAGGGTTCCGCACCGTTATAGAGCAAAAATAGGCCAAAAATTGTGTTTTTTGTATGGGAGCCCCTCCTTAATTTTTTAATCTATTTAAATATGATTAATTGTTAATGTAAACATATATACTTAAGGCCTTTGTGAAAATTACTACCCTTTGGGTAGGGAACCCTAAATAAGTCCAATCAGGATTTTGATGAATGGCAAAGTTCTGACTTTTCTGTAATAGGATTAGGAAATAGGAGGTGTCTGCTCAACGACGTGGTCGTGCTTCTTGTACCATACGTGATACGAGCATATTTTAGATTTCAGAAGAAACACCCTGGATGCACTACAGGTCATAGTCTTCTACACTCTGCAGTATTTGTAGAGAGGTTATTTTTTACTCTCCGAAGTTTTGACCAAGGTCAAGACTGAACGCAAATCCCTTAAATACTTTGCCATAACTCCTGTACGTATTGGCAATTTACTAAATTATAATTTAATGTAGAATTCAAATTCACAGGTTGACGAGTTGTGTAATAGGTACTTTGAAGTAATACATACACTTTATCAAATTACCAGATGTGTGATCGTTCAAGTGAAATGCTATAGTTTTATAATAAGGGCAGGAAACGATCTCGGCACGAACAAATTTCTCAATCGACCTACGCTCTTTACAGGGCCTAGTTACATACTCGTAGAGATGTACGATAACGATATTGCGTATTGATTATTCGTTATAACTCTTTAGAAAGTACTTCTAACATCGACAGATTCTACTCGACATCGTTCACAAGTTTTGTGTGGAATACTTTTTCAGTGAATGTAACAACTCTATATTATAATGGAGTTACTCACAAAACCCAGACAAATAGTTCGTTGGGGTTACTTTAAAATAATTTGAAAACACACCTTTGGCCACTTATAGGAGGCCCCATCCGGTCTCCTTAAAAAGTTAAAGAATTTGAGGATACAAATCTTCGTCAAAAATACTTCAGAACAGAAGTTACTGCAGGAGTATCGCAACTCCTGCAGTAACTTCAATACCTGAATATCTAAGTATTTTTTGTTTTTGCGAAGCTTTGTATCCTTAAATTCTTAAACTTTTAAAAAGGAGACCCATCCGGTTCCAGCTAAAGTTTGTATCTGCATAAGTACGAAGCGATTTCAATACACTTTCTAAATGTGTGTATAAATAGAATTAAACAGTTGAATTAATTCGCCACACGAAATGTGTGCCAGTGAGGTGTATTGCACCCGAGTTATCGGCATTGGTGTCACGTGCCTACGTTGAATACCTTGTATGGCGAATTCGAGATCGTTTGTCTAGCATGACCTTTATGTTCGTTACTTCAATCATCACTTTCCATCGCCCACTTGATCTTTTATTTGACAGCAATGAGCAAAGACACGGCTAGAGGTGACTTTTTGCACTGGAGGTGCGATATTATGTGAAAATTAAGCCTTCTTTCATATTTTTGGTGTCCAAATGTAATGTTCTTAGCTTTTTTCTTATTTCTTTTTTAATATTATGTATTCGATTAGGATTATCTCCGTTTATATTTGTAATAACTTCACCAGAAACATAAAGCTAAGCTAAAACCTCCGGAGTTAGTCTAACAAGCAATCTCGTGGCCGCAATACGAACGACTCTCGATAATTTTGTCCCAAGTTTTCCGAGCCCGTAAACTATAATTCGAGAGTAACGGTTGGAAATAGCCCGCCGGTCGGTAACGATGTTTATTGGGTTAATTATGGCGGGATTCGGACTGGGCGACGACAGACGAGGTCGACGGAAACAGTCTAGTTTCAAATTTTGTATGGTTGAAATTTTGTGTAGTATGGTTTTAGAAGCTATTATATTATATTATATTATAGTATATTACTATTATTTATGACAAAACTTAAGTTACAATATGGTAGGTTCAGACCTGATACTGCAATCGATATGACAGTTTTATCACTTCACATTTTGGTAACTTAGTTTCGAAGCAATCATCTTCTAAAAGGTATAGCACTTCCATTGCAACTTGCATTCGATTTATGGCAGTCGTTATCTCTTCAACATCATTCACATCATTTTAATTGTGAATCATTAGACCTTAATTTATTCGGCAAGGGGCCAAACTGAATGAATTCTACTCATTGAAGAATTCATAGGATTTTTCCTACTTGGGATCTGATAACTCCTCCACATTGATAGGCTTATTATTATTCAGGATTTTGTCCTTCTTACCGATCGGCTTATTAAAATTGTTCAGGTTTTTGCCCTCAAGTTCCCGTTCCTTCGACCAGCTCTCGCCTAGAATAGCAGGAAACATTACCTAAGGAGATCCTCCTCGCGTCGCGTCACCGGGATCGATACTACAAGTGTTACTATTCCGCCTGATCTAATAACGCCGCCCTACGCGTCCTCATTCACGTCATTTATTTTTAGATTGTGCGCGACGATGTGGTGTAAATAATAGATTTAACCGAGTTATGAATAATTGTTATTCATCAGCTGTTTTATACGAGGCTTCAGCAAGATATGTTTTTATTAAAATTTTAAGATTTGAACTGCTCCAAGTTTTTGAACTCTGGGCTAGGTATCTTGTTATCTCTCTTATAGCTAGTTATTACTCGTATTTAGGAAAGGGGGACCCCTACTTGCCTAATTATATGTAGCAGACAATTGGCTTGTTTGCAATGGTAGTTTTGTAGTTGTCCTTTCACAAACAACTCTCTTGGAACAAACGTAAGCTAGCACGAAACACACAGTTAAAATAAATGAAAAATGTTTTCTTAATACATTTTAAAAAATGTTTTCAGATTTGCCCTACCTATTGACCTACCGGTAAGTAAAGAAAGGAAAAAAGTTGATGACATAACAACACAATTAAAAGATTTTATTGGATTATTCCTTATCAGAATCTATTATTCGACATCATTTGCAGTCGTCCATTATGTAGGCGAGATTGCCTTTTTTTATTCACCTCAGGCTCCTAATGAACGTCGAAGGAAGTGATTTCTTAAATAAATTATTCGAAGTCGAATTTCTTTGGAATTGTATTCGTAATAATGGAATTTATGTTATAAGATCACGCCACCAGTTGCGACAGAAGCTATTTTTGACGAAAAGAAGAAATCCAAATTTTAAAATGACACTAATAATAATTGTCGTTACTGTTTTTTTTTTTTGTTTTTGTTAGGGATTAGATTCTTTACATTTGTGTAGGAATTGGGATATAAATGGCTGTTTCTAATTTAATTATATAAATAATATGTTATTTATGTAGGAGCCATTGTAATTATTTTATTGTTTCTATTAAAATGTCCGTGGTTGTAAAAAATAACACTACGTCTATGCTTAGCGATTAGCGTAGAGAGTGGTAGTTACATAAATAATTAAAATAGCTGTAAGTTCTAATAGGTACTAAATTTTGTGTGTCTATCTGCTCTTAATATGGTCTCTAGTATTTAATAATTCCTTAAAAATAAAATAATAACAATAAGTAGAAATTAAGTATGTTTTAAGAAAACATGTGATTGTTACTAACGTTCAATGGATCTTCCATTTCCCAGCATGTTCTCTTAGCGTTAAATTAAGAACCATTGCTGGTAGTATGGCTAATATGGCTACCCATACTTTACGTTCAAACCAAATAAGTCTTTTTTTTGGTCTGAGAGTAAACTTGAAAGATCACAATTATGTGACATCACTCTTCATTTTGATAATGTTTGCCAATCTTCTTAATTGTCGGGTCAAATATAATTTATATACCCGATGCGAAGCTATCAATGATTATTTTTATGACTTCTCGACAAGCGAATATGACCTTTAACGCGTATGATTAGAGTTCATTACTCTCATTTAAAATATTTGGCTGTGTTGAACTTTGCGCCTCAATAAATGATACAAGAGTATGTTTCTGTTGTAACTTGTGTTGTTAATCAAGTAGGTATGAGCGTTGATATGCTCACTTAGTAACTCCTATTGCTGTGATTGTTAGTCGAAACTCGCAATCCTTAGTAATATTATAAATGCGAAAGTTTGTCTGTCTGTTATTCACACCCAAACCGCTGAATCGATATTGTTTAGACGTGGATTATAATTATTATTATACTTTGCAACTCGGGAAAGTTCATAGGATTTTTTATCCCGAAAAAAATGTACGGTTCCTGCGTGATAAACGAAGAAAGATTATCTGAGTTAAAAACTAGACTAAATCTATAACTGCATGTTTATAGATTTGGTTTTAGTTTACTACACGTCTATGAAAAGTTAAAATAGAGCTCTACAAAATGAGGCCAGTTTTTTCCCTTATAGGTAAGCCAGCCCAAAAATTACAGCTAGGTGAACTTTGTGCGAGACACAACGCCAAGTTTAGTTTGATGTGTGTGTAAAGTAAATGAAATAGTCTCAGTAATAATAAACGTCGTGCGCTATCTTGGTTCTTTATTGGATCTAAGATCTACGCTAAATTATAGCTTTCTTATACTAAGAGACCACCTAACAGTAACGGCCAACGGGTAACCCATTTGTTTTTCTATAGGTAGAGTTTTGTAATAGCCTCATTCTTATTATATTATCAAGACGAACGATTGCGGTTGCTATCAAAAACCAACTTCAAAGTATATTTGTTTATCGTACTAAAATAGTTTACGTTCCGTATACTAATCTTGATCGTTCGCAGACGCTGTTCGGGCCTTATAGATTTGGGTGTTTATGACTGTTATATTTCCATTCGCGATACTTTGTTTTAATGCTACAATATCTTACGAAAATCCCTTCTGGTTTTTGACCTGTGCTAAAAATTTGTAAATGTTTTTTTTAGTTTTTTAACGAGTTTGTAGAGGGGTTCTGCTAGAAACTTGAGCGTCGTTCCTTTATTTATATAGGACTTTTGTCGTCAAGAAAAAGGATCGTCTGTGATGATTAGTCTTATTTCGAGCAATTACTATCGTAGTATAACCATTAACCATAGTGGATCTTTTGATGCCTTTCATTACATTGCTGGTTTTTTAAATCTCTACCCTCGTTGTGTATTTTTAAAAGGACACCATGACGGTGCAACAGTTTACTAGTCGCCGTTAGTGCTGCTACTAACGAAATGGCTTACAGCTTAAAACTATTCACCGACTGGTTGCGCCGACATGGTCTTTATTATATTATGCGTAATGTATTTGGTGAATAAGTATAATATATAGAGCTATATATTTCACCAAATGTTGCCATTTCGATTTTAGTTACCTTTCTCCCTCGTCGAAACACAATATAAGCTTTGATTCACGCCGATTCTCTGCAAGACCGGTCAAGTCGGCCCGTTCATGCCGGACACACCTCTCTAAAGTTTCAGTCATATCTTTAGCGTCTTACCTTGACGTCCAATAACCGCGTAGTCTTATTATAATAAGCGTTCTTCCACGACGGTTTTCTGTAAGACCATGGTTTCTGATCAACCCTGCCCGGTGTGTTTGTGCCGGACACACCTCTAAAGTTACAGTCATATCTTTAGCGTCTTACCTTGACATCCAATAACCGCGTCGTCTCCCGGTCACCTGTCCTGTGACCAAATTAGACAGATTGCCCTCGTCCGCTCCTCAGCTGCGACTTGCGAGTATTGTTCTTTATAGAAATTGAGGTCCCATTGTTACAAGCTACAATGACCCTTCTTATTGATCGAAGGTACATGAAGGTTTGTCAGTTTTAGATGGCGATTGTTGAATGTGTTTTAGTGATTGAATAAGTATCTTTGTATGGAGCGATATAATATGACCATTGACCAACTTGCTGACCCGACAAAAGTTGTTTTGCCACATATACGTTATAGTAAACTATGCATATTGTACGTAATACAAATATTATGTAGATACCTTCCTCTTTAATTCACTCTACCTAATAAAGTTTTAGGTGGTGAATTTACAAACTGTGATATTATGTTACATAATGATTGAATAACTATCTTTGTACCCATTTTTCCCTCGTTACTATTATTTTCTTAAGTATATAATATTATGATTTATGTATATTGTATATGCGTCTGATTGTTCAGTGTAATATGATATGCCTCTGTAACTCACTCGATATTGTCTATTGTTACAGAACAGTGCACCGATGTGGGAGGAGTTCATATCCAAGGCGACGAAACTTCACTCGGCGCTCAAGTAAGTTTCAAGCCTTTTTCCACAGTGGAACATGATAGATGACTATGATTACCATCATGGTTATGAAGCTGTCTTTGGCATACATAATCGACGTTGATCGTGGGCAATCGCAGACGAATATCGCTCTACACGCTCTTAATCGCTTGTTGTGGTCCATCACGGGCAATACAGACAATACATGGAATTTGGCAAACGTAAGTCGTAACGTGACAATCAAAGCGTTGTTAAATCCCATACCTACATTTTGATCGCAAAAAGGAGCTAGATGAAACGGCCATTTTAAGTATCGGCGTAAAACAGCAATTATGCTTTGTTCTGTTTGAGATAAATGAAGTTCCTTAAATAAGTGAAGTCATCCGCTTACCAGAGCTTAAGGGCGTGAGGATTTTCGGATCCAGAAACGAAACTCGCAACAATATAAAATGAGTTAAAACTTACAAGTAGCTTGTATAGCCACTATAGAAAATTACTCTTTTAAATATGAGAGGATTGAAGAATTGACAAAGTGGCAGATTGGCATAAAACAGTCACTTTGTCCACTTACGTATCTAGTTTCTAATCTTTTTCATTTTGTGATCCGTTTGCAAAAGAGGTTTTCGAGTATTATTTGACTTTTGAGTCTGTTCGACCTTTTTTTTTTTGATGCGCAGGGGAAACCCTCATGGGTCCCCCGGGTTGGGTATGTGCCTCAGCACCCCGGGGGTATGTGAGACTCCTACTCACTAAAACCACCTGCGGTTCGCCTTCAGCCGTATAAAGGAGGGATGTCCCGGATCTATCTAACGCGGGACTCCCTCCACGACCGGCCGGTCTACCTCAATAGGGACCGGACTTCCACCAAAGTTAGGGAACGCTTAGGCAAACTAAAGCATTCCCCTCGGCGCCGGGACTAGCTAAGCCGGGCAGGTTCCCATCCTGACCCGGAGCCCCGTGGGACTTAAGTTATTGGAGGTTCACATAGCGACGCCTCCGCACTCCCGTCCTACGCCGGCGGAGCGGAACGGAGGAAGGGTCATCCTCTCTGTTCCGCTCCGCGGCCTCTTTTTGCGAAATCGACCTTTCGTAAAAAGAGGCCGCGGAGCGGAACAGAGAGGATGACCGCCGCCTGCCAGGCCTCATCGCTCTCGAGCATGCAGCGAACCATGCTGGAGAGCGAGAGGTCCCGCCCAAGCACCGCCATGAGATCATGGCGCTGCACGGCCCATCGATCGCACACCTCGAGGGTGTGCTGGGCCGTGTCCTCCGCAGCGCCACAATCATGGCAGGCTGGCGTAGGCTCCCTCCTGGGAGTCTGTTAGACCTAGCACAATCTGGTTCATTATACTGCAGTCGCTATAGTGTCAATTTGTAGCAGACATTTCTTCATTGATGTCGTATAGAGTCAATTGCATTGACGCGGTGCTTCATACTGCCTATGCCAAGTTGTGTTTTCCGGTGATATGGACCGGTTACTTTATATTCATCGATGTCAGTGAAAGGGTTATGACATGCTTGATGCTATCATAATAATTATGTCCCAATAAATACGTTGCTGTATAGGTAATGTACTCAGAGCAGTTATGATTCCTAGGCAGATGGCGGACCTAAGTAATTTAGTCACGTTAAGGGCCCGGGTTACCCTCGAAATTTTCATACATTCTTAATACCAAAATCATTGTCTCATGCGAAAATATTTAACATGTTTGAGTTATTTTTCAGCTTAAGATAGTAATTACCTAGGGTCCTGAACAAATTTTTTTTACAAAATATTTAAATACTAAAAAAAAAATTTTTGTGTTTAAATATTTTTTAGTAAATTTACTACTAAACATTTAAACACCAAAAAATAGACAAAAACACTAAAAATATATAAATAAATAGTAAATTTACTACAAAATATTTAAACTTTAAAAAATATTTTTTATTATTTAAATATTTTGTAGTAAATTTACTATTTATTTATATATTTTTTAGTGTTTTTGTCTATTTTTTGGTGTTTAAATATTTAGTAGTAAATTTACTAAAAAATATTTAAACACAAAATTTTTTTTTTAGTATTTAAATATTTTGTAAAAAAAAATTGTTCAGGACCCTAGGTAATTACTATCTTAAGCTGAAAAATAACTCAAACATGTTAAATATTTTCGTATGAGAAAATGATTTTGGTATTAAGAATGTATGAAAATTTCGAGGGTAACCCGGGCCCTTAAGTCAAACTCATCCGACCGATCACAGCTAACATTGAATTAACATAAGCCGACCAAACGATGTAGGTCTGTCAACTGCCTAGGAATCAATTTCCTCGAGTAAGAGTGGGTTGCACCGGCGTACTTTAACTATAACTTTAACTTTACATAACAAAATGTGAAAAGAACTGTCAAATCCCTAGCAAAGGTCGCCATATTTGATGATAACCTTAACCTTAACTTTAACTACGCTTCTGGTGCAATTTACCCTAAGTATGCAGTTGACGGATCTATGTCATTTGGTCGTGTTGTGTCATGTGTGACACATGTGTCAAACCCGGCCGACAGCAGCTGATGACGACGACATTAAGTTGACATATTATCCGAACAAATGACGTAGGTCCGTCAACTGCCTAGGAATCAATTTCTTCGGTGGTACAGTAAATTGTTTTGTAGGAATATGCGTAAAAGACTCAAAGAGAGATCTCTGACCACGCAATGTGGAATGATTGGTCTGGTCAGGTTAAAGCCGTGTCTTAGTTCTCAGCTGAGGCCTGAGGCATAATTAGCTAGTATGTAGTTCAGAAAACTTCGACAGCGAGATTTAGGACTGGCTTAGTATAGATTGTGGATTTAACTGTTAGTTTACATTTTAACAGAATTGCTATTTTATTTCAAAAGGCGCATTATGTGAGAAATCATTTAATCTTTACTAATGTCACAATGTTTCAAGTTTCGAGGTTAAGGGCCCGGGTTACCCTCGAAATTTTCATACATTCTTAATACCAAAATCATTTTCTCATACGAAAATATTTAACATGTTTGAGTTATTTTTCAGCTTAAGATAGTAATTACCTAGGGTCCTGAACAATTTTTTTTACAAAATATTTAAATACTAAAAAAAAAAATTTTTGTTTAAATATTTTTTAGTAAATTTACTACTAAATATTTAAACACCAAAAAATAGACAAAAACACTAAAAAATATATAAATAAATAGTAAATTTACTACAAAATATTTAAATAATAAAAAATATTTTTTAAAGTTTAAATATTTTGTAGTAAATTTACTATTTATTTATATATTTTTTAGTGTTTTTGTCTATTTTTTGGTGTTTAAATATTTAGTAGTAAATTTACTAAAAAATATTTAAACACAAAAATTTTTTTATTAGTATTTAAACATTTTGTAAAAAAAATTTGTTCAGGACCCTAGGTAATTACTATCTTAAGCTGAAAAATAATTCAAACATGTTAAATATTTTCGCATGAGAAAATGATTTTGGTATTAAGAATGTATGAAAATTTCGAGGGTAACCCGGGCCCTTAAAAAGTCCGAAGAAATGAAGTTTAGAAATGAAATGAAGTATGGGAGCCCCCCTTATTTTTTTAAATTGTTTTAATATTATTATTAAATATTAAAGTACACATATAACTAAGGACTTTGTGAAAAATTGAAGTACTTACCTGTTGCCATTTTTGATATAGAGCAACGTTTGTTGTATGGGAGCCCCCCTTAAATATTCATTTTATTTTATTTTTAGTATTTGTTGTTATAGCGGCAATAGATATATACATAATCTGTGATAATATCAAATCTCTAGCTATTACCGTTCTTGAGTTACAGCCTGGAGACAGCAAAAAAGGCCATAAAAATCACGTTTGTTGTATGGGAGCCCCCCTTAAATATTCATTTTATTTTATTTTTAGTATTTGTTGTTAAAGCGGCAACAGATATACATAATCTGTGATAATATCAAATCTCTAGCTAGAGTTACAGCCTGAAGACAGACAGACAGACAGACGGACAGACAACGAAGTCTTAGTAATAGGGTCCCGTTTTTACCCTTTGGGTACGGAACCCTAAAAAAAGGAAATAAAACCGTTATATCTCCGAAAGATTACGGTTTCTGCGCGATTTGAATTACGACGAGTTCTGGCGCAGCAATTTCGGGGGCAACTCCAGTTGGACATAATATAATATCATCAAAGTAACTACTGTTACTTTGATTTAGTTGACGCCTCCGTGGTTCAGTGGTTTAGAGCGTGGGTCTTGACTCGCGGAGGTCGTGGGTTCAATTCCCGCGTTGGAAACATGTTATTTCCAAGTTTGGTTAGGACAATGCATGCTTATCAGTGATCACCTGATTGTCGGACAAGTGAGATGATCCATGCGTCGGATGGGCAATGGGCGTGAAAAAATCGGTCGGTCCTGCGCCTGATCTCTTGCCAGTCGTGTCGCTCTTCCAACCCACTGGGTTATGAGAGTAAAAGGAATAGAGAGTGCTCTTGTGTACTGCGCTCACACTTGGGCACTATAAAAATTACTACTGCGTCACTGGCCTAGTTCCAATGAAGCCGGCCACCGTCACCGAAACCGACATCGGTAATAATAACTAAGTAGTTACCAATGTAGTTACTTTAATAACTCCCTTAAGGGAGTTCTTAAAGTGACTATGTACTTAGTTATTTTCTATAGAGATCTAGTTCATTCACACAGATGATTTCACGGCGGCTATTAACGTAGCAAACGAGACTGTTGAATAATGAGATTGTATGCGACGACACGCGCAGGAAGCTATTTCCTGTAGTCACCTTGATTAAAGCTTAGTTCTCACTTAAGCGCATACCACGCGACGAAAACACGATAAGATTTTATAGTAGCTCCAATATCGCTTTCCCTTTCTTTACATTTATGAATGACTAGACGACGCCTGCAATTCCGTTACGCCGAAATTCGTTTATCGCGCGGGAACAGTATATTTTTCCGGGAGAAGAACTATCCTATGTCCTTTCCCGGGACTCAAATCTCAGCAGAATCGGTTTAGCGGTTTGGGCGTGAAGAGATAACAGATAGACAGACACATAATTCGCATTTATAATTTTATTAGCATGGATATTGGATGTGTATGAAGATAGAAGGTATCTTGTGGTACGTTTCCATCATTATAGGTGTACGTTGCGAGGACTGCGTTTTTTGTAAACCTCGCTAAGTGCAGATTCTATTGGTTCTCTAAACACATTCCTCTTCCATATCTGGTCGGAACTGACCCTTAATATAAAATATTATATCTTTGCTATGCGTGACGCGCTTTATTAGTAAGAGGATGTTGCGAGTACAGTTGATACTAAATCTTAATGTCTACATAGTAGGGTTGTAAATGTATTTTCCAAGCGATCTGCTGAAGGTGTCGGTGTGCACTGGGTCTTATGAGACGTCTGGAGGTAGTCTGGTAAAGGCAAAGGGTACTCACAACTTGAGCCCTTATGATGTGAACTTTCATGAATCAACTGTGTGGGCTGCAATGTTTCTAATTTCCGTTGGCATTAAACTTATTTTATTGTTTAGGTTGCTACGTAAACTCTGTACTTATCTTTGTTAAAAGAGGCTTACGGACTATAGTGCTTACATGCCAAATTTTGGCAAAAATCTGTTGTAGTTTTTGTGTGAAAAAGTACACACCCCATATTTTTTACTACGCCCTTTTCTTCCAATTTTGACCCCCAATGTTTTGCATTCCAGGTCCGCTTTGGTGGCAATAGCTGCGTTTCTCGACGCATTTCAAAAAATCGCCGACTCCGCTACCAATGCAAGAGGTAAGTTTCTCATTTTCTCATTTTTATATACGCTTTTTATTAGCTTCACCTGTATATTTGTTTGTAACCGACTTCTTTGGGCGCGATTTTGACCCACTTTAAACAGCCAGATTTCGTTCAAACTTTGTAGATTTATCGAGGACCGATGACAATACACTAATTTGATATAATTATTCCATTTTTCAATATCTATGTTTGTATGTTTGTTTGTAACCGACGCTTTATATAAAAAGCGTGTTTTTAGTTTTTTTAACTATTACTTATTTTACAATGATCCACAAACAAATTGTAGCGTGTATGAATTTGATATTGAAGATAAACATGACAATTATTGACAAGACAGCCAGGATTGAAATTGGGTGGTAAAGACCATAGACTTATAATATACTGACGTAAAGACCACCTGACAACCCGAAAATGCGTGACGATTTTCGATCTATCAATGTGTGCGTGTGCTAGTGATGTATCTTTTACTATCGATAGTATAGTCCGTTCCACAGTGTATTTTTTGTCCAAAAAATTGGCCATGCCTTTTTTTTGGAAATCTTGAACAGAAATGTTATGTAAGTAATTTATTAGTATTTACATGTGTTAATTTCTTATTATGAACAATAAAAAAACACTTTTAATTTTTTTTCAATAAAATTAAAAACTGCCATAACTTTTTAAATATTTACTTAATTATCTTCTTGATTATTCTGATCGACAATAATAAAAAAAACACACAATTTAACCTGATTTACATATTTCTTAAATAAGTGTTTAAAGATTTACTTACGATTTATGTTTTTTTTTTCTTTAATTTATTATGAACGTATTTATTATAGGTTTATGGTAAAGACTATAAAGATATAATTATACTAGCTGTCCCGGCAAACATTGTTTTGTCATTTAAAGTATTTCTACTTCATCAGTTGATACAAAATCTTACCCCCTTTTTTTGTCCCCTTAGAGGGGTGGGGGGAAAAATTTATACACCAGATGTTAAGTTAGAAGAAGACAAATATATATCTGCGAAAACCGCATTCAAATCGGATCAGTAGTTTTCGTGTGATGCTGGAACAAACATACAGATAGACAGACAGACAGACAAAAAACTAACCACATTTTTGGCTTCTATAGCGATGTAGTAACACCTCCTGCTTATTATTTTTTGAATATCTTTAATGTACAGAATTTTCATTTCTACAGTTTTATTATAATGTGTATAGATTAATACATACAATATAAACGGAATTTAAGCCGTCAGCGTGCTAGATTGGTAATATTTATTTTTTCGTTCATTAGGAATTTCGGGTTTTTACTATCATTATGAATTCAATGCATGTATTTTAAAGGTTTACGTGACCATTGTTATTTCCTCAAGACCTTAAATAATGTGATTAATTTAAACGTACGTAGTAGGAATCCCCACAACTTACTTAACGTATGAATTAATTGTAATTACTCTTCCAAGTCCCATCTGTTACGACCACTACCACGTGGTTACGACAATGATTTTTAACAGTTCAAATAAAAACAATGTAACTTATTATCCTGCTCGCTAAATCAATATGATTTGGCAAGTAGGCGGAGTCTTAAAGATACTTAATATTTATTTAATAATATTAATATTATGTATTATGTTCTTATGGAAGCAAGTAGACCAAGTTTTCTCTCATCCGTATCTAAAAATAAATGCAGTATTTTTTATTTCTAGTTTATTGTATATCTAGTAATCTCCTTAAAATGCCTTAATAATTAAGTGTTCATAAATATTATTTTATATCCTACTTATCAACTATTTAAGTTTTACTTTGGTTCGTTTTACTATTTAATAGAGTTTACAGTTTCATAGCTCTTCCATCGTTTTCGCTATCCAATCGAGATATTTGTAGATGTGCGTGTACACCGCCGGTTGGCCTTTCGTTCCGCAGCTCTTCGGCCCGAAGCTTACCACTCCTACTGCTATGTATGTCGTCTCGTTGATGAGGTACAACAGGGGGCCGCCGGAGTCGCCCTTGCACGTGTCTTTCCCCTCTTCTCCTCCCGCGCATATCTGGTTGTCGATCAGGCCCGTCGAGATCGTATTTCGACACTTGCTCATGGGGACGTACGGCACGTCGACTTCCTTCTTCACGTCGTAGAACTCTGTTTTACTGGGATCGTCGCCCCAGCCGGCGACGGTGAAGTTTGTGTTCTCAGTGAACTCCAGCACGTAGTCCCTCGTTGGTAGGCACACCGTTTTGACAAAATCTGAAATTTGAAGGAATTCCTTTATAATTGCCACTTTTTTGGGTGATATTTCATCTTACATGTAATAAATAATAAAAAAATAATAATAATGAATTAATAACAGTTAAAAAAACTTAAAAAAAAAACCGCTATTTTTTAATGAAAAAAAATCTAGAATTGTCATTGGCTCTTTATACGTATGCAAACACAATAGCTTATTATCTGTTATCGCGGCCCACGGGGCCGCTTGGGAGTTTAGACGATAATTACTGGAGATAGGTGAAAATCGTGCCCAAAGCTTCTGTTACATACATTCAGCCCAAACTTATAAAAGCGTGTTAAAAACGGTATTAAAAAATTAAAAACCTGATTGCATTCGATATCAACTGCCAGTTGCCACTATTAAAGTAAACATGAATCTGACGACCACATCACCTCGACTCTAAAGCTAAAATACATCAACCATTTTTCTGACGCAGAAGACGGTAAATTGCCTTTTCATCGCGGTGACTTAAATATAGTAAATAGTAATTAAAATCAAACCAGTCTGATTTTTAACGACTATCGAACAAGGCTGGGTTGCTGACTTATCTCAACGCAACTTAAGGGTTTAAAACTTTCTATTAACGTTGTTATTGCATCCATTCTTCCATACTAATATTATAAATGTGAAAGTGTGTCTGTCTGTTACCTCTTCACGCCCAAACAGCTGAATCGATTTTGCAGAAATTTGGCATAATTGGCTAGAGTCCCGGGAAAGGACATAACATATATATATTTTATCCCGGAAAAATTTACGATTCCCGAGCGATAAACGAATTTTGGCGCAACGGAGCTGCGGGCGTCATCTAGTCTAATAAGTACCTGAGAAGACAGCATCCTGCGATAGCTTGACAATTCCAATGTCGTGTTGTAAATTTCTCCTCGTGAATCCGGGATGTTTCATGACGGACTCGACGGGTATGAATATATTTTCTATCTGGTCCTCGCCACCTCCCTCGACTTCCACAACATCGATGGGGTACGATGTTATGTTGTATTCTGCCAAACGGGCAATTTGCCTGAAAAGAACAAAATTTTTGATTTTTATCGTGAAATTTAATAAATCAAATAGTATGTATGTAATCTGTATGGTGTTCCTCAGCTTAGGCTTCTTATAGACGAACGGCACTTGCAAACGGTAGCCGTTGCCAGTACTGCCTCTATCTGCCGTTGGCAAGTGCCGTTCGCGTTAGTCTGTAGAAGCCCAAAGAGGACGAATAAAGCAAAATTGAGTTGACGCCGATTCCGCGTTATTTTTCACCGGCATATATTATATTATGGATGACAGGCTTAAGTGTGAAGAAAGAAGGACGTTGTTTCTTTTTTTTAGTTTATTCGCCTTAACCTTTGGTAACACGTGTTTGTAAAGACTTCTACAGACGGAGGAACCCGGTCCATGCAGAAGTTAGGCATTGGTAGGCGTAGATGACATTGACAGCTGTCAAATTGGTGCGTAGCTGTGTTAACTATGTACACTTTTGACAGTTCTGATGGTCCACCTGAAACCATCAAATTTGACACGTGGGTTAAGTGTTGCCAAATAAACAAATATCTGCATATAATTAAGGAAATATTTACTGTATTAAATTTAACGCAAAACATTGCTTGCGAGTTACGACTCCTGTCTTTACTTTTAAATAATTGGGTCTTTAGAATATAACAGTTTTCTTTTATTTGTACAAAAACTAAACTACAATATGAAGAAAAACGATAAATAAAAGCGGTCTTACAATTTGCAAAATACATGCAAAGTATAATTTACATGCAAAATAAAAACGCAGCTCTTGTCACCACATGACCACATACGATCTTGTGATTTTTTTCGCTTGGATATTTTTCGAAATTTTTCTTGAATAGTTCATAGTGGCTTCATATTATTGATATTTCATGTCCGGCTCTTATGCGGGCATAATTGCTGACTAAGGATATTTTCCTAAAAAACTGCTTCGAGATAATTATAGGTACATTCAACCGATAATAATATAATAATTATTAAAGTCAAACACAGATTCACAGACTACTCACGTCTTACAGATATTTTGTATCCAATCCAGCTATGCTTTAAATTGCAAATACAGTGTGTGGAAAATATTTCTTTCAGAATTGGTAACATTTAAAGAAAAAGAAGCTTTTTTGAATTGTGAACTTTATTGCAACTGCATAGAGTTTAAACTCTGAAAACAATTTTATAAATGTCATTCCGGTTTGAATGGACCGTGTGTAGTGGACGAGGAACCATCAAAACTGTCAAATTTGTACAACCTGAACACGAGGCAGGTATCACGTTTTGCGAAAACCAACTTCAGCATGGACCGGCTTTCTCCATGTGTTTCGCCCTTACAGTATGGTCTGAATTAATAACACTGAGTGAATTCATTTTGAAAAATGTTGAACCACATGAACTACGAACATCCGATGGTGCCATAGCAGCACCATCGTTCGTAGTTCATTCGCATAATTCGCAAAGATATGCTGCTCATATTTTATTTTCGTCGTAAAGTTTATCGGTTGCTTTCAGAGACAAAATGATGATTGAAATCCAATTAAATAAAGAGTAATTGACAGATAATAATGTATGGGATTTGTTTCATAATCTTCATTTAATTTTATTAAGTAATTATTATTTCTCTGAGTGTGACAGTTAAAGTGATATAATATTATTTGAACTTACGGTATCCCATTTATGCTGTCAACGCAGTGAGCAGCGGTCAATATGAATCTGGATGAAATTAGACTGCCCCCACAACCAAGTATACCTCCGGCATATTCCAACAGCACTAGCCATGGATACTGGTCGATGCCGGTTGGCTCTCCACCTGAAGAATTTAAAGTTTAGGGTTACACAACTACGATCTACGGTAAATAGTCTACAAAACCTGTGGTCTAGTGGTTCGGAGCATAACACTTGACTCTGAAGTTCATGTCATGTCATGAGTTGGATTCAAAAGTTGGAACGAGTACATATTGTAGTCTTCAAGTTTCATATGAAAGGACAGTGCAGATGGTAAAGCATTGATTATTTTGCTGGCCGTGTCAGTTTGTACAATGTACCGACATGTAACTGGGCTATGAGAGTGAAGTACGAGTAAGAGCAATTTATGCTTACTTGCTTGAGCTATGCTAGCGAGCAAGCTAAATTGCCCAGTTTAGGTTCAAATAAAATCGGTCACCGATCCAACAGAGAATCCTCGTCAGTCGTCAACTTAATTCCTTTTCGTTTGAATATGTTAAAAAAATAATACAGAATATTATTATTTGACTTACCAATGATTTTATTGGAACTGAAGACGTACAAGCCGCAGTTATCTTGATTTTTGAAAGTCACAGTTTGTTGCTGTCCTGTTGTACCGACCAAGTCGGGGTTTGCTGACAATGGGACCACTGGTGGCTCGATGGTTGCTGGCTGAGGTGGTGGTTTGTATTTGGAGGGCATAGTAACAGGTCCTTGTTGTACGCCGTTGCCTATAGGTGGTCTCTCGTACAAAACGGGATTCACCATGAAATGGCTCCATGTTGATTCATGCGGACAGCACACCTGGAAATATTAAATCATGTATATTATAATTTGTCGATGAGGAGTCATCAAAAGAATTACACAAAAAAGTCCCCGGGTTCTTGTGTTCGGTGTACCACATCTGCGGGCGCATGATTCTTTTACAACACGTAGAAAAGCACCTACTTCTATAAAGTTTCCTTACAACAAAATGCCTAGTTATCTTCCTCGTGTTATAATTATCACGAGGGAAATCCAGACATTCAATGTATCTAGGCCAGATTTGGCTGTATCGCAACATAATAACATGCTTAGTGTGGAGTATCTATAATTTTTTACTTGTATGAGTGAGCTGCACCAACTTGCCATAACGATAACAAAGTAAAATTTCTTGTTAGTCAAGCTATATTAATATTAAATTCTGAAGAGTTTGTTTGTTTGTTTGAACGCGCTAATCTCAGGTACTACTGATCCGATTTGAAAAATTCTTTCAGTGTTAGATAATAGCCCATTTATCGAGGAAGGCTATAGGCTATATAACATCACGCTGTCACTTTTGGCAGCGAAGAAACACAGGAAAATGTGGAAAAAAACGGGATAAATTATTCATCTTTGAGAGCTTCCGTTGCGTGCGCTGCAAAAACGGTCCAAGATACCCAAAAAATATGTATGAAAGAATTATTCCTCTTTAAATTAATGATCTAAAAAAATATCCTTGATAGCTGCACATGTCTATCTTTTAAGATTAGTAATCGTTTTTATCTATACTTATAAAATAACATGTCCTGACTGACTGATTCATCATCGCTGAGCAAAAACTGTTAAGGTTACAGCCACGAAATTTGGTGAATAGGGTTGTTTTATAAAGTAGACACCCACTAAGGAAGGAATTTTGGAAATTTTACCCCGAAGGGGTTGAAATAAGGGTTGAAATTTTGAATGAATGTCCGTCATTTCTTAAAATAGACACATAAAACTTAAAAAAAATTAAAATTAATGGATACGTGTTAAAGCTTTTTGGAAATTCTACCTCCAAGGGTGTGAAATTGGGGTTGATAGTTTGAATGAAAGTCCGTCATTTCTTGAGATAGAAACATGAAATCCTTTTTTGGGATACTGATCAAAAATGAATGGATACTTATTTAAGCATTTCTGGAAATTCTACCCCCAAGGGGATGAAATTGGGGTAGAAAGTTTAAAGTCCGTAATTTCTTGAGTAAGAAACATGAAGCTTTGTTTTTGGGCTACTGTTAAAATCAAAAAGATACTTAATTAAGCATTTCTGGAAAACCTACCCCTAAAGGGGTGGAATAGAGGTTGAAAGTTTGAATGAATTACCGTCATTTCTTGAGTTAGAAATATGAAACTTTATTTTTGGACTACTGATTAAAAATTGATGGATACGTATTTAAGCGTTTCTGGTAATTCTACCCCCAAGGGGGTGAAATTAGGGTTGAAAGTTTGAATGACAGTCCGTCATTTCTTAAGTTAGAAACATGAAAGTTTATTGACGTTTGCTTAAATAGGGTCCCATTTTTAGGGTTCCGCACCCAAAGGGTAAAAACGGGACCCTATTACTAAGACTTCGTTGTCTGTCCGTCTGTCCGTCTGTCCATCTGTTCGTCCGTCTGTCTGTCTCCAGGCTGTAACTCAAGAACCGCTATAGCTAGACTTCTGAAATTTTCATAGATTGTGTATATCTGTTGCCGCTATAACAACAAATACAGAAAATAAAATAAAGTAAATATTTAAGGGGGGCTCCCATACAAGAAACGTGATTTTTTTGGCCTTTTTTGCTCGTAATCAATAATGGTAACAGCTAGGCACTTGAAATTTTCACAAAATCCTTAGTTATATTTGTACTTTATCGAGTCCGACTCGCACTTGGCCGATTATTACACTTTGTATATGGAACCACAAAAAGGGGAAAACTATCTATCTTTGTTATTATACTATGTTAACGCAGACGAAGTCGCGGGCGACAGATAGTAAAGGATAACTGGTAACCGTTGATTTTGCCCGATTACCGTTAATGTTTAGTTTAGTTAACTATTAATTATTTCAATATCCTAATCCCGTTTTATCATGTTGAAGTCAAGGAATAAAAATATACAGCTTGTGATATCCGGCACTTATCAGGCAGTGGTGAAACAGGCCCTAAATATATTTGTCAGGTTCGTTGTCTACAAATTGTAAAATGTCACAATTTACAAGTGGTTTCTTGACTTTTGAATGAGCTGGTTGATTGTCTGATTAATTTGTATCAGAATTCAGACGTAACATTTTAGTCATTGGAACGTTTTTGGACATCAGAGTGGGTGTAGACCTAAATCATAAATATTAATTTTGGGCGAACAAATGGTTTGTCGCTACTTTTATAGGTTCGAGGTTGAATATATTTTTGTTGCAAAATGTAATTTATAAATTTGTTTATCCTAGCTAGACGATTTCTTAGTTAAATATATTTTACAAAATTACCAAATCGAATTTTGAAATTCTTAACGATTCCAATCAGATATAAACCGTTGTTTATCTTGAGATACAACTCCAATTTTGAATAAGGGTTTTCGAAAAAGAAAACTTACCTTAATTTTAGCACTAGACGGATTGCCGCAGTATGTTTGTGCGATGTACTTATTTTCTTCCTTAGTTTTTGGTCTTTTGTGATAAATGTCCGACAGTGGCTTACATTTTGATATGTCTATACATGTCCCGGCGTCACCGTTAGGCACCTTGCATATTGTAGCTGAAATGAGATTTCACACTATTGTATAAATAATAAATATTCTTAACAGAAAGTCAAACAGTTGAGTAGTAAATAATTATAAGCTTTATCAATGTCAAATAAAGAGAAATGGTGGAAATGAATAAAATTCCTTAACTAGTATTTTACTTTCCAAAAATTATACTTTATCTCCATGGAAAACATGAACTTATATAAAAATAAATCCGGTCTCTACTGTTTTGCTAATATTTTATTTATTATCTTTTACAACCCCTAATTTTAATTTATCCTTGTCTATTATACTTATTTTGGATATCATCACTTTTTTAACGTCTCAAATTATTGCAAGTTCCTTTTGAGTGGCACTTACTTGCAGAGCTTTTCCAAGTCACGGGGTTAAGATGAAACTGGTTACCTTACTAGTTATTTTGGTTAAGCTCTCAGTTTACTATCGTTTCTGAACACCGCAACAGGCAAAATAAAAACAAGTGATTTAAGTTAATTGGACTCGTATATGTTTTAAGAAGTAATCTTGAAGATATCCTAAAAGTTACTGATGGTTTGAGTATGCAAAAGTGACTGACCTCCTTCGAGTATATCCAACACGAGAACGAACACGCACAATACAAACACGAAATGCATCTTAAGTTGGTGAGGAAAATCGACGGGTGTTTAGCTTAGGCCGTCTCGGAGGACACTGAATCAGGTTTTGTGCGCGGACACTATTTATTGCACATGAAATTCCTTCGGTTGCTGCTCAGTTTCTTACGATGCGTAAACCATATGCCAATTTCTCCAGGTTACGTTACGTTGGGATATCATTGCGAAATCTGATAACACAAAGCCCTACAGTAAAATAAAAAAAAAATGCTTTACAAATCAAAGAATTTTCACTATGATTTGTTCCGAGCTTTTTTCTAGAATGTAGGATATTGATGTTATTAATCTATTTCCAAGATCACAGCATAACGAAAAAACAAGCAAACAAGCGAGCACATTTTTTTAAGTTTCCATATTTTAAAAATTCTAATTTTAGTAAAAAATCTAATGGTACAAATTACAATGAACTAAAGGTGGAACTTCTCTATCGAAATAACTCTATTTTAAGACTTTGTTGACTATTATAAACTTGAAGTTTCCTCTTACATACTTACTAAGTTTAATACACTTCTTAAGGCGCTTTATCCTTATAGCGCCTTAATAGTGTAGATGTACTAGATGTAATAATAACCTGTGCTATAGTATTAATTAAATTATGAGTAATTTGTCGAGATATTTTGTATACATATTTGATATTACTTACTAACTTAGTATCTATAATATAGAAACGAACTAAATGTCTAATGTAAGCGCTGATCTCTAGAACGGCTGAACCGATCACCAAAAATTTTTTTTGTTGGTTGCTCATATCAAAGGAAGGTTTTTAATAAGAGAAACTATATCCACAAAATTACGTGAAAATTAGAATATTTAAGAATTATTTCTGATGACGCAATCCCACCGCTTTTGATAATTTAAATTTCATAGATACATGACAGGACGATGTCCGTCGGGCCCGCTTGTTATTGTTTGAACAACAGAAAGGATGACTCAAATCTCAATGAATTAGTTGTATAAAATGGTGTAATTATTAATTAAAATTATGGTATTTTTAGTAATGTGGTGACTTGGTGATCGGGTACGAACACACGCTATTGGGTTTTTTTTATTTGATAGCTCCTATCAGCAGGGTTCATTAATATAATATTTTACTAATGTTTAGAGCCAACTAATATTATGTCCAATTTAGCTACATTAGAACTGTCACCCAAAGCGGTACTTTTTACAACGAAAACTGTAGTCTTCAGTAAGTTTAAAGCAATCTCTTTGTTATATCTGCATGTTGTTTAATGTAGTTTAGTTTTTATACTAATCTCTCTTTCTCTACTTAAATCAGCAGATCAGCACGATAAAAAGAAAGATTCAATTGCTTTATTATACTAAGGGCCTGTTTCACCGCTTCCTGAGAAGCGCTGAATAGGCTATCCACCAATTAACTTGAGTAAGTATGGAGAATATGTCAAAAAAGTTGTGAATAGCTTATTCGGCACTTTATCAGGAAGTGGTGAAATAGGCCCTAATTCATTTAAAATATTATGTAATGCATATTTTGTGAAATTTGGTTGAGACTAGACGTTAAAAGCAGACCACATGATAAGAGATATTATGTAGCCTCTGGATAGAATAAGTATCTAAACAAGATATAAACTACACAAGATAACTCAGAATAATTGAACAATTAAACTTAAAATTGGAAAAAAATCTGTGCATTGTTTACAGCACAGATTCTGCAGATCTGCGCAGATATTATACCTGTACACTGTGCACTGTACAGTCAGCTTAAACTGAGGGGTTAGTGCGAGTTTTATTCGATCTTTTATACGAGCGAAAGTAGACAAAAAATGTATTTCTTATATATCTTATTTTAATTAAGTAAATATTATAATATAATCTTATATAATATTTACTTAATTAAAATTTTATTATTAATTATTAAATTTTAAATATAATTAAGGATTTTGTGATAATTTCAAGTGCCTAGCTACCATTATTGATTACAATTAGTGAAAAAACCTAAAAAATCACGTTTGTTGTATGGGAGCCCCCTTAAATATTAATTTTATTGTGTTTTTAGTATTTGTTGTTATAGCGTTAACAGAAATACACAATCTGTGAAAATTACAGAAGTCTAGATAATATAGTGGTTCTTGAGTTACAGCCTGGAGACCACTGATCTCTATTATACAAGTACGCTAGATAGCTGATTCCCTTTGAAATGACAGCTATATTTTCTTGTGCCTATTTGAAGCGGAATCAGCGCCCCCATTATTCGGGTAGAGAACTAAATCTGACGTAAAAATGATGTTTGAAAGCCGCCATATTGGCGCTGATAGCAGTAGTGAGAGTATTTGGAACTAATACTAGTGATGACAACTGTTGTTATTGGTTGTGGTTACGTCAAATTTAGTTCTCTACCCGAATAATGGGGGCGCTGATTCCGCTTCAATTAGGCACAAAAAGCAGGTGTGTATCAGCTATCCAGCGTACTTGTATAATAGAGATCAGTGCTGGAGACAGACGGACAGACACCGAAGTCTCAGTAATAGGGTCCAGTTTTTACCCTTTGGGTACGGAACCCTAAAGAAGTGGGTTAGTAAACAACATCTCTTTAAATGTATCGTGATCTAATCTCTTCAGATTTCATCTGGACTCTTAGGGCCTGTTTCACCACTTCCTGATAAGTGCCGAATAGGCTATTCACCAATTAACTCGACAGATGAAGTATGGAGAATCAGAAAGATATCAGAAAGTGGTGAAACAGACCCTCTTTAAATTTTGTAAAAATGTTCCTTGTTTTTGCTTCAACTTGCATCGGCTGTAGTCGTAGTCGATTCCACGTCGCTATGTCCAACAATATGGAGGTAGTAGGTACACCGTACACGTCATGTAGTCCACGTTATGTGGTCCTCGTCATATGGTCCACGTCACTTAGGCCCGTATAAATAGTCAGTACTTAAGATGCGACCCGGTCTCAAGACGCGGTTTGGCTCTGTGATTGGTCCAAATTTTGACAGCCAACCAATCACAGAGCCTGTAGGCCTACTACGAAACCGTTTTGAGACTCAAACAATCGGACGAGAATGCCGCGTCCTGCTCTAACAACGTCATTTCACGTTTGTTAGAGTAGGACGCAACATTCTCGTACGATTGTTTGAGTCTCAAAACCGTTTCGTGGTACGGGCCCAGAACCGTGTCTTGAGACCGAGATGCATCTTGAGTACTGACTATTTATACCGGCCTTAGAACACGTTTACAGTTTTACCTAAATTCTCGCGAAGGAGCATATTATAGCATATAAATACAAGCTGTTGCCGGCGACTTCGTCCGCGTCTACGTCAATGATCTTTCGCCAGTCGTGTCGGTCTTCCGTCCCACTGGGTTATGAGAGTAAAGGAATAGAGAGTGCTCTTGTGTACTGCTCACACACCTGGGCACGATTAAATTACTCCTGCGTACCTGAGGGATTTGACATTAGTCTTCGCAAGCGAAATGTCATTTAGCGATGACTTATGTCAAATCGCATACATTTTGATATCGAATTTCGTCATCGTTTTTAACTAAAGATACAGGGGCTGGCCTCGTTTCGTTGAAACTGGGAGTATTATTATTATTAACACTTGTATAACGCCGTACATCAACGTAGAGCAATGGTGTTAGGATAGCTCTCTCCATAGTTATAATTTTGCGCTGAAACGTCGTTGTAGGATGGCTTTTGTGATGGTGATGTTGGGTAGATACATTGTAGACTTTTGCCATGAATGTCCTATGAAGGTCCTATACCACGTCGAGTTGATTCGATGTGTGATGTTTACATAATTACAACCAGAGATTTCATAGTATATTCAATATTGAATTCTCGTTTTTACATAGAATTTATAATTTTCATTACTACTTATAGGTACTTTTTGTTCGTTTTGGTGGCTTTTGTAGTTAACGAGTCATGCTTTCAGCAGACTGTATCGAATCAAAATTTGTTTTCAATTACAATATTTACAATAGAAAATACTAGTACAATGACGAAGGGATGAAGGAGGTACACTCGCTTAAGTAAGTGTGGCGGTACCCACAATTCGCCTAACATTCCTGCATCGCGCTATCGAAGTTTTCTGAGCGCGTCGGTATATATACGACAGCTGAAATGTATCACGCGGGCTCCGGCCTGACCGAGCATAACACCTCGCTCGGTCGGAAGATCTTCCTTTGGGCCTCCACGCCTTACCCCACATTGGTGACCCTCGACAGAACACGCCTCCTTCATCATCATCACTCCCCGCCCCTCCGCACCGCGCCAGCCAGCATCGCCTCATCGGGTACATCGTCCACTAGCCGCAATGTACCGCGGCCTGGGCGACTCCGCATCGGCATCATCGGGCTTTCTCACTACACCGACCGGTCAGCAAGCAGAGCACATATTCTCTCCTGGTCAGCACGTAGCATCGGCCCCGCACGGCAGCTTATCCGACTCACTGGGACTCACTGCAACAGTTCCGACTCACTGGAACTCACTGGCACTGGTGACTCAAGCGAACAAGACTTCAATATTCGACCTCCGGTCTTCGGGGGGGAGTGATGTGGCGGTACCCACAATTCGCCTAACATTCCTGCATCGCGCTATCGAAGTTTTCTGAGCGCGTCGGTATATATACGACAGCTGAAATGTATCACGCGGGCTCCGGCCTGACCGAGCATAACACCTCGCTCGGTCGGAAGATCTTCCTTTGGGCCTCCACGCCTTATTCCCACATAAGTTTAGGCAGCTCGCCTCTTGGGGATTAATGCATTAATTTATTTCCTGCAATTTATTTCCTGCTGGAAGACGAAAAAGAACTTAGCTGTTTTTTAAATATACTTTAATAATTAATAATAAAATTTAAATAAAATAATTAATTAATAAAGAGGGGCTCCCATACAAAAAACACTTTTTTTTACTATTTTTGCTCTATATTATGGTACGGAACCTTTCGTGCGCGAGCCCAATTCGTACTTGGCCAATTTTTCAATCAAATAACTACATGACTATAATATTATAAACAAACTTTATGTAAACCTTTTAGATGCTGGGGGATGGAAACGAAGGTCTCTAGAGTCTAGTGTGTTAAAAGTAAAACGTTTAGAAAAATAAAACTAGAGTTATAGTAAATTTTTATTGTATACTTAATACTTATAGCATCTAATGCTAAGTACTCACATACGGTTTTGCTCAATCGAGCAATAACGTCGAGCAAAACCCGCGGCACGGGCTTTCGTCCGTACATTCAACATTGCTCGATAATTTTATTCTAAATCGATATATTTCATTCTATCAATCCGGCTTGATCCGGTTCCATCAATCCTTCGAGCGGCTCGATGCGAGCCTTCGAGCTGTCAGTTTTGCGGTCCACACAGTAATTATACTCGATTTTGAGTAAAACTATCGAGCAAAACCGTATGTGAGTACTTAGCATAAAGCACTACATAGTAGTGCCACATGCCAATAATGAGTATCACACATTTTACTGATATCCATCACTTGTTTTATTTCACTGAATACTGATACTACTCATCTATTAATAATAATTGATCAAAATAATTGAAAATCAATTATACGTTATTATCTTTGCTTTTTGTTTTATGTCGGCAATAAACATACGTTCACTGGCATACATTATCTTAGAAGACTCCCAGTCATAAAAATGCCTGAAGCGTTCGAATTCTAGAGTCTATAGGAGGTATAACCTAACTCTATTTCTCTCTATGTGCTAACGTCTACTCCTTGCTGTTTATAACATCGCTGATCCATTTTAGATAGCTATGTACGTTCGTATAAATGCCAGGTTGCCCCTTTGAACCGCAATGCACGCTTCCATAGCTCACTATGCCCACCAAGTAGTATGTTTTATTACTCGAGTACATCAAGGGACCACCCGAATCGCCAACACAGGTATCTTTGTCCGTTTCTCCGCCTGCACATATTTGACTCTCCACTAGTGTCCTTGAGTGTAGACTCCTACATTTCTCTAGAGGTATGTATGGTATCTTCAAATCTTTCTTGACATCGCTCTCAGGATTCAGTGCGTCTTCCCCCCACCCAGCTACAGTTAAATAAAGGCCCTCTTTAAACTCTGAAACAAGGTCTTTAGGCGGCAGGCATATGATGTTAATGAAATCTGAAAGAAAACAAACACATATTTTAAAAGAAAATGTTTGTGTGATAATGAACAAGGTGTGTGATAACTGATAAGTATCTAGACCGCTTGAGACCCAACACGGATTCGACGCCGAGTTTCGTTGATTACGATGTATGTGCTTTTGAGTCAAGATTGGTGTTCAAAAGCATTGTTTAGAAAGTTTATCTGCAATGATCAACAATCTTTGAGGCATTGTTGGTTTAGGGCCCCCGCAGATATACAATTTGCAGTTGGCCAACTACAGTCAACTACAATTTTAAAATGAAAAAAATAATATGAGAACTTTATTAATTCGAGATAAAAATGTGCAAGGTGACAATATTTAAAATGTAATAAGCGTTCTCTGTAAAAATACAAAGAAAACTACACCTTTTAAGCGTGATTACGTTTAGAAAATTTTCCCGCCTGTCATGACTTTCTTGACAGACTGTATAAGGCGCTACTCACACACCTGCCGCAGGGGCAATCTAGGGTGCATGGCGGTTGTGGCGATATCGGGAGTATCTCTACACACTTGCCTGCCGTGCAGTGTTTCCGAGTAAGCTGAGCTGAGCACACGTATTGAGAATGGCACCCGTATTATCGACCAATCAAAAGATTGGAGTAGCCTTGGCACTTTCTGTGGTGCTACCTCAAAAAAAAAAGGAAAAGGAGATACTGGGTTAAGCTTTCCAAACCTACCGCAAGATTTATGGGGAGCGGGGGTGGGGGGGGAGTGGGGGGGAGAGGTTAACACCCCCCCGTACCAAATCCACACTGAGGAACCCCCCACTTTTGGAGCTACTCACCTTTGAAATTTTCGGAATATTGATGCTACATCATATTCTATTCTCGACAATTTATAGTGTTTCTTCGGAAAAATGCCTGTTGCTAGGCTGTTGTGAGTGGAGAACTAAAATTTCAATTTATTTAACAATGTAAATCAAGGTTTTTTGATAAAAATTAAAAGTAAAAATTAATTACAAAATTCACTACTTAAAACACAGATTAATTAAAAACTACTGTCTCCTTCGTCTTCTTTTTCTTATTATGGCACTACTTTGACGTTTTGTTTTTTTTATGACAATTAAGCCTTCGGCTTAGGAATTGTACTCTAGAAGTTCAACCTCAGATCTTCAGATCCATCATCAGTTATACCTAGAGACCAATGACCCTCAATATGGCACAACTAGCTTCAATTATCAGTTGACGGAGCCCCGCTACGCGGGGCTCCTATTTCTGGGTGTTGTGGTCTAAGTTCTAACATAACCTAACCTACTTATGGACTTTCTGGATTGTGTTTGTTTTTGTTTTAGCGGGGGGCTGCGCCCCCCGAGCCCCCCTTTGGGGGGCTGCGCCCCCCCGTCCCCCCCCCCCTTCGGTATCCGTGGTTAAGTGGGCCTTCTGTTATGTCTTTTCATTTATAATGAAATGAAATAAAAATGATGCACTGCGGCGCCGGCAGCGGAGACACTCCCTAGTAAGTAAGTAATGTTTTGTTTTTTTATGACAATTAAGCCTTCGGCTTAGGAATTGTACTCTAGAAGTTCAACCTCAGATCTTCAGATCCATCATCAGTTATACCTAGAGACCAATAACCCTCAATATGGCACAACTAGCTTCAATTATCAGTTGACGGAGCCCCGCTACGCGGGGCTCCTATTTCTGGGTGTTGTGGTCTAAGTTCTAACATAACCTAACCTACTTATGGACTTTCTGGATTGTGTTTGTTTTTGTTTTAGCGGGGGGCTGCGCCCCCCGAGCCCCCCTTTGGGGGGGCTGCGCCCCCCCCGTCCCCCCCCCCTTCGGTATCCGTGGTTAAGTGGGCCTTCTGTTGTCTTTTCAAAAATGTCAAGTGGCAAATAATCCCAGGTAAATAAAAAAAACAAGAAGAAGAAGAAGAAGCGAAATATTTAATAAGCCAAACCTTGAACAAAGAGAGTTGAATTTTGATAATTTTTCCTAATTTTTATCAAGAACCTTGAATGATATAGTTTTGGAATGATAAAATAATCGTCCTCCACTCACCACAGCCTTAGGATGCCTTGAAAACAATAAGTCAGTAAGTAAGTAACACGCAAACACCAGAAAACATGACCTTATCTCAAGATGACGAAAATTTCAAATGTGAATTTCTCCAATGGGGAGGGGGGGTTTTCCGGGGGTGGAAGTGACACGAGGAAGTTTTTCTCATCCAAAACATCCTCTCTCAATCCATGTGACCATCAAAAAATTGGGGTAGGTTTGGAAAGCTTAGCCAGATACTGGGTGAAGAAATGGCTACTGAAAAGAAGTGAGTTATGCCACATGAATATTATAAAAGAACTGGAAGTAGATGACTTCAATGATGACTTTATGATTTTTATCCCACATGTGAGGTCGGTCTTGATAAACTTCTATAATTCGCGTCCAAACTTCGCGTTCGTTGTCGGCCGCCATTTTGATTGTACGCTATGTATACGTGCACTCCGTGTGACAGATACTGATAAACTGACTGAGAAATTGCCCCAATCGCGCTACACACGCAGTGACGGCAGGGACGACTTAGGGATCAAGGATGGTCTCGCGCCCCTGCCGCCCTGCCGCAGGGCCAATCCTCCAAATTGCCCCTGCATGCCTACACACATCACAATTAAGGATGCAATTAAGGGTCATCCCCACTCCTACACCCTAGATTGCCCCTGCGGCAGATGTGTGAGTAGGGCGCTTAAGTTGGCCAACTTGAAATTGTAAGTCTGCGGTCGCTCTTAGATCCGATTGTCGATGTCAGGGGTTTCCTGTGTTAACTGTTAGACACCTGTATGTGTCCTGGTCCTGGACACTCCATGTCTTAGTGGCTAATAATAACTGCAATCCGCTGGTGCTTTTATTTGATTATCAAGAGTACGAATGAGGAAGAGAATAAAGTCAGTTTCCTTGCGAGATCAAAAAAGAGGGAAAATTTATCAAGGCATAATATCTTACCACCAAACTCCACGTCCCTCGTTAGCTTCACAAGCCCAATATCAAAGCTATTAGGTGTTACATCATCCGTCAAAAATGAGATGTGTTTGTAACTTGGATGAGCCCATACTTTTTCAACTGGTATAATTGTTACATTTATTACGTCTTCGCCACCTCCATCGGTTGTCACAAAGTCCGTAGGAAATGACGTTGTATTATATTCAGATAGACGAACAAATGCCCTGAAACAAACATAACGACGTCATTATAATGATTTGTTTACTAAGTTACTACTATAATTAGTTATACTACATATTGTTACTACTATATGTTATACTACATATTATAACATAACGTGATGTTGTTGCGTCGATGTTTGTTTATCGGGCCAGAGCCAGAACTATTTCATTTTTCCGGTGCTCATAGTATCTCCATGTTAAACTTCATTCACTTCACTCTTTCATTCATTCACTGCTAATTCAGAGATAGGCACACACATCCTCATTTATTTTATGAATACCAAAGTTTTTCTAAACCTAAAAGAAAGATAAAATTACACTTGTCTATGAAGATACTGAATACGATAAATTTTGAACTGACGGTATTCCGTTTGCGCGACTTTTTGCACAGTGAGCCGCAGTCAGCACGAATCTGGACGTTATGAGACTACCTCCGCAACCCAGCACGTTGGAATTGTATTCCAACAGCACGAGCCATGGGTAAGCGTCAATGGACGTTGCATCGCCACCTGCAACAGTGCAAATGTATGTTCTCATATAAATTTTATCAAAATTTATTTTAGTTAGAGAGCTCTCACTTTAAATGAGATCCATAGCCTTTTGATTAGATTAGTAAATATTCTAATTAAATAATCTAATTCTTTGTTGGCCCAAGATTGTCAAGTAGCGTTTAAGTACGTGTATTCGTCATTGATTGTCCATATTATGGACATAGTTTATGCACAGTTTATGACAGCTGCGCAACCATATGCTGTGTCCATACATCGGAAGCCGACTACATGAAGGTGACGTGCCGTCGCGATACTCCTGGTTTCTATGTATTTCTATGAATAATGTGTCGCTAGCTTTGTGTCGCTAGCTGCGCAGGGTAGTTCATAGAAATACATATTAGATACCAGTAAGTCCCGACCGTTGCCAACCTTAAAGATACAGACGTTGTAATTTATTTTTACTTCCGTTGCTTCCGTTAAGATAATAAGCTGCACTCTTTTTATTATAATCGTAATAATTTATTCTATTATTCTTACCAGTTATTCTTTCGTCACCAATTGAATAATAATAGCCACATGTCTTCTCATCATTTCTGTTAGAAATGCTTAAGCTGAACAAAGCATCTTCCTCATTGGCATTACTTATTGATTTCGTGCTATAATCCCGCGAAAGAGGAATGCCTTCATTAATTTTAGGTTCAGATTCTGTTATAGTGGTTATAGGTACCACCGGTGTTGCTTCAGGTTGAGTTGGAATGGAGTTTGGAACTTTTGTATTGTTACCTCCAGCAGTTTCCTTGTTAACGTTTACTTGTGTGGTCGGATAGTACGTGTCCCCACTTAGATCATCGAGTGGATTGTGGAATATTACTGGTTTGACTTCAAAATTGTGCCACGTGGCTATCGAAGGGCAACACACCTGTGTAAAGTATACGAATTTTAAAGTTCCTGTTCTCTATGCTTGAAAATTTGAGCCCGCACGCATCTCTAACCAGTCCGATTATAGACTAGCACACTCAAAATGTTATACTTAATTTTTTTTTAACAATAGATTCCATTTTGGGTATGGTAGAGCCGACAATCAATACGACGGTGATATTTTTGTCGATCGTGTGGGGGTTTCAATAATTTTTGACTTACGTAAATCGTTGGAGAATTTGGGTACCCACACAAACTCTGCCTTAAGTACGTATCTTCTGCTTGTGTTCTGCGTCTCTTGTTATGTATGTCGTTCAACGGTCTACACCTCAGTATATTGACACAGGTTCCAGCGCCTCCGTTCGGTATTTTACACATGTTATTCTGTACGTCTGCAAAAGAAGTTGCAAAATAAAAAATAAGGTTTTGAAAGTATTGTTGGAAGATCACTCCTTTTACAATGGGTCGATTCGATCTGTCGCAAATGAACCTGCTTTTTCGGGGATTAATAATTATATTTGCACTGAAAGATGCAGAGATTCTGAGAATGCTCGAAGATTCATTGAAAGCTACTAAGCTATCCCGAATCGCGTTTGCGATTCGGGATAGCTTAGTTGGAATACAGTCTTTTGCTTTGCTCTCTTCGTGGAGAATGTCCATTTAATTTATACAGATTACAGATACAAAAAAAAATCATTAACTACTAGGTAAAGTAAAGTTACTATTAAAAGATATATCGTTTATTAGTAAATTTACGTTACCACTAAGTTTAAACGTTGAAAATACATTGTCGTTATAGATCTGTTAATTATTTCTCTATGTCGTTATAGATCTATTAATTATTATAGTACTTACTTCATGACATAGTATTTTCCTTGATCATTATAATATTATAGTATTTTCCGAGACCATTAAGCTATAGTAGCGATACTTGAACCACGGTCCGAACTCCGACCATTGCAACAAAGCCTGAATACAAAATAGCAGTATACTGGAATAAGTCCTAGTTTAATTAATTTTTTCTCCCATAAAACCCCAATTTCTCCCATAAATACACAAAATTTCATGCAGATGCAAGTTGCGACTGTTGTCGACCAACCAAAAGTATATTAAAATATAAAAACTAAGTGATAACACTTTAGGGTGTGTATCAAAACTAAGTGATAATACTTTAGGGTGTGTACGTGATCCTTGTAGAGAGTTCGCTGTAAAAGTAGCAGCGCTTAAAGACCATTTTTTACTTTTGTATGGAGAAACCCGTGACACCGCGCTGCTGGGCGCTTGCCCATACAAAATTGAAAAAAAAAAGGTCTCTCAGCGCTTGTTACTTTTACAGTGAACTCTCTACATTCTACAAGGATCACGTACACACCCTAAAGTATTGTCACTTAGTTTTGTTACACACCGTACAACGTCTTTCGTATACATTACTATAATTATGTATTTATTTCTCTTTATACTCATTACACACAAACACGTATTCACCTTTATTGTATTTATTATTATGACAACCGTTATTTTGTATCCTTTCCTTATCATTTCACGATTTGACGCGACGAGGTCTACACGGATAGAGCTAAGTTTGGCTATAGTTGAAATAGTTTTTTCGTTTCAAAATTAAGGTCACTCACCTCCATAGCTGTAAGGCTTCAGACACACGAAAGCAACAAGTAGAATTTTATACATCGTATAGCGGTGCGATCACACTGCACTCCCGCTCTCAGCAAACTGACGCATCGCATACGACTGACTACTGAGTTTATCGTTGGGTTTTTACTCTAACTCGTTTTACGGGTTGTTTGTAATATGGGAAGCTCAAATATTATTAGTATTATGGATTTTTATTTTTGTGTAATTTTAAGCTGGTACTGCTGTTGATGTCATTTTAGATGATTCATAAGTTTTTTTATATTTATTTTTTATTTTAATCTTGGTTGATCAGAATATAAACACTATTTGGTCCACATGAAATTATCAAATCTAATGCTAAGCTATCAGTCATGTTTCGGACTTCACATTTCTTAATTTTACAGTTTACTTGTCTCCTTTTCGATTGTTACTAGATTTGTACTTATTAAATCCGAAAGTTAATGTTGGCAAAGTATCTGTGGACGAAGATGTAAAAAAAAGGTTTTGTGGTTATTGTAACTGAGGCATATATCCATTGAATAAGGAACTAATCATCAGGCATCGGACATTACATTGAATTAGGCTCTCCTGAATATGATTCAAAATTCAAAACATTGGTAAGTACATAACTTACTATAAAAAATCTTAAGGTAACCGAGTAAAATCATATTATAATAATGTAAGTATTTCTATTATCTTCCTAGTCATTATTGTTAATAAAGTATAGAAGGAATAGTATTATGGCAACTGGGAGGAAAATGTTACATTATATTAGATAAGTTAATAAGTGACTCAAAATAATATAAACATAAGCGATTTCTATAGAAATTTATTCATAGTGATTGAGAAGGGACGTACTATGTAACGTATATCCATGGAACTAATATGTACTACCGTACGTATATCACATAACTTAAAGTAATATACGTAATTATTATTGTCCTATGTACACGGCTAGGGGAAAATTAAAAACCAAAACGACGCTCTTCAAACAAGACTTTTATTGGACGTAAGATTTTTGAGTACTGTAAATCACGTTAGGGTCTCATTTTGCTTCGGATCCATGGCAAGTAGTAGAAAACTTTGGTGTAAACTCCCGGCACGTTTTCGATGCCGCACGGCGTAGGGCCGAAGCTCACTACTCCGTCTATGTGGTACAATGTGCCGTCGTCATACATGAGCGGACCGCCCGAGTCGCCTTTGCACGAGTCCTTCCCCTTCTCACCGCCGGCGCACAGCTGGCCTTCCCAAAGAGTAACCCGTCGATTCGACGTGTTATACGCTGGCTGACAAGCCTGGAAGCAAAATTGTTTATTAGTCTATGACTAAAAGCCTGTCCTGGTAGTGTTTACAGGAAGCAGAATCGACAAATATGCCGTTCAAGATCGTTATAGATTACGAAAGTCAAAGAGATATAGATCAGATTTGTCAGTACATGATCATCTGACAGGGGTTGTTTGAAATTTCGGAAGTCTAGCTATAGTCTAGCTATAGCGGTTCTTGAGATACAGCCTGGAGACAGACAGACGGACACAACGAAGTCTTAGTAATATAGGGTCCTGTTTTTATCCACAACACACCCGCCACGCCCTAAAAATATGGCGGATGTGTTGATGGTAAACGGTAGAGTAGTTATTTACCTTGTGACACCCATATTAACAGTCGAAAATTGTAAAATATTTGTTGTAAAACGATTACATAATGTCTGTTTGACAGTGGATATAGTAAAATTTTCGCCAAATCCATTGCTATTGTTAATTGTAAGATGCGTATATTCCCAGCCGCTATATGTTGTACTGGACTGTACTGGAGTTAAGGTTTCCATATTCATAGAAATTATACGTTACCGGAACTCTCACTAGGGGCAGCACGACTTGAAGCTTGATGGGGCTGCTGCTGCTGAATTCGTCTACAGCACCCCACCCGGCCGCTATCAGTGACCGTCCATCGGGGCCCATGGTTATATCCGAGCTTGGCAGACATATAGGACGAATAAAATCTGAAAGAAAATTCATTGTTTTTATACATTTTTCCTTAACTGGTGTAGAGTTGTAGACCACTTCCTTATCCTTAATTGGTGTAGACAAGATGCTTGAATAGAATTAAAATCGTACAATATTTCGAAAGAGATATATTGTACAAATTGTAATATTGTGATCTATGAAAAGTTTTTTACTTAATTCTAAAATACGGAAGCAAATTGTCTCTATTTATAATAGAACGTACCTGTATAAGGAACCATAATTTTCAGTCTTATCAAGGCAATGTCGTGTCTTCTCAGCGCAGATTTGGGATCGTATAGCTCGTGAGGTATGGTCTCCTCTATAGGAATCACCTGTTCGCCATCCGAGCAGTCCTCGCTACCTCCCTCTACTTCAACACAGTCTGGTCCAGACTTTGTTATATCATAATCGCCAACACGTGCGTTTATCCTAAAGATTATTAAATTACACGTCAATTTTATGTTAAATACATAATATAACCATTGTAGATTGTTGGTTAATTTTTTAATGTCGAAATCTTAGAATTTCAAGTGATGCATCTGCAGAGTTAAAATGCGCATTTTGAGTGATAATTTGATAAATGGTTTATCGTTTGTTTCATTTCAGAAGTCGTTAAAGTTTAAACGGCTACATGCAGGTATGATGAAATATGAAACATCAATTTTGGGTATTTAAAAATGACATTCGTAAAAAAGAATGCTGTATTTTCAAATATGTGATTTGATAAAAGTTATTGTAGAGCAACTCCTTTCAAAGCATTAAACGATTCGCTCGATTTCGTCGTTTTAGATCTGCAGCTTTACTATCTTATGAAATGAATAAAGTATGAACCACGGCAGAGCGGCCACTCATTTGCCTTTGCCGTTTCGATCCAAAGCAAAGTAAATGAACTGGTATCAACTGCTTTCTAATAGAGGTCTCTTTTCAAGTGTAAGTAACTGAAAATATATAAGAAACCTCCAGCAGAAAGCAGTTTTTTTTAACTGGTTTCTTAGATTTCCTACTTTATTTATCGATAGATTTACAAAATTGATTGCAAATGCCGACCTTATTTATTATGAAGTCATGGCATACGTACGGGTTTCCTATGGCGAGAACTGGTCCTTTAACGCAGTGTCCAGCAGTGAGGACGTATTTTGAACTGATAAGTGATCCTCCGCATAGGAGTTTGATTTTGTTATCTCTCCCCATGTACTCTATGATGACCAGCCACGGATACTGATCCACTGCAGTTGCGTTACCACCTAGAACACAAGTTCAACTAATTGATATAAAACAGTATGGAATTATGTTATGTCACTTACAACTCGGTCAAGTTAACTCCGCACCTCGCTGGAATGCGATGCCCCTCCAATGCCAGGTGCGGAGTTAACTTGACCGTGTCATAGGTTATTATTAATAGTTCTAGAGATGATGTCCTACAGTATGCAGTATAATATTATGTCACTTGGAGAAACTGATGGGTGGAAAAATGTTGGATTTCGTACAATGACGCATAAGAATTTAAGAGCAACTAGTTATAATATGTCACCGGCTGATCGCGATCTACCGATAAGGACTTGTATGATCACCGAACCAATAACGTTCTTTTGACCATTTTGTGTAGACCTGATGATGGGATCCGTAAGAAATCGATGGAACTCCTCGAATTTTTGTATTAGTGTTGGTTTAGTCAAAGCGTTATTTTTTACGGTGGGAAATGCGTTATGCATCCCCAGCGACCCGGGGGATATGAGACTACTCAGGTGCTGCGGTAAGGAGGAGTACCCGGGTCTACCCACTGAAACCCACCGGTGCCTCCTTACTCCGCTACGCTGCTGGGGCACCGGAGCCGCCTACGAGGGCGATATCTGCGGCAGCCCAGTTAGCGGCGTCTGCTTGAGCAGACTCATCCGCAGCAAGCTATTAAGCCTTCCGGGAGCAGCCCGAGGCACCGAGTGAGTCTAAGCGTTCTATAAAACTCTAAATGAGTAGAGTTGGGTAATGTCAGTGCGATCATAATATTATCATTTCGTCTGTTGGGCAAGAGTTTCAATGATAAAAATGTGAGAAGTCGAGCACAAAGATCATGACTTCTTGCTGTACTTATTTGGATCCCTACTAATATTATATTATGTCAATGTAAATGCAAAAGTGTCTATAACGCATTTTCCTTTGTGTAATTGATACTAATGGTTGCGTATTTTTATTGATATTAAAATTGACGAATACAAAACGTCTGTTTCAATGCTAGTTTTTTTATTGTACCGTATAATACAATTAGATGTATAAAAGTTATCAATTTAGATTCTAATTGTGAATTGTTGGCTTTTTACATTTTTTAAGAAACATTCATTGATACTAGTCAACTTGATGTGATAAAATTAATTGTTCATTCTATACCGTCATGTTAACTATGTTATGTAATTGCGTTGTCGCACTGACTACTTATATTTATTGTATGATGTTGTCAAGCAGAACAGACGGATGAAAAAAGCTAAATTATTAAGGTTGCTTCTAGTACGGAAACTTAGAAACCGCTTGCGAACGCTTGAGTTCACACAAAAGACCAGGGACAGCCAGACCAGGAACAGGTCCTGTTTCTGGTCTGTATGTGGACACATGGTTCGCTACAGTCTAAGACAACCTTAGACTTACCGTAAATTCTGTTCCCACCAGAGGGATCCAGACCACAGCATCGTGTGGATGGATCAGGCGTGGACCAGGAAGGCTGACAATTACCACCACCACTTGGAGTTACATCAGTCGAAGTTATAACTTGAGGTCCACAACAAACACTATACGCACTTGGACCGTTGCACCTGAAAAACATAAAAATTTGTATCATTACAAAGTGTAACGGTAGTAGTCCAAACTACGACAAACCCCAAGTTTTGCCGGTAAAGTTTAAGATTTTTGTTGAATTTTTAATAAGCCTTCAAGAGACTACCTGTTCCATTACAATTGCTAAGGATTGAAATTTTCTATAGCAGATGTGTGGCCGTCCTGGCATCATTGGTACTGTCTTTATTAAAACATTTAAAAAGTTATTGCTCATTGTTTTCTTCCTAAAACTAATAAAATTCCAATGTATTATGTACTCAGAAGTAAAAAAATATTTATCCATAAGCTTTTGTTAAATTCTAGCGGCTTCTGACAGCTTAATTTTCTATAGTACATGCACAATGAATGTCGCACATGGGCATTGATTTTTAGATTTTTTAGAATTTGATTGGAGAGTCATAAGCATCATCATCACAGGAAATAAAATCCAGCGTATCTTACTTGGAATTTTGTATAAATGTGAAGGTATCTCTTGGAACCGGTGGGGTTAGTAAACGCGTGATAGCAGGACAGGAATACAGGTCTATACAGTTCCCCTGTCTTCCGTCTGGTGTTGTGCAACCGTTACTCGGAGCTTTTGGACAGCATACCTGGGGAGGAAAATAAAAATGCTTGGTACGGCTTATCTATATGTATTATCCGAATATAATATTATAAATGCGAAAGTGCTGTCTGTCTGTCTGTCGGTTACCTCTTCACGCCCAAACCCCTGAACAGATTTCGCTGTTTGGCATGGAGAACGTTTGAGTCCCGGGAAAGGACATAGGATACTTTTTATCCCGGAAAATGTACGGTTCCCGCGCGACAAATTTTGGCGCAACGGAGTTGCGTCCTGCGGGCCTCATCTAGTTTTCTATATTATGTTGGCGTGCCACTTTATCAATCATAAATAGAGCTGCTGAGTTTGTAAAATACGGTTTAACCATACTTTTTGGGATATCCCTTATACAATACGTTTGTTATCTTAAGTGTTATGTAATTTGTGTATTTTCCAAACTGATTCTTGCCTCATCGTTATGAAATATTTACTGAGAATTGGAGACTGCACATTTTTTTCATACTTATATCGAGACCCTTTTCCAAACTTTCGACGGGGCGGGGCGGGCCGGTCAGCCGCGGACATGCTGCGTTTTCAGTGCGCGCCGGGCACCTGCAGCGCGGTCTTTTTGCCCGCCGTGTGCGTTGGTAATATAGGATTCCCTTTGTGCTATCGTTTGCGGCGAAATTAACCGGCCCGCCCCGCCCCGTCGTCTGCAAAGCGCCTTAATGTATCATGGAAGAAATTGATTCATAGGCAGTTGACGGACCTATGTCATTTGGTCAAATTATGTCAATAGTCGTGATATCTCGGCTGGGTTTGACAACGCGACCAAACTGCATATAAAACCTCTTGCCATAATAATATGATGACAACCGCGTAGCCTAACCAGAAAGCCTTACCAGTGGGTTGTTATCTTGGAAACCACACTGTGATTTTTTTATGTAAGCTACATCCTCAGCGGTCCTCGATGGACTCAAAAGAAGGTCGAGCAGCTGCTTGCATTGCCTTATGGATATGCATTCACCGTTTGTGTTCGATGGCGTTATACATGATGACTCTGAAAATAATTTTGCATTGCTCAGTACATAGCTGTAATTAATATTCCAAACGGACAATGATATTGTGTGATAAGACAGTAATAAATTTGTATTACGTACTTCTGAAATTTAAACGGATTATATGTTTTTTGTTTATCGCTTTCATCGCTCTTTGGTTTTCTTTATCCGTCAGATGAAATAGCATACGAAATATAATATATATTAATGACCTTGTTTTGGATGATTAGTTTTAATCAGGAATATTATTATTCGTTTTGTTACCAATTTTCAAATTATTTTCATAAAAGAGAGAGAACAGTGGAAGATCCTGGGGGAGGCCTTTGCCCAGCAGTGGGACACTATAGGCCAATATAAAAAAAAAGACAAATATTATTTGTAGGCTAGTTAGGTAGGCATAAATGGAAAATAAAGGTATTAATGGTACCTTATGCTAGAATAAAAAAAATAGATAAGTAATTTAAGAATGTCAGCAACATAATATTACTATAAAAGTTATAAAATTACTAGATTTGACAAGAAAAGCAAATTGAGAATGGTCATTACTCGGTAGTCGGTACATACTTATTTGTGTAGCGGAACACAAATATTTGAATATTTGTATGAATAGTATCAAGTTTTTATTTCATAATGACGCTAGTTTTCCTCATCGATCTAAGCTCGTTTTAGTAGAGCTTGACACACTTTACAAAACATTTAACAAAATATGCTTTGGAACCTGCGTTCCGGAGATAATGACGTCATATTGAGGTCAAATTACTCAAAATACTTGTTATTATTATCCTGTTATATGTGTATGTGCACGGAAAATACAAAGCACCTCTCTTATCAAAAACTTGAATGTTTATTTTTATACACAAAATTGACAACGACAACCTGGCACAAAAAGATAATCCACGATTGAACGCACATAAAATTGGCATCGTGCGTGCAGATGTTAAATTAAATGTCAAACTTACGTCCATGTGCACTGTGTATTAGTAAAAAACTTATGATAACTTGTACCAAACTGATTGCCACGGTCATGATTTTATCACCACATAACTGGTTGGACGTTTTTGCGGGCCGGCCGCTGGGTGCGCACTGTCAAGCGCCGGCCGCCGCCTCTACAAGCTACAACCGGTATTCGTTGAGCTGTGATGAGTAACTGGTATTTTATTATCTGTAAGCGCACAGATATTTTACTTGGTGATACCGTCTACAGAGAATAATTATTAATTAGTATAAGTACATTGAAAGGTAAATTTAAAATTTGGAAGCTCTATTTTTACTTCACCAAACCGTTTTGCATGTACCTTCTATTAGTTCTCTCTTATAACCACTCTACGATAGTGCTACTTGTAATAATATGTATTCTGTGGTACTTGGTAGTGCCTTGCAATTATGCTCATCTAGCACAAACAGAATTCTTACAACACAGTCGGCTGGTCGAGAGGACGACGGAATATTATGCCTTGGAGTTAGGAGTTAGGACCAACTCCTTCTCTCTGATGATTACCATCGGCCAATGTATCTATGGGTATATGTATGAAATTGTCTAATTTTTTTCACTCCACCTGGGCATATTTTCTTTGATCTGGGATCGAACTCGCACTACTCTCGAGTGCTACTAAAATATCTTCATACAAGGCTATCCGGGCGCTCTTACAAACGTTTACGTTACAAATATCGGTCAACACCATTCAATGGCTTTGTCCACATGTGCCTTTTTCTGTTCGTCAAGGGCATGCATTATAGCGCAGTCAACAGCGAACGTAAGGCATGCCCGTGACGCGCGTTGAAATCGTAGCGCTCGCTATGACACTTTTTTTCAACGCGGGTGGATTTTGACGCATTCAATTATTGAATATGCCAAACGAAAGTTGAATAAAAAGAAGATGACGAAAATTGAAGATGAAATTGCTTAATGTGGACATAGCTAATTGGTCAACACCTTGTCAACAACATTTTATTCATCGATGGATAGAGATTTAGTAAAGGTGAATAAAAACAATTAAACCTTTAATGCTATTTATTTAAATAAACAAATCAAAATTATTATAAAATCCAACAGTAAAGATCTGTCAGTTCATTTTGCATTTTAATGAATAATGTACGCGTAACCTAATTTCTATGGGACAATCTAAACAAACCAAACATTTTATTCATTCTTCTGATTTTTAGTATACTTAAAATTACGAGTCTAATATTACTGTTGGGTTGAATGAAGCCAAAGCAAAATGTAGTATAAAATATAAGCTTACTGTTACCCTGTTTTAGAGCTTTATATTACTCTTAATCCAGTCTAGATAATCGTACACTTTAGTATATACGCCGGGGCAATCATCAGCCGCGCATTGTTCTGGTCTAAAGCTAAATACACCAACAATTCCAACATGAAAAGTGCTGTCATATAATGTTAGTGGTCCCCCAGAATCGCTTACATGTTTATCGTTTCCTCCACCGGCGCATATTTGACTTGCCCCTATGGCAGGCTGGTACCCTCTCAATATTTTAACACAAGTCTGAAAGAAATAAAGGTTTTATAAAATACATACTTCACTGTTCCACCCAGACGCAAAGTCAAGCCACACAGCGGATGCAAGATGGGTGCATTATTATTTTATCGTTAAGTTTGTTATAAATTTGATAGGAAAAAAAATTCAAATAATTTTGGCAAATTACTTACTTCCCTATCTATGAAATTTATGTAGTTTTCTAATTTGATGCCTTCATAAACCGTTTCATTTGTATATCCCCAACCGGCCACGAATAATGATATTTCAGCGGGAATTTCAGATGTACGTGGCAAACAAATCGGTTGAATAAAGTCTAAAATATAAAAAAAAAATATATATAAACACTTTTAATGGACTTACATCACTGTTATGAAGTTAGTGTTAAAAATTCCAATTTATATTTCGTACGGCCCAGCCGCATCTGCGTGTATCGTCCGAAGCTTCGTGCTATGAGACGATACTATTGGACGATACACGCAGATCGTCCAATAGTATCGGCTTTAGCGTGAAGCACCACGCATATTATGCGGCCGCGGCAGTAGACTGTAGCTTTTTTTAGGGTTCCGTAGCCAAAATGGCAAAAAAGGAACCCTTATAGATTCGTCATGTCTGTCTGTCTGTCTGTCTGTCTGTCTGTCCGTCCGTCCGTATGTCACAGCCACTTTTCTCCGAAACTATTAGAGCTATACTATTGAAACTTGGTAAGTAGATGTAGTCTGTAAACCGCATTAAGATTTTGATGCAAAAATGGAAAAAATGTTAAAAATTTTAGGGGTCCCCATAGGTACAACTGAAACAAAAATTTTTTTTTCATCTAACCTTTGCGTGTGGAGTATCTATGGATAAGGCTCCAAAAATCATATTGAGGTTTCTTATATCATATTTTTCTAACCTGAATAGTTTACGAGAGAGACTCTTCCAAGGTGGTAAAATGTGTGTCCCCCCCCCCCCTCTAATTTCTAAAGTATGATAATTCTAGAAAAAATATATGATGTAGATTACTGTAAAAACTAGCAACGAAAATTGGTTTGAACAAGATCTAGCCAGTAGTTTTTTTATACGTCATAAATGGTAAACCTTAATCTAAATTTCATTAAATCGACTGAAATATAAAAATAAATCAAAAACCTTTTAAATTTCATAAAAATAAACCTTATTGCTGCTGCGGAACCCTTCATGGGCGAGTCCAACTCGCACTTGGCCGCTTTTTTGTTTTACATTTTGACGTACGTTACAGAAAAGATATTCAGTTTGTAAGTTATTACTTATAGTTATAACTTATAAGTTATAAGTAGTGCATTTATAAGTTGTTTATTTATTTATTTATAGTTACCGTTAAGGGGCACAGGTTCCATTAGACGAATCAAGCCGATGTCATTAACATTTAGTAGCGTTTTGGATATATTGTATTCAGGGTGAACGACATAAGATTCAATTTTGATGGACAATTCACCATACGTGCAATCTATACCACCGCCTTCAACCTCAGTGCAGTCCGGTCCTTCGATAGTGATGTTGAAGTCTCCAAAACGGACAGATCTTCTGTTTAACAACAAATTGTTAAATAATATTACAACGCTAAAGTCTACAACGTAACCCCAGTCCACAACTCCATTAGCTATGCCCACATTGTGCACTTTCATCTTCAATTTTCATTATCTTTTGACATTCAACTTTCATATTGGCGCATTCAATAATTAAATACGTCAACGAACGCAACGCCAACATTGTCATTATAGAACAATGCGAAGGTTTTGGATACGGTCAGAGGGCATGCGTCGCGGGCATGCCTCATGTGCTCTGTTGACTGCGCTATGATGCATGCCCTAATGAATAGAAAAAGGCACAGTGTGGACATAGCTAATAGCTATGCCCACATTGTGCCCTTTCATCTTCAATTTTCATAATCTTTTGACATTCGAAATGTCAAAAGATTATGAAAATTGAAGATGAAAGGGCACAATGTGGACATAGCTTTTACGTCACATTCAATTACGTTGGTGAAATGTAATGATCCGGTTCTCAAGATGATTCTAAATTTTTTAATCATGTTTTTAGGAGTTAAGAGCTGTTATGCTCAGCGCTTTTGGATCCAGAGTTTACTATGGATGAGAAGAATTTTTATGAAGGCAAACCTTGACAGAAATTTGTTATAATTTATAGAAGCTACGGCTAAGAATAATAATTTATTATTCGTAGAGCTACGGCCTACGAATGCCTTAAAAGTGTAATAAGTAAGATAATATGATTTTTGAAAGACTGTTAAAATGTGAAATGTGATGAATTGATGATGATAATAGCGACAAAAAAGGAATACAACGTCGTAATTCGTAAGACTGGGCACCTGGCCTGCATAACCTAAAAACCTAAAAATAAAGTCTTTGAATAGTATACTTAACTACTTGACCCGGCAAAGTTGTTTTGCCATTTAAAGTATTTCTACTTCATCAGTTGATACAAAATCTTACCCCCTCTTTTGTCCCCTAAGAGGGGTGGGGGGAAAAATTGTGTACACCTGATGTTAAGTTGGAAAATACAGTTAATAATATGAATTAAGTCCATTAAAGAATAAAATTTATACAAAATCTGAACCCTTTTTGGTCCCCTTAGAGGGGTGGGAGGGAAAAGTTTATACACCAGATGTTGAGTTGGAAGAAGACAAAATATATATCTGGTAAAACCGTATGCAAATCGGATCAGTAGTTTTCGTGTTAAAGAAAAAAGTTTGATACAAAATCTGACCCCTCTTTTGTCCCCTTAGAGGGGTGGGGGGAAATTTTTTTATACACCAGATGTTAAGTTGGAAGAAGACAAATATATCTGTGAAAACCGCTTTCAAATCGGATCAGTAGTTTTCGTGTGATAGTGGAACAAACATAGACATAGACAGCCAGACAGACAGACAGACAGACAAAAAACTAACCACATTTTTGGCTTCTATAGCGATCTAGTGACACCCCCCGCTTATTATTTTTTGAATATCTTTAATGTACAGAATTCACATTTCTACAGTTTTATTCTAAAATGTATAGATGTATAGATAAAGAGCAACTTTACTGTTACAAAATTATGCATTTGTACTTGTACTAATATGTAGAGATAAACTACGATAACATGGCGCGCTCCTCTAAAATTTAAAATGTTTGAAGTGCGTTGTCAAAACGTTTGAAGAGCGTTGTCTTGCGCGGTCGGTATAGTTATGATTGGTAATCTTGAATGTAAATGTAAAATCTTAGTAATAAGTGACATTAAGTGAAATATTATGATTGGTTGAATACTTACTACATACAAACTCTTTCATAAGGATATGACTACACACATTGAAACAGTAATTTGGAGGGGCGCGCCATGTTATCGTAGTTTATCTCTACTCGTAATTGTAGTCAACAGCGTACATTAAATAATCATAAAAAAACTTACGCTCTCAATGACCTGTTGTTGCTTGACACCAAGCAGTGAGCTGCAGTCAATACATATCGTTTATTGATAAGTGATCCTACGCATAGACGTGGTCCATTATCGGCATATTCAATAATACCTATCCAAGGATGTATGTCGATTACCACTGAAATAAACAAAGTCACGTTCAAAATTGTAATATTGCTTTCCCGCACTGATCTCTATTCTTCTTCTTCTTCTTTTATTATGGCGGCCTCAGTGAGTTGCCAATGTCAGAGTGATTTTATACAAGCATACGCTGGATCGCTGATACCCTTTGAAATGACAGCTATTTCTTGTGCCTATTTGAAGCGGAATCAGCGCCCCCATTATTCGGGTAGAGAATTAAATCTGACGTAAAAATGACGTTTGAAAGCCGCCATATTGGCGCTGATAGCAGTAGTGAGAGTACTTGAAACTAATACTAGTGATGACAACTGGGGGTGTAGTGCGAGTTTTATTCGATCATACGCATCAAACACGTTAACGCGAATTTGTATGGGATCAAAGCAGCGCCACCTACTAGCTTACGTGGATACCGCTTTGATCCCATACAAATTCGCGTTAACGTTCTCAATGAGTATGATCGAATAAAACTCGCACTACGCACTCTGTTGTTATTGGTTGTGGTTACGTCAAATTTAGTTCTCTACCCCAATAATGGGGGCGCTGATTCCGCTTCAAATAGTCACAAAAAGCAGGTGTGTATCATCGATCCAGCGTACTTGTATAATAGAGATTTTATAATAGAGATTTGAACGCCTCCGTCGTCTAGTGGTATAGAGCGCGGCTCTTGACTCGGAGGTCGTGGGTTCGATTCCCGCGTTGGAAACATGTTATTTCCAAGTTTGGTTAGGAGTCAGGACTATGCAGGCTGATCACCTGATTGTCTGACAAGTAAGATGATCCATGCGTCGGATGGGCATGTAAAAAGTGGGTCCTGCGCCTGATCTCTCGCCGGTCGTGTCGGTCTGCCGTCCCACTGGGTTATGAGAGTAAAAGGAATAGAGAGTGCTCTTGTGTACTGCGCACACACTTGGGCACTATAAAAATACTCCTGCGTAGCTGGCCTGGTTTCAATGAAACCGGCCACCGTCACCATGGGAGCTATTATAATAGAGATCAGTGCTTTCCCGGGACTCAAAGTATCTCCATACAAAATTTCAGCAAAATCGGTTTGGCGGTTTGGGCGTGAAAGTGAAAGGTAACAGACAGACTGACACGCTTTCGCATTTGTAATATTAAGTATGGATGATATTATTTATGAATTATGAGAATTTTCGATTACTTACTCTAAAAAATTTACACTTTTGGCGTTAGCAAATGTACAGCGATTAAAGGAATCAAACAAACAGAATCGTTAGTAGTTGAGGTTTACGGGGTTTACCTGCATTAAAAATATTATAGACTGCAATGACAGCAGAGCAATCGCGGCGTTCGAAAACCTCATTCCCTTTCCTTTGTCTTAGGTCCACCGGGTCACAACAATAGTAGTTGTTACTATTGTCGCATCTGAAAGGGTACGATTTATTATTATTATTATAATATTCCAAGATGACCAATAGTCCTAGACTTTCTAAAATATAATTATTAATTATGTCATCTTCTCTAATCAAAAAACTACCACCAACCCAAGAGGATTAATAATTGTAGTAGTTTTTAAACCACACAAAAAATTTACTTCACGTTTATAATTACATTTATTTAGTATTTTGGTACCTTGATCTTTGCACATATTCCATATTTACGGCGCTTAATGGTCTTGTTTCAAGTTTCTTTTGTATAATTGGGCATGATTCTAAAGGCTTGCAAGTGCTTTTTTGTCCTGAAAACGTGACACACCTATCATTCGGACAGCAAACCTACAATCAGATGAAGGAATAGTTACATTAAGAGTGGGTTGCACCGGCTTACTTTAACTATAACTTTAATTTAACCATAACAAAATGTGAAATCAACTGTCAAATCCCTAGCAAAAGCCGCCATATTTGACGTTAGCCTTAACCTTAACTTTAACTACGCTTCTGGTACAATTCACCCTAAGCGGTCACTTATTAGTTATTTGATTATAATATTGGTTTCAAACATTCACGCTAACCCAATCAAATGGCTTTAAATGTTGTTTATGCCGCCCAAAGTATACGCCAATGCTGATAGTATGTGATTAAGGATTATATATATATTCAAATATATATATATATATATATAAATATATATATATATATATATATATATATATATATATATATATATATATATATATATATATATATATATATATATATATATATATTTATAACTTGATAGACTTCTTGCGTCCAGCCTCAAAAAATCCCATAGTAATATTGCGTCCACCGACTTACCGCGTCCGGTATACGGACGCAAGATTAATTTCACCTCTATTACATAGCTATAGGTATTGGGTATCTATGGTAAAAAAATCAGCGAGACGCAATTTCACCTCCAGAGTCTCTGGACGAGTATAATATAGTTCGCCAATCGTCCGATGGCGGCGCTGCGCCGCTGTATATTTTTTGGGTGTATATTTCCGTACATTTAGCCGATAATGTTGCGTCTACCCCCAAATATGATATGTTGCCACTTCGTGCAGTGCGTGTGGTTAAGAAACGAAAGAAATGCGACGTTGCCGCTCGGGCGCGTTTACCTTGCCGCGTGCGACCATGCATCGTTATTTCATTATGCTCGTGAACTTTGCGGACGCCGTAGTGACCTGTACGAACGGATGTGAGTTGTGACTAATTTTGCGTAGACTAAATTGTGATGAATATCGTGAATATATCATCCTACTGGAGTATCTAGTCACATTAAAGTTTACATAGCAGTAGTAGAACTCAATTACAAATTTTGCCGCAAAAAAATCTAGAATGAATAGATTATAGTGTACCTTCGACAAAATTTATGCTAGCTACAGGCTACAGCAGGTTTTTTTCTGTGTGATAATTTTATCGAAAATTAAAGTTTTTATTCAAAATTGTATAACCAAATATAAGTAGGTATTTAGTTACTTTGACGTTATTTATGAACAAGTCAGTATTCAAGCTACCAAATTAGAGCATTAGTTACCTTGACGTTTTTTTAGAACTAGGCGTTGACCATTTTATAATTTTACCCCCTTACTAATAAATGCTGTATAAGCTTTGAATAGCTATACAGTGTTTTGTCTTCTTCAATCCAATTAAAAATGTCACTTGTGTGACAGGAACAAAACACTGTATAAGCTTATACAACGTTTATTAGTAAGGGCCTTTTTGTTTAATTTAGCCCGAAAATTGTTCTAGAGGTCTAAGTGTCTAAACACACTATGCCGAAGCTACGCGGCGTAATTTCCGTGGCCAAAATTACGTTCCGAGGCATCCGTCTGATACGACAAACTATAAATTACGCGAAGAACCAAAATTACTCGGCAGAATTTCCGTTGCGGAACACGCGCGTCGAGTGAGTATTCAGTGTCTCGAGCGCTCAGATGTAAGGTGTGCGTTAACGCTTTGGAGTTAAGGTTGGATTTGCTATGTTCGGTTTTGATACTTTGCTTCTGCGCTAATATAAATTGACCCGTAATCGTTGAACATAAAAAAACGAACATAACGCCTCCCCCATTTCGAAAATCGGTTAAAATTGTAGGCTATGTGTTATTCTGATGTATAAGCTATAATCTATATTCTATATTATTGTATGGTTTTATTAAAATCCGTTCAGTAGTTTTTGCGTGAAAGAGTAACAAACATCCATACATACATACATACAAAATTCAGACCGCAACGCGACTAGGCGAGGCGAGGCGCGGCGTGGCATAAAGTATGGATTTGATAGATTTCAATTGCGCGAGGCGACGTGCCAATCTGTCAATTCAGTACAAATTTAGAAATGTATCTAAACGTGGCGTTGTGGTCTGAATCAACCCTTAGGGTCGATTCAGACCGCAACGCGACGCGTAGATGCATTTTTAAGGTATGGATTTGACAGATTTGCGTGACGTCTCACGCAATTGAAATCTATCAATTCAGTACAAATTTAGAAATGCATCTGCGCGTCGCGTTGCGGTCTGAAATGACCGTTAGGGTCAATAGGCTACTTGACCTAATTTTTTTCGTCATGCTAATCGCTTCTTAAGGGCCCGGGTTACCCTCGAAATTTTCATACATTCTTAATACCAAAATCATTTTGTCATGCGAAAATATTTAACATACTCGAGTTATTTTTCAGCTTAAGATAGTAATTACCTAGGGTCCTGAACAAATTTTTTTTACAAAATATTTAAATACTAAAAAAAAAATTTTGGTGTTTAAATATTTTTTAGTAAATTTACTACTGAATATTTAAACACCAAAAAATAGACAAAAACACTAAAAAATATATAAATAAATAGTAAATTTACTACAAAATATTTAAACTAAAAAATATTTTTTATTATTTAAATATTTTGTAGTAAATTTACTATTTATTTATATCTTTTTTAGTGTTTTTGTCTATTTTTTGGTGTTTAAATATTTAGTAGTAAATTTACTAAAAAATATTTAAACACAAAAAATTTTTTTTTAGTATTGAAATATTTTGTAAAAAAATTTGTTCAGGACCCTAGGTAATTACTATCTTAAGCTGAAAAATAACTCAAACATGTTAAATATTTTCGTATGAGAAAATGATTTTGGTATTAAGAATGTATGAAAATTTCGAGGGTAACCCGGGCCCTTAATCATTCATTGTCATTCATTGTGTGTCACAAAATAAACTAATATTTTAATATTTTACACAGTAGAAACCCATAAAAATGTTGATTGAAAAATATGCCTTTTAAATGGCGCCGAAAACACAGTCCGCCATGGTGTGACGTCATATGTTTTGTATTTTAGAGTCTCTATTATTGAACATTTTTTATGTGCTAAATGTACGAGTCTTAAAGCGCCCAAAAATTATAAAAGAATTAAATAAGAAATTAGAAATCATTTGTAATGTTGAAAACTTTTGGAGAAAAGTTTTGGCCATTTCATTTCCCGTCTACAATAAATGGAGATAATATAATATAATAAAACTGATGTTTTATTTGAATTATTCAAGAAAATATATTTTACAAATCTTTCTAGGCTTATTCTTATTATTTATGTACAAATAAACTTACCATAAACGAGCGCGATAAATAAAAGATATTAAATTACGAATGAGATGACGTCACATCCAAATCGGAAACCGCAAAAGCGTTTTAGTCAGTACGAATCATATTTTCATAAAATCATATTTTCAAATCGACTTTATTTATCAATCTTAAGCTTTTATTTGATGATAAGGGTGAAATATGGTTTCCTAGGCCAAGTTCTAATAGAAATATGCATTTGTTCAATGAAATTGAACATAGGTCAAGTAGCCTATTCAGACCGCAAGTCACAAGCACAACGCGACAAGGCGAGGCGAGGCGCGGCGTGGCATAAATTTGTATGGATTTGACAGATTGCAATTGCGTCATGCGTGAGACGTCTTGCGAATCTGTCAAATCCATATAAATTTAGAATGTAATATGCATCTACGTGTCGCATTGCGGTCTGAATTGACCCTTATGGTTGATTCAGACCGCAAGTCACAACGCGACAAGGCGAGGCGAGGCACGGCGTTGCAGTCTGAATCAACCCTGAGTATTAGTTACTTTGACGTTTTTTAGTACTAGACGTTGACAATAATTAGTACATACTTTTATTGTTTAATTTGGCCTGGAAATTAAGATTTTCATTCAGAATTGTTTTTACCAAATATAAAGTATTAGTAATTACTTTAACGTTATTTTAGTACTAGTCGTTTAAGACTATTACATACTTTTATTGTTTAATTTGGTCTGAAAATTAAAGTTTTCAGCCAGAATAGTTTGACCAAATAATAAGATCTTAGCACAGAAATAATCTTAAAATAATATGTCTGTGGGTCTTAGTTACATTTTTGAATAAATTTGTTTATTACATTATTTTTTAATTGTTTTCTTGAACGTGTTACGTAACATTAATTAATAATATACGGTAGAGTGTAAATCCTACTTCCTAGTTCCTACTAATCCTACTAATATTATAAATGCGAAAGTTTATATTATTTATGTTTGTTACTCTTTCACGCAAAAACTACTGAACTGATTCCGATGAAACTTGGTGAGTGGGTTCCACGGGATCGGGAATCGGGATTCGGGACTTACGCGGGTGAAACTGCGGGGCGCAGCAGTAATTCTTACTTTTTAGGGTTCCGTAGCCAAATGGCAAAAAACGGAACCCTTATAGATTCGTCATGTCTGTCAGTCTGTCTATCTGTTTGTCTGTCTGCTCCGTGTCCGTCCGTATGTCACGTCAAAGCCACTTTTCTCCGAAACCATAAGAGCTATAATATGTACTATTGAAACTTGGTAAGTAGATGTAGTCCGTGAACCGCATATACTTGAACTTGGCTTGACACGCTACCGCGTGTCTAGACTCTAGATATGTATGTTAAATGTTAATGTATATTACTATAAAAACTAATAACGAAAATTAGTTTTCTTAGCCATATAAATAAACAAAAGTGCAACCGCTAAGTAAATAATATAAACAGCATAATAATTATGTGGTATACGGCTCGCTCGCTACTGACTGCTCCGTCGGGTACGCACACTAACGAAAATGTCTATTAACAATTACAACTACAAATAAGAGCTACGCGCGCTCGTAGATTGCAAGAACTGTAGTACAATAGGTATTGACTTTTGTCAATACCTATTGTACTTTAAGGGTCTTTTGACCCTTATGAGATATTATGACAAGTGGCCTTCGCGCGGCGCCAGAGAGCTCAAAGTCGGCTGCTCGCGTGCGGTCCGTATGTTAATAATAATTATATAGGCACATAAACAGGTGGCATTTGTCAAGATCAAAGCAGAGTAACTTCTGTACTTATACTATTATCTATTCTGTGATAGTGATCAGACTTATCTAAGTAACTAGTTGACCCGGCAAACGTTGTTTTGCCATTTAAAGTATTTCTACTTCATCAGTTGATACAAAATCTTACCCCCTCTTTGTCCCCGAAGAGGGGTGGATTATTCTTTTGCATGGTCCGTATTCCGTAATAACCTATTGTTAGGTACCCATTAGGTACCTCAATTAAAATATAAACTTTGGTGATAATGCCAGTGGAAATAGTGGACGCCGTAAATCAGTAGGTATATTTGAGGACGCGCAATCAATATTAAGTACTCCAGGACGCAATAAGAGCATCAGTATTAATTAGCATATATAAAAAATATACGCTAGGACGTGAAAATGTACATGACGTACCAAGTATACCAGAATAAATGGAGTGTGAATATCCACAATTTCTTATTTTTTGTAAATATAAGATGCACAGGAATATGGCATGTGATAAAGAAGACAACATTCACAGAAACTTTGCCGGTAATGCCAGTGGAAATGGTGGACGCCGTAAGTCGGTGTCTTAGCATGGACGTAATAACTATTCCGGGATGTATATATATATATATATATATATATATAAAACTCAAAGGTGACTGACTGACATGGTGATCTATCAACGCACAGCCCAAACCACTGGACGGATCGGGCTGAAATTTGGCATGCAGGTAGATGTTATGACGTAGGCATCCGCTAAGAAAGGATTTTGATAAATTCCCCACCCCAAGGGGTTCAAATAGGGGATGAAAGTTTGTATATAATAATACTTCTTAACGCGAGCGAAGCCGCGGGCAAAAGCTCGTAAATTATAATATCGTAAGTTAGAACAATATTGCAATATCTCAAAAATTGCAATATCTCTAAATTCATTTCTCAAAATAATATGTTTTCTATTATTAACTACTAGATTTATAAGTAAACAAAAATTTTAACCAGAGGAGTTTGATCAATGTATCCACATGTCGATAGCTTGAGGTATTCTCGTTGCTCGGAAGATTTCATGATGAAGGGCTTCAAATGTTTGCAATCATCGATGGGTATACATCGACCGTCTAATTTTGTTGGCGTCTTACATATTTCTGTAAAATATAATAGTAAAGTTGTAGTGTCTCAGTAGTAACTAGTTGGTTAATAAAATTTATATTACGGTTGCATCTCGTGTACGTAACTTTGTAACGTTAATGGTTTCCGTGCAAATTATCCGCGTGCGCTTTATTGATTAAATACTAAGGTTATCAAGCGGAAATTAAAATGATTTTTGATAAATTTTAGCACAAGTTACTACATACCTTGAGCGTCCAAAATGTGTAGCCCCAACAACGCACACCAAACCCCATACAAAAGAGATTTCATATTCTCGAATGCGTCTACTCTTTGTCAAGTCAGTGGAGTTACTGTTGGGTTTTAACGCGGATATTTGCGACGATGTGATAATACGATGATTCAGTTCTGGACTTGTTTTAATCACAATAACTAGGTATTCTATGTCGTATGACACTGTGTTCTTTTGCCCCTTGATAATCATCTTATTTTTCAAGCTAGCAATCGTTTATTCCCGGCTTCTTAAAGGAGTTAAGGGGAATTAACAAACATTGACAAAGTAGTACTTTGTTGATTTTTGTTAATTGTTTGTTACAGAACACCATAATACGGTGATAACTAAGTTTATAAAATCTAAATAAAAGACAATATTACAACCTTTAACAATCTTTATTGTATAAAACATTCCAAAACCACAATTAAGGCGGAATCACATTAGTAAATTATTATTGTATTCATTTACTAAGTAGCTGATGGCTGTGAACTCACTAACCATTTATACTCATCTGCATTATCTATACCTTATAACTTATAAGTTAAGACGACAGCCGATTTTTTTTTTCATTTAATAATTCGAATTGCCGTTAAATATAAAATACATTAAAATGTTTCCCGCTGGGATAAATGCAGTCAAATTAAAGTTGTCCTATCCTAAACGACGTACCTAATACTATGTACTATGTAGTCAACTCACATGTAGTCTGATTGTAACAATATTATCATAATAAATAATCATTATCATCATTCATCAATTGCCCCTTCTGAACACATTCAAGCATTAATATTACTCTTAATCCAATCTAGATAATCGTAAACTTTAGTATATACACTGGGTCTATCGACGGTCGCACATTGTCTGGGTCCAAAGCTGATGACACCAACGATTTCTTCAAAGTTGTCGTCTTGATGATGATATGAAAGTGGACCACCAGAATCCCCTCCACACACGTCCTTTTCTCCCCCACCGGCGCAGATTTGACTCGGTCCTATGGTGGGTATGTCATCTCTTGAGTATTTTTTTAAACAAATCTGAAAAAAAGTTGATTGTCATATTGAGAACATGATATGTACAAGATTAGCTACATTACTATTTGACTTAAATAAATCGCCTCATTTTAGATTACTTACGCTTCTATCTGCTAGTGGTATGATAGCATCTAATTTAACGTCACTATAATGTGTTTCATTTTTGTATCCCCAGCCTGCTATGACTAATGTTAAATTCGTCGGGGGTTCGGCTGTAATGTCTTTTTCAGGTAAACAAACCGGTCGTATGAATTCTGAAATTAAAAAAAAAACAGTAATATCAATAATATATTATCTTTCGTCATCGACTAACAAATCTTTAATATAATTTGAGTAGTACATTGTCCCTAATTATACCTAATACATATTAACAATATTAACAAGTTGTAGTAATTACTAAATAGTAATTAATCTTAGAGCTATTTCATACAAAATTAGAAGTTCACTAACGGCCGTTCCCAATATTTGATCTATCTCTGGTTTTGCCCTACTAGAGATAGGAATAGCTCTCATTAGACATTAGAGACATAATATATTTTATGTCAATTTAATGTCAGCTGCGATCGGTCGTATGTCACACCAGAGATAGATTGAATGTTGGGAACGGCTGTTAGTCGTTGAGCTAATTAATGTTTAAATTTTAGTTTCTTACCGGTGTAGGGCGTACTTTCCATAAGACGGATCAAGGCGATATCATTTACGTTCTGTAGCGTTTTAGATTTGTCATATTCGGGGTGAACGATAATAGATTCAATTTTAATGGACAACACTCCTTTCGTGCAATCTATACCACCGCCTTCAGCTTCAACGCAGTCTGGTCCTTCGTTGGTCACGTTATAGTCCCCAAATCGGACTGATCCTCTGTTGAATATAATTGAATGAGAAAACATGAGAATATTTTTAAATACTATAATATGTTTAAATGCAAGGCAAGCTAAAAGCTAAAAGTCTACGAGTCTTAAATGTTACATGTTTTATGTTATCATTTGTGAGTATCATGAAATATTATGTAAAATCAATTTTGACCCATTTCTAATGATTAATGAAACACAATCTGCACAAGTGATTAATTTTTAGTAGTCACTGTACAGAAACGTCGTTGACCATGTTCAATCTTGTGTACAACAATGGCCATTTAGGATGTTGTACTACAACATTCTAAATGGCCATTCTACATCTGTTCGACTCCCTGAGCCTTATAATCTACTGCTTGTGTAAAATGACTAAGCGGGAATGATAATGTCTCTAAACTTACGCTCCCAATGATCTGTTGTTGCTTGACACCAAGCAGTGAGCTGCAGTCAATACATATCGGTCATTAATAAGTGATCCTGCGCACAGGTATGGTCTACCACTATCTGCATATTCAATTATTCCCATCCAGGGATATGCATCGATTGCTGTCGCTTCACCACCTGAAAGAAATTAAAGTAAAGCTCCATTGAATTTAAAATTTAAATAATAATTAAGCATATGAAACAGAATCTATTACTCACAAAATTTGAAATGTCATTCTTCTGTAGAATCTCGTGTTTGTAAGTTGGTTATATTATGTTTAATACAACGATAGTGTTGCTCTACAAGAGCGTTGTACTATTGCAGGTAAAATGTAATGTCACTGATATCCGACTTCATCGGATATTATGCTAAGGCGACCGATAGTAGTTTAAAAAAATATTGTATTCTTTCTCTTATGAAGTTATGACAAAGATGCAAAATTTTGGTAAAAGTACAAAGAGTAAGTCAGATACAAAGAAGGAAATAAACATTTAAATTAAAATAATGATAAAAGTAACATGGAAAACTCACGCTGCCTGTATCATTTAAGAAATACTGATTGGCAATATAAATAAAACAGATATAAAGTTGTTTGCATTTGATTTACCTATAATTTTGTTTTTGGAGTTATTGTGAACGCCGCAACGCTTGGCTGAGCGATCGGGAAGCAGAGAATCATTTTTCTCATTCCCGTGCCTCAAGTCCGCCTCGTCGCAACAGAAGTAGTTCTCACGATTTCTGTCACATCTGAAAAAAAAATCGAAATTTAAAAAGGATTCGAACTGTTATATACTAGGTTAGTATATAATAGTGCCTAGCACTACTCTTTCCATTTGATATATAATCCCTGCATTCGGCCCGAGTCCCTCAGTTCCTGTCCATCTTTCTACATCCGCGCGCGGCATTTGCCTGGCTATATTTTAAAATCCATTTAAAATATAGCCATAACAGAACGGTCAGCAATTATATGACACCTTTGACGGTAAAAAGCCATAATTCGTGTCAGTAAATTAACCGCACCAAAAGCGGTTATTAATTATTGTAATTTACTGTACAAAGTAATGTCCGTACCTTGATCTTTGCACATATTCCAAATTTGCGGCGCTTACTGGTTTTGTTTCAAGTTTCTTCCGTAAAAATGGACATGATTCTAGAGGCTTACAAGTGCCAGGTTGTCCCGAAAACGTGACACATCTTTCATGCTTGCTTGATTGCTTGTTCGGACAGCACACCTGAAATTAGAGACATTAATAGATATACTAATTAATGTTAAATTAATTTTGGACTTCAATTGTTGTTTGTGTAGCTCAAAGTATACGTCCATGCTAACTTAATGTATCTAGTGATTAAGGATTGTGATTGAGGGATTTTCCTGTCTAAATATCATAAGTTTCAACAATAGCAGTTTCTTTTATCACATTCCTAAAATTAACATATTTTGTACAATTTTGTTACTTTTTTATTAAAAAAGCAGAATACAAACCATAGGAGTTTCATAAATAAATCCACATGTCCATTGCTTTAGATATTCCCGTTGCTTGGCAGATTCTTTGACGAGGGGCTTCAATTTTTCGCAATCATCGATGGGTATACATCTACCGTCTAAATCCGTTGGCGTCTTGCAGATTTCTGTGGTATTTAGAAATTAAAAACGAGGCTAATACCAATGCCTATTAGTTATCTAGGGGTTTTGTCCTATTATAGTGCCTATATCAACGAAAAGCGAAAGAGAAAACAAGATAAACTCAACTATTAACTTTAACAGGCCTTGCTAAAATTAAACTTAGTAAACTTTAGTTGTAACAGTCTTTACTCAATTAAAAGTTAGATACGCAAAATACGGATCGTTTTTTGTGATGTTAACGTGCAAATTATCCGCAAGCACCTTTTTTCATTGCAAAAGATTGAGGATGTCTAACGGAGGATGCAAAAGAGTTAAGGTCGGCAACTCTACATGCTAACTTTCAAACCGGTATAAATATAAACATACCTTGCGCGTCCACAACGCATAACCTCAACAACGTACACACAACACTAAACAAAACTGACTTCATTTTCGCAAACGCGTCCGGCCTTTGTCAGGCCCGTACGGTTACTGTTTAAGAGATTCAGGTTTAACGCGAATATATTATGTGACGCTACCAGTTATGATTCAGCTTGGGACGAGTTTTAAAAATCATAATTGCAACTCTATGATGTACGTCACTCTGTCCTTCTGTTCCTTACTGCCAATTAAGTGATTCGGGAAATTGGTGATGTGGTTTTATTTCAATTCGGACGTTCATTGGACCTTAAAAGGATTATTTTGTTTGAACGGAATGTAGCTTTTCAACGACTTTAGTAATAAGTATAGAAGTATTGTGATGAAAAAAAAAACTATTGCATTTCTTAGGAACGACTCCTAATGCATAACTTCACAAGTACAATTAAGTACATATTATAAGGCAGCAAAAGCATACAAGAAAATAATTGTTATTTATTTATTAGATAATAATTTCACTAGATTAACGTTAACTAATTACACTACTTATTGACTATTAGGTATAAATTACGAAATAATTATAATCATCGATATGTCTTAGGTATACACAAATACTTTCAAATCTCCCTCTTTTTCCGTCAATCTGTATTCATTAACTAAAATCTTTCGTGCCGCGATGAAATAACACTCTGGATCCAAGGCAAATACGCGAACACTTTGGTGTAGACGCTGGGAACTCCGATTCTACCGCAGGGTACGGGTCCGTAACTGACGATGCCGTGTAGAGAGTACTGTCCTTCCTCAGCGTGCATCAAAGGGCCACCACCGTCGCCTCGGCAGGAGTCCAAACCGTCTTCACCGCCCGCGCAGATTTGATTTTCAGTTATGTAGTGGTTGTCCATCTCCGACAGGTTCATCTTATACGCCATTTGACATTCCTGAAATGTATAAAATTGTTTTAGGCATCCATTACACGGTAGGTTTTGCTGTCAGTTTTACCACAGTCATAGCAGTAACTGATGGATAACCTACCGTGTAAGAGCGTGACTGACGGTTGCATGAAGCTGATTGACGAAAATCTGGATATTTTGATTTTTGCTTCATGCAACCATCAGTCACGAATTTTGAGTGAGTGTTGTCACATCTGACAAAATTGAAAAAAAAATAGTAACGTATACCTTTAAAAATTTTGGCTTTGACTGACAAAATTGAAGAGAATTGAGTGACCGTCTAATACCATTCGTCAGTCCATCAGTCACTATCAGTCAAACATAATTAACATAATTCATGATTGACGGAATTGACTGTTGCTTGCATGAGCGTACAATGGATGCCTTATGAATTGGCTGATCTCACTTCAAATAATATTTGAAAAACTTCTATGTTGATATCACAAGTTTGGAGGAGAACATTACATCATATTTTGATCTCATCTATTCTGGTTAGCATTAAAAGTTAAAGACATGAGGAGAATAAAAAATAAATTATGAGAGCATTTGAATTTGTAAAGCTGCTAAGTAGCATAGAGTATTTTGTATTATACATACCGGCAATGGCTTGTGTGGTAATTGGACGTAATGCTTCAGCACATCCTCCTCAAATTCATTCGTAGGCTTGCTTCCCCAACCAGCATTAATCAGATGCAAATCCTTAGGCGGGGAAAGTGTTATGTCGTACGTTGGCATACAGATTGGCCTCATGAATGCTGAAAAACAGGAAATAGCTGTTATCGTCTGAATACATTATGAAAATCCAAACAAGTGTTTCAAGGAAGGGATGATATTAAGTCAGCCGTCAACCGTTTCGAAAATCTCTTATCAAGCAGCTAAATTCAATTAACTTCTGATTTTGTACATTAGTAACTAAGTTTTATTTCTCAAACTTACTTGTATATGGCACAGCTTTCGCTAGCTTGAGAATTGCAATATCGTTTCCGTGGAAGTTAGGTGATTCAAACATGGGATGAGGAATGTATTCTTCGATGCTGATACTGACGGCTCCTTCGTTGCAATATTTCACACCCCCTGTACTGATACAGTCTGGACCCGTGTTTGTTTTGTTGAAGTCACCCAATCTGACACGTGTTCTGCAAATAAATGACGTTATGGATTATCATTTTTGTGTTGGTTAATCAAGGGAATTTAAGTTTAGCTGAATTTAGATTTGTGTAAGTCAACTTAAGATCAAAATTTTACAGCGGTGTCTTCAACATCCCTTTTACATTAGCGTAAAGAAGTAATTCATAACCAAATAAATACACTATAAATACTTACGGCTCGCGGAATAAGCACTGTGCTGCAGTCAGAACGTATCTGGAGCTGATCAGTGTTCCTGTGCACGTTACTTCTTTTTTGGCATCCTCTATTAGAGCAATCCAAGGGAACTGATTGATAGCAGCGTTTCCACCTGCAAATTCATCACATTATATTTACTAAAACCAGTTATTAACGGCACAGTATTATTAGATTGATGTAGAAGTTTTTTAAAGGCAAAACACTCAAGGTGATCTTGATTTTCCTCAAACCTAAAATGTTAGATAACTATCTTATTTTCAAACTTCTATTACTATAGCTTAAATAAATATGTAGATAAACAAGAAACAAATTTAAAAAAAACTATTATCTAAATATATTGTTAACATAATCTAAAATTTCGACATTTTATCTCTGGACTTAGCTGCAGCAATCAGAAATATATATTTTTACTTACACCTTATCTCCTATAATATTCATCTAAGCTTATTAATATACTCACTGCGTTCAAGGTGATCGTCGGCTTGATCGAGGCCGCAGCAGTAAGATTGTGGATGAGGAGGAAAATCGCTCTTCTTGCAGTTGGCAGTATACCCTCTCGCAACCCGACGGGCATCAATTGAGCCATCTGAAAATACCAAGTCTAGAATTATCTACTTTCGTAACAAAGCAATAGTATATAACGCGGAACGCCATTGAGATCTATCACATTGATTCTTTTATTGACTGTCCAGTTTTTAGTGTTCCGTACCCAAAGAGTAAAAACGGGACCCTATTACTAAGACTTCGATGTCTGTCCGTCTGTCCGTCTGTCTGTCTCCAGGCTGTAACTCAAGAACGGTAATAGATAGAGACTTGAAATTTTCACAGATTATGTATATCTGTTGCCACTATAACAACAAATACTAAAAACAAAATAAAATTAATATTTAAAGGGAGCTCCCATACAACAAACGTCATTTTTTTACCTTTTTTGCTCTATATCAATAATGGCAAAAGGTAGGTACTTTTTTCTCAAAGTCCTTAGTTATCAAAGCGCACGGAGTGCGCGGCCAAGTTCCAGCAGGCCGCGCGCATGCCGTGCACTATTTACACGAACGGTTTCGACGCACTTTTGACCCCCTTGTATCTCAGTGCCTATTGCGAGAGCAAAGATAAAATTTTACCTACCTAATTATATACTAGTACTTACGCAATATACCAAATTTCATACATATAGATTTGTTAGATCCTGAAATATTTCCTTGTAAAAATAGCTAATTTTGGCACTGACTCACTGACCGGTAATCAAAATTCCTAGGCCACTTCCAGTTGTCGTAGCGTTATGAAATTTGGCACACAGGTTGTTTGTTATATGTAGATTAACAAAAAATTAAGAAATTTGAGAAATTGGTCAAGCGTGAGTCGGCTCATCTATGAATTTGAGATAAAAATCGGTAATCAAAACCTCTAGGCCACTTCCAGTTGTCGTAGCGTTATGAAATTTGGCACACAGGTTATTTGTTATATGTAGATTAACAAAAAAAAAAGAAATTTGAGAAATTGGTCAAGCGTGAGTCGGCTTCAAAACCTCTAGGCCACTTCCAGTTGTCGTAGCGTTATGAAATTTGGCACACAGGTTGTTTGTTACATGTAGATTAACAAAAAATTAAGAAATTTGAGAAATTGGTCAAGCGTGAGTCGGCTCATCTATGAATTTGAGATAAAAATCGGTAATCAAAACCTCTAGGCCACTTCCAGTTGTCGTAGCGTTATGAAATTTGGCACACAGGTTGTTTGTTATATGTAGATTAACAAAAAATTAAGAAATTTGAGAAATTGGTCAAGCGTGAGTCGGCTTCAAAACCTCTAGGCCACTTCCAGTTGTCGTAGCGTTATGAAATTTGGCACACAGGTTGTTTGTTATATGTAGATTAATAAAAAATTAAGAAATTTGAGAAATTGGTCAAGCGTGAGTCGGCTCATCTATGAATTTGAGATAAAAATCGGTAATCAAAACCTCTAGGCCACTTCCAGTTGTCGTAGCGTTATGAAATTTGGCACACAGGTTGTTTGTTATATGTAGATTAACAAAAAATTAAGAAATTTGAGAAATTGGTCAAGCGTGAGTCGGCTCATCTATGAATTTGAGATAAAAATTAATATGTACAAGTAAATACACTGAAATAAGATGAGGAGGAAAGAAACAAATTGGTATGATTCCTTAAAAAAAGTATTGAAATCTCACCAAAAACATACCTGTTAAAACGGGGCCAAGTTCCTATTCACTAATTGTTCGCCTTAAAAAAGAGTTGAAATCCAATTCAATGCCAAGTTTAGATGCACTTCCAAATCGATCATAATCATCTTCATCAACAGCCTGATCCTAAATACTTCTAAATTTGAACTTGGCAGGTTAATTTAATCACATAGATATCTTATATTTAAATTTAAAAATTATACATTATCAAGTGCTACTAGCATGAATACCTGCCAAGTTCAAATTTAGAAGTATTTAGGATCAGGCTGTTGATGAAGATGATTATGATCGATTTGGAAGTGCATCTAAACTTGGCATTGAATTGGATTTCAACTCTTTTTTAAGGCGAACAATTAGTGAATAGGAACTTGGCCCCGTTTTAACAGGTATGTTTTTGGTGAGATTATATGTGTACTTTAATAATTTTAAAATAAAATAGAAAATTAAGGGGGGCTCCCATACAAAGAACACAATTTTTGGCCTAATTTTGCTCTATAATGGTACGGAACCCTTCGTGCGCGAGTCCAACTCGCACTTGGCCGATTTTTTATTAGTATTAATACTTAACTATTTTGAAATGCCTCTTTCTTTTTTTAATTTAGTTCAAGGGTTTATATTCTTGAGTATTTTGAGGTATAATATTATTTATCAGTATTGTTTTGCTAATATAAACATTTTATAAAAGAAGTATGTACTTAAGTTTTTTATTGAGTATCTTATATCTTTAAGTTTTCATGAAAAAATGTAGAGTTCTGATAAATGATGTAATATAATTAATTTCTGGTATAGATTTACTACATGATGTATGTTGTACACAATATTTATTACAAATTAATTAAAATTATTATTTTTAATATTTGTGTTATTCAAAAGTTAAATAAGTCCTAATTTTAAAAAATAAATAATTTTAATTAATAATAATTTTAATAATAAATCCTAAATTATCTTTAATTTTTGAATATTGAAAATAATGAATATGAAAGGATATCAAAATTGATGTAGCTCTATATTATTAGAACATTGATGGAAATTTAACACAACTTACCCCGTAAGTTGTACGAGAAGAACACGATAAATAAAAGCGTGAACTTGAAATTCATTTTGATGAGATTTCGATGAGATTCAATATCTTGGAGTAGTGATAATGACTGGACGTTGCGAAGATCTTGTTGACACTGAACTTGATATCGGGTGGCATCTTGTTTATATTAGAAGTGAGGGAGACATTATTACCACCGGTTTCGCGATCGGGGATCGAGTCGCCGCGCCGCCGCGCCGGTTCGAAGAATCACGATTTGTTTTGGCCGAAAAATATTGCGTAGTGCGCTGTGCGACTGATGCAGCTTTTTTTCCAGTTTTCTTTTTTGTATTGAGTACTTTCTACATAATATATTTGTATTTGGATTGCGACAGTTGTTTTCCATTATTCAAAGATTCCTTGTTATAGAATAATTATAGGCTAGGTGAATTATAAAATCTGTGTAAGCGTTTCAATAAAACAATTGGTTATTTATTATTTTCTATGGGATTTTGGAAAGTAAAAAGTGCAAGAATCATAAAGCTTTTTAAAATCATCATCGACATGTCCAAATTATTTAATGACTTAAAATTTATTAAGTTTCTTTTCAATTCTTATCGACTGTTTTTAAAAAAGTTATTTATTTAAACAAGTACATCATAGCATGTTCTTCCTACTTTCTTATTCGATGAACGATGTTGACAAGTTCTTTGAAGAATTTCAAGAAAATATCCAAGGATGTTTATGCCAAAGATCTACGATTTATGGTATTTACATTTCCTATAGGTCAAAGTGGATCCTGTGTTTTGATGTTGATATCTGGTTTCCATCCTAATCGATAGTTCTGTCAGAGTCATTGCCCCTGTTTGTGTCTGTTGTGATATTCGAGATCAATAATAACAGCGATGATTTCATCATTCATTAATAATTCTAACGTCAGCGATTAGAATTTAATCAGTTTTTGCTGCGGAGCTTAGAGACGCATCCGACTTAACAGAGACAAGTTGTATTCGTGTATCCTCTACATTTTGATGTTTCTGTACAACATGAACACCCTGTAGTACACCTATGCTGTTGCAGTTGTTACTTTTTAGAGATTTGCTCCTAGTAGTACTTTTAGTAAGGGAATTAATACCGCGTGTTTTTAGGGTTCCGTACCCAAATGGTAAAAACGGGACTCTATTACTAAGACTTCGTTGTCTGTCCGTCTGTCCGTCTGTCTGTCTGTCCGTCTGTCTGTCTGTCTCCAGGCTGTAACTCAAGAACGGTAATGGCTAGAGATTTGATATTTTCACAGATTATGTATATCTGTTGCCGTTATAACAACAAATACTAAAAATAAAATAAAATGAATATTTAAGGGGGGCTCCCATACAACAAACGTGATTTTTTTGGCCTTTTTTGCTCTATATCAAAAATGGCAACAGGTAGGTACTTGAATTTTTCACAAAATCCTTAGTTATATGTTTACTTTAATATTTAATAATAATATTAAAATAAAATAAAAAAATAAGGGGGGCTCCCATACAAAAAACACAATTTATGGCCTTATTTTGCTCTATAATAGTACGGAACCCTTCGTGCGCGATTCCGACTCGCACTTGGCCGATTTTTTTATTACCTTGTCAATGCATATAATATTATGACATTATTCGGGGGAACTTTAATTCAAGCCCAGTTAAATGTTCCTTTAATCCATTCCTGTTCAGTCGTTTGCTTTTGTGTCCCTGCCAGTCGTTTCGTAATTTCTATTACTGGTTTTTTATTTTTTATCGTCCACAAATTTTGTACCTGCCACTGCTATCTGAGTAATAAATCTAAGAACTATTTTATTTTAAAGTGTCTGCCTAAAAATATATTTTAATAATGGCTCAGGATTGCTTAAATGCAAATTATTTTTAAATTCAGTTTAGATTTTTACGGTTTTTAGGCTCGATCACGCTATGAATGTAATTGAAATTAAATATATTTTAGTATCACATAAATTTAGACTTCAAAATTACATGTACATTGTCTTAAAAAGTCTAAATGTGCTATAGGTAGGTACAACTAAAAAACAGATTGTTCTCGTAAAGTTTCTTATGTTAAAAATGTTATAATATTCTCTTCTTAGTATGTTTTGCTGCAAACTAAATTCATAATTACGGATTAACTGTGTTTTGGCTTTTATTCTATTTTATTTAAGGGACTTTTTTCACAGTGTGAATATGTCAGTGCCATCGTAACCTATACAATATACATAATACATTAGATACTATCTACGTTGGCTATACAATGTAAATAACATACTTGCAGAATGTGATTTTGGCTCGGACAATAAACCGTGAAAAGCACCCATATCTTGTAAATTCAAGCCAAATTTTGATACAAGTAGGTATGTTTCTTTCAGTGTTTTGGCTTACTGTATATTTTTATTAAAATTTGTTACATTTAAAAATATATATTTTTTTATTCATCTTTCCTCTCATCAACTCTCGTGTATGTGTCATAACATTGGTCTGGTGATGATTTATTTTTGGATGTGACCTATCGCCAATCCGGTCAGGATGAGTGTAAATGTCAATTGAACCTGCGACTGCGTTATGATTTTGATTTTTCGAGTGACGGGGAGTGTGTTCGACCTTTATATTTTAAATTTTACTGGATGTCGCTCGCAATTCCGTCGCGCTGAAGTTCGTTTGTTTCGTCGGGTAGGTACTGTTCATTTTTCCGGGATACAAGTTACTATATTTATATTAATGTTGTAATTTCATTACCGATTAAGAATAAGAAGCCTGGGATCATTACGTATATTATACCAATTTTGATAAAACGGTTCAGCGGTTGAGGCGTGAAGTGGTGACAGATAGCATAATTATTTGTCCTTTTATAATTTTACTATGGATATCATGACCAACCGAACCACGATGTCTCATAGCTGTAAAGCATAGTTTTCACAGAGCCAGTACTGGCTGCCAATAAGACTGGCAGCCAGCGTTGGATTGATAACAGTTTTTCAAGCCAGGCCAACGCTGGCTGCTGCCTGCTAACACTGGCGGGATACAGTAGTCAACCAAGTTTTGTTGATTACAGAACCCTATAACGGAACCCTAACCAGCTGATTTTGTGTATATCGGTAGGTTAATAGTTATATATAATTTAAGAGTAACCTTGTCATACAAATAAAACAATCCCTATTTTAGGGCCATCAAGTCAAAGTGTGAAATCTTTTCTATCTCTGTTAGCTACCACTTTCGAGATTTTTCGAAAATAAAAATGTTGTTCGTCTTATCAAAATGAAGCTACTCACAAAAATTAGCTTGTTAGTAATCACAAAAAAAATTGTTCTAGGGCTCCCGTACTATTACAAATTACTTAAATGTTTTAAAAAATGTAATAGCTTGCGACACAAAAAAAAAAAAATAGCAGCAGCAATTTCCACGTCCATAGTCTCGTGAGTCTTCAATTATATGATATAGAAATAGCCCAAAATAACTTCGTCCGTACTCCGTAGGGATAACCACGGAAATAAGTGATAAGTAAATAGGTATAAACTTACATAATCACATGAGGCTAAAGGAAGTCGGAACAAACAATTTACATACTTAATTAATTTAAACCGTATAAAATAATAATAATATAATATGCAAATAATTACTTGTACTTTATATTCTTACACGTAATTGCCATGTGAAAGATTAAAAATAATAATATTATAATGTATACTTAACTGTTAGGTAGGTAAAATGCAATTCTGCTGATCAGTTATTGCTTAAAAAATTTGGATACTTGATCTGATATAGGACTTAGGACCAGAGGAAATAATTTAAGTTTGGAAGAATAAAGAATAAAAAAAACAAAAAAATATATTTTGTTGGGTTGGCTCTTTGGGTCACTTCCGACATTAGAGGTTTGACTGACGTCGACGAAAATCTATACATAATATAATAAAACTGTAGAAATGAAAATTCTGTGCAATAAAGATATTCAAAAAATAATAAGCGGGGGGTGTCACTACATCGCTATAGAAGCTGAAAATGTGGTTAGTTTTTGTCTGTCTGTCAGACAGACAAAAAACTAACCTCTGTCTGTATGTTTGTTCCACTATCACACGAAAACTACTGATCCGATTTGAATGCGGTGTTCGCAGATATATTTGTCTTCTTCCAACTTAACATCTGGTGTATAAAATGTTTCCTCCCCACCCCTCTAAGTGTATAAACCCCCCCCCCCCACCCCTCTAAGGGGACCAAAGAGGTCCCATTTTCTTTAAATGGACTTACTTCATATTATTAAGTTCTGTGTTTTCCAACTTAACATCTGGTGTATAAAAATTTTCCCCCCACCCCTCTTAGGGGACAAAAGAGGGGGTAATTTTGTAAATTTGTAATGTTTTATCTACTGATGAAGTAGAAATACCTACTTTAAGTGGCAAAACAACGTTTGCCGGGACAGCTAGTTATAAAATATAATTCTCGTAGATTATCGCGTAGTTTTGAAATTCTTGATTTTAAGGATGATGAACCAGCTGATCGTTTGAGATAATGGCGGACTTACATCGATTGGTCAAGTTATGTCCAATATTGGCCACGGCCAACGATCTGTCGACCGGGTTTGACATAACGCGACCAAATTACGTAAATCCGCCATCGGCTTATGAATCAACATTCAACTTCTCTGATAGTCTCTGATAGTAAAATAAATGACGAAAATAAATGTGATGAAAATTTTGTTACAGGTGCAACGAAAGAAATCGGTACAGCTCTGACGAGGGTGTGCTTACGGCATCGAGCGATAGAAACAAGAATGAAGACGTTCATAAGGTAATTTATATTAATTCATGTTATTGAATCTATAAGGTCAATCCTATTAGAAATCCAGGGTTCAACATTTTCATCGAAACCAGGGCAAAATATTTGCCGGGGATGCGACCTAGTGATTTTAAACATTTTTTGGACAAATTCGGGTTCCTCTAGAAATGTTATGTGCGGTTGGAGGTCATTACTCACTGGTGCCATTACTAACTTTAGTTTTTAAAATAACTAGGCAGTAAATATTGTTTACTTATCTATCTGTGGTTGTGTTGGACATAAATAGAATAATCATATAAAATTACTTAAGTCTAAACTCCTATGTTGCTCCCAAGTCTCAGAATACTACTTCAAAAAAGCTACCTTGTGTTGCGAATTGTAACGCATGTGATTGTATAAATTTTGATGTAACTTATGAGACTGGCATTGTCGGTTTCGACCACAGAAATAAATCAAGATAGAACGGCCACACGCGTCTGTTGCTAAGGAATCGCGCGTGTCAATTTTTGCTTTGCTTTTAGTTAGAACAAAATATAACTTACCCGGGGAAAGAAATACCTCCTTTTAACCGATTTACTTTGTACTTCTGTTTTTACAATTAGACACTGCACAATGAGGCATTTTTGCACAACCCCTCCGGTGTAATCAAGTCGAGACGTGCGCGCTGACTGAATAAATGTTCAACGAATTTTGCCCACCTGTGCAAGTTTGAAACACGCATACTCCACCCGCTTAGCCGTTCTATCTTGATTTATTTCTGTGGTTTCGACACAAGCCTAAGTATAAATAAAGAAAAAAAATGCGGTTACGTACATTCAACGCCAAACTGTCTCGACTAGCATCATAATGCCTATTTCAGCAATGAAACTGCGACTGGTGGAGTAGCCATAAGGAAAACATAACGCCTCCGTGGTCTAGTGGTATAGAGCGCGGCTCTTGACTCGGAGGTCGTGGGTCGAACCCGCGTTGGAAACATGTTATTTCTAAGTTTGGTTAGGACAATGTAGGCTGATCATCTGATTGTCTGACAAGTAAGATGATCCATGCGTCGGATGGGCATGTAAAAAGTCGGTCCTGCGCCTGATAATATCTTGCCAGTCGTGTCGGTCTTCCGTCCCATTGGGCTATGAGAGTAAAAGAATAGAAAGTGCTCTCGCGAATAGAAAGTGCGTGCTGCGCACACACTTGGGCACTATAAATTACTCCTGCGTAGCTGGCCTGGTTTCAATGATACCGGCCACCGTAACCGAAACCGGTGTGGGAGCTATTATTATAAGGAAAACATACTGCGGGGCTAAAATTGTCACATTTAAGCAATTCCTCTCAATCAATTCAGCAAATGAATTGTCAAAACTGTCAAACTGACAAAATATGTCAAATCAGTACAAAAATACAGAAATGAATTGCAAGCAGAGTTGCATTTAGCGATTTAAAAAAAATTAATCATATTATGATTGATCTCATGATTCCGCAAAGCGACCATTTTAGGCCCGCTGGACTTCCCAGAAATTTCATAGCAATTGCAGCATTTGTAGCCAAAGACACAAGATTTTCCCATATGTTACGTAATCATTATTATACGTAACTGTATTTATTCGAGTGGATATCGGTGTAATATTAACGATTTTGTGGTTAATTATTTATTTATTTACACTTTATGCAATTCACAAAGGTGGGCTTAATGCCTAGTGGCATTCTCGACCAAATAAGTACTAATTATTATTATGGAGTTTGGTTGTTATTTGTAGTGAATTGTTGTTGTTATTTGTAGTGTTTTATAGATATAAGATAATTATTAAATAAGTAATTATATTTATTGCGATCAATTATTATTATTATCTGTATAGATTCTAGAAAAATTGTAGTATCGACTTTTTTCCTTATCTTTACTTTTTGTTGATCAAAGAACGATCAAAGCTCTACCACTTTAACTATCTCCTAAACTTTTGTTTGATCCATTAATTTGAGTAGGCAAGTTAAGATGAAATTACGTTCGCATAGTTACTTGATTCATTATTAAAATGTCTTTATAGTACGCTCATGGAGAGGCTCATAACACCGCTGTCGGAGCGCGCGGACGAATGGCGGCGGGGCTGCAACGGTTCGACGGGTGCGCTCAGTCGCGAACACGCTCGCGAATGCAAGCGTGCGCGAGCTGAGTTGCGCAGGCGCGTGCAGGAGGCGCAACGCAACGCGAGGAAGGCCAGACGAGCGGCTCCCGATGTCAAACGACGCGCGGACGTTTGTATACAGGTAAAGTGGTCGAATATGGTTTGTTTCATGTGTGATAGGGTATAAGCAGCTACTGAAACGTGTTTAGGGGGCGCAACGTAATATGCGGAAGGGGAGACAATGGCTGACAAAAAAGTCGACTAATGTATACTGTGCTAACCTGCTATTCCTGCTAACCTGAATTTACGTAGAGATGCAACAGAACACAAGGGATACAAAAGAAATGGTGCCCGATATAAAATCCTAGCTAAATTAATTTCATACACACAATAGCAAATTAATCACGTTTCAGGATATCCAAGAAAGAAAACAACAGTTGGAAGAGATGGAGGAGAAGGCGGTAAAGGCAGCTCTGATCGAAGAGCGTAGCCGCTTCTGTCACTTCGTGTCTCTTCTAAATCCAGTAGTGGTAAGTCCTAACTTCAGAAGTTCAATGAGAGACCCATAGATAACTTTTAGGCTACTGGATATATTTTAAAATCTTTGGCAAATGTGGATGAAATGAAAAGGAACTAGCAACCGTTTCCTTTCCTTTAAAATATTCGACCGTTCTTAGAAGCTGAGAAGATAAAAATTTTAGCAACACACAAAGGTCTTAAACAATGTTACGGAGTACTATTATATATTCTGTGACAATGTGTACTAAATGAATTAGTAATTCTCATATAGGGCTGTAATTAGACGTCATTTATTTCAACGTCTTAGAAATACGCTTTGATGTTTCAGGAAAGCGAGGTAGCAATGCTGGCGGAAGTTGGTCACTTACAAGAAGGAACTGAGCAGCTATCGCGACACACAACAGAACCCAGAAGTCTACCACCGGCGAGTCTGCAGGTAAAGGAATTTTATATCGTGAACATCAAGGGCATTGCCTAGTGCTTTTATTTCAGAAGCAGTTAAGAATTACTGGATCTAAATAGACAAACGATGTATCATGTATATGATATGATAAGCTGAAAATGCTTCGGCCGAGTATGCTTTGTTGCCAAAAGTACTCCATCTTCAAAGACTTGCTTTCCATCATCGAGTAACAGAACATGAACTTCTGTTACTTGATGATGGAAAGCGCAAGCCATATTAATTATTCAGGTGTTCATGAAAAATACATCAGGGAGCCTGATTCGGAATGCTAAATTCGAATTGGATTTGTTGACCTCACTGTGCGACAACCTCGCTGACGGTTTTAGAATTTTAACGGCCATTGTGAATCAGGCTCTAGGAGAACCTGTAAGAGCAGGTCTGCTTAACCAGTGTTCCGCAACTGGTAAGCCGCGGCACACTGATTTACCGTGGGCAGTAGTAGGTATACCTCGGAAAAGGTCATCGCAAGTATTCCTAGTTTAGAACCAAAATGGGAACATCTCAGAATGATCGACGAGCGGATAGGAACACTGATCACGCCTGAACACACTGATTATTTTGTGGTTTCCCTTCACAAGTTTGCGCAAGGCTGCGCTTCCACCAGATATGTGTTGCGAGGAATGTGTTTTTGAGAACCAATAGAATCGCTTCATTGACGAGACCTCGCTCAGCGCAGCGATTCTATTGAATTTTAAAAACGCATTCCTCGCAACACATTTCTGGTGGAAACGCAGCCTAATACTGGCTTAATCTATTGAAAACTCAACTATTTCTCAGGTGATATGCGACGTGAAGTCGTGCTACAGCGGGTGGGCGGAGAGCGATCCCCCGCCGCCGTCACCCTCCGCGTCGTCCCGCCTCGGCAGCCGCAAGTCCTCGCTGACATCCATATCGTCGCTCAACAGCCAATGCTCCGATCAGCATGGTAGGTTACGCTTCTGTTAGACTAGGGGTTCCCAAACTTATTTTGTCTACTGTCCACTTTGAAAACAAATTTTGTTATACCGGCCCCATTGTTTCAATTCAAAATGTATCCAGATGAAATTAAATAATTATAATTCACCCCCAAGCCTCTACACAACGCCTTCATTTTTTTCTGGGTCCCACACCGCCCCCGCTTAGACCTTCAGACCTTCGCCTACTAGGGGGCGTTATCGCCGACTTTGGGAAAGGCTGTGTTGGACGAACGGCACTTGCTAACGGCAGCCGTCAACGCGTCAACGACTGCCGTCGACGAGCCGTGACGGCTGCAGTGGTATCTGCCGTTGGCAAGACGTGTTGTGCGTCTATAAGAAGCATTACATGCCAGGGATACCATTTCGCCGGAGACGCCAAGTTGATGTTTCCGTGGCTTCGGCAATGTCGTTGCCGTTGGAGTACCGCAAAGTTTTAGTGGATAGGGCTAAATATACCATCTCTTTGGGATGATATTTGGATGTGCGAATTCCAGTCCTCTTAGGACGAAGTCGGTTATCCTATAAAATACTGGTTTTGTAAAAAATCATGTAGACTTTTTGGATATAACTTTGGTGAATACGTTCAGGTGCCCTTTTCGAAAATATCTCTGGAATCATACTAGTTGACGTTTTCTTATTGTAATACGGTTATCGGAATGATACTTTAAGGAATTAAGGCCTTTATTCTAGTGCTTAGAGAAGCACGTCCTGTGAGGCTTAATATTTTCAAAACGCCGTTTCGGTCAATTGTAAAACCGGCTAGTGTTGACGCAGGTTCATGATGGTAAGAGTGACGACTGACGTCTTTTGGATGTTGTTGTTTGTTTTTCGCATTAAATCGCACACCGTGGGTTTTTCTTAGACAATATTATAATGCTACAAATTATAATTAATACTAATTTATACAATACACACCGATCAACATAATAAATTAAAAGCTTTCTTACGACGTGCTCTCTCAGACATAATGTCGCAAAGGAACTTGTTTATTATACGATTTTATGTTAAAAACAGTAAAACGTGTTAGGCGAGTGTATTTTGAAATTAGAATAATAAACGTACCTATAATGAGTTTGAAGAAGAAGAAATCTAAAGAAGACTAAAGGCCTGTTTCACCACTTTCTGATAAGCGCCGGATAGGCTATCCACCACTTTACTTGACAGATAGAGTATGGAAAATCTGTAAAAAAAAAGTTGTGGATATCTTATCCGGCACTTTATCAGGAAGAGGTGAAACAGGCCCTTAGGCTTCTTACAGACGAACGGCACGTGTCGGCGGCACGTGCCGTCGCCTGCCGTCAACTGCTGCCGTGATAAACTGTCGACGGCTGCCGTCGACTTTCGCCAACACGTGCCGTCGACTGCCGCCGACACGTGCCGTCGCCTGCCGTCAACTGCCGCCGACGCGTGCCGCCGACACGTTCCGTTCGTCTGTAAGCGCTCTAAGGCCGGCCATAGACGGCCCGCATCTTGCAGTTGACACCGACTGCGAAATGCGGTCGCCGCACGGCGATCTGCAGACCCATACTAAATTCATATCCGCCATACACCAGGCAACGCACCTGCAGCTCTTCTGATGCTGCGAGTGTCCATGGGCGACGGAAGTTGCTTTCCATCAGGTGACCCGTTTGCTCGTTTGCCCCCCTTATTTCATAAAAAAAAAAACAGACCGCTCAAGTTCTTGAGCGGTCGGTACAAATCGGCGGGAACGACTGCATCTCGCGGACTGCGGTCCGTCTGTTGCCAGTCTAAGGCCTTGTTTCCACTGACGCGGAGCTGGGGGAGAGAAGCGGTGAAGAGCGGTGAAAAGTGGTCAGTGTTTTCACTGAAGCGGAGCGGAGATTTCGCTCTATTTTTATTATGAATATCCGCTCAGCTCTGCTCCACCCTGCTCGTCATTGAAGCGGAGCGGAGATTTTGAGCATAGTGATTGGTCAATGCGAGCACTCCAATGCTCGCTGTCCTCCGCACCGCATCGCCTCGCTCTATTTTTATTATGAATATCCGCTCAGCTCTGCTCCACCCTGCTCGTCATTGAAGCGGAGCGGAGATTTCGAGCATAGTGATTGGTCAATTCGGGCACCGCTAAGCTCCTCTCCGCCCCGCTCCGCGTCAGTGGAAACGTGGCCTTAAACTTACATTTGAGACCCAGGCATACTTATTAAGTTCTCGGTTGGCGATAAAATTTCAATTTTGATCTTATTAGCTTAATAATAATAATTTATAATTGACAATATTAATTAATTAAATCAAAAAATTGACCTAGCTCATGCCAACCCAATGAATAAAATGTAGGTTTCGTGTGTACGATGTAAACAAAGTCTGGAAAGTATGAGGTAGATCCCCAAAATAGACGTGTTTGTTGGCTATAAAACTAGTTTAGTAAGTATTGTACTGTCATAACTATAAGATATATTCCCTCATTAGTAAATTTGTAAATGTCAAATGAATGAAATGATGTAATTTTATACGGTAGTTTTGCTATTCGAGTCTAGATCTAAAAACTGACGGAACGTGCGTTTTAGCTATATCTCGCTACGTAGATCTTTTAAAATCTTATCATTGTTAAGTTCGGATAAATCGGTCTACACTCGGCTGACGTTGCATTGAACATATCTAAATATATGGTGGGAAGGTGTATTGTATATTAAGGGCCTGTTTCACCACTTCCTGATAAGCTATTCATCACATAACTTGACAGATCAAGTATGGAGAATCTGTCAAAAAAGTTGTGAATAGCCTATTCGGAACTTTATCAGGAAGTGGTGAAACAGGCCCTAAATATAGTTTTTTTTAACTTAGTTGTTTTTTTTTGTACTTTGTTTATCAAATTACTTTATAATATTGTATTAAAACATTTTAAAACGGCGATTAGTGAAATCCAATATTAAAATAACTTAATCTATATTTATATATCTACACTACTATTATAAAGAGGAAAGATTTGATTTTTTGTTTGTGTTTGTTTGTTTGTTTGTTTGAGTCGAATAGGCTCCGAAGCTACTGGACCGATTTGAAAAATTCTTTTGCTATTGGAATCTTACATTATTTCTGCTGAACATAGGCTACATTTTATTTTGGAAAAAAGTAGGGTTCCGTAAGATATTTGAGTTTTTCGGACGCAAGATGTAAAAAATCAGCTAGAAAAGTTACTTATTTTGCGTACGCTGCCTAAACTATAAAAGATAGAACCATAAAATGTTCTAAGTAATTGTAGATCTTACAAAATTTCTACAAAAAAGTCCGCGACACACTATACCTATCTATGTCGAGTGAGGCACAATAACCATTTATTTATTTAAAAATCCTGAAATTTTTTTGGACTACATTAAAACGGATATATTTTACTCACGCTATTAATCCTTATCAAAATAAATTATTTTATCACTAAGTACTGTTTATGTAGATAATATTTGGTCTTTGAATGATTAAAATTGGACGTTTAGTTTTGAAATTATGGCGAAATTAAAATATTACGATAGTGGGCGTCACCAAAGCGCGTGCGGGGAAGAAAACATTCTGTTGTAGAAATGAAAATTCTGTACTTAGAAGATATGAAATGACACCCGAAATTACACCTTTGTCACTACATCGCTATAGAAGCCAAAAATGTGGTTAGTATTTTGTCTGTCTGTCTGTCTGTCACTCTTTCTGTCTGTCTGTATGTTTGTTCCAGCATCACACGAAAAATACTTATCCGATTTGAATGTGGTTTTCGCAGATATATCTTCTTCCAACTTAATATATGGTGTATAAAATTTTTTCCCCCCACCCCTCTAAGGGGACAAAAGAGGGGGTCAGATTTTGTATCAAACTTTTTTCTTTAACACGAAAACTACTGATCCGATTTGCATACGGTTTTCACAGATAATTATATTATATTTGTCTTCTTCCAACTCAACATCTGGTGTATAAAAATCCTCCCCCCCCTCCCCTCTCAACCCTCTCTGGGGACCAAAGAGGGGTCAGATTTTGTATACAACTTTTTTCTTTAGTGGACTTACTTCATATTAGGTATTAACTGTGTTTTTCAACTTAACATCTGGTGTATGACCTTCCCCTCCCACACCCTCTTAGGGGACAAAAGAGGGGGTAAAACATGTATCAACTGATGATGTAGAAAATATACTTTAAATGGCAAAACAACGTTTGCCGGGACAGCTAGTAATTATATAAAACTCAAAGGTGACTGACTGACATGGTGATCTATCAACGCAGAGCCCAAACCACTGCACGGATCGCGCTGAAATTTGGCATGCAGGTAGATGTTATGACGTAGGCATCCGCTAAGAAAGGATTTTGATAAATTCTCACCCCAAGGGGTTCAAATAGGGGAAGAAAGTTTGTATAATATAATAATACTTCTTAAC